>OX101753.1:28337799-29623782 GCA_944452675.1 Tachina lurida | reverse complement strand
TAATACGATGTGACAAACTTTTCTGCAATTGATATTGGATCCGCCATTTTGGATTTTTAAAATCTTGTGGCGACTTCCAAGCAAATTCAATAATATTACAAAAAATAGTCCGCCATATTGAATCAGCCATTTTGAATTTTTCAAACTCTAATGCCAGATTCGTAATCAGCGACCCCAAAAACCCCGAGTAACAAGTTTCAAGCCCCTAAAATCAAAATCGACTTGCTAACTTCAAAGTAGTTTTTCTCCAAAACTTATTTCTTTAGCATAGGCACCTTTTAACTTACCGTGTCAAGTAGCAAACAAAATATAGCAAATCAATTTATAAATATATTTCAATAAAAAAATTCTCAGTGTAACATTGCTCCCACAACTCTCATACTGGAACCAATTGTTCCCCTCCTACCTCCAGCTGCACTTGTTTGCTATTGATATGAAGTGATTTTCAAAATTTGCATGGAACACCACAACACAACTCACAATACTCATCTCCCAGCCACCAAACATGAGTACATATCGATCTAAAACCATTTAGAAGTTTTAGTTGTTTGAATCAGTTGCTATTTTTCTTTTGGCTGTTTTGTTGGTCACTCGTCACCCATTTTATTGTTGACGCCAAATACTTGTTTTAATCCAATCAAAATCCGAATTGTGGTTGTTATGCATTTTCTTGCAGTTGTTTGTGGGGTTTTAGTTAATGGTTTCATATGGTTTTGTTATTTTTCATTTTCGAAACTTTGCTTGTTTTTTATTTTGCAAAATTCATTTAGCATTTGAAATTGTAGGCCTGGTAAAGGCCTGTAATATAGTTAGTCGCATTCATTTGTCTTGCAATGGGAAGACCATATTTAAATTTAACTTTTAGTTAAGAGATTGATTTATATTGTTTTGAGACAATATTGTTTAGGTCGGGATATATTTTTTAACTTTGCGACCATATCCTTAAGTTATTTCAACTTTGAGGCTAAAACATGGACGTAGTTAGTTATGAAATATAAGCTAGACAGGGCTAAGATTCCCTCTCTATCCTCTACCCTCTCTAGCGGACATTAGTGTCTTTGGATTTGAATTATAACTGTACAATCTTTAAAACTTTTTTTCAAAAGCGTGCCAATATCATGTCCATCTACATAAGCCCTTGTAAGATTACGATTATTACTTTTATACTTAAAGTAAAGTAATTTAAAATATCAAAAAAAAGATCCTAGCAAAAGTTAATGTCCTTTTAAGCATCTCAACCCCTTCTTTGGCAGCAATTTTTTATAAACAACCAACATTAAATCCACCCTGTAATTTAAATTTTGCACGTTTACTTTTTATGACTCATCACAATGTAATTCCTTAAACAAAAAACTCATCAATTTTCTATTAGAAAATGAACCAAATGAAGGTTTTTATCACCTCAACTAAATTTATCACTATGAGTATTACTGCGGTGTCATTCATGCCAATGCAGAGTAACACAGTCAGCAAAATTAAAATCCATGAAATGACCACATTTATTGCATACATACATACGCAAAAAAATACATTTCAAATGTAATGAAATGCCAACAATATTTATTAAACATTAACCATAAGGATTTCTAGATGATGTCCTTTTTTATATGCATGTACATTAAATGCGTTAAGGTTATACAAAAGCAAATGTGGTCAAATATGTGACATGAGAAAAGTTGCTTTATCACAAGTAATGGGCATCAAAAGTTATAAGAGCATAAATGAAGTAACAGATGATATGGAGGAAAACTTTTTTTTTTACTTTCTGTAATTGTAAAGGACGCAGTTCCTATTTGTTAGTTATCAAAAGCCAGAGCAGCAAATACGTTAAGCTGAAGAAAGAATAATAATATACAAAAGCACGCATAACAAACATATTATTTTGATTTTTATGGCCGTAGTTGCTAAGAAAGACACATGTCGTACCACCTGGATCAATGGCTATTGAGATGGTCATAATAAGAAACTCAATACGCTAAACAAACAGACATACATATACATACATATATAAACATATGTATCTATATATATGCACTCGTTAAATAGATGATGGTCAAGGAAAACAACACAACACACTACAGGACAAGACAAGGCAAAAATAAATATTACAAAATAAGTAAATGCCTATTTACGAGTTACAAAGTTGTAAGATAAAACGAAGATGAACTCATGGGCACACACACACACACATGCATACAAGCACATTCATTTGTTGTATATTCCTTGCGAGTATTGCTGGACATAAAATGAACGACACATGGTAATCATATATTTTGGTCATATCTGTTGGTCATAAAACCAGTGTGCTTATGTGCCTGTCAATGAGTTCTTTCATGACATTTATTTTATTTCATCTTGCTACTGATACCACTTCAATTACAACAATAATAATAACACAACAATTCGATTTTGTATTACATTTTTGTATTTGTTGTTTGTCCTCTTTCATTCATTTTGTTGCTTTTTCATTAAGAGTTATTTTATATACTATCGGTCATTATACATATGTACATACACATGAACATATATTTCTAGGCTCTTTTTTACATTTTCTCGGCATCGATGAAACCAATATGAAAAGATGTATAATTTTTCCATTATTTTCTTTGTAGGGAATGCATTGAAAGCAACGTTCAAAAAGAGTCATCGACAGCACAAGATGATGCGTATTTTAATGTGTAAATTCGCCTGTAATCCGGCCCATTACTACAGCGAAGAGGAAATTTAGATCATAATTGACATTTCATATACATTCTCGTAAAAAGTACTTTTTACTAAAAGTTTTTAGTAAAGCTTACTTTAAAAAAAGGTAATTCTTATAAAAGGTAATTTTTATAAAAGGTACTTTTTATAAAAGGTAATTTTCATAAAAGATACTTTTTATAAAATGTATTTTTCTTAAAACGTACTTTTTAAATAAGTTAATTTATATAAAATGTACTTTTTATAAAGCGTACTTTTTAAAAAAGGTACTTTTTATAATAGGCAATTTTTATAAAAGGTACTTTTTATAAAGGGTACTCTTTATAAAAGCTACTTTTTATAAAAAGTACTTTCTATAAAAGGTACTTTTTATAAAAGGTTCTTTTTACCAAAGGTAGTTTTTATAAAAGGTACTTTTTACAAAGGGCACTTTTTATAAAAGGCACTTTTCATAAAAAGTACTTTTTATAAAAGGTACTTTTTATAAAAGGTACTTTTTATAAAAGGTACTTTTTATAAAAGGTACTTTTTATAAAAGGTACTTTTTATAAAAGGTACTTTTAATAAAAGGTATTTTTTATAAAAGGTACTTTTTATAAAAGGTACTTTTTATGAAAGGTATTTTTCATAAAAGGTACTTTTTATAAAGGATACTTTTTATAAAGGGACTTTCTATAAAAGGTACTTTTTATAAAGGGTAATTTTTATAAAAGGTACTTCTTATAAAAGGTACTTTTTTATAAAAGTACTTTTTAAAACAAGTTACTTTTTACAAAGGTACTTTTTATAAAAGGTACTCTTTATAAAAGGTACTTCTTACAAAAGTAATTATTATAGAAGCTGCTTTTTGCAAAAATTACTTCTTGTTAAAGCTATATTTTATAAAAAGCACTTATTACAAAAAGTGAATTTACAAAAGGATACCTGGGGCCCGTTTCTCAAAACTACAAATAACAAATCTACAAATAAAATACACACAAAACAACAACACTTTTACAAATTTTATTGTTGTTTTGTGTGTATTTTATTTGTAGATTTTTAATTTGTAGTTTTGAGAAACGGGCCGCTGTTACAAAACTATATTTTAGAAAAAGTCGTTTTTACACAACGTAATTCTTACATAAGATACATCTGACAAAATTTATTTTATAAAAAGCTGAGTTTTACTAATGGTACTTTTTTCATTCTTAAATTAAATTGTTAAAAAAAAAACACTTTTTTAAACAAATACTTTTAAATAGATGTTTACTTTTTGTACTTTACAAAAGGAACTTTAAAACAACTTTTAAGTAATTTTATTAATTAATTAATTAATTAATTAATTAATTAATTAATAATTATTACATATTGTACTTATTACAAAAGGTACTTTAAATAAAAGTTAGTTTCCAGAAATAAAAATTTTTCAAAAAGCTAACATTCAGAAAAGGTACGTTTTACAAAAGATTGTATTTTCAATAAGGATTCTTTTTACAAATGGCATCTTTTAATACGAGTAGCTTCTAAAAAATATACCTTTTACAAAAAGCTCTTTATAAAAAAGCTAACCTTTAGAACAAGTATGTACTCTTGAAAAAGACACTTTAAAAAAGCTACTTTAAAATTTTTTTTATAATGCCAAAATATTGGAGCTTGTCATAAGGTCTAGAAATGAGTAATGGAATTACAAAAGGTACTTTTAATTTTGCAAAAAGGTACTTATAGCAAAAGGTCCTTTAAGCAAAAGGTAATTTTAACAAAAGGTACTTTTAACAAAATATAATTTTAACAAAAGGTACTTTTAAAAAAAGATACTTTTACACAAAAGATACTTTTCATAAAAGGTACTTTTACACAA
Source organism: Tachina lurida (assembly GCA_944452675.1). Classification (NCBI taxonomy): domain Eukaryota; kingdom Metazoa; phylum Arthropoda; class Insecta; order Diptera; family Tachinidae; genus Tachina; species Tachina lurida. Next base: position 29,619,242 of record OX101753.1, on the reverse strand, counting down.
AAGGTAGTTTTAACAAAAGTTACTTTTCCACAAAAAGTACTTTTAACAAAAGGTGCTTTTCACACAAGGTATCTTTACACAAAAGGTAATTTTAACAAAAGGTACTTTTACACAAAAGGTACTTTTAACAAAAGGTACTTTTAACAAAAGGTACTTTTAACAAAAGGTACTTTTAACAAAAGGTACTTCTAACAAAAGGTACTTTTACAGCAAAAGTACCCATACAAATCAAAATCTAAGCATGCACACTAGATTTTGTCCACAGCTGTTGGGAAACAGAAACAAGTAGATAATTGTTCGCTCAAAGTTGCATGTGTAGGAAAAATATATATTTTTGTGCCCATTTAAGAAATAAAATGTTCAATCTAAGATGAACACATAACTTTTGATCGAACTTAATATTGCTAGGACTACATAAAAATGTATGCTTTTGTACTATTCTACTATGTTAGAATATTATTAGATTTAAGTAACCTTTGATTTTTATGTATATGTTTTGATTTTATTTTATTTTGTTGAATTATGATTTGATTCCTGTCTGTACTATCGAACTGAAAACATTATTTAATAAAATACATAACATATTTTGGCGACGAGGATATATATATAAAAACCCGTGCTATTTGCGTTTTCGTGGTATATGTATATATACATACGATTAGTTGGAATATAAAAATATATGTAAATATATATATATATATAAAATAATTGTGTGGAGAAAATGGCGTTTATCGGATCAATAGAACAATTTACCTTTGGGGATGATTTCGAGGAATATCTGGAGCGTATAGAGCAACTTTTTAAGATAAATAAAGTTGTGGAAGCAAATCAGGTAGCTTTGTTTTTAACATTGGTTGGACCAGAAACTTATAAGCGTATAAAAAGCGTAATTTTACCTGAAAAGGCTACAGATAAAACATTTAAAGACTTGGTAGTGAAAATCAAGCCGCATTTTCATCCTGAAAAAAGTATTATTGCAGAACGGTTTAAATTTTATAATTGTTCGCAAAAACCGAGTGAATCTATAAGTGATTTCATATTGAATTTAAAGCTGTTGGCTTCGCAATGCAACTTTGGCACCTTTTTGCAAGAAGCCTTACGAGATCGGTTAGTGTGTGGTGTAAGAAGTGGTCAACTTCAGACCAAGTTACTGTCATCTTCAAATATGTCATGGGATGAATCATGCAAATTGGCACACTCTTTCGAGTTGGTAGACAAGGAACAAAAAGATATGCATCCATCGTCGTCGTACGATGTAAATAAAATTAATTATCAGCAACAAAAGAAATCGTATGAAAAATGCACAAGATGTACATCCAGGCATGCTGCTGGGAAGTGTCCGGCAAAAGAATGGGAATGCTTTAGCTGTGGAAAAAAAGGTCATTCATCAAAAGCGTGTTATACAAAAGCTGATCATAAGAGGAAAGCTGATGCGTCACACTTTAATAAAAAAAGTCGTCAGATCAATGAACTGAACTATAAATTAGGTTCAATTAATTGGATGAATCAAGAGAACGAGCCATTATTGAAAAATGTTTTAGTTAGTGGTAAAAATATTTTGATGGAGATAGATACGGGGGCGGTGGTTTCTGTTATATCATTAACCGATTATAAATATTATTTTAAGAACTGTAAACTAAATTTCGTTAACTACCCTCCCTTGCAGGTTTTAACAGGGAGTAAATTGGAACTTGTTGGTGAAATATCAGTAATGGTTGATGGAGTAAATTTAAAATTATTGGTAGTCAAATCAAGTCTCCGATTTAATCCATTGATGGGAAGAAATTGGTTAGATGCGTTATATCCATCATGGAAAATTATGTTTACGAATCCTGATGGTAAGTACGATAAAATTTTTTCTGTACAAGATAACTGCCAGTCCAACATTAAGAATGAAGTTAAAACCAGATATCCATCATTGTTTTTAAAGAGCTTAAATCCTATTAAACAATTTTCTGCAAATATTTCTGTGTTACCTGGCTCACAACCAAAATTTTTCAAACCATATTCAGTTCCTATTAGTATAAGAACTAAGGTCGAAACCGAACTTAAGAATATGTGTGATGAAGGTATTATAAGACCTGTTCAAAACAGCTGTTGGGCTGCACCAATAGTTTGTGTTCTCAAGAAAGATTCAACTGTTAGAATTTGTGGTAACTTTAAGGTTACTATAAATCCAGTGATTGAAGGGGTTGTTTATCCCCTACCTTTAATAGATGAAATTCTCACTAGCTTAAGAGGCAATCAATATTTTTGTATTCTGGACTTAAGTAAGGCATATTTACAGCTTTCTGTGAATGATCAATCTAGGTCATTGTTAACGGTGAATACTCATTTGGGATTGTTTCAGTTTTGCCGCTTACCTTTTGGTGTGTCAACAGCACCCATGATTTTTCAACAGGTTATGGATCAAATTACCCAGGGTTTGAATGGTGTAGCAGTATATTTAGACGATATTTTGATAGCAGGCATTAGTAAAGAGGACTGTGAGGAAAAGCTATACAAGGTTTTGGACAGATTGCAGGAGTATAATGTTCGTATTAATTTAGAGAAATGTAGGTTTTTAGAGAGTAATATAGAATATTTGGGCCATGTTTTAACTCCAGAAGGCATTCGTCCATCTAAAAAGAAAATGGATGCCATTATGTTAGCTCCAGAGCCAATTGATGTTGATCAGTTGCAAAGCTTTTTAGGGCTTTTAAACTATTATACAAAGTTTTTACCATATAGTGCCACGGTTTTGGCACCTTTACATAGATTACTTCGTAAGGACACTAAGTGGCACTGGGATGAAGAGTGTTCTCTTTCATTTTTGAAGTGCAAGAAATTGTTGTGTGAAAATGATCTTTTATGTCATTTTGACCCATCTAAAGAGATTATAATTGCTTGTGATGCATCTCCATATGGAGTAGGTGCTATACTTAGTATTTTAGTAGATGGGCAGGAAAGACCATGTTTTATGGCATCGTCAACCTTAAGTAAAGCAGAAAAAAATTATCCACAGATCCATAGAGAGGCTTTAGCTGTTGTATTCGCTATTAAAAAATTTCATAAATATGTTTACGGGTACTCTTTTACAGTATACACTGATCACCAACCTCTGGAGAAACTCTTAGGTGATCAAAAGGCTTTAGCAAATATTGTTTCTATTCGGTTTCATAGATGGATTTTGTTTTTAGCAAATTATAACTGCAAAATCAAATACCGACCTGGTTCAAAGCAAAAGAATGTAGATGCGTTATCTCGGTTGCCCATAGAGGGTATAACCAATGTTGAAAATTCAAATATTAATTTTTTCAATTTTGATATGAATTATATACCAATGAGTTTTGAGGAATTGGTAAAAGTCACGGAGAAGGATGTAAATATAATGAAAATAATTAGCTATGTGGAAAATAACTGTTGGCCAGATGTTTCAAAACTGGATAAGTTATTAATTTCTTACAGAAATGTTAGATATTCGTTAGAAGTTAAAAATAAATGTTTATTTTACGCGGACCGTTTGGTTATACCAACAATTTTAAGAGAGAAGATTTTATTGTTATTACATGATACTCATATAGGTATCGTTCGCATGAAGCTTTTGGCTCGTAGTTGTGTCTGGTGGCCATCTATCGACTCAAATATTACAACATTTGTGGCAAATTGTTCGATATGTCAAAAGATGGGAAATAAGACTAAGGATTGTCCAAATTTCACATGGCCATCGACTTCATATCCGTTTGAACGAGTTCATGTGGATCTTTTTCAGTTTCAGGATACTGATTTTTTTATTCTGGTCGATGATTTTTCAAAGTGGATTGAGGTACATGTTTTGAGTAAAACAACAACAATGGCAGTAGTTGACAGGTTAAAACTTATATTTTCAATATTTGGTTTGTGTAAAATTTTGGTGAGTGACAATGGTCCTCAGTTTAGAAGCGATGAATTTAATTTGTTTTTAAAATGTAACGGTATTCAGCAGATGCTAAGCCCTCCCTATCATCCTAATAGTAATGGTTTGGCAGAAAGAGGAGTACAGACGGTTAAACGTAGTTTAAAATCATATTTTGTTACGGAAAAAGCAAAAAAGTTATCAACACAAAACTTAGTTTTTAATTTTCTATTTAAATATCGAAATACTCCATCAACAGTAACTGGTGTTTGTCCAAGTAAGTTAATACTAACATATAAACCAATAACTTTATTATCGTATTGTTGTATTGCACCGGAATCAAATATAACGGAACCACTTACTGATTATAAAAAAAAGAAAATTAAAATAAAGCAGAATTTTGAAGAAAGCTCTGAAGCAAACAATTTTAATTTGAAAGTTGATCAAAAGATATTATATTTGAATCCGGACAGCAATAGTGATGCTAAATGGGTAAAGGGTTGGATTTGTAAGAAAATTTCAAAAACTTTATATTTGATAGAGGTTAATAAAAGACGTAGAGTGGCCCATCGTAACCAATTAAAACAGATTGCAGAAGAAGTAATAATAGTTAATAAAAGTAATAACTTAGACGAAAGCGATGTGGAAGAATTTTATGATGCGGAAGAAGATTGTGTAGTTGAAGATATTGTGGCTGAGGAAAAATCTCAACCTTTAAAAGAACGTTTAAGAAATAGACCGCGTATTAATTATAAAGCCTAAGGTATTAAAAAAAAATTGTACAACTTAATTTTAAAAAATTTTATATTCTTCGACAAATTGTTCTAATTTTTAAAAAGGGAAAGAAATGTACTATTCTACTATGTTAGAATATTATTAGATTTAAGTAACCTTTGATTTTTATGTATATGTTTTGATTTTATTTTATTTTGTTGAATTATGATTTGATTCCTGTCTGTACTATCGAACTGAAAACATTATTTAATAAAATACATAACAGCTTTCGTTTTGAAGAGGGTCAATTACAATAAAAATATTTAAGGACACACTTACATAAAAGTATTTGTGAACACACTCACACTTATTTGCTATATGCGTGTGTGTATGTGTGTGTGTGTGTGTGCGTATGTGAGTTAAACTATCATAAATATGGGATGATAAGGAACATTTTTATTTCATTAACTTTTGGCTTGTTTATGATTTCCTTTTCTCTTTCCTTATATCTCCTGTGCGACAGGACGCTCTCTTTTCCCCACATATTTTTAGGCTTGTGTTTTCAGTTTGCTTTTGTGCAAAGGGTTGCGTGATTAGAAACTTTCAATCTCTCTTGAGGTTATTATACGGTAATTTTCTTTATTTCGATTACGATTTGATATGCTGTGAGTGATAAGAAGTTATTTGCCACCTTGTAATATTTTGTTTGCCAAACACACACTAACATATGTTGGGATGAGCCTTTATAGTGCTGGGTTACATTAAGGGATTTTTGTTATAAATTAACAATGGACAGAATGAAAAATTTAACAGGAAATTAGAAAAAATAGAAGATTTTATTTTATTACTGTGTATGTTAAGAATAATATTTTGTTAGCATTAAGGTTAATATATTAAAGTGAAAATGAGATATTAATTAAAGTTCAGATTGACTTTTGGTTCTTGTAAAATTTTATTTCGCTTTATGAAATAGAAGTGAAGAATTTTCTAGCTGGTGTTCTAATAAAACGTTTCATTTTGACAGTTGTCATGCTTCAACAACAAGTAAAAAGTATAAAAATTAAGCGATTCAACAACATCTTGAAATTATCTAAATTCACTATATGCAAAAATGTTGAAAATTTCGTGATCACAGTTCGAGAAACTAAATACTTTTTGGGTTGTTCCATTTTCAACTCCGAATTGTGGCAAGAATTATTGTTGAAAATCCTCTTCATCCTCCAAGTGTGATTGTTTTGTAAAATTTTTGATTTCAAGGGGCCAACCTTAACTTTTTAAAAAGGAGGCTGGAGTAACTGTCAATTTATGTTTAATGATTTTTTAAGGCCTGAATGGGAAGATATTGATGTGGACGACTCACAGTGCTTTGTTTCCATATATTGCATCGGTAAACTGGAGTTGTTATTGTAGAAAGATTAAAATTTCTTATACTTGCTTTTAAAAGGTAAACTGAAAAAAAAATTAAGATTGAGACAAATAGGTGCAAGAACATGCCTACCGCCCAAGCAACCTGAAATTTAAAATATAAATTTTAGCTGCAGTTATGACCACAATGTAGCGAAAATTGGTATGTAGATCTGAAATTTAACATTCTATTGCTGTTATAAATTTTATTCCATCCGGTGCAAGGACATGACTACCTCCCATTCATATATTTTTTAAAAGAATAATAATTTAAGCTGAATTTTTTATTAGAACGCACTAAACATTTACATATATAACTTTTTATAACTATGCATTTAAGCTCTGTTGTAAATTTTTTTTCATTCGGTTCAAGGATATGCATCGAAAAAATAAATTTTAACTGCATTTATATTTAGATCGAGCTATAAATTTTTATATATTTTTAGAATTGTACGTGTAAGCTCTCATGTAAATTTCGCGCTATTCAGTGCAAGGACATAAGTACCTCCCATATATCCTTTATCTTCAGAAATTGATTTTAGCTGCATTTATATTTAGAAAAAATACATTTTAGCTTTATTTATATTTAGAACGAGATATTAATTTGTACATATTTTTAAGAATTATATTTGTAAGCTCTAATGTAAATTTCGCGCTATTCAGTGCAAAGACATAACTACCTCCCATATATCCTTTATCTTTAGAAATTGATTTTAGCTGCATTTATATTTAGAACAAATTATAAAATTATATACATAGTATATTTTTAGATTTATACGTGTCAGCTCTGATGTAAATTTCGCATATCGTTACTTTAATATAGAAAGGCCCTAACTCATTATTTTTTTGAAGGCGAGATTTTTGCATTTTTCGATAGAAATATACGTAAAACTCGATTTCAAAAAAATAATGACTTACGGCCTTTCTATATTAAGGTAACGATATACATATATCTGGCATAAAGCTGTGGTTGAAGTTATCATACTTTCAGCAGAAAATATAGTAGCCTTAAATGCTTAAAGTACGCCTTAAGATGCACCGACAGAACAAATCCAGCTGTTGGCTGTTGGGCTAAAGTTAACTTGTACCTATAATAATAAGTTATAATCTTAAATATTTGGGAAATTATATATTATGTACATGAGCTCTAATATTACCCTGCAATCTGTCTCTTCTCGCTAAAATCCAAATACTGAACTTCAAGAAGCCTTTACTTAGACCACTACCTAATACTTTTCTTCTTAGCAAAAAGTATAAAAATCTTTCAATAACTTACTGTGACTACCCCTTAAGCATTTAACAATAAAGAAAACTTAACTGCCAAATTAACTCCTATTTATTGTTAATAAGAAAATTTAACACACACATACACACGCAACCAAATACACACAAAAACACAAACACTGAGACTTAAGCTGGCAAAGCTGTAAAGGATTCTTTAATACTCGCTCGTATTTTCACGCTGTGGCTATCGCTAGAAAATCTTCAAATGATATACATTTATCGAATATTTTTGAAACATAAATTAACAAACGAAATACAAGAATATAATATGTATGAACGGGTTGCGGAGCCAGATACCAAAAGCAATGATAAAACAAACAACAAAAAACACCGAGCAAAATTGCACAGTAAGGACATTCATAAAAAAAAGGTTAATAGCATTGGATGTGCAGTTTTGATAGTATTTTATTTGCAGGTAATAAAAAGGTAGCAACATATTAGCAAAGGGTTAAGGAGGGGGAAGTGCTGGGTGGCAAACTTAGTTTGACTTGTAAGTGGAGGAAGCAAACTTATTAAAATGAATGTTTGAGGTAAACACAAACACATCGAAAGTTTTATGGAATTCAGTTAAGCTGCAAAACAAAACTGTAAGATGTTCCTTTCTATTCTTTTTTTTTTCTTCTAATTTTATGATCTTTTTGTAAATTGTAGTTGAAATAGAAAAACAATCTCTATTTGTTTTATTTCAAATACGACTGAGTGTATTTTATTTTCTTTTTTTTTCTTTTAAGTTTCTTGTGCGCTTTGAGGGCTTTTTGGTGTTTATTGCCATAGATTAAATTGTTTATTGTAATCCTTTGATATAAATTAAAAGTAAATGAAAAGTATTGTCTATAATTTGCAGAAAATTAAGATTGTCTGGCTGAAAGGAAAGGGGTTGATATTATATGTAAAAGCTGGCTGTTATTGAAAATGATTATTAAAAGTGGTGGTTAGCGATACTTTCTTCTTTGAAAACATTTATATAAATATATATATACGATATAATGTCTGAAATATTTATACGTTTTTCTTCTAACCACAAAGGCAATTAATATCTTCTTTAGGAAAGGGAGCCAGTTGGCCATGTATTTCAGACATTTTGAAGCATGCATACAAGACAATACAAAATCGTGTAACACATATTGCTGACAGCTCAAATAAATCGTTGACGAAGCTTTCGAACACATGGGAACGAAATTATGCATGACCAAACAAGCGACAGCCGCAGCCACCGTATTGTTGGTGACTATACAAAGGACATTCAGCTCTATCATGACATTGGCGACTATACAAGCATTTTTTTTGTTGGTGACTACATAAGCGACATAATATGCGTCTAATAGTTGACGACTCTTCTGGCTATAGCTTAGGCTCCCCAGGGGAGTCTATTTTTGACTACGGATGTGGCAATCGTGGGGCCCCAGCTGGGGTAATGTGGTTTTTTCTGTTGACGTACCCCTGGTACATCACCCATAGAACTTATGTGTTACTACCCGATCTCTGGCAACAGAGCAAAGGATGTGCACATATTTATAAAACGAAAACAGGTCTGTTTATGTCAACCAGGTACAGCGTCATCTGGAACTTCCATGAGTTCAAAAGATAACAAAGGTGAAACCTTTATGGTGGAACTTCGAGGTATCACCAGATGGTTGTCTGTGGTACCACGGGTGCCGGTTTCCCGACAGTAAGGCTGCTATAGGAGTTTGGGTGAATGTAGAGGTTGTCAAAATCCTTTGCTAAAAGGCATCATTTTGAGCAGTGTGGAGTAGGCACTGTATATTTAGCGGCTCAGGCATGCGTCTAAACTCTGATGAGTGGTCGAGCTGTGCCGGCAATGGTTGAAGTATTCTCTTAGAGACCTCGCTGCGAGTGTAAGCAACTACACTCGCGGTGTGATAACTTGGAGAGTCATACGTGGTGGCTGTTGGTTGCCACCAAAATCGCTGGGAGAATAGACTTGGCTTTCTGGTGTTAAACTAATGCTAGTGGTTGGTGTGACGCGGTCAGCCAGACACTATTCTAGGTGCTGTTGCCATACAACAGATAGTATTGTGTTGACAAAGTCATTACGGCATAAAGAGTTTAGATAGCTCTTAGTACCTCAACAAGGTGCTCGACATAGTACAGGGATAACAACTATGATCGAAGATTGCAACCTATGTTCCTTGAGGATTGGGCACAGGGTTTATTCTAAAAGGTTGCATGGGAGCGATGGTAAGAGTCTAACCTGTACCGATAAGGCTGTAAAGGCAGGTGCTCACGTTAACATGAAACACATCTGGCTACAGGTTAGTTTAGATTAGCAGGTTGCTCATGAAAGATGAAAGTTAAGGCTGCAGCTCACTTGGGTCCAATACGATGATCCCTTTATGCTTCCTATAAGTTGGACAGTATATAGGAGAAAGTAATGATAAAGATGATAGATAGATATAGATCAATAGTTACTAGAGGAGAGAAGATAATGGGTCGGGAAAAGGGTCGTGTCTGTATACACGCCATTAGATCGTGTTAGCCACTGCTCCTAATATAAAGACTCAAGAATTTTGAATCCTGTTTCCGATAACTAGGATAGGCTACTGCAGGATAATCTGCCAAGGAAGCGTAGACGGAGATCCTTTAGAACAGGACAGAGCCAATGAAGACGCGAGATGATTTTCTTGTATTCTTCATCATTACAACTGGAGCAGCAATCATTGTATGGGAGTGCCATACATTTAGCATGGGTTCCGAAAGTGTAGTATGGCCAAGAGATTCCTCAAGTGATTTCTAGTGAAGTTCATAAGGCTTTTAGTTTCGTTAGGGCTTATGCGAGGCACAAGGGTTTTCGCTATAACGCAGGTGGCTCATTGCACCATCTATCTTGAGCTGAAGGCAATATCGAAGTATCTCCAGCCGGATGAGAGTGGGAGGCCAGAGAGATTGTCGATATCGACTACTCTGAGCAGGGACCCGTTCTTTGCCAGGTCATCTGCAAACAATGTTGCCTGAATTAGTCCCGTATCCACGCACCCAATTCAATATGATAGATGAGTGCTGCGCAAGCTTGTCTATGGTTTTGTGACATTCCTGGACAAGAAACTTAATTGCATCATTGACTGTCTCTGTTTGATATCCGATATAACCTTAGCTAGTGTGTTGGACTTTTAATGGCAGATATCCGTGTCTGTAATATGCTACCTTCTTCCGGGAGTCTAAGGTACATTTCAATTCTGAATTCTGGAATATATAGGCCTCGTCAAATTCTTCCGACCAGCCCACCTACCCACCATACTTGAGCCGTCCGTGAAGGCTTGTATGGCTACATCCAGTGCGAAGAATCTTTCTGTCAATGAAATACGAAAAATCCTGTTGAAGTAGAGTTTGAAAGTGCAGTTGTCAATGATATCAGGTATGTTGTTTACTGAATTTAGAATGTCTGCTGCAGTACATAGAGTTAACTTCCTATCCGTTAAGAGTACTGGAAGCCAACATAGAATAGCGAAGAGCAACTTTGTCGGCGTAAATCTAAAAGCACCTGATGTCATAAGAGCCATTTTGCGGAGAATCCCTTCTAAACGAGACTAATTATTTGCTTATTCTAGTATTTTCTAATGAAGCTGCCGCATTAGACTGCAATTATTGCTATAACAACTAAATCAGTGAAACAACAGCCCTACAACGTTTGAAGGAAGCTAATATAAACAATATATATTACAAGGCCAATACCTTTAATATCTAAAAAAAAATTTAATTAAATGGAACTCCTGAAAAATGTGTGTTGGCAAGAGCCCATTATTTTGGCAGAGTGTTGTATGGGCAGATGACAGTGTTTTGGAATTCCACTCGTAGATAAAGGTCCTGTTATGCAAAAAGTAAGACATTTAGGTAGCACTGGCATGTTCGGGGACTCTATGACATTCAAAGTGACTTGAGGGACTTCTTTAAAATTGTCGCTGCATTGAATCAAATCCAATACTTAAGGAGAGGCGTTCATTCTCCAACAAGAGCAAAAAATAAAAAAAATGTTTGGCAAATTATATTGAAACATTCATCCAATGCCGCCTTATGCTACAGATTTAAATCACATTGAAAATGGTTGGTCGTATATAAAGTGTAAAAGAACTGTAGATTTATCAAGAAATAATAAAAGAAGTCAAAAAATGGTAGACGGAAATTCTATTGGAAATCCTTCAGAACCTGTTGTATTCCATTCCTAAAAGATATTATTGATATACATATGTATATACAATATAATACATATTTTATTAATATCATTTAAACCTAAAAGTTATATTGAACTAAAGTCAATAAAACGCTAAGATAACAAGAATATCAAAACATTTATGTCACAGTTAATAATTTTGTTTTGATTGTTAAAAATTGTAAAGTAATTATTAAAAGTTATGAATTTATCGACCATATTCTGAAAACCATTACATTTTGAAACCGAGAAATTTTAGAAAAGAATTCAATGAGAATATTCATTTATTGCAGCTTTCTATTTGGCCTTAAAGTTTCATATGCTGGAGATATTTTATCCGAACTTAATTTCGAATGTCCTAAGTTATTTGATGAAAAGAACACTGTTTTCCGTTTTGAAATGTTATGATTTCAAAACGAAATGGTTTTCAGAATATGGCCGTATATTTTTATTATAGCAAATAAATATTGTTTAAATTCACAAAAAAATTTATAACTTATGTTGTTTGAATATGAAAAACAAATAAATTATAAAGAACTAAAATTTTGTATGTGTCAAAATATTTTTGTCTATGACTGTACATAAAGGCGAGTTGATCTGTATGGAGGCAAAAAAAATCGCTCAAATTACAAGGAAAATTATATTCTAGGGATCAAAATAAGAAACTTTGCCGAAGGAACCATACCTCTTATATGTATTTTGATGTCCCGACTTTTGATCCGTAAGCTCAAAATTTTCTTGAAGGGTCAAAGTGAGATTTTTCAAAATTTTAGAGTTCCTTACTCGAGTCAAAATGTGTGACCGACCCCCACTAATTTTGAAGGGGCGACCCACCTATGCCAGTGACATACCCCCTGGAATCACCCCTGGCGGGTTCCCCATACAAACATTTGTGATTTTTTGAAATACTTGTATGGGGAACCCCTTGTAGTTTGCGCGATTTTTAAATCGACCCGCCCTACTGTACATAGATCGAAAACTCCGCGTAACCCCACAAGAAAAAGCCATAAGGCCTCATTTATGGCTGCTTGATGTGTATCGTTATGCTGGTGCAAACATTCTGGTAGAGGAGACTAAAAAATACAACTGTAAGATCACATTGGAAAAAAGAGGCAAACCCAAGAGTACCCACTTTTTTACTTACAAATAAGTAAAGTAAGAATAAAAATGGGCATTCATGAGTTTGATTGTTTTTTGCTGTTTGTGTTAAGTTTTGGGCTTCGATGTGTTCTCACAAATGTAGTAAAATTTTATGGTGAATATTTTTGTAGAACATTTCATCCTCGCCCACTCTCTTTATAGAGTTAGTTAGTTAGTTCTGTTAGAATAGAGAAAAGAATTATCGTTATGCAGTGGGAATTAGAGGATTAATATGTTCCACATGTCTATAAGATATATGATGAAAAAGCTTTAAGCTTTTTTTCATGCTTATAGCATGATATATCCTGGTGTAACATTAAGCAATTATCATTAAATAGAAAAGAATGGAAAAGATTTATTGCGCTTCTTCGCTCCAAAAGCAAATGAAGACAAAAGTAGTAGGGAAATGCGGTTCCTGCCGCAATTAAAATTTTGAAATTTTAAAATTTTAATTACCCAAATTTTAAAATTCTTGGAAATTTGTGAAATTTGATACCCTACGAGGGTGGATCAATAAGTCCGTCCAACTTTTTGTTTACATAAGGAATTTTTTGTTTACATAAGGGGTTTTGTTTGTTTAATACATACGAGGGTGGTTTAATAAGTCCAGTTTTTTATGACCGTGGGAATTTGTATGTGTGTATGTTTGTGGGGTGGATTAAGGGGTTTCATAAGATTAAGATTTCATAAGTATATATGCCGAAGGGAAAATCATGAAATGATTTTTCCTAATACTAATGGGTGTGAAATAGTGAAAATTAATTTTTCCTAATGCCTACGGCAATATATGAATATTTTTCCTAATGCCTACGGCAATATATGAATATTTTTCCTAATGCCTACGGCAATATATGAATATTTTTCTTAATGCCTACGGCAATACATGATTATTTTTCCTAATGCCTACGGCAATATATGAATTTTTTTTTCAAATGCCGACGGCAAAACATGATTGTTATTTTTTCCAAATGCCGACGGCAAAACATGATTATTATTTTCTAATACCAAAGGGAAAATTGCCAGTGTTGCCAGACTGTAGAAATTTGTTATCGTAATAATATATCAGTAATATCAGAGAAAATATTTATTTATGTGTTCACATGTATGTGAACACCCCTAATACTTGTGTGGTGGGGGGTCCAGCTTGATTGTAGTTGGTAATTTAATATTTTGTGTATTTGTTTAAGAAATATGTATGTATGTATGTATGTGTATGTATGTATGTGTATGTGTATGTATGTATGTGTATGTGTATGTATGTATGTGGATGTATGTATGTGTGCATGTATGTGTGCATGTATGAATGTGTGATCGTGGGTACTTGTGCGTGGAATATTTTGTAGAATACATATATATTTTGCAACGTAATCATTTTCTTTGTCTACGATTATTTTAAAGCAGCAAACTAAGTACACTCAGCAGCAGAGAAACAAAAACCAAGCATTTGCAAGTAAGCAAAAAAGTTAATTTCTCCTTCTCCCCACTTCCTTCTCTTTCCTTTATGTAGTTTGTATTTGAAATAAGAAAACACTTGTATATTATTTTATTTGTTTTATACATTTATTGTTTAAATTTTTTTTTAAAATTTTATAATGATACACACATACATATTTTAAAAAGTGAAAAAGTTTAATTAAAGCAAGACATTTCTTTTGTTAGTAAAATAGCATTTTTTAGTGCGCAAGCACCAAATTTATGATAATTACAATAAAAATATTCGGGATACTTGATTTCCATTTGTTTAAAGTTGATGCAGCCTATATCCTCAACGTTAAAAATTTTTCGACATAAAATTTTTTCCAACCATCGTCTTTTTTCTTCACCTTTTACATAAATTTTAGAACATCTTGCGTTGGCTTTTATAAAATTGCAAACGCTTTGAAATGAAACTGATCCAGCAGTCCAGCTTAGGTGATGATAGTTTTTTGTTAGCCACTTTGCTTCTCTTTGCTTTTCTATTGGTAAGCATTTGATATCAAATGGGGGTTTTATAATGAAATTGTTATATTCATAATTGTTGAAAACAATTGCTACTTCTTTTGCGATGAAATCATTTGAATTATTTTTGAAACCTTGTACGTCTATGAAAATTATGTTGTTTTCCATATTAGTCAATTCATAAGACTTTTCGCACTTGTCCTTTGATGGGTACATATTCTATTATACGATCATGAATAAGAATACAGTAAGCTGATGTTTTTGCTCCAATATTAGTTGCTGTTTCAAATTCTATTTTTATATCAATCGGACCATTATTGAGTGATTCATTCTGATGACTGACATCTACTACAATAATAGGAGCTTTTGTCTTAAACTCTGGTGCAGTTAGAAGCGGTTGAGATTCTTTCATATAGTAGCTTTGTTGAAATCTTAGATACATATCATATAGAATTGCATATCGTTCATTTTTGAACTTTATGTTAAGGTCATCATATGGATATGAGACTGAATTTAAATGTACTTTTAAATTAGTCAAATCACAATGAACAAACTTATTTTCTTGTTGAAAAGCAATCAATACAAAACGGGGGCGTTCTCTATTTGCAGCCAGTTTAACATTCCAAATATGGCTAGTTCCTATGTTTAATTGTGGATTGACATGACAATCCCAACTGCGAAATGCCATAGGTATAGAAGCACCATTGTTAATAATTTTAATCATATTCAATTTGCTAAAGTCGGATAATTGTACATGTGGGATTCTCCATGAGATTAGTGAAATTGTAAGTTTAGCTTTTTTAGTAGAAACACTCGAGCGTACAAGATCTTCGTCGTTCTTATTGCGCAAGAGTATCAATTCATGTTTTCCATTTAGTATAACTTTGTTGTAGTCTTCAGCGAATCCTAGAAGCATTTTTAGAGGTACATAGAAATTGAAAAAGCCATTTACAAGGGTGACATCGTCAATTTTGTTCCATCCAGCATTTTGCATCACGTTGCTTTCTGTTGGTGACATAGAAACCAAATTTTTTATGGTGCTTGTGGCTCCTAAATATCTTGTATGATCAATTTCAATTCCATTGAGCTCATAGCGAATTTCATCAAATAGATATGCCACAAAGTTGTTTTTTAATATAAAGTTGTCCGATGATGAAGAAGATTTAGAGTTATTATCATCAGCAACAAAACCTTCTACATAAATGTAGCTTTCACTGGGTAGCACGTACAAATCTTGATTTTGTATTGAAATTCTAATTTCATCATTATTGTTGTAAGATTGTAAGTATGGTACATATGTATGATAGTCCTTTTTGATTATATTCTCATCAGACAAGGGCTTATCTAAGACATCTATTATTGAACTCATTTTGTCTTCAATTTAAAATTCAAGGACTTTAGAAAATTTTTATTTGATGTTGTTAATGCTTTCTGTTGTACTGATCGCTTTAATGTTGATGTTGTTCTTGTTGCTATATTTTTTAAGGTATTTGTGTTGTATATTAGCATTATTTAGTTGGCCTTAAATGTATTCGTATTGTAATTTCCTCTCCTCGGAAATTAATTAAATCACCGTGTTGATCAACTACGCGCAGCGCTAGTGAACTTATCTCTCTGGTGTTCACAGGTAAATAGATAAGATTTCTTGGAACCTCATCTATTTTATAGCCTGGAGGCACATTAATCGGAAATTCATGAAGTGTATGCGATTTGGAGCTATTCATATATGTGTTAATAGCGATACTACTTTCAACTCGCAAGAGATTTACTTTAAAAATATTAACTGGAAGATCTGAATAATAATATTGGTTTGGTGTTAGGATTTTGCTATTGAATCCTAAAAGTTTTCCAATTGTATTGTCTTTATTAAAATATACAGTATCCTTGGAACTATTAACTTTAACTTGCATTGTATTGTTATTAGCTTCAATAAAAATCTTATTTGCTGGACAGAGTAGTTTGTATTGCTCTTCTATAAAATCAACTATATCATTTAGTTCGTAAGATCCAATTGATATTTCTATTGTATATTCTCCTATATGAAACATATTGTTGTAGGTGTCTACATTTGGAATACTGTTGTATGAATGAAAATCAGTTAGAGCACACTCATATGCATCATGTAATTCAATAGGAGGAAAGTAACTAGCAGATAATTCTGATGAGTTAGAGCTCAGAGTAAGTGTTATTGACATTATAACAGACTGATTACAATTAAATAAAGTTTAGTAGACAGTATGGTTTATAAGCATAATTTACATATTTATTTCATTTTCTTATTTTAAAATTAACATTTGTTTCTTAATATTAATGCTATTATTGTTTTGCTATGATGTTGTTGTTGATTTAGTTTTTCTTTCATCTATAATATTTCATCTTTACTTATCCAAGAATTGTGTTGATTAGAAAATCCCAGCCATTTAACATATACCTCCTTCCCTTTAATTTTAAGCACCTTTTCAACTAGATATGTATTTGGAAATCTGGTTTTTGAAAGTTCGTCAGTATAGAATCCACCTTTAATAGGATTACCAAGATAGTCTTCTAATATGTATGTTGCAGGATTTGTATTTTGAACTCTTGTAATTGTAAAAATTTCTGTAGTCCAATTTGGAGTATAACCTTTTTCAAATGTATGCTTATATTTGCTTATGCGTACATGATCTCCTACATTAAATTTTGACATTTTATACATTTTCATATGACTGTATACTGTATTTAGCAGCTTTTCCTCATTTGTTGAGTTGACTTTAATTGGAGGCATTTTAATGGTACGATGAACTTTTCTATTGTAGGTATTAAGTAAATCTTTGTATATATCAATCCACTTATAAGAACCATTATAGCTAAATTCTTTCCACATCATTCCTTTTAGTGTTCTATTAAATCGTTCTACTATTGATGCTTTCATAATGCTATATGTTGAGTAGTGATTAATGTTGTATTTATGCATTAATTTTTCAAAGTGTTTGTTGAAAAATTCTTTACCATCATCTGTTTGTATGTTTTTTGGTATTCGCCCCAATTCAAAAATATTTTCCATTGCGTTAGTTGTTTCAAGTGCAGTTTTTGTTTTTAGTGGTACTGCCCATGCAAATTTTGAGAATGTGTCAATTATAGTCAGCAAAAATCGATAATTTCTATTTTCTTTAGAATAGTTCCCCATTTCAACTAAATCAGCTTGCCAAAGGTCATCTATTCCTTTCATTATAACTCTGCGACGCACAAAATGTTTTCGTGCTTGCTTATGGAGTTCGTTTACTAAATTTCTTTTTGAAGACATTAAGTTGTTTTTAGAGATTTTTTGAAGAGTGTTGTGATCTAGTTGAAGCACTTTCAGCTATTGATACAAACATGTAATTTTCTAATCTATAAATTTTCTCATTAAGCTGTTCAATTTGTTCTTCAAAGGATGTTTTAATTTTTAGAATATCTTTTTCAATTTTATAATTTTCTTCTATATCTAATTTTGTTTCGCGATGTAGATCCTCAATTTGTATTTGAATATTTTCTTGAATTATAGTACTGTCTCTCTTAAAGTATGCTAATAATTTCTCTTCTAGTTTTTCGATTTGAGTTTGCAGAAACAATTTATTGATAACATCGTTTTCCTCCACAGCTTTTGCAACATTTTTGATCCTTTTGTTTTGGACATCAATGTTGTTGTTCGTATCCACAAAGAACCCCAGCAGTTTAGGTGCATTTTTCAAAGAAACTATGTTGCTAGTATCGTTTAAATAATGTCCAAATTTATCAACAGACATGCTTTATATACTTTATTAAACTTAATGTATTATATTAGCTTCACGTAGTTCTTCAATAATTGATATAATCTCGTTATTGTGATTATTATGACCTGCAGCTTGTGATGCGAGCAGTAGTCGAAGTCGATCTACTAGCTCATTTGGATCATCCCAGTATATATAGTTGGGCTTATGGGTGTTAAATTCCATCATTCCATCACCTAAGTAGCTACCTTTTGGCTTAGATCCTGTTGATTCGGGTAAATTATCCTGGTTTTTCTCGTCAATAAATTTCTTAATAATATGTTTATATTTATATCCTCTAGTACCCTTAATTTGACCATCAGGTTTATAGTCTCTTCTATATGCATTAGTAGTAATTAAAATCTTTTTATAGATTTCGAGTTCAAATTTATCATAATTTTTTGGTATTTTATGAAACATTAGAGAAAATAGTCCAGGTGTTAGAGCCCATATTTGACCACCAACTTGTATTTTATGTTCACTAAGTGTAAGTTTACTATCACCGAATTTCCATTCATTATTGAAATCTTTATGTGGACCATAGTTTGTATCTAATTCATTTCTTTCTTCCAAGACTGATAAATCAGTATAAGTATCTTCTGTATTGGAAGTTTGTGAGTAAAAATCATCTTCATCATCATCATCATCATTTTTAGTATTAGTTTCGTTAAATAATATGGTATTATCAGATATTGTTCCTTCTGCTAGTTTCTTTGGTGTACTTGTCTCTATCTTGAGTGATGGTTTTTCAGACTTTAAACTTGTATTATTTTCAAATTCTGTCTTCATTTTATTTTCTTCTTTAATGGGAATTCTTTGAATTTTTTTAGAACTATTTATGAATTCTTTGAGTGGTTCTGTTATATGTTTAAATGTATCTCTTAGTTGTTCACGTGTATCTATTTCACCAGTTTTTATACTACGAAGCTTTTTCTTCAAGACATTTCTTGTCAACACCAACTGTTTTAAAATTTTCTCATCCATGTTTAATAAATAAAAGGTATCAGCTATTAGATGAGGTATCAGCTATTAGATCAGCTTATTAGCACCTGGTCTGGTTTTCAGATCAGCTTTTTAGGACCTGGTCTGGTTTTCAGATCAGCTTTTCAGGACCTGGTCTGGTTTTCAGATCAGCTTTTCAGGAGCTGGTCTGGTTTTCAGATCAGCTTTTCAGGACCTGGTCTGGTTTTCAGATCAGCTTTTCAGGACCTGGTCTGGTTTTCAGATCAGCTTTTTAGGACCTGGTCTGGTTTTCAGATCAGCTTTTCAGGACCTGGTCTGGTTTTCAGATCAGCTTTTCAGGACCTGGTCTGGTTTTCAGATCAGCTTTTCAGGACCTGGTCTGGTTTTCAGATCAGCTTTTCAGGACCTGGTCTGGTTTTCAGATCAGCTCTTCAGGACCTGGTCTGGTTTTCAGATCAGCTTTTCAGGACCTGGTCTGGTTTTCAGATCAGCTTTTTAGGACCTGGTCTGGTTTTCAGATCAGCTTTTCAGGACCTGGTCTGGTTTTCAGATCAGCTTTTCAGGACCTGGTCTGGTTTTCAGATCAGCTTTTCAGGACCTGGTCTGGTTTTCAGATCAGCTTTTCAGGACCTGGTCTGGTTTTCAGATCAGCTTTTCAGGACCTGATCTGGTTTTCAGATCAGCTTTTCAGGACCTGGTCTGGTTTTCAGATCAGGTTATCAGGTATCAAATCAGCTTATTAGGTAGCTGGTCTGGTTTTCAGATCAGCTTATCAGGTATCAGATGAGGTTATAGCAAATAGATGTATCAAGCTTAAAGTTAGATTAATAACTAAAGTAAATGTTTATGAAGAGTAGTTTATATAGTTATGAAATAGTCAAATTGCTTTCTGTAGCGTCCATCATTTAATTCATTATCTTTGCTAATCACCAAAAATCCATATTTATCCTTCCAACACTCTCGACAAATCTCATGAAACTTTTCATAACTCATATCGCCACCAACATGATCTCTATAAACATGCTTCATATTTGTCTCATCTTGTTTAAACATTATAATAACATTGGCATTGTCTCTTATTAAATGCTTGGGAATTCTAGTATAAGTTTGACACAAGTAGAATGAATCGACATCCCTATGTCGCCCCATACAAAAATATGTACGTATATTATTCTGCTTTTCACATGCAACATCATCAAATATCATAATTGAATTAGTTTTAGCTTCGTCAGGTGGAATAACTGATTCATTATCTGTAAATGTATAATATCCCATTCCTTTAATTGGTGAAATTAGTTTCTTCAGGTATTCATATTTGGGTTGATATAGAGATTTTGAGTATAAATAGATGTTTTCAAACTTGAGTCCATTAGGACTTTCTAGTAAGCCAATCATAACATTAGTCTTTCCACAATTGGATGGTCCAACTATTAGAGCACGAATAGAATTTGGTAAGAGGGGGCTATGCTTTATTTTTGAAGTGATGTTGACTGAATCGTCAATATTACGAACTAAAATATTTTTATGTTGTTTCACTAACTGCATTTTTGTAACTAAATACATTTTATAAATGTTACCTCTTATTATAGAAAAAATTAGATAATATGGTTATACGATATCAGAAAACGTTTAGTCATAAAAACACCTTCGTTGGAGGAGGTATAGTAGATAAAATAATAAACTCTCTACCTGTTGAGCTTCATCTTCCGGGGTATCAGTACTGTGGACTTGGAACAAAACTACAAAAACGTTTAAATCGAGGTGACAAAGGTATTAACTTATTGGACTCTGCTTGTAAAAATCACGATATTGCGTATTCAAAAAATAAGGATTTAAGTACTAGACATAAAGCTGATAAAATACTTGAAAATTCAGCTTGGAATCGAGTTTTAGCAAAAGACAGTAGTCTTGCAGAAAAATCATTTGCATATATGGTTACTAACGCAATGAAAACCAAAACTAAATTTGGTATGGGTGTGGAGAAAAAGAAAAATGTTAAAAAGAACAAGCCAAATGATAAAAAACTGTTTAGAACATCAATTAGAGCTGCAACAAAAATACTAAAGAAGGAAAAACCATTAGATATTAACTCAGCTATTAAAATTGCACGAAAAACTATTAACAAATCATTAAAAGGAAGAAAGTCTCAAATTGTAGTTCCACGTGTAATACGTGTTCCAAAAATCGGTGGTTTTTTACCTCTAATACCGATTTTAACTGCTCTGGGTGCAATTGGAAGTCTAACAACTGGAGGTGCTGCCATAGCTAAAGCTGTAAATGCAACAAAGAATGCAAAAAATCAACTTGATGAAGCAACTAGACATAATAAAGCGATGGAATCTATAGCAGTGGGAAAAGGACTTTACTTAAAACCATATAAAAAAGGTTATGGTTTAGTTCACAAAGAGGAATCAAAAAACTCTTAAAGATGCTGCCCAACAGACCACTATCTGATGTGGACCTAAACCGTTTCTCTATAAAAATTCCATATTTTAGAGGAGTTTTCATGTTGAATACTCTACCAAAACGAACAAAGAAAATTGAATGTGGAATAATCAACTTAGATGTATCAACAGGACCTGGTACACATTGGGTAGCATACTATAAAAACAACAATGAAAAAGAATATTTCGACAGCTTTGGAAACTTACAACCTCCTTGGGAAGTAGTCAAATATCTTGGTGCAAATATAAAATACAACTATAATCAGCATCAGAATTTCAATACATTTACCTGTGGACATTTATGTCTTAAATTTCTTTATGAAATAACTGAAAATATTAAATAAAACACAAAAATTTATATTTTACAAAACTCTTTAATGTCTTTTTATTCATAATTTAAAATACATAATTAATATATTATTGCCAAACAGGAAATTGGGAATTTTGAATTAGAAATTCACTCAGCTCACTCTCGACAATTAGGTTTTCTTCACCTTCTCTACTTAGGCAATATGATCCGCTTGAGAGATCTTTGATATCGTCATCAGTTAAAATATTATATCGTTTGGGCAGGAACATTATGTGTTTATTCATTTCAACTTTTAGGGTTGGTCCATATTTAGTTGTTACACGTACCACATTTCTAATAGTATATTTCGTTGAAGAATCAAGCTCCTTTACGTGGATTAAAGTTTTGTTATTTAGAGCATTAAATTTTGCAATTAGATTTGTTGTGGAGTCCATTTTTTATTTTTTATTTAGATACTTCTTGTCACTCTGAATGTTTAACTGGAAATGATCTTAAAAGTAGCGATGATGACTTCAAAAAGGCTAATCGAAAATAATTGTGGTGAAATAGTGAATAAGTGGGGGATAGTGATAGACAGAAAGAGATAGTTATAGAGAGAAAACGGTTAGAGAGAGACAGAGTAGTAAAAAAGAAATATGGAATAGAGAGAAAAGGGTTAGAGAGAGATAGAGTGCTAAAAAGAAATATGACATAGAGATGATAGTATAGATATTTTAAAGACCATATAGATATTTTAAAAATTTACAGAACAAATTAGTCTTAAAGGAACCTTCCAACATTCATCATCATTCATTCATCAGCAAATAAAATGAGCCAAATTAGACGTACTCTTAATCAATTTATAAGAGATTTTGAAAGCTTCAGGCTTTTTGATCATTGGGAGATGATAAAATGTTTCCAAAATATGCTGGATGAGAACGAAGAATATGGTGTCATGGAAGATGAAGACAACACTGAAGGACACTTCCCCAGCTGTCCTTGGTATCATCCTGAGTGTGAGGAGGGACCTGATACTTGCAGATGTAACATATATTTTTTAAGAAAAAATATACTAGAACATCTAATAATTGGCTATTACGAAATGTTTCCATCATTATAAATAAATTAAATAAAAATGAAATAAAATTGTATAAATAATAAAATAAAATTAAATTGAATTATAAAAATATTCCTTGATTTGTATTATTTTTTTCTAAAGGAAAACTAGGAATCATCTGTTCGAATATAAAATAACAGAAACTTGTATGTAGTGAAAAAATATGAGGATTTTATCCGATTATCTAAATTATTTCTCTTTATGAAAATATCTAATTGAATTTCATAATATTGTGAAATTCAATTTCTCTTGTGCAGAACCTCTCAAAGAAAACAAGACTGTGCATGTTTAAGTAACCTGAAAACAAGACTGTGCATGTTTAAGCGACATGAAAACAAGAATTTGCAAATAAGCAAATAACAAAAATTTTTGATCCAACGAAGTAAAGTCAATAAAGAAATAAAAAAAACCACTCACATTTTCCATTCTTTTTTCAATAGTTTATTTACAATAACTTTTCTTAATAAATAGGATTTAAATACAATAATATTTCTTAGGCTTTTTTTACATTCATTTTAACAACAATACAATAATTTTTCTTAATAAATAAGATTATATATACATCAATTTTTCTGATTAAATAGGATATAAATACAATATTTTTTCTTATTAACTAAGATATTATATACAACAATTTTTCTTAATAAATAGGATTTTATATACAATATTTTTTCTTAACTAATTAACTAAGATTTTCTTGCATTTTAGCAATCTCATCTAGCAACATGTCAAGTTCGTATTCAGGGTTAGTTTCCTTAATACGAAAATGATACCATGCATAAGTATTAATATTATTTGATCTAATTTTTCTCTTATCGTCTCCATAGCTTAATACTACCTTATTTAACTCGCTAGTATATAATTGATGTAGCTTAGATTTAAATGTTAACATACTATCATATACATTAATCTTATTAAATAAACAATTCTTATATGTAGCTAAACTATATTTATCTAATATGGCTCTCTTTACCCCCTTCGATTTTTTAATATCATCTTGATTTTCTACACTAAATGAATACATTTTTGAGCGCAGCCCAACAAACTCTGTCATTATCTTACCGCAATTTTCATCCTTCATCATACCAATTACTTTTTTATTTACTATTGGGAAATTATAAATATTGTCTGTAGGATAGTCCGATGTGTCAAATTGTTCATGAATGTCATTTTTTATGTCAGCGTAAAAGTCATCAGTCTTTATTGAATATATAAAAGAGTCAGTATCCATATAGTTTAATGAGAGGTTTGTCTTAAACTTAGGTTGCATGTACCCGTAATGGAAATTATACATTTTCCATTTGGACAGCTCGAGTACACAAAATCCTAAGTAAATTGGTTTATTGTAGCAGGTTTTGACTCTAGTCATTTCGATTGCTACAAGATCTTCGGAAAATATAGATAAACTATGAAAATTTGGTTTTGATATCCAATCTTGGGCACCCAAATGATTCCGATTCGTTTTCTCCCAATTATTAACAATTTTAACATCTCTCCTCTTGTCCACATTTTCCATGGTTTTACCATACACTGCATTATTAAGTAGTTTGAAAAAATTTTTTTCAAAAGCATTTTTAGCAGTGGCTCTATGTCTGGTATTTAGGTCAATATAGCCTTTTAACCATGGAGATTGTTTAAATGCTAGAATACGATGAGTTTTCTTTAAAACTAAGCCATATTCTAAGCACTGTTTGAGAACTCTAAAGTGTATCACATATGATTGCTTTGTAGAGAAATCGGTTATCAACTTGCTATACTTCGCTTGCATAGGTTTCTTATTTTCAGCGCAAAAAGGAAGATCATTATGCAAGTCGTGTAAATGAGAGGGATAATCCAACGTAACCTCATATATATAACCGTCTGTTCCATTATCAGCTATGCTGTTTGGATCCAGATTCAACTCGTCTTGAGATAACCATCTGAACCCACCATGAGGAAGATATTCCGACATCGCCCATCCATACAAATTGTTAGCGTCTAAATAGACGAGAAATTCTGAGGGCTTTTCTTTGTCGAAATCTTGCAAATATTTATTATTTGCTTTCGAATATCTTTGACTACACTGTACTATCCCCCCACGTATACCTTTTTTCATAAAATTGTACATGTCTATGTCTGTCAATAATTCTAACTCAATTTTTGTATATTTGAGCATTGCATCCCAGGAAAGGCCAGGTGCTGTATAATACTGGCAAGGATCGACCTCATAAATACCCTTACAAACTTTTCTAAAGTTCTCGAAAATATCTGTCAGTAAGAGGACGTCTGTTTTTAAGTAAAGTTCCATGTAATCTTTCATTGTTTCACAACCAAAAGTATTCCATACCTCTACAGCATGTGAGTATTCCTCTAAAGAACACTCTTTATTATTCAACTTATTAAAAAAATCACTGCGTGAAGGCAGCTGGCATTCATCTAATTTTTCGAATGAATTTAGGTACTCATAAGGGAAAATACCTTTTTTCTTAATAAGCTGAAATTCTTTTTCTGACTGAAATAAGGACCTTATAGTGCTGAAATCATTATCCGACAAATTGCAGGCTAATGATTCCAAACTCTCAGCCATAAAGCGTATAGTATCAAGAACTCTTATTTCAAGCTTATGGCCATCACTCATTTCTGTGAATTGGGAGAGGGATATATAAAGTTCCTTATTGAGAGGGAGTACTTTCAGTTGCAATGAAATTTCACCTAATTCTTTAATGAAAAGATGTGAGTCATAATTTGAATAATTGTGAAAGTAAACTGGTATAAACTTGGGAATTTGGTAATTTAAATTACATTTATTGTGGGCTGCGCCTCTAAATTTGCCACTAATGTGGCAGTGATCTCTAACACGATCTTTGCCTAAAAATTTTTGGCAAATATGGCAATTCACCGCACTATAAAAATTATAAGTATCTGAAGGGGATAAAGTATCCATTTGTCTATTGTTAACTAAATAGTTATTATATATATCTTCACAATCCTTAATTAAATATTCTACAAATTTTTTGGAGGCATCTTCCCCCGTATATATTCTAAGCTTATCTAAATTATTACTATGGAGACACTTAATAAAATAACTAAAGGCACAAGGTGTGTGCTTTTTTATTAAATTTGTTTTACTACTTACACTATTACTTATATCCTCTAATACGCATTCGAAGTCCGCGTAAACAACAAACGGGACATCCATTTTTCGTTGATGTCCCTTAAAACTAAGAATGGCATCCTCACCTGATGGCATAGTTGTGACTATCTTCCCACATTCCTCCTTATGTGTGCTCATCACGTTCTCCCTATGGGTATATTGGAGACAGCTATTGCAGAAGTGTAGTTTTTGTTTATGTGTGGTAGTCTGATTCTGTAAAAGTCTGTGAATGATAAAAAAATAAAATAAAAGTTTATAAGTAAAACGTATATATTATAAAATATATAAAAGAAGTATATGTATCATTAAATTAAAGTGTAGTATAATTTTTTAACTTACTTTGATATGTTCTTTATCAAAATGTAGTGATGAACTTCACCATTTTCCAAAATCAACAAGTTTACATGACTAATTTTCTCGTCTTTGGTGATATAGTAAGGACCAATAATCTGATTGGCCCCCTCATCATAGCCAAATACATTAACACTTATTGCTGGATTGTTCACCTCAAACTCTTTGATTTTGTTTAATTCTAATGGGAAGCGTAAATTTTTGAAATTTAGCGCTACACCATTTCGCGTAACAATCGTCTCTGCAGCAATGTCCTGAATATTATAAGAACTGCAACGTCTTGCATCATGATATTTGGTAGTATCCATGGCAGCGATTAGGCACCACTTGAAACAGTAGTCATCATCATTTTCAATGTTGATGCAAGCTTTTTTTCTATCTAATTTTCCAGGTGTGGATATCCAATTAGATCCTTTGACGAGCGAAGATTTGTTGATGTTAATTTCTGCTCGGACTATGCGTGACAAAGTCCAGCCAGAATCTCGCTCTTCAAATTCGGACATTTTGGTTGAAATCTCCGCAACCTGCTTACGGAATAACTCTTCAATGCTATCTGCCTTCGTCAGCAAACTCATTTTGGCTACATGTGATATTATGCACAACTCCAATTCTTCTCCAACAATTTTGATATATTCTGCCACAATACTCACATGAAATTTAATTATTGCATGCTTACTTAAATTCACTTGAAGTCTCTCCATAAAAACATTTTTATTTTCTTTAACAAATTCTTCCAACAGAAGTTGGTCTTTTTTGTTTAAAATTGCATAAGTGGCAATATGGTTTTTGAATGCTTTAGATATTTTATAATATCGCAATTCTTCTACTTCATCTGTTCTAGCATGCGAAGTATTCCTTGGAGTTGGCAGAGTTTCTTCTCTTCTTTCTTCTACTTCTCCATCACTTTCCGGTAAGCTTATGTCCATAGCATCGTCGAATAAATTACCTCCAAGGATACCCACACCCTGTTGTTGAGCTTGTTGTTGTTGTTGTTGAGCTTGATTTTGATGATCTTGTTGTTGATGCTGGTACTCTTGTTGATGATAATTAAGAGGCTGCCATTGCATCACATTGGGATTATAATTGTATCCAAAAACTGATTATTCCATGGCATACCGTATTGTTGAAAATTTAATGGTAACTGATATTGAGGATACTGAAGAGAAGGATATTGTTGATGAATGAATGATGATGATGAATTTTGATGATTTTGAAAAGATGTCTGCGGTAGCTCTTGATTTATGCCCCGGCTTACGACCACTTGATTCTGTACACTATGGTTTTTAACATGCTCCAAAAAGGACTTTTGGTATTTGTATACCTTATTACATGTATTACACTGATAACCTGATGAACTCATTTTTAATTATTTTATTATTATTTCACTTTAACACAATTACTGATGACACTTCTTGTAAATACAATAACGTACTGATGTGTTGGTTAGAAAAGTTGGCGTATTTATACTAAAATTGGAAGCAGTATCATTGCAGCATTCATAAATTTTACTTTTTGTTTCTCTGCTGCTGACTGTACTTAGTTTGCTGCTTTAAAATAATCGTAGACAAAGAAAATGATTACGTTGCAAAATATATATGTATTCTACAAAATATTCCACGCACAAGTACCCACGATCACACATTCATACATGCACACATACATGCACACATACATACATCCACATACATACATACACATACACATACATACATACACATACACATACATACATACACATACATACATACATACATATTTCTTAAACAAATACACAAAATATTAAATTACCAACTACAATCAAGCTGGACCCCCCACCACACAAGTATTAGGGGTGTTCACATACATGTGAACACATAAATAAATATTTTCTCTGATATTACTGATATATTATTACGATAACAAATTTCTACAGTCTGGCAACACTGGCAATTTTCCCTTTGGTATTAGAAAATAATAATCATGTTTTGCCGTCGGCATTTGGAAAAAATAACAATCATGTTTTGCCGTCGGCATTTGAAAAAAAAATTCATATATTGCCGTAGGCATTAGGAAAAATAATCATGTATTGCCGTAGGCATTAAGAAAAATATTCATATATTGCCGTAGGCATTAGGAAAAATATTCATATATTGCCGTAGGCATTAGGAAAAATATTCATATATTGCCGTAGGCATTAGGAAAAATTAATTTTCACTATTTCACACCCATTAGTATTAGGAAAAATCATTTCATGATTTTCCCTTCGGCATATATACTTATGAAATCTTAATCTTATGAAACCCCTTAATCCACCCCACAAACATACACACATACAAATTCCCACGGTCATAAAAAACTGGACTTATTAAACCACCCTCGTATGTATTAAACAAACAAAACCCCTTATGTAAACAAAAAATTCCTTATGTAAACAAAAAGTTGGACGGACTTATTGATCCACCCTCGTAGGGTATCAAATTTCACAAATTTCCAAGAATTTTAAAATTTGGGTAATTGAAATTTTAAAATTTCAAAATTTTAATTGCGGCAGGAACCGCATTTCCCTACTACTGACAAATAATAAAAATTACAAAATTTGTACGTGGATTCAGTAACTTTTGTTACAATAATCGTATCGGTATAATAAATATAACGAAAATTTATCGACTTTGCTATTCATTAAGATATTTTAACGATATTCGCTGTCGGTTGGAGTAAAAAAATTAGATAACAAGATCAAATTAATTGACTTTTTAGGGTTTCGTACACCAAAGGTGAAAAGAAACCCTATTGTTTTCGCTACGCTGTCCGTCTGTCCATCACAGGGTATTTTCTCGAGAACCGTAAGAGCTACGGACCTGAAATTTGGACAGAGTGTGTAGACCCTTGGCCGCTACAACAACAAATACATGAGAGTTGGAAATTACAGGATGTGCCAAAACGAGCAACGAAAAATATTAAAATCCCATGTAATATACATACAATTGCATGTATATGCACTTGAAATTTGTAAAGTTAGTATATTTTTATACAGACTACAACAATAAACACTAAAATTTTAAAAAATTTTAATTAGAGGGTGTACCATCAGTTAATGTAATTTTGACTATGTAATTTTAATAAATTGCTGTATCTTGGAAACCGTAAGAGCAAACTTCTTGAAATTCTCAAAAACGGTAAAACAAAAAAATCCCAAAATTATAAAATCGCCAAACCGCAAAAAAAATCGCCAAAACGAAAAAAAGCAACAAATTAAAAAAATTTCTAAATCGAAAATAAATCGCGAAAAAGCGGAAAAATTGCTAAAATGAAAAAATCGCCAAAATTAAAAAAATCGCCAATATTAAAAAAATCGCCAAAATGAAAAAAATCGCCAAAATAAAAAAATCTCCGAAATGGAAAAAAATCGCTAAAATGAAAAAAAAATCGCCAAAATGAAAAAAATCTTCAAAATGAAAAAAAACGCCAAAATGAAAAAATCGCCAAAATTAAAAAAAAATTGCCAAAAACGAGAAAAAAGCGAAAAAAAAACAAAAAAAAACTTATTTCAGCTGAAAACACGTAAAAAAAAACACTAGTTTAAAAAAATGCTCAAAGCCCAACGTACGGAACCCTTCATTCGCGAGTCAAAGCCGCACTTTACTGAATTTATTCTTTATTATTCTTTGTGCTTTGAGACTATAGTAAAAAAGAAATTACGAAACCGCAAGCGAATTAATATGTAGATAAATATTAAGATTTTCGGTTCGCAAAAACTTACAGAATCCAGTAGCTGATGAGACTTTTCAATAGAAAGAGAGAGAGAGAGAGAATAATTTTATAAAAATTACTAAAAGTTATTTAAATAATAGAAAGTGAGCAATAATTCAATTTCTTAAAAAAAAAACTATAATTTAATTAAAGTCTAAAAAACAATCATCAAAATCTCATAAGAAATGTTTCTATGAAAAACAAAATTTGTTTTCTTGTTTTTATAAATTTTTCATTACAAAAAAGTTAGACTGCTTTTATTAGTGTATTTTCTAATAAAGTGAAAGTAAAATTATCCTATTGAACTGCTTAAAATCAAATATTTTCCATATGTCACCTGTAGCCAAAGGCAGCCATCGTCCACAAAATAACCTGATATTAGACGGTAAAATTTAATATAAAAAGCAAGTTACCTAACATTTCTTTTTCGTTTTGTTTATTTTAATAAAAAGAGACTTTGAAATTCGTTCCACTTGTAGCAGCCACCACAGTAATTGATGTTTCAAAGCCAATATAAATTGAAAAACTATGTTTAGTTTTGTCTGCTTTTTTTTAGTAACAATTTGTATCTAATGAAATAAATATATGTATGTATATGAAGCAGTATATGCAGCATATTTGTTTGAGTAAAGCAATCTACAATATCTACAATATTGTTTATCGTCATATAAAATCAATGAGGGTGGCGTTGGCTGAAGTAGTTAGCACGTTGACTACAAAATCGAAGGTCCTGGGTTCAATCCCTGTATCGAAAAGTCATTGAATAACAACACCATGCATTTTTCTGATGTGCATTAGTGTCCCTTTGTATCAGTTGTTGTAGGAAAGTTCAAGTGATGAAGGCATAGTCACTGGTCACTTAACTATACCGACTTCAGACGATACTAGTCCTAATGTAACATCGGAGCGCCCTCCTTCGGCGAAGTAAAACAATCAAAAAAATGGCTACAAAACACAGCTTCAAAAATTTAATACGCCTCATTTGACACCAGATGGCGCTGCAACACTGCATTATCAAAAAAAAAAAAAAAAAAAAACGTGCAAAAAAGCAGAGTTGTAAAAGAATGAAGCTTTCCTCTATCTCTCCCTTCACCACCTGTCTTCTCTATCACTATCCCTTTCCTAAAGAAGGTAACACCTAGTAATAGTAGTAGGCATTAATTGCCTGAGTGTTACTTCTCTTTAAAAAAAAAAAAAAAAAAAAAAAAACCAGGAGTAATTTATATTTAAAAAATTTTATAGGAAAACCAAAAACATTAGCATTCGTATTCATAAAAAATTTTTAAAATAAAAAATAAATAAACAAAACAAAAATATATCTCAGCAAGCAACAACTTTAATTGAAAATTAAAGCATAAATCAATTAAAAACGTATTTGAGTCAACTAAACATTTGGTTTAATTAATTCCTGCCATAAGTAACTTGCATTGAAAAAAAAAAACAAAAATCAATTTAAAAAATACGTTTTTTCTAAGTCAATTAAATTTTTAAAAATTTAATTAAATACAAAGTTGAATTGACTCATTTACGTTTTTAATTGATTGTTTGTTTTATTTTCAATTAAACTTGTTTATTGCAGGAATACTTTTTTTCTGCGTACTAACATTTAACATACGAATTTTGTATGAGAAAATCAATTTAAAGAATGCTTTAACTTTAACGAATGTTTATGAATATCGGTGTATAAGTTTAAGTGTATCTAGGTCTCAGTAGTCTTTGACTTTCGTTAAAAAATTCAATATTCTTGATTATAAGCTCACCAAAATGTAGTGACTGGTAAGATCTTCTTTTATTACATCTGACTGAATTAACAAGACTATTTTGAATTTCTTATAAAGTATTCCTTTTTTGGTTTCATAAGGCGATATTTAATTTTTCTTCAGGTAGATATTGGGAATCATGTTTTTTTATTACAAACATTTAGTTCTTTTTTCCTAGTTTATTGAAAAATGAGACATATATATACATATTTCCAAAGCAGCATCAGTTGGATATTGATTCTGTTTAGAATAAATTGCTAAAAATTTACTGCAATACATATGCAAATTGCTAAAGTTTGGTAAAAGCTTTGTCTCTTGTAGTGAAGTAGTCAAAATGTTTAATACATACATACATACGTCAATATAGTGTATGTTTGTCACATGGTGCAGATTTTCCTCTGGTTTACTAGGATTTTATTTTTCAAATCTACTTAACCCCAAATGAGTTCATAAAAAATAAACAAAAAACTTGCTAAAAGTGGCAATGATTTTGCATATAAGAAAGATAATATTCGTTTTTATTAAATTAAAATTCAAACGTTAAACCTCAAAACATTAACACAAAGGATTGTAATTTATAAGCGAACAGCCCCATTAATTTTTAACAAGATATCGAGAGGGCACAAATCGCATTTACGTATGTGGGCGGCTTAAGTAAATTATTTGCTCTCTCTCAAAATTATTTGTTAAGAACTTAAGTCCGTGGGGCTTTGAATTTCTCACTTCTAAACTAAAGAGTAAAAGGGCTATTAGACAGGCATACTGGTCTTAAGACATGTACGATGGCATATTTTGGGTTTTGCTATTACACTATCGAACGCTGACGGTATACTTCATATTAATTGTGCGACAGACACAAACCAATCTAACGTACTCGTATACATGCTATTAGCCAGTGAGACTTGGTATGCCATCGTACATGTCTTAAGACAAGTATACCTGTCTAATAGCCCTTTAACACTGTTAGTGTCAGGCGGCAACTGTCAGCTGACTTCTGCGTCATTTAGTTTGTATTTGACAGAAACTGATAGCAGAGTATCACATGTGATTTGAGAACATAATGGAGAAAAGTTAAGCATTATTTTTTGCAAAATAAAACTTTTTAAAAAAAAATTAAACCGACTTCAAAAATAAGCACTAAAAAGCTACAAATAATATAGATCTAGTTAAATAAAAGATTTTTATATATCTTACCTACAGTGCCGTTTGAAGTTGGTGCCAGCAATATTGGTAACTAAGCAGATACATATGTACGTAAAAATTACTTGCAGTTTTTTTACCGGGCATGTTCCTATGTGCTTAGTACCAGTATTACTGGCACCAACTTCAAACGGCACTGTAGGTAACATATATAAAAATCTTTTATTTAACTAGATCTATATTATTTGTAGCTTTTTAGTGCTTATTTTTGAAGTCGGTTTAATTTTTTTTTTTAAGTTTTATTTGTAGCTTTTTAGTGCTTATTTAGAAATATGGTCCGGTTTTGTAAAAATCGATTAAGTAAAAACACGTGAAATATAGTATTAAATTTAATGGGGCGTGGCTACGCCTACTTTTTTAAAACAAGATTGTGTATTTTTAAGAGTTCAAGGTGTGTGCCAAGTTTCGTACAGATCGATAAAGTAAAAGCACGTGAAATTAAGTATTAAATTTTATGAGGCGTGGCTACGCCCTCTTTTTTAAAACAAGATTGTGTATTTTTAAGAGTTCAAGGTGTGTGCTAAGTTTCGTTAATATTGGTTCAATACAAGCACATGAAATAGTATACTAAAATTTAATAGGCATGACCCGCCCACTTTTTTGAACGCAATTTTGTGCCTTTATTAAAGCTTAGGGTGTGTGCCAAGTTTCGTAAAAATCGGTGAAATAGAACCCTGTGAAATATAATATAAAATTTTAATGGGCGTAACCTCGCCCATTTTATAAAAAGAAAATTGTGTCTATTTTAAAGCTCAAAGTGTTTGCTAAGTTTCGTAAAAATCGGTTAAGTAGAACCACGTGTAATGTTATAATATATTTTAATGGGCGTAGCCCCGCCCATTTTTTCAACTTAAAAATTTTGTAATTACAAGAACCAAAGATGTTTGCTAGGTTTCGCAGCAATCAAATGAGCAGAAGATCATTAAAGCAAATTTAAAAAAAATTTTCAAATGAAACCAATGGGAAGCTATACCCTCTCAGACAACAAAAAAATTTTTACAATCGGTCTAAAATGCACCGAGTTATGGACCTACACACCTAAAAAAAAAAATAGAGACGAATTGTTAACCTCCTTCTTTTTTTGAAGTCGGTTAACAAAACAATCACTAACTTACTAAATACTATGCAATTTCATGACTATAAATTTCAAACGTTTACTGAATTTCGTTGTCGACATACAAGCGTGGAAGATGCCGTACGTTCTAGACGCCCGTGGATAAACAAGAATACTTGAACATACTTATAATATGTTTCCACTATACGTACTTCGATTTCTATTCACACCCCAATCATGAGCGAATCAACTTGCTTCGTCATACAAAATTATGAGAGATTTAATATGAATTTACTTGCGAAGCACTTATAATTGGTATATTCTCTAACTCTTATCACACTTTATCGCTAGTTCAGATAGCTATCAAACCAAATATATATATATATATATATATATATGTGTGTGTGTGTGTGTGTGGACAAATAAAAACAAAGCATACATACCCAGTGGGAACTTGAGTTAACTAAAAACTATTGAATTATCAGCCAAAAATTAGTCAAAGGTCGTTAAAATTTGCACTCAGTCAGCATGTTAAAAGTGATCAGTTTTAGCATTGAGCAGCCGCAGGACGAGTGCATCTGTTTTGATTTAACCATCAGTTAGGTCATTAATGAGTTAACTTGTGCCAAATCAAAAAAAAGAAAGTGTTTTTTAGTTAATTACACAGAGAAAACAGGGCCTACTAAATACCTCAGAAGTCACTATTGTTTTTTTCAATCTTATTAATTTTATAGGGAAAACCTTTGTGAAAAAATCAAGGAGAAATCTATAGTTTTTATTAGGTTATCTTATTGATTTTTTCAATAAGGTTTTCTTCTTGTTTTTATTAGGCGACCTTATAAAAAATTAAAAAAAAATTGCGTTCTTATTCTCTGTACTTATGTATTTTCATTTAAATTCTATGCCATATATATATGTATGTATGTATGTAGTATGTTGTAGATGTTATTTATTTATAAATACATACATACATACATACATACACATTAGGTTATATTCTCAACTAACTTACTCACCAAGTATTGAACCAGCAAACTTCTGCCTGATAGACACGCACTCTAACCAATATGCTAACAAGCAGCCTGAATAACCATTGCGATTATTGTGCAAACATTCTTATACAAAAATTAAAAAGGTCTATTTATAGATATGAAATAACAAGACACCTCATAAAATCAAGAAGATTTCCTTATTAAAAAAATCAATAAGATGCTTTACACATAATCATATAGCAACCTACTAAAATCAAGAAGAAAATCTTATTGAAAATCAATAAGGCAACCTAATAAAATCAAGAAGAAAACCTTTTTAAAAAAAATAAAGAAGGCAACCTAATGAAATCAATAAGAAATCCCTATAGTTTACAATTTATAAGAAAACCTAATAGAATCAAGAAATTTTTCTCTATGGATTGTTTTTTTGGTGCCAAAAGTAACGGAAATTGAGTAAAAAAAAGTTGTGAATAATAAGATTTCTTCTTAATTTTATGTGGTTTTCTTCTTGATAAAATTAATAAGATTTACCACATAAAAACAACAAGGAATCTCTATGAAAAAATCTTCGCTTCTTTCTGCTGGGATACCCCTTAGCCTAAAAACGGTTCATAGAGAAAATCTTCTAGATTCTATGAGGCAATTTTTTCTCTGTGTCTCAATATATATGTTCTGTTATATTGAAAATTATTGAATTTATTTTGAAGTTAAATTTTTCGTAGTTTTTATTTTTTTATGTTTTTTTTTTATAAAATGAGACGTTAAGTTGTGATCAGTTGTAATTTTAATTAAATCGGGTAACTTTTTTAAATCTTAAGTGTTATTTTTAATTTTACTGGTGGTAACACTGTCCAGTGGATTCAATTGTGAATTATCACTTGTATATCGGAAAGCTCACAATAGACCACAAACTTAATCGTGTGGCAACTTTGTAGGAGTGTGTGATATTTGTTTATTTATTATAGCTATGCTCTTTACGTCAGACACAGGAGCTAACAAAAAATTATCGATACTACTATTACCGTTATAAACTTATTTTTTTTATTTCTTTGCTTCCGTTTTTAAGTTTTGGTTTTTCCTATTTTTTCTGTTCGTTAAAAAGTAGATTTTACATGACTAAGTAATAAGAACTTTAATAAAACAGGGGTGCTATGTCTACGTTTACATATGTGAAATAAATGTCCACTTATGTAAATATTTGCGGCGAATTTATTTTGTTTTATTAATAATAATAAAATTAATTAATTTTACGAATATTATTATTATTGTATTTTAAAAATACAAATATTTAATTGCATTTTTACATGATTTATATACGCGTAGCTAACTATCAGCATAGCTCTAACCGGGTGTCCTAGGACACTTCTCTTATTTTTAATTTAGTATTAGATAATATTTTAATCATTTTTAAAAAAGAGCTAAAATAATGACTTTTGTTTCATATTTTATTAAAAATATTGCTTAACAATATTTGCTATATTACCTCGGACATTCGCTTCAAAATCACGTTTTTAATATTGAACTTTTAAACATATATTACTTGTAGCACCAAACACTAATTTAAAGGCAACACGAATTCAATAGAATAAAAAATTTTACCATTATCACTAACCGACTCTGCCACAATTTCAAATACACAAATTGGCCAAAGAACAACAGGCCAAGAAAAAGCAATCTCACACATCTGTTGGTTTATATAAGATTCTAATTGCAACCTCAATAAAACAACTAAAGGGCAAGGATAATAAGACAAGTGTTAAGAAAAAATAAATATTAACAAGTGTTTGTATAAGTTGAAGCAACAAAAGGAAAAATGTAATATAATGAAGACAAAATTTAAAAAATATTTTGTTTTTGTATGAGATTAAATAAAAATGCGAAACCTGTAGCTGGATTCCATAATTTGTGTTACGATAATCGCACCGCTATAATACATATAATGAAAATTTATTGACTTTGTTATTCAGTAACATATTTTAACGATATTCGTTTTCGCTTGAAGTGAAAATAAATTTAGTAAAATGCGACTTTGACTCGCGCACGAAGGGTTCCGTACGTTGCGCTTTCAGCATTTTTTTAATAGTGTTTTTTTACGTTTTTCAGCTGAAATAATTTTTTTTGTTTATTTTTCGCTTTTTTCTCGTTTTGGCGATTTTTTTAATTTTGGCGATTTTTTTTAGTTTTGGCGATTTTTTTTAATTTTGGCGATTTTTTTCATTTTAGCGATTTTTTTTAATTTTGGCGATTTTTTTAATTTGGCGATTTTTTTAATTTTGGCGATTTTTTCATTTTGGCGATTTTTTCATTTTGGCGATTTTTCCGGTTTTTCGCGATTTATTTTCGATTTGGAAATTTTTTTTAATTTGGTGCTTTTTTTCGTTTTGGCGTTTTTTTGGCGATTTTTTTTTCGGTTTGGCGATTTTATAATTTTGAGATTTTTTTGGTTTACCGTTTTTGAAAATTTCAAGAAGTTTGCTCTTACGGTTTCCAAGATACAGCAAGTTATCAAAATTACATAGTCGAAATTACATTAACTGATGGTACACCCTCTAATTAAAATTTTTTAGATTTTAGTGTTAATTGTTGTAGTCTGTATAAAAATACACTAACTTTACAAATTTCAAGTGCATATACATACAATTGTATGCATATTACATGGGATTTTAACATTTTTCGTTGCTCGTTTTGGCACACCCTTTAATTTCCAACTCTCATGTTGGAAATTCAGGTCCGTAGCTCTTACGGTTCTCGAGAAAATACCCTGTGACGGACAGACGGATAGACAGACAGCGTAGCGAAAACAATAGGGTTTCTTTTCACCTTTGGTGTACGAAACCCTAAAAAGTATAACAAGCTCAAATGCATTTCATTTCTTCATTTTATTCATTCATTCTTCTTTGCGCCTTTAGCTTATTTTGTATGCCACAGGGATGCCACATGAATGATATACAGTTAAACGGGAAGTAAAACACAGTGTAAACTATCGCAAAAAATAAATTCAAGAGTCTAATTATAATTAATTTTTTAAATTCTGAATAACTTCGAAACCATATAAAATAGGTAAAACATGATTATAAATATTTTTTAACAAAATTTTGTGGCGCGTCTTTTAGTTTATTATTTATTAAAATCGAAATAGCGGTTTTCGAGTTATAGTAAAATATATTAGTATGGCCGACTAATTTAGGGGCCAAAATTAGCCACGCCCATAAAAAAAATCTCTACGTGATGGAGCAAAACTGACAGCAGATTTGAGTTTAACGCATCGAAATCCATATAGTCCGCGTAATTTTATCTAAAGGACAGCCAAAAAATGTTATTTTGTTGTACAGTGTTATCGTGACCTAAACGAATAAATATATCGATAATTATTTTAGGTTAGCAAATAGTTGCTAAATCCAGTTCCCGATTTTATTTAACTGTAGCATTAAATTCTGCGATCCTATGTGATCGTCAATAATTTAAGTTAATAAAAAAAGAGGCCCTTCGAGTGCTAGTCAAAGGCGCACTTTACTGAATTTGTTTGACGTTAGTTATACAAAATTATTTTTTTTTTGCTGTGCATAAAATTTCCTTATTTATTACAAAATATATTCACTTAAAAGCCAAGGTTCACTTACACAACATTGATGAATGATGCATTTTAATATAAATATATAAATTACTTTTACTATAAACTTTTACAATATAAAATTATTCTTTCGTATGTTTGTGGAATATGGCATACTTATATATAAAATAATACATTCAAATTGCAGCAGCTGTTCAAACATATTCATTGGCACATCATAATATTATCTAATGCAATAAAATAATTAATTTATGTTGTATATCAGCTCAATAATTGTAGTATTAAATGGGGAGAAAATACACGCAGCTAAACAAACAAATGAAATCAAACCACCAACCGCACACTACTACTAAAACACAAACACATAACAATAAATGCAAGCAAAGAAACACCAGCGTATACACGCACACACGCAAACACCCACATCTACACACACACACACACACACACACAAACATTTAATCGCCTAAAAGTAGCCACTGCCATATATTTTTATACACACAAGCTCGAGTTGTAGGTGGTTGGTTTGTTTGCTTGGTCATTTGAATATTTGGTCAATTGTTAGTTTATTTGTTTGCTTGTTTGTTGCACTTCTACTAAGTGAAGGATATGATGCAACCAATCAATATGAAGTATGCACACAATAAGAGCCACAAAACTTTTCGTTATTCATACTTTGCATATCCTCCGACATACAGGCATATATGTACGTGTAATGTGCGTAAGTGTGTGTTACACTTTATATAAAATTGATACATCCGGTTATTTACTGGTGCCAGATGTTGCCATATCATTTTGTTTTATACTCTTGCATGGGCTACTGCCGGCTTTTGTAGAGGAACATTTTATTTAATACTGTATATTTATGACCACTAAATATCTTTCTTGCCTTGCACCTACTTTAAGTTTTAAGCTCTTGATACCAGCACTCTTTCACTTAAATATTTGCTGCAAAAGGCTAATTTTATCACTGTGGGAAAATATACTTTACATTTGTCGTATTAACTACTGGGTGGATATAAAATGTTTTTCTATTATTTCTAAGATTTGTCATTGAATATTTTAGGCGTGAGTGGAAGAAAATAAGTTACTTAATTTACAGATGAAGGAGATTATTGAAGTATTCTTATTGCAAATATTACATAGTGCAAAACGAAGAAAGTTTCGAGGTTCTCAAAATGTATCATGGTAGAGAGGAGCATAAAAAATATACGAGTGCCTCCAAAAAAAATTTAAAAAATCGCCAAAACGAAAAAAACGCTCAAATTAAAATAAATACGACATAATGAGACTTCGTGCTAACCTAAATAGAAAATGGAAAAACAGAAAATGAATGGTGATACTTACAAATGTGTCTTTTTTTTATTTAATGCTTTATTTCAATTTCATTTAACAAGATTTAAAATTTTGCCTTAGCGCCCATTATGGCTTTATAGAGGCTTTAAAAAGTAGGCAACAATAAATATATTACACTGTATAATTTAAATTAAAATTTTAACAATATATTACATATGAATATAAAAATAAAAAAAGGAAAAAAAAATATGTAAAAAAATAAAAAATATTTACATATTTACATTTTTAAGTTAATTTGTAAGAAGTATTTCGACGTTTTATACTTCCTTTGAAAGTTGACAGTATAAAAATATTTTTAAGGTGGTCAGGTAATTGGTTATACTCATTAGCACCAGCGCAAGTAACTCGTTGTTTAGTCAACTCGAGGCGACATCTCGCTACATTCAGATCCGTCGCATGTCTTGTTATTCTCTGACTGTGTATAAAATTTTGATGAGACTGTATATTGTGAGATCCATATCCCTTAATACATTTAAAAACATAAATTAAAATTTGTTGTTTATATAACCCTCGTATTGGAAGTATAGTTTTTGCAAAATTTTTAAATAAGTTAACTGTACTATATCTTAACGGCAGATTAAACACGATCTTCAAAGCTTTATTCTGTGCTGATTGAAACGATTTTATTACTGAGCTAGACTTAGAGGCATAGATCATTGGGAGATATGTTAAGTGTGAGTGAATTAAAGAATTGTAGAGTAAAATTTTCGTGTCAGGATTCAATTTGTTTCTAAATTTATACAAAATACCAATTCCAGATGATATTTTGGATTTCAGCTGATTAATGTGGTTTTCCCATACAAGATTGTGACATAGATTAATTCCTAAATACTTAACACTCTCTGATTCATTTATCAAAGTATCACCAATGTGTACGCTCATTACTTCATCGTTCCTTGAAATATATGGCTTAAACTTTATAAATTTAGTTTTTCCTGAACTTAAAATCAGTTTGTTAATCCTCAGAAATTCGGACAAAATAGAGGCGTCATATTCGATCTGCATTTGCAATACTTTTTCATGTTTATAATTGTATAAAAGACATATATCATCAGCGAACATAAATAGTTTTCCATAATACTTTATATTTTTCATATCATTTATATAAATTTTAAACAACAGTGGGCCCAGGACGCTACCCTGTAGGACACCACATAACACATCAAGCATGCCACTTTTAGATTCACCAACTTGAACAAATTGTCTTCGATTCCTTAAATAATCTTTAAATAATTCAACAGCATTTTGTGAAAAACCAATGAACTCTAGTTTCTTTACTAGTATATCGTGATCAACCAAGTCAAACGCTTTCGATAGATCAAAAAAAAACACCTGCAACTCATTTAAAACCTGCATCAAGTCATCTACAAACATACTCCAACACATTTACAACAGCTTCTTCAGTTCCAGTGCCTTTTTTAAAACCGAATTGTCGATCAAACAAAATGTTATTTATCTCAAGGTAACTTGATAATTACTCAAACAAAACTTTCTCCAATATCTTATCAACGATTGAAAGAACTGAAATCGGACGATAATTCTCCACTTTATTACTTTGAATACCTTTAGGTATTGGCATAATTTTGTGCACCTTTAGTACATTCGGATATCTCATTTCCTCTATCATTTTATTAAATATGTTTGTTATTTCTTCTGACACAGCTGCTTTTCGTACTAATAACATTTTAGGTGTAATGTTGTCACAACCGGGACTTTTGTTTATTTCTAAGCAATCCAAGAAGTAATCAATTTTTTTTTTCTGTGGCTTCTAGAACAAATCTTGAACTTACAGGAGACATTGTGCGAAACATATTGCTGTCATCATTATCATTTTGAGGTATACCTACGCGCATATCTCGAACGGAATCATAAAAAAAGTATTGAAAATAGAAGCTTTTTCGCTATCTAAGGTAATCACGGTGTCATCATTGGTCAATAACTCCATAGAAGAATCTATTTTTTTCCAATTTGTTTATTTAAAAATTTCCAGGTTTTCTTAGGATCACCCTTACACAATTCTATATTATAAGAGTAATAATTATTCATTAATTGTTTGTTGCAATATTTGATAATTTTACTTATTCGTTTGAGGCTATTTGCAATAAATTTGTTTTGCTTATTTTTCCTCCTTGCTTTTAACAATTTATTTTTGTACGATATAAGCGAGCTTAATTCTTCAGACACCCAAGGGTTTATTTTCTGTCTTATATTGATTTGCTTGGTTTTAATTTCAGTGCTTTGTAAAGCCGCTAATGACAGAGTATTAATAAGATTTTCACATTGTTGTTCAGATCCGCTAAAATTTGCTTGAGTCAAGTTTATCCAATTTTTATTTTCAATAATAATCTCACGGTGACAAAAGCTCATTTCAATACGGCAAAATATAAAGTTGTGATCAGATAATGAACTCTGGACTGAGTTTACTGATATGGAATTTAAAATATTACTAAATACACAGTCAATACAAGATTCACTTTCCGGCCTTGTTACACGAGATTATGACATGAAACGAAATTAAACTCAGCGAATGTGTCCATCAAGCAACGCCTAAGGTTATCAAAACAAATCAAATTTATGTTAAAATCGCCAATAAAAAAGCATGGTGAATTTTGAACATTTAAAAGTAAAGTATCTAACATTCTAGTAAACGATTCAAGAGAGCATTTTTGTGATATGTAGAGTGAAGTAATTACCATTGGTTTACTATCTATTAAAACATCAGGCAACGATATGCATATAAGATCCAGAAAATCTTTGCTCCAAGAAAAAAGTAGATTGTATTTGATTTGCTTACTGAAGTTCCACCGTAACAATCGCTTCTGCAACAATGTATAACATCATAACCGTCAAATCAATAATTGTATACACAATCAATTCTCATATTCCATTTCATAGAAATTTAAGTTAAATAGCTAATGTTAATAATAATCTCTACCCCAGTAGATAGACATGGGTGCTGATGAAGTGCGTGGCTGCACAGATAAATATCGATATTTCCCCCAGCTAATAAAGTCTAGTTTAATTTTTCTTCTCTTCTTTAGATACTCACATTAATTAATAAAAAAAAATATTTCATTCAATAAGAATTGAAATTACTGAACTCAAGCCTGATTAAGAAATTATTTCTGATTGAAATTAAAATAAATAGCTAAAACAAATAAATAAAATCGCCAAAAACTGAAAAAATCTGGAAAATTAAAAAAGTTGCTGAAACTAAACAACTCCAAGACATAAAGTCCTAAAGTTTATTTGTTTAATGATTTAATCAACGGATATAATCCTTGAAAACTAATAATAAAATACTTAAAATTAGATGGTATAACGTGAGTTACCCAAATAATAAAAATTATAACTTATGAATTAAGAACAACTATAATTTTGTGCTTAATAATATTATAGTTTAAAGAAAAGTCGACAAATTCCGACAAATAATTATATTGGCGGCATAATCTCATAAAAGGATCAGCAATTGCATAATTAGATATACATTTAAAAAAATTTCTACACCAGGTAAGATATCCGAGTTCATGGGCTAAAGCTCGTGTAGTTCGTGTACATAAGGTGTTCGTATAGAATATATGTGTAGTAAGCTCTTTAAAAAAAGCTTGAGTTGAATTTTCTTGTTGTGTCTTGGATGCCAAGACACAATGTGCCTTCTCTCAGCTTTGGAAAATCTGGAGATTATTTTATATATCTAGTCATATGAAAATTCGTTTATTCAACTCTGACGTAAAATTAATATTTGGAATCCACAATGTACCAGGGCATGAGCAAGACCATAACACACATGGAAGCGAACATTACTTAAAGATATACAAACACTAGGATATTCTTTCAACGAAGTAAAAAATATAGCAAAAGATCAGAATATATGG
Source organism: Tachina lurida (assembly GCA_944452675.1). Lineage (NCBI taxonomy): Eukaryota > Metazoa > Arthropoda > Insecta > Diptera > Tachinidae > Tachina > Tachina lurida. The sequence goes on along the minus strand of OX101753.1, from coordinate 29,575,122 downwards.
CGAAGTTTTGTTGAGGCTATTTATTCCATAGGGAGCCAGAGGACATAAGAAGAAGAAGAAGATACCGGGATTTGATTGTATTTTTCACGATTTTTCATTATACCCGACAGTTTTGGCTATTCTATATCTTAAATTTTCATACACTGAGAAAACTAAAAGCTTTGAAACCAAAGAAAAAACGTCTTTGTAAAATTGTAACGAAAATATATTTGTTAAAAAGAAAAAATCCTTGCATCAATGATTTATTCTTTAAACAAGCAAATGGTGCGTCTTTAACACAAACGACTAAAATTCTTTGAAGCTTAATCAAAGAAATTATCTTTTCCGTAAAGATAAAATATTTACTACAACGATTAATTTCTTTGCTAATAAGGGATTGAAAAACGTGTTTAAAATTAAAAACTTTTCCTTGTTTTTTTAAGCTAAGCATCCTTGCTACAAAGACAAAGTCTGTAACTTTAAAGAATTTTGTCTTCATTGCATAAGTGAACATTTTTGCTTGTTCACACATGTTTGCTTGCAACGGTAAACAAGAGCGGTTAAAAAAAATAAAGATAAAGTCTGTATCTTTAAAGAATTTAGTCTTCAAAGTTAAATTTGTTTACGAATGCATAACGAAACTTAACGTTAGTCTTAAGACTAACGAATGAAAGTCTTTGTGCCAAAATACTTTTTTCTTAGTTTAAGGACTTTTTTCATGTGTTTCCAAAGACGTACATCCTTGCCACAAGATTTTAAGTCTTCGATTTTAAGTATATATTTCATGGGAATCTAAAGAACTTTGCGTCTTTCTGGTAAAGTTGTTTTGTCTTTGGGCACAATCTGACCAATAAAAGTCTTTGCAAAAAAGTGTATTTTCTTTGATTTTACGATTTAATTTTCTCAGTGTATTAATCTTAGCGATTATCAACAAATTTGTTTGTATGGTATAATGAAAAAAGAAGGAAATATATCCGACTTTGTTGAACAAAGTGCTTACCGAGCGGAAAAAGTTCAATTTCAATACGATGGGGATCCCAAGCACACGGCAAGAATCGTTAAGGATTGATTGGCTTTCAAAGAAAACTCCAGTTTTCAATCGCTTTAAAAATTTACAATACAACAACAAATTTTAATAAACTTTGGTCAGCAATCCAAACGAAATGGGCAAATATTCCCAACTATGGAACCGGGAGTTTGGTCGAAAGTGCGCCAATACGCAGATAAAATAAATTCATTGAGACAAGCAAATTTTTTGCCTATAGAATTTGGCCGTTGCTGCAACATCACACAGCTCGGTTGTAAGTCTTTTAATGGTACTGTTATCAGACTGTTCGCTACATTTAACCATCATGCAATTGCAACAACCGATTAATAGTAATTTTTTTAAACAAATTTAGATATAAAATTTTTTTAATATCAAATATCAATAATTGCTACAAACATCCAATTCATAGTATTTTATTAATCATATCCGTTATTTAGTTGTGACAAAACCATGCAATCGGTTGATCTAATCAATTTAAAAATTGTCATAATCATATCATTATTACAAATTAGCCCTTATGTTAATGAACATGAGTTTTTTTTTGGATTCATAGAAAAGTTAAAGCGTGAGTCAAAATATATTCAACTAATATTTTATGGGCCTTGCCATTTTTCAACCATATTTTTTCTGGTTGTAATGGGGGCAAAGGAGCTTTTAACAAACTACTAAAAAATTCAAATTAAATAAATTTTTTTGAAGCGTGAATAGACTTTTTTCAATAAATTTATTCAATCTTAAGTTAAACTTTTAAGGCCTTATTAATAAAAATTATTAAGGCTTTACCAAGGCTTAATACGAGAATAATTAAGAATTTTTGTAAACAAGGCTGTTAATATTCATGACTATTAATTTTTTTTAATTGGGGTTTTACTGAATAGTTTAAATACAAAATTGAATTTTTATTTTGTTTAATTTAATGGAATTTAAAAAAAAATGTAAGCACTTTTGCCCGCCACTGTATGTTTGCATACCACTTAAATACATATAATTCGCCATTTTCATGAACTATTGCATACTTTTTGCATGCGAGAGACATGCAATAACAAATAACATTATGCGTATGAGCAATATTTGATGTAAATAAATCAAATTTTAAAAAAGTGTAGCATACCTTTCGGCTTTTCCTAAGAAGACAGTGTTTTGGTACGTATACTTAATTTAAAAATTAAAAATGTTCTCTAAATCGAGTCGATTTGTAATCGTACGATTTTAGGAAACTAACTCCATATACACATTATACATATTTTAAACATTTTTTTATTTTGCTGTTGCAAATATGTAGCCTCAAATCGGCAGGACCAGACATAATTTTGGAAATCATGCGGTTTCAAGTAGACTCGATTTACAGAACAGGGCCGTTAAATTAGTTACAGCACCAATTTTGATACCGAATGTCTGTAGAAACGTTTATTTTTGTTCAGCTTACTGGGCGAACGCAAGGAAGCTGAAGAGCATGTGGCGTATGTTCAGCGATATTGTGGATTTCGGGAATTCAGTCACTACGGAGCGCTTTACGGCATCGACCGCACACTATGCGTGTGTGCAAGTCTCGTACGAAAATTTTACAATATTAGAGGCTTGCACCAACCATACCTCTCAGTCGAAAATTAAAAATCACACAGTTTTAAGGGACCGTTACAAGACTGAAAACCTCAAAATCAGAGCGTCAGATCAAGAACCGTGGAAAAAGTGTTAAGCCAGCTCTTTTTGCCTAGTCTAACCTTTCAATGGGAAGGCGCGCAAGTACTTTAAATTTTTATAGATCGTAATTTCACTTCCTATTACAAAATATAGACAAAAAAATACGAATGTACAATTACCAGGGAAAAATTTTGATTGGGAACTATGTACTCGTAAAATTGATTAGATATAGTAAAATGCTTAAGTGTGTTGGTGTTTGTATCCTTTTTTTTATTGTACTGTTTTGTTTTGGCTTGTGAACTACACTGAAAGAATTTTCGGCATAAATTCTATGAATTTCGACATTAATCTAATGAAAATGTTATTAAAATTCAACCAACGTCACGCTTCGTTAGATTAATGAAACCGGTTTCGTCAAAATTATTTTATTGAAAACTTCATCAAATTTATTTAACAATAAAATAGTTTCATGAAAAGAATGAAGTAACTTAAATATAAAGGGGTTTCTTATATTATTGTTTTCATAAATCCAATAAAATATTCTTACGAAACCAGAATACCAACGAAGCAATTCCAATGAAATTCTTTCACAATATTCATTCATTCATTCATTGGATTTGTGAAATTATCATTAGATTTGTGAAAAAATGTTAATGAAATTGTTTCATTGGACTTATGAAGCAAAATTCTTTCGGTGTACATATTACATTTAATTCATATTGTTTCAACGGCAAAAAGCTTTGATCCAACAAAATTAAATTCACGTTGTTTCATATTGAAATAAAATTGATTTAAGATGATTCTTCATTCTAATTTTAACACTACTGGAATATTAAATCAGCATGAAATAAAGTTAATTTCAAACGGAAAAAAACTTTCATTCAAGATTAAAATTACTGTAAATCATGTTGAATTAACATGATTCATATATGTTATTAAGCAAAATAAATGGTGAAAATTTTAATATAAAACCTTTTTTTCGCAGATTTTAATGCGAAATTTTTCTGTGTGCAATACCTAAAAATTCATCACTACAGAATTAAATTAGTAATATAATTACAACTCATAGTCCAAACAGAGCTCCTTGGAACATTGATCGGTTTCCAAGCAGCGCTGACTTAATCTCTCTGGAGTTTTTACTTTGAGGTAAAAAATGTTCGTCCATCACAGAGGCTGCCTGCAGAAACCTGTACGAATTACCACCCAAGTGCAAAATGCCCAAAAAACCAAAAAAAAAAAAAAGGAATGCCCAAAATTGTTGGGTGATTAGTCATTGTGAAGGAATAGCCAAAAGAACGGTGCCCAATCGGCCAAAAAAAGTGAAGAATGACCCAAAAATGTAAAATGAATAATCGCCTAAGTTTTTAGGTCTTTGTTCATTACACACATTCATCCAAATTTGGAATCAATGTTTTAAACATTTTGAAGAAAATTTGTCCAAAGTCGATGAACCCAATCACCCAATTTTTTTTTTTCAACAATTCTTTAGCAATTCTAAATTTTTGTTTTTCGGGCAATTTCCACTGGAGCGATAGTTCGTACAGTTCCTGCACAGCTGTCATGAAAAATGTTACTACTCGATTAAAAGAAAGAATATTTTTTTAAGGGTGTTGGTATTTATTGGCTTTGTTGACTGCATATTTAATAACTTTAAAATTCAACATGATTTTTCGTTTTGATTTTAACACTACTAACATGTTAAATCAACATGAAATAAAGTTATTTCTAAAAGAACAATTTTCTTTGAAGATTACTGCAAATCATGTTGAATTGACATGAAACACATATGAAGTAAAATCATTGCAAAAAAAGAATGCTAAATTAACCCTGTTTTCCTAGATTTTGATATGAGAAAGTGTCCGTGTGTTTTTATATCACCATGCCATGATATCACCAACAATTCCTGTACGACTCACGACTCCTACAATAGATTTGTGATTTGAACATTTGTTTAACAAAAGGTATATAATATAAAAATATGTTATATATTATAAACTTATAAATACATTAAAAAAATATTATAAACTTCTTAGTTTTATATGCAACAAAGAAATTTATGAAATCTCCTTCATATTCTAGTAGACAATTTCATTTCTAACGCCTTGAAAAGTACTTATTTTCCTAGCCAATACAACTTTTTTCAAAGTCATAAAAATGCAGCATCATTTGCCAAACTACAAATACAATACAGAAAACAATACACTCCATCTTCAAACTCTTTATAAAAATCACTAGCTTTTCCCTTTGGTATGTGAAGCACAAGGACTACTTAATTTTACTGCTTGAATGCAACAATTGTTTATTCTTAAAAATTTACTTTAGATTTTCATTTACTTCAGTTATGGTCGTTGCAACAATTTAATTTATATGCCAGCCAGCAAGTGCATGTTTTATATCTTTTAGTCTTTGTTAAAGGATTTTGTGTGTTTGGACAAAGACTTTCCTGAGAGTTGCTTAAGTTTTATTTTGTACATTTGCATGGAAAACTTGCGCCCTCCCTCCAATATTTATCTTCTTTTGCTAGTGCAGTGCTTTGATTTTATATATTGCCTTTTGAGCAAAGCCAATTATTTATTTACTGGCACTCAGTTGCTGTTTGTAGCTTAAACAATTGCAACTGCAACATCAAAATTGTTTAAAATCCGTTTGTGCTGCAGGTCATAATAAAGTATTTAATTGCAAGTCAATAAATTTTCAAATTTATTAGAAAAAAGTTGAAACTTACAAATCTATTGTTATATTATGCAAATTAAAGCATATGTTAGGTATTTATTGGCTTCAAAAGAAGTGGGCTAGGATTATTGTTCATCCAATGAGATGACTCTTCACGAGTTTTACTGAAGTTTTTTGTGCTACACTGAAAAATTTAATGATATTTTTATGAAGATTTGCAATTGCATAAAAGTTCCCAGTGTACTACCTAGGCTTAAGAATGACACTTTATTTACTAAAGGTGAATCCCACGAGGTCGAAAATATTCGTCTTGTTGCACATTTACATTCAAAACAAACAAAAATTTTAATATTTTGCTGTTATTTCAAATGTAAATGTGCGACAAGTTGAACGTTGTCGCCATCGTGGGGTTGGTTCTAAATAAATAAACTTATGCTAATCAAATCAAGAGCTCAAAAACACAAAAAACTGAAACTACTTCAATATTCACAAGTGGTTGCCACGACGTCTGTTCCGCTGTTGTATACACACGTCTCTTAAAACTAGCTGCTGTTCTTCACACAAGACTCTCTGCTGACGCTCACTGTTTGCACAACAATAATGACACACTGACTTTATCGTTATACACTTATATACCACTATCAACTGCTTTCAACTGAGATTTGCTCTTTCTTCACAATAATGAACTGAACTCTTTAATAGACAACTCTATACAATAAACAACTGCCTCGTGTGCACTCGTCTTCACTTAATTAAAGAGGGTAAGAATTTGTGTGATACTCTCAGCACAAAGAAACGAGACTGATCTTATGATACTCTGAACTGCCAGCAGATGCGTCGGCCTCTTTAGACTCCACATAAGGCTTCCAGAATATGACAGCAACTTCTAGACAATCTCAGCAGCATTTCCAATGTTTGTTATATATCGCGTCATTTGTTCATGTATTAACTCTGTATGTTTGTATGTATATACATCATTAAAGAAGCAGTATATGATGTTTTTTACTTTATTTTTATTTTTATTTGAGTGTTTGTATGTGTATCGGCTTAACAAGCAGAAACTATTTCATTATTGTTGTTGCTATAGTTTTTATGTTTATTTAATCATGCTTGTTTGTGCTATACATGCGTATTAAGTTTTTAAGCTAAACAATTCTGGATAATTCTCTTTAGCTACAAAATATTTTCTTTATAGAAACATTTACGTTAGCTCTGTTCGAATATTTTTGTGTAACAATATATTGAGTTGTGTTGTTTTTAAGATTGATAACACTTACGTAAGGGTTCAATTTCAAACGAACTGTCATACTTACGATCACATTTTTACTTTTCTGATTATTATACTCAGGCAAATTATCAGTAACGCCGCCAACTCACCTAAAACAAAAGAAAAACATTAATTTTTTATCATCTTGAAAAAGCATTTTTAAATAGTGCAATTAATGGCCTTCATTACAAGCCTCGTATTTAAATTTGGACTACAACGATTTTGTACTAGACTAACTAACATTGCAAAGTTTTTATAGCTATGCTATTTGTTTCACGACTCAGGAGCTAGGACGTGATTTTCGTTACAAAAATAATCCGCACTATTACGGTTATAAATTTATTTTTGTTTTGATTTTCTTGTACTTAAAAGCAGAGTACGAAAATATACGAAACAAATTGTTTGATTTTGTTTTGTTTCGTTCTTTGAAGTGAGTGAAACAAAAACAATGAGAATGATGGCTCAATTTGTTTTTGTAATGTTCCAGCACATGAGCACAAATCAGAGAACATAGTAGATGTGCTGTAAGCCGGCTAACAGCCGCCGCCGGCCACAAACAATACCTTAATTTAATCGCACCCAGAAAATAATCTATTTATACATATACATATGTATAACAGAATGTGTGTATGTATGTAACGTATGGAGTCCAAAACAGATGGGCCGATTTTGATGAAATTTTTAGTGAATCTTCAAAATATTTAGGAGGGTGACACTGTGAAGTCTGATTTTTTATTTTCGGTCTGCGGGTGGAGGGGCATGGCAAAATCCAATTTTCATATTGCACCAAAAATGTCATATATATGTATAAATTTATTTTTTTTTTGCGGGGAGGGGAGGGGAGGGGTAGCGAAGCACACCGTGTTAAGCTAGTGGCAAATAAATGCAAACGTTCTGAAATATTTGCAGCGAATTTAACATCCTCATATAATATAATTTTATTGCATTGTTAGTTAACACATTTTATATAGCTAAGCAGCATAGCTATAACCGAATGTCCGCAGACAAATCTTTTCTATTTTTTCTTTAATCTAGTGCAATCGTAGTAGTCGTAGTCGTAGTCGAAATAAAGGGTGGTTAAATTTTAAGGGCCGATGTTGAATGTGAATCACACCTAAACGTCAAGTTTTTTTTCTGCATTTCATTTGACATTTCTCAATTTCAGACTAACTCAATTGAAACCATGGAAAGATACACAATCGAGCAACGCGTTAAAGTTATTCAGGCTTATTATGAAAAAGGGCGTTCAAATCAAAATGCATATCGTGCATTTCGTGATTCTTACGGTCAGCACAATCGACCAAATGTGAGTACAATCGAAAAAATTGTGCAAAAATTTGAACAAACCGGGTCTTGTAGGAGATGTGAAAAGGCCATTGCAAGGTCGTATAGCTCGTACTGCAGAAAATATTGCTGCTGTTCGCGATAGTGTGGCTGAAGAGCCGTCCACCTCTACTCGTCGTCGTGCCCAACAATTGCACCTCTCACGCTCGTCGTTGATGAACATTATGCATAAAGACTTGCATTTACACGCTTATAAGGTGCAATTGACTCAAAAACTAAAGCCTCTTGACTATTCCAAACGTTGTCAATATTCAGAATGATGGCAAGAAATGGAAACAGTGGATGACCAATTTTCGAAGAAAATCATCTTCAGTGATGAGGCACATTTTCACTTCAGTGGAGTCGTCAGTAAGCAGAATTGCCGCATTTGGGCGAATTATAATCCAAGAGTGATTGTCGAAAAACATATATACTCACAAAGAGTGATTGTTTAGTGCGGTTTATGGGCTGGTGGCAACATCGGGCCATGTTTTTTCCAAAATGAGGCCGGTCAGGCAGTTGCTGTGCATGGTGTTCGCTATCGTGAGATCATAAAAAACTTTTTATGGCCCGAATTAGAGGATATGGATGTGAACGATATGTGGTTTCAACAGAACTGTGTCACTTGCCACACACCTAACGAAACAATTTGCGAGACAAATTCAATGGCGTGGTAGCGATGTCAATTGGCCGTCAAGATCATATGATTTGACACCGTTGGACTTCTTTCTTTGGAATTATTTGAAAGAAAAAGTGCAAGTCAATCAGCCAGCAACAATTCAAGAGCTAAAGGATGAGATAATTCGATACATTAACGGCATAGAACCTCAATTATGCCTCGAAAATTTGGACCATCGGATAGAGGTGTGCCGATTTGGCTGATATTTTGTTCCATATATAATTGAACCATACCATATTATCATAATAAAAATAGTATACTCGTACTTATTTTCACTTCAGCAGATTTTTCACAATCAAGGGATGTGTAACCCTTTCTCTGGAGAAACTAGGCCCAATAATATTTTTGTAATTGAAAGCAAAAAAGAGAAAATTAATCAAATTAATAAGAAAATTACTGAGGTATTTAACCAAAGGTTAACGAAATAAACAAATAAAAATTCAATTCTACACATAAAAATATTAGATAAAAAATGTTAATTCTTTATTTTAACGGTTTCAGTAAATAGTTCTGATTTAATTTGACATTTTCTTGTCTTATGGATTACAACAACAGATTCTCAAAAAAAAATTTTTTTTTTAAATAAATTTGTAAACTTAGCAAATTATTTTGTCTACATGAACAAATTATTTTATTAGTCCCCTACTCATCATAATGCAGCTTAATATTTTTTCTGCAGCTCCTTTATATCATCATATTTATTAACAAATTCATGAACTAGCTTCCACTTAAATATAACGCCACCACATGTGTCTTGGGTCATTAAAAAGGAAACCCCCGCTCGTATAGGAAACGGTAACGGATGCGGACATGCTTTCAACGCAAGTGTCGCCGCTTATAACATACGAGCTTTAAAACCAAATTAGAACATGAAAAGAAAAATAATAACACCTGCATAAATAAAACGTGAATTTATTTATAGTTTCCATTATGAAATTTTGTTCCGTTTACCATTTTTATACCCTTTACCAACAAAAATGGTAAAAGGGTATATATAGGTTTGTCATTCCGTTTGTAATTTCTATAATATCAATAAGCGACACATAAAATATATATATTCTGGATCCTTATGCATAGGGAAGACGAATAAGCGATGTCCGTCTGTCCGTCTGTCCGTCTGTCCGTCTGTCCGTCTGTCCGTCTGTCCGTCTGTCCGTCTGTCTGTACGTGAAATCGGTTTTCCGAAGCTCCCAGAAAAGCTAGAGACTTCGTTCTTGGACTGGTGTGTCAGAAATTTTCCAAAATAGATTGGTATTGAAATTCAGCAAAATCGGGCAGACGATTGCAGAGCTGGAAAACGTAAACTTCATTTTGCCATATAAAAGTAACTACCGAAAACAAATTTTTATTTTTTTTAATAAATAAACTTATTTTACACATCAGTACGATTACAACTGGTATTTTAAATTAAAAAAATATAAAAAAATTAAAAAAACGTTTCCAGGGTTGGAAAACTGTAACTTTTTGTGTTATGTAAAATTAACTATGTCTAAAACTATATTAGTATTTTCTCGAGAACCGTACGAGCTACAGACCTGAAATTTGGACACAGTGTGTAGACCTTTGGCCGCTACAACAACAAATACATGAGAATTGGAAATTAAAGGGTGTTCCAAAACGAGCAACGAAAAATGTTAAAATCCCATGTAATATACATACAATTATATGTATATACACTTTTTATACAGACTACAAAAATTAACACTAAAATTTCCAAAAATTTAAATTAAAGGGTGTTCCATCAGTTAATGCACTTTTGACTATGCAATTTTGACAACTGCTGTATCTTGGAAACCATAAGAGCAAAACTCTTGAAATTTTCAAAAACGGTAAAACAAAAAAATCTAAAAATTACAAAATCGCCAAACTGAAAAAAATCGCCAAAAACAAAAAAAAATCGCCAAAACGAAAAAAAGCACCAAATTAAAAAAATTTCTAAGACTAAAATAAATCGCATAAAACGAAAAAATTGCTAAAATGAAAAAAAATCGCCAAAATAAAAAAAAAATCGCCAAAATGAAAAAAAATCGCCAAAATGAAAAAAAATCGCCAAAATAAAAAAATAATGCCAAAACGAAAAAAAACCTAAAAAACAGAAAAAATCGCCAAACTGAAAAAAAAAATTGCCAAAATGAAAAAAATCGCCAAAATGAAATAAATCGCCAAAACGAAAAAAACCCTAAAAACAAAAAAAAATCGCCAAAATGAAAAAAAAACCAAAAAAAAATCGCCAAACTGAAAAAAAAATCTCCAAACTGAAAAAAAATCTCCAAAATGAAGAAAAGCCCAAAAACAGAAAAAAATCGCCAAAAAGAAAAAAACCTCCAAAAACAGAAAAAAATCGCCGAAACGAGAAAAAAGCGACAACACTGAAAAAATCGTTTAAACTGAAAAAATCTTCGAAAAAGCAAAATAGCCTGCCTTTCGTGCGCGATTCAAAGTCGCACTTTACTGAATTTTTTAATATTAAAGGAATTAAATGAAACTAAGTTTTTCCTTATTTCGTTTTTGCTTTGTTCACTTAACATATTTTATGTATTTTTTAAAGAACTAGATTGGTATCAATAATCAGAAAAATCCAAAATTATGACTCCAGGGTTGGAAAACTCACACTTTTTGTGTTATGTAAAATTAAATAGGTCTAAAAATTTTTTTCGTTTTCTTTATAAATTGAATATATTTTATGCTTCTGAAAGAAAAGTTTAGCGAATGAAATTTGAAAAATTAAAATTAAAGCTCCCAAGATGAAAACAAATATGTATGTATGTGTCTGTATACTATATATATGTATGTACGTACGTTGGTAAAGGGTATATAAGATTCGGCACAGCCGAATATAGCACTCTTACTTGTCTAACACTAAACTCATGGTTTTGTTAACTCTACCTATTATTTTAGTGGAGACAAAAAAAATACCTAAAAGCATAAAAAACATGCTACTCTTTATGCGACAAGTTGCACAGGAAAGCAAGCACTATAGTCCAAGTGAAATAAGCATAATTGGTCAAAAGGTTCCCAATACGGTACCACCACTTCAGCGCAAAATGTAAGAGGTCAAGAGCAAAAATTATGTGGATTTTGTTGCAACTTACGAGTATTATTAAAGTTGTAGGCGCTTTTATGTGCAAAAATTGTTTAAGGAGTAAGTGTTTACGTAACAGTGTGCGCAAATAATTGGGGACAAAAGCACAGTGGATTTATGTTAAAAAAATCAAAGAAAAAACTAATTAAAATATATAGAAGAATTGTTTTAAATTAAAGAAATTAAAATTACATTCGCAAGTAATCGTTTAAAAAAATATATTACCCAACAATTTGCCAAGCTTTGCAGTTATTAGCAAGGAAGTCAAATATGTGTATAGGGTGGTTAAATTTTAAGGACCGATTTGGAAACTTTCTTAGGCAGTATTTTTGTGCTGGAACCATACTGTTTATAACTTTATTTATAAAGCATAATTAGTTCAAAGTAACTCGCAGGTTTATTTTAAAAAATTCCCTAGAAATTGATTGAGTTCCCAGTAAAAAAAATTGGAAGTCATTCTAAAGGAACTACATTTTCATTACTTCCAAGAAATTGATATTTTAATTTGCCGATAGTTAGCAGAAAACCAAGTAGAAGTTTATTTTAGTCATACAAAACCTTGTAATTCGTCTATAGTTTTAGAAATTACTCACCAGAATTTAAAAAAAATCGATTATTTTGAAAAAATTTATGAACTAATTTTGGTCTAAAATTTTTAAGTTATTTGCTTAAATTTACATGAAAATACTGTTTCGCGTTTAAGTTCCTATAAAAAGAAACTAATTGTTAAAATAGGTAACTATTAACCATTTTTACTAGATGAAAATATTATCATAGAACACAAAAAAGGAAATTTTTCTTAAAATCGCTTCCAATTCGGTGCCCAGGCATCGAAAAAGAGAACTTCTTGCAATGACAACACTATGTAAAAATCATTAGATCGGATCGAAATTTGCACTACTTCCAGATCGCAAACTCTACATTTTCATGACTTTTTTGGAGTGTCTTTTTTTACTGGGTTATTAAACATTTTATGATTTCGGCCCTTAAAATTTAACCACCCTATATATTATCTAAATAGTTTATGCTAAATTAAGCCTGACATACACAACAGTTTTTTACATTTGACAAGTCAACTTTTCAACTCATAGATATGTACATATGGGCACTTCCCCGAAAAACTCCACTTTTATGTCACGTGCGACAGCAAGCAATTAACCTTGTATTTCTGAACAACGTGACTTGATTTTTCTTAAAATTTTACCCAACGTAGAGCTGCTGACGGCCTACACAAATATATAAAGAAATAAAAAAAAAGTTACGTTCTTTTTGAAAAAACAAGCACATTTGCTTGCTGTCGCACGCTACAAAACGTTGACATTCCTGTGGAAATACAAATATACAAACTGCTGCTAGCTGGTAGGCAGTGTGCTAGTCTTGCAGTCGGAGGATCGCAGGTTCGAATCCTGGAGTCAAGCCAAAGTATTTTGAATTTTTTTTTTTAACTAAAACTTTTCAAGTAAAAAAATTTTTTAATTTTTTAATTAAAACTTTTCAAATAAATTGCTTTTTAAATGATTAATAAAATAATGTTAAATTAAAATTTAATTCAAGATGGTACATATTAGTGTGTATCTTAAGAATATTTAAAGTTGTTGTGGCTGCATGGGTAAGCATGTTGACTACCATGCGATGAGTTCCGAGTTCAAAGTTAAATAATTAATAAAATACAATTATTACATACAATTAAATGCATGTTGTTCCAACTTGAAATAACTTTGATTCAACATGATTCTTCATTTTGATTTTAACAGTAAGCAAATGTCAAATCAACGTGAAATAAAGTTTTTTGAAAAGGAAACATTTTCTTTGACAATTACTATAAATCATATTAGATTAACATGAAACACATATGAAGCAAAACCATTGGCGAAAAAGATTAGATTAACCTTTTCGTATTGTATTGATGTGAGGTCGCTGTTGAAAACTGAAACTACATATTTCAAAGTTTGAAGCGCATACTTCGAAGTTTAAAAAGCATATTTCGCAGTTTATTGCGCATATTTCGAAGTTTACAGCGCATACTTAATTTATATAAAACACATTGGCTTTCTTTAGTTATTTGATGCTAAGTGTCTCACTCAGACTTAAAAAATAGCATCCTTTTTTAAACATTAATGAAAAAAACAAAACAATTCGGGTATGATCTGTTATATGGATGGTTGCTGACATGCATACATTCGACTTTGTGTATTAGTGTTTAGATGCAACGCTAAATATTTTTATATATTTGCCACTAACACTAACACATAAATTATGATCTTAACATTTACACACACACACACTCTTACAGCCATAAATTTATGAAAAAAAAGTATTGTACAGCAGAACAATACCAAAGAATTCCTATGAAAGCCTTATATATTTTATGCATAAAAAAAGAAATATTTTGTAGCTGCGTTTGTTTGTAAGAGTCCTAGAATAGTTACAACAACTTGCATTCTTCCTTTTTTATTTTACTCGTAACTTGTTACTGGTGTTGTTGGCCATTCTTTTTTTTATAACTTGTGCTGATGATGGCGAAACATTGGGTCATTTTTGTTTGGCCCATGGCCACCTTTAGAGTTCGTTTTTCTCTCATAGTTTGTTTGTTTATTTTATTTTTTAACTACTACATAAGTATAATTTAGTGGAAAATATTTATGCATGTGTAAGTATATATATGTGTGTGTGTGCTTGTGAGCAGCCTTTGTGTCCAATTTTATTTCCTTTACGTACAAGTCCTTTGTATCCTTAAATATATGTGTAGGTATTTTCATATATTTATGAATATATTTTTTATTGTTTACTTTTATTCTGCTTTATTTTATTCTATTTTATTTTATTATTACTTCTTTTTTTGTAGCTTTAATAGTTAAAGGATTCACTTTTTTCTTTTCTTCGTTTTTGTGTGCATAATAATAATTTTTTTGCGTAACATTTTGCTTAGTTTTGTATACATGGTGACAGGTAATAAATACAATTTTTAATGGTTTATACTGCATTTTTGAGAGCTAAACAAAAAGTAATGGCTCTCCTTATAATAAATAAAGAATAGCATCAGCGACAGCAGCTACCAGCGTTATATTCAAGTGTGAAGCTTTTAATGAAGTATATTGCACAATATTTATTATACGAAAATAGAAATTATTAGTCTGAATCGTTTCCTTTTTATATTTTTATCTTCAAAAGCAGATGGTGGTGCTTAAGCAAAACTAAACGAAATAAATCTAAAATACTGCTCCGTTTAGAAAAAATTCAAACAATAATCCAATAAGATAATGATTATGACACCAGAGACAACTGAAAAATAACCTGCAGCTATCGTATATTTCGCATTACCAGCAAAAACTTTCTCCCACTCCCTAGTAGGCATAATACTAGTCTTGTAGACGGAGAGTCACAGATTCGACAAGTCAGTGCAGCTTCGTAGTTTGTGTTTTTATAGCTATGCTATTTATTGCGCGATGCAGGAGTTAGGACGTGATTTTTGTAACAAAAATTATCAACACTATTACAGTTATAAATTTATTTTTGTAGTGATTTCTTTATGCTTAAAACCAGAGTACGAAAATAAACGAAAGAAATTGTTTCATTTTGTTTTGTTTCGTTTTTTGAAGTGAGTGAATTAAAAACATTGAGAAGGATTGCTCAATTTGTTTTTGTTTTGTTTTTGCACATGAGCACAAGCCAGAGAACACAACCGATGGGCTGTAAGCCGACTAACAGCCGCAACCGGCCACAACCAATACATTCGGGTATGTTCTGCATTACACGTGAAATTAAAACGTGCGGAATTGCCATAGCATTATTGTTATAAATACATATTTCTAACAATAATTCTATGGTAACTCCGCTTGTTTTAATTTCACGTAGAATACAGAATATACCCGATTAATTTAATCGTGCGATGCTAGAAAAGAAAATAATGGGAAATAAATGGAATCATTTTGAAATATTTGCAGAGAGTTCGATATCATCATATACTATAGTTTTATTGTTTTGTTATTCTACCAATGAAATTTTTCTTATATAACTAAGCAGCATAGCTATAACCAAGTGTCCTAGGATACCTGTCTTCTTTTTAACTTTAATTATGGTAAATGATCAATGAAAACATGTTTAATTAAAATTAAGTTAATGATGGTACTTATGTAAGGCCATGACTCGCTCACTGTCGTATACTAGTTATCGCGCGATCTACGAAAAAATACAACCCTTATCTGATGAATTGTTATTGTCTTTTGAAAATTTTCATTTTCATATTTTCTCAAAAATCGGACAATTTCATAGAATAGTGTATCACGGCCTTAAGGTTGTTGTTTCTATACACATATTTTTCTGATGCCTGTGCCAATAATAATTAATAAAATACAATGACTAAATTAAATTAATTTCATGTTATTTCCACTTAAAAAAAAACTTTGACTCAATATTTCAGTTTTGAATATAACGTAAATTCCATTATGAAATAATTTTGATTCAACACGATTTTCTATTTTAATTTAACAGTACGGGAATGTTAAATCAACATGAAATAAAGTTATTTCAAAAGGAACAATTTTCTTTAAAAATTACTGTAAATCATGTTCGATTAACATGAAACTCATATGAAGCAAAATCATGGCCGGAAAAGGTTAAATTAAATTAACCTTGTTAATGCAGATTTTTCTGCATATGTGGCGTTGATTAACTCTTTTTTATTTCTTCTACATTTGACATTTATTTTAAACTTTTCTAATACTCTCTTCAACGGAATTTACTTGTTTACTACAGGTATTGAATCCTTGCAGCACTTAAAAAATGTATTTGGAATATAAAAATATCAACTCATTATTTTTAGAGTTTAAAAAGAAATTTATTTTGAATTTTTTGTTATTAATTTTAAAGTATGCATTAAAACTACAAAAATATGCATATATTGCTAAAATATGTAAAAATATGCACTTGTCGCCAAAATATGCAAAACTAGAAATTCACTATGAGTTTATTTTTTTGTTAATTTTAAAATATGCATTAATACTGCAAACATATGCATTTATTGTCAAAATATGCACTTGTCGCCAGAATATGCAGAAATATGCACCTGTCATCAAAATATGCAAATATATGCAGCAACAAATCGAGGCCAAATTACTTAAAATCTTACGATTCGAATAAATAAATTGTCAATAGTTTTTCTTCAAAAAAAATATAGTTTGAATATGATAAGATTAACTCATTCCTAATGGAATTTCACTATGAATTTATTTTTTAGTTTTGTTTTTAATTTTCCATTCAAATTACAAAAATATGTACTTATTGCCAAAATATATAAAAATATGCACTTATCAGCAAAATATGCGAAAATATGCAACTACAAATCGAGGCCAAATTATTTAAAATCCTATGATTCGAATAAACAGTAGTTTCTGTTCAAAAATATATAGTCTAAATATTATACGATAAATCAATTCTTTATAGAATTTCACTATGAATTTATTTTTTAGTTTTGTTTTTAATTTTGCATTCAAATTGCAAAACTATGTATTTATTGCCAAAATTTATAAAAATATGCACTTATTACCAAAATATGCAAAAAATATGTAACTACAAATCGAGGCCAAATTTCTTAAAATTTTACGATTCGAATAGATAATTTGTCAATAGTTTCTCTTCAAATAAATTATAGTTTGAATATAATAAGATTAACTCCTTATTGATAGAATTTCACTATAAATTTATTATTATTTATTTATTTATTTATTAATATTGATATTATAGATAAATACAATAACAATATAAGAGGGGTAGAAGCACTAGCTACTAAGGCCAAATATATAAAAATATGCACTTATCAGCAAAATATGCGAAAATATGCAACTACAAATCGAGGCCAAATTATTTAAAATCCAATGATTCGAATTGATAATTTGCCAATAGTTTCTCTTCAAAAAGAGAAAGTCTAAATATCATGCGATAAACTCATTCTTTATAGAATTTCAATATAAATGTATTTTCTATTAATTTTTAAATATGCATTAAAACTACAAAAATATGCATATATTGCCAAAATATGTAAAAATATGCACTTATCACCTAAATATGCAAAAATATGCAACTACAAATCGGTGTTAAGATACTTAAAATTTGATACTTCGAATGGATAATTTGTCAATAGTTTCAGTTGAAAAATTTTAGTTTGAATATAAAAGATCAACTCTTTCTTTAAAGAAATTAATTATGAATTGATTTCTATTTTTTTTTTCAAATATGTATTAAAAGTGCAAAAATATGCATTTATTACCAAAATAAATAAAAATATGCACTTATCACAAAAATATGCAGAAATATGCCAATTCAAATCGATTCCTAATTAGTTAAAATTTGTTTACTCTAATGAATAATTTGTCAATAGTTTCACTTAAAAAAAATATGGTTTGAATAAAAAAAAAATCAATTGAATAATGAATTTTTTTTTTATTTTTATTTCATTTTGAGATATGCATTAGAACTACAAAAATATGCACTTATGACCAAAATATGCAAAAATATGCAACTACAATTCGATGCCAAATTACTTAAAATTTGATGATTCGAATGAATAATTTGTCAATAGTTTCACTTAAAAAACTATATTTTGAATATAAAAATATCAACTCATTCTTTAAAGAATTTAATTAGGAATCTAATTTCTAACGTTTGTTTTTAAATTTTATATATGCTTTAAACCTGCAAAAATATGCATTTATTGCCAACATATATAAACATGTGCACTTATCAGCAAAATATGCGAAAATATGCAACTACAAATCGAGGCCAAATTATTTAAAATCCTATGATTCGAATAAATAATTTGTCAGTAGTTTCTGTTCAAAAATATATAGTCTAAATATTATACGATAAATTCATTCTTTATAAAATTTCACTATGAATTAATTTTTTAGTTTTGTTTTTAATTTTGCATTCAAATTGCAAAACTATGCATTTATTGCCAAAATTTATAAAAATATGCACTTATTACCAAAATATGCAAAAATATGCAACTACAAATCGAGGCAAAATTTCTTAAAATTTTATGATTCGAATTGATAATTTGTCAACAGTTTCTCTTCAAAAAAAAAGAAAGTCTAAATATCATACGATAAGCTCATTCATTATAGAATTTCACTATGCATTGATTTTTTTCAATACTAAAATATGCGTTAAAATTGCGCGGATATGCATTTACTCCCAAAATATGTAAAAATATGCATGTATTACCCAAATATGCAAAAATTTGCTAGTAGAAATCGATGCCAAATTACTTGAAACTCGATGATTCGAATTTATAATTTATCAATAATTTTTTATCTATTATCTAAGCTATGGTTATTAGCGTGCTCTATAAGGAAACTGTCTATCAATATTCTTTAAAGAAATAATTATATGCTAGACAAACATAGTCCATTATACATACAAAAATGATCAGTAAAGTTAAACCTAAACTGGACAAAACTTATATCAATGCAATTTTTGAGTTATATTTGAGCACTAAAAAAATATTTTTGCTTTTAACTTGCATGGAATTCTTTAAGGACCTTGAGCCTTGATGAATAAAACCCAAAATCATTTTTTTTTTCTAACCTCAAAACTGTGTAAAAAGGCTCCAGAAAATGTCTACAAATTATTCCACCACTGCTTTCATTATCAAATTTAAACAACCCCTGCACGAAATAATTTATTCTACTCCAAAGTATTTATCGTTCATAAATTTTAGACGGAAATGATTTTGCCATGACTGCCAAAATGCAAATTTGTATTCTCATGAAATGATCATCGTAAACAATCAAAAATCCATTTAAAATTCTACTTTATTCTATGGCAATTTGCATAGACGCCTATAAAATACTAAAATGCTTACGCAGACAACAACAACGACAACAGCAAGGATATGCTAGAATATAAACAAATACAACTAAACAGAATTGTAATAAGACTTGCACAAATGAGCAGAAGAGTTTTCAAACTGTTACTTATACATGCATTGCAAAGTTTATGTTTGTTGTATATGATATTCGTGTGGCAAAAAACATTTAACGCCTCATCAACTTAAATTCAGTCACTTGTAGTGCTGGTGCTGCCGCTACTGCTGCATCAAAATCATCATCATCAGCCGGCAGTAGGAGACAAACGCAATGACAGCAGCTGCTGCTAAAACTGTTTAACTATGTCAGTCGTTTTGTGCTGCTGTACTATTGATATACTCAACGTAGCCAGCAAGGACTTTGTATCCTTAATAATAAGAATTTAATGTTTGAAAGTGTTAAAGCATTTAACATGTCTGCTTGATATGATAATTGGAAATGGAGGCTAATAATCCTGCATATTTGTATTTACATTAATTTGTTCTCCTGTGCATGAGTTAAATTTGATGACAAAAATATACATACACACATACATACATACATAAGCAAGGACTCTGTGTATGGCTTGCATTTTGCTTATGGACTGTTGTTAAATGTTGTGTAGAGAGTATGAGATGAAATGAACCAATTGCTTAACAGTTTACAGTCAATCTGGTTATAAATAATAATTTCATGAATTTTAACCCTGTTTTTTATTTCAGCGTATCATATCACAATACAACCAACGTTCAAGCCAACGTATTATACGTGGCTGAATTTGAAAGTTTCCATAGATTCACTTACTTTGCAAATTAGTTTGTGAGTTATTTTATTCCAAATTTAAACAAATATTTTCCACATCATCATGCTTGAATTAATTTAAAAAACTTTAAATTATAAAAAATAACACAATGATTTAATGCTTATTCAAAATTTTTTTTTTACGCTAAAGAAAATGATTATTAGAAAATTACTTCGGGCCGATGTATGTCCAGCATGGCTGGTGTTGAGGATGCGCATCTTGTACGTCTAATTTTGCGCTGTATTTTACGAATAACACGAATAATGTTGGTCTTCAAGGGATCAATTGCTGCTGGTTTATCAGCATAAGTCACTGACTTCATGTGGTCCTTCGGGAAATAGTCAAGAGGTGTCAAATCGCACGTTCTCGGAAGACAACTAACGGCTTAATTTTTTGAAATTAGATTATCGCCAAGCTTTCAATGCCACAAGTCAATGGTTGCGGTAGCCGTATGGTACGCAGCACTATCGTGTTCAAACCACATCTCGCCCGGATCGATGAAAATATTTTTAAGCAAGAAGTCAGAGATAATGGTATGGGAGCTTCAGCTAGCGCACAAACCACACATTAATTTTTCTAGATGTAATGGCGCCTGTAGGGTGTGTTCTTGAGCCATCATTGAACACAATTTTGCGCTAAAAAAACGGATCAGTTTTCAACTGCTCCAGAGTCCAATCAGCGAAAGGGCGCATCATGTGATGGTGTCGTGGCTTAAATTCCTGTACCAGCTAGATCTTAAACGGATGAAGGCCAAGATCTTGGCACAAAAATTTAAACTTAAATGACGAACAGAGCGCTTATTTTTGCGCCCGATAACGAATCGATAAATTTGGATGTTCTGGTAAACTTTCCTTTAAAGCGTCGATATTCTATTGATGTTATTGCATCATTTAAAGGGTATGTGGTATGAGACCTTTAGTAATAAAGAATTTTGCTTGAAATATTGTTTAAAACAATTGTTATTCAATTCTCACATTCAATTGTCAAGGGTTGAATTATGAGTGATTTTATTTCAATAGCATTGTTCAGTGAAAAGAGTCCTTGAATTGCATTCGAACAATTCACTTGTAGTACAGTTCAATTCAAGCCTTGTATTACAATTGAATTCAAGTATATATCAAGCTTCAAAAGCAATACTTTTAAAATAGAAAGGAAAATACAATTCATTTGCTTTCTAATAATAATTTTCTGCACATCTGCCTTTGCTATTGTTTTCATATTTATTTATGAAATTTTGTGATGAAAAATTTTAATTTTATTAATAAATAAATGATTGACAAGGTTCCAATATATATATACATATACGTTTGTATGTTGTTTGTTTTTTTTTTATTTCAGAATATTATCAAACTTGAAAATTACATGAAAACAAGCTTGAATTAAACTTTGATTGCAGTTCAATTTCAAGTGCTTGAGTTTTAATGTTTTGTGCTAATATTATATTAATCGATAAGTGTAAATTAATATGTCGCATAATATTAAAATAATTGTTGATTTGTTCAAATGCAATCTACTAAATATCTCGACCAAAGAAATATATGACTTAGACCACTTTCATAATTAAGGACACATGTATTTGTTGTTATAGGGGCCAAAGTTTTATATATCCATCAAATAAACGATACTAATTAATACACATTCACTGATTGACGATTTTATTTGATCGTCTCCATAGCCCATAGAGCAAAACGTGGTTACATGGTAGTGATTTTTTTATCATTAGCCGGCCTAAGAAATATAAATAAATTTATTGCATACCTCGCCGCGTATGGCAAACTTCGGCTGACGTCCTGATTGTGTGCATTTTCATATATACAAAAATGTGTTTTATTTTCGGAGATCCCGAGACCCAATAATTCTTTTCGGGCGCTATAGACCTCACAACTCTCTTAGTTGTTTTGCAAAACTCATTTCAATAATTATCATGCCTTTGCCGATAGTAAAAAATTTTCAATTCACCCTCGCGTGAATTGCGCAAGATGGAGAACTATTTTAAACGTTCGGTTGTTATTAAATAACAATAAAATGCACAATTACAATTCACATTAAAATGGACATACAATCAAGAAATTTCATTTCGTATCTGCTCATGGTCTCGCAGACAACCGAATCATCGTTGCTGGCAGATAATTGTTGTATATGCATATTGTTGTTTTATTGTCTGCAATAGTACAGCCTTTTTGATAATTGGCCTCGATTTAATAAAAAGTTATGATCAATTTTCAATATTACAAAAAAGAAAAAAGAACAAAGCCTTAATTAATGTAAATGCTTAAAATCCTTTTACATATTATAAGTAATGTGCAAGAAAGATTAGCTTGAAAGCTGTTGGTCAATGACATTTTATTAATAAAATAAAACAACAAAAGCTTCAGATAAAATTCTATGATTTTGACATATTCTTTTATATGTAATTGTCTAAAGTATATCTCGATATCTGTTACTAATAACATTTACACTAAATATAGATTTAAATACTCGTAGTTCTATTTGAATATAAATATTATTATTTAACTATATGCCATGTGTCCATGTGAATCCATACTTATGTGAGCAATTTTGGTATATTATAGTTATTTAAAGCAATTGCAACACATTAGTTTATTTGTTGCTAATTCGAGATAATGCACTTGCATTTTCTACAAATTCACACGCACCACTGCAGGCAGCAGCCAGGCACTCAGTTACGTGGTAAAAGCAGTTGCTGTATAAGCAGGCGTTCAACCAGGCGACAAATGCTTATACATACTTATTTATGGAATACTGAAAAAAAATACAGGGCATAGTTGTAACCAAAAAAGGGGGTTAAATTGGAAAAATATTTCCTTTTTTTTTTTTAAAAAAGAAATTTAAGGGATGATCCGAAGGAAGGTTTGTTAGTTAAAATGCCAAAAATACATAATCTGACCTTATCTAAGAACTGGAGAGGCATAACCTTACTGAGCATGGTAAGCAAGGTAATGGCAAACATAATAAGTTAAATAATAAGTTAATGAACAGGGCAGTTTTTACTCCATTAAGTCCTCCATTGATCATGTGACTAGCAGAGTATTCCGTAGCACAGTGCTCATCACTTTCTCTTTAGTCATTGATTTTGAAAAAGAATTAGACAGCCTTCACCACTCTTTGATCTTACATGCACTACGATGCGAAGGTGTAGCCGAAATGTTGACATTTTTCGCCAAGGACCTCTGTGACAACTCTGACTGCTGCCTCCTACAAGAAGGCACTGTTTGCTGTCCAATATATATAATTAATTAATTATATTATCTTATATGCTATTCAACATGGTTATCGACGTCATCAGACCAAAAGTTTTTTTTTTTTTTTTTTTAATACATGATATTTATTTATTGTATCTTCCTATATGAACTAACAATAAGTATTCAAATCTTAAATCTAAAATATAATTATTAGGCCCGACCACTGTCGGACATAAATTTAGAGATAGTTATAAATAATACATTTAAGTAGTGATAAACAAAAGGAAGAAAAAATAAATAAAAAATAAAATCAGACCAAAAGTGCTCACAGAAAAATTTCATATTAAAATCTACTAAAACAAGGTTAATTTGAAATCTTTTTGGCAATGAGCTTGCTTCATATGTGTTTATCATTCAAAAACAATTCATTATAATTGAAATTTATTTGCGGGTGATTTTGGATGTCCTTAATACGCATTTCATTGGCGCTTCCACCAAATCATCAGTAGACTTCAACCACAAATTTATAACAGTCACAAACCTCTTACTTTATGCACAGACTTTCAAAAACTATTTGAGAATTCACAAATAATAATATTTTTGAAAATCACAAAAGAAAAAAAATAAGCTTAGTAGGCCTTGAAACTAATATGAAACCCAGCAAATAATTTATATCCAGGTGAACCCATTTTATTTTTCTACATCCTTATACAATTAGAAATCCATCGGATAACAATAAAAGTATTTACAAGCAGCGATGCCAATTTGGTGCTTTTGGCACTATTTTTAGTGCTTTTTGAAGACTCAAAACGCCAAATTTTGAGCATTAGCCCAAAAAGTTGGCATCACTGTTTACAAGGCTAAAATTAAAAATAAAACACTAACCGAACCCTGAAAAAATTTATTATTTGACATATTGTCAGAAGTTTACATACAATTTATTATTTTGAAATAACTTTATTTCATGTTGATTTAATATTCCAGTACTGTTAAAACAAGATGATTAATCAGGTTGAATCAAACTTATTGCACATTGAAACAATATGAACTTGATACTGAAGTAAAACAAGGAATCAAGTTGAATCAAAGTTAGTTCACGTTGAAACAGCATGAATTTAATGTAAAATATAGTCAAATAAACAACAACAACAGGAACAATTCAGACAATTAAGCACAATAGTGCTTATTCAGACAAAACACATAGCAAAAAGATATATTTTTTTTTAAATAACTGCAATAGTTATGTTATGTTGAAATCGTGACGCATGCTAAAGAGAACAAGCGATAATTCAGGCACGCAAAACATATTTGAATGTTATAAAAAATAACCTTCTCTTGAAAACTTAAATTTTTGTCGCTTACAATACAATCCATATAAACTAAAGCAAATAATTAGTTGGTTAAAAAAAAATTTACTTGGTCCCATTGTTCAAAAAAGGGGCGGGAACACGCCCACCATTTTTTTATTTGATTTTAATATATTCTACTTATTTGGTTGCTGCGAAAACTAGCAGACACCTTTAGTTCTCGTAATTGCACAATTGTAGAGTTGGGCGGGGCTATGCCCATTAAAATTTATTCTTATATTTTACGTGGCTTCACTAAACCAATTTTTACGAAACTTTGAGCTCGAAAATAGACACAATCATTCATTTAAAAAAATTGGCGGAGTCCCATTAAAATTTAATATTTTATTTTAAGTAGTTCTACTGTACACACCATGGGCCCATTAAAATTTTATTTTATATCCCATAAATTTTTTTTCGAAAATTTTCTATCAGTTCTTTGCATTGAAGTCGGTTTTTTTTTGTAAAATTATATATTATAAAAATTGTAATTAGAGAGCATAGAGCCAAAGAAATTAAATTATAGTATAACAGCGATGAATATATCATTTAAATTTTTCACCGTTTTTTGCAGAAAAAGTGGATTAATTATTTTGCTATTATGAAAAAGTTTTGCAAAAATATTAAACCCATACTTTTACTTATTCAAAAGGTAATACTACAAAAATTATTACAAAGAAATTTTTTGCTCAAAATTTTCGTTTCGAAATATACCTATTTTTGTTATAAATATCAAATTTTAGGCCTTTTTTCTCGAACGAAAAAATTCATCACGCGACCTTAAGACATAATAAATATTTCCAAAAATATTATCTGCGAAAGATAGGAAAAATACAGCAAAAATACTGAGTAAGTGCCATTTTTGGGATTTTGGGAACTTTTTTTGGGAATTGCCGGAACTGTTCTTACTTTTTAATTGTTTACCTTAACAAGCATTTTCAGCCGAAAATATTCAATCGGACGGCTCGTTTAGAAACTGCAGAATTATTTCTATTTTCTTAAAAAAATGCCCCACTGTGCATCGGGTACTTTAGGCTCCACTAGTAACCAGACGGTACTATCGGATCGATCTAGAGAAGACCGCATTTATGACAGCAAACCCTATATTTTAGACAGCGCATATATTAAGAGTTAAAAAAAATCCCATACAAGTTGTGACTAGTGTAATGGTCACACTATGAGTTCCTACTGGTGATGCCCACCCTTTTTTTATTCCCTTGTACAAAAAGTGATGGTATGCCGTCGTAAATATGGTTTTTGCTGTGGTCCTAGCTGGAAGGAACGACGAATTTTTCGGTGCGTATGAAAATGAACGCAACACCGCCGTAGAACGAAATTCGTCGTGCATGACGAACTTTGTTGAGATAGATTTATTTTTATTTTGTACGCCGACGAACGACAAAAAATACAATTTTCTTTCTTTCTTTGCAATCACCAACTTTATCGATTATAAGAGCTGAATTCGATGAGTAAATTCGTCATTATTGTGTTTCACACGAAGAATTTACGCAGCGAATTCTTATCGGCGGATTCGTCAGCGTGGACGTCCCAGTTATGTTCCCAGCATTATACGACGAATTTACATAGCGAATTTTCAGCGATGTTGGGCACAATTCGTCTAACGTCCCATTATTATTTTAAGGCAGTGTTAACCAACCCCCGAACGCACGCACACAAAGATATTGTGTTTGTGTGCGGTCGCAAACAGAAGCTGCGGTCGCTGCCGAATTGTACACTTTGTAACAATCGATATACATATATGAATAAAATTTTATTATTTTATATAAATTTTTTAATAAATTTTTTTTTTTTTGGTTTTCAATATTTTTTTTTTTGGTTTTTGTTTTTTTTTTTACAAATTTGTTTATTTTTTTATAAATTTTTTTTAATTAAATCATTAGATCCCTTGCAACGCCGACTACCCGGGCCAGATAGTATTAAATATTCCTTTTTAAACTTTCGAAAAAAATACAATTATGTTTTATAATAAAAAAAATCAAATTCACAATTCTGTGTTGTTTTGTCAAAGGTTATATATTTGTTTCACAGGATTCAGACGATGAAATTTATGACGTCTATTTTTCTTGATTCCCTTAAGAAGTTTTTAAAATTTCATCTATATTTATTTCGGTTTTATGAAGTTTAATTCTCAGCAAGTCTTTTAAGTTTGTGTCTGTTAATCTATTCCTATGTTTGCTTTTAACGATTTTTAATATAGAAAAAGCGTTTTCGCAATTATATGTGGATGCAAACATCGAATAAGGCTTACATATTTCAGTTGTGCTATTCGGGTATTGTTTTATGCAAATTTGCTTCCAAAATTCTCTGCCCGTCGCAAAAGGTAATGTATCATCTTCTAGCATTTCTTTTATTTCTTTTTGAATTGCAGGGCTTTGTTTTTCTGCATCGCAAGCTATAGTGTTGTTGTGCAAGTCAATAATCGGTGATATTTTATTAAAATCTTCAAATCTATTGCTCATGTTGTTTAATATTGTTTCACTTGTTGTGAGAAATTCTTCAAATAAGGAATCTGAAATAGGTAAATTTAGTGATGCAGTTTTCGGCAGTGATGTTATGTCTTTATTTGTTAATTTTGTATTTAAAATTTGTAATTTTATTTTAAAATGATTTATCGTTGGGAATAGGTCAAAAATGTGTTTATTTTCGCCCTGCAATAGAAGATTCAGTTCGTTAAGTTTATTACAAAAGTCACTAAGAAATGCTAGTCTTATCACAAAATCGTTATCGCTTAAATGTGACACAAATTTTTTACAATCTGGAGACTCATCCAGTTTTAAGAACTCCAAAATTTCCTCGCGAAGTTCAAAAAACCTTTCCAGACTCCTTCCTCGGCTAAGCCACCTAATTTCTGTATACAACAATATATCAGCGTAGTCGGCTTCAACCTCCTCAAGAAATGCTTTAAATTTTCTATGACTTAACGCATTGTGGCCTCCTCTGATTTTATTTATAATTTGTACACATATTTTCATTACATCATTCAAGCATACATTTTTAGCAAACAGGGCTTGCTGATGTATTATGCAATGAAATGATGGCACGTCAATATGTTGCGTTAAATAACCAATAAAGCCCTTCTTCTTCCCCACCATTACCCTTGCTCCGTCAGTACAGACAGCACTTAATCTACTTTGGTCCCCAATTGAAAAAACCTTTTTGTTAATAGCTTCCCACAATGTTTGCCCATTTACATGTTTATTCATAGGAACTAATCCAAAAAAATCCTCATAAGTAACCAAATTTTCATGTACTGTTTTTAAATAAACTATTAATTGACTAGTATCACTTATGTCAGTACTCTCATCTAAGCTAATAGAAAAAAACAATGACTCTTTAAGGAGTTTCTGCACAGACATAAATAAAAAACTACTTATTTTTATAGTACGGCGCATAATAGTTCTTCCAGATAATGGAATCGCTTCTACAAGCCCATTCGTATCTTCCCCAACTTTGGCAAAGCATTTTAAAACGCCTTGCAAAACGTGTTTTATAAAAATGCCATCTTCGTACGGGCGACATTGCTTTGCCACCGCAAGTGCAGCAACGTAAGAGGCTTTTAATATTTCGCTGTCATCATCTTTTTCAATGTGATCTGGGTGTTTTACAAATTTACTGGGGACTTTGACTTTCATTTCATCAAGCAATTTTTGCCTTGCATCATCTTTGTATTTTTCATAATTAATATGGCATGACAAGTAATGCCGCCTTATATTAAATTTGTCGTATTTTGCTAATTGCTTCAAACAAATATAACATTGCGGCTTCCTTTCACGATTTTCAAAAAAAAAAACCCCCAGTTCCCAAGAATTATTAAACATTGTTGCTCTGTGTGCTTTTGTGCTGATTACCAAAAAAAAAAACAAAAACAAAGCCAAACAAGCGTGCGTGGTGTTGCTTTCACAAAGCTTCAGCAGAGACTGATGTTTTGAAACGAACAAAGTTGTTGTATACATTGAATTGCCGACCGTGTCTGTGTGAAAAATACGATTATTGACTGCCTCGCGAGGCTATGTAGTGGTTCACACTGTTTTAAGGGAATTGAGTCGCCTCTTCGCTTGCATTCGCTTAACCAAAACTACTCATCTGATCAATTGACAAAATTCATATTTTCACATAGTCTATACTAACGCACACACATATTATAATATACATCCCAGGTAGCATTTTGTATCATAATCCAATCGTTTCCGAATCAGCTTACGGGAGTTGTGAGAAAATGGTACCCTACAGATGAATCATACCAAAGAATCAGTTATGATACGATTTGCTGATTATTTTTGAGCAATTTTCATATTAAATCATTTAAATCACCTTTTTGCGGTTTGCACGATGTTCCTCTATTTTCAAGAAATCATTATTTGATCATACAGATGAATCATAAGTGAATCCTCTTTCAATCGCCCAA
The DNA here is from genome assembly GCA_944452675.1 of Tachina lurida. Lineage (NCBI taxonomy): Eukaryota > Metazoa > Arthropoda > Insecta > Diptera > Tachinidae > Tachina > Tachina lurida. The sequence continues at coordinate 29,545,809 of OX101753.1, read as the reverse complement.
GTGATAAATCACTTTTTAATCGTCAAAAGCGATCTGTAGAGAATCATATAAGATATTTCTGCCAAAAATGATCACCCAAATGCTAGCTGGGATCTATTTTACACACACACACACACACACACACAAACACACACACACACATACACATCCATATAATTCGCATATACTTAAAATGTAAATGTGTGTATAATTTTGTGTCTCTGGCATATTAAATTAATTACCGTGTTATTATTTGGGTTGAAATTAAGTACGCAACAATTTATAATTTTCCAAACATGATTAGAATAACACATGTACATACTTATGCCACACACACACACACACACACACACACACGCGTGCACAAAACGCATGGACACCAACACAACCACAACAACAAAGAGTTTTACTCATGTTTTTCCACATTGGAATCAGTTTTGTGTCCATATTCACGAGTACACTTTACAATTGCCTAAAATTGCTCCATATTGGCGTATTTAATAGTTTGTACTTCAACAAACTCTCTCTATATATGAATTCGTGTTAAGGGATATTGATGCTTTTAATGTGACATGAGGTTAGTCTTTGAAGGTATTTGAGGATACTTTTTGTAATAGAAAAAATAAAGATTTTGACGTGAACTTATTAGTGTTGGCATCATATATAAATTGTTTAGTTATTTTTGTTTTCTCTTGAGGAATTCTTTTCACATCCAGGATATTGAATACCCTGGCATTTTTAAGGACATTCATTAAACTGGGTCGACGCCAATTAATACATACCTAGAATGATAGATTTTCAATGACAATTGTAAAAATGAAGTAGTTTTTTCTGCCACGCCTCAAAGTGTAGCCAGCCCATTTAGATTTTTGTATATGTGACGCGCAAAATTAAAAGGGACCTAAGGGTAAAAACCGGTTTTGTTCAGAAGAGCCATTTTAAAGATTTAAATACGTGTATCTTTGATGTCGAATCGTCGACTTCAATTTCATAAAACACGCATATCTCTGGGAGGGAACACTTTTGGGGCATGGCATCGGTCTCATTCGATGCTCAGATGTTGTCCACATAAAAAAAGTGAAAATTGATTTTTTTACCCTTAGGTCCCTTTCTCTATGCGATGTCACATATTGCCTCGTTATGTTAAGCCGGATATAAAAGTTTTAAGTGCCACTTTTAATATTTTTGATACATCTTAGACTTTGTTTGTAATGGGTTTTTAATCGGACATCAAATTGTAGAAATGTCTTGTGATATCCAGCATACTTCCCTCCACTGACTGCCAACTATTTCCAAGCCACAAGAAAGCCCATTTAAAAGTCATTTATTTTTCTTGTAGCTCTTCCCACTTAAAGTTTCATAGTTTATAATATGAAAAAATTCTTCCGCATGGAAGTGGGCTTATTTCGACTGGTAATAGAGCCAAGATATCGTACTCGGAGGAGCCCATTAATTTTTTATCGCACAATTTCAAAAATTAAATTTTTTTAAAGAACTTCTCATCCCAACCTCTTCAAATATATTGGTCACTCTTGTAATGTGTACTTTTAAATATTTCGATAATGATATTGGTGGTTAAAAAATATTTCTATTTTGTAGCTATTTAGTAATTTTAGGCAAAAATGTACTAACGTTGTTGTGTCTTGTTTTGTGTGTTCGTTTGTATTTTTTTTTTTCTAGTCAACGTGAAAGCAGTTTCGTTCATTTTCAGTTATTTTCCTGTGTATTATTTAAATATTTTACAAAAACCAAGTGGTTTTGCTGCATTTAATGGCAATTTATTGCCATTTAGTTTGTAAGCCATAAATTTACAAAAATTATATATTCGTTTCTTTTTTGTTTTTGTGTGTTTCAAAAACATAAAGATATATTGTACATAAAACAAGCAGGAATGATTTGTGTTTTTCAAAAACTATAAATAAATTTAAAAGTATTTTTTCATAACAAAAATGTCCTTTAACATGTGTTTTAAGGTTAGTTAAATAAACTTACAAGCTAAAAAATTAGTGAAAAATATTAAGGAACTCTGAGATTTCCTTGTAAAATCGCCTGAGTATTTGGTTAATTTGCAGCTATATTTTTCCTTTCGTTCGAAATAAATTGCGAACGGCATTGCAATAGTGCTTTAACACTGGTTTTAACTAACTGTTAAAACCCCGAGTTTATCTTATAAGATGATTTTGTTAAAACCAGTTTAAAAACTTTTTTGAATTTGTTTGCGGTAGATTTTATGAAATGCAACCTTGTTTTCGTTGCACTTAATTCAGTGCTGCCAAGTTAAAATTATTGGAAACAACTCATATCCCATATTCATAAAATTTTAAATGAATTTTAAAAGTATTTTATTTCAAATTTTTCATAAAAAATTTTCCTAAAATGGATTTCAAATTCATTTTATTTTTTTATGAATATAAGGGATAGCATTTATGTCATGGCAGTTTATAGAATGTATGTCGGTTAAAACAATTTAAACTTAAAAATGTACAAAATATAAAAAGACCTCTGGGAGGAGAAAATAAAATAATTGAGGCAAAAAGTAAAGAATTTCCATTTCCATTATCTATTGCTGCTCTAAACACAAGAGCATTACTTTTGTGAAAATCTGATTATGTTTTTTTATATTGTTACGCAAAAATATTCGAACAGAGCTAATGTAAATGTTTTATAGAGAAAACATTTGATAAATAAAAAGAACTAGCTGGAAGTATTTAGCCAAAGAACTAAACGAACACACGTACACATACAAGTACAAACAAATGGTATAAAGAACTCTGTATTAGTAACAAGACACGGTATTACCACCATGAAAGTCGTTTCACAGTAACTCTGAAATTCAAAATAACGGCCAATCGCATTATCTACAAATACATAGAAACGGTAACATGAATTTGCCAGATTGTGTTAGAAGACTGTTTGATCACTTGGCTACAAATAGTAAATGACAGCACAGATGACAACGTGCGCATAGCAGCAACATCTTTATAAAAGGTGGTACCCTGTATGAGAGGCAGTCAGTGTGAATCAGATAATAGTGGAGTCAACATTAATTACTGCCAGTGAGTATCTAGTGTTGTATAAACCGTGAGCGTCCGCAAAATAAGGCTTCTATGTGACAAGGAGCTGAGAGGGAGTTATGCTATAAGACCAGTAAAGTCTTTGGTATGAGACGTGTGTGAGCAACAGCGAGGTAGACGTAGTGGTAACCAGTTTTGGTATATTTAAATAATCTATGTGTGTGTATTTAAGCTCTGGAATTGGATTAGTATAAGTCAAGGAAGCCCAGATATGTTTTGCAGCTGTATTGCTGAGAGAATTTGAAGTACAATGATACGAAAAAGTAAGCACAAAGATTTTAATTAAAGTTTAAGTATAACAAATTATTTTGGTTATAAAAAGGAGTAAACGTAACAATATTTATATACCAATATAGAATCAACATATAAAAATTTTAAATAATATCTTGTTTAAAAGTATTTTTGCTTATTTGCTTTTTCATAGCTCCAATACACTGTTGTGCTCATCATTTCAATATAAATTGTATGTTAAATGATCAACTAAATCATGTTGAATTAAAATTTAATATATGATTGTATTTATTTAGTGTGTATCTAAATATTTAAGGTTTTTGTAGCTGCATAGGTAAGTGCATTGACTACCACGCGATGAGTTCGAATCTTGGCCAAGGAAGCCAATATACATACATACATTTTTCTGATGCCTGTGCCTGTAAAATGAGTACATTAAATTAAGTTAATGTTGTTTCAACTTGAAATTACTTTGCTGAATCTAAGTTCTTCGTGTTTCAATACAGAATTTACGTTGTTACAATTTAGAACAACTTTGATTCAACATGAATCTTTACTTTGATTTAACTTTGAAATTTATGTATTTCACAAGGAAAATGTTTCTTTAAAATACACACAAATTTTATAATTTAAAGTTTACGTAAATTTTAATGTAATTTTTTTGTGTAGACATACATATAAAAACTTGGTTTTTAAGCACTACTTCACTGTGTATAAGTAGTTCCATAATTTTAAAATATTAATTTTCAAAAATATAAGAAAATTTCCACCTTAATGATATTGCAAAATTTCTAACCAACTGTTTCTACAATGCGGACGGTCGACTTGAGATAATATTACAATAACAAGTACACCTATTTCTACAGGAGAACGTAAAATCAGCTGTTCGTGGTTTTAATGTTCATATCAAGTTTTAACTTTAGTGTGAAAGCACAAGCATATTTTCTGCCAATATTTTATATTTGCTATTTGATTGACTACTACCTTAATACAATTACAGTAAAACCTCTCCTAACGGACACCTTCCATAACCGTACACCTCTAATAACCGGACAAGTTTTGTAGAGCCAAAATTAAAATAAAAGAATGTGTACCACTCTCATAAGCAGACACCTCTAATAACCGGATAAAACTTCGGTGACAGTGAGTGTCCGGTTATGAGAGCTTTCACTGTAATAGGCATTATAATGGGCCATGCCATGTGAAATTTTTGCACTTTATCTTTATCAAGGCGAACAAGTTTTACGAGGTGACCTTGATACTCTAGTTTCTTTTGTCTTTTTATATTTGTTAACGCCGTACTATCACTTTTTTCCAAACTTGCCTTGCCCCGATACCCTTAAATTTAATTTTGGGTTTCTCCTTTAGGTATTTTGCTACGAAAATTACTAAAAATTTACAATGATTTGCGCAGTTTGTGCTCTGTTTTCTAAATATTTGCATGCTTTTTTTTGCAAAATTACAAAACGTTGCTTAAATGAGGCCTTTATAAAAGCTTTTGAATGAAGGCCACACGGGATTTCCAGTTTTCACGAGTTTTGCACTTTTACGATATTTTCAGTTTGACTGTTTTTGTTATAAATTATGATTTTTATGTACTAATCATGTACTTGAAATGATTTGGAAGAACAATTAAACCTTGAAAAATTTTACAGTGTTGCAGAATCCTATGAAAGCGAATACCAATGTATATGTATCAGAGATCTGCATGAATGCGAATCAAACGACATAATTTAGCATTTTCTAAAATGAGTATTGAGCTAGCAATTAACAAAAAAAAATGAAGGGTTATATCACAGAAGAAAATATTCCTGCAATAAAAGACTTTATTTGAAAATAAAACCAAAATACAATTAAAAATGTTATTCAATCAATTAAACTTTTGTTTAAAAATAAAATATTTCTGTAATAAACAACTTTAATTGCAGATAAAACCCAAGTTCAGTTAAAAATGATACTAAGTCAGTTAAACTTTGTAATTAATTAAAATTTTAATACTGTTTTAATTGAACTTTAGGCTTATTTTCAAATAAAGTTATTAATTGCAGGAATATTTTATTTTTAAACAAAAGTATAATTGACTTAAATACATTTTGAATTGATTTTGGTTTTATTTTCAATTGAAGTTGTTTATTGCAGGAATATTTTATATCTAAACAAAAGTTTAATTGATTGAATAACATTTTTAATTGATTTTTGGTTTTATTTTCTATTAAAGTTGTTTATTGCAGAAAAATTTTTTTCTGCGATTGCATGATTCAAATCAAAAAGACAATTAAGAATATGCCACTGTAAGCAGTTTCTATTGATCCATATGATTCACTAAAGCAGTGAATCAGTATGATTGTTTTGAAAACTTTTTAAAACCCATTCTGACAAATATAGTTTTATGTAATATTATAAAATCAAATAGCTAGGCTCATTAGTGAGTTAATTATTAGTACATACATATTGTTGTTAAAGAAGAAAACAAAAGCATTGTAAAAGTGAGTGTAGAGCGGAAGTGAATCAACTCATACAGTTCTCTGATATGTATATATCATTTAATTCATACTTTATTTTCTAGTTAATATTTTTAATTTTTAAATACTAAATCACAATGAGTTATCCTCAGTTGTAATGCACTATGGCATATTTTGTAATAAATTTTATAAATCAAAGTTTTAGTTTTCTTTAATATACATACTCGTATCTATGTAAAACCTTCAACTTTGTGAAAATTTCGTGAACAAAAATACTTAAACTCTCCAAAACAATACACCCAAGCAAAAGTTGACTCTTGCCAGCGATTTGCATCAAATCAAAAACCAAAAATGTTTTTAATTTTACACAAAAAAAATTCTACTCAAGTCGACCATCTGAGTTGTGGAAACAGGAGGTTAATATAAAATAGTTAAAATTTAACAAAAAAAAGTAGCACGATAAGATAATAAGATATGATAAAATTTCATATCACTTCATTAAAAATTATTTCCGAAATCTTTCAGATAGCCGAGAATGGCATAATTTTTGGCACCAAAAACTCAGCAATCCCGTTTTCATATGAAGCCCCTAAAATTATGCTGCAAATATTAATATTAAATGTTTTTTAAAATATCTTTTTCACCTGACAAGTTTTTAGTAAAACTGAAGAGACAAGAAAAAAATCAATCTAATAACTAAGATTTAACTTTGGGGGTGTGCGTATGTATGTACTCGTACATAAATAAATTTAACATTTTTTTTACATTGACAATAGTAAATAAGTAACTACTGCATTATTGGTTATTGCCTATAAAATCGTAAATTTTAAACAACTCTTACATATATACATAAATACATGCATACGTACATATGTATGAGTACATCCTGCATCAGTATTATTTATGCTGTTGCTGTTGTTTTTGTTTGTCTGTTATGTGTGCGTAGACTGGCATAATAAACCAAGTATTTTACTCTTCTATTGCCATTCATTATTGTATTAATTAACAGAAAACACAGGATCACCAATCAGATGCTTGATTAATGATGTCACAACGAGTCGTAAATCTTGATTTGTACAATAAACAATACAATGGTACAACTATATGTATAACAACAACAGCATAAGATGGGTATAACGAATTAAAACAGACATTTATGGTACTTAATGAATATGAAAAAGTCCATTTATATTTGCTTTAGCTGCTCAAGAATATAAAGGGTTTTTGTGTTAAATACCAGAAGATCAAATTATATTGAAATAAAGGGTGGGCGAATTTGAGGTGAGGAAATAAATTGGCTGTCATATCATGAAATATCAAGAATTGCGCTGTCATCCTTTGACATTTATTTAGAAAAAAGTTGGAAAATTTTAACCATGAAATCCTATACTCATGAACAAAGATTTTTAGTTGTGAAATTTAAGAATTTTAATTTAAAAAACCGGTCTTACGTGAGCAAACCAGAAACAATTGACGCTTTGAACTATCAAATTCGGCGCTGCATTGACGAGATAAGCGAAGTTTTGTTGCAAAATGTGGTTCAACATTTTGTGAAAAGAGCTGTTGAATGCCGACGTGTTAGAGGTGTACATTTGCCCAACATCATATTCCATTATTAATTCCCACATTTCTACTATACATTGGTATCAATAAATTTGTCAAAAAAGTGTGTTTTTAAACAAATTTACTTCCTTATCTTAAACTTGGCCACCCTTCATATAATATTCATATTCAAATTGTTTGCTTCTTCAATCAAAACATAAACAACGTCTCTAGAAGTTTATGAAATATTTTAGCGATTAAGCTAAACTGATTTAATTCAAATAGCACCACCCTGCTCATAAAGAAATCTTACGGTCCACTTTGTTACCAAATATGGAATATCACCCAAAAAAAAACTAAAAAAAAAAGAAATCTGTATAAAAATAATTGTGTTCGTATTTAAATAAATTACTTACTGCACTAATATATTTATTTACGCACCATAAAATATCATGGAAATTCATTTAAAAGGACAATTCATTTATTTTCATTTACACATGCGAGACATCACACATACAGCCAAATTAAATTGTTTGCATTTAGGCAGACAGGAGTCAAACTAACCAACTCACACACACACACACACGCACACACACATACACTCAAAGAGAGAGAGGGAGAGACTTGTGCAATTGTATATAGAAATGGGAACTTGCATACCCAACAAATTTCAAATAAAATAAATTTATTTATGTGGTTGTTAATCGTTTAGTATGTTTGCGTATTTTATATGCATTAAGTTTTACAAAACAAATTCAAACGATTTATCTATTTGAAGCTACAATTATTCAATTTAGTATGACTCCTGCAAAAGGAGAAGGGTATGCAAAGGGCCTTAGTTTATGCATTTATACAAAAGTTTTTACTAATTTCTGACATTTTCTTACTCGTATTTAAAAAATATGAAACATATGCATGTATATATTTATGAGTTTGGACAAAGTTAAATAGAGAAAAAATATATTCAGTAAAGTGCGACTTTGACTCGAGCACGAAGGGTTCCGTACGGACACCAGATATTCAAAACTATACGGATTTTAGTCTATATAATCGGCCACGTCACAGAGTTCAATTCCGTTCGGAATCGGAATTGAATAAATCTCAAAATGTCAAGTCCCAGCCGGAGCATACACCAGCATACCACCGCCTCCCACAGTCTGGACACACATGACAAATTTCCGTATTTTAGTTTTCTTTTTTAGACACCATCTTTTACAAAAATGGGGTGGATTGAATTCCGATTCCGAACGGAATTTAACTTTGTGACATGGCCGAATATATAGTTTTGGAATTTTTTTTTCGTTTTTGGAATTTCTTTCGGTTCTTGAAGTTTTTTAATTTTGGCGTTTTTACGTTTTTTGCGTTTTTGGCGTTTTTTCAATTATGGCAATTTATTTTAGTTTAAGCGATTTTTTTGGTTTATGCGCTTTTTCGATTTAGCGATTTTTTCCGGTTTTTGGCGTTTTTTTTTATTTTGGCGATTTTTTTATTTTTGGCGATTTTTTTCATTTCGGCGATCTTTTTTATTTTGGCGATTTTTTTTTTTCATTTTGGCAATTTTTTCTTTTTGTCGATTTTTTTCTTTTTGGCAATTTTTTAGTTTAAGGAAATTTTTTTAGTTAGGCGCTTTTTTTCGTTTTGACGATTTTTTTCGGTTTTTGGCGATAGTTTTCGGTTTGACGATTTTATAATTTTGCGATTTTTTACTTTTAAGGTTTTTGAAAATTTCAAGAGTTTGCAAGTTTTCAAAATTTCAAAGTCAAAATTACATTAACTGATAGAATACCCTTTAATTCAAATTTTTTTTAAATTTTAGTGTTATTTGTTGTAGCCTGTATAAAAATACAAAACTTTGCAAATTTCAAGTGTTTATGTATAACTGAATGTATGTTTCTCGTTTTAGAACACCCTTTAATTTTTTACTATCATATATTTGTTGTTGTAGATGCCAAAGATTTATATATTCTTTCAAAATTTCAGATCCGTAGCTCTTATGGTTCTCGACAAAATAACCTGTGACGAACAGACGGGCAGACGGCCATCGTAGCGAAAACAATAGGGTTCCTTTTCACATTTGATGTACGGAACCCTAAAAAAAAACGTCATGAGACACCGGGTAGGAACTAAGTTCCTTACGTTTTACTTGCCTTATAAATTGTCCCTCATCCCCTAGTGGGCTTATTTTTGATGAAATATATAGCATTTGAGTCCTTCCAGACTCACATCTATCCATCTTTTGAATTTCATCAAGGCCGGTTAGAGGCAAAGAGGCAAAAATTTCCCCCTAACCCTCCTCGTTATCCTGTCTTTAAAAAAGTGTATAGTCTATGTACTGTCCTGGACTCAGATCTGTTTATATTTTGAATTTCATCAAAGCCGCATAGATAATTTGAAAGAGGAAGGAATATCCCTTTACCGCCTTCTGGACCTATTTTTAAAAAAATCTACAGCGTGTAACTTTTATTAAACTCAGATCTATCTATGTTTGGAATTTCATCAAAATCGGATAAATAGTTTCAAGGAGTAAGAACTTCCCCTACCTCTCCTCGTGGACCCATTTTTGAAAAAATGTAGTGCTTATGTGCTTTCCTAAACTCATATCTAACCATGTTTTGAATTTCATCAAAATCGCATAAATACCTTACCCCCTTGTGGTCCTAGTTTTGAAAAAATCTACAGCGTGTGTCTCTTATTAGACTCAGATAGATAGCTTCAAGGAGGAAGAAATTTCCCACTACTTCCCCTCGTGGTCCTATTTTTTGAAAACATGTACAGCTTATGTCCTCCTTTGAAGTTCATCAAAATTTGGATAGATAGGCTTCACATAGGAAGAAATTTTCCCCTACTTCCCCTCGTGGCCCTATTTTTGAACAACTTTATAGCCTATGCACACTGCTAGACTCAGATCTATCTATGTTTTGAACTTCATCAAGATCGCATGGATAGTTTCAAAGAGGAAAATATATCCATTTACCATCTCTCGTAGTCCTAGTTTTGAAAAAATCTATAGACTGTGCCTTTTTTTAGACTCAGATCTATCTATGTTTTGAATTTCATCAAAATCGGGTAGATAGCTTCAAGGGCAAAAAAATTTCCCCCCTCGTGGTCCTATTTTGGAAAACGTGTACAGCTTATGTCTTCTTTTAGATACAGATTTATTTATATTTTGAATTTCATCAACATCTTATAAATATTTTCAAAGAGTAAGAAATTTCCCCTTCCGAACTTATTGTTTCTAGTTTTGAAAAAAAAAATTATAGCCTATATCTTTTTTTAGATTCAGATCCATCTATGTTTTGCATTTCATCAAAATTGTATTCAAAGAGTAAGCAATTTCCCCCTACCATCCATCGTAGTCCTAGTTTTGAAAAAAATGTATAGCCTATATTTTCTTTTAGACTCAGATCTATCTATGTTTTGAATTTCATTAAAATCGTAGAACTAGATTCAAGGAGGAAAAACTTTCCCCTGCCTCCTCTCGTAGTCCTATTCTTAAAAAAATCTGCAATCAGAGTCTTTTTTTGGACTCCGATCAAACCATGTTTTGAATTTCATCAAAATCGTATAAATATTTTCAAAGAGAAAGAAATTTTTGAAAAATTGTATGGCCTATGGACTTTCCTAGACTCAGATCTATCTATGTTTTGAATTTCATCAAAAACGCATAGATAGTATCAAAGAGGAAGAGAACTTTCCCCTGCCTCCCCTCGTGATCCTATTTTTTAAATAGTGTATAGGCTATTGGTTCCGTGATTTAGCCTTTAAAGCGCAACAAACAAACAAAAAATGTATTTTCACATTTATAGTATTAGCACCTTCACCTATCACTATTACGAACATTTTCCCTAGAAATTGGGATAAAAATCCCCAAAATCCCAGGAGTTCCCCAATACTTCCCCAGAAAATGACGGCAACACTGAAAATCTAAAACATCCGCTATGGAAGCACCATTATGTTATATAGTTGTTACCAGTATTTGTAACCAGTATTGGCAAGTATTTTTTCATTTTCCAAAAAGAAAATTTGTTTAGCATGCATGGCGCGCACCATAAGGAACTTTCGTTCCAAAAATATCTATTTCAACAATATCTTTTCCGTTTTTTTTATATTTAATTATATTTTATTAACTGCTTTAGAGAGGAAAAAAAACTATAGAGTATAGTGTTTGAAGCCGAAAAATACAACCAAAAAAAATAAATTGCCAACTCATCTAATTAGTCCCTGATACTAAAAGTTAATATTTACATTTTTGTGATTGAGCAAATATTTTACTCTGACTAATGAACATTTATGAGTTTTTTTGGGGCACCAGCAGGCAGGCTCTCGCATAACCAGCTCTACAATAACTACAATTCACCTGTAATGGTATGTAGAATCTTAAATATGAAACAAATTACAACATGCATATAAATACATTCAGATACATATTTTTACCTTGTTCAAATGTATGTGTGTGTACGTGTGTGTATTAGTGTTAGTTTATGTAGTTGTACACATTTTAGTACGCCAGAAATACCTTTGTCAATATTCATTATGATTTTTTGGGCTTAAGCAATATTACCATAAATGATGGCCAAGAATAGGAAAAAAAACCTTAAATTAAAAAGAAGCAAAATATTTATATACGTAGATAAAAATTGAGAAAATAGCAACCGACTAACCCTACTCATATACAATTTGAAGTGAGTAAGAAGAAAGTAAAAATTAAGGGTTGTTGCTTTTGCTTGCTTGGTGGCTAATACAAGTTAATTCCATGGAGTCAAAATATATGTTTGCTAACACTTGAAGGAAAGAATACTCCTACTACAAAAATAGTCTGCGACATTTATCGTTTCAGTTTGCTGAAGTTGTTGGTTCATTAGTTGTTGGTTACAGGTGGAGTATAGAGCACATAAACTTGTGCAAATGTCTCATAAAACGTGATGATAATCGTAATTAATGTGATACTCAAGTGTCATTCCTATAATCAATGTTGATGACTATAACTGAGCAATTTTTATTAGCAAAAAAAAAAAGGTAGCTTGTTGGTAATGACAACCTGCTGCTTTGTTAAAGTAAAATTTTAATAAAGGTATAGATATATTAAAAGTTGAAAATCACTAGTATTAAAGTAGCATTAAAATTATTATTTACTCGCAATTTATTTAAATGGATTTGCAAAAGTTTGAATTTAAAAAAACTCGCACGTCATGAAGTCTTAAAGCAACAATTTCCATATGATATTTAATATTAAGTGCCCGTTACACGATCAAATCAACTCATCAATCACATAAACACAAAAAAATATCAATGTAAAATCATCATGCAAAAATTTTGATTGCAAATTATATTAAATTTGTTATAAATAATATCGCTCATTTACTCCAAAAACGTCATAACTCAAAAAAACTAGTTTGCCAGAAACCCGGGTTTAAAGCTTTCAGTTCAACACAACTTACGGGAAAAAGAAAATTCTATTTTTCTCTCAAAAGCTGAGTAAATAAGATATTTGCTTGAAATTTTTACTAATTTGAATTAATAGTAATTCTGCATCGTTAACTCAAAAATTCCATTTTGTGAGTTATGGCGTTCTTTGAGTAAGTGAGCGTTATATAACTTATGTGTGTTGGTATATATTTGCTTTATTCATAGCCACAACACTGATTCATCAAAGCTATTTCGTGTCATTTTACTATCCAATTCGCATTATTTCAACTTGAAATAATTTTGATTCAACATGATTTTTCATTTTGATTTAAAAATACTGAAATGTTAAATCAACATGCAAGAAAGTTATTTCAAATAGAAATACAATTTCAAAGTATTATAAACAATTATTGTAAATCATGTTGAATTAACATTAAATAACATTAAACCAAAATCATTGCCGAAAGCTTTTATATTAACCTTTTTTTCTAGATTTTAATAAAAAATTTTTCTGTGTGTAGCTGTGTGCTTGCATTCCTGTTTTTTAGGTCATACGTATGCGTTGTCGGCAGTGACTAATGAAATTTAAAAAGTTTTAACTTTTTTTATTTGACGATCAATTTGATCAAGTCTCCATCCCTGATTAATGAAAAAATTTCATTCACTTAGTGTTGCTTGTCTTGCTACGGCGTACGAGAAAAAAATTATTTTGCATTTTATCGAAAATTATCGTCGCATTGCAGCTTTATTTAATTCCAATTTAGATAAAAGTTTTTCGTGTGTAAAACTTTTTTTAACCAATTTCAAAAGAGGAGGTCCGTATTTTTTATTTAATTTTTTTTTATGTCGCTTACTTAATACTTCAGAAATTTTTAGATAAATTTAAAACAATGTGTCTCAAAGGGTATAACTTCCATTTGGTCTCATTGTTAAAAAAAATTAAACGGGCCACGCCCACTTATTTAATTTTTATTTCATAACTTTTAGTAATGATACAATTTAGAAATAGAAAAAATGGGCAGAACAAAACCCATTCAAACTTAATATTATAAGTCACGTGCTTCTACTGAAAAGCTTTTTAAGCAACTTTGCACAGACCCTCACCTCTACAAGGACCATAATTTTTCATTACAAAAAGTGGGCGTGATAACGCCCTTTAAAATTTAATATTATATTGCATGAGCTTCTACTTCTACTTCTAGTTTTGATGAAACTTGATGCACAGCCTGAGCTCTGAGAAAAACTCAATATTCTCTTTAAAAAAAGTGGGGGGGGCCACGCCTGTACTTCTACTTATCCTATTCCCACGAAACTTGGCAAAGAGTTTCAGTTTTTATAATAACATAATATTGTGCTTAAAGAAGCGGGCAGGGCTATGCCCTATAAAGCTTAATATTATATTTAACGATTTGTTACGGAATATACAGTGGTGAAAAAAATAATAGAAACAAAATGAAAAAAAAATTTTTTATAAGAATTTTTTTTTGCAAAAAGGTGATTTAAATCACGAGCACGAACACTCAAAACTACATGAAAGTAGGTTAGAATAATATTTTAGTTCTGCTAAATTAAACCATTCAAAACTTCTGAGTATGTTAAAATTTACCGAAATATGGATATCAAAAGCGGAACAATTAGGAATATGTTTAAGGAAGCAGAGAAGTCCAAGAAAGTTACCCATTCAGTCTAGTAAAAACACTAGACTGCGGTTATTTTTTGCCAAGAAACACATGGACCGCCTGCATTGGAAAAACGCATTGTGGTCAGATGAAACGGAAATAAATTTATTTGGACTCGATGGCAAAAACTATTTACCACGTCCAGTAAATACAGTCTATGCTCCAAAGTACACCTAGAAGACTTTTAAGGATGGTGGTGGTTCTGTCCTGCCGTGGGGCTATTTTTCATTATTAACTATGTACCACAAACACAATAGAACTGATGATGGAGGCTTAGTGGCCTTCGAAAACAGCTAGTTGTTCCGTTCAACTATGTATATGTTGTTGGTCAGAATATTTATCACAAACTTTGGTGTTATTTGTTCATTAATAGTTATCACATGTAATTTGGCTTACAAAACGATACGATACGATATGTTCAAATCATTAATTATTTTTAGTTATTTTTTTACCCAAATCTTTACCAAAGAAATAATTACATAGTTTTATCTACAAGGAAAAATTTAAGTTTTCCAGGTCTGGATCTATGTCTTTTATTTTTCTAATTTCTATGCCCAACCATTTCAATCTGAAACATCAAGTATATATAATTTGTAAGCAAAAAACAAGAAATTATTTGACCTAGTTACTTTTATATACCTAAAAAATTAAATTTTCCAACCCTGGAATCAACCTTTTAGATTTTCCTAATTCCTTATACCAATCTAGTTCGTTAAAAAAATATATAAAATATGTTAAGCAAAAAGGAAATAAAAAAAAATTAATTTTATTTAGTTCACAGTTTCCAGCTCTGGAGCTGTGGTTATCATTTTTATAATTTCCTATACCAAACTTTTTTTTGAAAATTATAATACATATTTAATTTATAACGAAAACGAAAAAAATTAATTAGACCTGATTACTTTTATATAACACAAAAAGTGTAAGTTTCCCAACTCTGGAATCATAATTTTTAATTTTTCTAATTTCTTACACCAATCTGTTTTTTTTTTTGGAAAATAAAACATATATTTAATTTATAGAGAAAAAGGAAAAATTGGCTTTAGTAGGTTACTTTTATTTAGCAAAAAAAATGTTAAAGTTTTCCAACCCTGGAAACGTTATTTTGATTTTTTTTATATTTTTAATTTTTAATAACAATTTTATTCGTACTGAGTTAAAAAATAAGTTTATTTAACAAAACTTACTTTCAGCTAGTTATTTTAATATGGCAAAATAAAGTTTAAGCTTACCAGCTCTGAAACTTTCTGCTCGATCCTTCTGATTTTCAAGACCAATACTACTTCAAACCATTTCTAATACACCAGTCTAAGACCGAAGTCTCTACACGCAAAGAAAAGATAAGGTTGTAAAATGGTTGAGAAAACAATATTATGTTCTCTGGAACAAATGTGTGGTCGTTGAAAACTAGTTATTGTTATTTTAAACATTAATTTCGTTACGATAAACAGAGTAATGTTTGAATTTAATAATTACATTATTATATGCATAGAAAGTGCGATATGGTTAGAGTTTAACAATATAGTTTTGTTAAAAATTTATGACTACGATATAATTTGTTTTATTGTGTAAAAATAATATGATGTAAATAACAATATAATGTTATCCAAAACCATACTATGTTAAGTTTTTAAAAAAATCTTTTTCAGAAACATTTTCTATCAGTTGAGTGTTTCGTTTGTAAGCTATCGGTAGCGCACTCGATAGATAAATAAAAGAAGTATAAAGTATAAAGGGTAGATATATAAAAATAATATGTACACATCTATGTATGTATATCTCTTTATACATATGTGTTTGTATTTCATTCATATACATATATGTAAGTATACATTTCTATACATACAAACATACATTTTCTTTTAACAATATTAATTTATTTTTATTTCGGATTTACCGCACAGCAGTTTTGAACAAAAGATTTGCCAATAAATATATGATTAAAAAACAAAATATTATTATTACATAAAATAATAGTATGGTCGTATTTAACAATATTATTATAATATTAGAACATGGTATGGTAAGTCTCAATTATATTTTAGTCACATCTAACAATAGTGTTGTCTTATTTACAATAATAAGATTAGGTATAACAAAGTTAATTGTTTTTGTAGATAATATTATTATTAACGCAGAAAATAATATTATTTAAACTTTGCTTTTCCATTGACAATAATATGATTTGACTGCAACCATATAATTCAATCATAATATGTTGCTGTTTGGTTATGGTTACCTCAACCATATTTTTTCGTCGCGTGTAGCTTGCTTTTCTGGGAGCTTCGAAAAACCGATTTCACGTACAGACAGACGGACAGACAGAAATCGTTTATTCGTCTTCCCTATGAATAAGCATTCAGTATACTTTACACGGGATGACCAACCTATATATGTATATACCCTTTACCATTTTTGCTGAAGGGTAAAAAGAGTGTCCTGATTTATAAAAAAAAATCAATTAAGGCCAAAAATATTTATTTTCAAGGAACTTGACTCATCTGCTCCAAATTAAAAAATATTTGATTATAAAATATTGAAACATTTAAGTATATTTCTACAACCCTTATATTTTATTTTATGTTATTTTAAGTTCTATTGGTTGGTGCATTTTGAGTGTGTATTTCCCTTCACTCTAACTCACACAAATCGCTTGCTTTTCTTGCATATTTTACATCCAATATCGTTATAGCTTAAATGCCTAAAATATATTTAAAATCTAAAAACATAGAATTAGATGAAAATAGAACGATAAACTTAACTGAATTTATTCATAACTTTAGTAATAATGTAGCAACAGCCGGCCGGGACGATACGACCAACTTGTTGTGAACAACATGCAAAGTAATACAAATAAATTTGTGTTAATAACTGTTTAAGTTGGTAGTTTATAACTAAAGATTACATTCTGTTGCCTGAGAGAATGAAATAGATTAAAAATAACACGAAAGAAATATTATTATAAACCTCCAAAAGCAGAGACTCAACCAACCAGCTTCAGGGTGGCCGTCATCCACAGTTCACTCACCTCAACCAACTTAGTGCTATTGCAAATTTAAAATACGAGATGTTGATGGCTTATGGAATAAGTTGCTTCTCTTACTTACAATAACTATGTACTTAGTATGTAGTTCGTTTTGCATGGTTTCCGTTTCCGTTGAAGCAATATGTTAAAAAATAAAAAAATAACTTAGTTGCAAAATGCAAAACCAAACTTAACTTAACACCAATGAAAGATCAGCTATCAGCACCCATCGTAACCTCAGCCGTTGTCTTGTTGTACGCAAGAAGTTTTTTTCTTTTCACAATTTTTCTCAACTTTTAGATTGAATGAATAGATGTGCATGAGTATTAAACGCAAATCATTTACTGCTGCCCTTAGCAACAGCTAGTTACTGGTTAGTAAGAAGCAGCCAAAGTTGATGATGCCAAATCTTGGTGATGTTGCTACCACCACAAATGTTGATGATACACAGCTATTGCTGCCAACAACTACGACAACAACAACAAGATTAAATATAAGCAAGAAATGGAAATTATTAACCTTGCCCCTGATAACTTTTGGACTTTTAGAGGCAAGACAAGAAAAATTAAAACAAATAAAAATTATGGGCTCGCAAAAGGAGTCGTGTTACGTAACAATTTGCTTTTGAGATGGCACAAGGCAGAGTAGATTTTGCAGCAGTAGTTGTGGTTAAAAATATTTTTTTATGTACAAGAGGGTTCGATTATAACGAACTCTGCACACCATGGCGAAGGAGAATTGTGAAATTAAAAAAACGGATTCAGAAACGAATGAAAAAGTTGTATGTTTTTAGAATGCTTTTGCTTAAGGCTTTTATAGCTATGCTCTTTGTGGCGCGATACAGGAGTAAGGACATGATTTTCGTAACAAAAATAATCAACGCTACGAGTATTACAGTTATAAATTTATTTTTGTTTTCATTTCTTTGTACTTAAAAGCAGAGTACAACAGTAAAGGAAAAAGAATAAGAATAATAACAAAAATTAAAAATTTTAAGAGCCCCCGATATTGCTAGAAAAGATGTGATATCTTCTAAACGGCTGAACCGATTTTCTTCAAACATAGTTAAGAACCTTCTCGATCAAGTCACCTTTCAAACAGAAAAAACTAAATCAAAATTGGTCCAGCCGTTTGGGCTGTACGTGGACACACAGATACACAGACACACGCTACAAACTTATAACACCCTTTTTTTGGCCGGGGGTTAAAAACTAAAAAATTTGCAGGTCTTTACTTAAAAAATATACATACATACGTGTGGAAAAAGAAGGCATTTTTGCTTAATTTATTGTTTTTGTTTCATTAAGCCACATAAATTAAATTTTATTGTGAAAGAATTTTGTTTGATTCTCATATCTGAGCAGAGATGGAAAGTCGAATTTTTTTATTTGTTAATGAAATGAAATTAACAAATAATGAAATATGCATAAAAATATTAAATAATACATGTAACTCTGTAAAGAATTTCATATTAAATAGCAATTTCTAAGAAAAAATTGCAATTTAAAATATTATCAAACAAAATATATGAGAAAAAGTACAAATGTATCATGATTTCCATCCATTGGTTCTGATATGAATAAAATTTTCTTGCAAGTTTTTACAAGTAATGCTAGGAACACAACTGGGACAGACGACGAATTTTTCGGTGCGAACTTTCCTCATAAAAAATAAAACACATGAGTGCATATGAAAATGAATACAACACCGCCGTACAACGAAAATCGTCGTGCGTGACGAATTCTGAGATAGATTTATTTCTAATTTATACGCCGACGAACGACGAAAAAACAATTTTCTCTCTCGCACTCTCTGTCTTTGTACACACAACAACCAACTTTATCAAATATAAGAGAGGAATTCGCTGCGTAAATTCGTCGTTGTTGTGCTTCACACGACGAATTTACGCAGCGAACTCTTATCGACGAATTCGTCGACGTGGACGAAATACGTCGTTCGTCCCAATTGTGTTCCTAGCATAAAGCGTTCATTTACTTTTTCATATTGAGGAGAGTAATTTTGTAAATTTCTGCCTTACTCTCTCGTTGCTAATCTCTGCTGGGAAAGTAAATGAACAGACCTATTGTGGTAAGAAATAATTACTTAAATACATACATATATATATATGTAAATAACTACTATTATGAAATCAACGTGTGGAGATACCGCACGGCTATGGGGGTATCAAAAGACCTCAAGAAAATTTCGAGGATTAAGATGTATTAGGAAAACTTCCTTCGATGAATTTTACACAATACGATTATATGTGAGATGTGTTAATGTTGTGATTATTTAATATTAATAACAAGTGTTAAAAAAACTGAAATGCTTTTTATTTCATTTCATTTTGCTTCTGCTTTCGCTTTTGAAAAATACAACAGTTGCAGTCAAAGCAAAATCACAAAACGATTTATGACACCAGTCTAAAATTTTAAAAGTTTGAAATTGATTTACTTTTGCTTTTGGTTAGTATCGCAAGTAAAAGCAGAAGCATTTTGTATGCTCTTGGAAGTCGCAAACAGTCACAGTCAAAGAAGCTAAAACTTTTGCTTTTAGAAGTTTTAAGCAATCGCAGTAAAGTGGTTTTTTGTTTTTGCTGCTTGCCTGATGTGCAAAAACAACAATAAAAACATGACAAACACCACAAAGTAGTTGACGCAACCTGCTGAAAGCTTCTAAAAGCAAGAGCTTTTGCTTATTCGACTGTTAATGTTTGGTACAAACAAAAGCACACAGACTGCTTACGCTTTTACTAGCGAAACTCACCAAAAGCAACAGCAAATCAAATTCAAACTTTTAAAATCGTCGACTGCTGAAAGTACTGCGAAATTGTTCATGATTCCCTTTCTGCTTATGATTTGACTGCGACTGTTGATTATTTTCACAAGCACAAGCAAAAGCACTGGTTCATTTTAAACAGTTGGAAAAATCAAAAGCAGCGAAAAGTAAAAATTTTACGACTTCGACTTAAGTTTTTTAAACACTGTTAATAACTTAACCTTCTTGTGCAATTCGCGCGTGAGTATTTATACAAATGCACTCACGCTGAACTCTCTGCTTTTATTTCAGCAGAACGTGAGCCAACGCTTTTTTTAATAAAAGCTGATACTTTCACTGTTTAATTTCGAAAATTTTTAGCCAGTTTTTCTATCTCTTTCATTCGGATTTATACCATATTTATTATTACATATATATTTAATATGAAAAAAATATTATAAAAACTTTTTTGTCATTCTTGCTTAGTTTCAAAGCACTCATAATAACCCAGCAAACAACTGTGCTTAGTAGAATGCAAAGCCGTGCATGTACTCTCCAGTTGTGAGTATTTACAGTTTGATTGTATAGCCGATTATTTTTGTTTAAGTAGTTCAAAAAGTATAGGGTACCCATTACTTTTTACCTACCAACATCAAAAAAATTTTTAAAAATCATAATTTTATAAAGAAAATATCGTCGGCTTAGAGTGTAATCTCGAAATTATTTGCTGGGAAATAACAAAATTTATTAAAAAAATTACTACACTTACTTGGAACTTTGCAAAAAAATTATGCAAAGAATAAAGTACTGCCTCACTGGCTACTCAATATCCAGTTTTAAGATTCTCTAACTTTCAGGCAAGCACACACTAGCCAGGAAACGTTTTAATTAAACTTTATAGATTTCCTTTAAGCTGTTTTTCTTGCTTTTCGCGAAATTTTATTTTAATTAATACACATAAACATGTAAACAATTATGCATATTTTGCTTAACAAAATTGTTGAAGACAATTTGCTGCTTTTCTCTCACTTTGGCTTATTATATTTTTAATAAAATCTAATTCGCAAACATTTTTAATTGCTTTCATTTGTTAGCGACCAAAAACAAGAAATAAGTTTTCAAAAATTGAGAAGACAATTTTCTCCAATTCGTTAGCTTTCATTTTATTTTTTTTAGCTTCATTCAAACTATTTTTGTTGGCCACACATTTAGTCACTGCTATCATACAACTTAATTTCAATTACAATTTGCACTTAAATACAGCTGCGAGTTTTTACCATTTGAATGTGAATTAGAGATTCAATATAGAAAAACGTTAAGCACGACACAAGTTACAAACGAACACACTTACACTTACAGCAGCAGCACCAGGAAACTAATCTAATAATGCAACATCAAAAATTAGCCAAAGAAAAATAAAATAAATGAAGAAATTTAATTTTGATTTTCTTAATTGTAGATATAAAGCAAGATTTTAGTGGGCAAGAACGAATAAAAAAAGCTCTTAAAGGAATATGAATAATAGAATAGAAGAATAGAAGCTATTCTTAATATTCTTAGACCCTGGTCTTGCTTCTGCAAAAACTTGCTTCTTATTTTTATCTCATTACTGTTGCTGGCTGAAGCTTTTGTATAGCAACCTTGACCTTGTTGTTACATTTATGTTTTTGTGTGGAGCTCACAAAAAGTGGCTGAGTGTTATTATACATATTTTTGCATTTGTCTGTCCGCGATATTACTGACGAAAAGCAAATAATTATAACTATTACACACAAACATTGCAAAATTTCTAAATTTATCTATTATTTTACCAAAAGCCCTAAAAAGTATGCTGTAATTTTTTTGTCTACAAATGCGACTGCAATCACGTATTTGCAATAATACATATTATGGTACAATCCATAAAAGTAGGCAATATTTTTATTAATTTATTATGTTAATTAATTTATTATGTTAATTTAATTAATTTATTATGTTACATTTCATGCTGCAGCCCACTTTTATAAAAATCAGTTAAGTAAAAATATATATAAAATATTGTATTAAATTTTGATGGACAATGGCTCTGCCCATTTTTTTTTTATCGATATTGTATCATTACTAGAAGGTCAACTATGTGAAGAGTTTCTTAGGAATCAGTTCCATAAAAGCATGTAAAATGTGTCAAGTATTAATGGGTGTTCGCCCTCTCACTCTGGGTACTGCCAGACATATAGCTTTATCTGGCGTTTCTCCAAAAAATATATATCGTCTCTTAGTTCTAGAGCTCACGACTGTTACTATAAGTCATAATTACATTTTATGAAATTAAATCAGGCCACTCAACATATTCTTGCTTTATTTTATTTAATTCCGGTGTAGTGGCTGAATATTATTATACATTATTTCGCATATTTCCGTCCGCGATATTTATTATTATTATTTATTTAGAGAGACTTCATTTTTTCTACGTAACAAGATTAGCCAACATAATTTTATAGGAAACTTAAAACTATTATGTATTATTTTAATAACATTTTCTGATAATGCAACTTGCTTATTTGAATAAAAAGAATTAACATTTACATAATAAATTAACATCATTTTTTTTTTTAATATAGTGCCTGCTCCCAGCACTTGTCTAAATTAGTAGAGTTATATCTACAAAAATAGAACTTAAAACTAATAAAAAATTAAAACTAAATCTTACACCTAAGACTTACACTAAATTAAACAAAAACATAAATAAAAAAAACATCCATAAAAAAACAAACAAAATTAATAAAAAAAAACAAAAAACAAAAGTTAACCTCTATGTATGCCGGGAGTAACATGTGAGTAAAAGTTTTGACCAGGATAAGTATTGCAAGGTTCTTTTAATATTCCAATGCTGGAAATATATTCAGTGTTTGACCAACTAAAATCCCGTCCATGAGTCAAAATGTCCTTAATAACACTCCCTTCAAAATAAGATAGTTTTTCTACAAACTTTCTCATCAAATCCAGGCCATAAAAAGGTATCGGTGACAATTTAGATTTTTCATAAACGAATCTATTTGAAAATCTTTTGTGCAAGGATTCATAATTCTTCTCTATGCACTTCCGAACAATATGACGTTCGAAAATTTCCATTCGCTTGAATGCCGTTTTTGAAATACTAAACCAAATAGGAAATGCATAAAGAAGAATTGGTCTGATGCTTACTTTATACAAAAGCAATTTAGTTTTCTTTGGCAAAAACTTACTATTAAATAATCTTCCAAAGGCCCCCTTAACACGATTTGCCTTTGCCAAGTTGTACACAACATGATTATTAAACTTCAAAAGCTTATCAAAATTCACTCCAAGATATTTAATACTGTTTTTAAATTCGATTTCGTTGCCATTCAACGTAAGTCTCAAACACTTGCTTTCCGGAACAACAGTATACTTGCACTTCCCGGAGGCATTGCGTATACAAATTGCATTACTCTTTGCGGCATTAATTTTTATACCCCAACTGGAATAAAACTGATTCGTCCTTTCTAGGTGTGATGAAACACGCTGAAGAGCAACGCGAGGAGATTCATCATGAGCATAAAGAAGTGAGTCATCAGCATAAAGTATGCTCCTCGACTCGTTAAATTCATGAGGAAAATCATGAATGAAAATGTTATATAGATGAGGTGCCAGAACAGATCCTTGCGGAACACCACAAGAAACCTCAGCTTGATCTGATACCAGATCTCCAATTTGTACGCAAAAACTCCTGCCATCAAAAAAACTTTGAAAGAGTTTAACGATGGACGCTTTGAATCCAATTCTTACCATTTTATATAAAATGCCCTCGTGATAAGCTTTGTCAAATGCCTTTTCAACGTCAAGAGATACAGCTACAGTACACCTACGTTCTCTTAAATTTCGAATTATATCAGAGTGAAACTTCAAGAGAGCATGCACCGTAGAGTTACCCTTTTTGAAGCCAAACTGTTCCTGAGGAATATATGAACCATTCAATCCCATATCCATTTTTTCCCTGATTATCCTTTCAAATAACTTTCCTATATTGGAAAGTAATGAAATTGGCCGAAAGTTGTTTATGTCGCAATTATTCTTTTGTTTAGGAATCGGTACTATTTTAGCCATTTTCCATTCACGCGGAAAGTAACAGTTATTCAAACAATTGTTGAACAATATCGTAAGATACTCCAAAGCTTTTATTGGAAACTTTTTTATTATATAATTGGAAACATTATCTAAGCCACACGACTTTTTGCTGTTAATAATCCTACAAATCTCTGACACATAATTCAAGGTAGTAAATTCTACATTGTTCAAATTATTCAATGATGTGTTATCATCATTAAATGATATAGGATCACCAGCTTGAAATATTGTATCATTAATTGCCTCAGCTATCTCCGACACATCTCTATTAGGTGAAGTACCCTGAAAAACATTGGCGAAATGGTCCATAAAAACTGACAATTTGTTATTCGCTTCGGTTATTTTCACTCCGTTAATGGAAACGTCTTTAACATATTTACGATTTTTATTCCCGATAATCCTAAATACCTCTTTATAAGCCCAAGGGCCAGGTTTAATGCCCTTTAATCTGTCATTAAAAAATAATGCCTGCTCCTGTTCAATTTGCTCTTTTATAAGGATCTTAATAAGTTCAATTTGTTTCGAAATCAACAAATACTGGGGATGTTTTCTATTTAAAGTCCTCGCATATATCGTCTTTAAATCTTTTTGCCAGCTATATTTAATCCTGAGCATTATTCTCAATTTATCAGAGGCAACAAACTTTTGTCTCTTACACTCTATTCTTTTGGAATGAGTACGCATGACAAAACCAACTGTATTATTAAATTCTCTAAGAAAATTATCTATATCATCGTTAGTCAAATTTATATTTTTTGGCGGAAAATGATTCAAGAGGGTGTTAGTCACATCCAATTGAAAAGCATTCCAATTCACATCTCTATAAGATACAAAACTATCTGGAGTATTTAACATAAAGTTAAAAAGTGACAAGTTCAACCTCAAACCCAGTGGAATGTGGTCAGAGAATGTAGGAAGTGTATATGTCTCGTAATTTGGAAGGGACATATCTAAAATGTCATTGGTTACTATGAAGTGATCTAAATGCGACGAACCCCCCGGGTATGTAGGAAATGAGTCACAAATTCTTGTAACTGACATAGATTCATTCTGAAGCCATGATGTAAGCACTTCACCATTAAAATTATTTACAGCATCACCCCAAGAAGAGTGCTTCGCATTTAGATCACCACCCAAAATCAATCCATGATACCCTCTGGAAAGATTCAATATTAAAGACAGACCCCTACAAATTATTTGACGATTGCAATTAGACCGGAAATAAATAGAACCACAAAGAATTTTTTTAATGCTACCCCCCAATGAAACTTTAACCTCCACAAATGAATTTGGAAATTCAAGACCAGAAATATTTATCCTTGCAAAAGACATTGGCTTTCTCAGAGCAATGGCCATACCTAATGCACTATTATCCCTTATAACAGAATAACTGTCAAGATATATATTAACACCCGCAGATAAGTGCGTCTCTTGTATAAAAGCAATGTCAATATTACATTGCTCTAATAACATATTCAGTTCAGTTCTCCTATCTATTCGGACAAGAGAACCAACATTAAACGTAACTAAATTGAGAGAACTACGGGCCATATACATCTTGAATGTTTTTAATTAAATCCAAGCACTCTTTCCTAGCCTGAAACTTAGATAGAGACTTATAAGACCCCAAAAAATCCCGAACCCTATCCTCCAACGTAATGGTGGTAGCAGCGCACAATAATTGTGCTATCTTCATAAATTCCTGTATCAAAGGAGGTTTCATAGGTTTGTCGTGTATTGGCACATCATTAAACAAGCTAGCAAATGGTTTATCTTTAACAACCGCAGACAGCTTAAGTGCCTTAGAAACATTGCTTACCGCCTGCTCTTTCCTATTTCTTGCAACCTGGGAAGATTTTTCCCTAAAAGAAACATACCTTTTGTAAGCGGGACATCCCCTATAGTTTGAAGTATGGCCAGCTTCATTGCAATTAACGCAAAATGGTAATTCATTACTTTCTGAATTGAATGAACATTCTCCTACACCGTGCTTTACGCTGCACTTCAAACACGCAAATGGGCGACTACAATTCCTAGAGAAATGACCCCAACTCTGACACCTCCAACACTGCGGAATTTTTGTGCTAGCCTTCGGCCTTTCCCAAGACACCACCTGATTTAGGACGAACTTTAGGCCGATCAACTCTCCTACTCTACGATTGGGCTTAAGAGTTATTAAGAATAGCCCAGTATCTATACCACGTTTTTTAGAATACTCTGTCGAAAATTTTGAAACAAAATCAACAGTTTCTGGAATCATTTTATCTAGTTCAGATTTTATCTCACTTATGTCCGACTTAAAGTAGAGACCTCTACAAATCACTGTCTGACGTTTTTGCTCCTTGGGAGTATAGCTATAAGATGAAATTTCCTTATCTTTTAACAACTGCATCATCTCAGAATGCGCAGACGAATCCTTGAAATACAATTTGCTTTTGAATTGGGACTGATTCTTAATCTTAAACTCCACATTCTTAGAAGATAGTTGTTCAATTAAGGACTTAACATTAACATTTTCCAAAAATATAGGAGGGCAATAAGAAATCCTGGTCTTAACTTGAGGTGAAGTTTTATCAATATTAGAATTTCTATTTTCAAAACTCATGTCATTTATTGGCGCTTCAGCCTCTAAATTCAAATTTCCTAATATAGAATACTTATTACTACGGTTAACATTTTCAACACACTTATCAATACCCCCAAACTGACAATTCGATAAATCTATTTTTACATCACCTTGATATCTCCTTTTCTTGTTTTTTATTATTTGGAAATCGTCAAGTGATTCCATCACGTGATCCATCTCGTTTTCGGAATTGATTGCAGAATGCTGTTTCAAATGTAAATTCGTTGTTATAGGAATATTCTCCAAAATTGTTATTTCATCATTGAAATTGCCGCTTGTCTCCCCTCTGCCTAGAATTTCCTCACCAAAAGCCGAATTTTCTTTAAAAACTGCTTCCAAGAACTGCTTTCCAAGCTGGTAATTGTGACCAGTTCCTTTATTTTGCGTTAAATTATTAAATTCCTGCATACCATTCCCACCAGTCGGCAAGTCAGATGCAGTAACATTTGCCTTAACAATCGGCCCATCTGGTAAGGCCGACGCCTCATGCTTGACATTAGGTGATTTCTTCCTAGAATTATTAGGAGGGCGTCCATTCCCACCAGACAGCAAGTCAGATGCAGTAACATCTGCCGTAATACTCGGCCCATTTGGTAAAGCCGACGCCTCATGCTTGACATTAGGTGATTTCTTCCTAGAATTATTAGGAGGACGTCCTCCAGATTGAGAAAGCAATGGATCTTTTCCCATTGCAATAGAATAAAAGCTGTTTTAAAAACTTTTCACCAACAATCGAAAAGAAAAAAGCAAAAATTTTTTTTCCAAATATCTCCGTCCGCGATATTAAGGACAAAAATCAAATAGTTTTAAAATTTCTACATTTTTCTATTTTTTCCTTTTTTTAGAAAGCCCAAAAAAGTATGCTGTGATTTTTTTGGTCTATAAATGCGACTGCAATCACGTACATTAATCATTCGCTCAAAATTACGATATTTTATGTTACAACCCATAAAAGTAGGCAATGTTCTTATTAAAAGTTACGCGTATGAGTGATATTCCAAGAAATTTAATACAATAATACTCATACGTTGCACAGGAATTCACATTTGGGTCATTCCATTTTAAATCAACGAAAGAAAATGCAATTTTTTACCTTACCCTCTTAGAATTGTACAAAAATTTGCACGAATGTTCTATAGTACTAAAATAATATAAATTAAAAAATTTTGGATATCTAGATTTTGTGGTTCCCAAAATATGGCGCTTCGAAAAGTAGGGAATTCATTAAAAACACATATAAGTGGTCTGTCATTATTGCTCATATCTTCAAAAGTTTTTAAGATATAGGGTCGAAATTGGTCCCATTTAATAGGTATTGAGAATAGCTTTTAAACTGCATTTAGTTTAACTTTTTTCTGAAAGGTCAAAGATCACTGTCGTGTGATTTAAAGTTCGGGGGACTATATCTCAAAAAATGAAATTTTTAAAATTCTAAAAAAAATATATATTAATCCTGACAGTCTCTTCTGCATTTTGTGCAAAAAATTTGAGTGAGCTCTTATTAGTTCCTGAGATATAGACAATAACTTGAATTTATTTGGGACATTTGTATGAAATTGTTTTAAATTTTTTTTATTCCTAGTGCACGTAGGAAAACTATTCAACATTTTCCAGTAAAAAAAGACACTCCAAAAAAGTCATGAACATGTAGAGCTTGTGATCTGAAAGTAATGCAAATTTCGATCCATTCTAATGATTTTTACATAGGGTTATCATTTCAAGAAGTTCTCTTTCTCGATGCCTGGTCACCGAATTGGAAGTGATTTTAAGAAAAATTTCCTTTTTTGTGCTCTATGATAATATTTTCATCTAGGAAAAATGGTAAATAGTTACCTATTTTAATAATTCGTTTCTTTTTATACGAATTTAAGCCCGGAACAGTATTTTCATTTAAATTTAAGTAAATAACTTTTAAATTTTAGACTAAAATTAGTTCATAAATTTCTTTAAAAAATTCGATTCGTTATCAATATCTCAGGAAATAATAAGAGCTCACTCAAATTTTTTGATACAAAATGCAGAAGAGACTGTCAGGATTAATATATATTTTTTTAAGAATTTTAAAAATTTCGTTTTTTGAGATATAGTTCTCCAAACTTTAAATCACGTGACAGTGATCTTTGACCTTTCAGAAAAAAAGTTAAAATAAATGCAGCTTAAAAGCTATTCTCAATACCTATTTAATGGGACCAATTTCGACCCTGTATCTTAAAAACTTTAAAGATATGAGCAATAATGGCAGACCACTTATATGTGTTTTTAATGAGTTTTTCATTTTTTGACGCGCCATATCTCAGGAAAAACAGAAGCTGGAAGTCCAAAATTTTAAATTTAAATTAGTTAAGTAACGTGCAAAAAGACAACTAAGTTTCATAAGATTCAAAGGTGGTCGGGAAAATCCGTTCGTCGGTTATATTTACAAATTTTAACCCATTTTTCATATTTCTTCAGCAAATTAAGGAAATAAATTGTAAAAAGTTATATTATTTCTCTCACATAGTATATTAAGACTTTTATTTAACGAATATCAAAAATCTAATATCGAATTCCTATTATAAGCATCGAAAATATCCTTGAACAGAACATAGTTTCGGTGCAATATTTTAATATGAAAAATTGTTAAAAATCTAAGTGTAAAATAGTTGTTTTCTATATTTAGGCCCCCCAAAAAATAGTTAAAAATTATTTTGGTCGATTTTATGTAGATTTATAGGGCACTTATATTGTCTCGAGATCCAGTACTTACTATATTTCGAGCTAAGCCTAATTGTTTTTGCTAGATTCCCCATACAAAATTAAATCTAATTTGTCGGTAGATTTGTAGGAAATCTAACTAAAATTTTATATTTTTATTTATCTTTTGCTACCCTGTACAATATATTTATAAAAAAAGGTGAGCTACGCTCAACAAAATTTTTTGTTGAAGGTGTGTGAATTAGCCAGATCGATTCTTATTGGGTAACAGTTTAAGACAAAGAAATTGGTCTTGGGTACAAAATCTTGAAAAATGTTAAAAGAGATTAGTATAAACGATATAGATATTGATAAAGATTTCAAGTCAATTCTACAATATTTCGAGACAATTTAAATGCAGTATTAAGGTCATCATTAATTATATTTTTAAAAATATATTTTTAGGGAAATTGTATTTTTTCACAAAGTGTGTCTTGCAAAAACATATTTTTCATTAAAACGTACTACATATTTCAAAAAGGGTTTAACCGTTCAACAATATTTACCTCATGCAAATGAAAATTTTTCAATATTTATTTCTTGCAAAAGGATGGATAAACACCGCTTTGTAAAAAAAACTTAAAGCAAATAAAATGTTTTTTTTTAGAAAAAATATTTTAAAACAGTACCACAATTTTAAAGTTACTTTTATTATAAGATTTTTAAAACGATACTCTTTGAAATGGTATTTTAGACCTGTTTTTGAACTAAAATGAGCTGTTGATCCTAAGTGAAGGCAAACACGTCCATGTGAAAATCAAAATGGGTTTGAAACAACTTTTAATCCGTACTTAAGTGAACTTTTAAGTATTTTCTATTAATATAACTTTTTATAAAGGTACTTTATATATGGTGTTCAAATATATCTTTCTTATTTTTATTAAAAAGTACCTGACAAGGCAGAATATGTTTAGACGGGCAGTCTTCCAAGTCAAAAAGCAAGTTATTTGTTAATTTTTTTTTTTTTTTGTATTGAGAATTTCTATTTGAAATTGGCTTTTCAAATACAACTTTAAATGATACACCAATGCTTGTGTAATTGAGTAATTTTATATGCAGCCAAATCATGAATCCCACATGAGAAAACTTCCGAATAATACTTTTTCTCCACTTAATTTAAATAAATAAATAATAAATTGCGTTCGTGCAATTTCGTATTATTAACTCCATAAAAATTAAAAACTTACATATCAAACTATCAAATATGAAAAATTCTGCCTTTAGATTCGTTACCTTGTGACCCTAATTTCTGGAATATGTCTCGTTTTAAAATGCTGAAATTCTCATGGATGATAGATAAAAAGTTTTAAGCCTGGCATCTTTAGGAATACGCCGACTTCAAAGTCACTATTAACGACTCTGCGCTCTTCTGAAATGTTCAAATTTTCATATTGGATAGTTTAGACAGATAGTAGGGACGCTATATTTTTCCACCTTTTCCAACAGTGAATAATATTATAGCTGTGGGAAAATGAAAAATTTCATCCATAAATTGCCAAAACATTACACACTGATAAGGTTTTTTGAAGGCCAAAAAATTACAAGCAATTTTTTTTTTTGCTTTTTTTTTGAAATTTTCACAACACATTTTATTCATGATACCCACTGTCCACACGTTCGGGAAATTTCATATGCAATTTTGTTTATAATAGGTCTGATTGAATTTAACATTTTACAAATGAAGGTTAAAAATAATTTCTGACATATTGAATTTAAGTGTGTGATAAATTATTTTCCTTGGAACATATGCATATACAGGGTGTTTTTTTTAGAGGTATAGAACTTCGAATTGAAATAAAACACAAGAAAATCGTTTTAATGTCCATCAATTTGGCTTTATTGGAAGGATAATTTTATGCCATTAATGTTTAAATATGATTTCGGGCATGTGGCCGCCGCGGCTGGCTCGAATAAAGCCAATTCTACAGGTCCAATTTTCAACCACTTTTTCGAGCATATGGGGCCGTATGTTGGCAATAACGCCACGAATGTTGGCTTCCAAGTCCCCTAACGTTTCTGGTTTGTTGGCGTAGACGAGCGACTTCACATATCCCCAAAGAAAATAATCCAATGGTGTCAAATCACACGATCTTGGTGGCCAATTGACAGGTCCATTCCGCGAAATTATGCGCTCATCGAATGTTTCCTTCAATAAATCGATTGTGACGTGCGCTGTGTGGCATGTAGCGCCGTCTTGTTGGAACCACAACTCATCCACATTCAAAATCTTCAAAATCTTCCATAAAGTTGATGGACAAAGCTCCAATTGCTGTGCACGGTGGCGAATCGATTCATTCGGGTCCTCTTCAACACTTTGCTCTACAGCGGCAATTGTTTCTTCGGTGCGCACTGTTCGACGTCTCTGTGGATGCGTATTATCACATAGAGTAAACGTAGTGCGAAAACGATCCATGGTTAACCGAATTAATTGCTCTGATTGCTCGATTATGTCGACCATAAAATGGACGGAGCTTGCGGTAAACTTCGCGAACTGAACCATTATTTTCGAAATAAATTTGCACGATTTGCAAGCGTTGTTCTTTTGTCAACCTGTTCATGATGAAATGGCAAACCAAACTAAATATTAATCACTTGACAGCTGACAAAATGGCCGCCAGTTAAAAAAGTGATGCCAACTTAAAGTTCTATACCTCAATAAAAAACACCCTTCACAAAAATTGAGAATTAGGAACCCGTTTTTCAAATACATATGTGATTGATTTTTTTTACTAATCATCATAGCATAAATAGAATGATAAATTATGGTAAGTACATTTTTGCTCATAACTACAATCAAAATTTTTCAAAATCAAACTAGCAAACGATAAATTCAGAAATGATATTTTCAGCAAAACATTTTATGTTTTTATGTCTCTCAGACTTTAATACTTTTATAAAAAAAAATCAAATTCTACTAGGTCTAATAGATAATTAAAATAATCATAAAGAACGAACTTTTTGACTTGGCTCTTTTAACAAAATTGATTAGAATGTAACATATCAATTTATTTATTAATATCTAATTTCCCAAAACTATGATATTGTAAACATATGAAAGCTTTTTGTATAGCGTGCTCTTTTAAACAAAAACGCAAAAATCACTTGTAGTAAAAACAATTTTCATTTCTAATATTAACAAAAAACCCAAATGCTAGAAAAACAAAAAAAAAACAAAAAACTATAAAAAAGTAATCATATACATGACACATCTTGTCTCTTTGTAAACCATGTTCTTTTGATAGTTTTTCTTATTTTATTTTGAATAGATGTTGTGTCTTTCCTATACAATTTTCTATGTGGCAAGAAAAACCAGTTGCAAAAAAAAAAAACTAAAGCTATTAGTCGTGTATATGCAAATATTTTTAATTTGTATTATTAGTAAGCTATTTCACTATTTTAATTTCACACAGAACATTTACAATTTGTTTAGAAAAAAAAACTAAAATAGAGAAGATACGAAAAAATAAAGTTAATTTCTAATGTGCTTTTAAGTAAAGTGCTTCTTTGCCAAGTACTCGTGTGGTTTAGAGTGCATAAAAACGCATTTCGAAAATCCTTAATTGTTGCAATAAATGATCGAGTTTATAGAGTTTAATGAATATTTCGCGTGAAAGAAAGATTATAAAAAAAGAATTTTTTTTCTTTTCATTAGAAATGTACATAATTATAAAAATGAATAGAGTAATTGGAAAAATTAGTTCGGCAAATGCATTTAGCATGAATGCCAATAAAAATAATGTGTGTATATAATTAAATCTTTTTTGTTAATACTTTCTCAAGAAATTTCTAAAAGGAATATGTGATATTTATATACCATAAACAGGGCTTCAAAATAAACTATATGAATAGATAATAATATGTTTTACTAACTTAGAACTAAATATCAGTTGATCACATCTGATCTTTTAGTCGAAAACTAATTAACTAGTTTTCTAAGCAGTTTCAAAAGAGTTTTGCCCAGGTATTGCATGTTTGTAGCTTAGACAGCATCAATTAAATATATAAAAAAATTAATCGCAGTCTAGAATGTTATACAGTTAGTCACAGAAATATTTTGCACGTGTGAAATCCAACAAATCTAGAAGAGGAATGCTTCATAAAATATATCCTTTGAAAAATTTATGTTTTGACATACATACATATTAAATACGAGAAGCCTTAACCCTTTATCACCCCTAGTTATAAATTATTAAATCTCTATAAAAAACTATTAATTAAGTGTAATTATTAATTTTATTTACACTCAATAGCTTTGATACAATATCTAGTTTCAAAGTGTAAAATTCATTCTCGATAAAAAAAATTACATCTGCTACGGCAGAACAGATTTAAAGTAATCCTACGCTTTTACTAAATCAAGGTTGCCATTGTTCAGTTTTTTAAAAAGTTATATTTATTTATTTATTTATTGAAACATACTATAAAAATTTAAATTTGCATAGTATGGTGTTGCACGAATATGGCCGGAGTAACTAGACCATATGCCCCAGATGTTATTCACAGTATATTCAAAAAAAGTTTCGTGACTGACTGTACTACCTATGCCTTCACATAGGAAGTAGCAACGTGGTTGTTAAAGAAATTCCACAACAAACCACAAGATTATACGGTTATCCGTGGCAGATCAGTCAACCAGTGCGAGCGAGACGAAAAACTCTCGAAGGCCAAACAACAGACACAAGCCTGACCGCACTTAAGAAATAATTACGATGACACGAAATGATGTTCTTCAACCCAGAGCTGCTTAACGACTGTAAAAAGTTATATATTCGGCATTCTATTTTATTAAATTTCGTAAATTTCCAAGTCAATTATTGTTTTTATTTCTAAAATATTGTGAGTGAAATTATTTTTATTTGTTAATCTCTTATTGCCAACATATTTGACGTTCTAAACATTTCCTTCTTAACCCATTTTTGCAACAAAACATAACATTTAAAAAAAAAATCCTAGAACAAATTTGTTTACTTATGCTACGAGCTCTTAAAATATTTTAAGTACAATTAGTTTCACGATGTTGAGTTATAAAGGGTTAATTGTTTTTGTAAAAATTTGAAAAAAAATATATTTTATGAAATTTAAAAAATTCAGTAAAGTGCGACTTTGACTCGCGCACGAAGGGTTCCGTACATTCGATTGTGAGCATTTTTTTAATGAGGCTTTTTTGAAGTTTTTTTTTCAGTTTAAACGATTTTTTTCAGTTTTGTCGTTTTTTCTTAACTTTTTTTGTTTTTGGGGTTTTTTCATTTTGGCGATTTTTTTCATTTCAACAATTTTTTTCATTTCAACGATTTTTTTCATTTTGGCGATTTTTTTCATTTTGGCGATTTTTTCATTTCGGTGATTTTTTTCATTTTGGCGATTTTTTTAATTTCGGCGATTTTTTCCTGTTTTTGAGGTTTTTTTTTCATTTTGGCGATTTTTTTCTGCTTTTTTTTTTTTGTTTTTTTCGTTTTGGCGATTTTGTTTATTTTGGGATTTTTTTTTTCATTTTGGCGATTTTTCCAGTTTTTCGCGATTTATTTTAGTCTTAGAAATTTTTTTTAATTTTGTGCCTTTTTTCGTTTTGGCGATTTTTTTTTTGTTTTTGGCGATTTTTTCGTTTTGGCGATTTCTTAATTTTTTGATTTTTTAGTATTACAGTTTTTGAAAATTTCAAGAGTTTTGCTCTTAAGGTTTGCAAGATACAGCAAGTTGTTAAAATTACATAGTCAAAATTGCATTAACTTATGGCACACCCTTTAAATTAAGTTTTTTAAATTGTAGTGCTAATTGTTGTAGTCTCTATAAAAATACACTAACCTTACAAATTTCAAGTGTATATACATACAATTGTATGTATATTACATGGGATTTCAACATTTTTCGTTGCTCGTTTTGGAACACCCTTTAATTTTTAACTCTCATGTATTTGTTGTTGTAGCGGATAAAAGGTATACACACTGTGTCCAAATTTCAGGTCCGGTCCTCGAGAAAATACGGACGGACAGACCGAAAGCGTAGCGAAAAAAATAAATGAAGCAAATGCTTATTTATCAGGTCACAAAAGTATTTTGCTTTTTGAACTTTTTTTTTTAACCGATTTTTCATTATTAGAGCAGCAAACTACGTTCTAATATTTTGTATGATAGTCATTATTAGAGATGACCGCTTGCAGATGGACGCCTTGGCTGCTTATATTCCACTAAATTTCTAAATTTTTTCAAAGTTTTTTATGCCTTTCTTCTCCCAATACTCGTCCTTTTTATTAAATGCTATTTTCTAAAGCCTTAAGGTTTTAAATAGAATTCTCTTGGCAGAGCCATAATTTAATGTCTAGAGCTATATGTTTTGGGCCATTGTCATGTCATGTTGAAAGTAATGCCCATTTATTAAACACTAGCATCCAGATTTTCTCTAAGAATGGGCAATTATAATTGTTTATCCATTCTGCTTTATAGGGGGTAATCTTTTAAGGGCTTTTGGATTTAATTTAAAAAAAACACAATATTTAAAGATTTCGGCCGGTATCTCACAAATAAATTATTTAATATTGTCCTGCAGTGCCTGAACCATTGCGGGCAGAGAAGCAAGCCGACCAAAAAATTTCGGCGGCGGCTGAAAGACAAATATTTTTGGCGGCGGCGGCTGAACGACTTAACGCCGATTAATTTAAGCATTTAAACAATTCTTTTAACACAGTCCGTTTCTGGAAAAGTAGTAGAGTTATTGAATCACCACGTTGTAGCATTATTTATTTTGTAATAATTTTAATATTGCAGCAATTGATGTCCTAAATGCCAAGAAAAGTAACTTCGTAAATTACTTGTTTTACCATACGAGTAGAAACATATTCTAGACTATATATAATTTCATTTGAATTAAAAATTAGTTACTTTATTGCAACACTGCTACGGATGAACGAAACAAAAGCTTTGATCAAAAAGTTATCAAAAAGTCGCCAGAATGCTGCGACAAAAAATCTATGTAAACGTGCATGGATTTAAGGGTGCAATAAGAGGTGCCATAACCATAGCCATAGAAAACAGCCGCACGAACCAAACTAATGGACAACACTGTATTTGATTATAGGTGACTCGCCATAATGCCATATCCATTACCATAGAAACCAATTGAATTTTGATTTGGTTATGGCTATGGCATTAAGGCTGTCACGTCTAATTTAAGCTTAAAAAGGGACTTCATAAGAGAACGTACGTATTTTCGCAGCTACATTACCGTTTATATAAACATTCTCTTTCTATGTGGAAGCAAAAACAACTTTCTTTCAGGGACGCTTGCTTTTATTATTCAATATATAGATATATATATATATATATATATATATATATATATATATATATATATATATATATATATATATATATATATATATATATATATATATTAAAAATAATTCAAAAAGTATAAAAAT
Source organism: Tachina lurida (assembly GCA_944452675.1). Lineage (NCBI taxonomy): Eukaryota > Metazoa > Arthropoda > Insecta > Diptera > Tachinidae > Tachina > Tachina lurida. The sequence continues at coordinate 29,508,756 of OX101753.1, read as the reverse complement.
AAAAAGAAGCCAAATATCGGCTGAGTATTCAGCCGCCGATAAGCTGAGTGGTTCGGCGGCGGCTCGGCTTGTTGGAAAAAATCGTCTGAGCGGCTAGCCGCCAGCCGCGCCGTTACGGCTTGCTACTCTGATTGCGGGCTGATTATCCTTATACACATAAACTTTAACATAGCCCTACAATAAATAGTGTAAAGGCGTTAAGTCGCACTATCTAGGCGGCCAATTGACCGCCACCAAACGTCATATAAACTGTTCACCGAACTCGCCTCTCAATTGAGCCAATGTTTTGCGTGATGTGCGGCATGTGGCACCGTTTTGCGGAAACCACATGTCAGCCAAGTCCAGCTCTGCCATTTTGGGCAAAAAAAAGTAACAGATGCTCAATTGCTGCGAATGGCGCCGAGTTCACGGATACAGCTGCGATATTTTCCTCTGTCCGCACTCTACGTATTCGTGTTGGTGGTTTAATGTTTAGTCATAAAATTTTGGTGTGAAATTTAATTACAAGATTTCTGAATAGACGCCTCAAAAGGTCGCCCAAACTGACCATAAGATGGAAGAAGTGCACGGATGCACTTTCTTAACCGAGCATGACTTTTGATAACAAAATTTAATAATCTGCAAGCGTTGTTCATTTGTAAGTTGATTAGTGGTTAAATTACGGACCAAACTGAACATGTTTAACAGTAACATGATACACGAAAACTGCTGAGTTGCCAATAACAGTATTGCCAAACAATAAACTTGCTAAAAAATCACACTTTATAAACATTTAATACCAACATACAGACCCACTCCATGAGAGAATTACAACGTTGTTTAACCTTATACCTTATGATCTCAATATCTGGCTTGTGCCACATCAAACGTTCTCCATCTGACTTAAATATAATGAATTTACTTTCGTCGCTAAATATTATAATTTTTCCAAAATTAAAAATCTTAAAAAAATGCCCGAAGAAGTCAGTTATCATGGTGGATGGACTGATTCGGATCTTCCTCTACGTTAAGCTCTACAGCAGCAATCACTTGACAGCTGACGAAATGGCCGCCAGTTAAAAAAGTATTGCCAACTTAAAGTTTTATACCTCTATATATATATATATATATATAGTTATACTGTAAGCCCGCGGATTTCTCATTTTCAAATTTCCCTTCAGCTTCCAAAACCTGATACTTATACATCCTTGAAGTGCAAGTTTCTCATTTCCTTTAAAATTAGATAGACAACAAAATAATTTGAAAAATATGGATGGCAGATTTTAGTTCAGCATTTCAAAGTAATCAAGAAATAAATTTCTACAGTCGAAGACTTTTCATACTTGTTTCTTCTTTTTTTAAACGCTAATATTTACTTATTGTATCTTAAAAAATTAAAATCTTAAATCTAGGCCCAACCAGTGTCGAACATACTCAAGATGAAATAAATCCCAAAATAAAATTAAATAAAGCTCAAGCAGACTAAAGATTAAATAAATCCCAAAAAAATTAAATAAAGCCCAATTCAAAATTCCTTAATTTTATTGGGTTTTTGGCTTTATTTCATATTTATTTCGTCATACCAAATTAAAAGCAGCTGATTATTTTGGAAATACATAACCTCAATCATTTCATGCCACCTTCATTCACATGATACATTTGCTTACTCTTGAAAATTTCCTAAATATCCTGCTTAAGGATATGTCTCCTTTGGCTTTTTTTATATTTAATTTTATTATTATATTTCTGTATTCACTAATAATTTTGTAAGTTTGTACATGAGAGCTGGTGTACAGTGAGTACGTGCCACACTGGCGCGAAGGCGGCCAAATATGAAAAAAATTAGTTTTGAATTAAAACGAACAAATTACTGTGTTGCATGTGCAATATTCTAATTCAGTAAAATAAAAAAGAATTTTTTTAAAAAAGGTTTATTTTTTAAAGAGTTTTGATGATTCAAAGTCAATAGTTTTAGGCCAGTATGCAAACTATTTGAAAATATGGTACGGACACATGCAAACTTTAACAGGTTAATTAAGAAAATTTTCAGATATTGCACTACAACTTCCAATAAAACATAAGGGGAATATTGTTATAATATGGCTACAATATCTATTTTTTTCAATATTTTGTAACTCATATGCAGGGCAAGTTTTTTGTGGAATATGCCATTTTTCTTAATTTAGCTATATATTGACATAGAAAGCCATTTTTAGTCCACCCTGCCATAAAATACCTTCGTTACATCCTAGAACTAATTTTTATATGTCTGACCTTTTTGCCAACCATTTTTAACCATTCTTCGTGCCAAAAAAACTTGCCCTGCTCATATGCGATGTGCCTTTGCTTGTAATGTAAATGGAAAAAAATGACTGTGCGTGAAAAGTGGTCTGTAGAAAAAAATATATAAAAAAAATACAAAAGAAATATATATTTTTCATACTTTCACATATTTCTACAAGTAAGTAGATTCAAAATTTATTGTATTCTTGTCCAGCTTTCCCCCGCAACCTCTTACAATTTAATCTTAGAATATTTTTTTAAGTTCAAATTTGTATATTTTCTGTATATTATTTAGTTCCAGGACATTTGGGAAGGATACTAGTCCTGGAAATTTAAATGGCCAAATTGCAAGTGTGATGTGAAGAGAATTTGATTTAACTCCTTTTTACTTTTTTGAAAAAGGACATTTTTGAGGTATGCGTATCCTTAATCTGAATTGATCGAAATTTTTACTAAGCATTAAATGTGCTAAAATTAGTGTCTTTACACAATTTCATTGAATTACAATTAGAGGACACAAATCCTGGGAAAATAAATGGCCAAATTTTATGTGTGATTATATTTTATCAATTTAAGCATGTATGCCAAATTTTATTTATTTACGATAACTTCTGCTATTTTTGGCCGCTCGTTATATGAACTCACGCCACTGTGCATGTTGCCGTGTGCTCATTTCTCCTCACATTTTCACATATGTATACATATATGTATGTACATACGTTTAGTCGTACTTCTAACGAGTTATAGAAAATGTTGTCATAAATTAAAACTTAAACTTTTGGAAATGTCAAGCATAAAACGGTAAATCTCTGCTCAAACATACAACCCACCTACAATTTTATTTGTTTCTTCTTTTTTTCTACTTTTTTTCCAACCACATTTATATTTAGGAGTACGAGTACAGACTTATTCACACACACTCAAATAAATTGTTTTATGAACATGTGCACATACATACATACGAGATTTTTGTTTAAACTTTTCTACTCCTGCATCTTCGTTTTGTTAATGTTTTAAACTCAATCCCTCAATACTGCCAAAGTTTTGCCATCTCTAGTGGAGATGGTTCCAGGTTCCATGTTACATATATTTATATGCTCATTTAACTCTTCCCTTGGCCAAAAGTTAAAATCAAATGAATTGTTGCACCCACAAAAGACTTGTACGTCAAAAAAAAAACTTCTTGTATCTTTACATGACTAAATGGGACTATAGATTTTTTTTTCGATTAAGTTTGCTATATTGTCGTTTATTTTTTCATAGATACACTGTGTTTTGTAGAGAAAGTTATATGTTTGCCAAAATATTAACTTTAATATGTTATAGTCACGATTTGGGAACTACAGCTGTTTCACATATTGGCAAACTGGTTTGTGTTATTTTAAACTTAAAAGATCTATAAATAAATCAATAGCGATATATAACTACCCGATCACAATGGATCCAACTGAATCTATGAGTGGAGATGTGTTGCACCACCATCCTTCCTAACCAATGTAAGACTGCTCGTATAAAAAATTACTAAAAGGTTTCTCTCAACTTCGTTAAACGTGTTCTAAGAGAAAGAGAATATTCGAGCTTCTAATACGAAACTCAAATCATTCTTTCAGTACCTTGTAACAGGCTTTTTTCCATTAGCTTAGGTAACCTTTTCGGATTCAAAGTCTTGCTTGCAACTACACACACATACAAAATGTGACAACTAACCTAAATATAAAACAAACCAACAAAAATAAAAACAATTTAATTTTTACTCCACCCAAAGTCACTTTTAAAATTTAGTACCTGTATGTTGTATAAATTTTATTTTTCATCATAAATTTTAGGTTTTGTAAAAACTTACAGATTATCCATATTTAGTTGCAAAGGTTATTTCCTTGTTTCACTACTTCCACTTGCAAACCACTCACCCATACGTTCGTTAGTTACTCATACGATTGTGCATCATTTCATTCATGTAGCACAAGTAGTTTAGATTTTATTTGGTTTTTGTTGTTGCACCCATTTTTTATTGTTTAAATAATAAAATAATTTATGTTTTTTGCCTTAAATCGTTTGATTTGTGGATAGAATTTGTTGTAAAACAAAGTATTAAAAAAATAAAATATAAAATTATACAAAGAACAAAATTATAGTTTAATCTGAAGAATCTTACAATATAAAAATAAAAATCGTAGCTTTCAGCGAAGTTGGTTAAAATAACCAATATAAAGCAGTTAAGAAATTGTAAGCCATAAAAAAAATTTACCCTTCAGCGAAGCTGGTTAAATTAACCAATGTAAATCAGTAAGAAAGTTTAGACCAAAAATTATTTATAATACAATTTCTGCCATTAAATCGTACCACCAGCGAAATTTGTTAAATTAACCAATGCGAAGCAGGTGAGAAATTTTTAGCCAAGAATTTTTTTGTAATATAATTTCTGGCATTGAATTATAAAAATTTACGAATCAACGAAATTGGTTAAATTAACCAATATTAAGTAGTTAAGAGATTTTAAGGCAACAATTTTTTATAACACAATTTTTGCTATTAAAAGATTGACCCCTCAACAAAATTGGTTAAATTAACCAATATGAAGCAGTTAAGAAATTTTAAGCCCAGAGTTTCATTATAATACAATTTCTGTTATTTAATTATGAAAATTACACCGGGCAGGGAAATTGGTTAAATTACCCAATGCTAAGCTGTTAAGAAACTCAAAGCCAAAAAAATTTTTTAACACATTTTTTGCCATTAAATGATGAAGATTAACCCCTCAACAAAATTAGTGAAATTAACCAATGTGAAACAGTTAAGAAATTTTAAGCCAAAGATTGTTTGATAATAAAATTTCTGCCATTAAATTATGACAATTGTATCCCTTAGCGAAATTGGTTAAATTAACCAATGTGAGGCAGTTAAGAAATTTTAGTCCAAGAATTTTTTTATTATACAATTACTGCCAGTAAATTATGAAAAGTGACTTATCAGCGAAATTGGTTAAATTAACCAATATGAAGCAGTTAAGAAATTCTAAACCAAGAATTTTTATAGGAAAATTTTTGCTATTAAATAATATCAATTGATCTAACAGCGAAATTGGTTAAATTAAACAATATAAAGCAGTTAAGAAATTGTAAGCCAAGGATTGTTTGATAATAAAATGTCTGCCATTAAATTATGAAAAATTTACCCCTTAGCGAAATTGGTTAAATTAACCAATAGGAAGCAGTTAAGAAATTGTAAGCCAAGAGTTTTATTAAAATATAAATTCTGTTAATTAAATGATGAAAATTACACTGCTCAGGGAAATTGGTTAAATTAACCAATGTGCTGCAGTTAGGAAATTTTAAGTGAATAATTTTTTATAACACAATTTCTGCCTTTAAATGAGAAAAATTTACCCATCAGCGATATTGGTTAAATTAACCAATATGAAGCAGTTAAGAAATTGCATGACGTTCATGAACATTAGCAGAGAAGGTTTGGTCAAGCCTTGATTTCCAAGCTTCGGGATCCGCTATTCTGCAGTGACCGATGATGTTTCCAGTTCACAGAGAAATGTTACCTAGACGTATTGTAGATATTGTTGCTATCTTTTTGCATTCCAAGACCGATGGTAGCAGCTGTAGAAGCATGCGCCAAGCATTTACAGAAGTAGTACAAGGACCACTCGTTATATACAATGAGTCAAGTCTTAGAACCTTGTACAACATATATATCATTCGTCTTCTTCTCCAGCCAAGCCACCAAATGAGGATATCAAATGTGAGAATTGGACGTACTATGAACATATAGAATCAGTCAACGATTTTTGGGGTGAGAACTCAACTTTTTCCATTTGAATTCTTGCAGGTATAAGTGCAATTGTTGATTCCTTCCCTTTCTCTAGAATATATATCTTAAAACTAAGCTTAGAGTGCAAAATAACAAAGAGATCGTTTGCACTTTAGACATTTTTATCTTCGTATTGTGAAGAATAATGGCTTGGAAGTCAGGTACATATGTTATACATCCTCGACAAGAGAACTAGTCTTATTTACCTGGGAGTAATAGCAAGCACTCGCTAGCACGCTTTGCGTGACAGATAAGTGAGATCATCCTATAGAATGTCTCTTAGAGAAGAGATGAGTTTTCTTTTAATAGCTATCCCCACACCATCAGCATAAACAACGAGCTTGCACCAACTTGATTCTACAGATAAAAGCACGGGACTTAGAACCAGATTATACATCATCCTACTGTGATGAGCTACTATTCACAAAGCGGTCTAACTTAGAAGATCCTAGAGCCAAGGTTATCATACTCATACGATAAGGTGACACCTGTTGAATCTACTTGTATATTCCTACCTTGACCCACAGATTCGAGAAGGCAGCAATTGTAGCAAATTGTGGTGAAAGAATTCCTCTCTGTGGTATATCTTTATTTACGAAGCGGGTCAACGTAGAAGATCCCGGCACCGTGGTTATTTTACTCTTACGGTGAAGTAGCACATTTTCAATCCAGTTGCATGTTCTTCCTTAACCCATAGATTCGATAAGGCATCAATCGTAGCATATTGTGGCGAAAAATCTCCGCTATTTACAAAGCAGGTACGCGTCGAAGATGATAAAACCAAGGTTATTTAAATCTTACGGCAAGGTAGTACATTTTAAATCCACTTGTTTATTCTTACCTAGATCTCCAGATTCGAGAATGTACCTGTTTTCTCAACTTTTGGCGAAAAAAACTACTCTTTGTAGTGCACCGCTATTTATGGAGCAGGTGAACCTTGAAGATCATAGAACCAAGGTTACCCTACTCCTACGATAAGGTACTACACATTTTTAATCCTCTTGCATATTCTTACCTTGACCTCCAGTTTCGAGAAGGTAATAGTTCTCGCAAATTGTGGCAAGAGAACTTCTATCTGTGATGACCTACTATTCACAAATCGGGCTAACCTAGAATATCCTAGAGCCAAGGTTATCATACTCATACGACAAGGTAACACCTATTGAATCCACTTGCATATTTATACATTTACACACAGATTTGAGAAGTCACCAATTATTGCAAACTGAAGAGTAAAAACTCCACCCTGGGGTGTAGTTCTATTTATAAGGCGGATCAACCTGGAAGATCCAAGAACCAGAGTTATCCTACTCCTAAGGTAAGGTAGCATATTTTGAATCCACTTTCATATTCCTACATTGACATCCAGATTTAGGAAGCTACCAATTGTTGCAAGAGCTCCTACCTGTAGTGTTGCACTAGTTACAAACCTGGTTAAACAAGAACCTCCTAAAACAAAGATTATCCTACTCCTACGATAAAGTAATATATTTTGAATTCACTTGTATATTCCTAACTTGATGTCTAGATTCGAGAAAGAACCAATTTTAGCAACTTGTTAGAAGCTCCTTCAATATCTAAGAAGGTCACAAATGTACGAGTATATTCACCCACAGAGAGTGATTTGTCTATCATAATATCTTCCCTGCCACGTCAAACTATCCAATACGCAAAATTCGTTTTTAGATTCGTTATTTCGGTACCCTAATTTATAAGATATGCCTCGTTTCAAAATGCCCAAACTTCTCATGGACGATAGGTAACTCAATAAGAAATATTTTCAGCCTGGCACTTTTGGGAATACGCTTTGACTTTGAATTCACAATTGATGGGTCTTCGCGATCTTCTGAAAAGTATCCATTTAAGTGATTCAATACCACCGACCTGGGCTGGCAGATGTTTTTAAGTGCCATGTATTGAGTGAAAGGTTGTCCATTTACGAATATGGATTGCTTAACAACCCAAGAGCTCGTGATATTAGTTAAAACTTACAAAAAAAAATTGTCGTTCATAATCGTCATACTGTGCAAGGAATTGGCAAGATTATAAAGAAATGTGAAGAGACTAGAGGCCTTACAGATGTGATCAGACCTGTGCATTAACGCAAAGTGTGTAATGCCAAAAATATTGCCTCTGTTAGTGAAAGCTGTTACAGAGCCGTTACCATCCATCAGAGCGCTATAGCCATCTGATAGCCTACAATTTTAGCCTACAATTAAAGATTGTGAACTCGAAGATATGTGAGAAGTTTCCTGAATGCATAATTTCACGTGTGGTGACGTGAAAACTTGGTTTGTGAGGCTACGCTAAATATGGCATCTACGTGAATAATTCCCTAACGTTGGATCATTTGAAAACCAAAATTCGTTTAATTATCGCCGAGATACCGCCCAAAATGTACGAAACAGTAGTCAAAAACCTCCTCTAAAGGATCGACAGCTGCAACCAATCTAGAGACGATCATTTAAATGACTTCCAGTGTTATAATAAAATAGAAGTTTAATGGATATCATAGCTTTCTATTTGATTTATTTAAATTTACTTTGGAAACCGAGAATTGGATAACCAGATGGTGTGTAGACGATTTGATCGACTTTCCCCTCTGATAAGGGGAAATTAGCTTGCGAACATAATGATAAACAATTATTTCTAGTATTTTTAGAAAGGATAGGATAGGTTAGACTACTCCGAAGTCCTAAATTAAACTTTAATAAAAAATATCACAATCACTTTTTCTTTCGACTAAAAATTGTACCCAAAAAAAACCTCAAATACTTTAAAGTAAATTAACAAAATTCATAAAATATTTCATTTAAAATTATAAAAGTTTTCAGTTTTCATTAACAATAAATATCAATATTTTACTCTTATTTTTCAATCATCATAAACATTCATAATTATCAATATAATTTCCGTGAAAATGGGGCAGAAGAGAACAAAATATACCTTCTAGATAAATTTGTACAAAATTTGTCTACTTTTTGTTGCCCACTAGATGGTTTGTTAAGAAAGTAAATGAAAAGAAACAAAGCAAAAATAAAAAATAAATAAAATCCATAACTTAAAAAATTACCAAATCAGCGTTAAGTCAAATTTATGAATATTAAAAATGAAAACACCGGCACTCGACTGAAGAACAAAATTTTATTTTGAGCGCCCATTTTTATTTAATTGCTTTTAGAAAATACTTAACAATAATCAAGACAAATTTTAAAGTGTTTAGAAGGGAACAAAATATCAACATAACCCAGCGATTTAAGCAGATTCGCAATTCAAAGTAATAATTTGTCAAGTCCCGGAATTGTTAATGAATACTGAATTTAAGAATTAAATTAACACACAATTTGAAAGCATTTTCTTCCATTCTTTGCTTAACTAAGCATTAAACTCTCTAGAAATATTGTTCGCTGGGCTATGTACTTACGAGTCCTTTTCTTAATAAAAGAAATTGAGTTTTTTTTTTAACTTTTAAACTTTATATACAAAAAAAGAATACAGTAGCTACATTTACAAGTGGAATGCCTATGGAAAAATTACATTGATGATATTGTTGATGACAACACAACAACAACAACATTATGTCCGGCCACTTGCACACGCCACACGCCACACTCACTAGCCCCCAACAAGTCATTTATATGCTTCCCAAAAAAAAAAACTAATCAAATTTTCTTTCAAAATCTGTTTCGCTAAATAAAAATATAATGCCGGAAAATAATTTACAATTATTTTTAAGGTGTCCGAGTATGAAGAAAGTTTTCGGCTGGTAATTGTAACATTAAATTACTGACATAATTTTTTATTAATTTGACTAGATACTATATTTTTTTCCTGACAAAAAAAATTACTGCTGCAGGATATGAAACAAGTGTTTTTATTAAAAGAGGAAAAGTTCTTTTTTTCCGTATATTTTTATTAGAGTCTTTATGACGCTTTTATAAATTGTATAAATAAAGTTATTAGAAAACGTAATATGTAAGGGGGAAATATCAACATTCTTCAAATATTGTTGCTGTTAAATGAGTTTTGCATCTAAAAAATACAAGACGAAGTCAGCTAGTTTTTATAAAAAAAATTTATGGGCACATATGATTTTAGGTTGTCTTTTGTCTATGGGTTCAATAGTTTAAAATTTTTTGGAAAATTTATTATTATCGAAAATTCAAAAAATCTATCAAACCAACTCAGTTCATTATAACAGGAAGTCTAGGTGTGGTCTACGTCTTTAGAATTTTCACACATACGTACATCATCGTAAAAAACGCCCTCCTTCGTCGGTGTTGTGTAGCAGAATCATCGGTGAAGTAATATAGCAAATAAAATGGCTACTAAGCACAGCTTAAAAACTTTAAGACGGTTCATTGGTACACGAAGCTTTTATCTATCCCTTTCTTCACCACCTGTCTCCTCCATCACTATCCCTTTTTCTAAAGAAGGTAACATAGTAGTAGCTAGAAGCTAATGGTAGTAGGCATTCATTACTGTTACTGGTGAAAATTTGATTTTCGAAAATCAGGATGAAATTAGTAACTTCCTAGTTTTTGATAGCGGTAAGTTAAAACTGAATGCATAAAAGAATTTTTGATTTTCTTATCAATTTTTCAAAAAATAATTTTCAGAACAGGCCTGGACTTCTAGGAGCTGGAAAGTTTACTTTTTCTCAATTTCAGAATTACGTGCAATATTTAAAGGTAATTTTAAAAGGAATTTTTAATTTTTGAATTGAAATAAGGATTTTATGTTGTTAGGGTAATTAAATTTAACATTTTGCTCAAATTTGAAAATTCGAAATTAAGTTCGAAAATTCGAAACTAAGTTCGAAAATTCGAAATTAAGCTCAAAAACTCAAAATTAAGCTTAAACGTAGAAGCAGTGAATTTTTTCAGTTCCTCGTAAAGTGAAAAGTTTCTTAGTCAGCTGTGCAAAATAGGAAAAAAATCTCTTATATTAAAAATATAATTCTAATTCAGGGACATATTTAATTTTACCTTTAAGGCTGTCATTATTTTGAGACGACGTGAGCTTCTATACTGCAAACTAAGAAATGGATCAAAAATTTAGCATTATTTTTAGAGCTATGCTCTTTATGTCATACACAGGAGCTAGGACGTGATTTTCGAAACAAAAATAATTGACACTATTACAGTTATAAATTTATTACCGTTTTGATTTCTTTGTTTACATTTTTTAGTTTTCGGTTCCTTTATTTTTCTCTGTTCGTAAAATCCCACTCAGACTATTATATTTACATGTATACAGACTTCGAGAAAGAAATTTAAAAACTGTAAAAAAAATCTAACGTAAAGTGACATTTTGTGTTCACACCATCATACCTTAAATTTAATTAAGAACACAAGTAGAAGGCGATCAGCTATTGCGGATCAACATGCTTACATTAATCGTCGATTTCCGGCGGCAGAGCAGTTTCATGCAATCAGTGGTCGTGCCGGCCTTTGAAAATAGACGACGGTTAAAGTAGTTGATTTAAATAAGATAAAGAAAATATCAAAATATCGCACTGGCAGGTATTATTTAAATTTTCGATATGTATTAATACTATACAATGTACTGGACTGTCCTTAAAGAAGGAGATGCCAGATGATTTACTAATGAGAACTTAAAAAAACAACGGCGATAAGTCGCGTGTACATATGCAAAATGTCCATACATGCAAATATTTGTGGCGAGTTTATTTTGTTTTATTAATAATAATAAAATAAATCAATTTTATGAATATTAAAGAAATAGTTTTAAGCATATAAATAATTTTATTGTATTGTTATTTAACACATGAAATTTGTTTTATATAGCTAAGCAGCATAGCTCTAACCGGGTGTCCTAAGACACCTGTCTTCTTTTTTTTACATTTTGGGGTCCCCTTCCTGGGAAACAGTGGCCGAAGAAACGAGAAAAATAAGTCGCGAGACCAAAAAATTAATAGAAAAATATTAGGCCCTAATCACGTCACTAAAGTGATTTTTACATGAAAACAAAAACAAAGTTTTTGATATATTAGAAATTTTTATTTTTCATACAAATTCATTATCGCAGAAAAGCAAATTAATTCAGGCTTTGTTTCGCCTTTCATAATTTTTACAATTTGTGTAAAATGTTTAACAATTTTAAAATTTTGCTTTTGTTTTCATGTAAAAATCACTTTTATGATGTGATTTCGACAGTGATTTACCAATTATTTGGCCTTAAATCTAAACAAATATATTAATAATACTTGAAAGCAATGCTTTGCTTAGAAAGGAAAAAGAAGAAAATTAATAAGAAAGGAAAATATCAAAACAGTCTGATTAATCTGTGATAGAAAATTAAACTGTGATAATTTGTGTTTGTGGCGTGATTATATTTTTAATTATACAATTTAATTATATTAATTATTTAAGAAATTTATTATTCGACATATTGTCAGAAGTTTATTTAAATTTGAAATTTATTTGCTGGCGGTTCAAATTCAAAAATAGAATAGATTCATATCGAATATAAATTATTTGCTGGGTTTTGAATAAGTTTTTAAGCTTACTACTACTTATTTTTCAAAAATATTATTGTTTGTGAATTCTCAAATAGTTTTTGAAAGTCTGTGCATAAGATAAGAGGTTTGTGATTATTCAAAATGTGTGGTTGAAGTCTATTGATGATTTGTTACAGCAACAATGAAATGCATATAGACAACGCTGAACCATCAAATTATATAAATTATTTTAAAAATGTTGTAATGTCCAGTTTTAATTTTATTAAATGACAATTTTTTATATTATTTTCGTGATGTCCAGTTTTATTTGCATATGAGTTTCATACTAATATGTAAAAATCATAAACCTTATTTAAATAAAGAAAGCTCCTGGAGTTGGAAAAAAGCCAACAAAACGTCGAGCAAATAAAGATGTAAAAAACAACCATACATCAAGAAGAAATTGTTTTATTAAAAATCTTAAACAAAAATTTACCAAAGATTAGCCTAGTGAAAGCCCCCCCCCCCCCACCAATACTTAAAATCTCCTTATTTGAAGAAAATGTATGCTTTTTCAAAATATTGTTCATTCAACCTAACCTGATATTACGATACCTTTCATAAGTTCGTTCCTACACAGAATTAGAAACACTATGCCAGTAACATAAGACTTCGCTAGTTTTAAAAAGGAATAGTTGCGCTTAAGCGGAATATTAAATTAATTGCAATTTATTATTATGAAAAAATAATTGTATTCACTGTTTAATCATTTATTTAGAAATCTTTTAGTACTAGTACAACATATTTCACAAGCAAAATGCCGGAAAAATCTTGGAAACACTTACTTTATCATTTATATTTTGTGGCGAATTAGATTATGATGAATTTTGACACTTCAGATGACTACACATTAAGTCACTTTTGGCTTTCAAAAAAAAAAAAATAAACTTCTAAAGGATTAAACCAAACTACATATACCATTCTCTTCCTTTTAATCACAATACATACATATATGCTGCTTATAACTTTATAACTTGTTGGCCTAAACTTTGAGTTAAAACAGACCAACACAAACATTTTATTGCAAATGCTTAACTGTCATATGAAAAGTTTCAAGAAACTCGTTTAACATGTTGTGTGACTTAAAGCCAGTGTGTGTAAGTATTCAGTCCCAGCGGTAAAACTCAGAAGACCTTCTTGGTGCAGGCCTTATTAAAGGGCTCTTTCAAATAAGACACGATACACATTCAACACTCCCTTCTATGAGAAGGGATAAGAGTAACATGTAACAAGTAACATGTTTAAAACAGAATTAAAAGCAAAATCCATTAATTTGAAGGCCTTCCAGAATCTCTGTTGAAAGAAGCAAGAGCAGAAGTCCTGCTCCGCAATGACAACGCGTGTAAAAAAGATATAAGAATGGAATGGAGTGAGCAAGTCTTCTACATCCAAAAGAAGGCATACAGAGGCCTTCTAGAAGGCATCCTTACTCCTTCTAGTTCCCGCTGGGGTCTCATGTGTGACTGTAGATGTGTGCGTTGTCCACATACTTATACATGTGCAAATAACCATTTAAATATTTAATACAAACACCTTTTTGTAAATAAAAGTTTATTGCAAGCACATACACACACACAGCTACACTTCCTTATACTAAATCCTATATACACTTTCTTTTATGGTGGTGAGAGTGTGAAAATTATGGACGTAGACATGGGAAATTTCTTTTTGAACTTTTTACGAGGGTAATTAATTAATGGAAATAAAGAAAACAAAAATTCAAAAACCCGCCTGAGACAAGCTTTAAATCGTTAAAGATCCTAAATGGTCATTCGAAATGAAAAATGATAAAATAAACCTAAAAATGATTTTAAAATACCTGTCCAATGATACCCATTTTGATTTAGTTCGCTCACTTTTTATTATTTTCGTATTTACAAAATGGCGTCTGTTTGGCCGCCATATTGAGTTTTGACTATTCGTCGGGTGGCTACTGGTTTGCCGCACACTCTATTAAGAATACATTATTACTGCGGCAAACTAATAACCAAGCGACACTCCCAGGATGAACACAAAGCAATTGATACATACATACATACATAATGGGTGTTTTTTATTGAGGTATAGAACTTTAAGTTGGCATCACTTTTTTAACTGGCGGCTATTTTGTCAGCTGTCAAGTGATTAATATTTAGTTTGGTTTGCCATTTCATCATGAACAGGTTGACAAAAGAACAACGCTTGCAAATCGTGCAAATTTATTTCGAAAATAATGGTTCAGTTCGCGAAGTTTACCGCAAGCTCCGTCCATTTTATGGTCGACATAATCGTCCATCAGAGCAATTAATTCGGTTAACCATGGATCGTTTTCGCACTACGTTTACTCTATGTAATAATACGCATCCGCAGAGACGTCGAACAGTGCGCACCGAAGAAACAATTGCCGCTGTAGAGCAAAGTGTTGAAGAGGACCCGAATGAATCGATTCGCCACCGTGCACAGCAATTGGAGCTTTGTCCATCAACTTTATGGAAGATTTTGAAGATTTTGAATGTGGATGAGTTGTGGTTCCAACAAGACGGCGCTACATGCCACACAGCGCACGTCACAATGGATTTATTGAAGGAAACATTCGATGAGCGCAAAATTTCGCGGAATGGACCTGTCAATTGGCCACCAAGATCGTGTGATTTGACACCATTGGATTATTTTCTTTGGGGATATGTGAAGTCGCTCATCTACGCCAACAAACCAGAAACGTTAGGGGACTTGGAAGCCAACATTCGTGGCGTTATTGCCAACATACGGCCCCATATGCTCGAAAAAGTGGTTGAAAATTGGACCTGTAGAATTGGCTTTATTCGAGCCAGCAGCGGCGGCCACATGCCCGAAATCATATTTAAACATTAATGGCATAAAATTATCCTTCCAATAAAGCTAAATTGATGGACATTAAAACGATTTTCTTGTGTTTTATTTCAATTCGAAGTTCTATACCTCTAAAAAAAAACACCCTGTACATAGGCTTATAAACACCATAATCTTTTTTGTGTCGCGCAGTCGGGTAAAATATAGGGCTTTATTGCAAAAATTTTATGTCTTATATGCACACTATTCGGGTAAAATATAGGGCTTTATTGCAAAAATTTTATTTTTTTTATATGCACACTATTCATTATAGTTAAAGCATAGAGCGCCTTAGGATAATATTTTCCAAAAAAAAAAAATATTTTATTAGAAACCTAAATTCCTGACAACTCTCGTACAGTATTTGATATAAGTGTATTTGCTTAGTGAATGAATGAGTTAAAAACATTTTATTTTTTATATATAGTAGAGAAAATCACTTTAATCATTGAAGTAAATCCCCCCAAAAACAAACAAAAGTGTAAAGTTTTTCCGAAGATATGTTCTTAGTGAAGTGTTTAAATACGAGTAAGTCTTGAAGGAGAAACTTTATTTTTTAGTCATCATTTATTTTGGCAAGTTAAGGAGCGTGTATAAGTGTATACGTGTGTGCATGTATGTGATTCAAATACAAACGTAGTCATACATTTGAGGAAGTCTATTAATATCGAGCGATAACAACATAACTTCGGAGACATTCTAATTTCAATTTAAGTTAAATCGAACGAAACAGTTGAAATATTAGTTGAATAAAAAATATACACTTAAAAATATATAATGTCCTCTTAAGAAAAAAATAGTTCATTGTAGAGTTCAAAGGATTTTCGCTAAGCTTGAAAAGAACTAAAAAATCTATCAATTAAGCAATATGAAATATTCAACAATTTTAAGAAATTAAATCTTAAAAATAAGGATAAAAAGATTTTAAGGATAAAAAAAACTCAAAGAAGCTTATCTTCTTTTTATGTCTGTCCAGCATTCTATGCCCATATAGCAAATCTTAAAAATTAAAGTTTATGAGACGGTACCTGTTATCAAGATTTGTGAAATGAAATCGGTGCAAGGATATGCTTATGCTGCAAGGACATATCTGCCCAAAAATATATCCTTGATTTTTTAAACTCATTTTTCCCTATAGTTTAAAACCATGGTGAAGTGAAAATTACGCAGTTGAGCCGTCAAACATATTTCAGCACAACCGGTCCAAGGACATCTCTTCCCTCTGGCTATCCTTAATCTTAAAAATAATATAAGAACTGCAATTACAGTTACAATGCAGCAAAAGCTTGCAGCAAAATAGCCAAGATTTCAAGTAAACTTAGTTTTCATCTGTGCAAGGACATGACTATCTCCCATATACATACATATATCCTCAATTTGACAGGACTATTTCGCATATATCCTTAATTTAAAAAAAAAATAAATTTACTTGCAATTATAATTGAAATATTACGAGTAAAGACCACTGATTCTAGAATTTAATATATGTCGTCCCTTTTCTAGGAGAAGGCCACATATATGTATGTCGTCTGATAAATCAATAAAAGGTCCCGCATAACGCTCACATATCCTTAATTTTAATAATTTAATTTAAAACAATTATACTATATTACGTGATTATATTACAAGGCTTTTACAGAAAGTTTTCTCATATTCAATGCAAGAATATGCCTGCGTCTCATATATCCTTAATTAAAAAACAATATTAAGCCGCAATCAACACGATACAGCAAAATTTTTCAATCTACTTCTGGAATTACTAGATTAAAACACTCCCTAATAAAATTCATTATGATCAGTGAAAGGACATGCCGAGGTTCCATGTATCCTTAATTTTAAAATTTAAATTATAAGCAAAATTATCAACAAAAGAGAGTGAATATTCTATAATTAAGATCTCTGATAAATTTAATTAAAGTCTGTGAAAGAACTCATATATCCTCAATTTTGAATCTCCATTATTTTTAATTACTATTCGAATGCAGTACAAATTGCAACGTTAAGTTTTTTTGATGAATTGTATAATAAACTGCGCTAGGAGAAGCCTGCCTCTCTTATATCCTTAATATTAAAATGAATATTTTATCCTAAACTAACACCACACACAGTGGACCAAAACACAGAAGAACGCTGATGAGGAAGGTTTAGTGGCTTCGAAAACAGCTGGCTGTTCCGTTCAACTATGTGTTGTTGTCAGAATATTTACAACTAACTTTGATGTTATTTGTTCATTAATAATTATCACATGTAATTTGGCTTAAAAAGCGCTACGAACAGTAGCCTTATTCAATTCATAAGAATTTAGAAACAAATACAGTTCGAAAACTAATAATTAAATTAACTGAATATTTTATGTACAATTCAGATCATAATGCAGCAAAATTGAACAGTTTAGTTTTATTAGAATCGTTTTAGTTCAATCTGTGAAAGTATATGCTTAGCTCCCAAATGTCCTTTATTGGAAAAATTTTACTTTTCGCTCAATTTAGGAAATAATGTAGAAATAAAACTTATAACTACTTGTGGACTTGTAGGCAAAGGCCTTGTATCAAATTTCACATGAAGCAATGACAGGATATGTCTTCCTTTTATATATCCTTAATTTTAGAAGTTAAAATTAAAGACACTAGGTACTGTTAAGTTAAGATTTTCCTTAATTTTTTTTTATAATCAAGGGATGTAAGTGCCTATCTCCTATATATACATATATCCTTAATGTTATTTCATTATAATTAACGGAAGGACAAGGCTGACTCTCACATATCCTTTATTTGAAAAACTAGATTCGATCGAATATAACGATCAGAATGGATATGGGTCGTTCTACGATAAGAGGTAATTTGATGTTAGGAATGGCGGCATGATAAAAATACTTAAAATAATAATTTTTTTAGTATTTAATCATGTATCAGGAATATGAAACGAAACATGTCCTTTACGGCCTAGCCCACGATGTCACGAGAAATCGTTCGATCGACAACTTGTATTGCAAACAACAACAAATTTTCTAAAGTTATTGTTGTTTGCAATACAACTTGTCGACCGAACGATGTCTAGTGACATCGTGGGCCAGGCCGTTAATTTATCTTTAGCGATAAATTTTAGTTTTATCTCCATTTACTAAAAATTAATAGTTATTATGCTGAGAGCACAAACCTTCGTTTATACTTCAATTAGATTAGAAATCCATAAAAAAATTAAACATGAAATCTGAGTTTTCTGTTTCTTAATACTAATTTATTTCTTTCTAAAATATAGAATATATTTAATGACCAAAGAAATAATTAGTTTTATATACCAGAAAAAGTTTAAGTTTTCCAGATCTGGAGCTTTTTCTTTTATTTTTCTAATTTCTATGCAAAATTATTTCATTCTAAGTCATAAAGTATATAAAATTTGTAAAAAAAAAGAAAAAACTAACTTGACCTAGTTACTTTTGTAAAACAAAAACAATAAATTTACCAACCCTGGAATCAATCTTTTCGATTTTTTTGATTTAAAAAATTAATAAAGTGTGTTAAGTGAACAAACAAATAAAAAAAATTAATTTTATTTAGCTACTTTAATATCAAAAAAAAATCAAAGTTTCCTTCTCTGGAGCCAAACTTTTCTTTCAGAAGCATAAAATATATTCAATTTATAAAGGAAAAAATAATTATTTAGACCTATTCAATTTTACATAACACAAAAAGTGTAAGTTTTCCAAACGTGGAATCATAATTATGGATTTTTCTGATTATTGATACTAATCTAGTTTGTTAAAAAATACATAAAATATGTTAAGTGAACGAAGCAAAAACGAAATAAGAAAAAACTTAGTTTCATTTAATTCCTTTAATATTAAAAAATTCAGTAAATTGCGACTTTGACTCCCGCACGAAGGGTTCCGTACATTCGGTTTTGAGGATTTTTTAATGTGCCTTTTTTGCTTTTTTGAAGTTTTTTTAATTTAAACGATTTTTTCAGTTTTGTCGCTTTTTTCTCGTTTTGGCGATTTATTTCTGTTTTTGGAGGTTTTTTTCATTTTAGTAATTTTTCCGGTTTTTCGCGATTTATTTTAGTCTTAGAAATTTTTTTTATTTTGGTGCTTTTTTTCGTTTTGGCGATTTTTTTGTTTTTGGCGATTTTTTTCGGTTTGGTGATTTTATAATTTTTTTATTTTTTAGTTTTACCGCTTTTGAAAATTTCAAGAGTTTTGCTCTTACGGTTTCCAAGATACAGCAAGTTGTCAAAATTGCATAGTCAAAACTGCATTAACTAATGAAACCCTTTAATATAATTTTTTTTTAAATTTTAATGATTAAACAGAATAAATCCGTAACTTCAGGAAAAATCGCTGTCAAATTAACAAAGCCCATAATAAAAACTACGGCAGTAACTTCAAATGCTCTCTAAGTTTTGTTTCATTTTCTTTTGTGCTTATATTTCTTTGTAGTTTTGTTCACAAAATGTATGAAATTTATTGAAAGTATGGTAGCATTACTGAGAGTATATAAGAAAAAACGCTGTCAAAATAAAATAGATTCTATCTCTCGACTGCTTTCTGGATGTACTTTTTTGTGTCAATTCGTATGGAAAATGTGTTTATGCCGCAATTCTGTTTGATCATTTAGTGTTAATTTTTGTAGTCTGTATAAAAATACACTAACCTTATTACATGGGACTTTAACATTTGTCCTTGCTCATTTTGGAACACCCTTTAATTTCCAATTCTCATGTATTTGTTGTTGTAGCGGCCAAAGGTCTACACACTGTGTCCAAATTTCAGGTCTGTAGCTCTTACGCTTCTCGAGCAAATACACAAAAAGTTAAAGTTTTCCAACCCTGGAAACGTCTTTTTAATTTTTTTTATATTTTTTTTTAATTTAAAATACCAATTTTAGTCGTACTGAAGTGTAAAATAAGTTTATTTATTAAAAAAAAATAAAAATTGGTTTTCGGTAGTTACTTTTATATGGCAAAATCAAGTTTAAGTTTTCCAGCTTTGTAACCGTCTGCTCGATTTTGCTGATTTTCTATACCAATCTAAGTTGGACCATTTCTGACACACCAGTGCAGGAACGAAGTCTCTAGCTTTTCTGGGAGCTTCGGAAAATCGATTTCACGTACACCAGACGGACGGACATACAGACGGACATCGCTTATTT
Source organism: Tachina lurida (assembly GCA_944452675.1). Taxonomy (NCBI): domain Eukaryota; kingdom Metazoa; phylum Arthropoda; class Insecta; order Diptera; family Tachinidae; genus Tachina; species Tachina lurida. Next base: position 29,488,158 of record OX101753.1, on the reverse strand, counting down.
GTCTTCCCTATTCATAAGGACCCAGAATATATACATTTTATGGGTCGCATATGAATATTATGGAAATTACACACGGAATGACAAATCTATATATACCCTTTTCCATTTTTGGTAAAGGGTATAAATAAAAAGTTGCTGCAACAAAAATTGCAAGTTTGGACTGGGACTATTTAAAAAAAAACAAAATAAATTAATTTTCACTTTACTTTTTTCATAGATATGCTTTTCATATTTCATTTCACATAAATCGTGTGTGCATGTGTTTTACTCTTTTTACAACTCACTTAACTTTTTGTAACAAAATAAAGATGAATCTTCCTTCTACAATAAAGGAAATTATTTTACATGTAATAAACTTTTATGCCAGAAAAATACAACTAAATGTGTTTGTCTGTTTGCAGTAGGATTTTCGTAACCAGAAAAACAGGATAAAAAAAATATCGAATAAGAATAAGTGAAATATATTTTGTAAAAATACAAATTTTAAATGAAAACTTATTTCGTTTTTGATTTTTTTTTTTGCTTTCTTTATATCTTCTTGCCTTATATAAATATTTTTACACACACATACACACACACTCACACCCATAAATATTTATTTGTTTGCAACAATTGTTACTTATTCATGCTAGTATGAGTATCTGAATGAGACTCTGTATGAGTTGGTTCTACATGAAACTTCTTATAATCGTATGTGGCGTATGGGTGAACGTAAAAGTATGCAGATATGTATGCATGTATGAGTTTAACTATATGTGTGTGTTTGTGTGTGTGTGAATGTGCAACCTCTTGAAGATAATAATAATTTAGTGTTGTTGAAATGACTTTTGACCATCATCTACAATTGATATTATTAGCCTGAATATAATCATACTTATAGTTATATTCGCACAACACACACACACACATACCCGCACAAATATAAACACAAAGAAAACTAACTATAGCACGTATATATAACCATGCACAAAGTATGCAATACATGCATGCAAATTTCTGGTAGTACTCAAGCACAGTGGGTAGAATAAAATAAACTTTAAAATTCATTTGAAATTTTAAAAATATTCAACGAAATTTCGGAAATTATAACATCGGAATAATGTGAAGTTTTATGTCTTATTGAAGAAAACTATGCAAATAATCCTCAGCATTCAAATTTCCTAATGTTCGAATATGCAAACATAAGCTCAAAAATAGCATTGAACATATAATTGATGAAAAATAATGCAAATAGCTTATATCACTTAAATTTCGCAATGTTCGAAAATTCGAACATAAGTTCGAATATATCAAAACTAATTTTTATGCCAGGATAGCACAAATATTTATGAAGAATTACAAAATTAATTTATTTAAGCTCGTTTTATGTACATATCGCTCATTTACTTCAATAGTGGCATAATTCAAAAAAGCGTTTTTTATTTAATAATGCAAAATAATTTGGCATTTCGTATTTTATCTTGTGCAGAAATTTCATATACATAAATAGTGGTAGTAAAAGCTATTATATCATGAGAGAAGAATATATAAATTTAAAACTTTAATCACGTTTTCTGCAAAATAAGTTTTTTTGAGTTGTGACACTATTGAAGTAAATAAGCGATATGTATGTATGTATGTACGTATACGAAATTTCGAAAATTATAATATCGGAATAATGTGAAGTTTTCGGTATTATTGATGAAAATTATGCAAATATTAAAATTTCGTAATATTCGAAAATTCGAACATAGGTTCAAAAATAGCATAAATAAAGTTTATGATGGTATAACACAAAATATTAATGAAAAATTAAAAAATTACTATATTTTAAGCATATACATAAATATTTATTTACTATGTACTAAAGGTATACGAAATTCCGAATATTATAATATTGGAACAATGTGAGTTTTTATTTATAATTAATGAACAATATGCAAGTAATCTAAAAAAAGTTTGAATTTCTTAAGGTTCGAAAATTCGAGCAAAAATTGGAAAATAGCAAAACTTATTTTTAAGACCGCACAACATAAGTATGTATTAGTATTTTAAGCCTGTTCTATATATACGGAATTTCGAAAATTTCAATAAATATTAAAAACTTTTTTATCGAAAATAATAATTAAAGTAGTAAACTATTAAAATAATGCGACAGGCTTTCATGGCATTAAATTTTAAAATCTTTAAGTAAATAGCATCTTCGAAAATTCGACTGGTAGTCATAGTATATTTTGCTAGCGAAAATTACTCAAAAATATCCATTGCAATTCTTGTAAGTATTCGGCAAAAGTTTATAATTTTTAATTAAGAAAACATTGAGTTTTAGAATGTTCGAAAGCTCGCATAACAAAGAAAATTTAAAATAATAGGGCTTTAAATTATTCTAGGGATATGTATATATTTTTTATTCAAGTAGAGCTAATGGAATGACCACAGTTGTGCGACAGTATTTAATTGTTTAATCATTTTAAAATCACAAAGTTTTTAGTAAAAGTTGATTGGCAACTAAAAATGAAAATGATCATTAGCTGAAATATTTCCAGTAGACATACTGCAAGTCAATGAGTTATACGACTGCTTACATCCTTTATAGTTTCAAAAATATTAATTTCGACAATTCGAACAATGAGGAATTTATTTTTCTGCAAGCAAAAATAACCTCAAGCAGAGCCATTGTAATTATTGCAGTACTATAACATGATTTCATGATTTACAATGCAAGTTCGAAAATTCAAACAATAGCAATAAAGTAAAATGTTATGTATGTAATTTCGAATGAAAAAAATTGAGAAAAAAGTTTTGTATGTATATTCTTTCGAACATATTATTTAAATATTATTTTACTATCAGAATTTATATCGCTTCTAGACTTATACTATATGTGATTTAAAATAATTTTTCATAGAGCCAAACATTTAATAGTTTTATTCACTTATTCCCTCAATAGTCCCACTATGCCTTGTTGCTTATAAACCCACATACTTTTGTAAATACCTTCTACTTTATGAGCTTAAAAAATTTTTTATTTGCTTTTCCAAATCTACGTTAAATAAAGAGTTTTACTATTTTATATGTATTTTTTTTTCATATTATTTCATTATTTTATTTGAAATAATTGTTTGAGAATTGTTTATTTAGCAAAGTAGAAAGAGAAAAATGCAGCAGTTCATAGACTCGAAAATTTTTAACAAAAACAAACCATAAATTTAAATTTAATAGGAACCTGCTTTTGTAATACTAATACACACACAATAATTAAAAACAAAATGGTAATAAATATATAAAATAATTAAGCACTGTGAAAAAATATTAACTTACCTCATGCCTGGCTGAAAGGCATATAGTCCTACTTAAAGTTAAAACCCCTGGCTAATTTCAGTCTAATCGTCTAATCAAAGCATATGATCTTGTTTCTTAATATTGAATTTTAGCTAAATATGCAATCAATATGTATCAAAAACTTGTAAATATTTCTCAAACTATATTCCGGATAAATGTCAATTCAATCAAAACAAGGATATATCTAACTCCTATATATCCTTTATTTAAAAAAAATAAAAATGACTATTCTTTTTTGCAAACACACACATAAGGTGTTCAACAAGTTTACCTTTTTTAGATGCAAGAACATTCCAGGCTCTCAAGTATCCTTTTTATTAAAAACTATATTTTTACTGGAATTTCAAAATTTAAATTATTGCTAAAATTTCTAAAGTTCCTAGCTAAACTTTATTTTAAACACTGCAAACATATGTTGCCCTCTAATTTTCATTTCCTGTAGTATCCATTATAATAATTTCAATTGCAATTATGATCTGAATGTAACGAGAACTAGGTACTATTTTAGAATTGAATAGTCAATTCATCTATTAAATTACAGTTCATACGGAAGTTGTACATCCCTACTTCCCATATATCCTTAATTTCAAAAATTTAATTTCACCTACAATTATGATCGGAATACAAAGAAAACTTTAAACTATTTCTGATATTGTGCAGTTAAAGTTTCCGGCCAGTTTCAGTTCAATCGGAAAAATGACATGCTCAGCTCCCATATATCCTTTATTTTTTAATATTTTAATATAGACAGAATTATAATAAGAATGGCACAATTGTTATTATTTCTTACTATAATTACACTTATATATGCTTCTTAATAAATATCAACATGATCGGTATAAGGATATGCTTACCTCTGAAATATCCTTAATTTCAAAAACTATCGTATTGTCCCACGATGTCGACAGAAAACATTCGATCGATTACTTATATTGAAAACAATAAGAAATTTTCTTATTTTATTGCTGTTTGCAATACAAGTTGTCGATAGAAAATTTTCTGTCGACGCCGTGTGACAGGACCTGAATTTTTCAGCTTAAATTTCAATCAGAATACGACAAAAAATTTAAATTTATTCTTAAATTATTTAGTTAAGCTTTTGGATTAGCTTAATATTGGTCGTCTCAGGAATACATATGCTTGCCTACCTTCCATATATCCTTTAGATTAAAGGCTGATTTAAGGATACAAATATGACCTGAATTAGCTGAAAGCTGGTAACTATTTCCTAAATTATATGTTTAATATATCTGCAAAATTTCGCTTCAGTCGAATCAAGGACCTGCTTGCCCCTCATATATCCTTTATTTCTACAATAAGATTTTAGCTTAAATTTTATTCAGATGTTGGTGACAACTCTGTATTATTTCTAGAATAAAGCTTTTTAGCAAATTTTCAATAAATCAGTGAAAGCATTTATCTAACCCCATATATCCTTAAATTTAGATATTTAATTACAGCTACAATTATGGCCAGAATGTAAAGAAAATGCGTTACTACTTATGAAATTATATAGTCCGACTTATTCCCAAGTTTCAGTTAAATCAAAGCAAAAATATGTCAACCTCCCACATGTCCTTTATTCTTATAAATATGCCTAACTCCCATATGTCCAGAATTTTCAAAACATAAATTATCTACAACAATAATAAATAATGGTAATTACTTTTAAACTGTTACAATGCAATTCTGTGTAAAATTTCTTAAAAATCGGTGCAAGGATTTATTTTTTTTTTTATTTTATTCTTGTCAGGACGTTTATAAATTTTAGGCCATTGATATTAATTTTATTCATTTTAATTTAATATTAGTGAACATTCAAAAAATTTAATAAATTTATAAATTTTAAGTAAATCGTTTAAAGAATTTTTTTGCCCTTATATATCCTTAAATTTATAAACTTAATTGCGGCTGCAATTATGGCCAGAATGTAAAGAAAATACGTTATAACTTATGAAGTTATATAGTCCGACTTATTGCTGAGTATCAGTTAAATCAAAGCAAAAACAAGTCTACCTCCCACATGTCCTTTATTTTTATAAATATGCCTAACTCCCATATGTCCAGAATTTTCAAAACATAAATTATCTACAACAATAACAAATAATGGTAATTACTTTTAAACTGTTAGAGTGAAATTCTGTGTAAAATTTCTTAACAATCGGTGCAAGGATATATTTTTTTTATTTTATTCTTGCTAGCACGCTTATAAATTTTAGGCCATTAATATTAATTTTAATCATTTTAATTTAAAATTAGCGAGAATTCAGAAAATTTCTTCAATTGATGTATTTTTTTTAACACTACATAACATAGTTTCTAATAAAATAAGAAAATAATATTAAATTATATAGCGCATAGAACAAAACACCATCTGACTCTTGGCTTCAGGTTAGCTCATATTAACTAACAGCTCTAAACAGGAACACGACTATAAAGACTCCGAAACCCATTACTCCCACATCTCTTCATTCCATTCCCATGAAACTCATAGTTAATTGAGGAAAGAAAAGTAGCAAAAGAAATTTAAACTTGTATTTATTTTCATATTTACGGTCTTACGGAATTCCGTCTTTAAAAAAAAATCATCATATTCCTTTGAATTACTATTCCTATTTATTTATTTTATATTAAAAAAAATTGCTTTAGCTTTGGTGCTAAATCATTTGACTAATCTTTTTCTCTTAAGGAAAATTTTCCTATTCATTTCTATGTGCAACCGGCTTATCATTCCAGCTTTAAGGAAACACACACCAGAACTGAAATGTATTTTTCCAAGTTATCAAATTTAATGCTTAAGATGGTGGAACTGGTGCAAAGTACTCGTGCATATTTATGTATTTATCGCTCTATTACTTTTTTATTTTAAAAATGAATATTCAAACTGATAGAATAATTAAAAACATTTATAAGATTGCTACGAGGGTAGTGCGTAAATTGTAAATCATAGACTGTAAAATTTGGTGCATGAATATCTTTATGAAAATACAACACGAGGAGTTCCTCAATAAAATTGTTACAACACTTTTATATTTTAAGCCGAAAAATAACTTTTTTCAAATTTCGAAATTATGTTCGAATTTTCGCATATTAAGAAATTTCTAGTTACAACATAAATGTGCAAAAATAATCAATAAACATTTTTAAAAGGACATGCTTTATGCCGTATTATCCTGAGCCTACCCTCGCAATTCAGCAGAACAGTATTTATCTGTGTGCGTAAGTGTATTTCTACTATTTGTGCGCATAAAGTATGCGAGTTTAAAACAAGAAGTATTTATTACATTAATAGTTCGACGATAATCCTTTTTGCTTGCGATAAAACTGTAAAAAGCGAACAACAATTGCAAACAAACAAATAAAACTACTGGCATTTGAAGGCGACAATTAAGCACATTTTGCTGGCTGGAAAGCTTGTCTGCCTAATCTGTCTTTTATAGAATATTCATATAAGAAAACACTTAGAGCAGGAGTATAATTATGGTGGGTGCATCTATAAGATGGCTGTGAGTAGAAAAACTTAAAATACTTTAATTGTTTTCGAAAAAAAAAAAGAATTTATATTTATTGCATGCAATTAGTAGCTAACAAAGATAAAGGCAAAAGATATTTGAATATTTATGTTTTTTTCTTGCTGGTCTCCCCAAAAAAAGGATGCATTTAGATGCCACTTAATTTATAGTAGTGCAACCAAATGATAAGATTATCAAAAGAAATTATTACCTTAATTATTACTTTCAAATGGAAAAGGCAAAAGAAAAAAATTCTTTTTCAGTGGACATTATTAAAGGCAATATAAAATAATGAATCAATGATCCAATTGTTAACAGAAAAAAATTTTTTTCCAATCCAAACATAAAATTCTCTAAATCAAGTATTAATTTGTTGAATTTAGGTCCTATAAAGAATTTCGTAAGCTCAAATACAAAAATGTATAATAATTCGTTCGAAGAGAATTATTCAATTTCAATTGGAAAATTGTTTCATTCCAAAAAGAAAAAAATAATCACAATTAGCTTGTTGAAAAATGCAGATATATAATAATAAAAAGGAGAGAGTTATCCTAAGACACCTAGTTATAGCTATGCTGCTTAGCTATATAAAACAAACTTAATGTGTTAAATAACAATGCAATAAAATTATATTATATGATGGTGTGAAATTCGCCGCAAATATTTGAAAACATTTCCATTTATTTTCTGTTATAGCGGCGTACGATTAAATTAATGTATTGTTTGTGGGAGGCGGCGGCTGTAAGCCGACTTACAGCTCATCGGCTGTGTTCTCTGGTTTGTGCTCATGTGCAAAAATAATACAATAAAACAACTTGAGCAAACCTACTCATTGTTTTTGTTTCACTCACTTCTTTCACCAGATGTTTTCTCTATCTAAGGGATAGCCTTTCCTAAAGAAGCCAACATCTAGTAATAGTAGTAGGCATTCATTGCCTGAGTATTATTTCGCTTTAAATAAAAAAATCGGTTCACGCGTTCCTTCTTTGCGCTGCGCAGTCGGGTAAAAAGAGGAGAAAACTATTAAGTCCGGCAGAAAAAATTATCTCATAGAGGCCACTGTATGATATGGATGTGTCACAAGCCAAAAGTCCCAACACCACAAAATAAAAAAGTATTACTCTAATTAGTGAGTGTTGTTTGGTGGGGGATTCCCGCAAAACAAATATTTTGATTAACTTTATAAAATTTCAGAACACAGACAGGTGAAGTTTCGCTTAAATAAACCAATGAGCTTAATTAAAGAAAAGTTGATTGGAATAGCTTCAGAAAAAAATTAAAACAAGTTTTAAAACCTATATGTACATATATATGTATATATATATTTCATATTTTTAACCCCCGACCAAAAAAAATTGTTGTAGTGTCTGTGTATCTGTTCGAGTCCACGTACAGACCAAATGGCTAGACTTTATTTGTTTTTTTTTCGTTTGAATGGTTATCTGATTTGATATCTTCCCGCCTATGCTTGAAGAAAATCGACCCAGTCCTAGCGTCTTTACGTCGGGGGTTCTTAAAATTTATAATTTTTTTATCTTTAAAAACGGTTCAAGGAAAAGTAAAATTTTGAACTAACACAACACAGCCCGCGAAGCGATTAGCTTGTCTGCGGAAAATACCCAGAGTCTATGGCGGGAATCGAACCCACGACCTCTGGACTGAGAGGCTATCATCGCTACCACTCAGCCACAGGGGCACCCTTTAAGTACATTTTTAACATCTTTTTAAACTTTTTTTTTTTAATTTAAGCCTATTTTCGAATGGAAAATATTGATTATTTAATGGAAAATATTGAAGTAATCAGGGATCGCAAATAACGATTATTTTCCAAATTTAAAGTGAAAAAATCACAATAATAAAGAAGTGCTACGTGCACAAGGAATATACCAAGATACTCCATGTTACATGGACTACCTGTAGATGCAATGATTTTTATTTTTTTGATTTTTATTTATTCCTCACAAAATAACTCTTATTTTGTGACTTTTATTTATTCCTCAGAAAATAACAGTTATTTCTTGATTTTTATTTATCCCTCACAAAATAAGAGTTATTTTGTGACTTTTATTTATTCCTCACAAAATAACAGTTAATTTTTGATTTTTATTTTTTTGCTCAAAAAAATTTTAACTTTTAAAATTAATAAATAATAAAAAAGTTAATTTAATTTACATATAAGAGTTTTTTTTAAAGACTCTGGCGATAAATTCAATTTTAAATCGGTTAATATTCATTTTAACGCAAAAATTACGCTTTCTACATTTTAAAAGTTAAGCAAAAAAATAAAAATCAAACAGTAACTGTTATTTTGTGATGAATAAATAAAAGTCACAAAATAACTCTTATTTTCTGAGGGATAAATAAAAATCAAGAAATAACTGTTATTTTGTGAGGAATAAATAAAAGTCACAAAATAAGAGTTATTGTTTGAGGGATAAATAAAAATCAAGAAATAATGATTAAAAAGTGATTTTTAAAATAAAAATTATAACCGTTACGGTCCCTGGAAGTAATACAAGAAAATAATTTTCAAAGAGTTTACAACTAATTAAGTAGCAATATAACAAAATTAAAAAAATTTTGAAAAGTGGAGCTACCTCTTTTATTTTTTGACTAGAGCTGGGCGCGTGTCGAATTTTTCAAACACGACACGATCCTAATACGAATACTAAGATGGCCAGCACGTGCGAAATATGCACGCGAAAAATTTTCTCAACACGAAACTGTACAACACGCGCGAAATCAAATTGTTATAGCAAAAAACCATTTTTTTATATTCAAATAAAAACGTATGTACATATGTACATACATACATATACATATATGTATGTTTAACTTCAGAACTTTAAGCCAGCTACGTCCAAGCCATATGTACAATGTGCAAACTTTTATAAAGAGCTATTTGTGCTTTCACACCGACGAGATTACAACATCCGCAACAACAACACAACAGACAGCAATGCTTGCTCTTACTTTGCAAAGAAACAAGAACAAATGTAAGAGCTTTCAAAGTTGTTTACCTCAAATGCAAATATCAGTGTATGTGTGCTTGGACGCAGCTGCTTTAAGCTCAAGACACCTACACACCATCAATAAATTTGCTGGTATTGCGTGGTTGACATTACAAAATATTAAATTTTTTCTTCTTTCGTATTTTTCGTGGCAATTCTGCTCAACACGAAACGTGCCGACCACGCACGAAATCAGGTTTTTTGTCACGGACACTTTGTGTTGGGTCGTGCATGTTCGTGTCACGAAAAAAACACGACACCCGCACATCTCTACTTCTGACACATCCATATACTCATAAAATGTTTAATCATGAATAAAATTCCACAAGAAATGTTTCTCGGTGAACAATTTCAAACAATAGCAAGTAATAGGGAAAACAAAAAAAAATTCTAATTGGAAGAGGGAGAAATTTAATTTCACGCGGAATTTTATTAATGATTGCCTTGAATGCAAGGTTGGAAACCGAAACAAATAACGGTATCGGTATTGATACCGGTACAATTATTTTTTAAATTTCGGTATCGGTAGCGGTATCGGTATTATTTTTATTTCGGTATCGGTATTACCGGTACATACCGTTATCGAGTTTATAATACCGGTATACCGATATTACTGACAAATTTATTATTTCAGGCAGTGGACATAGCAAAAAAACTTTTTTTATTAAATTACTTCAAAAAAGAAGTATTTTTACATTAACATATGTATGTATGTATAAAAGCATATAAACTTATTTGTTTCTATATATGATTTTATGCTATTACTAAACAATAATTTATTAAAAAAGTGAAACAAGGAGACTGCAGTTCAAACTTTACATACATAAAGTCTATACTGATAAATTATTCTGTGTGACAAATTTTAATGAAATCGAAATACCTGCGAAGTGTTACTATTTTTCTGCTAGGTATAAACATTTTCCAGACATCTCCAAAATCTTGAGTTAAGCGTGGTACTCTGTTCACAATTTCGTGCGAAATGCTGTCAAACTACATATAAAAGTATGTATTTGGTATGAAATATTTGCGAAATAAATTCGCAAGAGTAGTACTCTGTTCTTGGTGTGAAAAACACGGAAAATCATGTCTTTCCATGCAAAATTAATCTGGTATCATTTTAGTTCAGCTGCGAAACAACATGAGCAGTGCTTTTTTCGCACGGAATTTTAGCAATGTTGCATACTTTCAAGCAAAAAAAAGCGAGAAATTTATTAAAACAACCGCCCCAACTCGCGGTCTACATTTAGTACATGTCAAATTTCTCAGGCGAAGTAACCAATTGCACTGAAAATTTTTTTCAACTTCGAACAGAGTACCAGCCTTTACGGGTAAAAAACCGCTTTTTCGTACCCGTAGGCACTTATCAACTTCTAACTAAGTTAAATATCAACCGATTTTAAATTTATAAACGGATACAGAAAGAAGAGACTAAGGCCTTTTGAACCATATATGTACATATGTATATCTTGTTTCAGTAAATTTCAAATATATGTCTGTATTTTTCACCAAATATAATTTTTTGGGTTTTTTTTCGACACTTTTATACTTTGGACATGTTCTTAGGCAATATTTTTGTACTGGACCCATATTGTTTATAACTTTCTCGCCAAATTCAGACGAAACGAACATTGGAATATTTCAATTCAAAGAATAAACAATATTCTTTCAGCCAACTTAAAAACAAAGAAAACAATCTTCTTGTACAATTAACATTTAAAAATTTAAAGCAGGCACTTTTCTTTACCTCAAGAGAGGAATTTTTAACTTCAAATATAAAAGTTTAGAAGTTTTTTCTCTAAGCCAAAGAAAGAAAGTTAATTGATATATATTTTGCAATTTTTGCCCATATTACGGTTTACAGCTCACCGTTGGATTGAAACTGAAACAACTTTACTTTTGGTATTCCGAATAAAAACTAATTTTAGTTGTCTTCGAATAAATGATCAAAAAACAAAGGTTCTTATCTATGCTATGTTTTTTGAAACCATAGTATCTATTACAAAACATTTTAAATATTTTTAGTTCTGGCTTTGCTCTTTTTTCTTGAGATTCTATGTTTTATAAACGTGGCAATAATATTGGCTGACAAATGGGATTGGTTGGCTTCTGGAATAATAAAGCAAAACGAATGCAATGGTCGAAATAAAAACCAAAATGTCTCATGGTGAAAAAAGTTGTAATACATAATAAAAATTTGGCAACTACAACTCACTTATCATTTATTTTTTGGCCGGAATCGGTATACCGGTACGTACCGGTATAGACGTAAACGGTAGTCTGGATACCGGTATTTTCTAACCGAAATGGATTTCGGTATCGGTAACCATACCGGTATCTAATTATAGCGGTATTTGAATCGGTATCGGTATTTTTACGATACCCTTTGCCAACCTTGCTTGAATGTCATGTTCTTGAACACTACATATTTCCATTTACTTTATTATTCTTGCAAACAAATTTCTTGCGCCACCTGACGACTCTGACTCTTATTAATACACATTGGTTAATGAATTTAATAAATTTAGAGGTTCTTGCACTGACTAGTTCTGCCTAACTATATCAAGCTTTTGCCGCAAGAGTGGTACCGCAGTTAAGAATGTGCTACAGAAATTTAATTTAAAATTTGAATTTAGTAACATCTTAATGACAAAATAAAATGTAATTTTCCTCTCCAGAGGTGAATATACAAAAAAATGTGATGAAATTTTTACACAATAGGATAAGGAACTACATATTTAATTCTGGAGGTGGTCAAATTAGTACATTAGATCAGGGCTGTCAGTTAAGGCGATTTCTCGCCAAACGTGGCGATATTTCAACTTGTTTGGCGTCTAAATTTTTGGTTTGGCGACATGGCGATAAATAAATTTGTTGACGATTTTTGTGGCTATTTTTTTTAACAAAATTGTTTGTAACTCAACAAAATTAGTTTGTTGAAGGAGTAGTTTAAAGAAATAAATCCTACCAAAACTCGTCTTCAAGAAATTAAATCGGGTTGATTATTCTTATACATATTAATTAATTAATTCATTTTAAATTTGGATGAGAAAAACTTGTAAAAAATAATTTTTGGCGACTTTATTTCTATTTTTGGCTATTAAAAATTTATATTAAAAAAGGTGTTATATAAAATCAAACTCAACCTCCTATAACCGGACACCTCTAATAACCGGACAAGTTTTGTAGAACTAAAATTAAAATAAAAGAATGTGTACCACTCTCATAAGCGGACACCTTTAATAACCGGACAAAAATACGGTGACGGTGAGTATCCGGTTATGAGAGGTTTCACTGTATTTATTAAGAAAATCTACATAAAATTGATTTTGGCGACTTTTGGCGAGTTTCAAAATCATTTTGGGAAAATAGGCCAGAAAAAATCTGACAACCCTGCATTAGATATGGTACAATTTTTCAAAATTTTTTGTAAAATTGTTTTTGTATTTTATGCCGTAATTAGCCCCTTGAAATAAATATTAAAAACTTTTTTGAGTTATTTAGGAAATAAGTATACAGACAGACGTTTGCCTGCGAGTGGACGAACATGTAAAGTGTGTAATACATGACTGTCGGAAGGAGCATTTATCAGGTGATAGCACAACAGGTGACTAGGTATGTATAAAGCCTAGCTGGCCAAAGTAGCACCAGAGTGCCGAAAATCAATCGTTTTTTTTATACAAATGAATCACATACGCGAATACATTCCTCTCGGTGGTCAGCAATGGTATTAGTGACATGTTCGTCCCCTCACCCACAAACTTTGACCGAATGTCTACTAATATCCGAAATGTGATAGAGGACTAGGACAGTACCTTTTTATTGTGATAGCAAGCCTTATGTTTGTAGAAAATATCGTTGCCTTAAATTTGATATTTTTATGAAAATAAGGTCTGATTCGTTTGGCTGCGGTGGTTACCGCAATAAAAAATATTTATAAATAAGTTTACTTTTGTAACATGACAGTATTTGAAGGTTGCTTTCAGAAAAATAGCATAATAAATGAGAATAAAATTCACATACCTTTTCCTCCAAATAGCAGCGACTGAATGTACATACTTAGATATGTATGTATGTATGCATGTAAGAATTCTTTTTTGCCATTACCGACACTAATTTTAAGGAACCATTGTGGTACCATGTATGTATGTCTTAAATTTATGTTTCACTTTTTATGCACTAAATTACATTAATCAATTATTTTTAGTATATTACAAAGTTCGTTGTATTATTCCGATTAGAATTAAAAATTGGCAAAGGAAAACCAGGCAAAACTCTGGAAGTCCGAACAACACGCGCAATCCCGATCGCACTTAAGAAAAAAATCACGATAATAGGAGAGAGAGACCCAAAGCCACTTTACAATTTTCTTCACATATAGACATGAAGCGTTCATCAATTTTAATAGATATCTTCCAAGCTCACATACAATTTCATTCTTTTTTATATGTTTTATGCTTTTTTTTTGTTAATTTTCATTATAAAACATACTTTTTGTTTAGAATTAATTAACTTTTTTAATAAACCACGGCACATTTAACACTTGAACTAAACACTGTATAAATATTTTACTATAACATCTCTGTTTTATTTTCCGATTAGACAAACCGTACTCTCAACCAGTGCTGCCACATGTACAGATATATCTGAGGATAGCAGTTAAAAGTAATAACGGGTTTTTGTAAAGTTCTTAATTCCATATAATGTTATATTTATTATATAGAATTAAGAAAAAAGAATTAAAAAAGCATAATTAAAGGTCGATTTACTAATAAAATTGTACCAAAATAATAGTTTTTTGTTAATAAAGTTTTTTAATTTTTTTTGCTTTTGCCTCTTTTTACTTTTCAATAAATTTGTGATAAGACCAGCGTTACCATTTGTCAAGTTTTCCCTTGTCTTGGAAGTTTTTTGAGATGCCAAAAAGTTTTTTGAAAATATAAAGTTTTTAAAGTTTTTTATATATATGTACATAATTTAACTTTTGCAGTATATTGAAGGAAAATATCAAGTGATGTTTCTATGCAATAAAACGATCTTATATTTTCTGACTTCCTTATTACTACAACCGTGTCTACTGTTGTGTTTACTGCTTCTTTTTCACGACTATGCCGTTTAAATGTCTTTAAATTTTAATAAGACAATGTACAAATAAAAAATATATACATATATTAATGTATGTGATATTTTTTTAAGATCTCTAAATCTTAATATGAATTTAATTTATCTTTTTTTATTATATGTTATGTTTTTGATTTTAATCGTTTATATATTTAAAAAAAAAATGAATTTCAAATACATTTTTATATTTTCTTTTAAAATTTTGGTACTTTTGTAGAAAAAAGTTTTTGTTGTGAAAAAAAGTTTTTTTTCAGATTTAAGAAGTTTTTTAAAAAATATATATGGTAACGCTGCTTACAAATAAGAAGTGCGTATAAACGGGATATATAATACCGTTAAAAATTTTTGGCACTTTTTTCCCCATATAGGCAATTGTTTCCGCAAACGTGTATGGCATCACTGGTGATAGTATTGGGCTTGTGATGCCAGAACTATGAAAGTTTCCCTTTTTGTAGGGAATTTTCTGCAAAATTTTGAGTGTACTGATTTCTTATTATAAGGGATATGTAGAAAATGTTTACAATATCATCGCTTTTCCAATTTATTATATGTATGTATACAAAATGCAAAAATAATTTTATATAAAAGTTGACATTTTTCACATAGACTTTAATTTGTAAACAGAAACCTAATACGACTGTTGGTGTCTGCAGCAAACCAGAAACCAACCGACGAATAGTGGGTACACACTTTGCAAAGTGTTTACGCAACACGTTTATATAACATGTGCATATATTGACACAGACACTGCAACCTATAAACATTTTAATATTATTGAAACTTCGAATGCAACTTGAAACGCAACCATAAACAAGACTATACAGTACGCGAACGACAATACAACCTGTCTGGTTGCATAAACACGTTGCTTTGTCTGTACATATCATAATATTTTAAATAATCAATAATAATTTCATGAAATAATTTTTGTTTAAGTTAAACGCGTGCAATTTTACCATAAAAAAGAGATTTATACAAGTGAGTAGCAAAATGCATTTCAGTATAATAATTTTATTGCCAATAACAATATGTATGGGAAACATATTTGATTTGATGGAGAAGAGGGATTTTTTTCAGTGTGTAGGGAATCAAAAAAATTTTAGTTGGCATCGCTGCATCGGACTTCGACCAGCTGTTCATTCAAGGGCAGTGTTTTGTTTAGTTTTTTCCGCCAAAGCACAAAATTAACTCTGTTTATCGTAATCAAAGTTAGTGAAAAGTGCGCAAATACTCGCGATAATACGATTAAAGCAGTAATAAAAATTTACCAATCAATTTGAATATGCCCAACTAATATTCGTATTGCAAACAAAACTATTCGAAAAACAAACGAAATGCAGTTTGATGATATAATTTACGTCACTTGCCTGCTGACTTGCATTGGTGCTGGAAATTATTTCAAGAAAATACCAGATGAAGGACTAAGAAAATTTTTGGGTACTGCCTTTGGGCTGCTAATGGTCTTTGTGGTGTCCGGATGGCATACTTTGCACTGCTTGATATCGGCAGCTGTTGGTGGAGCGGCCGTTTTATATGTGCATCCCAGGTGAGTGAGGCTTGTTTTAGAAACTAATGTCTATCTACAGTTTACTAAGGTTTCTTTGCACATAAATCCTTTAGTAAATGTCATTTGGCTGCTTTTGGAGTTATGTTTGGTTATTTGATGTTCTTCCGTTTGGTGGGCATATTTGGCTTTTCAGAGCCTCCTGGTCATACAAATATGATACAAATGATTTTGACCCTGAAGGTTTGTTTATAGTATATAGCGTGCATGATTGATTTCTGTTTTTTTTTACCTTGTTATTTTACTTGTTAAGTTATACTAAAAAACATGTACATATATTATTTAGGTTGCTGGTGTGGGTTTTGAAAAAACAGCCGCTTGGAAGAAACTTCAACAGCGTGAGAAAGAACAAAGTGATAAGAAACCCACAGGAGAAGAAACTCAATTGGTAGAAATTGCCGATTATGATGTAGAAATTCAATCAATTAGTATGGTAGAGATCTTCCACTATTCCTTTAATTATATTGGTATACTCACGGGTAAGTGGAAATGCTTTCAAATTATAATCAAATCATTTTTTATAAGTAATACCTATCTGTCTGAAATGGCGAAAGACTATTAATGCCGTCAGTTAAACAAATTTTACCTACATACTTTTAGTACACATATTGCACTTGTTCCTTTAAATGGAATCGACTCAAAATTTACAAATTCTTAGTACAGGCAAACAAGTTTTTGTTTTTAATATATCTTATATCAAAAAGAGGTATACATACAGCAGTATCTTTTTTGGCTAAAGATTAGAAAAAATGATGGAAGATTTTACACTGGCTAGATAGATATACATTTGAATAAAATTTACTTTAAAACACAGTCATCCAGGGGTCATATAAATTTTTTTATTAAAACCACATACATATTGAGTTTTAAAGTTCCCGATCAAGTTCACAATTTTAACAAGCTTATCTACTATATCTTGCATGAAAATACATACATACATACATACATACTTAATAAAAGATTTGCAATTTTAATCAAACAAACATTTTAATCATTTTTAAATTTGTGTTATATCAGTTTTAAATATACATACATGCATACATACATACATACTTATGCCTAAAAACAATTTTTTTTATAAAACAATCATTTTGGTGTACAGCTGAACACATTTGTAGTGAGTCGAAACTAAATCTGCTACATTAACTATAGATTTTGTCAAACATTTTATACTAACTACAGTGATAAAAGGGATTTGTTTACACTTATTTACAGAAACATATCTATTTATGTATGTAACATTCCATATAATATTTTAGCTTATCAATATATAGAGTTTATTTTTAGTTTTCTTCTATAAGAGCATACATTATATGTATGTCAAGCATGAGTTAAGCCATGGTACAAAGGTTGAAAGTAAAATGAAGTTGTAGGTTATTAGTTTGTTGTGCTGCTGTTAAAGTTTTATTCATGTTTTGTATTTTATGAAATTCTAATCATCTTTGACCTTTAAAAAAATATACTTCACAGTCCAATGATAAGCCAGGGAAACCCAAAACGAGTAAGAAACTTTTTAAAACTTACCCAAAATAGAAACGAATTTTAGCAAATGTATGCAGCCCAATTCCGAAAAAAAGTTTCCAAGAGTTTTTCCCATTTCCCTTAAAAAATTTAGTTTTTAGATAAGTCAACAGCAAATTTGAAATCCTGTCTGCAAAAAGTGTTCTTAATTCCGCGGAAATTATTTCCCAAGAACTCACATTTAAATAGCAAATTACCTTCAAAATTTTGATTCAGAAATTGGACGAAATCTTGTTATTTTGAAATTACTAATAAAATTAAAACATTTTCTCAAATACTAACATTCCAGGTGATCCACAAATGCAATTACTGTTTTTTTTAGAAATTTTTACAATTTAACTTTAACATTTGTTAACGCACTAATAATCCCACCCACATTATTATTTTTCTTATTCAGTAAAATAATTATTTTGTGATGTAATTTAAAGATCATAATATATTATCACAGATTTCAATTTTGCTATTTATATCATTATCGATTATTTATTTAAAAATAAACGTTGGGTAAAACAAAATATAAATTATATAATCCTTATTTTTCTTAACATTTACACTAATACCCTGTAGGAAAAGCCGATATTACAATAAGAATTAATTATTGGGAATTATTTTTTTATAGATTAAGGTTTATCATATTTATTTAATTTTTTCCCAAAAATAATGTCTTAATTGTTTAGTAAAATATTAATTAATTTTTAAAAATATATTGAAATTGATTATTGAGGGGTTTAGCTAGTTCCTACATATATGTATATATAAATATAAGTCTGAAAATATTCATTATCCAATTGGGTTCTATTTTGTCTGCTTTCATTTGTTCTCATAAAAATTTTGAACATTTTAAATATAGAATTTAAGTAGCAGGTATGTTATATCGCTCCTAAAAGAATGTCAAATGTGTTTCTTTACTTTGAATTTTCTCAAAATAGTACTTGTACTTTTCGAATACGATTTGAAACGCAAAAATTTTGAGCACTCCTCCATTCCAACCATAAAAATTGCTCAAACATAAATTGAAAAAAAAAACTAAAAACTAAAAAATCTCTTAAATCACCCAAAATAAAAAAAAAAATTCTATATCGTTTAAAATGATTTGAAATAAAAAATCGCTTGCATTGCAAAAACAATAAAAAACATCTAAAAAATTAAATGGTCGAATTGGGAAAATAATAAAACTTAAATAATTATTTGAATTAAATTATTCGATACCGCGTAAAATATATTGTCAGGTGAAATGCGAATCCACGTAACTAAAAAAAATTGTAAAATCGAATTTTTAATTAATAATTGGTTATAACATCGAAACACATGTCACAACAAATTTTTAAATTTTTATCATAACAATCAGCAGAATTAAAAATGAAAATAAAGAAACTTTACTCACTTGAGTAATATAGAATTATAGAATTTAAAGAAGTATAATTACGTGTGTTTGCATTTCATATAACGATATTAAACTCCTCATAACGCTGCGGGAAACAGTAAGAAAAAAGATGAAACTTTAAATAAAAAATAAATAAAAAATTTAAATATAAAAATCGTAAATAACCCAATAAAAAAGAGAGCGACATATTCAAAATGGCGTAGCATGAGACTCTCAATTGTTTCTGACAACTTTTTGAGCTGATTTGATTTCTCTCCGCCACCTGTTGGATATGAAAAATTGTACAATGTAAATCCAGTTCTTGTGATCGTTTCTCGGTTTGATGAATTTTTTATTTTTTTACTTTCTATTATCCGACTTTTTAATTAAAGCAACTTCGATTTGAATTTAATGCTTAAATCACTTTTACTGAATTAATAAATTAAACCAAGAAATGTTGTCTTTAAATTTTAATTTTTTTTTTAAATCTACTTACCTTCTCCGCGCCTAATATTCATTAATGGAGAATTGTATGGTTTGATTTCGGCATTTTCTTGTTGTTGTATTTTATTTTATTTCATTTTATTTTGCTTCATTTTATTTTTTATTTTATTTAAATAAATTTATTTTATTTTATTATTATTTTTTATTTTATTTTGCTTTTTACTTTATTTTATATTTTATTTTCATTTTATTTTTTTTTATTTTATATATTATTTTAATTTAATTTATTTTATTTTATTTTATTTCGTTTTGTTTTAATTTCATTTTACTTTATTTAATTTTATTTTATTCTTTTATTTTATTTAATTTTTTTATTATTCTTTAATTTTTTTTATTATTTTTTATTTCATTTTATTTTATTTTATTTGATTTTATTTAATTTTATTTTATTTTATTTTAATTTACTTAATTTTATTTATATTTTATTTTATTTAATTTTATTTTATTTTACTTTATTTTATTTTATTTTATTTTATTTTATTTTATTTTATTTTATTTTATTTTATTTTATTTTAATTTACTTAATTTTATTTATATTTTATTTTATTTTATTTAATTTTATTTTAATTTCATTTTACTTCATCTTATCTTGTTTTATTTTGTTTTATTTTTTATTGTATTTTATTTTATTTTATTTAGTTTTATTTTATTTTATTTTATTTGATTTTACATATTCCAATACAAAGAAAAGCTCTAATAATTATTTTATTTTCATTTAATTTCATTTATAAATAACGCGCGAGTTGTATATACATAAGTACGCGGTTGTTCGATACGCGACAAAGTTCGAATAGTAAATTTTTTTGTGATACATAATTATATAACAGTTTTGCTTTGTGTCTGTTTTAAAATCGGTTTCTTATAAAATAAAAATACAAAAATCAAAATTATCAGAATGACAACTTAAAAAAATTGCACTTGAATAAACGAATTGCAAAGTAAAATTTGTAAAAATTGTGCCAAAGTGTATGAATAAAAACTTAAAACAACTTTTTTATATCACAAAAAATATTTAATGTCGGATAAAGGAAAAAAAAAATACTAATAACGGAAGCATATGGGGAAAAAGCGAATTAAAAAAAAACTGATAAAAATGGAGAATTCTGAAAAGTTTTCGCGAAATTGAAAAATTCGTGTAGATAATATAAAATAAAACCTAAAAAAGGTCCTTCCAATTTTACACGTGACAAAATGAAGGGCAAAATGAAAAACAATATAATTTAAATTTAATTAAACTGCTAAAATATTACAAAACTATTAAAAAACTTCGAGACAGTATAAACAAAATTATCAACAACTACCCGAAAACATTAGAAAACTTGGCAGCAGTAAAAAAGCTTTTATTAATTCAAATGGCTTAAAACCACAAACAATTTCCCATATCGCAAAAAAGGGAGCTTAAATAAAAAATCGACAAAATTGGAAAAAAAAATTCGTAAATGGGTTTTTTGTACACTTCAACGACTGTAACTTAGCCATTTGTTAGTCGATTTACAAAAACTATATCTTGGTTGAAAGATAATATTTGATCCTTCTAACCAACGAAAAGTTAAACAAAATCCGTTGGGAAACAAAGAACTTACAACTGTTTAAAACTGAAAATCTAAGAAACCCCGTTTTTCACTACATTTACCGTTATAAAATCACTTTATGAAGTGACCTAAAAAAACCAACGGCATTTTCGTCATCCATGGACTCCAACAAAATATAATTGGTACATTAGAATCCCTGAATATTTTTTTTCTCAACTTTTGTATCACAGTGTAATTGGATCAATAATTGCTAAAACCACAAAGAAGCTGCAAATAGAAGCAAAAATATAAAAGTCAAAAAAAAGGTGTAAAAAATAAATAATTGGACCAAGAAATGTTTAAACCAGAAAAATATCCAAACTACAATTCCGAAAAATGTTCAAACATTGCTGTAGAATTAATTTAAATATTCATAGATAAACTGCAAAAATCGAAATTCAAATTAAGATAAACGGAAAAATTTCACAAAATTTGAAAAAACCACCAAAAATCGAAATAAATTGCGGAAAAGAACTTAGGAATTGTTTTAAATTTCAACAACTTTCCAAACTTTGATAATAGGTAAATATCGCATAAAAACGGCTAAAATCGGTAAAAAAAAATATCGCATAGTTAAACACTAGCCCATTTGCATTCATTCATAACAGGCTCCCCCTTGCTTTTATTACAACTAATTTCATAATTTTTTATTAAACTTAATTTAAAGGTCCTTACTATCGCTATCGCACTTATCGTGACTACTTCGATACACCCTTTAAAGATTATGCTCCCAATATTCCAGCCACTATGGAAAAGCTAAAAAGTGCTGCAATTTATTGTGCTCTGTACCTTATAGTCAACTATTTGTATCCTTTAAGTGTAAGTATGTGGATATTTTTCTAAAAGCTTGAGTTTAACTTTACTTCAAACTCCACCCTTGCAGTATGCTCTTAGCGATGAGTTCTATAATCAGCGCTCCTTCTTCTATCGTCTTATGTATGTGTGGCCCACATTTCTTATATTCCGTATGCGCATGTACACCGGTCTGACATTGAGCGAATGTGTTTGTACTATGGCGGGCTTTGGCGCCTATCCCGATGAGTCGGATGCGGGTAACGGCGAAGGTCCCAAAAAGCAATACCAACATTTGAAACGCGATGCTGACAAGAGATCGTATAATTTTACTACGATTGTAAATACACGAGTCATGGGTGTGGAAAAATGCTGGACCTTCCGTGAGACCTTAAAGCACTGGAATATATGTATACAATATTGGTTGGCTGTGAATGTGTACAAGCTCTTTCCCAGCAAAAAATATAGGTGAGTAAAGTATTTAAATAATTTATTTTTCTTATATTATTATTTCTCGTAGAACTGGTGTCACTTTCATTGTATCCGCTTACTGGCATGGCTTTCGCCCTGGTCATTATTTCTGCATAATGGGTGCTCCTTTGTATGTGCCCCTAGAGGATATGTGGAATAAACTAATACGCAAAGATGCCACCGGCTTGAAACGCCAGATAATCGATGTCATATTTTGGATTTCGAAATTCTTTGCCTTCAGCTATTTAGGCACAGCTTTTCTTTTGGTTTCCTTTGGCAATATTTGGAAATTCTATAGTTCCGTTTATCATATTGGCTATATAGGCTGGGCTGTTATGATGGGTTTGGGTATTTATTTAACCCAACAAAAGAAGGCCTCGGAGAGCAGACTAAATAGAGGCGCAGAGAGGGAGTCTGCTGGCGGTTCCGTTAACGAGTTCAAACAAAAAGAACAATGAGACATTGAAGATGTTGCAAAGGAAATGTCTTCTAAGCGGTTTTCTTTGTCATTAGAATATACATTTTTTAGACACACATACATACATGTTCTTTTCATTTAATACATTTTTATAATTGATAATTTTTTCTCTATTAAATATAAATTATCTTAGTATAATCAAGCCCCTTTCTAATTTTTTATACATTTATTCTAATTTTTTTATAATTAATAATTTTTGGCCATAAGAAACAAGACAAACACTAAATATTTTATTATTGATCTACTAATTTGTTTAAGAGAACCATATTATTATTAAGCTTAATAAAAATAGTCTTCAGATACCTTAAAGCAACAATACTTTTTTAACATTTGTATAAGAATTTTAAAAACATAAACGTAAATAATCAGTCCTATTATGAAAAAGTAAGTTCTTTTTTAATTGGAAAAGTAGTTGGATCTATTTCGAATTGCTTGAAAAAGCAGTTGGCAAATTACGGCACACGATACCGAACGAAATTACGTAATATTTCCATAAAGTTTATGTGAAAATATTTAAAAATTTCGATCGGTATCGGATGCCATAATTTGCCCCCAGGCTTCAACTAATCTAATCTATGATTGGTTATAAAACTTCGTTTAGAATTATAGAGTAATTATATTTTTGCTTTTCATTGTATTTTTATATTTGTTTTATTGTACTTTTTTTTGAGTTAGATCCTTTCTCCTAGGTTACAATTATATGTATTTTTAATTTATTTTTATTTAAGGACTGTAAAAATATTTTGTTGGTGCTTAACCAACAACAAAAACATTTTTCAACTCTATTTTTAATATGCATACATAATAGATTCCTGTATTATTTTAAGCATAAAAGAAAATCTAGTACAAGTGATTAAAAAAATTTTCTCTCTATGAGAAAATGAAAACAGTTATTGCTTATACGTTTTCGAGCTTGCTGCATTAATTTCGAATTTTCGAACTCAATTTCGAATTTTCGAACTCAATTTCGAAGTTTCGAACTTGAACAAAATATTAGTTTTAATTACTCTAATCAATAATAATTTCAATATCAAACGAAATTTTAAAAAATTTCAATAGAGTTTTTTGTGGGGAAATATTTTAAATTTTCGATCGAATTTCGTTCAGTTTCAACGCTGGGTGTCAAAAAAAGGCTTCCGAATTTGTATGTTAACTATCTTTTCTTTCGTTTCGAATTGCAGAGTTGACCCCTTGATTATATTTTTTTTTACTTTTCATTGTATTTTTGTATTTATTTTATTGTATTTTTGTGCTATAGCCTTTCTACGAGATTACAATTATATTTTTAATTTCTTATTTTTATTATCAAGTGCCAAAATCAATACGAATTTAAAAAATTTTGCTGCTGATTAAGCACTTGATAGATTCATTCTGAATTTAAATTGATAAATCTAAATTAAAATTGACGCTTTCTGGATTCCAACTAGAAAAGTACAACTGATTAAAAAAGTTTTCTCATTGCCAAAACTTAAAAAAAAACTTATTGCCGAATACGTTCTCGAACTTTCACATTTAATTTCGAATTTTCGAACTTAATTTCTTATATTCGAACTTGAGCGAAATGTTAATTTTAAGCACTCTAATTGCATAAAATCCTTATTTTGATCAATATAAATTAACATTTTAGAACTTTCAAATTTTCGAAATTATTTTCGAACTTAGTGCCGAATTTTCCAACTTGAGCAAAATGTTAATTTTACGTACTTTAATTGCACAAATCCTTATTTTAATTAATATAAATTAATGTTTTCGAACTTACAAACTTAATATAAAATTTTCGAACTAAATTCCGAATTTTCTAACTTGGAAAAACTGTTAATTTCAAAATTCTTATTTTGATCAATATAAATTAATGTTTTCGAACTTTCAAACTTAATTTTTAATATTTGAACTTATATTCGAACTTAGTTCCGAATTTTCGAACTTGAACAAAATGTTAACTTTAAGTACTTCAATTGCAGAAAATCCTTATTTTAACAACATAAATTAACGTTTTCGAGCTTTCAAATTTAAATTCGAATTTTCGAACTTATTTTCGAATTTTCGAACGTAATTTCGAATTTTCGAAATTGAGCAAAATGTTAATTTTAAGCACTCTAATTGCATCAAATTCTTATTTTAATTAATATAAATGAAACATTTCTAAGTTTTATTAGATTTATAAGTATATTGCAAGTAATTTTGAAATTTGTCTGAGTTCAGGCCTGTTATGCCAATCACTTTTTGTAAAATCGATTTAAAATCACAAAATTTGAAAATTTCTGATATCACAATGATTTGTGAAAATCGGGGTTTCATCAGATCTGCACGATTTGAGGTCATGGGAATCCATTTTGAATATTTTTATGATATTCGTACAGATGTATGTATGTATGTAATATATGTGTTTGTGTGAGTTTCTGGGTGTATGTATATATGTATGTATGTACATATTTATATTTATTTTTGTGTGTGCATGTAAACCTTTCAAAACTTAAGAATGGCTTAACCCATCGGAACCAAATTTAGGGCATCCTAAAGACATGACCCAACTGATATTTCGTGACATAGTTAACCGGTTCAAATAAAAAATTTTTTAAATAAATTTTAAACCAATCGAATCAAAAATTTAGTAAATTAAAAAATACGTCGACTGCTGCCAATTTAATTAAAATCGATTCATTCATTCGTTGGGGAGATATCGTTTAGGAACATTTTCGAAAAAAGTTCTTGTCAAATCGATTTTCAGAAACTGTATCAAATACCCTAAATCGGTTTACCTTTCCGAAACGGTTGTTTTGAAATCCTTTTAAAACGACTTTTTTCATCAGTTTAAATTGAAATCAAAAATAAATTTTTAAGTGAAATTCACAAAAGCGGCATTCTTTGGCGAGTGTGATTCGTCATAATACCAAATGAAAATATTCGAATATTAAAAAAAACTCACAATAAGGACTACTAAATTTTTATTGTAATTTCAAGGGTCAATAAAACGAATTGAAGTCAAATTTTTGATTCATGCAAGTGTTGCATGCAATACATATTTTATTTAAATTATTTATAATGGCAAATTTAAGGAAATATAAAAAAAAAATTTATGAATAAATACATATAACTTGAAAAAAATAATTTTGAAAAACTATTCGAGAAATGATAAAATCTTTTAAACATATTTTTTATATGGAAATGAATGATATTTATATAAGCATTCGCGCGAATATGTGAGCATATAAATACTTAATGCATATACAAATTTGTATATCGTTGCCTGAAAGGCAAAACGCCCTATCTAACAAAAATTGTTAAATTTACTTTTTTTATATTATATTACTATTTTTTTATATTATAAAAAATATCAAAATCTGCGCAAACAAAAATAGGGATTTTATTTATTTCATTACATTGAAAAACTCTCATTAAACACCTCAATATTTCTCCATTTTAACATGTTTTTCCTACTTGTGTAAAATTATGAAAATGTTGGTTAGGTCACTTTGCGTTTCAGGTAACGATATGCATATTTTTTCGGAATAAAGCTGATTGATTTGAAATACTTATATATTTATAAAAAAAATTATGTTCATATTTTATAAAAAAAGCAATAAAAAGTTTGATGAAAATGTACATTGCTTGTGATGTGTAGAACGAGTGATTTTAAATCGCTTGAACTGGGTTCACACACGGCAATTTTAGTTAAGTAACTTTGTAGTTCATGGGTGGGAGAGGGAAAAATGATGGCTACTCTCTTCATTGTCGTCTACTCTCTCTATCTCTCTCTTCTATAAACTTAAAAGTTGTGCAACCAAAGTTGCCGTGTGTGCACCCGGTCTTGGTTTCTCCAACATTTTAGCTTAAATTTAATTGAAGTTTTTAAATGTTAACGTTATAACAAAATAATTGCTTTGCAGCAATATCAGCAGCTTATTAGCAGAACTTACGATTTAAAATCATTATTAATACAATTACATACTTTTTAATACGGTGGGCGAATTACGGTATTAGATATCGAACAAAATGGAAAAAAATCGACATTTCATTCGTTATCGAATGCCGTAATATGCCTTCTGATCAAAATAAACATTTATCATCTGTTTACACATTCCAGACGGTAGAAAATTTCTGTGAAAAGCTTTAATTTTTTTTTAGATTTTTATGCAAATTTTCTAAAAGCGTTAACGTTTGCCTGGGCTGTGTAAACAGAAGGTTGGAAAGGGGGGAAGGTTACTTTAAAAATTTAAATGCTTTTGCATAAATTTTTTATGCTTTTCTAACATGTGGCAAGTCATTTTTAAAAAACTTTTAATAATATGTTTTTTGAATCAAATTAATATTAATTAATTAATTATTAAAATAATGCTCTGTAGACGTGGACGTCCTTCGGGCAAACGCTTTGGAAAATTAAATATTTCAAGCGGACATGGAATCGTCTGAAATTAAGAGAAAATATAATATTATAATTTTTACAATTTCAAAAAAAAAAAAAACCAACAACACAACGGCAATACTGTTATAAATTAGTGATGTTAAATTTGAGCTTTCATTACATAAAGCTTTCAACAAATTAGAGTATGATGGAATCAAAACCATTCCCATATTCCCTTTGCATTGAAAAATATGTAAAGGGTGTTTTCTTTAGAGGCATATAACTTTGAAATGAAATAAAATAAATGTGAATTTTTTAAATTGACATGACATTTACTTTATTCGAAAGATAATCTGCTTTTCGATGACTTTTTCCAACATTTGTTACATTGTTGGCAATAACCCGGCGAATATTGTCTTCCAAGTGCTTAATCGGCGTAGACTAGCGACATCACATATCCCCACATAAAATAGTTTAGCGGCGTTAAATCGCGCGATCTTGTACGCCAATTCACGGGTCCGAAACGTGAAACTATGTGGTTACCAAACGTTTACTTTAATGAATCAATTGTGGCACGAGCTGTGTGACATGTTGCGCCGTCTTGCTGAAACCACAGCTCCTGCATCTCGCGGTAGTTCAATTGATGAAGTAAGAAGTCAGTAATCATGGCGGATAGACTGATTCGGGTCTTCTTCTACGCTACGCTCTACAGCAGCAATAACTTTTTCTGTACGCTCTGTACGACGTCTCTGTGGATGTGTATCAGTGATCTGCATGATTAAGAATAAAACTGCATAATTTTGCATTTTCTAAAATAAATATTGAACTAGCACTTAACATTAAAATAATGAATGATGCTATTGCATGATTCATATCAATGAGACTGTTGTTAATAAATGCATGCCACTACACATGATTCACTTAACTCTCCAGCCACACGTTCAATATATAGCTTTCAATTTCATCACATATACTGTTTGTCAAAATTCCTTGAAATTGATCGCTGTTGCACAAATTGATAGTCAATTTAATTTTTTAAATGCCACCGACGAAGAAACAACTCGAATTTGTAGCTTCAATTAATGTGTGCTGTGACCAGACGTTCAAATTGAAAATTAAATTGCCATTTAAATGGATAGATGAATTTGAAATCAATCTAGTTATCAATTTAAAAAGTTTGAGTGTGTAAGTAAAAAAAGTGTGAGTGTATTGAAAATTGAAAGGAATTGAAAGGCAAAAATTGAACTTGTGGCCCCCAAGTAAAGCAAATGAAGTAGTATGATTGTTTTGAATACTTCTTAAAACCCCTTCTGACAAATATAGTTTTATGTAATATAAAATAAAATAGCTAACACCATTTTATTTTATAAATTGTTTTAATATGAGAAAAACTATTAATTAATACGCCAGTTTTATTAACTTAAGACTTCATCTAGTCCATATGCTTTTGTGAGTTATTTGATTGCTATACAAAACAATCAAACAACAGTAAGAACTTTTATTGATTTTTACTAACAACACTTAAAAAAAAAGAGAGTGAGTTAATGACAGTCAGTTGTTAGATAGGCAGCACTGCCTGACTCTGACTCATATAGCTCTCTGATGTGTATTAGCATTTAGACTGACTCATACAGATCTCTGATGTGTATTAGCATTTAGAGCAAACGTGGTGCGAAAACGCTTCTTAATCGAATTAATTGCTCTGATGGGCTATTATGTTGACCATAAAATGGACGTAGTGCACAATACGTATTTCGAACTGAAATAAATTTTGCACACTTCGGAAGCGTTGTTCAGGCATCAGTCTATTCATATTGAAATGCCAAACCAAACTAAACAGCTGACAAAATCGCCGCCGGTTAGAAAAGTGTTGCGAACTTAAAGTTTTATACCTCTATAAAAAAAAACACCCTTTGTCACCACTCACAGTGGACCAAAGCGATACGAGTTTAATCGAATCATTAAAATAAAATTATATTTATAATCAGGTTTATGAAAGAAATCGATTTTAAAAACGAATCGTTTCCAAATAGACGCAAAGAAAAACAAATTATGAAGCTCAATCACCCTTATTGCAATTGTCAACATCGACATCACGTCAATTCAATACCAACAAAAAATTCAGCTCGCTCTCGAGAACAATTTCCTGCTACTGACATTCTATTTCTATTCCCTAAGGTCTAGAAAACTAGAAACCTGTCAATAGCAGTCCGTTGTTTTCGACAATAGGGACAGACAAGCCCCAAGTTTTTGGTATTGTATTGACGTGACGTCGATGTTGACAACTGGAATAAGTGTGATTATTTTCATTTTATAAAGTTCATTTTAATGCATTTTTTTTAAATAAATTTATTCATGAATTTATTTTCCTAATTATTACATATTGCTGGTATTTAAACTTCCCGTTTTCTTTTTTTTAGTAAATTTAATAAAGTGTGAGTGATATAAAATTTATTCCAAAAATCGTATAAACTTCATATCACACCTTTCCTTTTAAAATCGTTCCATTTCTATTACAACTGTATATTAATATATTAATTTACCTGTTACCACAGACATGCGCCTCTTTACTTCCTGTGTGGTATTGTAGGCTCCACAGTTTAAACATTTTAGGCCAATAAAATGAAAATTTGTCTTTGAAGTCTAATAAATATGTATAAACAATAAAATTTTAAATATAATTAATACTTCTTTCTCAGTGTAGTTAGTCTACAGTCTGCCTTCTTACCTTATGACAATCATTGCAAAATATATGAATTTTTTGATTTTCATATTTCTTAGGCAGCGGCATTAATTCAGCCTGTGCATCCAAATATTCCCACAGTGCTGACATATCTATAATGGATGTCTGACATGTGGGACAGGTGTAATGGCCTGAGTTTAACAGCTGATCGAAGCACATCTTATGCAGCAAATGACCGCAGTCGGGAATTTGACATGGAATGCGTGAGGTGTGTATGTCACCAAGACATACGGGACAGTGGGAACGTGATATATTTTCAACGCACTGTAAAGAAATCAAATCTTGTACAATAAATTGAAAATTTTAATTTGGGGTAAGTGGAATACATTTAAAAAATTAAACGTTAAAATTATAAAATTAGTAGAGAAAATGAAGAAAAAAATATTAAGATATACATCTGCAGTCTCTAAACGGGCCTTTCCATATTGATGAAATAAATCGGCACTGTTCTGTAAACCGGATCCGAGTAAATTACTCGTTTTGAAAAAATTAATAATGGTCCAGCAGACGTGTTTAAAATTATACACGGCAATTTTCTTTCAGATATGATATTTGGGAATCTATATAACAAAAAAATTAAAAAAAATCCCAAAAAATATTTATATTGTCGGTGTTAGTTTTCTAACATCGTGCGATTTCAAATCGATCGGTTTACAGAATAGGGCCAAATAGCTCCAATTACACTGTCCAACATAAAAAAAATAACCATGTTCTGTCAACCGATTCTTGTAGAGGGGTCTAAAAACGGATATAATAAAGGGTGAGCAAATTTGAGGTTATGAAGAAAATTTGGCTGTCAAATGATGAAATGTCAAGAATTGAGCTGTCATTTTTTGACTTTTATTTAGTAAAAAGTTGGGAAATTTTATCCATGAAACGCTTCACTCTTGAACAAAGAATTTTGATTGTGAAAATTTACTATTAAAGAAAAACAATGAAAAAAATCGAAGTTTTCAACAAAAATCATCTTTAGTGATGAGGCCCATTTTCAATCAGGCGGTTATGTATATAAACGAATTTGTCGCATATGGGGGCTCACAAAATTCACAAACAGTCCTCGAAAAACCACTACATCCAAAGAAAGTGACCGTATAGTGCGTTTTGGGGTCAAGCGGCATCATCGGCCCGTATTTTTTTTTCGCAATTGAGCAAGGAAACGCCTTCACCGTAAATTCTCTGCGCTACCACACCATGATAACCGATTTTTTGTGGCCACAATTGGATAATGTTAACATCGGCGACCTTTGGTTTCAGCAGGACGGCACTGCGCCACAAGCAGTGGCGTAGCTTGAAACTTATTATACGATTATACGAGGAGTGGAGAGGGGGCATTTTGCCTGGTGATTTTCATGAATAATTTAAAAACATATAATAACATGCAATTTGTAATAATTCTAGGGGAGGCAACAGCAATTTTTAGGGAGGGGGCAAAGCACATCTCAGAATGTCCTTTCTACGCCTATGGCCACAAGCCACACATACGGCCAAGTAATTCACTTATTGCATGAGAAATTTCCCGGTTGCGTAATTTCTCGATCTGGCAATGTCAACTGGCCGCCTCGTTCTTGTGATTTACCGCCGCTGGATTATTTTCTCTGGGGCCATTTGAAAGACCGGGTTTATGTGAACAAACCACTAACAACTGAAATTTAGCGTTGCATTGCGGGGATAAGCGAAGCCTTGTGGTTAAAAGCAAATGTGGTTAAAAATTTTGTGAAAAGAGCAGACGTCTGCCGGCGGCTAGAGGTGGACATTTGCCCGACAAGATATTCCATTACACCCAGGGAAAAAACATATTGAATTAATAAAAAACATTAACGAAAGTCTAGTCATGTTGAAATTTCTTATTTCAATATCGAAAAATATTAATTTACAGTATTAATTTATTCATTTTATTTATTTTTCAAAATCTCACCATACATTTTCTATTATATTGAAAATCATTGAATTAATGTGACGCGTTCGTATTTTTAAGTTGCAGCTTTTCCCTGAGTGTATTAATTTCCACATTTCTACTTTACATTGGTATCAATAAAACTGAATTTGTCATAAAAAAGTGTGTTTTTAAGCAAATTTACTTTAAACTTTACGTGTATCGGCGTTTTAAAAGTTTACATCTGAAACTCATTTGACGGCCTATTGAAAGTTGTCTGCCTTGTGTGGTATACAAAATGTAGAAAATCGTGTGATGCTTAGGTTTGTGGTATATAGTGTCTTCAGAACATTTATTCAGAACATTTTGTAGGCACACATTAAACCTCTTACACTTCTGCAAATGAGTATTTTTTGCAATTAAAAAAAAACAAAAATCGAAAATATCTTATTTTTGGTATTAAAGTTGAATCTTCGACTTAATTGTGTTCTGAGACCTAAAGTAGAATTTTATGATAAATATTTTCGTAGAGTATTTCAACTAGATACATCCTTATTTTAAAGGCGATTTTTACTTTTTTTTTTTTAAATTGCAAAAAATACTTATTTCCAGAAGGGTTAGAGGTTTAATGTATGCCAACAAAATGTTGCTTATAATGTTCTGAATAAATTTTCTAAAGACACTTTATACCAAAAACCTAAGTAGTAAAATAGTGTGATTTTCTAAATTTTTTTTTACTATACAATGATGCTTTTTGAAATAGGCCGTAAAATGAGTTTCAGATGTACAATTTTAAAACGTCGATACACGGATATCTTTTTTTAGTATCCTCTACAAGAATCAGGTGGCAGAATATTGTTATTTTGAAAATAATTTCATTTTGTTGGACAGTGTTATGGATGGCAACCAAACTTCAGTTGTTGTGGCAACTGGCAACGCTACTGAAATTAAAGTTAGCTAGTTATGGTTGGCAACTTTGGCCAGTTGCCAGATTATGACAGATTGGCAACGGAAAATAATGTAAACAAAGCTTCAAAATATAAGACATATAACTGCAAAAAAGAAAATGCTTAAAAAATTAATTAGCATAAAAATGATTAGTTCAGTGGAATTATTTGCATTATTAATATTTTAATATGTCATATACCGAGTTAACAACAGCAATCTACTAAACTCAAATATTTTATTAATGACTTCAAATTAGTAAAGGACACACAAATAGCTCGCAATTAATTTTTTGGAATATAACGTCATCAATCATAATTAATAAGTATTATTTTATGACAAAACAATTAAAACAACCTCATCTTAAATTTCAATTAATTCAACTACATATGTATGTATATGTGTGTATGTATGTGTGTGTGTGTATGTATTTACGGAAACCAAAAACAAATCATGTGTATCTGCCTGAATCATTCAAAATTTTGAATCGTATTAAATATTAAATTGTTGAAAATATTTTCAAACTTTGATCAAACAGTATCTTTTCCGTTTAACATGCGATTCTTGTCCCATAAATTTAATTCTCAACTACTTTGAAGTGTGTGTGTGTGCGTGTGTGTGTGTGTGTGTGATTTTTGTTTATGGTTTTTAATTAATTTTTCAATAAAAAAATATTTCTTTTCATTGCCCACAAACAAACATATTAAAAAATATATGTTTATGTGAATGAATTTCAAAATAATTTCTTTAACCAATAAAACAACACCCGACCCTCTTAATGCAACTCTTAAGCAATTAAAACATGTATGTATGTACTTACCCTATGACCGTCAATTTTCAATTGTAGGGGTAAACACATGTTGCAGACTTTACAGTGAAAGAAATTCTCTCTGCCACCAATGCGACAAATGCCACATTGATCGCAATGATACTGGCGTTTATCGGAATCATCGAAGAGATTGCAAATAAGACAAGTATACTGTAAAACAAAAAAAAAATTAACAAATTAATTTATTTAAATGATAAATATTGAGGAAAATTTGTGTACCTTGCCAAAACGTATGCCACAATTTTCACAGCTCTCTTGTACTTTTTGGCGTGTATTACATTCGGAGCAAATCAGTTCTGTTAGTGTTTTGCGATCGAAATGATGCGTTTCATTTTCGTCATGACAAAATCGGCATTTGTAGAATTTGTTGCAACATGGTGTCTGTAAGAGGAAAATAATTAAAGCCATGTTTTCTTTTAACTAATTTCTTATACATATAATTGGTCAACTCATACCATTAAGCCATATTGTCAAAATGCATTAAAACTTTTGTTAGAAAGCAAAAAAAAAATTATATTTATATTTAAATTAATTTAATTTAAAATTATGATAGTATGACAATAGAACAGTTTCTGTCACATGTGTGAAATATATTTCTGTATAACAGGGCTTTGGACATACAATTTGTAAAGGGGCAAATTGCAGATATCAAAGACCTTACGTAGACTACATGATACTCCTATCAAAAAAGCTTTAAATATGTGCATTTCCATGATGTCGAACGTGACCGTTGTGCATATTTAAATTGAAAAAAAATAGTAAACAGATTTTAATTTTGACAATAAGCATAACTTGTAGTGCTAAATTAGCTTCATAATTGGTGCTAGGTGTGATGTTGAAATTTTTAGTTTTCAAGATAATTGCAAAAAAATCAAGAAATTCGCATGTGACAAAAATAAGAAGTTGATTTTGCGACGATTAAAACGCTAATTTCAGCGATATCTCTTTAAAAAGATTTTTAATTCACCCAAAAATTATTTACATATTTTTTTTTAAATTAAATTTTAATCGCAGTCTCATGTTACATTGCGCACGTGACATATTTTCCACTATGCTATTAGAATGCATTTTTATTTCAGCAACGAGCGTAACGAGCTCTAAATTAGCTTTATAATTGGTGCTAAGTTTGATTTTGAGCAATTTTTCGTTTTCAAGATACATAATTGCAAAAAAACCAATAAATTCGCATGTGACAAAAATAAGAAGTTGTTTTTGCGACGAATAAAACGCAAATTTCAGCGATGTCTCTGAAAAATGATTTTTAATTTACCCAAAAATTATTTATATATTTTTTTAAAATTAAATTTTAATCGCAGTCTCATGTTACATTGCGCACGTGACATATTTTCCACTATGCTATTAGAATGCATTTTTATTTTAGCAACGAGCGTAACGAGCTCTAAATTAGCTTTATAATTGGTGCTAAGTCTAATTTTAAGAAATTTTCTAGTTTTCAAGATAATTGCAAAAAGCCAATAAATTCGCATCTGACAAATATAAGAAGATGTTTTTGCGACGATTAAAACTCTAATTTCAGCGATATCTCTTTAAGAAGATTTTTAATTCACCAAAAAATTATTTATATAATTGTTTTAAATTAAATTTTAATCGCAGTCTCGTGTTACATTGCGCACGTGACATATTTTCCATTATGCTATTAAAATAGATTCTTATTTTGACAATGAGCCTAACTTTTAGCTCTAAATTAACTTTATAATTGCTGCTAAGTTTCATTTTGAGCAATTTTTCGTTTGCAAGATACATATGTGATTGCAAAAAACCAAGACATTCGCATGTGACAAAAATTTAAGTTGTTTTTTGCTCCCAACGATTAAAACGCTGATTTCAGCGATGCCTCTTAAAAATGATTTTTAATTTACCTAAAAATTATTTAAAATTTTTTTTTTAATTAAATTTTAATCGCAGTCTCATGTTACATTGCGCACGTGACATATTTTCCACTATGCTAGTCGAGTGCATTTTTATTTTTAGCAACGAGCGTAACTTATAGCTCTAAATTTTGAATTTGATTTTGAGCAAATTTTTCGTTTCAAGGTAATTACAAAAAACCAAGACATTCGCATGTGACAAGTTGTTTTTGCAGCTGACGATTAAAGTGTTGATTTCAGCGATGTCTCTTAAAAATGATTTTAAACATACCGAAAATTTATTTATATACATACTTAAATTAAATTTTAATCACAGTCGCACGTGACATATATAAGAGTATGAGTAATAAACTAAAAAAAAGTTAAATGAAAAGAATTGCAACTGTTAGGTAAAAAGGGTGGTGTTTCAACGATGTCGCACGTGACCAACTTGATGTAGATACCATGATCACAAATCTTTATATTCTTTTAGCAAATAAATTATTAACTTTTATTTGCCAACAGCCACGATATTGTCTTCAATAATAAGACATTAAATGTTATGAAAAAGGTAGTCAATTAATAAATATTAATATATTACTGGTATTTATTGGCAGTTTCTTTACTTGTCACTTAAGCACTTGACATGTAAAAATTAATAAATATTCTCAGAAATGCCAAAGTAGCAACTTTTGAAAATATTT
Organism: Tachina lurida; assembly: GCA_944452675.1. Lineage (NCBI taxonomy): Eukaryota > Metazoa > Arthropoda > Insecta > Diptera > Tachinidae > Tachina > Tachina lurida. The sequence continues at coordinate 29,451,628 of OX101753.1, read as the reverse complement.
CTCTTTATTATGATTGGTATTGCAATAATCGATTAAAGCGGTAAGTGATCGCTCTGCATTTTTTATATTCTATATTAAATTAATATTTAAACTTGAGTAAAAAAAACGAGCCAATTAATTTACATTAATATATTGATTTAATGAAATATTTTATACACAAACAATCGATTATTAAAAATCTGAAAAATATTTACTCCCACACAGCTGCTGGTGTTTGAAAAGTAGAATTTGTATACGTCATTATGTTTAATAAAAGAGGAAGTAGACTCTTATAATCTACTGAAAATTGGGCTAAAATTGTGCAGATTGAAAATATTTAAAGAAGCTTAGAATCAATCCAAACGAAGTGATCTCTCACTACGACGAAAGGAACTTAGCGATAACAGCTTTAATAATAAGTTTTTACTCAAGAATCTGCGGCAAAAAATTAATTACTGATCTGTAACTTGTTAACAGGAATCTTAAAATGCTTTTGGAAGAAGAGCTCTTTACTTAGGTTTTCGAACAAACTAAAGATTATTTGGTAATAAAGTCAATAACCTGTTCCTACTCCATTAATGGGATTTATGTATGTTCTTTATAATAGTAATGAAACCTATCATGATCTTAATTATAATCTTAAGCTAATGTTTGAATGTAGTCCTGCGAGCTGGCAGCTACTCGTAGGACCACATGCTACCTTTATCGAAATCAAATAAACATCATTCCAACTAATGTTTTTACTGCATACATATTTAAATTATATCGTTATAAAATACATTGACTCATTGAAACTTGTCAGAAAATAAACTAAAAACAACAACTTTTTATGCAAACTTCGCCAGACAGATGTAAATTAAATGTATACATTCTAAAAATTAATGTCTCCATTATTCGCAAAAATGTGTTAATAGTGGTTAAATTGAGTTTATTATTATTATTTTTTTGTCTGCACTTTTACTAATACGTGTATGTGAGTTTTAGTTTAGTCTATAAAAATTTCGTAGCATTTAAAGACACTTTTATTTGTCTAGAAATAAACATACATATTTTAGCTATATTTAGAATATTGAGGCCGCTACAGTGTTTATGCAAAGTGATCTGAATGAGTTTTATGTCAATATGTGCATATTGAAAACTTAAAAAAAACAACTGATTTCTATACATTTCATATTTTTAAATTTAACTTGCTGCTTTTTCGATTTATTTAAACTACTTTTTGAATGCTGCAGTAAATAAATGGCCGCCTCTATGGCAAAATATGGCTTTTTCTGCCAATTGGAGTGTGCCATGGATCATTACCTAGTTAAAACTAAAACTTTAGACCTCTTTTGCGCGTTTTCAAAAATACATAATGAAATAATATCCAACGATCTCGTTTCCCATCCATAGTTTCGCTCTCTGGGAAGAAAATTACCCAAAGACCCAAACCAGGGCCCAAACAGCTACTTTTTGATCATGTAATGATATTTACGTGCAAATAAAACTACCCGCTCCCCTAATAAGATAATTTTGCTAACTAAAGCTACATTCACACCACCCATTCAATTTCCCTGCAAAATGCATAAAGAGCAATTTTTGTAGCAACTTTCTTTTTGGCAACACTGTTTTTGGCTGCTCAGCTGTTTTCGTGTAACATCGTCGGGTGGTTACTGGTTTGCCGCACAGTATATCAAGAATACATCATTATTGCGGCAAACCAGTAATCACCCGACAATATCACTGTTAAAGATGTTCAGTTTGGTCTATAATTTAACCATGAATCGACTTACAAACAAACAACGCTTGCATAAAATTTATTGCGCCTCCGTTAGTCGACTTTCGGCTGCCATGTGTTTTGAGCAAGACGATGCCACATTTCACACATGAAATCATCTTTAAACATTGTATTCTATAGATCGTTCTATCGACTCAAATAAAGATTTTATACATTTCTCCTAATTTTTTGAGTTTTTTTTGATCAAATCCGAAAGCTCTTAAAAAATCTCCTACTACCTGTCGTGTGAAATCATTGGGATCTTGCACCTGCAAAAGTCAGGCGGCGTTGTCAGATTATTTCAATTACAGCGCGTTGATCTGTTCTGATCTGACATCAGCTGTTTTGGTATAAAAACAAGTGTATGTGGTGGGAAAAATATATAGAGGAAGATGTCAGGTGTATGTATGGTTGAAAAGTGAGACCCAAAATACAGGCCGTGTAAAAAGTAGCTTAACGATACCACAGGTTCAGTGTCAATCATTCCAGGCGTTTCATTTTACCTGAAATGGTTCTTTAAAATAGGGGAATAGGCAAAAAAAAACTGTCAGGGGATTGTTATATAGAATAAAGCTGATAAAGGCATTATTGATTGATAAAAAGTGAGTGTCATATCAATGGATGTTCATAAACAGCGCTTTGATCATGTGAGTTTGGCTAGAACTCTAAAAGCTCGGAGGTGATTGTTGCGCACAGATGAAAGCGTGGTGAAATCATATGTGTTTCATACCTCATGGAAGATGTGGGCTGCTCTTCTGTAAATTCTGAGTGCAGCAGCATCAGACAGAACATAAAACAAATGCCAGATGGGAGACACAAAACAATTTAAAACTCACGAGTTACCAACTCTGCACTTTCGATAAGCAAATGCCAAATGATGCCTGTACGAAGTATTACTCTGTAATTTTGACAGCCAGCATTTCGAATGAATTTATCTAAATGCAAGAACTCTCTATTTTCTAGAGTAATGGTAACTCGAATAGGCCGATTCGTATCTTGAGTTTACGAATCAGCTTCAAAAAAAAAAATCACGAACATCGGTAAAACTCTACAGAAAATAGATTTTTACGTGGCAAACGTCAACTTCTGGCTTACATATGTACATACACACACATGTATAAAGCAAAGACAAATACAATAACAGCTGACACGTTCACTGGCAGCCTTACGTTTTTACTAACTAAAGACTCAGTTAGTCCACTGTAGAGGCTCAGTTAGCCGACTGTAATGTAATGTAACTGCAACGCAGGAAACAGCTGATCGTTATTTTTATGTGAAAAGTAGGTTACGTTACACTACATTTCTACAACCATTTTCATTACTTTTCACATAATAGTATCGATCAGCTGTTTCCTACTGTTGCAGTTACATTGCATTACAGTCGGCTAACTGGGTCTTAATGGAATGAAACTGCAACAGTAGGAAACAGCTGATCGATATTGTTATGTGAAAAGTAATATACATATTCTTACATTCCGGTTACATAAAGGCTCAGTTAGCGGACTGTAATGTAATGTAACTGCAACAGTACGAAACAACTGCAGTAATAAAAATGGTTATAAAGATGATGTTAGGCTCAGTTACCATCGGCTAACTGAGCCGTAAGTAAACTTTTTTTAACCTTATAAATTTAAGACCATTTATTTGTTAGGTGCCAAATTGAATAAAACCGGTATTTTTTTTAACATATGTGAGTAAAAGTTTAAGAAAAGATGTATTTTGGTTAATCACATCATCAATCAATCAAAAAGTATATTTTGAATTTTTTGGTTGTTACGGCTTTCGGGATTTTAGGTGATGAGTAGTATGCAAATAAGAAAAAATAGTTAGACTGCACTGTCAAAGAAATATTTCGTTTTTATGCTGTTTTCTTCATCTATTCCCGGATGTAGTGACTTGCTACAAAAGCCTTGAGTGTTATTAAAATAATTATAGTTCAAATTGGAATATCTACACTAATTAGTTTTCCTCGCATTTATTAAGCATTATAAAAATTTTAATTTCTACCAAAAGAAAAATACAATTTAAAAAAACAAAATCATATAAAGTGTTAAGTGATTTTACAATCCAAAAACTAAAGAAAAAGCGTAAAATCTACACAAATTATAAATGTTTGCTTCAAACAACCCAGAAATATCTGTAATACGAGTATAATCAAGGTATTCATGTGTTGCGGTATAAGTTCAAGAGATCTACGAAGGAAAATTATTTGGTTTTCTAATTTTAAACAAACAGTATAATTTTATTAGCACGATGTCATAGTAACCAGTTTGTGGTAATCGTGATTTTTAATCAACAAATTAATACGGAAAATGTGTCAATATGTGTTCATTTAAGGTTTGGTAAAATGTTTGTGCTCTAAAATGCTATTGAGTTCAATGTAATTTCAGCTACCTTAAAGATCTATAATTTTTTTATTTCACATTAAGTTTGCTTACATTTGATGTCTGGTATTATTTACCACAAAGCCCAAAGTACACAAGTTTAGGCTTCATCCGGTTGAAAAATCACGAACTGTGCCTGTCGGACAAAGCAAAATATCTAAGAGCTATACCGGACTTAAAACTTTTTTGGAAAATGAATATTCAACACAGGGTTAGAAAGGCAACGGTTGCATACAACTCCTGACGTATGATGTTTGGATCTAAATGGGACCTAAACCCCAAAATGCTTAAATGGATCTATACGGCAAATTGTGGTTCCAATACTGACTTCCGGCTCTGTAGTATGATGGCCTGCCACACGTAATAAATACGTGGTAGATCAACTATATAGAATATACAGATCCGCTTGCGTAGAAATAACAGGATGTTCACGTAACAATCCTTCGCAGGTTCTTAATGCTACACTAAACCTTATTCCGATCGACCTTCATGTATTGGCGGTATCCCCAAGTGGTGCGCACGCTTAGCCGCATCTGGGTGGTGAATATCAAGATTTTATGGTCATGCCAGAATCCTGCATCAACTACCATCCACCCTGAGGAGATATATTAATTATATGGTACCTCATCTGGACTTTGATAAGGTTAGGCTAGCTTTAAAAGGGTGGTGCTATAACGCACCTCCACTCAGAGACCCAGTTGGGTTCATTGTGATTCCCTTCTATTACCTATTAAAACTAATATTAACCTCCTATTTGTACCCATAAGTGCCTGTAGTATCCGTCACCAAGCCACTGAATTCCCATGATGAAACCCCTGACATCCTCTAGTTTACATTTCCCGATATCAGTAATGCTATCATGGAAACGCAGCTTTGGGCAGTGACAGATAATATGTTCAACGGTTTCTGGATCCTCTTTATCCTTCACCCCGCACATCCTACAGAAATCTGGAGTGCCAGTTTCCCAAATGCTGGTTCTTGCTCTGACCGAGCAGTGACCAGTCCACGCGCCTATAACGATTCGTATCGCTTTCCTATCTAGTTTGAATCTTCCTGAGTCTAGTTTTGGCCACAAAAGCCCTCGAGACTCTACATTCCTCCTTACTTCGCCATGAACTGTTTGTACTGCTCTCTACCCAATTACTGAGTTCCCTGTAGTAATACCTATCGGTAGTTTGACTGATCTGTTACACATTCCCTTATCTAACGCTGACCCTATTCTTGCCAGCTCATCTTCAATTTTATTTCCCTCAACACTGCTATGCCCAGGAAGCCAACATAGTCTGATACTATATTTGTCCATAAGTAAGTTGAGGGCTCTCCTACAGTCACTAACAAGTTTTGATTTGACATTGTGTCCTTTCAAAGCTTTAGCGCTGACTGGCTGTCTGCGAAAAAGGTTACCTTCTCACCTTCAGCTACATTCCTGGCCACCAGGTTCGTGGCCCTGAGGATCGCCAAGATCTCAGCGTGGATGGACTTTGGCAAAGTGTTTAAAGTTCTAATTCCATCTAGGCATGAGTGGAAGGGAGGCGCGATAGTAATAGAATATGACGTCAGAGTATACAGTGGTGGATCAAAAATGGTTTGCGGTTCCGTCTCCCAACGAAGCCACTGTATTTGAGGCCAATATTTTTACTTTGAGGGAAGCGGCTAGAGTGCTGATTGATAGGAAGGTACAGACTAAAGTCAGTACATTTGATGACAGCAAACAGCGCTACTTTCTTTATTTTAGTTCGGCAGTGTAAGAGTGTGCTATCTAGACTGGATGGTTAGGCTGATCTCAGCCGTATCTGGGTTCCAGCGTATGGCGATTTTTCAGGTAACGAACGGGCAGATAAGCTAGCTAGAGCTGTATCCATGCCGTTTGGTACAGCTTCTTCAAGCATTATCTCTATATAAGCCTGAATGCTTAAGGCTAAGAAAATGTGGCCTTGCGCTTAATACAATTAACAAATAGGAACCATAGGGACATTTCGAGGCTCGTTGCAGTCATGACACGATACGGGATGGTAGGCAGACATGCTAGTAGAATAGGTCTGTCCTATAATGAGTTCTGCCTAAGTTGTGGAGAAGAAAGCACAGAAGAGACAATCTTCCACTTTCTTTGCGAATGTCAAGCTTGCATCTCTCGAGACACAAGTTTTTAGGCAGTCACGTACTAGACGACATATCAGATTAATCTGAGAATGGGTTGAGTGATCTTATAAACATAGATCCAATACTGTACATCGGAGACCAAGCAGCTGTCTAAACAATGTGTTTCTCCGAGTGAACCTGTTCCGAAGAAGGCCAAGGTGAGTTTGTCGGCCAATAAGGTGATGGCAAACGTTTTTCGGGATATTACCTCCAAAAGGGAAAAACAATAAACGGCGAATATTATGCCAACTTATTAGACCGATTTAATGAGGATTTAAAAAGAAAACGACCCCATATGGCCAGGAAAAAAGTTATTTTTCATCAGGATAATGCAAGAGTGCACACGTGTGCAGTCTCAATAGCAAAACTCTATGAATTGGGCTACGAATTGGTACCCCATCCGCCATATTCTCCCGATTTAGCCATTAGTGACTACTTCCTATTTCCAAACCTAAAGAAATGGCTAGGTGGAAATAGATTTAGCTTCAGCTACAAAATTATTGACCAAACAAATGCCTATTTTAAGGACCTCGAAAAATCCTATTTTTTGGAAGGGATACAAAACCTGGAGAAACGTTGGACTAAGTGTATTGAGTTAAAAGGAGATTATGTTGAAAATTGAATTTTCGTTTTGCAAAAAAAAAGTGTTTCATTCAAAAAGTCATGGACTTATTGATCCGCCCTCATAAACCGAACGCGTGAACCGATTTTGATGATACTTGCATCAAACGATTTTTCCTGGGAGTGTCAAAGTAGTCAAAACTCAATATGGCGGCCAACAGACGCCATTTTGTAAATACGAAAGAAATAAAGAGTCGGCGAAATATATCAAATTGGGTATCATTGAACAGATATTTTATCTTTAGGTTTCTCTTTTGATTTTTCATTGCGAAGGACCATTTAAAATCTTCAACGATTTGAAGTCGGGTTTTTTCATTTTTTAAATTACTACTTGTTTTTTACTCTTCTCTTTAACTCAACTACACTTTTTGATTAAAAATTTTTCTTTTATTGTACAAGTAAAATACATGGTAAGAAGATAACTAATTAAATTATGCACAAACAGTTTTATCTATAATTTTTTTCATAAAATTAAATTCTTATAACTCGTTGAATGCATATCTCGTACTTCGCGTCTTATCACATTCACTGTGTACATACTATTTAAAACTATTTCCAGCCAAACCCATGTCTCTTTTTCTAGTTCTATTGATTGTTGAAGTAATAAGTTACAAATGATGGAAATAAATTCTAATGTTGGTTTTGATTATTTCTTATTAAAAATAAATGAAGGAATTTTTTCCTTCAATTCATACACATCTAATTGTGTTTTATCATTTCAGTAGTTGCAGTGTGGATATAAAAAAAGTACTCGTACATACTCGTACATAAATAGAAATGTATTTAATTTAATTTTATTGCTTTTTCTTAACATATTTAATATTATACTTTGTGTATTAATTGTTTTATCTTTAAATAAATATGAAACCGGTTGAGTGTTGTATACCCATCTTTACACTGCTACCGCGTTATGCGGGTCTGAGCAATAAGATAACATGTCATTCTTAATCAAGATGTTAACCATGACGAGGGTTGTTTGCCTTACTTATTTATTTGTTTGTTTGTTTGTTGTTTGTTTGTTTATTTACTGTGTTTTTAATTTACAAAATTAACAGATAATCTGTGTTTTCTTTATTATTTGGGTTATTAAAACGAGATGAATGAAGTGCTTTGGAAAATAAAATCTTTTAAGATCTTTTATTTATGTAATGTCGTCTTTTATTCTTCGTCATTTGATGGGCAAACATATAAATAAATACTTTTTTTGTTTCAACCAAAAGAACTTCTGTCTACTAGACAGTAATAAGAATTTCGAACGATTTTTCGTCATCACTGGTTTCGGCTATGCGTGATCTTCAGTGCACCATACCACCAAGTTTTGATTGAAACAAAAATTACTGCTTGTAAATCGGATCATACAAAGCATTTTAAAAGAGTTTATATTTGGTTAGCTTACTGCGCGAAAGTAATAAATTTTAGGAATGTGCGTGGGCCATGTAATGTAAATCAGCAGATTGGCTTTGAAAATCTAGTGCGTTTCTTGTAGCCTACGTGATCCAGCTGTGTGGGAGAGTTTTACAAAGATGCTTATTGCGCGACTGTAGTGCGTAGAAGATGATGCTGTACTAAAGGCTTATGCCATACCAATAATGCACCCTACACCTACGTTTTAATTCAAAAATAAATAAATAAAAAAAGAAGAGAGGTATCTTAATAGACCAGGTTATAGCTATGCTGCTTAGCTTCATAAAACATACTTATGACCTGTTTGACAATAACGAGAAAAAAACTTTCGACTGACAATTTATATTGAAAACAATAAAAATTGTAAGTCGAAAGTTTTCTTTCGTTATTGTGAAACAGGCCATAAATTATATATTATATAATGATGTCAAATTTGCCGCAAATATTTCAAAACTTTTCCATTTATTTCCCATTCGGGTATGTTCTGTATTCCACGTGAAATTAAAAGGTGTGGAATACAGATTATTTTCTTTTCTAGTGACGCACGACTAAATTAATGTATTGTTTGTGGCCGGCGGTGGCTGTTAGCCGGCTTACAGCCCATCGACTGTGTTCTATGGTTTTTTGTGCTCATATGCAAAAATAATACCAAAACAAAATGTAGCAATCGTTCTCATTGTTTTTGTATTGTTTTTGCTTCACTCATTAGAACGAAACAAAGCAATAACTGTAATAGTGTCGATTTTTTTGCTACGTTTGTTTTTGTTTGGAAATTATTTCTGTTTTTTTACGAAAATCACGTCCTAACTTCTGTATCGCGCCATAAATAGCATATCTATAAAAATAAAATAAAGTAAAATCAAATAAAGGCGACTTTGATGCGCACATGAAAGATTCCATACGCCATTTGTTTCTGTTTTGAAGAAATTTTTCGGGTTTTTTCGCCAAAAAGAAATAAGCGCAAAATTAAAAAAAAAATCTAAAAAGAAAATAAATCGCGAAAATCCGGAAAAATCGCCAAAATTAAAAAAAACGCTCAAATGAAAAAAATCACTAAAATGAAAAAAATCGCTAAAATGAAAAAAATCGCAAAAAGGAAAAAAAAATCGACAAAATTAAAACAAATCGCCGAAATGAAAAAAATCGCCAAAATAAAAAAACGCCAAAAAACGGAAAAAATCGCCAAAACGAGAAAAAAGCGAAAAAAAATCATTCAGCTGAAAAAAACGTCAAAAACGCAAAAAAAAACGCCAAATTAAAAAAGTGCTCAAAGCCCAACGTATGGAACCCTTCGTCAAAGTCGCACTTTACTGAATTTATTTTCATATTGCCAAGTTTTTTTTTTGCAACTTTGAGTCGCTCACGATCTTTGGCGATTTTTTTTGTTTCTTACGATATTTCTAGTATTAACGCTTTTAAGTTTTGTTTTTTTAATTTCGGTGATTTTTTCGCTTTTTGGTGATTTTCTTTTACAATAAATATTTCTAGTTTTAGCGGTTTTTTAGTATTACCGCTCTTTTCGTCTTGGCGATTTGTTCGTTTTCGGCGATTTTTCCAGTTTTTTTTTGGGACCCTTTTACTTTTGGTGATTTATTTTTTGCATTTTAGCGATTTATTTTGTTGATTTTAGTGATATTTTTCATTTATGCGTCTTTTCCATTTTGGCGATTTTTCGTTTCGGCAGTTTTTTAATTTTGGAATTTTTTAGTTTCAGCGCATTTAGAAATTTCAAGTGTTTGCCTCGTACGGTTGTCAAAATTTCATAAACAAAAATACATTAACTGTTAGAATACCCTTTAATTTTAAAATTTTAAAATTCAGTGTTAGCGAGTGTAGTCTGTATGAAAATACACTAATAGGCAGATTTTGTAAAAAATTTCGTTTCTAAACGTTTCAAATTTGTATGAAAAATAACGAAAATTCGTTTCAAAAAATATTTTTTCCATAGAAATTTCAAAACGAAAAAAACGTTTCTATTTACAAAATTTGCCTTTAAGTTTGAAAATTTCAAGTGTCTATATCGCTCCGTTATTGCAACATGGTCATATTTCAAAATATTTAATTTTTAGGGTTAATGATGCAGCATAAATCCTCATGTCGTTATTTACATATATTGTGTAAAAATTTCATAAAAATATCTATCTTCTTTACTCAGCTCTTGAGAGAAAAATAAATTTTGTTTTTCCTTTAAGTTGTGTGCAAATTGAAAACTTTAAACACGTTTTCTGGCGAACTAGTTTTTTTGAGTTATGACTATCTTGCTATAAAGGAGCGATATATAATTGTCTGTATATTACATTAACACATCAAAATTTTTTGGTGCTCGCTTTAGAATGCCCTGTAATTTTTAACTGTCATTGTTGTAGCGGACAAAGTTTTACATATTCCGTAATAGTTTCAGGTACGTAGCTCTTACGGTTCTCGAGAAAATAGCCGGTGGCAGATGGACAGATAGACAGACAAGCAGACAAGCAGACAGACAGACGGACGGGCAGACGAAGGGTCGGAGGGATGGACGTCGTAGTGAAAACAATAGAGTTCCTAAATAAAACAAGTTTAAGGAGACCGGCTGAACTTTGGAAAAACATAAATCGGGGCGACCGATATCATCAAAAACTGTTGGAAATTATCCCCCTGTTTCTCTAAATGAGAACGATAGATTCGATCGAATATTAATATTGGAAACAAAAACAAATTTTAGTTTTTTGTTTTTGTTTTTAATATAAATGTTCGATCCAATTTATCGTTCGCATTTAGAGAAACAGGCCCTATAAAAGTGTTAATAGGTGTGTTCGTGACGATAATAAACTTCAATTGCACAGTATAATAAAAAAAATCGGGGTTCTGACAATGGATTCTGGTAGAAGAAAAAAATGAACACATGCAAGACCACATTGGAATTTTATTTTAGGGCGTGTTTAAGTTTCCCCCATTTCCCCCTTCGTGCAGCATATCAGTAGATAAAACTATGTGTTCTAAGGTGTAGTGCATATTAAAGAACTTGTATTAAAGTTTATAAGAACATTTTTTGTGTAATATATTAACCCTCTAACTCCCACACATAATGTAAATTTTTGACTCTCCTCTAAGAAATCGTAAATAATTCCCCAAAAAGGGGATATAAAGAATATTTTATTTCAATATAACATATAGAAAAACTACCACGTCAATGTTGTTCACATGGAAAATTTGCAAATCCCTAAGAAGAAATGAAATAAAATTATTTCAGTGAATACTGGCTAACGAGGCCCTACTTTAAATCAAAGTTGAACACTCATCACTATGCAAACACGAACGTGTTTTAAGAATATAAAAAACACATTTAATAAAAAAAAATAATTGTTTTAACAACAACTTCTGTTTAACAATTTTGTAATATTTCGATAGCGTCTGTCGATCAAGATAATTTTAAAGTTTTTTATAGTTGTGTACTTTATATTTCAATTACAAACAACTCCAATATTTGCTTTAGTATTAAAGATTTCTAAGATTAAAGAGAATGAGACGTTCACCACGTGTATGAATTTAAATTTAAATTTAAAATTAATTTATTTTGTATATCAACAAATAAATGTAGGTCATGTGTCCTAGAAATATCTATTAGACCTAGTTAATGGCACTGGATGTAATGATAAGCATATGTAAATTCAGCTGGATTCACTTTGTTGATTTCACTGATTTATCACACCTCATGAATAGTAGATTGCGATTAATAATGGTGCGGCTGGAAAATCATTTTGTCACTTTTTTACAGGGTTCGGAATTATTATTTTGTAGATTTTTTATTTCTTATTGATATTTTCATTTCTTATTCAAATAAAGATTTCGACTCAATATCTGTCCTAGTAACCGAACGTAACGTTTCGAATACCGCAATAAAAATATTCGCACAATATATAAAATAAAGTTATTCGAATAATTGAATAAAGTTGTTCAAATAATTGTAAAACTCGATTAATCAACAATCAATACTAGCAACAAAAATATTTGAATGACCAAAAAAAAAACAATGCGAATAATAAAACAAAATTATTCGAACACTGAAATAATAATAATAATGGAATAATCTACTTATTCGTTTATTCCATTATAATGTTCAAATTATTCGCACAATTGAACACACTAATTTAAATAATTTAATTATTCGAATAATTGAATACAATTCTTTAAATTATTAAATTATTCGAATAATTGAATACATTATTTCGAGTAAAATAATTACTCGAATAATTGAATACAATTATGACTGGAATCGAAAGAAATTATTCAAATGTTTTAATAAAGTTATTCGAATAATTTTTTGATTATTCATAAAACTATTCGAATAATCTATTTGAATAATCAAATTTAGTGGATCAATTGTTTAATAAATTTATGACATTAAACGAATGGAACGATTCGAATAATCGCATACTTATTAGAATAAGCGAGTAAAGTTATTTGTACAATAAAAATAACATATTCGTTTATTGATACATTTTTTGGAATAATCGAGTAAAATTATACACATAATGAAACAAAATTGTTCTTCGATTAATCGAAAAAAATTATGTAACTTCTTAAAAAAAATTATTACAGCAATCGAATAAAGCTACTTAAAATTCTCGAGTTGCATATTTCGGTTAATCGAATAAAATGTTCAAATAAGTGAATAAAATTATGCGAGTAATTAAATGGTAATCGAATAAATAAATAAAATTTGAAGAAATTTATGCGAATAATTGCACAGAATTATTTGAATCATATCTTAAAATCATTTATATAATTTAATAAAGTAATATGCAAAATTTATTTAAATAATCTTTTAAAGTGTGAGAATAATAAAACAAAACTATCCGAATAATCCAATTTAATAGCTCAAATTATTGAACACATCTCTTATCATAATTGAATAAGCTTATGACATTGATCGAAAAGAATTATTCGAATAATCGTATTAAATTATATTAGCAATGATATATATATATTTATTCGAATAAAAGAGTAAAGTTATTTGTAATAAAAGCAAGTTATTCGTATATTGATATAATTTTTCGAATAATCGAATAAAGGTATGAAAATAACGAAATAAAATTATACTTCGAATAATCCAAAAAAAATCATATACAATATTGAAGAAAGCAATCGAATAAAGTTGCTTAAAATACTCGCGTTAAATTTTTCGGTTAATCGAATAAAATGTTCAAATAAATGAATAAACTTATACGAATAGTTGAATGTTAATGGAAAAATTAAATAAAATTCTACGAAATTTATGCGAATAATACAACAAAATTATTCGAATAATTTCAAAAAGTAATACGAAAAATTTATTTGAATAATCTTCTTAAATTATTCGAATAATAGAACAAAACGATTAGAATAAGAGAATGAAACTTATAAATATTGAACAAAGTTCTTGGAATAATTGAATATAGTTTTGAAAATTATCGAATATATTTATTCGAATAATCGTATTAAATTATATTACTAATGGCTTACTTATTCGAATAAGCAAGTAAAGTTATTTGTACATTGCAACCAAGTTATTCTTATGTTAATAAAATTTTTCGAATAAACTATTTGTGATATTCGAATAAAATTATGCTAATAATCGAGTAAAATTATACAAATAATGAAATAAAACTATCATTCAAATAATCAAAAAAAAGTTTTGTAACTTGAATAAAATTATTAGAGCAATCGAATAAAGCTACTTAAAATTCTCGAGTTACATATTTCGGTCAATCGAATAAAATGTTCAAATAAGCGATTAAAATTATACAAATAATAAAATGGTAATCGAGTAATTAAATAAAATTCTATGAAATTCACGCGTATATTCAAACATAATAATTGGGATAATACAACAAAATTAATCGAATAATTTAATAAAGTAATATGAAAAATTTATTTGAATAAACGAAACGAAAATTATTCGAATATATTAAAAAAAAACTAGCCGAATAATCTAATTTAACATCTGAAATGACTGAATAAATTTCTTATAATGATTGAATAAATTTATGACATTAATCGAATAGAATTATTCGAATAATCGTATTAAATTATTTTAGTAATGGTATATACTTATTCGAATAAGCGAGTGCAATTACTTGAACAATAAAACAAAGTTATTCGTATTTGAATAAAATTCTTTGAAAAATCTAAGACAATTATTGCACTATTGGGATGAAAATATGCGAATAATCGAATAATGTAATACAATAATATAATAATAGGGAACAAAATTATTCACATAAGCATGCAACTATTCGAAGAGTTGAATAAAATTATACTTATAATTCATTCAGAACTTAAAAACTGCAAAAATTTAATTCAACATTTATAAAAACAAAATAAAAGCAGCCACGTTTTGCATCGATAGAGAGAGTATCCGTCTATCACTCTCTCACTCTATCTCTTTCTCTCTTTTTGTATTTCATGCTCGCCAGCACAGTGGTTTATTTTAATTGTTTCTTTAATATGACACCTCTAAAATAATAAAACCGTTAGCAGTGTAAATATAAAAATGGCTTTTTTTTTCTACATTCGGTAGTTCGCATTAAAATATTGATATGAAATCTTAATACAAATTAACACAACACGACTCTTAGCCACACTTCTTAAGATTTTAATTTTAACTTTAACACCTCTTAGGCGCTAAACGTAATCACAAATATACATATTTTTTTTTGTATAAACAATGCTGTATTTTCTTCGCAGTTCCAAAGAATGGGAAAATGTACACAAATTCGAAATAATTTTTTTTTCAATCGCCATATATGTACATATGTATGTACATCAGTATACTTACTTGCAGGCAAACAAATAAATGAATAAATAAACAACTGATTGTAGAGCTTGAAAATCTTAAAAATAAAACTTAGACTAAAATTGAGGTAGTTTAAAGCATTTAGAAAAACATTAGTTAACAGCAAATATAAATAATCATTTGCGTGTAACATGTAGTTGTTAAACATTTTTCAGTATTTTTTTTAATATCAACTCTAGATACACTATATCAATAATCAAAAATTAATTAACAACATTGATATTTGTTTATGGAGTGGACAACAAGAGATTTTCCATTTTGCAAAGGAAAGTGAAAATTGTTAAAAAAAATTAGCTTATTAGGGAAGATTGTGTAAAACATGAAATTGCCTAATAGATAAGAAACAAAAATAAATAAAAAAAGCAATTGAGAAATCGATTACAATTAAATTGATCGTAAATGCAGAGCTACAATTACAATTGAAGCTACAGGCGACAAGCGTATAAGAATTTTCCAAAACTTTAACAAGACTTAAATCTTAAGCTTTTCCACAGCATTTGTGAAAGTTTTATTCAAAACATGTTACGAAAAATATCTTATTGAGAAAGGCTAGGAATTTTTTTTTATAATCAAGCACGTGCCTTTCTGCTCAATGTCGTTTCCAAAAAGTAAGTTGTTTTTATTGAGTCATGGTGTTAACTTCTGCTAGCAATAGCAGTAAGTATTTGTACTTATTATTATTATTCTTAGGTTAGGTTAGGTTAGCAGGCTTCTAGTGAAGAATGAAAATTTTAGGGGTCTAGCTCACTTGGGTCCAATATGATGATCCCTTTGTGCTGCCTGTAATTTGAAAGTGTAAGAATAAGGGGGAGACCGGGAGGATAGGGAGGATATAGATGGAGAGGGTATAGATGGAGAGTTACTGTAGAATAAGAGAGAGTAAAGGAGAGAAGAAGTGGGACAGGAGAGGGTCTAGTACATACACATGCCATAGAGGAAGGCTAGCGGTCATACCAGCCGCTGCTCCTAATGTATAGACTTATGTTTCTAAGTCCTATTTCCGATAGCTCGGACAAGCTATTGAAGGATATTCTGCCAAGGAAGTGCAAACGGAGATCCTCCAAAGCAGGGCAGAAGCAGAGAAGATGAGAAATGCTTTCCTCCTCTTCCTCATCATTGCAGCTGTAACAGTAATCATTATACGGGAGACCCATACGTTTAGCGTGGGTTCCGAAAGTGCAGTGGCCTGTTGGCCAAGAGATTCCTCAGGTGATTCCTGGTGAAGCTAATGAGGTTTTTGGTTCTGTTAGTATCTAGACGAGGCCAAAGGGTTCTCGATATAACGCAGGTAGGCTCATTGCGCCATTTTTCCTGAACTGAACTTAGAAATGCAGTATCGAAGCGTCTCCAGCAAGACGAGAGAGGGAGCCCACAGAGATTGTCAATATCGACTTCCCTGAGTAGGGTTCCTCTCCTTGCCAGTTCATCCGCAACTATATTGCCTGAATTGGTCCCGTGTCCACGCACCCAGTATAGTGTGATGGTTGAGTGCTGCGCCAGGTTATCCAGGACTGTGCGGTATTCTTGGACAAGTAATGATGTAGAATATTCACCTGCAAGGGCTTTGATCGCGGGTTGGCTGTCCGTTATTATCTGGATATTACTATTATGTATCCGATAATAACTCAGCCAGTGTGTTGCTCTTTTTATGGCGGATATTTCTGCCTGTAGTATGCTACATTCGTCCGGGAGTCTAATTATTATTCTTAACATGAACCAAATAAGAACTCTGTCAACGACAACGTCAACGTACTTGCTTAAGTTAGGTTCGATTAGGTTGAAAAGAGGAGCCATTACGCTCATGTCTGGGGACATACACATAAGCCAGTTCAGGCCTGTTGTGCGCTCTCATGTAAATTAACAAATGAACTCCACCTTTATAGGAACTCAGTATTTTTCACGTAGTCTCTCTAACTTTTCCAGTCAATACTCTCTTCTGGGCGAAAGCTGGACAATGACAAAGCAAGTGCCCTGCATTCATTTCAATTCGTTTTATGAAATCAACACGGAAAATAGCCATCTTCTAGGATAGTCATTCGAGGCTAGTTCTTGACTTAAGAATACCGCATAAAGCTTAATCAGCTAAGCAGCATGTATAAAATCATGCTTTGCTGGGTAACTAAACAAGTCAGAATGGTAAAAAACGAAAATGAAGACAAAGTGGTCACGATGGGAGCTACTATACACATGGTCGGACCAGAACCGGTTTTTCGACTTGGATTTGATAAAATCCGGAAAGATATATCAACGGAGATCAAGAATACCAGGGAACACCTCTGGTTCAATCTCCCTGGATTGAGGTATAAAAAGCTAATGATTGGACGGTATATTCAAAACCGTATAACCAATACCGTTTCATAGCTCTCATGTCCCTCAGTAAGAACATTCTAAGAATGCTTTCAGGTTTCCTCACAGACCACTGCAGACTGAGAAAATACCCTAAGAGACTGGTAATTGAGAGCTTGTGTAGATTCTGTGATTATGAGGAAGGAACTGCAAATAATATTCTGAAGGACTGTGAAGTAGTATGCAGCAGCAAAATTGGGCAACCACCCATAGAACCATTGGGAACTGGCAACACCAGAACCACTTCCATTCTTGGGATTCCTCAGCAGACCAGGTCTAGATGAGGTGCTCTGGCATCTGACAAGGGTACAACAGGTCTTCTTCAGTCGCAGTGTCCTATTACCCTTATAAATTTCATTCACTCATGAAACAAACCCTCAAAACAATTTCCCAATCTCAACCAATTTATCTCCACAATTTTCCAAATAATATTCCCGACTGGGGAATACATTTCCTAATCTGACAACAGTGGTTCGAAAATGCATGGTGTATTCTGACATCCATAGAACCTTTGGTTGTGCAGAAAGACTCCGATTGCAGAACACTGGAAACATTTAGAGAGAGACTCCGAGACTAAATAAACCATTCTAACAAAAGTAACTTTCACTACATATTCTAATTTAGGTTGTGGTGGGACTTGTAGCCAGTATTTGGTTCTTAACTCTCCGATTAGATTAAACAGTACCCAGCCATGGCGAATACATGAAGTGTGACCATACCAGGATCAGAAATTAGCTTGTAATTTATAAAATCTTGATGACCAGTTCTCTTTCCCTATAGGGAACGTAAGTGAACAGGTTATCTGCGAGTACACCAAGAATGTCAGTCAAAATATTCGGTAACTTTGCAAAAAAAAAAATTGATAAGGGCTACCATCTGCAAAACTTTACTTTGAAGATTCTATTTAGATTGTCAGACTCTGTAGACTTTTGCTTGGTACAAGGATAGAAAATGGCTTTCGCCGCTTCATTCTCTGCATGCGTCTTGATTGAAAAATACTGGGTATCAGCTAATCAGATAGGGAGACATTCAATTGCAGTGCAGTGTTGATCGCATTATCAAGGAGAGAATGGTATTGTGTTGCCCTGTCACTTCGGTACCAAACCTTTAGACTACTGCAACCCTCTAATTCAATATAAATTAAACAAACATACTCAAAACGATTGGGAACATCTTAATGGTGTTCAGCAAAAGTTAAACCAGGTTATTAGTAGCACTGCTAGCTCAGATATTGTAGTATAGGAAACAATTATAGAAGATATAACGATCAGGGAAAATAGTAAACTAAACTCCACCTACTTCCTGAGCTATCTAGTGTGGGTCGAAATACTCTCGTCTCAGGGGCCCTGCTGACATAGATAGTCTGGAAGGTAAGCTATTAACATTCCTCAAAAAATCTGAATATGTAGACATCATAGCGAGGTTAAGGCATTTCACACTAACACTATACCACTATAGGACTGAACTAACCTATTTACGTTAACCAACTGGTTCACTCGGATCGGTTAGTTCGGTTCTACTCTGGTACTGTAGAAGCATCTTAAACACCTTAACCTCGCTATGATGTCTGCATATTCAGACTTCTTGAGGAATATCTTAATAAGATCTATATGTTTTCTAGAACATGTAGTTTCGGATAACTGAACTGATTCGTTCACGTTTTTTCAGTTTGAAATTATGACATTCGATATCAAACCATATTATAATACTTTTCGATATCTCAAACTGAAAAAAAGTGCTCGAATGTGCCCCATAAGTAACGGTACTATCGCTCTTTTGCCTTAATTTATTTTACCTTATGATTTCTCAAAAAGGCGTTAACAGTTGGCCACCGAGATCTTGGGATCTAACACATTTAGCGCCTGTCCCACGATGTCACCAGAAATCGTTCAATCGACAACTTGTATTGCAAACAACAATAACATTAGAAAATTTGTTGTTGTTTTCAATATAAGTATTCGATCGAACGAATGCTGGTGACATCGTGGGACAGGCCGTTAGACTTTTTTCTTTAGAGGTAAGTGAAAGATAAGTCAATAGCTCACCATTAATTCAAAAGCTTTGAAGATCGAATTTGTGAAGCTAAAGAGGACATACAAAGTTACAAATGTGCGAATTAGTGATGAAAAATTTCATGTAAGGAATGTGGTCCTGCAAGCGTTGCCCTTTGGCTGATATTGTTTTCTATTACTAATGGCATACTTTCCTCAACAGGCTATTCAAATTGCGAAAGGCATCATTAAATGTGCGTTCACCCATTAGAAGCAGGAATCGGATAGCAAGAGGCTAAAACTTGCGATTAGCTACGCTCCAAAGGGACTGAAAGCAGCACGTAATATCAGAACTGAAACCGACGAATATTAATGACACAAGATCGGTAAAGTTCTGGCTGAAGTTTAACTTTGAAATGAGCATAATAAAAGTATCTTAACACAAAGCTTAGGTTAGGTTGAAGATAGGGGCCATTACGCTCGTGCCAAGCAACATACCCATAAGCCAGTAAGTCCTTTGGCTTATGGGTATGTTGAGTTTGGGTCTTCGGAAGCTCCGTAACAAGAAGATGAGAGAACCATAGAGCATTTTGTTTTGCAAATATCTTTTTTATTTTTTATTGAACTAATGGTTACTGTTTTGCCACAAATATTCAGAATTATAAAGAACTTTCAAGCCACTGTGCTATTATTTATTGGTTGTCGCTAGTAGTAGACGATGTAACCAACTGCATATACGACTTTAAAGATTGTATGTGTGTATTGAAAATGAAAAATTAAAAACAAAAACAAAACCAAACTTACCACAAACATTGCTTTGCGTTTATAATGAGCACAACGAAAGCGTTGACTTGAAGTTGTTGTATCCAGTGGTGATGAGGAATTAGACGTCGTTGCAGCTGTTGTGGAATTCGCTGTTAGTGTATTGCAATTATTATTCAAAATAGTTGATTGTTTAATACACAAATTATTTAAATTATTTCTATGTTCTTGACAATGAGGATTACGATGCTGCTGTTGCTGCTGTTGTTGATGTTGCTGCTGATTGTGATTGGAGATTATTGTAACTTCTGTTTTGAGGGGATATTGGGGTTCTAGTGCATTAAAAGTGGGCGTTGATAAAGATTTTCTTAAAATTGGCTTATCGTCCAACACTTTAAAATCGATCAATTCATCCATGGTGTGTATTTGAGACTTTTGTTGCTGTTGATGATGTATTTTTTGCGGCTGTAGTAGTTGTTGTTTTTGCTGCTGCTGCTGTTGATAATGATTTGATTGTGCGTGCAACATATGCTGGGGATTCGTAATCAAAGCATTTGCTAAGGCAGTGTGACGCCTTTTACTGAGAGGTGATTGAGCCACGGACTTTGTTTGCTTGCTGTTGTTTTGTATGTGTTGTACAATTGTGGTTGTTGTTGTAGTTTCTGCTGCCGAGTCAGTATTTGTATTGGTGGCTGGTGTTGTTGTTGCAATATTTAAATTTATGTTATTTAAATTGATTTGATTGAAATCATCTGCCAGTGTCGCATGCCTGTTCTTCTTGTCCACAATCATTATTTGTATTGCTAGTTTTGTACAATTGATACTAAAATTTATAAAACAATAGACTCTGCTTGCTGCCTGTCGATGGCTGTTATGATGACGATGATGACGAAGTTGATTGTGGTTGAATGTTTTTTTCTTTTTAAAGGGAGGGCACCACACCACACCACGGCCACAAATAGCTGAACTTCTACAATTGTATTTTTGTATTTTTTTTCTTAGTTATTGTTGCCAATTGCTTTTGGAATTTTTATTAAATTAATTTTCTTGTGTAAGAAATTTATAGTTTATTTAACTTTCCCAGTAAAAAAAATTGGAAGTCATTCTGAAGGAACTACATTTTCATTGCTTCCAAAAAATCGATATTTTTAAAATGCCGACAGTTAGCAGAAAACCAATTATAAGATTATTTTAGTTAAACAAAACCTTGTAATTCCTCCATAGTTTTAGAAAATAATCACTAGAATTTTTAAAACATCGATTTTTTGACAGAAATTTATGAACTAATTTTAGTCTAAAATGTAAAAGTAATTTACTTAAATTTACATAAAAACACTGTTTCGGGCTTAAATTCGTATAAAAAGAAACGAATTGGTGAAATAGGTAACTATTTACCATTTTTCCTAGATGAAAATATTATCATAGAACACAAAAAAGGAAATTTTTCTTAAAATCGCTTCCAATTCGGTGACCAGGCATCGAAAAAGAGAACTTCTTGCAATGACAACCCTATGTAAAAATCATTAGAACGGATCGAAATTTGCACTACTTCCAGCTCGCAAACTCTACATTTTCATGACTTTTTTGGAGTGTCTTTTTTTACTGGGTTTAATAATAAATATTCTCGTTACTTTATTTGCATTTCTAATGACAACTTTTATCACTTCATCTAAATTGGCAGGTGCGGAAAAAGAAATACAATTAAAATTTCTCTAATTATTGAATTAATGAGAGAAATAATAATTTTTGGTCTCTGAGGAGAAAATTGCCTAATCCAGTAGATATTAAATTTTTATAAAAATTATACTAGAAAAAGATATTAAAGCTGTTGAAGATTTAGGAAAATGTGGGTCACTTAAATGACGGATATCTATAAATACAAGTTTGTTAAAAAGGCTTGAAGCAGCGCTTCCCGAAGGATCTTTTGTTCAGATTTAAACTGCAAATAAAACCAATTTTTCTAATTATATATAATTATAATAATATCTAACCATAGATATATTATCCAAGAAGTTAATGAAACTTCATCACGGAGCTTCATTCTTTCCTATTTTATGAAAAAAATTGTCTACCTTTTAATCATATAATTCACAGCATCTTCTTTAATGACATCTAAAATAATTTTCAAAAACCGACATTTTGACTTGCAAAAAGATCTATTGTATCCTGGATCGTTAGGTATAATCTAAGCTCGGTATGATACTCCTGATGAAGGCCGGTTAAAATCCAAAAGAATCACGTATAATCTCATATGAACACATAACCTTATAATGCTAGACCTGCCTTCTGTTATTTCACAAAAACAATACCTCCACAGAGAATATGTTTTGTTATTTCATTTACATCTAAGTACATGCGATGAGAAGATTAAATAACAAGGTAAGGTACGGATCCATCAACGGTGCAAGAACTAGACAAAGCAAGGAAAGAATCCATCAGCGCTTACAGCCTAGCTCATGCTTGAAGAAAAAGACCAATTTGCCTCATTAAAAGTTCTAAGCCAATAAGAGGAGTAGCAGCAATCCTTCTTGATGTTTATTCTGCGTACTTGTTATACCAGGGGAAGCTATGAATAAGTAAGAAGGTTTCCTTTTGTAGTGAGTCAAACCAGTGCGAAGCAAGATAAGATAGCAAACTCAGAAACTTAAGACCTTTTTATATATCGGAAAAGATAGATATATGAGTCTCTTAGACTCTTATTTAAATTTATGAAGGCACACGCAGTTGTTACCTGAACTCTACTTGTGCCACTGTCCAGCATTCAGTCAAATTAGAAGACAAATCTTCCATCTGGAAAATATACCATACGTAGAACATCTTAAGCGTTCAGACTAAAAAAACCGAAGAAAGTATATTGAGGAGACTAGGTTCCTAATCTGATTCAGTTAGGTTTCAATAGGTTTCCATGGTTTCTATTGGGTATCTGCCCAGTATTTCTTATAAAGATCGCACAACATGCTATAATATCATAAGTGTAGTCCGAAATAGATTAGATCAGTTTTTACCGTCCCGCTTTCAACCTAACCTAACTTATTACCTAAATTTCTGCCAGAAAACCCGTTGGCCACTGTTCCTTAGTTATAGATACCTTAACGTTAATTTGAAGGATACTATAACCAACCACATTTACTAGGACCAACACCATTTACTCTATTCGATCTCTAAACTGTCGTATATTTCTAGAGCGAAGGGAGGACTATAACCTCCCCATATATTCCTAAGTGGAAAGGCCTCAGCTTATGCTGTCAGTCGGAAGTCTTGGCGATTTTCTATAAGATTGAAGAATGCAGTTTTTCACTACAATGCATAGAGTTTCCAACACTCATTTTGCAACAAATAATTGCTGTAGAGGATCTCAAGATAATATCGGTAGGAGTTAGGGCAAGGTAATATCCCTTAAATATCCCTTATTTGAGATTGTTTTGTCAAAGCGATATTTCCTGTATTCGCAGACTGGAAAGTGCTATTTCAAACCAGGAACTTTTCTCTTTTATGTAACCTCCAGAAATGCCAAAGAAACGTATTGGTCCTATGAAGACTCTCCGATTTGCTTGATTAGCTAAACATTCACCTTGCTTCTTTGGCTGAGTGGTAGCGATGCTAATCTGTCAGTCCAAAGGTCGTGAGTTCGATTCCCGCCATAGCCCCTTTAAGTCGGGGGGT
Organism: Tachina lurida; assembly: GCA_944452675.1. Lineage (NCBI taxonomy): Eukaryota > Metazoa > Arthropoda > Insecta > Diptera > Tachinidae > Tachina > Tachina lurida. The sequence goes on along the minus strand of OX101753.1, from coordinate 29,427,769 downwards.
TTGTGGTTGTTTATTTAAAAAATAATAATAAAATAATCTTGTAGTCAGTATAGTGTATAGTCTTAAACTATTATAAGCATCATATTTATTAGGAGTCCATAACTCTTACCAATGCACTAAAAACTGCTTGACTATCTTATCTTATCTTGTCTTTCTCCTCAATAATTTCCTAACTCAGATGGGGATAGCGTAAATGTATGCTTATCAGTTTGCCAGTTGATTAATCATGGGAATAGCTGCTTAAAGTTAGAACTATACGCTACTAACCCTCTGTTGTAGTTTTCGTTTTTCGAGTCATCAGTGAACAAGGTCTTTCCCAGCTGTTATGTACTGTGAGATGTCATTTGATTGGTCTTTGATAGGAATTCTAACATTGAAGTATAGTTTTACAACTTCAATCAAATATTCATTCTTATCCAGTTCTCAACATCGACGTCACGTTAATGCAATATCAAAAGAAAATGGGGCTTGTCTACAAACTGTCGAAAATACTTTTGTGCTATCACCAGCCAATTTCTGTTCTCTAAAGTCTTGAAATAGGCAGGATAACGCCAATAGCAGTCAGTTGTTTTAGACAACGAGACACGGGCCTTCGTATTGTATTGACGTATTATTTTAAGATCATGATCGACGGTGGCGTCGACTGAAGTAGTTACCACGTTGACTACAAAACCGAAGGTCATGGGTTCGAGCCTGGTCTCCAATAGTCATTAAAAAAAATCAACACCACCAAATTTTTCCGCGCTATCAGTCTCTGTGAATGTAAAAAAGAGAAGTTTAAAAATGAATTGATAATCAAAGAAATTTAAATTTCTTTTAAGAAGTTAGGATGTTGACTACAAAACCGAAGGTCATGGGTTCGAGCTCGGTGTCCAGTAGTCATTAAAAAAAATAACAACACTACGCATTTTTCTGTTATGCATTAGTGCCCTTTTGTAGCAGTTGTTGTAGGAAAAGTTCTAGTGATGAAGGCATAGACACTTGTCAATGAACTACACCGACTTCAGCATAATCCTAATGTTACATCAGAGCGCCCTCCTTCGTCGTTTTTGTATAGCAGAATCATCGGCAAAGTAAAATAACCAATAAAATGGCTACTAAACATAGCTTTAAAATACGCCTCATTGACACCAGAGGCGCTGCAAGTACTGCATTATTAAAAACGTGCAAAAAGCATAGTTGTAAAATAATATAGCTTTAATCTAACCCTTCCTTCGCCACCTATCTTCCCTATCACTATACCTTCGATGTCACCCTATCAAACTATCTTCTCTTTAACTGACAAGGGGATCATTGTATTGAACCCAAGTGAGCTGGACTCTAAACTTCATCCTTCCTTACCAATAGCCTGCTAACCTAGCCTAACCCTAACCAAAGATCATGATCATATTTGATGATATAGGAGATCTAAGGCTGAAAAAAGTTGGGTGATTTGGAAAGCAATTGTCCTTTCCCCCTCATCATGGACAGCAAACGAATTCGAAGACAGAGAACTGAAAGGTTTAAGATTGGAGTCTAAGGTCCTAGTTTACACTATGCAAGTCTTATTGCTAAGCTGATTAGTTTGTTAGGAGCGAGAGATAGAGAGAGAGAGAGAGAGCTAGAGATAGAGAGAGAGAAACGAGGGGAAAATAAACTTTTCTCTTCCCCTCTTTTCTCTCCTTTAAATTATCAGCTTAGCAATAAGACTTGCATAGTGTAAATATGGTGAAAGCAAGAGAAGCTTGCAGAATCATAAGAAGTGGAAGGAAACCCAAGCAGTTTTACTATGATCAAAATCTATAAGAATAGCTCACGAGCAAACCAATTGAATATCATCTTATGAATTTCCTTGGAAACCAACAGCTGCTTTAAATGAAAGAAATTAAAAAGTATTTATTGCATTGGACTGTAACTGCCCACGAGAACTGAATATGCTATGATAATGTGTTACAGGAAAAGTACTACTCGTGACTACAAATCCGAATATTCATGATTTCGAGACCATGTTGGACCAAAGATTTGTGGTACATCAAACAATACATACAAATAATAGGGACTGTAAGTGAGTAACTTGAGCCGAGAATTAAGAGGAAAAGAAAAAAACAAAGCAAAGTATTTTTATTCCGCGGAGAAATATTTATTATATTTTCGAAAGCTTCTTTTTTTGAGTAAGAGTTGCTCCGACGAATAACAGATTATTCCATAACATATCGTTCCACTTCTTCACTTATGTCAAATTGCTTTATTATGAACGAGTTGAAAACCACAATTTGAAAAACTTCATAAAATTTTGTTTGTGTTTAATTTTGAGTACAAGAAACAATTTAATTAATTAATAATTCAACTGTATCACTTTAATGCACAAATAACTAGTTTGATTCTCTTGAAAACACCTTGCTAAACACGGATATTTATAAGAGTTTATTTTATTATTTGTTTTCTACGTGCAATTTTTCCAAGTGCAGTATTCATATTTGCATTAAAAATGGTCTATAAATAAATTGCTTAAGGAGAACTTTTTAATTTAATTTATTTGTTTTAATTGTTTTATCTTAAACATCTGTATTTTTTTTTTCTTTCATTAAAACGATTAAATTACTCTCAATATTTACTATTTATTTTGTCTTTATTTAAATGCCGGCTTTAATTATTTAAAATAATTACAAAATGTGTATTTAGCACAGCAGCCAAATGAATTATTAATACAATAATAAAAAATTAAAAAAAAAAACAATAAGTTAATAAATAAAATTAAAACTTATTTAAGCTTTTGTTTAAACACTTGAACATTTTTACAATGAGAACAATGACAAATAAACTGCAAAAAATAAAACAAGATTTTTGAGTTAACAAATTATCAGGCAGCTTTAAAAAAGTATATGTACCTAAATATATCTTATTTGCTTTCCATAATTGAGAGCTACCAACACTTTTAAATTGTTGCTGTAAAAGGGATTGAGAAGGAAATTCATGTATTCTGTAGTGAGGATGTTATTGGATAAAGTAGTTAGTACGTTGACTACAAAACCGAAGGTCCTGGATTCGAGCCCGGTTTCCGACAGTCTTTAAATAACAACACCACGCAGTTTTCTCATGTGTATTACTGTCCTTTTATATCATTTGTTGTAGAAAAGTTGAAGTGATGAAGGCATAGACGCTTGTCAGTCAACTAAACCGGCTTCAGCGGATACTAATCCTACTTCATCATCAGAGCGCCCTCCTTCGTCGGTATTGTGTAGCAGAATTATCGGCGAAGTAAAATAACCAATGGCTACTAAATACAGCTTCGAAAATTTAATACGCCTCGTTTACACCAGAGGCACTGCAACACTGCCTTATTAAAAAAAATAGCAAAAAAAGATAGAAAAAAGAATGAAGATTTTCTCTGTATCTTCCTTTTACCTGTCCTCTCTATCACTTACCCTTTCCTAAGCAAGATAACACCTAGTATTAGTAGTAGGCATTCATTGCCTGAATGTTGCTTCTCTTTATTAAAAAAAAATAAATTGTTTTGTTTCAGTGTTTCATATTGCATGTTTTGAGTAATTATTTCTTTCTGAAGGTCTGAGACGAAGTAAAACTCTTCCCGCAAAGCGTGCTTCGCACACAGCAGACACTGCGTAGCTCCAGTGCAGCCATCGCGTGCTCTCTCGAAGAAGATTTGATTAGTAATTAGCGACATAAGGGATAACTCTTCCCTGCAGCAAAGAACTACGTTCCATAAAACATAAAACCGTACTAAGAACATCAATCCGTAGTTCTATCAGTTTTTGTGCATGCTCACCGAATCGTCACAACACAGTATTAATCTTCTGTCAACTTAGAACCCAAGGCAAAGCCCCTGGTGCTAATACACCTAGAACCAGTCAGGTACCACTCTTCTTCCTTTTAAATATATATGTGCACGTCCATTCCTCTGTTATTTCTAAGAATGATTAGGTTAGGTTGAAAAGAGGGGCAAGTACATTGACCTAATCCCGTATGCGCTCTACCCGATGGTGCGGGGAACCCACAAAAAACCTATTTGATAAACCAGTCATATCAAGAAAACAATCTGTTCTATATCTTCTCTTAATTCTCTCCAAGGTATGTTTTACCTATGGAAAATTTCTCTTCTAATCTGACTAAATTAAAGAGGTATTGTACATATATTTTGGGTCCGTGGACATATAGGAATTGAGGGAAACGAAATGGACGATTCACTGGCCAAAGAGGGAATTCAGTTGCCGGTGGAGGAAACGGTACATGTTCGGAAACCAATTTAACACCCGAAAGGTATCATAGACTCTAAAATGAAGGAAAAAGCGTAAAAAGGCTGGCGTTTGACGAAAACTTGCATAACTTCTAAAATCATGTGGAGCTCCTATGATCCCAAATCGACAAACTTCCTTTTCGCACTAACTAGAAGCAACTGTAGACTTCTAGTGGGGGTGTTAACTGCACACTGTTGGACAGCATCGCATGCCGTCAAAATAGAACAAATACTTGACGGTACCTGCAGGAAATGTAAGGAACCCGGGGTAATTGAGACGGTAGAACATCTACTGTACCACTGTCCGGCTCTAAGCCGTACTAGATATGACTGTCTTGGTGATCACAATTTTCGGAGTCTTGAACTTGCATCGGGAATAGAACTGGGTAGATTACTAAGATTTGTTAAATCTGTGTGGCAGTCCTTTGATACAGGCACTACGATTTAGGCTGTAATGCTTAAGCTAAAGGTCCCATACCACACGTTCAATGCGTAGTTGCGTTTTATGCATGTGTCAAAAAGTAGAATCAAGGTAATTGTGTGTGGCAAGTTACAGAACAAAACGTAAAGAACGTATAGACGCATAGGACGGATAAAGTAGGTTTACTTTCTACTTTTGTATCCGTCGCATGCATTTTCGTGAGATGAATTTAAATTTTCTTTCTTTTTGCATTAAAACAACAAAAATACTTGCGCATAAGACGTATTGCATGTAACTTGAATTTAGAATCGGAGAGAATGTACAGAAATGCATACCACGCATATGCAAAGAACGGATGGCTTTACAGGTTTCTTGTCATCTGCTGGTAGCGCTAAGGATCAATCCTGGTCTATGGGAGTTCCTTGACCACCCAGAGTGTAACCTAACCTAGCCTAACATTCCTCCTACTCCTCACATGCTCTGCATTTAACATCCTGTACCAGCCCAATGCCAGCTAGACGAGATCTCATCTCAGTACAGGCAGTTATTGTCCTAACCAGTCCCCCAAGTGTTGGCATATTCAATGTTAGAATCTCTTTTAAATTCTCTTAATTCGGATATCCCCCTAAGATTTTGTTAACTCTTGCCGCAATATCATTTTGTCAAACTCTCTCATGTTCTGCAAAACCTCACGGTTTGAGTTCGGTTTTTAGAGATTCTTCCATATTTGCAAGCCTATCAGCCTCTTTGTTTCCTGTTATACCTTGATGTCACGGTATCCATATTATCAGTAGTTCTGTACAATATGGGTATGAGTTTATCCCATTTTTACATTGAATACCATTCAGAGACTTATGCACAGAGGTACCAAAATTAAGGCTTTGACAACAGCTTTACTCTTCGTTGATGACATTATATGTCATCCTGTGTATTAATTTTTTCATTCACCATCTTTAGAACCGTTTTTATAATTATCGATTCCTAGATAATTTACCGCTTGATTCATTGCATTCCATTCTGGTATTTAAGCTGTGAGAAAAAAGTAGAATACCAGGCATAATCATGCCTATCGTGAATAACAAGTGAAATTTTTAATCCCCTGAAATTTTCCTTCCCCTCGCAGGGCAAAATGCTATCGTGAATATCCTGTGAATTTTTTTTCCAAGCTATCAGTCCCTGTGAATGTAATAAGGGGAAGTAGATTTGTAAAGCTTAAAAATTAATTGATAATCAAAGAAATTTAAATCCATTAATAAGAAATACACAAACCTTAGGTTCCAAATAAAATTTTTGTTAAATTTAAATTTGTGTTTCTTTAGTACCCGTTGTCGAAAACATCTAACTCCTGTTGGCAGGTTTATGCTATTTTCTAGAGCTTAGGGAACGGAAATGGATTGCTAGCAGCACAAAATTGTTCTCGTGAGCCACTAAGCCACCCCGAATTTTTTGGTATTGTGTTAAAGTGACGTCGACAACTGGAATAAGGGTGACTTAGAACTTTTAACAGAATTAAATCTGTTCGCCTGCAAAAATGAAGTGAGCAAGGCCCAGTGAAAAAAAATCCCCGTGAAAAATATTTTTCATGACGAGGGTAATCTGGCGTAAAAGGGAATATTTCGAGGGAAAAAATGTTCACCATAGGAATGAATATAAAAAAAACAAAATTTTCAGCGTCAAGTTGCAAGAGTCGAAAAAAATTTAATATTTGAAACTTGCTCTAAAGCTGGTGAAACGCAATAGGCAACAATGAACAATACTTTAATTAGTGTATGAATCTTTATTACGCATTGCCTAATATTTATTCACAATATTGAATTAATTGGTTCACTTTCACTCTCTTATGAATTGAACCAGTATTTCGGTCAACACTGCATATTTTAGGAAAATAAATATTTTACAAGACCAATAACCTTAATATATTATTAAAATATAAATTAGTTAATAATTTTATTTCTGCTATAGCTACGCTTCAGTTGCAGAATAAATAAAACTACGGCAACTCTTGTTGTGTTGTAAAGGTTTTTAAGACAAGTTTGCCAAAAATAAAAAATAAAAAATGAATTGGAAACGGGTATTGGTAATTTATTTTTTATTTTTTGCATGGCATTAAAAACGTGTCTCACATACATAGATATGTACTCGTATCTAAAAACCACAATTACCTGAAGACCAAGAAAAAAAAGTACAAATAATCAAATTATTCAATAACAAAAACAATTAGACATATTTTGGACTTGTTTTATAGCTTTTCCTTTGTAAATTACACGCTTAATATGCATGTGTCCATACATACAGTATGTCAATAATAAGTTTGCACATTGAAGACATTTAAACATTATGAAATTTATTAATACAGAAATTTGATTGGTGCTTTTTGGAAATTGTTACAATTAACGGCCCTGTTCTGTAAACCGAATCAGAGGAAATTTCTCGTTTTCAAAAAATTAATAATGGTCCTGCAGACGTGCTTAAAATCATACACTATAATTTTCTTTCATGTAGGCTAAACTTGGTATAGAATTACATAGTATGTGGTGTCCGCACGGAAGTCTTTGTGTACGAGCATTGGCGTAGGTAAAATTTTTTTTTAAGGGGCACTATGACTGGTGATTTTCATGAGTAATTTAAAAATAAATAAGTACATGCTATTTGTAATAATTATAGGGCGGGCGGGGGGGGGAGGAATGCACCGCCTCAGAATGGCCTTGCTACGCCTATGTGTGCGATTCAAATTCGCAATTTATTGAATTTATTCTTAATACAAGTAATTTGTATACCCTTTACCAAAAAGGGTAAAAGGGAATATATAGGTTTGTCATTCCGTGTTTAATTTCCATAATTACTGAACTTTTATGCATAGGGAAGACGAATAAGCGATGCCCGTCCGTCCGTCCGTCCGTCCATCTGGTGTACGTGAAATCGGTTTTCCGAAGCTCCTATAAATGCTAGATACTTCAGTCTTTGACTGGTGTATCAGAAATGTTCCAAAATAGATTCGTATTGAAAATCAGCAAAATTGAGCAGACGTTTTCGTAGCTGGAAAATTTAAACTTGATTTTGCCATATAAAATTAAGTAACTAAAACTAATTTGTATATTTTTTGTTAAATAGAGTTATCTTATATTTCAGTACCAATAAAATTCGTATTAAAAATATGAAAAATAAATAAAATCAAAAAGACTTTTCCAGGGTTGGAAAACTTTAACTTGTTTTGTTATATAAAAATAATCTACTAAAACTAATTGTACCGTTTTCTCCATAAATTAAACATATCTTACATTATTAAAAGAAATCAGAAAAATCTAAAAGTATGATTCCAGGGTTGGGAAACTTACACTTTTTGCGATATATAAAATTAACTAGGTCTAATTAATTTTTTTTCGCCTTCTTTATAAATTCAATATAATTATTTTATGTTTAGCAACGAAAAGTTTGGTATAGACAATTAGAAAAATAAAAACTTCAGAGCTGGAAAATTTGATTTTTTTGGATATTAAAGGAATATAATAAAACTAATTTTTCCCTAATTTTTTATTTTCTATGTTAACTTAATATACTTTATATATTTGTTAAAGAACAATATTGGTATAAGGAACCAAACAAATCTGAAAGTTGATTCCAGAGTTGGAAAACGTACACTTTTTGTGATATATAAAACTAATTAAATAGAACTAGTTATTTCTTTGGTTATTAAATCTGTATATTCTTTATTTTAGAAAGAAATAAATTAGTATTAAAACCAGAAAAATCAAAATTATGGTCCAGGGTTGGTAATTGAAGAAAAAAATTTTTTTGAGTAAATAATAACCAGATATAATATTTTGTTTACAGTTAAACAGACGAGTAATTCATGTTTTAAGAAGGTCTTTACTCAATATTTGTTTTGTATATGCTTAATTTTTATATGGATATCTAATTTAAGTATAAACGAAGGTTTGTGCAATGTTGTTTATTATGCTCTCAGGCCACCTTATAAGGAGTTCTTATTAATGTTTGTTAAATGGAGATACAAATTAAATTAATCGCTAAAGAACAGTCATATCTATAAAAAAAATAAAGGGCATGTTCCATTTCATTTCCCTGAAGCTATTCCTTTCTGCTGAAAAAAATCGAAAACATTCTTTTGGAATAAACCAAGGACCGTAAATAAAAGTTATCGATATCAAAAAATTATTTTATAACAGCTGTTTTGTGAATTAAAAAATAAAACTTTATCTAAGACAGTTATTTTTCAACGTAAAAATAAAAGGTCGGATGAAACTCTTAAAAAGAGAGTTTTATTTTTCCGTCATAAAATAAAACTCATTTCAGGAGTTTTATTTTTTCCCTCTAAAATAAAACTCTTTTAAGGAGTTTTATTTTTCCCGTCCGAAAATAAAACTCAGTTTATGTAAATTGTCTCTCAATACAATTACCTTGCATTGCAATTGAATAAAATTAAGCAACTTATTTTTTTGACTTCATTAAACTAAATGAGTTTTATTTTAGAGGGAAAAAATAAAACTCCTTAAAAGAGTTTCATTTTAGAGGGAAAAAATAAAACTCCTTAAAAGGGTTTTATTTAATGACGGCAAAATAAAACTCTTTTTTTACGAGTCTCGTCTGATCTTTTATTTTCCGTTGAAAAATAGCTCTTAACTGTGGAGATGAGATCGTTTTTTTTAAGCTCCCTATAAATTCTGAAAGTGCTCGCCAATACGAATCTATTGGTATATGACAGTATATGTCTCCGTTGACTCTAACAGAGGGAGTTTTTGAGTTAAATTTTTTTCGATAACAGTTATTTACGGTCCCTGGAATAAACCGTTTACATAATACCGCGATATATCATTTGCAATGGGGGGATGTTTAAATAGAGAAACGAAAGAGTATTGGTATGGCGGTACAATGCTAAGACTATTTTAGGGTTATTAAATAGTAGCACGGTTTTTGAATATCTTGAGAGCGAGCAAACAAGTCCCAATTTTTTGGTATTGCATTGACGTGACGTCGATGTTGACAACTAGAATAAGGGTGAATGTAAAATAGTTCATAAATATAGAGTGTAGAATTAAATATTTAACTATTTCGAAAATAAAACATTTGAATCAAATTCTTTAGTCAAAAAAAAAACCGAAAGGTCACATTATAAATTTTATCACAAATCCAATATGTATGTATGTGTCGGTATACTACATATACATACGTTGGTGAGGGGTATATAAGATACGGCACAGCCGAATATAACACTCTTACTTGTTTGTTGTATAATAAATTTTTGTATAAAATAAGATAACGTTAATATTGTTTTAATGTGAAAACTTATTCCTGACATACTGTATATATGTACGTTCACACTATTGCATACATAGTATGTACGCATACACATTTATTATTGAACCAAAATATGTAAAGGAATAAATTATTGATTGATAAAAAAATCCCCTTTTAATAAAATAAGGATTAAATTGAAAGAGATAGAAACAATTTTAATTTATCGCTATTTGTTTTTGTATTTAAGTATGTACGTATAACTTTATTAATTTTAAATTAACATAAATTCGATTTGAACATCTTCAAAGAAGAAAGCCAAGAAGAAAGATAGAGAAAAAGAAAAAGGAATAATAACGCTTAATTTCTTTCAATTAAAATGAACATTTCTGCATACACTCACACTAATAATTCGTATCTATTAAGAAAAATATTTTAACTCATACATTTTCCTGCGACTCGGTCTTTTATTTCTTGCAGAAAGAGACACTTGTAATTTTTTCTTTTATCACTGCTTCTGCATTCACAGTTTGCCAGTTATTGTTGTTGTTATTGTGTTTCTTAAGCTCTTTGATTATTAATAAATTTTTATTTATTTTTTGCTAATTTTTTTTAATGCAGGTTTGAATTTTTATATCAAAACAAATAACAAAAAAAAAAAGGAAAGACAGCCGATAACAGCGAATTATTATTGCCTTGTTGTCACTGTCAAAGCTCGCATTGAACTTTAAATTGAAATCAAACCGTCTAGTTTAACGACTCAACGTCTACTAAAATTTCAATACTCGCTTAAAGTTTTGGTAGGAATCTTTTAAATAAAAATGTGTCTTTTTTAGTCGAATGAACGTGGCGGCGTTGAACGCTCATGTACTCTCTGGCATACCCAATCTCTTTTACTATTGCTTTTGCTTTTGCTTTTTTTTTTACTTAAGCAAACTGGCAAAGATCAGACAAATACAAAAGCTTTATTCAGTTTGCTTTCTCTTTTATCAATTTAATTTATTTAGTTGTAATTTTTTGTGTTATTGTTGTTGTTGTTTTTTCTAATTTTTTGTTTACGCTTCCAAGACAGTGAGGCAAGTGGTAAAAATTAAACACAAAAATTACAAGCTTTCAAAATAATGTACATATGGGCACTTCTATTCCACTTTCACTGTATTTCAGAACAACGCGACTCGATTTTTCTAAAAAAAAATTTTGCAGCTCGCTGAAGCCCTACACAAATATATAAAGAAGTAAAGAAAAAGTATCGTTTTTTTTTTTTAACAAACATATTTGCTTGGTGTCGCACGCTACAAAAAGTTGACAATCCTGTGGAAATGCCCATATGCATATCTTATCCCTTTTAGACCTGACGCTAAACTACTGACATTTTTTTCATAATTTTTGGAATATATGGTCTCTCTGTCGTATGAAAATATAATCATTGTTTTTAGGTTATACGATTTTCATATCCTTCAAGGATTTCCAGGACACCCACAATTGATGCATCTCGGTCTAATTTTATTTTCAAATAAGCAAACCCCCATATGATATATTTTTTCAAACTTTATTTATTTTTTTTTGTATGATACAGCATAAAACAATTATTATTATTTTTTACTGAAACATAAAAATACATCGCATTTGGTGCATCGTGTGCGTATATGCGACTTGCAGTCCCTGCGACGGCACATACGGGCGGATTTTAAATCGAGTTCTTTCGGCTATCCAGCCGTTTTTCGGGACATGGCTGGTCTGGGCGATATCGTTTTGATTGTTGAGCAGTTTTAAACTCGTTCGTTTCGGCTTCGGAGCTCCACTCTACGTTGTTAGTTTTTTGTGTGGCCCCCCCTGCTTCAGCTAATGCAAGTCGAAAATTTAGCAAATCGTGCATATCTTTTGGCAGTTTTCCGATTTCCGGACAAGCCTTACGATACTCCATCCAAGCATTGCAGCATGCCAAATCTATAAAATGTTCGATTAATTTGAATGGCATTTTCGGGCTATGAAAACGGCCCGGTATGGTTGCATTAGTTGGTCATAAATGACCACACCACCCATTGATTCATTGTACTGCTGGACTATATTTGGACGTGGAATTTTGATAAATGTCCCCTCTTTTTTGCATCAATGACGAACATCATTAACGGGACTGCAGACTTTGAGTCTTTCCATTGTAGAATGACAACTGTATCCTTAGGGGAACCGAATTGCATCCTTTTATACGACTTTCATTATCGTCCCATAAATTCCTCTTCGTAGAAGCTTATTTAATAGAGGCAATGTGGTAAAGTAAAAAAAGTTGAAAACACAACTTACTTCTTCGGCTCATTTTGACAAAACTGAAATGTGACGCAAGTCGTTCGCAGTAATTCGAGTAAAGATAAAACGAATAGCAAACATAAAGGACAATTAGTGCAATCCATTCATGTCTATTTGACATTGTCCAAATAGAAACAAAAATATTAAGATCGAAAGCTACCCGCACAATCGGTGCATCAGGGTCTAAAAGGGTTATGTTTTTCTTCAGGTATAATTTTTTCTTAATAAAATCAGTACTCTGGGGATGGCCCCTACTCTTGCAGTGCATTGTGCTAGAACTAGGAAAATAGCTTATGAGGAGGACGATAGAGGGAGTAGTGTCTGTGGCCATTCGGTTTGAAATTTTTCACATTGAAAGTAATAGGACAAGAATTCTTCAGGTAGTTTGTTTCACATAGGAAGAGTACGACTAAAAAAAGAATTCTCTCCGTAATGCGATTCATTAAAGAATCCATCATAAATTGCTATGCTCTTAATGAAGCACATGTTGTACGTAGAAATCTGTGTGTTTTAGGAACAAGTTTCCCAATTTCATCTGAATACATTCTATTGTAGAAGCGATTTCATAAGGAGTTAGATACCCTACTGTCACCGATGTACTTAATTTGGGCTCTCCTATACCCACGTTGAGCAGACACAAACCAGACGGAAGCGTCGGTTCATATATGAGAGTTTCATACCATTTCCGGACGTATATAGGTGGTATAAATAGTAAGGAGATCATATGGAATGAAATATCCCTTACACCGTTTCAAAAAACCTGAGTACTGCTTCTTTTGAGACTTGAAAAATGTGTTCAGTCCACCGAACAACTCATTGAATTCTCATACCAAGAATATAAAAAGCTTCCATAATTACAGACGAAGCAGCGTATACAATCATGGAACTGTGGGTAAGCATACGACATAGAACCTTAATAATGTTAAACTCGAACCTATTCGCATGACTCCATTCGGAGATGGTTATAAATTATAATTTCAATGTTATTCATACTTTGCCGCATAATCTCAACCTCGGAGATTGTTATTAATTTCAGGTATGTTTGGTATATTGGTGAATGAATGGTAAACGCTGCTTTCATCCGCGAAAGAGTAGATCGGATTGGAAGTTTGAAATAGGTCATTTAGAAAAATTATGAACAGAGTAGGAGAAAGAAGCGGCCCCTTGCGGTACCTCAGAATGTACCTTGAATTTGTTTGATGAGGTTCCAGGTTCCTTATTAAGGAAACTCAATAAGAAAAAAGTATCACAGACCGCAAAAGCAATATATTTTGACAAAAGTGCATCATGCCACACTCTTTCAAACGCCTTTTAGATATCTGGAACCAGCACCTTACTTCCAATAAAACTTTGAATAGAATTGCACCATTCCTCCGAGAGAAAAACACTTGTAGAGCGGCCTCTATGAATGTTATACTAATGGTCATTGAACAAGCTTTTAGACTCTAGATAACTTACAAGATGGAAGTTTAACATACTTTCCATCACTTTGGAAAGTTCAGAAACTATTGCGATTGGGCAGTAATTTTCAGCGTTATTAGCCTCTCCTTTTTTTAGGGATTGGCTTAACAACCTTCCAGCATATTTGAAATTTACCAGCATGTTACAACTTTCTGAAGAGATTAGCTAATCCCTGCTAGTGTCGAGGAGTGTTGCTTCAAGACCAGTACTGGAATGCCATTCGACCAGGCAAACAGAACTGCAGTACTATTTGATATATACGTCATTTGTATAAAAGTTATTTGTTTTATGTTAAGTATCGTTTGACATTTTGACAACCGCGCACGATGTAAATTTGCTGAACGGCATCAAAATAAATTGGTGAGGATGCCATATTTTCAGCAATAAAGATAATTTTTAGTTGCATGAATACGTCAGAAAGCAAGACTCCCTAACTCGGAAATATCGTTGTATCCGAAGAATTGTCTCCTAAAACTTTCAACGATTGGTTGAAATCTACCATTGACTATCTATGCTTGAGATAGGCACATCCATATGCCCTTTTTATATCCAACCTTCTGCGTTTGCTTCACCTTCATTAAATTTTTCTTTGGCGTCTTGTCATAATCCCCAATTTCTTTTACTTCAGAAGCAAAACTCACGAATTTGGAAAAATCTTTGCATCGTAAGGACTGCCTCCCGAAACTATCAACGATTGACTTCATCGTTGACTAAGTATACTTGAGATAGGTACATCCTTTTCTGATTTATGTTTTTTTTTTCTCACTCTCCATTATCTACTACTTATTTCTTCATTTTATATGCAATCTTCGGCATTGGTTTTACCTTCAATAAGATTTTTTTTGCCATCCTGTTATAATCATATCTCTCTCTGTTTTTCTATTTTAAGACCAAATAAGCATTTGTGAGCTAAACACCAAGATTAGTTTAAGTTAGGCTAGGTTAGTTTGAAAAAAGGGGCGACTAATTTTGACACAATCCCTTTGAATGAAGTTAAACTGGAAACACAGGACACTGCGACCTTGCCAGGTGCTACAGCACCTCATCTAACCCTACTTTCCTGATGAATCTCAAGATTGCCAGTGGGTCTAGTGGTGGTAGTTGCCAATTTTCCAATAGGTGCTTCCCAATTGGCTATATAGTCTGTGGCATAACGCTTCACAGTCCTTCAGAATATGCTCTGGAGTTTCATCGTCTTAATTACAGAATCCGCACATTCTGTTACTCTCAATGCCAAGTGTATTGAGGTGTTTTCTCAGTCTGCAATGATCTGCGCGAAAGCCTGTGAGCTTTCAATACCCTTACTGGAGTACAGAATATTTTGCACTCCGCCTGCCTTAAAGTCCATCTAGTAATTAAGCTTAACAAATCCCATAAGTTCTAACAAATTCCTGTCAAATTGCCTAAAAATTCTAAAAATTCTTGAAACGTTTAAATTTCACCTTCTTACTTTCATAAGTCACACAGCCAAAACCATACAATACATACATATGCAAATGCAAATGCACTTGGTTTCCCAGTTAATAACCCCTGGTATTTGTTTTTAAAAATGTCTGTTGTTAATTGGAATTATTTTATTCAAATAAAAAAACAGAAATTTAATTAGAAGTGGAATGCAAATGACATCTGGTTTTATTAATTCTTTTCAAGTTAAATAAATATTTTTGCCAATACCAAACGAACATAAAAAAAACATGTCACAGAGATCAATTAATGCTAGACAAGGTCAAGGATTTCTAAATGCACTGTCATACTTTTCACCCACTGTACACGAATGGAAGTGTAACGTATGTATGTGTGTATGTGCACGCCCATTATTGAGTACGGGCATGTTTACTTAATGTACATATGTGCGTACTTATGCAGTGATGCCAATATTTTTTTAAATAAAAGGCGCTAAAATTCAAGCAAACGAAAAGCGCTGAATTTTAATGAAATTAACTAAAAGTGATAGTTGTGTTTTTTTATATGGTTTAATTTGTTTGAGGTCATTTATTTTTTGATAATACACTTTTAAATTTGAAATAAAATCTGTTTATCCTCTGGTCCATCTTTAAGCTAGACCATAGTGCGCTGTTTTTGTAGAAAACTTTGATTTTTGTTAAACATGTAATAATATTGTAAATCTGAAAGTGGGATATTTTTGCTTTAATTTCACGCCCAAAGCGCTAAACAGACTCAAGAAATTCTTTAACCTTTGGAAAGCTACATTGCCAGCATCAAATATAGGATACTTTTCATCCGATTTGGAACCGGTTTTTTCAAATATTTGGTATAAATTTTTTCCGAAAATAATTTTCGTTAGGGGTTGGATTGCTTAACCACTTTTAAACTGGTGTTTGTGCATTTGTTAAACAGATGAACGCGAGTGGAGCCACTTGCAAAAGCTAGTAAGCTAGTATAATACAAAAATATCGAAGTATATGTACTTGGCGTTGATTCCACAATTTTTTAACGTGAAGAACTTTCGTTGTTGGTTAAGCATGTCTAGAAACAGAATCAAAATAAAAAAAAAAAATGTTTGTTGTGAATTTAAAATTTTGTTTGAGGCTTTTTATCTTATAGCGTTTATGTACGTAAAGTTCTCAATAACATTTTGAAAGTTTTTCTATAAACAAAAAAAAAAACATTTTTTTTTGCTAGTTTCAATATTTTTTTGTTAATTTCTATTGATGACTTTCTTAAGCAAAAATTAAAAGCATATAGCACAACAAACGTAATTTCTTCATTTCTTATACTAGTATTGCTTAAAAAGATTAATTGTACTGAAGTTGCTCTTGATTTAAGCGTGCTAGCATGGAAATATCAATATATCTACATATAACGAAGTTTTATAACTAAAAAAATAATTTTTTATTACTCGTTGATTCATTTTGATAATAATGGACATGCCAGCATTCTGGAGAATACAAATTTCATCCTTGACTTAAGTGATTCACTGGCTATTTTCCAGAAGAAATTTTGTTACACTCTGAAAAATAATCCTCCCATTCCACCTGTAGCCATACTTCTTTTCACGGATGGCTTCAGGAGGGTCTAGAGGGTGGGTGAATGAATATATAATACAAAATTTGTGATAACAATTTCTTTTCGGCTCCCGAATCACTGTAGCTTACTTCAAGCAGAAATATTTGCTATAAAAAAAGCAGAAAACTGGCTATTGTTGTATCGAGTATTTGACAGGTATTCGATTTGTGGGTGATGCAAAAGCTTCCAATACATCCCTGTACCAAATCGAACATCGTAAGTAAATCCAGAGCTGTTAAATTTCGATTACGATTAGTAATCAAGTAGATTACATTTTAAAAAGAATCGTAATGATTATATAATTGCCTTTAAAAGAATTGCTGATAAATAATTGATTACGATTACTAATAATCGAAAAGTAATCTGAATTACTTAAAATTACTAAAAAGAATCAAAAGTAGTCAAAAAATTATCCGATTACTTCTAAGGATTACTTTTGATTCTTTTTGATTATTTTAAGTAATTCAGATTACTTTTCCATTATTAGTAATCGTAATCACGATTACTAAGTACGAAACTGAATATAATCGTAATTTAATCATTACTTCACCTTTAAAAAAAAAGTAATCAAATTAGTAATCATTACGATTAGTAATCATTACTTAGCAGCTATGAGTAAATCCCTCGAAAGAGTGGCGAATCATTTTTATACCACCTGACATTGCGTGCGAGGACATAAACCACTAAGCTGGCAAAATACAGGAACTATGCTTCAGGATGGAGACATTGACAATTTCTGCCAAATCCCTCCAAATTCCTGGTGGAAGCTCATAAATGATGTGCTTTCGGCTACGGACCAAAACAGGTGGCACAATAACCGCACTTGCTTGCTCTACAGCATAAATCCTATAGCCTCATATCAAAAAAAGTACCTTGGGTTAGGTTGGCCATAGGAGCCATTACGGTCATGTCAATGGCATATACATATGCCACTATAGGCCTGTTGTGTGCTTAAAATCGAATGAAACGAACACCGACCCTCATAGGAATTCAGTATCATTAACGTAGTCCCTCAATTTTTTTTGCAGTCAATTCCTTTAAAGTAGGTAATGTCTGGTAGGTCTTAGGTGCCATCCTCAAAAAAATGGTATCTCGTCTGTCCTGCATGCCCTACATTTATTGTCTCCAATCCGGTGGTAGATTGGTCAATAAATCGCACTACTTATTACAGAGAAAATTGCGTTTTTTAGCCGAACTGTTGAAACAAACTGCCTGTGGAGCCTTTCCTGTCACTTTCAACGTGAAACAGTTCAAATCGAATGTCCACAGACACTACTCCCTCTGTCCTCCTGCCAATAAGCTATTTTCCTAGTTCTAGCTCAGTGCATTGCATGAAAAGGGGCCATGCCCTGAGTGCTGGTCCTATTATAATAAAACTTTTTAAAAAAAAATTAAACCGACTTCAAAAATAAGCACTAAAAAGCAACAAATAATATAGATCTAGTTAAATAAAAGATTTTTATATATGTTACCTACAGTGCCGTTTGAAGTTGGTGCCAGCAACATTGGTAACTAAGCAGATACATATGTACATAAAAATTACTTGCAGTTTTTTTACCGGGCATGTTCCTATGTGCTTAGTACCAGTA
The DNA here is from genome assembly GCA_944452675.1 of Tachina lurida. Lineage (NCBI taxonomy): Eukaryota > Metazoa > Arthropoda > Insecta > Diptera > Tachinidae > Tachina > Tachina lurida. The sequence continues at coordinate 29,409,483 of OX101753.1, read as the reverse complement.
TTACTGGCACCAACTTCAAACGGCACTGTAGGTAACATATATAAAAATCTTTTATTTAACTAGATCTATATTATTTGTTGCTTTTTAGTGCTTATTTTTGAAGTCGGTTTAATTTTTTTTTAAAAAGTTTTATTTTTACCTTTTTAGTGAATACTTTTAAACTCTGGTCAATTCAAAAAAAATTTATTTGTAAGTATCTTTTTTTATTTGGAAATATGGTCCAGTTTCGTAAAAATCGATGAAGTAAAAGCACGTGAAATTAAGTGTTAAATTTTATGGGGCGTGGCTACGCCCCTTTTTTTAAAACAAGATTGTGTATTTTTAAGAGTTCAAGGTGTGTGCTAAGTTTCGTAAAAATCGGTTAAGTAGAACCACGTGTAATGTTATAATACATTTTAATGGGCGTAGCCCCACCCATTTTTTCAACTTAAAAATTTTATAATTACAAAAACCAAAGATGTTTGCTAGGTTTCCCAGCAATCAAATGAGTAGAAGATTACAAAATCAAATTTAAAAAATTGTAGGCGTGACCCCGCCCACTTTTTTAACGCAATTTTTTGGCTTTATTAAAGCTTAGGGTGTGCCAAGTTTCGTCAATATTGGTTAAATACAAGCACATGAAATATTATACTAAAGTTTAATAGGCGTGCCCCGCCCACTTTTTTAACGCAATTTTGTGCCTTGATTAAAGCTTAGGGTGTGTGCCAAGTTTCGTAAAAATCGGTGAAATAGAACCCTGTGAAATATAATATAAAATTTTAATGGGCGTAACCCCGCCCATTTTTTTTAAAGAAAATTTTTTCTATTTTACAGTTCAAGGTGTGTGCTAAGTTTTGTAAAAATCGGTTAAGTAGAACCACGTGTAATGTTATAATACATTTGAATGGGCGTAGCCTCGCCCATTTTTTCAACTCAAGAATTTTTTAATTACAAGAACCAAAGATGTTTGCTAGGTTTTTCGCAGCAATCAAATAAGTAGAAGATCAATAAATCAAATTTAAAAAATTGTGGGCGTGACCCCGCCCACTTTTTTCAAATGGGACCAATGGGAAGCTATACCCTCTCAGACAACAAAAAAATTTTTACAATCGGTCTAAAATGCACCGAGTTATGGACCTACACACCTAAAAAAAAAAAAAAAAAAAAAATTGTGACGAATTGTTAACCTCCTTCTTTTTTTGAAGTCGGTTAAAAAAGTAGCCCCACACTTAAGAATGCAACATTAAGCTGCCAATCAATTCCCTATATCGGGCTTGTTTTATTTCTTCTTGCGGGTCGCCTCAAAGAACCTTGGTTATATTACCAGTAGTATCACTTTCTTGTTCTCTGGGCTATATTCCCTCAATTTAGTAACTCTATCTTCACTGCCTTGATTGGCTTATCGTTAATAAGGGCTACTGTCACTAACATTCCGGCCTTTTTTGCCATGTACTGCGCAATCGTTAGTCATACTATTGCAATCCAAAACGATTCTAGATTTTACTCTCTCCTGAAAGATTGCCCTAATTGTCGATTTGCTGTCCGTAAAGATGTTGTCAGCTGTAATAACATGTAATATTGACACCAGAGGCGCTGCAACTCTGCACTATTAAGAACGTGCAAAATGCAGAGTTGTAAAGAATGAAACCTCTATCTCTTCCTTCACCAACTGTCGTCTTCTCTATCACTATTCCTTTCCTAAAGACAGTAACACCTAGTAATAAGAGAAGAAAAATCCAAAGCCCTTTTTCCCCAGCTTTGATCCATCCGTATATCGGCAAACTTCCACGGGTGTTTGTTCTGTGGTTCGATTGACAAAGGAGTGTCTTTCCGGCATCACCTTCTCACATTTAGTTATAACCATTCGGATATTCCCAATCTCTGGTCACATCTGTCCAGTAACGTCCATAGGTTCTTACGGTGTGATATGTTGTCGTGTCCTATCCATTCACCCATCACTTATAGATGCTTTCTGTAGCAAGAGCTGCTTCGTATCTAATACGAATGTCTATAGGCTGGGCATAGATATCTCTAATGTCTGGCCATATCCGTCCAGTGACGTTCAGGTGTTCTGATGGTATGATATATTGTCTTTTTTTGCAGCAAGAGTTGCTTCGTATTCAATACAAATTTCTATAGGTTGCACATAGAGTATACTCTCCAATGCACTGGTAGATATCGGTCTCATAACGCCAGTTATAACAAGGCAGCGTTGACCTCTCTCCTAAAATTTGAGTGTTGCACTTCCTCTCTATTGAACTTCCCCATACCACCGATGTTAAATTAGGTTAAGAAGGGTGGTGTTGCAAGACTCCTCCAATCGGAGACCCAGTTGGGCTAATGCGATTAAGTTAATGGTGCGCATGTTAAAATTTGACTAATCACACTCCTATAACTACAGTCAATGTATTGCATTGGTCTGAGTTCCCATCTGGAACAAATAGCTCTTCCGCAGAGAAACCAGCATGAGTTAGCCCTTTTGGTATCTGTCCTATGTGTGCTGTCTCCATAATAGCTTCCGATACCTACTGCCATTTCGGTACCCATGCTAAAAGGCAGGAGACAAAAACTCATCTCATCTGCTCTGCAGTTGAAAAAAAAACCACCTTCGCGCTTTATGAATGGAAGTTGTCGGTGTCCTTTCGGAACTATCTGCGTTTGATCTTAAGGACCTGCAATCCTTTATTTGTAGCATAAACATAAATACATAAACATACATTTTTTACCAGGCGTATCATTTAAATTTCTTTCTTTCTTTCTTACTTTTGACCTGACTGCGGGACTCAAAGAAAGATGTTGTGTTTAACAGCCTATCGCGTGGACCGATTTTGATCATTCTTACATCAATAGATTTGTCCTTTGAGTGTCGCAGTACTCAAAACTCAATATGGCGGCCAACAGACACCATTTTGTAAATACGAAAAAAAAAATAAAAACGACAGGTATTTTAAAATCAACTGTAGGTTTCTCTTATGATTTTTCATTTCGAATGACCATTTAGGATATTTAACGGTTCAAAGTTGGTGCCAGTCGGAATTTTTTACTTTTTTTGATGTTTTTTTTTTTTGTTGAGGTGTCTCAGTACGGTAAGCAAAGGCACTACCTATATTACAGAGGGAACGGACACCAATATAAGGCTTGTTCTAAGCTCAACCTTATTCATCTTGAGTTTTCTGTTCTCTACTTTAATTCAATATCTACCGTATTCATGTTGAAATCTTGTTAGGCATTATTCAAGATCTTCCGCATTCATCTTGAATTTATTTTTGCTTCAAGATCTATCGAATTCATCTTGTAACTTGTTAGGCAAGTATTCAAGATCTATCGAATTTATTTTGAATATATGTTTTCTTTAAGATCTACCGACTTCATCTTGAAACCGTCTTACTGGTTTCATGATGCACCGCATTCATCTTGAATTTATTTTTTCCTTCAAGATCTACCGCGTTCACCCTGAACGTATCGTATTCTTATTTAAGATCTACCAAATTCATCTTGAATGTCTTTTGTAAGTTTTAATTTTCAAGATCTACCGAATTCATTTGGAAAAATCGCTTCAAGATCTAACGCATTTATCTTGAACTTGTTGTAGTCAAGATTTATCGATTTAATCTGGAATTTCTTTTGTTTGTTGCTAGAGCTACCGAATTCCGCTCCGCATCTATAAAACGACCTCAATGGACACTGAATACTCTTCTAGTTAGTCTTTACTAGAGGGTGGCGTTGGCTGAAGTAGTTAGCACGTTGACTACAAAAACCTGTAGCCTGGGTTCGAGCCCGATCTCCGACAGTCATTAAAAATAACAACACCACGCATTTTTCTGATGTGCATTAGTGTCCTTTGTATCAGTTGTTGTGGGAAAAGTTCTAGTGATGCAGGCATAAGGCACTGGTCACTAAAAACTATAACGACTTCATCAGATAATAATCCCAATGTACATCAGAGCGCCCTCCTTCGTTGTGTAGCAGAATAATTGCCGAAGTAAAATAAACAATAAAATGGTTACTAAACACAGCTTAAAAATTTAATACGCCTCATTGGACACCAGATGGCGCTGCAACACTGCATTATCAAAAAAATTTGCAAAGAGCAGAGTTGTAAAATAATGAAGCCTTCCCCTATCCTCTATCTATTCCTTCGCCATCTGCCTTCTCTATCACTATCATTTCCCTATCACCCTCTCTCACTATCTTCTCTTCAATTAACAGGTAACACAAAGGGATCATTGTATTGGACCCAAGTGAGCTGGACTCTAAATTTCATCCTTCCTTACCAGCAGCCTGCTAACCTAACCTAACCTAGTCTTTACTATTTCTATCTTTTAAAAACCGCTGTCAACGCCTGAGAAAATCTGTCATGAAACATACTCGCACACTGTAGCTGTAAGATATCCTAAATAGCATAACTTTCGTTAAAGTAAATCTTTTATTTCAAAGGAAGTGGACCTTTCAGTTCGAACCTGGACAGACTGAGTCATACCCCAGCTGGAGAAGGCTAAAAGCTGGTATTCACTATCCTACATAGTCAAACGACTTTTGACAAATTGCAATCCTGCTCTAATGGAGTTTATGAAAAGTTCCAAAGAGACAATAGTTAATAATCATTAGATCAGGGTTGCATTTTCCCAATAGTGGAACGATTATGTAGAATAGAGAGTAGCAACCTTCAACTCACACTCTGTCAATCAAAAGACGCTGAAAACTAACAACAAAAAAGTGCCTGTTCAGCATTTTGTTTGTTAAAAGACGTTAAGCCCCGCTTCACACACGGTTATTTTAGTTTAGCAACTTTTTAGCTGATTGGCGAGAGAGGGAAATATGATGGCTCCTACTTCATTATCTCATTTTCTCTCTTCCATAAGTTCAAAAGTTGCGGTGTGTGAACACATTATAAATGAAATAAATGTGTTCTTTTACCTCTTCAAGCAGATCGAAATCTTGAGCGAAAAACGCTAAGTTGGCATGACTGTACTTATAGGCTTTTGCTCTCATTGAATTTGTTTTTATGTTCGGACACCTGTTGTTGTAGTTGTTGTTGTTTTTCTTATATCTTTATTAAACAAAATTGTACTCCGTTTGTTTGTGCGCTGACGTACAGTGTGTACGCTGGGTAACTTTTTGATTTTTCATTGATTTCTCATAAAAAAAATACAAATAACATTAATAATGGTTTTATGACTGTTGCTGGCGGTGGTCTATTGACAGCAGCAGAAAAAATATAAAAAAAAAGTATTAGATACTCACTTACAGATCCACGACTGCACACAATGCATAAATGTTAGATTGATGGCTAACGATACATTTTTCATTTGTTTATAATTGTTCGTTTCAATTCAAAAAATTAAATAAATTTGAAATGAATGTTTTTTTTCTATTTCAGGGTTTTAATGCGTTCATTTGCAGTTTTTTATTTATTTTTTTTTATTTTCTAAGTTGAACTTGTAATTGTTGTTTTATGAAACAATTTTCTAACAAATATAATAGGCTGGGTTTGCTGTTGGTTTACAAATCTGTTTGCCAAAATAGCAAAAGTTGTTCTAGTTTTAATTTGTAACCACATTTATTTGTCTGTAAGTCCGTCCTGTTTTATATGTAACTCTGCTGCTGGTTAAATACTCGTAGCTAAATGTCTAATCAAGTGCGCATAAACGATAGCAAATTATAGTACAATATTTCATAAGCAAACGTAACCTTACACCGTGGTAGTCAGTCGGTCGGTTATTTAGTGTGTAAATGAAAAATGTTTGCAATGCGTTTTGTTCGAATTGTTATTATTTCACTTGTGTTCGCTCAATCATTCATCAGTCTGTTTAAGCGGTCAGTGTCAGCGTCACAGTGTTTTGAACTGGAAAATGAGCATGAAATCAATGTGATATCAATTGCGGGTTTTGACAGCTAATAATTAGTTTTCTTTATTTTTTTATTTATTTTTTCGTTCATTTGACAGGAACCTTTATTTTAACAATGTAATCAGAGATTGTATTTTTTCGAAAGCGGAAGTTCATGATGGAACATCTCAATGGGCGCCTTAATGGTTTACCAACAAGGGAAACAAATTAGGGGTTTATGTATATCGTGAGAAATAAAATGTTCATTAAAGGAAACATCTATGAAGAACCGCCCTTGTGTTATTAGTGCTAACTCACTATAGTTTTATGCTCTTTATATAAGTTAAATTTTTATTTAAAATGGTATGAACAAAATTGATTGACATAAACATATTGGCGCGTAGTCATAGTCAAAACAAAGTACACTTTAAGAAGTTAAAACCAGTATTACCATACAAAATACGGGTTTTAATTTTTTAAAGTGTACTTTGTTTTGACTATGACTACGCGCCATTATGTTTAGGTTAGGTTAATATAGCAGGCTGCTGGTAAGGAAGGATGAAATTTGGGTTCTTTGTGGTACCTGTGTGGTGAAGAGAAGATAGTGAGAGAGGGTGATAGGAAAGCGATAGTGGTAGAGAAGACAGATGGTGAAGGAAGAGATAGAGGAAAAATTCATTCCTTTACAACTCTGCTTTTTTTGCACGCTAATTTGCAGTGTTACAGCGCCTCTGGTGGTGAATGAGGCGTATTAAATTTAGAAGTTGTGTTTAGTACCAATTTTATTGGTTATTGTACTTTGCCGATGATTCTGCTACACAATACCAACGAAGGAGGGCGCTCTGATTTTACATTAGGATTAGCATCCGCTGAAGCCGGTGTAGTTTTAGTGACCTGTATCACTAGAACTTTTCCCACAACAACTGATACAAAGGACACTAATGTACGAGTACATCAGAGAAATGCGTGGTGTTGTTATTTTAATGACTGCGATATGTTTATTATTGATAAGTGAAAAGTTAAAATATATATATAGATCTTTATTTGTGTGGTTTAAAGGCAATAAGATCGAGCCAACAGCTTTAATTGTTAGTGAAACAATAAAACAAGTCAATTCCCAATGTTGTTAGTGGAATGAATATTTTTTGTGATACGAAAACTAGCACAAAACAGTGGGTCTAATCTGTAATTCGAAACGAAAGAAAATGCTTTCGCATTTCTACAAGGTGTCTGGTAGCAGATTTATATATTTTCAAATTTAAATAAAAAACGTAATAATTGACACAAAGTTTTATTAAGAGCATTGAAAGATGGAATAGAAAGGCGGATTTTATTTTTTAAAGAGTTTGTCATCCAGATGTCTTCCGTCGTGTTGAGCACACTGTTCAAAACGGAGCCTTGTGTTCTGCGCCGCACGCTGCAGACTAATATTTTCATTTAAAGCCAGAAGAGATTGGTGATTGTCATTATAAACCCTCTCTTTGAGGTAGCCAAAAAAAAATATCCAAGTGAGTTAGATCCAACGACCTCGGTCCCGGGGCCAAGGAATGTCCCCAAAGCGACTGATCAGTTTTTGGGGGAAATTTTCTCTGGCTGTGTGTGCAGTTGCCCCATCCTGTTGAAACCACGTGTGTGAAGAGTACGATGGGTGTGCACGCAGGTTTGGCAAAAAGAATTCCGTAATCATGCGTCGATAATTTTCACCATTGACATTCGTCGCCTGACCTCGAGAATTTTCGAAAAAAAATGGTCCAATTATCTCATGCGTGGATAAGGCACACCAAACAGTTACTCAATCGAGAGTTGCGAGTTATTGGAGACCATTAACGGCAGCTTTGCTTATTGACGTGGCCATTTAAGTGAAAATGAGAGTCGTCGCCCCAAAAAATGGGACTTGAAGTGTTTTCGCTCCATCTTTTCACAAATATTTTTGCGTAAATCAAAGTCACTTTCTTTCCTTTTTTAAAATTTAAAATTTCATTAATAATCGCTCTTGGAAGTCCCAGTGGGGATGCTCTTTCCCGTATTGAAAGTCGCGGATTTTAACGTAAACTGCTTTCAACCAGTTTAATGTTTTCGAGAGTCCTTGAAGATTGACTGGGCCCCGGCCATGGTACATTCTCTGCATAAACGAACGAATTAAATTTACAGTCGGTCCATTACGTATTCGCCAAACACCGAACTTTGAACAAAATTGTCTTAAAAACTATCTCCACAGCGAACGCGCGATGCTCACTCGACCACTGCGACATCGCGACTAACAAATCCGCACAATCGATAATTCCAACGGCGCCACCCACCCACAATCGTATTTAAAATATAAATTTACCACCAGACACCATGTGTGTTAATAACATGTAAATTCGAAAGGACTCTCATTCGTTTGGAATTATAGGGGTTTACTCTATGTATGGTATGGTTATGGTTAGAGGTTCACCTTTGGTGTACGGAACCCTAATTATCATTTCAGTTCCGATGCCAGTTTGCCAGGCAACCGAGGTTCGACCTATAAGGTTAGGTCGGGGTCACAAGTCATAGAGAAAAGAAGAGTTCAACTCACTTGGCTGCCAAATATACACTCTAATCGTGGTTGGCGTATTAGGAATTCGACTACGACGGTTTTATAGTAGATTAAACATTACCGCAATATTTTTTCTTTAATCTCGAACACGTAGTTGGAGTCGGAATGCGCCCAAAATCATGGAAAAATAGTTGCTATAAGAAAGTCCCAGTTCTCTTTATGCTGCATGAGAGGAACACGAAAGAAAATAAATGAATTAGGGTTCAATAGAGAGAAAATATTGTGAAAAAGAAAAGAAAGAACAAAAAAGTGATGCCATCGAATACGCGCCCAAATCGCTAAGGAGCTGTCGTGAAGCAAAACGAGCCGCAGCTCTCAATAAAGGAGTCTAGTTCTATTTTCGACTGTTCTGAAAGGGATATAAAATACCTGTTTTCTAAAAAGTGAAGGCGGTGATCTTACCAAGCAAACCAGAGGTAGAGAAGGTGTGTTTTAGCCTTCTCTGGAAAACTAGTTGGTATAGGGAAGTCTCAGATTTTTTCTATGACATCTGAAGACACAGTAACCCGTGATTATAGACACCATATCTCTTATTTATGTACGTGAAAACTTGAAGAGTTCCTCTTAAGCCAATATGAAAAGGTAGGCTCATTTTTCCACTTAGTTTGCACTGACGTTGAAAGTACATCGCCAATGCGCCTCCAGCAGGATGGGAGCAGAATGTCGCAAAGAGCGTCAATGTACACATCCTAGAGCAATCTTTTCGCTCTTGACTGGTCATCTTATCGAAAAAGGTGCGTTGCTTGAAGATGAGGTTCGATGTTGTATATGTACCTCTAAGTAACCTCATGGCAGTCTGGCTTCCGATATCATACAGCTTTTCCTGTAAAATAACTGATAGGACCTTGGTCAGTTTTATAAACTTTTGATTGCAGATATTTCTGTCTGGACAATGCTTCATTTATTTGGAAGACAAAAGGACGTTTTCATCCCGAACTCTTCTATGTAGGCACCTCCACCGATCCTTTCTTTCCTTTCCCTTCCCTCCAGGTAATCCGTGTGTACACGCAAGGCCTCAGTAGGCGTACGAAGACTCTCAGCTCAGTTGTGGTGAAATGTCCTAGAGTTGTTCTTCCTGTTCAAGTCTTTTTCGAGGACTAAAATTACAAAAATATAACTTAATAATGGAGTGTTGTTTAATGAAAAAAACTATGGCAGTTTTCAAATATAAACTTTTCGCCATTTTCATACGCCTGCTAATGAAATTACTGTGCAGCAGGTGTTTCTTCGCACTTTATTAATTAATAATAAAGTTAATCATAGAAGTTTAATCATAGGATTTGTTGCGTTAAATCTTGATTTTGGATATATACGCCCCAACGGATGTCGCTTATTAGTTGCTTAATAAGGTTATGTTTTTTTTTATAAAAACCTTGTTAGATTTATTAACATTGTTTCCAAACATCTTATGCAAATATTTTGTGTTAATTTTAAGAAAAAGAAGTTTAAAGGCAAGAAAGAAAATTATAAGCAACCATTTAAAGAAAAGTGTGTAATAGTTAAAAAGAATTTATTCTGCAGTTAATACTAAACAACATGAAACAAAAAATACAGCTTTCTAATGACTAATTCAGGCAGAGTATATCAAGGAATAAATATGTATGCGTTTTGAAAGTTTACGTTTGGGTCTTTTACTCGTATTTCAAAGTGGTTTGAAGTTGCGATTTTAGGCAAATTGCTGCATTGGAACTTTAGGTATACAATGTATTCAAAAGTTTTATGTAAAATCCTATGACAAGCATTTTAAGTCTCCAGCTCTGCATCGTATCGGATCTTTTCTGTATAAAATGCTCCAAATTTTTATATTTATTTTTTTCAAAGAGAAGGTACACGCAGGCTATTAATATGCCTACCAACATGCATATGCATGTTTATTAGTCCTAATTTACACTATGCAAGTCTTATTGCTAAGCTGATTAGTTTGATTGGGGAGAGAAACGAGGGGAACATAAACGTTTCATTTCCTTTCGTCTCTCTTTCCCAAAAACTAATCAGCTTAGTAATAAGACTTGCATAGTGTAAACTAGGACTTACTTTCTTTAAGCTTAACTCGTTTACCAAATCTGCTATTGTGCGCTCTGGTTGCTTTTATACACAGAGAAAACAGTGCCTACTAAATACCTCATAAAATAGAACAACATTAATAAGAAATCTCTATGGTTTTTTTTTTCAATAAGGAAATCTTATTAATTTCATAGAGAAAACCTTTTTGAAAAAATCAAGAAGAAATTTTGTAGTTTTTATGAGGTTATCTTTTTGATTTTTTCAATAAAAAATAAAAAAATTGCGTCTTTATTCTCTGTACTTATGTACTTTCATTTAAATTCTATACCATATACATATGTATGTATGTATGTAGTATATTGTAGATGTTATTTATTTATACATACATACATACACATTATGTTATTTTCTTAACTAACTTACTCACCAAGTATTGAACCAGCAAACTTCTAGCTGATAGACAAGCACTCTAACCAATATGCTAACAAGCAGCCTGAATAACCATTGAAATTATTGCGCAAACATTCTTATACAAAAATGAAAAATATCATGAAAAAATTGTCTGTATGTCTATTTATAGAAACAAAAGAACAAGACACTTCATAAAATCAAGAAGATTTCCTTATTAAAAAAATCAATAAGATGCTTTACACATAATCATATAGGAACCTAATAAAATCAAGAAGAAAACCTTTTAAAAAAATTTAATAAGGCAATATAATAAAATCAATAAGAAATCCCTATAGTTTACAATTTATAAGAAATCCTAATAGAATCAAGAAGTTTTTCTCTATGGATTGTTTTTTTGGTGCCAAAAATAGCGGAAATTGAGTAAAAAAAGTTCTGAATAATAAGATTTCTTCTTGATTTTATGTTATTTTCTTTTTGATAAAATTAATAAGATTTACCACATAAAAACAATAAGGAATCTCTATCGCTTCTTTTTGCTGGTATAGCCCTTAGCCTAAAACGTTTCAAAGAGAAAATCTTATTGAAACTATGAGGCAGTTTTTTCTCTGTGTACCATCGTTGCAGTGCCTCTGGTGTTAAGTAGGTACTTGACTTCAAAATTAGTAGCCATTTTACTAGTTATTTTACTCAGGGTAACCAATTTTATTATACCTTTATACCTTACCTCAAATTTTAAATATTTCATCCACAAAAATTTTTTAATTCCTTAAAAATAAAACCATTAATTTTTTTAAAAGACAAATTTGCTTACATTTATTTAATTAATTTCATTCATTTGTATTGCATAAATTTGGTTGGAGTTATAAATATTTACATATTTATAATTTTTGTTTGTTTGTTTTTGTATTTTTCGATACATTAGATGTTCTTCTACCGAAATATATGTATTAAGTCAAAAATCCCCTGCGTTAAAAGTGCCTTTTCTCCAAAAATTAAATTCCCTAGGGATTTTCACGAAAGTCTTATCCCTAATCACAAAAACAAATCCCATATTTGGGGAAAAATGCCCAAAACTGAGAGCGCTTTGCCGACGTTTCATTGCTATAAATATAGACGAAGGATGGCTGTGATATGCCTTAATATACGGGCTAATGCAAATCAGAAGTATGGGCAGGGATTGAACTCTTCCAGCTCTCAAGGACTATCATTTGCTTATTAGTCAAAACACTAACTACTTCTCCCCACAAAACTTGACTATTCGGCCATGTCACAGAGTTTAATTCTGTTCGGAATCGGAATTCAATCCACCCCATTTTTATAGGAGATGGTGTCTAAAAAAGAAAACTAGAATACGGAAATTTGTCAGGTGTGTCCAGACTGTGGGAGTCGGTGGTATGTTGGGGTATGCTCCGACTAGGGCCTGACATTTTGTTCAATTCCGACTCCGAACGGAATTGAACTCTGTGACATGGCCGATTGAATATTCCTAAGCTCGAAATTACACTTTAACGCCAGAAATTAGTCAAACTTGATGTTAAAAATATGTTTAAGTGTTAATTTCGAATGAGAATTTTTTTATTTTATCTTGAACCTTTAACTCTTTTCTGTTTCTGGTTTTTTTTTCGTGAAAAAAGGGGTATGACGGCTTAAAATGTTTTGTCATAAAATTGTATTATAACCGCCATATTCACAAAAAATATTTTAGGTTTATTACAGGTTTATTTGACAAATTTCCCATAGAAATACTTCAAATAAGCGTTTAATAAACCTGAAATACTTTTTATGAATATGCCAGTAAGTCTTTAAATACATCGAAGTTGAATTAAAACTTATTTATTATCTCGAGATTGTAATATTGTAAATTTTACTAAGCGTTGTCTCTACCGTGAAATTATGTCATTGCAAGGACCCAATATATTTATGTGTGTGCTCAAAATCCATAAGAGCTTAAGTCGACTTAAGACTAAATTGAGTTATATATATATTGCAAACTTCTACAAACGAAGCTTTATATTTACGTAAAATCCCCATATATCTGACGAAGTTTATTATAAAGATATAAGCAAAACACTATTAATCTTAGTCTTAAAAAAAATCCAATAAAATCTGTACACAGAAAAAATATTTATGTAATAAACAACTTGGATTTAAAAAAAAACTTAAAATCAATTAAATATGTATTTAAGTCAATTAAACTTTTATTTAAAAATTTAATTGACCAAATTACATTTTTAATTGATATTTAATTTTATTTTCAATTAAACTAGTTTATTGCAGGAATATTTTTTTCTGTGTAAAAAGCTCCAAATTATACTAAAAGCTAAATTTTCATAAGCACAGTAATCTTAACTTTACGACAAAGTTTTATTTTAATTTTCCCATTTTGATTTCTTCGATAAAATGTTTTTACGTTCAAAGTGCTTTTTCCCGGAACCATGTTTTTCGACTTATGCTGTTATCGCTTGTAACCGCAGATATATGAAGATCTTTGGTAGCAATGAGATGGGTAGAAATATATTAGTATGAAGTGTAAAGCTAAATTTTAATGAAATCATTATTGTTACATGTCCTTATTTGCATCACAGTGGTGAAGCCAGGGAGTTCAGCATGTGCTTAGGGAAGGGTTCCAACTAGAGTTTTTCTTTTCCCGGACTTTTTCATTTCCCGGGAAAGCGGGAAAGATTTTTCGGTTTCCCGGGAAATCCCGAGAATTCCCGCCCAGTACAAAACAATACGAACTATTTTTAAATGTAATCCATTTCAACAAAAACAAATTATAATTCATGAGAACGATTAAATAATATCGTTTTATGCACACATTAGTCAAAAAACAATACCGTTTCCGTTCTTTATATAATAGTAATACATAGATACCAATATTATAAAAAAAATTATACGAGTATTATTAAAAAAAATATTACAAAATATCCCCCTTATGAAAAAATCATTGTTAAACTTAAAGTTGGTTTAACAAACGAATTTTGTATGGCAAAACCAGTTTTAACGCATGCTTTAACTTTAACAATTGCTTTTACATAAGGGCATATTTCTTTGGAAATAGGGCTTTAGTACAGAATAAACTGTTAATGCTGTTAACCGCACTATTTACCAATTAGAATCTGTAGTTATTTGAATTTTTTTTTATTTCCTTGCTCATTTCTGTTTTTTACTTATATGAATTGTTGTATAATTAAATTTTGAACGTCGCGTTCGGCTTTTTACAAATAAATGCATCTAAATCTCAGAGCGCATGCGTGCCAGATGTAAGCTCGGCCTTAGTTGTTGTAAAGCTTTAGCTATTGTGATATTGCCATCACCTTATTATTGCACCATCGCATACATAAAGTGAATAACGACACTCATCAAGGAATGTGTAAATAAATACATATTAAGTTGCCATAACAAAATAAAAAAATCCCGGGAATTCCCGCACAAATTTCCCGGGATTTCTTTCCCGGAAAATGTGCGGGATCCCGGGAAAATTTTCCCGGGAAATCCCGTATGAAAAACACTAGTTCCAACCCACCACTGTGACCATGGCAAGCACAAAAAAAACTTTATAATCAACAACTAATCAAAACAATAAGATATTTACATTAAATCAATACTACAAAGGACAGACATTAAGGAAGAGGTTCAAGTGTTTTTTACCTCCACATCGCACACCCAACCAAATTCACTCACTATTGGTCCCAAAATATTCTCTGTGATCCCCAGTGTAAAATTCAACCAAGTATTCGCGATATAATTCTTTCTGCCAAAAAAAAACTGACTTCAATGCAAAGATCTGATAGAAGAAGATACTCGTAAGAAGAAGTACGTGAAATGTAAAATTAAATTTTAATGGGGCGTGCCTCTGCCCTTTTTTTAAATGCAAGTTTTGAAAAAGTCGTAAAGTAGAACCACGTAAAATAAAATATTAAATTTTAATGGTACTGACTCCGCCCATTTTTTAAATAAAAGATTTCGTCTATTTGTGTGGTAAGTTTCTTAAAAATCGGTTAAGTAGAACTGCGCGAAATATTATAATAAATTTTAATGGGCGTAACTCCGCTCATTTTTTTCGACTTTCAAATTGTGTAATTACAAGAGCCAAAGGTGTTTTATAGGTTTCGCAGCAATTAAATAAGTAGAATATCATAAAATTACATAAAAAAATTTGGTTGTGTCCGCGCCCATTTTTTTTACAATGGGACCAATGGGAAGCTATACCCTCTCAGACAAAACAATAATTTTTACAATCGGTCTAAAATGTACCGAGTTATGAAGTAACACACCTAAAAAAATAAAAATTCTAAGTCGGTTAAAAATAGAACAGCATTTTGTGGAATTGCTTCTCGAAATTAGTATTGGACGAAAACTGACGGGTTGATTATGAATTGCAACTAAACTTCAATGCGGTTGCACGAGTAAGCTCAGTTAAATATGTACAAATTTCGAAGAATTACGCTTAAACGTTTAACTGGCAGCACTATAAATAGTAAAACAAATAAATTAAACCAATTTTTAAATAACCAGCTAATATATATTTTTGTTTCAATTTATTTTGTTTCACTATCTAATTTAAATATCAGCAGCTACTAAATTCAAAGTTAATTTATTAACAGGCTGCTCATAAAATCTCCCGCTTTATTACAAATATACTCCCACTAAATAATTAAATTTCAAAAAATAGAAAGAAAGAAATAGAATTTAAAAATAATATACATATTATGTGTGTGTGTTTGTTTTTTCAACAAGAATATTACTTAACTAAAGTAACAAAATGTTGAAAAAAAGACTTAAACAATTAAATTTATTTTTGTAAAAAAAAATTACAAAATATGAAATGTTTTTTTTTTCAAACAATTCCGCCTTTTTATTAAAATGTGATCCATCATTTATTTAGTTATTAAATCATCACATTGTTTTTAAATCGAAGTTAAAGAATATTAATTATCTAATAAATACGTGTATTATATTTGTTAAATGAAAGAAGGCCAGTCAATAGTTCCAGACACATTCAAATCCATTTCAGTCGACATCAATCTTTCAATCATGTTCCGTCATACCAAAAAATTAAGCCCTCAAAGATTGAACTCTTTTGCACGTTTTCGTGGCGGATTAATGTTTTTGAAGTCTTATCACTCGACTAAAAAAAAAAAAAGAAAAGAAACAAGCATGATTAATTAAAAATACTTTGTTTAACATATCAAATATCAAATACGAGGGTGATCCTGTAAATAAACATAGAGCTTTATAAAGTTAAACAACTTTGCATTGAAGTAATATACTTGAGTTTAATAGAAAAAAATGGAAAGAGAATGGAATTTCATTAGGTTAGATTAACTTAGATTTGGAAAAGTAAGACCCAAGCACTTTCAGCAGAAAACCTTAGCATCCACTGTGAATATCTTCTAGATCTACAAAAACATCTCCCTTTAGCTAACGTTAGGTTAGCAGGCTGCTGGTAAGGAAAGGTTAAATTTAGAGTCCAGCTCACTGGGGTCCAATAAAATGATCCCCTTGTGATACCTATGTGGTGAAGAGGCGATAGTGAGAGAGGTTGATAGGGAAGAAGGGATAGTGATAGAGAAGACAGCTGGTAGAGGAAAAAATAGAGGAAAGCTTCATTCTTTTACAACTCTGTTTTTTTGCACGCTCATTTGCAGTGTTGCAGCGCCTCTGGTGGTGAATGAGGCGTATTAAATTTTGAAGTTCTGTTTAGTAGCCATTTGATTGCTATTTTACTTCGCCGAGGGGAGCGCCCTCCCTCTGATGTTACATTAGGATTAGCATCCGCTGAAGCCGGTGTAGTTTTAGTGACCAGTGCCTTATGCCTGCATCATTGGAATTTTTCCCACAACAACTGATACAAAGGACACTAATGTACATCAGAAAAATGTGTGGTGTTGTTATTTGAATGACTGTCGGAGACAGGGTTTGAACCCAAGACCTTCGGTTTTGTAGTCAACGTGCTAACTACTTCAGCCAACGCCACCCTCACTCAACCTCTCCCTTTACTAAGAAACCAGTCTAGGTATATATTTCTCGTGATTATGCAAACTGATTCTCGTAAGAAACTCTTGACAGCCTTGCATTTTGAACCAGCCTTAATATAGAAAGGTCCTAACTCATTATTCCTTTAAAATCGAGTTTTTTGTATATTTAGCAAAATGACAAAATTTCGATTAAAAAAAAATAATGAATTAGGGCTTTTCTATATTAAGGTAACCTTATTCTCTCATGGAATCTTCTATCCGTATATTTTGGTCTTGTATTGCCCTTGGTATAGAGAGATATTATGTTCCATAACATGCGTCTTCCCGTCGTCCTCACAAAGCTTGCAAAAATCCACTTGTCAGCATCTTCTCAGCTGGTTTTTTTCTGATCGAGCATTGATAAGGCAGTGCCCTTAGAACCCTCACCTCCGTCGCCAATACCCTTTAAGTTACGGAATACTCCTCAGTAATATATGATACCTTTGTGCTATGCTCTCTGAGCAAAGGGTTTCCAGCCATTTTCAGATCTCGTTGTCTGATTGAATAGTCATTAAAACTTGTAATCTTAGGTAGGGTCACCTAAAAGAGATGTAGGAGTCACCTTGAATCACCCTGAACTTAACAGACGATTGGTTGGCTGGAACTTTGAGGACTCATTACTGGCTTGTTGCTGGTAGCAGTTGGCTTAGCAGTTATGGCGGCACTATTCCTTCGTGACCGAAAATCAATCCCGGACCTTGTTCTTTCTCCACGGAGTGTATTGCATGATGCTTAAAGGGTGTTGTCAAATGTCTTTGCTCCAACCTTCGCTCGAAGAGGATTTGTGAGGTATTTACTGAGATCTTGGGCAGCTGTGAGTAATCACGGTCGCTGTGTGCTGTTCCTGATGATTGGATGGTTACTTAGATTCCGACCAGTGCCAGATAAACGGAAGCGATTAATCGAACATATTTTTAGATGATTTTTGAAGATTAGTTGGTTGAAAGCAGAGACTCCCATCACCTTCTCATTCACATTTAAGAGCAGTTTGACAAAATTACCCTCGAGACTCCTTTTTCGCTCATGAAGGGTTGGCTCTGTTCATTACCCAATTACCGTGTTCCCTGTAATAATGACCCAGTGGTAATTGAACCCATCTGCACACAAATTCCCATATCTAACGCCGACCTTAGTCTTGCCAGCTCATCGGCAATTTAATTTCCCTCAACATTGCAGTGAGCAGGATCCCAACATAATTTTACACTTTATTTGTTTTGTTGAGGGCTCTCCTACAGTCACTTACTACTTTCGATTTGACATTGTGTCGCTGAAAGCTTTTAAAGCCCTTGTACGTAAATATAATTGGGTTGGTATACATACTGCAAAAGCCTCAGGAAGAACTAGCACGAGCTGCACTAGATTGGAACCCTCAAGGAAGCCGCAGAAGGCGAAGACAAGTGAATTCCTGGAGGCGACGACTTGGAATCGAAGTGACGATTAATTATAAAGAACTGCAACGAAAAGCTTTTAACAAAAGTAAAGGAAAGCTATTGGTTATGTCTTTAGGTGAATAACTATATGTTTATATATATTGTTACGCAAAAATATTCAAACGGAGTCAATGTAAATGTTTTTCTAAGGAAAACATTTGTTAAACAAAACAAATTATCCAGAATTTCTTTTGTTTCTTAAGAAGATACACATGAGTAAATAGATATATACGTGATAATTCTAACGAAAACCAAAAATAAAGTAAACAACCACCATCGAATTGTTTCTTTAATGATGTATGCATATACACACGTATGTACATAGTTAAGCCATGAACTTAAACATTGAAAGTGCTGCTGAGATTGTCTAGACGTTGCTGCCACATTCTGGAAGCCTTGTGCTAAGTATAAAAAGGGGGACGCATCTGCTGGCTTTCCCAGAAGCGTTTTTGTAAGGGAGACAATGTTAAATAATCACTTGTTGTTGCGCGTGAATAAAGAAACAACACATTCGGCTTCCAAAAAGCCATACATTTTTTGCCTTTAATAATATATGTGACAGCACATAGAGAAAGGGACCCAAGGGTAAAAAAATAAATTTTCACTTTTTTTTTTTGTGATGTGGATAACATCTGAGCATCGAATGAGACCGATCCCATGCCCCAAAAGTGTTCCCTCCCAGAGATATGCGCGTTTTATGAAATTGAAGTCGACGATTCTAAGTCGACTGAATTCGACGATTCTAAGCGCAATTAATAATTTCAGAAAATAAACCTGGATTCGAAAAAACGCGAGCAAAATTGATATCAAACTCATGGAAACAGCGCGCTAGGTAGAAAACAGTAAAAATCAACTACACAAAACAAGAGCTAGGAACGACCTACGCGCGTTTTCAAGGTTGACCAAGACGTTCCTGACGTCGCTTTCAAATGAGACCAATACCAACACGCTCAGTGATGGTACACCAAAGATACACGTATTTAAATCTTTAAAATGGCTCTCCTGAAAACAAAACCGGGTTTCACCCTTAGGTCCCTTTCTATGTTGCGCGTCACATATAGCTTTTGTGTACTCAGATAAAAAAGTTGCTGGCTTGCAAATTTTTTTTTACTTTGCTAGAGAGCCCGGGATATTTTTGTAAAATTTTTTGTTACGTTATAATAAAAACGTTGAATACTTCTGTTAATTTCAAAAAAATGTCTACTAAACTTGTTGATCTATAATTTTGTAAAAAGCGCAACACGTATCATGAATAAAAAAAATGTCACGTTGTCACGTGCGACTGTGATTAAAATGCAAATTATAAAAATAAATAATTTTTGCGTAAAATCAAAACCAGCAGTGCACAAGATATTAAAATAAATCACATTTAAATATACAGGTTTTAGGATTTAAATGGTTGGCCGCCAAAGCAACTTATATTTTTGTCACATGCGAATGCCTTGGTTTCTTGCAATTATTTTGGAAACGAAAAATTTGCTCAAAATCAAATTTAGCACTTAAGTTATGCTTGTTGTCAAATCCGTTTTGTTTTGACCCTTTTCACTCTAAATGTGTACGATGACGGTCACGTTCGACATTATGGATATGCCCACATGTATGTAGATATAAATGGCCACCATGAGCATTTTCAGCCCAAATAAAATTATATTAAAAGAGCTCTTCCGCCTTTCTTGTGGCCAATAATAATGATTTAAAGGATTAAGTGTTTTATTTAGCCAAAAAAAAGATTAATTTCTTAAAAAAAATTACTCCATAATTTCTTAGCCCTAACAGGGATTCAGCAAGAATACTAATTAATTGAAAATTGTAGAAATTTTAAAATAAAAAATAATACAGCTGTAATTGGCCATGATTAAAAATAAATGCTGAAATATAAAAAAAAAACACAAGCTTGAGCATAAACTCAACATGCGATTTCATTTGTCTGATCAATGTCAGCACACTGACTGCACTAAAAATGCACAGATTCGAATTGAATAAAATGAACAAACGCAGCAATATAAAATCAATTATGCACGCGATTAACTTTAAAAGATACAAACAATTAAATTAATGCAAATACTACTGAGCAGTTACCATAATTTTTCGTTGTTCAATACTAATTTACAATATTTTTTATTTTTTATTTTTATTTTTTGTAAATTAAAATAAGTGGTTTTTTCTTGTATTGTTGTTTGCAATTCATTTATTATTTGTGTGTACTTGTATTATAATGTCTGAAGATTTCGTAATTATTGCAAGTTTATACGAGTAAAATATTCCACGTGCGCACGAAATCATGGCCCATAAACAATAAAGCGACCTATTTGACGTGAAATGAAATAAAAGTTAAACCAAGTATGTATGTGCGTTTTTTGTTTTAACAGTTGTTTAATTAAATAATTTTTAAATTGCACGATTTGCAATCTCTAGCAGCTTTTGGCAATCCAACTAATTGAATCATTTAGATTTAAAGCAGCTTGAAGGCGATAAAATGCTTTTAATAAAAATATATTTAGTGTAATGAATTTATCAAGGGAAAATTAATGAATATTGGGGAAGCACCTGCCTTCATGGCTAAAAGCAGAAAAACTAGGCTTATTATTTAAATTAGCAAAAAATTTTAAACTCTTAAAGTATACTTCTTTTTTAATATGAATATGCGTCATACATATTTAAATATCTTATTTTTTATTTAAAGACAGTCAAAATGAATACCAATTTAAACAAGTAAGAGTGCTAATTCGGCTGTGCCGAATCTTATATACCCTTTACCAACATACGTACATATACATATATAGTATACAGACACATACATACATATTTGTTTTGTAAAAAAATTTATAATTTTTTTCTCTAAAGCAATTAATAGTAAGTGACCTTTCAGTATTTTTCGATTAAAGAATTTGATTAAATTATTTTATTTTCGGTATTAGCAATAGTTGAATATTTTAGTCTAAAAATAGTTGAATATTTTAGGTTAAGATATATTTTTCATTCACTCTTATTTCAGTCAACATCGACGTCACGTCAATACAATACCAAAAAGTTGAGGCTTGTTTACTCGCCCTCGAGACTGTGCTGCTATTTAATAACTCTAAAATATCCTTAGTATTGCAACTCCATACCAAGTAAACTAACTTGTTTTATATTTTCCCGTATTTAATAATCATTGAAGTTGCAAAACTGCTTAGTGTCTTGATTTAAAGTTCCCATTGCAAATGGTATACATCGTGGTATTATATAAACGTTTTATTGCTACAGGATTTTTTTGAAATTTGCTCAGCAGAAAGGAAAGGTATCAGGAAAATGAAACTCAACATGTCCTTTAATTTGTCTTTAGCGACAAATTTTATTTTGATCTCTATTTACTAAAAATTAATAGTTATTGTGCTAAGAGCACAATAAGCACAAACCTTCATTAATACTTCAATTAGATGTCCATAAAAATATAAACATATATAAAAAATCTTGAGTAATGATTTTCATAAAACATGAAATCTGTTTAACTGAAAAAAAAATATATTTTTGGTTATTTTTTTTACCGAAACTTTTTTCAATCTTCAACCCTGGAACCATATTTCTGAGTTTTCTGTTTCTTAATACTAATTTATTTCTTTATAATATATAGAATATATTTAATTACCAAAGAAATAATTAGTTTTATATACCAGGAAAAGTTTCAGTTTTCCAGCTCTGGAGCTATGTCTTTGATTTTTCTTATTTCTATGCCAAACTATTTCATTCTAAGTCATAAAGTATATAAAACTTGTAAACAAAAAGAAAAAACTAACTTGACCTAGTTACTTTTGTAAAAAAAACAATAAATTTTCCAACCCTGGAATCAACCTGTTAGATTTTTCTGATTTAAAATATTAACAAAGTGTGTTAAGTGAACAAAGAAATATAAAAAAAATTCAAAGTTTCCATCTTTGGAGCTGTAATTTTCATTTTTCAAATTTTATACGCCGAACTTTTCTTTCAGAAGCATAAAATATATTCAATTTATAAAGGAAAAGAAAAAATTTTTTAGACCTATTTAATTTTACATAACACATCAAGTGTAAGTTTTCCAACCCTGGAATCATAATTTAGGATTTTTCTAATTCCTTATACCAATCTAGTTCTTTAAAAAAATACATAAAATATGTTAAGTGGACAAGGCAAAAACGAAATATGAAAAAACTTAGTTTCATTTAATTCCTTTAATATTAAAAAATTCAGTAAAGTGCGACTTTTAATCGTATCGAAGGGTTCCGTACATTCGGTTTTGAGGATTTTTTAATGTGCCTTCTTTGCTTTTTTGAAGTTTTTTTTTTTTAATTTAAACGATTTTTTCAGTTTGGTCGATTTTTTCTCGTTTTGGCGACTTTTTTCTGTTTTTGGGGCTTTTTTTCATTTTGGCGATGTTTTCTGTTTTTGGGGCTTTTTTCATTTTGGAAATTTTTTCATTTTGGCCATTCTTTTTTCATTTTGGCAATTTTGTTCTGTTTTTTGGTTTTTTTCATTTTGGCGATTTTTTCCTGTTTTGGGGTTTTTTTTTTCATTTTGACGATTTTTTTCTGTTTTTGAGGTTTTTTTCGTTTTGGCGATTTTTTTTCAATTTGGCGATTTTTTTCATTTTGGCGATTTTCTTTCATTTTGACGATTTTTTTCATTTTGGCGATTTTCTTTCATTTTGGCGATTTTCTTTCATTTTGGCGATTTATTTTCATTTAAGAAATTTTTCCGGTTTTTCGCGATTTATTTTAGTCTTAAAATTTTTTTTAATTTGGTGCTTTTTTTTCGTTTTGGCGATTTTTTTGTTTTTGGCGATTTTTTTCGGTTTGGCGATTTTATAATTTTTTGTTTTTTTAGTTTTACCGGTTTTGAAAATTTCAAGAGTTTTGCTCTTACGGTTTCCAAGATACAGCAAATTGTCAAAATTGCATAGTCAAAATTGCATTAACTAATGGAACACCCTTTATTTTAATTTTTTTAAATTTTAGTGTTAATTTTTTTAGTCTGTACAAAAAAAGTGTATATACATACAATTGTATGTAGTATATTACATTGGATTTTAAAATTTAACGTTGCTCGTTTTGGAACACCCTTTAATTTCCAATTCTCATGTATTTGTTTTTGTAGCGGCTAAGGGTGTACACAAATCCAAATTTCAGGTCTGTAGCTCTTACGGTTCTCGAGAAAATACACAAAAAGTTAAAGTTTTCCAACCCTGCAAACGTCTTTTTAATTTTTTTATATTTTTTTAATTTAAAATACCAATTTTAGTCGTACTGAAGTGTAAAATAAGTTTATATATTAAAAAAGTAAAAATTTGTTTTCGGTAGTTACTTTTATATGGCAAAATTAAGTTTAAGTTTTCCAGCTCTGCACTCGTCTGCGTGATTTTGCTGAATTTCAATACCAATCTATTTTGGAAAATTTCTGACACACCAGTCCAAGAACCAAGTCTCTAGCTCTTCTTCGGAAAACCGATTTCACGTACAGACAGACGGACAGACGAACAGACGGACATCGCTTATTCGTCTTCCCTATGCATAAGGATCCAGAATATATATATTTTATGGGTCGCTTATTGATATCATAGAAATTACAAACGGAATGACAAACCCTTTTACCATTTTTTTGGTAAAGGGTATAAAAATTGATTTGTTCTTGTTTAAGCAAATTCTGGTCGAAGTCCTTTGATATCTTGCTTCAGCAGCTACGAAATACATCTAGACGCGCTTAACCAACATTAATTTTTTTTTTTAACATTCATGATATTTCAATCATTCTGAGGGAAAAAAGGAAGATGTAATTTTTTTCCTCCCCGTGTTTCCACGCATTGCGCATGTCTAGATGCCTTTTCAAATTTTGATCCAAGTCCTTTGATATCTTGCTTCAGCAGCTACGAAATGCATCTAGACGCGTTTAACCAACATTAAATTTTTTTTAAACATTCATGATATTTCAATCATTCTAAGGAATAAAAGAAATATGAAATTTTTTCCTTCCCGTGTTTCCACGCATTGCTCAGCATTTCAAGCTTTTCTGTGAATTTTTTTCTTAGTGAACGATAACGGGGAACTTTTTATTTGACTTATTTCTTTACAGTTTCTCTTGGTTTTGTACTTCTAAATCTTTTAGAAATCTTTCAAATTGTAAAGTGAAACGTTTCGAAATTTTACAAAATATTTAAGAAAATTTAATATTTTGGTTTTATAAAAAAAAAGTTGAATACTGGGAATTTTATTTTACATGTCTTTTTTCCAGTTACAGTTTCGTTTTTCTCATATACATATTGAGAAGCCTTTCATATTGTAGAGTGAAATGTTTCGAAGTTTTATGCAATAATGGGATAGTTTTTAAAATCTATATACCGTTACCTAAAACCGAAAAGGTCCCAAGTACAAAAAGCCTTATAAACTTAAGACTATTTATTTGTTAAGTTCCAAGTTGAATAATGAATAAAACCGGTATTTTTGAACATATCGCTCATTTACTCAAAGAACATCATAACTCAAAAAATTAAATTTTTGAGTTAATGATGCAGAATAAATCTTCATATCGTGCTTCATATTGTGTAAAAATTTCAATCAAATATCTTGAATACTCAACTCTTGAAAGTGAAATAAATTTTTTTTTCCAAATCACAATGGACCCAATTGGGTGTTCGAGTGGAGGTGCGGTGTAGCACCACCCTTCCTAACCTAACATTAAGGTGTGTGTAAATTGAAAACTTCAAATGCGTTTTCTGGCAAACTTGTTTTTTTAAGTTATGACATTCTTTGAGTAAATGAGCGATATGTGAGTAAAATTTTAAGGAAATATGTATGTATTCCGGTTAATCACATCAAAATCAATCGAAAATTCTATTTTGAACTTTTTGGTTGTTACGGCCTTTTGGATTTTAGGTGACTCTACATATGTATATACAATTCTCGTGCCACGGTGTTTGTAATTGAACTGCTCCGAAACGGCTGGACCGATTTTTATGAAATCTTGTATGTATGTATGTTCGGTAGGTCTGAGAATTGCTTGTAATCTGTTTTTCATTCCCCTAAGTGAACCTTGCCACGCCCATACGAATGAAATATCTTATATCTTGCAAGCTTTATGATTTAGAGTATTCAAATTTGGTATGGACTCTTTTGAGAGCAAGGTGTGAAGTAATTTTATAACTTAAAAGCGATAATAGCAAGAGTGTTCAAATTTGGTATGAGTTAATTCGAAAACAATTAATGTAAGTATGAACCAGGGACGGCATTGACAATTTTAAAATTGTATCAACAACTTTCAAATGATTTTCTAAGTCCAAATTGCATATTTTTTTATTTGTTTTTATTAAAATTATCCACTTTGTTCTGGCTACCGAATTGTTATCACAAATTTGCTTGCAAGTTGGGATATTAAAGCATATAGTTACACCTGTTTAAGTTGAATGTGCTCTAGTATCCAAATTTAGAAGAAAAATTACTTCGAAATGGACGAGTTCACATTTTTTATTTTCTTTTTTTATTCTTCAAAAGTGAAAATTGACATAACCAATCGTTTGAAAAGAAATGCGCAGTGAAACTGGGAAGATTCCTTAAATATACTAAATCAGTCATTGGTGTACTATTGTACT
Source organism: Tachina lurida (assembly GCA_944452675.1). Taxonomy (NCBI): domain Eukaryota; kingdom Metazoa; phylum Arthropoda; class Insecta; order Diptera; family Tachinidae; genus Tachina; species Tachina lurida. The sequence goes on along the minus strand of OX101753.1, from coordinate 29,383,636 downwards.
TTTCGAGTTTAAATAGTACCAAGAACAGTACAATTGTACCAACTTTGCCATCCCTGGTAAAAACTATAATAAATTTAAACCAATAAATGTTTGGTGTTTTCTTATTTTTATATTCCCTCATAGTTCACAGCACTCCCTAACTATATCACTCACATCTCTTCACACACTTACAATGATTAAGTTGATATTTCCTACCCTAGAAGTTTCCAAGAAATAATTTATATGGCAAAACAACGTTTGCCGGGTCACCTTGTTCTATTTATCAGCCATGTGCAGTTTTCTCGTTGTTTACGGTTTCCCTATTTCTAAAGATCGTTTGCAAACCCTCAGGTGAAATAGAACAACTGTAATGCAAATAACACACTTTTTAAATTCAAAATTCCTTAAATTTTTAGGTTTCCGTACACCAAAGGTGAAAAGGAAGGACCCTTTTGTTTTTGTTGCGATGTCCGTCTGCTATAGACTGTTTTCTCGAGAGCAGTGAGAGCTACGGAGCTGAAATTTTCACAGAATTTGTGAAACTTTGGCCGCTACAATAACAAATATGTATGACAGTTAAAAATTAAAGGGAGTTCTAAAGCATGCAACGAAACATCTAATATACAGAAAATTATATATCGATTATGGTTCCTCGAGGAGTGATATATATATATATATATATATATATATATATATATATATATATATATATATATATATCGACACTTGAAATGTTAAAAATTAGTCCACTTTTGGCAGACTGGGAGGGAACCTGCTGCATCTTGGAAACCCTTAGAAACAAATTCTTCAAAAACTAGAAAAATCCCAAAATTAAATTAATTCACAGTCGTTAAGCAGCTCTGGGTTGACCAACATCATTTCGCGTCATCGTAATTATTTCTTAAGTGCGGTCAGGCTTGTGTCTGTTGTTTGGCCTTCGAGAGTTTTTCGTCTCGCTCGCACTGGTTCACTGATCTGCCACGGATAACCGTATAATCTTGCGGTTTTTGTGGAATTTCTTTAACAACCACGTTGCTACTTCCATATGGTCTAGTTACTCCGCCCTTATTCGTGCAACACCATACTATACAAATTTACTTTGTATAGTATGTTTCAATAAATAAATAAAAATAAATAAATAAATTCATTAAAGTGCGACTGTGACTCGCTCATGAAGAGTTCCGTAGGGATGAACTTTAGCCTATATAATGGTATATCTTACCTGATGTAGAAATTTTTTTTTAAAAGAAATTAAGTAACTATGTTTCGGTTTTTGGCGATTTTTATAGTTTTCGTGGTTTTTGTAATATTTGACGCTTGTTTTGTTCCCAGGATTTTTTTCGATTTTGGCCTTTTTTTGGTTTGGTTTTAGCGTTTTTTTTTAATTTTGGCGTTTTTTCGGATTTGGCGACTTTTTCCGGTTTGACGATTTTTTAATTTTAGTATTTTTTATCTTCAATTACAAAATGTAAACGTTGCGAATGCGCCTCATTTCGTACGACGAATACTGAGAATTTATTTTAAATACTGGAATTTTCTTAATTTTATTATATTTGCTACACAGATGTGGAACACTTGGCAGCTTATTTTCTAGAGAGGATAACTTCCAAACAAATGAAATTAAAAAATTTTCGGGAAATTAAGGCTACCTAAGCGCTACCTAAAAAGTGTCAAGAATCATTCCTAAGAAGTTCATATGTTATAAAAAATTGTTCATTGAGATCTTGGGAACATTCTTTTAGTTGATTGTTTCCCTTGAATTTGGACCCGAACAGGGGAAAAAATGTAAAAAAATATAATATTTTTAGATTTTATGCAATTTTGATCTTGAAGATGAAGTTTTTTTTTGATTTTATATGTTCACAATTTTGGTTCTTTATGACAAGAGCTACAACTTTGCCTCAGAGAGTAAATCAGAATTCCGAACGGTTTGCAAGATATAAGCCTGAGAAATTTGAAAAAATTACACCGAGGGCCCAAATCTTAGGGGGTCCATAAAAAAAGGACATGACCTGGGGCAAAACTGGGAGGAACAGGTTTTTTTTTGTTTTTTATCACTTAGTGGTGTGCGTATATGGTTGTATTTTTTCGTGTTGCTCTGTGTAATAGGATTATTTTTATTGTTTCGTTTGTATTTTTTTAAATAATTTTTAAGCAACAAATAACATCAAAATTAGTTGTAAATATTCTGACGAAACACTAGCAGAACGGAACAACATGCTGTTTTTGAAGGCCGATGTGTCGTTCTTGTGTTTGTTAGGCTGTGTGTGGTGTCGCTTGATGCCAATGTCTGCTTTATATATCGTGCCATAACCGCCAAAAAAGCTTAAGCGATATAATTTTTCGAATTTAATTTTTTGATAAAATTCTAACATTTGCGATCGTAAATAATCGATTTTCGTAAAAAAAACGAGGTCCAAAAATGTGTCGGTTAAGGCTCGATATGTACATACATATGTAATATTTTCAGTGCAAATGGAATATGTGAATTGCTTTGACTCATCGTATTACATTTTGCTGAAAGCTTTTTGGTAGTGAAAGCTCTATTTTACCATCTCTAATTTACAACAGTCTTGCTATCGTTGTTTGTTTTTTTACTAATTATGCAAATGCCTATTAATTTGCTTTATTTTGGTCTACTTAAAATAAACTTTCTTAGGTCTGATACTATAAATAACGAACTGGGTTTTTGTATTTTCCGCCTAGTTTAAGTTCGTCATGTATTTAGAACACTTTTTCTTTTGTAAATTTTAATTTTATTATTATTATTTATTTATTTATTTTAATGAAAACAAAAAAAACAGTGAAAAAAAGTTACAATTAATGGAATTAATTCTTCTTTTTTTATAACAAAAATGTTTTTAAATTAATAGAAAAAACTATTTAAAACAGAAACAAAAGTGTTTTCAGTTTGTTTTCATTGATCACACAAATTCCAGGGTTGGTTGCACTATGTTATACAAAAAAAAATTAATAGCAAATATTTATCATTAATTAACGTTCTGGTTTGGCATTTATGAAATAACTTGATAGCGTTATATATTATTTTTTAATAAAACACTTAAACATTATTTGCATAACTTTGTTGTTTGCTTACACCACACAAGCGTACGCTCATAAACAATTTTATTCACACATTCCCTGTCACTACAAATATTTGAAATAATTATGTTCGTATTTGATGCATATCATTTTTTTTTTATAAATTCTATTTGATTAAAAATCTACATGATCGGAAGCTCATGTAATTTGTATTCCAATCCAAACATTTGTAATTATAAATTATTTCATTAGCTCTTAATCGTGAGGTGAAAGTTGTCAAAAAAAAAAATTATTATTACTATATTATTTATTTTAAATTCAATGTACATATTTAATGATTACTGTCTCATACTGACAGCAAGCAATTGGCTATTATTGTGGTGAGTGAGGCGTGTACGATTGGAAAAAAATGTTTCATATGTGTTACATAAGTTTAAAGTATTTCAAAATTAAAAAAAAAAAATTTCATTAATAAAAATATAAACTTTATTAGGTTTTCAGTTCCCTTTTGCACATTTAAATATAATTTTTATTAGTACAAGGCCGTTGGGTGACATACATAATTTAATTTTTAGAGCGTAAAAGAATACACTGAGAATTTACTTAGTTTTTCTGTTTAGTTTTCTTTGTATAATTTATAATTTAATAGTCTACATTTGACCTGACGTTTTTATATTTTATTATTTGCTCTTCATAAAATAAACTTAAGCTCCACTTTATACAAAAACCATTAACAATAATATTTTATTAAATATTTCGCAGCAACTTTGTGGAGGCTTCTTCCTGAAAACAGATATTACAACAAGAAAAATGTGAATTAATCTTAAAAAAAAACGGCAACGAAAGCTAATAACTTCATAAATACATAAAAAAAAATTTTAAACTAAAATAGAATACGTGAGTTATTTGATTCGTAGTTTCTAATTATTTTAATTTTTTGGGATATTTCTAATAACTTTTAATAAACTTTTATAGCATATTTGCAACTGCACGAAATCCATAAGATTTTAATTGAAATCTCTATCAAAATCTATACCGTTTACACCAAGTTTTTTTTTTACTTTATTCAAGCTTTACTTTTTAGTACAAATGTTGAAAAATAACCCTATAGTTGCTTTACTAAGTTCTACTAGATTTCAAGTACATTTTGACAAAATCTATTAACGAAATATATATTTTTTTGTATGGAAAATCTTCTTTAAGTATATTAGATTTTGCTCAAAATATCGCAAGTATTAGATTTTGCTCAAATTTAAACGCACTATTACTTATTAATAAAATGTGTTACCCTCATTTAAATCTCTTAGCATTAAAAATATCGCAAATAATACGACGACCCATTCTTAGTAAATCTAAACATCACTAAAACAAGCTAATAGTATAATTCATTTATGGGACATTTGCAACTGCAAGAAATCTAACAAATTTCAATTGAAATATTTTAAAAATCTGTACCGTTTACACCAAGTTTTTAATGTTGACATTTATCAAGATTTCGTATCCAAAACAAAAACCGTTAACTGCAAAATTTTCCTAAACTACAACCAAACAACTGCAATTTAGCTAATCCACATACCTTTCATAAAATACAGAGTTTTAATTTTTAGTACAATTTTGATATTTTGCTCCTTATATGGCCTTTACACCTGCATAAAATGTAGCAAATTTCAATAAAAATCTTAATGAAAATCTATACCGTTTACACCAAGTTTTTTTTTACATTAATCAAGACTTTTTATCTAAAACAAACCCCATTAATAGTGCATTTACACTGTCTCGAAATCTAGTACTTTCGAGATTTCGAGCTAAATCAACCTTCTTTTTCCAAATTTCCCATACAAAATGAAATCTAATTTTTCAGTAGATTTGTAGGAAATCTAATAAATATCTAATGTTTTTATTTATTCTTTACTACCCTGTACAACAAAAGGTGAGTGAATTAGCTACGGACTGCTTAAAAAAAGTGTGTGAATTGGCTACAGTGCAGTTGTTTGGTTTAGACTTGGGTCGAACTCGTTCACTAGTTCATTTTTGCCACAAACCAATGATCAAACCCATGGTTTGATGGTTTGGCAAAAATGAACTAGTGAACGAGTTCGACCCAAGTCTAGTTTGGTTGTAGTTTTGGAAACAAATCATTTGATGGGTTTTGTTTTGGATAAAAAAAATTCTGATAAATGTCAATAAAAGCTGGTGTAAACGGTATAGATTTTCATAAAGATTTTCATCAAAATATGCTAGATTTTGTGCTGATGTAAATGCCCTATAACTGAATAATTTCCAAAACTATAACCAATCAATTGCAATACAGTCAATTCACACACCTTTTTAAGCAGACCGTAGCTAATTCAATCATCTGTTTATAAGTATGTATGTTGTATATTAGATTTTGATTAGATTTCCTACTCTACTGACAAATAAAATTTCTTTTTATATGGCAAATCGACTAAAAAGCAGCAAGTCTTGAAGTCTCGTAAGTACTAGATTTTGAGACAATTTACTTTTTTATATTATACCCCAGTAAAAAAAGACACTCCAAAAAAGTCATGAAAATGTAGAGTTTGAGATCTGGAAGTAGTGCAAATTTCGATCCGATCTAATGATTTTTACATAGGGTTGTCATTGCAAGAAGTTCTCTTTTTTGATGCCCAGTCACCGAATTGGAAGCGATTTTAAGAAAATGTCCTTTTTTGTGTTCTATGATAATATTTTCATCTAGGAAAAATGGTTAATAGTTACCTATTTTAACAATTAGTTTCTTTTTATAGGAATTTAAACGCTTAACAGTATTTTCATGTAAATTTAAGCAAATAACATCAAAGTTTTAGACCAAAATTAGTTCATAAGTTTCTTCAAAAAAATCCATTTTTTTTAAATTCTGGTCAGTAATATCTAAAACTAAGGAGGACTTACAAGGTTTTGTATGACTAAAATAAACTTCTACTTGGTTTTCTGCTAACTATCGGCAATTTAAAATATCGATTTTTTTGGAAGCAATGGAAATGTAGTTCCTTTAGAATGACTTCCAATTTTTTTTACTGGGACACGTTCCAAAAATATAAATGTTGTCCTTGCATTTTCTATATACATTATTTTTTACATAATTCTTTTATTTTTTAATATTTTTCTCTACAATTGGGGTCACCTGTCGTTAGTTTAAGGTAGGATTTTATTGGATGGATAAACACTTTTTCATTATTACAAACCTTCTTTAACCAAAAATGAGCGATAAATTAAATTTAAGTTCATCCTATCTGTAACTTTTATCGTGTGGTTTTGCCATTTGAAGTTGTCACATTTTCATAAGTTTGCCACATTTTCTACTTTATAAATTACATACAGCTAAATTTATTTCAACAAAATATGACACAAAACAAAAACAATAGAAACCAAGATACAATAATAAAAAAAAAGAACGCACCGGGTAGGAACGTAGCTCCTTCTGTTTTATTTACCTTAGAAATCGCCCCTTACTCCCTAGTGGGCTTATTTTTGATAAAATATATAGCGATTATATCCTTCCAGACTCAGATCTCTTTATGTTTTGAATTTCATCAATGGATTAGATAGCTTTAAAGAGGCAGTAGTTGCACCCTAGCCCTCCGCGTGACCCTATTTTTGTAAAAGTATATAGCCATGTGCTTTTTTAGACTCAGATCTATCTATGTTTCGCATTTCATCAAAATCGAATATATACTTTCAAAGAGAAAGTAATTTCCCCTTACCGCCCCACCTGCTCCTATCTTTAAAAAATGTATATCCTATGTCTTCTTCCAAAAGCAGATCTATCTATCTATCTAAACGGATAGATAGTTACAAAGAGGAATACATTTCCCCTTCTTCCCCTCGTGCTCCTAGGTTTAAAAAACCGATAACCTATGTGTCCATCTAGACTTAGATTGTTTCCGCGGTTTAGCCGTTAAGGCGCAACAAAAAAAAAAATAATAATGGCGCATAGTCATAGTCAAAACAAAGTATACTTTATGAGTTTAAACCAGTATTTTGTATGGCAATACTGCCCATTTCAAAAAAGGTAATCGGGTTTGGAATTAAGCATTTTTGGTGGAAGCTGTTCCTTACTGAATTACCAATTTAATGATTTTAACAAGGCGTGAAACTAAAATAATCTATTCTTGAGAAGTAAAGGGTGTTTTTTATTGAGGTATAGAACTTTAAGTTGGCATCACTTGTTTAACTGGCGGCCATTTTGTCAGCTGTCAAGTGATTAATATTTAGTTTGGTTTGCCATTTCATCATAAACAGGTTGACAAAAGAACAACGCTTGCAAATCGTGCAAATTTATTTCGAAAATAATGGTTCAGTTCGCGAAGTTTACCGCAAGCTCCGTCCATTTTATGGTTGACATAATCGTCCATCAGAGCAATTAATTCGGTTAACCATGGATCGTTTTCGCACTACGTTTACTCTATGTGATAATACGCATCCGCAGAGACGTCGAACAGTGCGCACCGAAGAAACAATTGCCGCTGTAGAGCAAAGTGTTGAAGAGGACCCGAATGAATCGATTCGCCACCGTGCACAGCAATTGGAGCTTTGTCCATCAACTTTATGGAAGATTTTGAAGATTTTGAATGTGGATGAGTTGTGGTTCCAACAAGACGGCGCTACATGCCACACAGCGCACGTCACAATCGATTTATTGAAGGAAACATTCGATGAGCGCATAATTTCGCGGAATGGACCTGTCAATTGGCCACCAAGATCGTGTGATTTGACACCATTGGATTATTTTCTTTGGGGATATGTGAAGTCGCTCGTCTACGCCAACAAACCAGAAACGTTAGGGGACTTGGAAGCCAACATTCGTGGCTTTATTGCCAACATACGGCCCCATATGCTCGAAAAAGTGGTTGAAGATTGGACCTGTAGAATTGGCTTTATTCGAGCCAGCCGCGGCGGCCACATGCCCGAAATCATATTTAAACATTAATGGCATAAAATTATCCTTCCAATAAAGCCAAATTGATGGACAATTAAAACGATTTTCTTGTGTTTTATTTCAATTCGAAGTTCTATACCTCTAAAAAAACACCCTGTACAACAACAAGACCGTTTTACTTTGTGGATATGATTTGATACATCTTAAGCACCATTAATTGTTGTTTTTATTGTGGTCTGTAAAATTTATTGCAAAAATTTTGCACTGTTAAATGAAATGGTTTGAAACAGGCGTACTTTATGGTACAAAGATATTTTTCTGACACTGTACTTGTTTGCTGGTGCCAACAAAAATAAAAAAACTTACCGAAATTTAAAAAAAAAGCGCACCATTCACCAATTAAGGAATTTTTAGCACAAAAAATTTAAAAAAGCACCAAAAGTGGTTGAGTTGACAGAACTGGTGGTATTTCATACTATTAGATCCCACAAAAAGTCCACACAGCACGTGTAAGCAAATAAATCGTCTACTTCGCGGTTGCTGTCGTTACTTAGATAAATAGCAATGTGGCACCTAGATGTCACAATAAGAGGAGAAAATATTTATGCTGGTATCGATAACTTACAGCAAACTGTTTGAGGTTTGTGAATTTGCTGTTTCTTTTTGGCAAAGGTTAGTGTCTTTGTTAGGTTCGGTTTTATATTCATAACAGTTCCTTTCGAACTGTGGGTTAATATTAAAACAAAAATAAACTTATAGTTGCTCAAATTAATAAATTAAATTAATTATAATTATTAATTAATTAATTTAATTAATAATTAATTTTATCAATTAAGATGAAAATGGTGAACAATGCGGAAAAACGGCTAAATGCTGCAAAAATTTCATTATACTGTGACGACTTGTATGAATTTTATACAAGTTTTTTTTTAATATTTTATAACTCTACTAAACGGCGGCGATATGGGTTAATAATTACACTGTACGACAAAAATTTATGAAGCTAAAATACCTGGAGGTATTGCCCCCTAGTACAACAACAATTTGGTTTAGATATTTTCCAAACATCTCCAAAATCTCGAGTCTGGAATAAAAAACCCGCTTTTTCGTATCTATGTATCTATGTAGTTATCTATCTGTAACGTAGTTGAATATCAACAGATTTCTAATGTATAAACGGATTTGGAAAGAAGAGATTAAGAACTTTCGAACAATATATATATATTTGATATTTAAGTAAATTACAGATTTCCATAACCGGAAAAAAAAATTCTTAAGCGACATTGTTTTCGAACATAATTTTTTTTGTCGACGATCGCAAGTAATCGATTTTCGTCAATAAATCAACTTGCAAAATAATCTCGCTTAACCTTTTTTTTTTGCAGTTATGGCACAATACATATAATTGTATATTTTTTCACTAAATTTTTATGATATTTATAAAGTAAATGTGGTTTTGTGCAACCAAATACGTTAGAATTATGAAATATTTTATTAAAAGTTTATTGTTTTTTGTTTTGCATAATGTTTTTTGTGCCCTCTTTGTGCACTTTTTGTGTAGTGAAGCTTCCAGGATAATAAAAATACAATTAAATAAAAATATCACAAATTTATAGTTAAATTTTTTTTGTAACACTAATCGTCAAAAGTTTTTTCTTAAGATCCAAAATTTTCACACACAACATCTTTACATTCCTCTAAATTATAATTGTTTTTTATTATAACTCTGCTATTTTGCGTTTTGTTAATTTTTATGGCAACTAGAGTTCGACCGATTAATCGGCTTCGGCTTCGGCCTTCGGCCAAAAATTGGTAATCGGCCAACATTCGGCCTATGGCAAAAATCGGCCGATTAGCCGAAGCAGAATATTTTTCATCCCAAGCTTGAAAAATAACATTAACTTTGGTCGTTGCTCGCCGACAGTTTCTATTGTGTTTAACGTTTTGAAGAGTTGCTTTAGTTTTATTTTTCTTGTTATGTATCCAATAGATATTACAGCTATTTCAGTGATCTCAAAAAAGGAAACTTTTTTCTTAATTCATATAAAACAAGTATCATTTTTAAAATTTAAAACATTCGGCTTCGGCTTCCGTTTTGGCCGAAATTTAGGATTTTAGCCGAAGTTTGGCTTCGGCTTCGGCCAAAAAAAAAACGCCTTCGGTCGATCTCTAATGGCAACGTAGAGTGGAAAATTTTTGTCGTTTCCGGATCAAAAATCTGTAACTTTTGAATGGTTGACTATTTTTGTAAGATTTTCTTTTGTTTTGTTGAATATGTGAGATTTAAGCTTTAATTTGTATGTTCAAGCATAAAAATATAGTCATAGTAAAAAAAGCTATGAATGGTTGAAAATAATTTTTTTTTTTATAAAAAAGTTATGTTAAGACAAGTAAAAGAAGTGTTTTTATGATAACAACTTAAACTTTAATGCTTTTTTCAAAAGTAGATTGGCGGCAAGCAGCGCTAGTAGTTAAAATCCCAGTCAAAGTTGTGTAGTTAAGCTAAAAAATTTTTAAAGTCGAAACACAAAAAAATATTCCTACAAGTTTATTTGAAAATAAGATCAAAAATCAATTAAAAATGTATTTAATTAAGTCAAGTCAACTTTTATTTAAAAATTTATTTAATTTCAAACTGTAATTGACTCAATAACATTTTTAATTGATTTATTGTTTTATTTTCAATAAAAGTTTTTTCTGTCGTCATTTTCTGCAAATAACTATTGCTTGTTATCTTATCTATACGATGGATATTGTTTTGTGGTTAATTTCAAACATTTGAAAAACCCAATTATGAGATGCATTCAGCTCATACTCGTATTATCCACTGTACATCGTTGCAGCGCCTTTGGTGTTAAGTCATGTTGCTTGAAATTTTTTTTACTTTAATTTTTGGTTTCATCCTGCAGAAAATTTTACAATTTCCAAACTTATTACGCTCTTCCTCCAATTTTCAGCATGAAGGACCATGAAATAGTATTGCGCAAGAAATACAAAAAAAATACCTCTCAATCTTACATGAGATCTTTAATCTTTAGTCCAAATTGACATTTTCAAAACCTATTTTGCCCGTTATGCTAATAAACTTAAAAACATTCAAACTATGTCATCACTAAAATAGATTTAAAGTTTAATGTTAAAGATTTATAAACAGTCTTGCTACAAAACAAGCAGCATTTTACCTTATTCGCCTGCTTTTGTGTGCAACAAACAAAAACAATTAGAATTTTAATACATGAATCATAACCGTAGTCATAATACATTAAAATAAACATTAACATAAATTGCAATTATAATTTAAATATTACAAAAATGAAATGTAAAATAGTAATAAACAATGAAAAAGTGAAAAATGCAAATTTTCCAAACTCAGTGAAAATAATATTAAATAAAATAAACCAGTACAACGAACGCATCCCTTCATAGACAATTTACACCCTCACACGGAAGCCCAAAGTGCGCATAGAAATGATAAGGTTACTTATTTTCTTTTTGCCTTGATTAGTTCAATTACTAGCAAAATATTTTTTCTGATGAATTTTCATAAAAACCTGCATTATTTAAATTAAAACAAAAAAAATTCAAAAATCTCTTAAAAAAATGTATAAAAATTAGTTTTTACATAACTTTATAAAATTGCTCAGTTAAATTTGATATATGTATATAAAAATTATCAATACATTTTTTTAATTAAAAAATAACAATTTTAATAAATTTGTATATATTTTAGTTAAATAAAAAAAATTTTTTTTAACAAAATTCTTATAAAATTCTGCAAAAATATTTTGAAATAAAAATTTTGTATCACTTTTTCAATAAATTTTTTAATATTTTTAATTTATTAAGCAACATTTTTTAAACTGACTTTTAAAAAACAAGCATTGCAATAAATTTTTTTAACAAATATTTTTGTACCAACACTTTTTAAGAGTTTTTCATTAAAACAATTTTCATTAAAACCTTATAAGCAGATTTTGTAAAAAATTTCGTTTCTAAACGTTTTAAATTTGTATGAAAAATAACAAAAATTCGTTTCAAAATATATTTTTTCCATACAAATTTCAAAACGAAAAATTCGTTTCTATTTACAAAATTTACCCTTTAAATAAATTTATTTTTGTTAAATATTTTTAACCAAATATTTAATTCAAAATAAAAGTCTTAATTAAAACATCAGTAAAATTAATAATGTAAATTTTAAATAAAATTCATTAATAAAAATTTTTAATAAAATTGTATAAAAAAAGTTTAATTTTGCAACAAAAATTTTTACCAAATATTTTTTATAAAATAATTTATGAACATATTTTATTAAAAAATTTAATTAATAAAATTTTATTTATTTTATTTATTTTATTAAAAAATTTAATTAATAAAATTTTTTAATAAAAACAAAAATTTTTTCGATTTATCAAAATTTTTTTATAAAATTTTTTTTGAGAACTTTTCTATTCAAAATTTTTAATAAAATTTTTTGTTTGAAACTTACAATAACTCTTTTTTCAAATTCCAATCAAATTGCTTGTTAAATTTTTCAGTTAAATTTTATTTTTATAATTTTTTTTTTCATAAAATTATTATAAATTTTTTTTGGCAAAATAATAAAATATTTTGTAAAAATTTTTAATTAATTCTTTTTGAACCGAAAGACTTTTTTAACTTAAAAAAATTTAATATGTAGTTTTATTTTAAGCGAAACGACTTACAGAAACTAAAATAATAAAATCATAATATAATAATATTGGTGCCTTTGGCTCCTTCTAATATAATATTTTACAAAATTTTTTAGTTGCAGTTTTCTAAAAAAATTTATAAAACCTTAAAAAAATTTAATAAAAATTCTTAGTTATTAAAAAATTTATAAAAAAAATTTAAAATTTTTAAATTTTGTAAATTTACAAAAATTTTTAACAAAACTTTTCATCATAATTAAAAAAAATTTTTTTATAAAAATGTTGAACTTAAAAATCTTTAAATTGAAAATAAAATTTTTTAAATTTCTTATAAAATGTTTACAAAAAAAAAATGTCTAACAAAAACTTTTCAGTAAATTAAATACTTCAGAGAACTTTTTTTAAGAATTATTTAATAAAATTTTGAAAGTTTTCAATTTAAATTTGTTTTTATTTTAGGAATTTTGATACAATAAATTAACAAATCTTAAAATATTAAAAATACAAGTTTAAAATTTGCAATAAATATTTTTATAAAATATATTAGGAACTGTTTCAAAAAAAAATTGTATATAATTTTTTATTTTAAAATTTTTTATATTAAAATAACAATCTTTTCATAAATTTATTTTCGTTAAATAAAAATATGTATTCCTAAAAGTTGGGAATAAACATTTTTGATAACTTAGTAAAATTTCTTCGTAAAATAATTAAAGCAAAATTTTTTTATTTTAATGAAAATTTTTGTTTTGTATATCTTTAAAATTTTTATTATTATATGTGACCCGGTCTATGAAAAGGTGGCTTATGACTCAAAAAATTATTTTTCACTTTTTTTGGTTCGTATAGTTTTTGAGACACTTTTTAACATGGTGAAAAGCAGAAAGTCCTAACTTACTTAGAAGTATAGGGTGTTTTTTATTGAGGTATAGAACTTTAAGTTGGCATCACTTTTTTAACTGGCGGCCATTTTGTCAGCTGTCAAGTGATTAATATTTAGTTTGGTTTGCCATTTCATCATGAACAGGTTGACAAAAGAACAACGCTTGCAAATCGTGCAAATTTGCTTTATTCGAGCCAGCCGAATTGGCTTTAAAAAAGCCGAATTGGCTTTATTCGAGCCAGCCGCGGCGGCCACATGCCCGAAATCATATTTAAACATTAATGGCATAAAATTATCCTTCCAATAAAGCCAAATTGATGGACATTAAAACGATTTTCTTGTGTTTTATTTTAATTCGAAGTTCTATACCTCTAAAAAAACACCCTTTATACTAAACATGTAGAGAAAGAAGAGCACAAATGAAAGAAAAACAGAATTTTATTGAAAATTGAAAATGAAGATAATACATGGAATTGAAAATAAAAAAAGCATTGAACGCTACAAAAATTATTTTACCAAAAAAAAAGAAAGATATTTTGCACAAAAAATATTTATTTAGCACTATTAAGTGGGTTTCTGCGTCGCCATCCTTGTTGAAACCTTTGAAGTTGCTCGTTTTTTTTAATCTTCTTCTGAAGATGAGGCCTTACGTTTTCCTGACGTTTTTATTGGAGTTGAACTCGCGGGTTTCTTTAGTTTTTTCGTTTTTGGATCGTGATTTGACGATGAAGCTACAGGTTTCTTCGGTTTCTTTTTGGACAATGAAGCCCCACAGGCTTCTTCGGTTTAGGTTTTGAGGATGAAGCCTTGGGTTCCTTCGATGACACTTTTGTGGCTGATAAAGCATCTTCAGAATTGTTTTTGATGAAATTTTTTTTCGATGGCAATGGACCCAAAATATCACCATTCATGGGATCTGAAACCAATCAATTTGTTTTCTTCCTTATCTATAGTAGACAAGTCCATTGTAAAAAAAACTTGTTCCACTTCCATTTGATCTTCAGCTTGAAATAATGATTGTAGTTTCTCATCGTAATTGATGCCAACATCATCGAAAGAATCATCATCATTCTCTTCATCTTCATCTTCACCAAAATATTTTTTAAAAACCTCGCAAAATTCTTCATCGACAGGCATTATAGGTATTCACGTCAAAATTTCCTAGAGTGGAAAAGGTGAAATTGGAAATAAATGACATTTGAACAACAACAACCGTACACAATTTTCCCCTCAAAATTGTTACATATACATTTACTTGAACAATGTCATAACTAAAAAAAACTACTCTTGGAGATATTTGATATTTGTACACAGAGAAAACAGTGCCTACTAAATACCTCATAAAATAGAACAAAATTAATAAGACATCTCTATGGTTTTTTTTTCAATCAGGAAATCTTATTAATTTCATAGAGAAAACCTTTTTGAAAAAATCAAGAAGAAATCTTGTAGTTTTTATGAGGTTATCTTATTGATTTTTTCAATAAAAAAATAAAAAAAAATGCGTCTTTATTCTCTGTACTTATGTATTTTCATTTAAATTCTATGCCATATACATATGTATGTAGTATATTGTAGATGTTATTTATTACTAACCAAGTATTGAACCAGCAAACTTCTACCAGATAGACAAGCACCCTACCGAATATGCTAACAAGCAGCCTGAATAACCATTGAAATTATTGTGCAAACATTCTTATACAAAAATGAAAAAGATCAGGAAAAAAATTGTCTCTATGTCTATTTATAGATATGAAATATCATGACACCTCATAAAATCAAGAAGATTTCTTTATTAAAAAAAATCACTAAGATGCTTTACACATACTCATATAAAAAACCTTTTTAAAAAAATTAAGAAGGCAACCTAATAAAATCATTAAGAAATCCCTTTAGTTTACAATTTATAAGAAAACCTAATAGAATCAAGAAGTTTTTCTCTATGGATTGTTTTTTTTTTTGGTGCCAAAAATAACGGAAATTGAGTAAAAAAAGTTGTGAATAATAAGATTTCTTCTTGATTTTATGTGGTTTTCTTCTTGATAAAATTAATAAGATTTACCACATAAAAACAATAATAAATCTCTATGAAAAAATCTTTCTGCTGGGATAACCCTTAGCCTAAAAACGGTTCATAGAGAAAATCTTCTTCAATCTATGAGGCAGTTTTTTCTCTGTGTAGATATATGCATGAAATTTTCATTGAATGCATTATTAACTCAAAATTCGATTTTTTAAGTTATAACAATATTTAAGTAAATGAGCAAATTTTATATCCATATTTGTTGTTCAAAGAACTATTTAGTTTAAATGCTTATTTATTATTTTTATTACATACATATTTATTATACATATATATTATAAGAAATAATTTGAAGAAAATTCCAAATATTTTTAGAATTTTATTTCAATATTATATATATATTGCAAGTAGCCTTATCACTTTGATGCTCAGCATACTTCCCTACTCATGCAGACTATATACATATACATACATTATGAATTTCATTTCGGCACATACTCACACTAATACTTCTGTAGTTTACAGTACAACAACAAATAACAATCAAAAATTATGTGTACATTTTAATTTGTCTAATGTCTCAATTTGAATAAATACCAACAATCGTTAGAATACTGAAAAGTAATAGAAAAAGAACGGACTAAATAAAATAGAAGGAAGAAAAAAAAGAATAACACGTAACACGGTACAAATTGTTAAAATATGCCACCGGGAGGGTGGAAGGAGGGCGAATGGTGGAAAGGACACGCATACGTAAACAAAAAACGAATTTAAATATACATACTTACATGTGTTTAGATGTACGTTAGTGTACACACATGTGCCTTTCAATGCTTAAGAGTGTAAAAATGTGTTTAGGTGTGAAAAAATTTAATCATATTGGTAGTGTAATTTTGTGGCTTTAACAACTTTTTTTTTTTTTAAACAAATGTAAGCAAATCGAACAAAATATATGTACTTAAAAAAACGAAAAATTTGACACACCACCCACCCGTACATTTGTTAGCCTTGCCTGCCTTCCATTATTGCCTTCGACAGTTCACATAATATTAGAGAAGATTTTAAAATTCCAAACACTACAAGTGTCATTTTCAATACTAATCTTATTTAAAAGTGAGAACTGGAAAAAAATTAATGATGTTTTTTGTTCATGCTAGAATTTTTGTCATTTGTACATAAGTTTTTGTTATTGTTTTTTTTTTTTTTGTTGGATTGCTTAAAAATAATTTTGCCTTTAGGCATGGGTATCATATACACCGGTTCCATAAGTAAAAAAAAATTCAGTTGTCATTAAGGTGACTTAAAGTGCTTTCCAATCGTATTGAGTTAGATTTATTTTTGATACATAGTGGAAGGAAAGTCGGAGTCAGGGTAGCTCCAAAACCGTCAGAGTTTGGAAACTGCTGTTGCCGAAATTCTTTCGGAGCTTGTAAATCTTGCAAATATCGCCCGATCTTAATCATTTTAATTTAGCTGCACAATCAACGTTGAGCGCCAAAAGTAAAATATACTTAGACCACCATTTTATCTCTTACAGTTCTAAAGTTATTTGACTTGAAAATTGTTTTTATAATTTTTGTTGTTAGTACATACATAACTTCTTTATTATCTAGCAAAAATCGTTTGGTTTTATTTGTTTTTAAAAAAGGACTATTCAAATTCATATGAAACATTTTTTTTTTGATATCTCAAAAATTGTAGCAAGGAATAATTTTGCAATTTTGATTTTATAAAAAAAGCATTATTAATATTTTTGTAATATTAAAAAAAAATAATCAAGTATTTGATAAAAACTTTAATTTTTTTTTCTAAGAGAAGGGGTCTCTAGAAAGATTGGGCGTCAAAAGTTCAACACTTCTTCTTTTCAAAACAGTTGGTTTCATCGAAATCGGTTGACTAGTTCAAAATCTGCTGACATTTTACCACTTTTTTTCTGATTGCACCCCACAGTGCAGCAATAAGCGCATTGACTAATACGCAATAACCTAAGTTAAATAATTAATAAAATACAATGACTACATTAAAATAAATTGATGCTGCTTCAACTTGTAATAACTTTGATTCAACATAGCTCCTTGTGTTATTTCAGTATCGAGTTTACGTTGTTCCAAATTGAAATAACTTTGATTCAACATGATTCTTCATTTTGATTTAACAGTAGGGGAATGTTAAATCAACATGAAATAAAGTTATTTCAAAAGGGAAAAAGTTTTCTGTGAATATTACTGTAAATCATGTTAGATTAACATGAAACTCATATGAAACAAAATAATTGCCGAAAAAGGTTAAATAAACCTTGTGTAGCTAGATTTTAAGTCGAAATAATTCTTCAACACCTATAACTAATTATTTTAGCTATTAACTGCCTCCGTCCCAGTTTAGACTTGCAACTTTTTATTTTTGAATAGAACAAGAGAGCAATACAAAATGTATATATATTTCTATTTCAATACCCTCCCACATATTCAAGAATTACTGCAACAAAAATTGCAAGTATGGACCGTGACTTATTTATAAAAAATATTACGGCCTTATAAAGGCTTAATGAGAAAATGTTTCTATGGAAATCTGTTTTATAAATCCCCTTTTAAGCATGCGTTAATAATTTTTTATAAATTGGGCCTTAACTATAAAAAAATTAAATTGACTGCTTAATAGTGTAACAGCTGATTGACTTCGATGATGATGACCTTTAATGACAAAAATTCAAATTTGAATTGAAAAAAATTATTTGTTATTGGTTAAGCATGTCTAGGTGCATTAGCAAGTAAATTTTTTTTAAATCGTATTCATTTTGACAAGCGTTAAATAAAAATAAAATATTAAAATTAAAATTTAAAAATAAAACATTTTATTAGAGAAAAAAATTAACAATTATTATGAATAAACTCAGTAAAGTGCGACTTTGACTCGCACACTTCCGTATAAATAAATTTAATGTATAAATTTGATGTATAAGTTTAAGGAAAAAATTTAAGTACCCTGTTAACTTTTTTCAGTTTTTGGCGATTCTTTTTTCATTTTGGCGATTTTTCTTAGTTTTGGCGCTTTTTGTCATTTTGGGATTTTTTCGATATTTGAGGTTTTTTTAGTTTTGGCGTTTTTTTTAGTTTTTTCTTTTGGGATTTTTTTCTTTTTGGCGTTTTTTTTAGATGTGGCATTTTTTTCTTCTTAGTTTTGGCGCTTTTTTTCGTTTTGGGATTTTTTTCGGTCTCTGAAGTTTTTTTAGTTTTGGTATTTTTTTTTTGTTTTGGCGAGTTTTTTTGTTTTTGACGATTTTTTAGTTTTGGCACTTTTTCTTATTCTTGGCGCTTTTTCGTATTTGGGATTTTTTTTTTTTTGGTTTGAACGTTTTATTAATTTAGTGGTTTTATTTAATTTTGGCGTTTTTTAAATTTTGACTTTTTTCGGTTTTGGCATTTGATTATTTTTGGCGCTTTTTCTTAGTTATGGCGGGTTTTCTGATTTTTGGTGACTTATTTTAATTTTAGCGATTTTTAATTTTGAAATATTTTAGTTTTAGCATTTTTGAAAACTTCAAGAGTTTGCTTCCTACGGTTTCCAAGATAAAGCAACTTGACAAAATTACGCAGTAAAAATAACATTAACTGCTGGAATACCCTTTAATATTGATTTAATAAATCAATAAAAATACACTAATTTTGAATATTTTAAATGTCTTTATATAATTGCCTGTACATTACATTAGGATTTCACAATTTTTCGTTGCTCGCCTTAGAACACCCTTTAATATTTAACTGCCATTTACTTGTCGATGTAGCGGCCAAAGTTTTACATATGCTGTGAAAACTTCAAGTCCGCAGCTCTTACTTTTCTCGAACAAGCAGCCTGTGATAGACAGACGGACATAGCGTAGCGAAAACATTAGGGTTTCCTTTCACTTTTGGTGTACGGAACTCTAAAAAGTACTGTCACCTTTGAAACAAAATTGATTGAATGCTTTTAGATTTTTCATTTATGAAGTTGTTTCACGAATTTGTATTTTATTTTAAAATTTCTCTATCGAATATAAAAAAGGGTAATTTTTTTTTTGACGTGATAGTGAGTGACAGCGAAAATACATGTTTGTCATGCTTAAGGTTGTGAAAAACTGAAATATATTCAACTGAATTGCTCGTAAGCATGCGGGAATAAATATATTCTCATCGAAAGTTGGCGTGACAGTGAGTCAAAAACAGTCACGCGCACTTGACCGAGTATGAGTGTGTGCGTGGCCGCAAGTAGAAAATGGTCACGCCTACTGCTGTGTTATCAGATTTTTTATAAATATGTCAACTTTCATGAAATTCGGTTAATTTTTTTTAAATTATTGAATATTGTCTTCAAAGGACTCTCGACACGACCAAAAATTCTTTTCACAATAACAGTAAAATTTAATTGACAAACATAGCAAATATAAAAATGTTGACTTTTTGGATCATGATCGGTAGGAAGGGGGAGTAAAGTGTACCATTTGTTTATGTGAAGCATTCTTAATACTTCATGGAAACTGTGTGGTCGCGCCTTTAGTCACTCAAAAATACAAGTTCAATACACACATTCAATACATCTTTTTTTTTTTTCTTATCGTTTAGTATCCATCACTTCCATGTTGTAAAGCTTATCATTCTTAACTTTATCCTTATGATATTTATATGCAATAAATTTTTAATGTTTCCTTCAAACACTCCACCCATTTAACCTCCCCTCCCCTGCCCACCCCTCCTGCCACTGTATAAATTGACAATCGTAGCAAACGTGTATCTTAAGTGTCATTATTTTAAATACTTCCGTTACAGAAAATTATATTTATTTTTTTAAACGTTACCGCACATAATCCTGCCACTGTTTCTGTCCATATATAAATATAAATGTATATAAAAAAAACGCCATAGGACTTGAACTTTCTTCGTTGAGTCTATTCAAAGCACGTCTCCCTTGACTTCATGTTAATAAATTCAATATTGAAAAGAAATAATAGAATTTTCACGTGTTAAGTTCTTTTCTTCTTTTTTTTGCAATTGTTTTTTGTAGAAACACTTTTGCTGAGAAAATGTAAAATTTCCTTTTAAAATTCAGTACCAGAAAAAAAGGAGAGTGTGAGGTTAGCAGAAGAATATTGGTTTCTTAAGTTTGTAGACAAATTGATTGGTTGACACTGTAGTATGTTGCTAAAAAGGCGTTGCTGGCTGGCTGCTCTGTGTTGTCTGATTTAATAACTTAATTTATTTTGGCATTTTTTACTCATGCTACTCGTAAATGAATGTAATAAGTATGAGCTTGTCTCACGAGATCGAGTCTTAAGGTTGGGACGAGAAACATTTAAACTAGTTTTAAATATCTTTAAGCGTGCTTATGAAATTGATAATGATTTATTTAAAAATGTTTTATATGGAGCCAAGTAAACTTTGTTATATCAGAAAATTTTATAAAAAAGTGAAATTTTAAATACATTCCCCCACTACAGATGCCAATCGGGACTGACTTTTTAAAATCCCAGGGTTCTAAAGTTTTGATATACAGTTTACACTTGGCACCTGGTGTACCCTTGGACTCTACTAAAAATGACTGGAAACCGTACATTTGGCTTTGTTCATTGCTTATGAAAAGCCGGACTTGGAAAACGCCGAACATACTGGGACTTATAATTAAAAAATCCCGGGCTTTGGGATTTAAGAAATTCCGAAAATCCCAGAGAAATTCCGAAAATCCCGGTTTGGCATCTCTAATTCCAACTTTGTTTGCTTCTAGTTAATCCGATATATGTGCATCATGCTTTTTTTTAAAGTTAAGTGTCAGAATCAAAGAAAAGTGCAACATGCCACGTAGCACGTCTGGCGAAGGAATAAATTCGCTGCAAGGGCTCCATGGATTGGCCTCTAAGACCATGCGATTTAGACCGCTACTACTCTATGTGGTTCTATGTGATCACTTTGGTATACAGCGATCAGCCATAGACAACTGATGATATGAAAGACACATTACCACTGACATATGGACTCCATTGCTGGAAAAAGGTGATCCATAAGTCCTAGTTTACACTATGCAAGTCTTATTGCTAAGCTGATTAGTTTGTAGGAGAGAGAGAGGCGAGGGGAAAAGTAACGAGTAATCAGCTTAATGTACTGTCAATACGTTTTGTTTTCTCATGTTAAAAAAAGAGCACATGCATACACAAACATTTTCCTTAAAAAAACTGTGTTGAAAAATAAGACTTGCATTGTGTGAACGCCCATTAAAGTTCAAAGAAGAATAAGTGATAAGTTTAGCTATAAGACTTGACTAGTGCGAACTGGGTCTAATTACGGCTGGTCAATAATTCACAGACTTTTTGAATTTTCCTCCCCTGCAATAGGCGATTGTCATTGTGTAGAGAGAGATAGAGATGTCTTAAAAGAGAAAAATGTAAAAAAAGAAAGAGATATGGAGAAAGATAGATATAAAGGAAGAGAGATATATGTATTGAACAGAGCTGTTAAATTTTGATTACGATTAGTAATCAATTAGATTACATTTTAAAAAGAATTGTAATGATTATATAATTGCCTTCAAAAGAATTGCTGACAAATAATTGATTATGATTACTAATAATCGAAAAGTAATCTGAATTACTTAAAATTACTAAACATAATCAAAAAGAATCAAAAGTAATCCGACTACTTGCAAAGGTTATTTTTGATTCTAAATAAATAATGAAAAGTAATCCTTAGAAGTAATCGGATTATTTTTTGATAACTTTTGATTCTTTTTGATTATTTTTAGTAATTGTAAGTAATTCAGATTACTTTTCCATTATTAGTAATCGTAATCAATTATAAATTGTGCAAAAAAAATAATCAAATTAGTAATCATTACGATTACTAATCATTACTTAACAGTTATTGTATTGAAGTAGTGAGAGAGAAAAAGACAGACAAAAAGGGAGAGAGAGAGAAAGAAAGTGGGAGAGATAGAAAATGACAAAGTTGCAGAAATAGAGAGCGATACTGGAAAAGATAGAGAGACTGAAAGAGAGAAAAAGGCTGAAGAAGAAATAAAGGCTGAACGAGAGAGAAAGACTGAAAGAGAGTGAGAGATACAGGGTGAAAGAGAGAGACAAAAAGAGAGGTAGAATGAAAGGAAGGCACCCATGGAGAAAAAGAGGCGGAAAGACAGATAGTAAAATTACATAGAAAAGTAGGTAAATAGAGATTGAGAGCGAGAGAGAAAGAAAAAAAGTATAGAAAGAGAGGTAGAAAGGAATAGAACTAGGGAGAGAGCAGAGTATAAACAAGAGGATATATATATAGAGAGAGAGAACAGAGTAGGGAAAGATCAGAGTATAGAGAAGGGCACTTTAGTCGGTCAAACGGTCACGCTGGAGAAAGGAAGATATAGAGAGAGAACAGAGTGGGGAGAGAAGAAAAGATAGCGGTTCTTCTTAGAAATATAGAAGAGGGAGAAAAAGAGAGATTGAAAAAAATATAGAAAATGATGATGATGAAATAATGTTCATTTTACTTATTTCCAAGAAAATAAATATGCTTTTTGAGTTTCTATAAAAAAAAAATTATACTTATATCAAGATTTCTGTATTAAATATCATATTTACACTATATATGTATAAATTTTTTGAAAAAATTCGAGCTCTATATCGAATTTTTAAAATATGTATATTACAATAACAAGTAAAACAATGCAAAAAGAGAAAAATTATGAAAAAAAAAACTAATATTTTTATTTGCAAATGCTGTAAAAGTGATTTTTCTACAATGTTCGAAATTTCGAACTTAACTTCGAATTTTCGAAAATTAGGAAATTTTAAATTTGAAACTCTTCAAATTAATAATTTATTTAATTTTTTAAGTTTGAGATATTTTTGTTTTATATAAAACTACAATTTTGATTTCCACACTCCTGTGTGTGGCTTTTTCATAATTTTTCTAACAATTAAAAATCATAAAAAATAGAAGAAAAGAGAGAGCATACATAAAAAGATCGTGGATTGCAGTAGTTAATTAAACTTTGGCTTTGGCTCTCTTTTAAATGCCGGTTTTCTAACTAGGAAATTATAGCCTTGAAAAAAAACTAAAAACATTTCATTTCCTTAGATCTTAAACCAAAGTATTTTATGTATAACACTTTCGTCATTAATTTTAAACTAATTTTACGATTCTAAAGCAAAAGCTATTAAACAAACACCTCATTTAAAAAATACAAATATTAGTAAAATTAAATTATAATACTGGGAGTGGTTACTAATGCTCTGACTAACTCAAGTATAAATAAAAATTGAAATGCCTCTTTAAAAGCAGGTAATTATGACTGCAAAGTAAAACACAACTATTTGTTTAAAAAATAAACATTAAAACCCTCATTCGCAATTGAAAGAGTTACTCTTCCAATTGGGAAAACAGCTTTAAATTAAATACTTGCTTAACATTTAAATACGTCAAAGTTTGAATGAAAGTGCATGCATGACATTACGACAAGGAACTCACATTTGCTCCTCTCTAGTTTATTACCTTATTTAAGGTAGTCAGCCTTTTAGCAACCCAACAGGATTCGTGCTTTTCTTGTGAACGCATGTCTGGGAATAAGTTTTAGACTATGGACAGAACATTATTTAATTATAAAAAGCTTAGAACAGTGCAATAACTAACGTTTTAGTCAAATAAGCCTTTTTTTAGTTATTATTATTATTGTTGTTTGTTGGTATGTTGGTTTCAAGGTAATACAAAAAGGGTTAAATGTGAGTAGCGTGTGTGTAGTGGTATAAACCGGTTAGGGGAGGGGGGAGGGGGGAAGTGACTGCTGGTAGGTGTGTACTGTAACCACTAACAGCGATTGCACGTTTATGTAATAAGAAAGAAAATATCATAAATAGCTAATTCTAGTTTATGTGTGCGTTATACAGTTGGTGACACAAGTTAAACTACGAATAACTATTGTTGCTCTTTTATAAGCTGAATTCCTTCGCTTCACGTTTCGTAATAGAATTTTTGTATGGACAACATTTTTTTAATATGAGCTTTTAAGTCTTGCTTGGATAGGTAGAGCTTTGATAGAAACTACTTTTTTAGTTCAGCCTTACTCCAAGAGGTAATCAGGATAGAGACTTGAATTTATTACTCCAAGAGCTAATCAGGAGGAGACTTCTATATATTTGGTTTCTGTGGTCCTAAATGACTTTCAGGCGTTTAGACAAACTCATGCAAAGATTGTTCGGCGACGAATTCGTTGTCTCACGTGCTAGCTGTGTTTACACCAATCATCAACGGTTACATATTTTTGTTACATACTGTAAAAATAAAATATTTAAACAGAAAAATATACTTAGATGATACAAGGTTTTCGGGTAATTTCAATACAATATTGTCAAAATGTCCTGTCATATAGATGAACAACCCTCACAAAAATTATATACATACGTACATGCATACATGCATACATACATACATACATACATACATACATACATACATACATACATACATACATACATACATATATATGTACATTAGGGCGGGTCGATTTAAAAATCGCACAAATTACAAGGAAAATCGTATTCTAGGGATCAAAATAAGAAACTTTGCCGAAGGAACCATACCTCTAAAATGTATTTTGATGTCCCGACTTTTGATCCGAAGGGTCAAATTTTGAAAAATCTCACTTTGACCCATTTAGAGTTCCTCAATCGAGTCAAAATGTATGACCAACCCCCACTAGTTTTGGAGGTCCGACCCACCTATACCAGTGGCAGAACCCCTGGAACCACCCCTGGGGGGTTCCCCATACAAATATTTCAAATAATCACAAATGTTTGTATGGTGATCGGTCACACATTTTGACTCGATTGAGGAAATCTAAATGGGTCAAAGTGAGATTTTTAAAAAATTTTACCCTTGAAGAAAATTTTACCTTTCGGGTCAAAAGTCGGGACATCAAAATACATTTTACAGGTATGGTTCGTTCGGCAAAGTTTCGTATTTTGAGCCCTAGAATACGAGTTTCCTTGTAATTTTAGCGATTTTTTTGCCTCCATACATATCGACCCGCCCTAATGTACATATATATATATATATATATATATATATATATATATATATATATATATATATATATATATATATATATAATTGTGTGCGTGCATTTATGTTTAACCGAGCGAGCAACAAATAAATTTTTATTTAACAAACAAGACATAAATAAACTCTTGGCATTCGCCACTTAAAGGTATTTTGAATTGTATAGAGTAACTTCAAACTCATAAATATTATAGTTACATTTCAATCATACTTTCAAATTTTATGCTTGAATTGCTTATACATACATACATACCTACATCCCGACAACATACATGCACACGTGGGAGTATCGCATAAAATAGAATCCAATTGAATTGAAATTTAAAAAATATAATTTTTATATAGATAAAACGTATGAATAATATGAAAAGAGTTATGCATTGCAAACATAAGATAGCAAATAACAAGAAGTCAATGTCATGTCACATACACGAAGTTAACTAAATTGAAAATACATATATATATATTCAATATAAAAATATTAATCAGCGAACAATTTCAACGTTGTGATTCAAT
This sequence comes from Tachina lurida, assembly GCA_944452675.1. Classification (NCBI taxonomy): domain Eukaryota; kingdom Metazoa; phylum Arthropoda; class Insecta; order Diptera; family Tachinidae; genus Tachina; species Tachina lurida. The sequence continues at coordinate 29,357,553 of OX101753.1, read as the reverse complement.
ACATATCGTATAGGTCGTAAAAATATGAGTGCGTACACAGAGAAAACAGTGCCTACTAAATACCTCATAAAATAGAACAAAATTAATGAGAAATCTCTATAGTTTTTTTCAATAAGGAAATCTTATTCATTTCATAGAGAAAACCTTTTTGAAAAAATCAAGAAGAAATCTTGTAGTTTATATGAGGTTATCTTATTGATTTTTTCAATAAAACAAAATAAAAAAAATTTATTCTCTGTACTTATGTATTTTCAATTAAATTCTATACCATATACATATGTATGTATGTATGTAGTATGTTGTAGATGTTATTTATTTATACATACGTACATACATACATACACATTAGGTTATATTCTTAACTTATTTACTCACCAAGTATTGAACCAGCAATCTTCTACCTGATAGACAAGCACTCTACCCAATATGATAACAAGCAGCCTGAATAACCATTGAAATTATTGTGCAAACATTCTTATACAAAAATGAAAAAGATCATGAAAAAAATTGTCTTTATGTCTATTTATAGATATGAAATAACAAGACACCTCATAAAATCAAGAAGATTTCCTTATTAAAAAAATCAATAAGATAATTTACACATACTCATATAGAAACCTACTAAAATCAAGAAGAAAACCTTATTAAAAAAATTAATAAGGCAATGTAATAAAATCAAGAAGAAAACCTTTTTAAACAAATCAAGAAGGCAACCTAATAAAATCAATAAGAAATCCCTATAGTTTACAATTTATAAGAAAACCTAATAGAATCAAGAAGTTTTTCTCTATGGATTGTTTTTTTTGGTGCCAAAAATAACGGAAATTGAGTAAAAAAAAGTTGTGAATAATAAGATTTCTTCTTGATTTTATGTGGTTTTCTTCTTGATAAAATTAATAAGATTTACCACATAAAAACAATAAGGAATCTCTATGAAAAAATCTTCGCTTCTTTCTGCTGGGATACCCCTTAGCCTAAAAACGGTTCATAGGGAAGATCTTCTTGATTCTATGAGGCAGTTTTTTCTCTGTGTATGGTATCTTAGACGTTTAATTTTTAACAATTCAGCGCAATACGGCTTAAAGTCCATTCATGTCAATAAATTAAAATGCATAAGTTTATTTATATTTTTAAATATATTACAACGACGATGGATCTAAAATTAAATTGATGGATCTTAAAATTAAATAAATAAATAATTTGTAATACATACTAACGTGGAAACGAATTTTAATTCATTTATATAACAAGGCTTGCATTCGTTACCTTAATATAGAAAAGCCCTAACTCATTATTTTTTTGTAATCCAGATTTTTGAATTTTTCTGTACATCAGATGTTTTTCCATCGAATTATACAAAAAACGTGATTTCAATAAAATGATAAGTTAGGGCCTTTCTACATTAAGGTAACGATATATTCTATTTGAATGCCTGAAGCAAGTACCCATGTGAACCAGCCAATAAGTACATACATACATATATAGAGCCACCGAGAGAAACACGAGAGAAATGTATTCGCGTATGTGCATTTATTTGTATAAGAAGCCGATTGATGTTCGGCACTCTGGTGTTACTTTGGGCAGCTCAGATATAGGAATCATGCAAAATAATTTATGCGAATTGTTTGTGTCAAAAGTCATTTAAAAATAATAGTTAAAGAAAATTTTTTGCTGCATTAAATATCTTCGAATCATTCATCATTCATCATTTCGAGCCATTCATCTAAATGGTAAAGTCATATTCATTTATTCCTTTTACTTATTTCCAAGAAAATGAATATATTTTTGATTTTCTACAACAAAAAATTATACTCATATCAAGGTTTCTGTATTAAATATCATATTTACATTATATGGGCTTAATTACGAGTGTCGTATTTCGACTACGACTACGACGATTTCGTACTAGATTAAAGAAAAACGGTTGCAATGCTCTTTAGTCTAGTACGAAACCGTCGTAGTCGAAGTCGTAATACGACACTCGTAATAAGGCCCATATGTACAAATTTTTTGCGAAAATTCGAACTCTATATCGAATTTTTAAAATATGTGTATCACAATAATAAGTAAAACAATGCAAAAAGCGAAAAATTATTTAGAAAAACTAATTTTTTTTTTTTTAAAATACTGTTATAGCGATTTTTTTACAATGTTCGAAATTTCGAACTTAACTTCGAAATTTCGAAAATTAGGAAATTTTAAATTTGAAGCTCTTCAAATTAATAATTTATTTTTTTTAAGTTTGAGGTTTTTTTTATATATATAAAACTACAATTTTGATTTCCACACACCTGTGCGTGGTGTTTTCATAATTTTTCAAACAATTAAAAATAATTCCACCAAAAAAAACCGTTTTTAATACAAAGGTGTAATAGATCATTTTCGAAAAAAAAATTGTGGGACCCCAAACAGGAAGTAAACTCCTTCAAACAAAAAAAAAGTTTGAAAATCTGTTGGTTAAGAAGAAGTATGTATGTGAAGTATAAAATTTAATTTTAATTAGAGTGCCTCCGCCCATTTTGTCAAATGTAAGATTGTGTGTCTTTCAGAGCTCAGGGTGTGTGGTAAATTTAATCGTTTAAGTAGAACCACCTGAAATATAATCATAAATACTTTTAATGGGCGTAACCCGGCCCATTATTTCAACTTTAAAACTGTGTAATTATAAAAAGAACCAAAGGTGTTTGCTAGGTTTTGCAGCAATCAAATAATTAGAATATCATAAAATCAATGAGACGAATTGGAATTGGAAAAACTTACAATCGGTCTAAAATGCTCCGAAATATGAAGCAACAGTATAAAAGAAAATACAGGTTTTTTAACTCGGTTAAAAAAACAAACAAAATTTCCTGTAAAGGAGTGGCGAAATATCGAAATAAAAATAAAATTTTTAATCCGGAAAATTACAATTAATAAAAATACTGATCCTAAGCCCGATTAAAGGCTAAAAATCAAAAAGAATTGACCTTAATGTAAAATAAAAATCAAGTTCAAAGTCTTTATGCGAAAATGCGAATATAATATCGAATTTTCGAACTACAGGGCACGCTTCATTTGCGCAACCAGCGATTATTCCAAAACCCCAATTAGCGCAAAAGGTAATTGTTGTACGTTACAGTCCTAATAAAAGCAACTTATCTCGAACAACATTCTTAACAAGTACAACTTTTTAAAATTTCCACTGAATTAAAAAACGTAATTTTAACAAGCAATTAAAAAAATATATTGCTATTCAAAAAATTTAGAAAGCTGCTGCCATTAAAAAAAATTAAGGCTGTTGTCCTGCTGCTTTTGCTTATATTTTGTATAAAATAATGATTTTATAAGTTTGCTTTTGTTAAATAATAAAAATCAATTGATTTAAATTAAATTGTGATATGTTTGTATATAAAATTTTAAATAATCAGTTATTGCAACTTTTCGGTAAAAGCAGCAACCCCGATTTCCTTTCGGTTGCGCAAATCGGACTACTACTGCATACTTATAACTACGTACATCATTAAAAAAGCCTACACTTTAAACAAATTAATCTTTTAATTCTGCAATAGCGATTTTTAAACAGTGTACAAAATTTTCGAAAACAAGAAAAATTTAAAATTTTTTTATTTATTTTTATTTGATACCAACAATTTATCCAGTGGAATTCATAAACACTTACAAATTTAAGCATAAGATATAATTTTATCGAGGCAAAAAATACTAATAAGGACAACTTATTAAAAAAAACTCGAACTCGGTGTCAAGTTTTCGAACTTATTATATTTACAACTAAAACAATAAAAAGCAAACAATTAAAATAAAAACTAATATTTTCATGCAAAATAGAAATTTTTACACCATGTTCGAAATTGCGAACTTAATTTCGAATTTTCGAAATTAAGTGCATTTTGTATTAATTATTATAATTATATCTATAATAACTTGCTTAATTACTGAACTCATTTAATTTGTAGTAAATTATTAAAAAAAAATTCCAACTTAGTAAAGCAATAAATTTGAAAAAAAAATTTTTTTTTATGTGAAAATCCTTTAAAGCAATTTTTTAAACAATGTTCGAAATTTCGAACTAAATTTCGAATTTTCGAAATTAAGTGCATTTTGTATTTGAAAGCCTTAATTTCATTAAAAAAAAAATCAATTCAAGCAAATAATCTAAATATTTTCGGTTGTTGGCAAAGTTTTATATCGCCAAAAAGCACGAGATAAGAATTTTCTTTAATATGTTTGCTGGACTTTGCTTGAATTATTTTTTTCAACTTTCCTTTATAAAAATATTTATGCTCTACCCCTTTTTATCTTTTTATGATTATGACATTATTTCAATATTGCAAAATGTATGTATATTGGCTTGTGTTTTCTCATTTTTTTTTCTACATCCCTTGATTCTGCCATTTGTAAACGTTATTGAAATTATCCTTCTTTAGATAACAAAAAAAAAAAAAAAAAATAATAATAATAAAATAAACTGTCTGTTATTTTACCTGTTTTTTTTGCGGTGCTATACTCATGTTTCTTCATTTCAATATTGCAAATATTTTTTTTTGTCAAAAATATTATTGACCTCAAGCACGTTTATCACAAATTGCTGTGTTTTTCTCTTTGCAATAAAATAAATTTGTCAAAACTTGTATCCTCTATTTTTTTTTTAACAAATTTAATTTTAATAAATTCAGACATATCACATGTATGCTGATAATAATATGTCTGGGAGTGTGTGGGCTGGTGTTATTTTAAAATGTGTATGAACTTGTTTTTAGGTAAAATTATTTTAATTTAAAAAGAAATTTTGTTGTCTTTCAGAGTCCGCCATTGTATTAGATGAAGGCAAAGCATATTGATTTAAAGTAGGTTGGCCCTCAATTCGCTTTGAAAAGTTTATTGATTGGATTATAATTGAATTCACTGAAATGCATTAAATTTACAAGCGGCGAAAGTTGGGCTGTTGAGACCATGGATTCGCTGTGGATTAAGGCGATGAACACATTTCGCCTTAGCTAATTCGCCTTAGCTGATTGGCCTTTTATGATACTGTTTACCTCTGCAAAAAGCAAATAATACCAAGGCATTTTGATATAATGTAAACTCACCTCAATTCGCTCTGCAAAATTCCTACTTGAGATGCCACATAAATTTGCTGACAAATTCAAATTTAAACGGCGAAACCAGGATTTTGGGACAGACTACGTGATATGGATTCGCCTTGAATATTATTAGTTTGGGTTTTTATGAGGGGAAATTAAAAATAGAATTAAATACACCACGGCTCACAACTTATTCGCTTTGATCTATTTTTCATATAAATCCGGTAAAATTCAACAATTAATTCACGGAAACTGCAAAAAGCGTCTATCTGGGCCTGTGTTATTTTTAATATTTCTTTTTTATTACAAGATTTTTTTAATTAACTCCTTTACCTTTAATTAAAAGCAATTATTGAGTAAAAAGCTGAAGATAATTGAGCCAAAAGCAATTTAAAATTTTAATTAGTGACTGCCTTCCTTCTTTATAATTTTTTTTTTGTATTTCTTAGCACTTCTCGTCAGTTTATTTAAAAACAAACAAACATTTCTTATTATTGTAGTTTAAATAACGATAAAATTTTGTGAATAAATTTACATTACACTTCAGATGCGAATTAATAATGGAAAAGTTTTCGTTTAATAAATAGAGTTAAGAAAATAGAAGAGCAGGGCAAGGATATCATAAGGTAGTGGACGAATTGAAAGTTCAGTAAGTTCAGTATTTTTAAAACATTTTTAAATGTATTCCGCCAGATCAATTGAAATAAATTTTAGGCTGAATAATCCTATATTTTGATAATTGTCCCTTATTTGAAGGATATTTAGAGAACAGCCTTAGCAATGCATGTATTTACATATGTGACCGCGCATTCAATTGTAGGGCACAAAACTTTTACAAACTTCAAAAAGAAAGGAAAATCTAGCCTCCCACCACTTTTTGCTCCAAAAGAGTTTATATAAATTTTTTTTTTATTATTTCATTTTAAGTAGATATTTATTTAACATAAGAAATATAACTAAAAGTTCAAAAGATAAAGACAGTAAAGGAATACAGCATTGGAAAAAAAACTTTAACCCAAAAGGCTTTGCAGCAAGATGTTCATTTGGCTGCCTTGCAAAAACAAAAGGCAACAACAAATTGGAGGCGGGTTTTGAAATGTAGGAAAATAATATACCTCGTCATGGTAAGGCAAAGTTAAGCAAACGGTTGGGTATATAAAACCACCATGTGATGTGCCTGCCTTTGCATAGTAAGACATCATACGGTTTTGCCTTATCACGAAGCACAAAATGTCTTTACAACTGTTACGACTTTTGTTTTGGCCTCATGCTGACTGAGTGGTAAAATGGTTGTCAAAAGAGGCGAGGGAGGTAGTTAGATAAATCCCCTGGATGCCACGATTAAGTCATAATAACAGTGAATGTGTTCGCACTTGTCTTAAATTGAAGTTTAATTTGTTTTTACAAGCTCAATTATGGCATTTAAATGGAAATTATTGTTGTAATATTTCTTTGGTAGTTGCGCGAGAATTAAATCCAGTAAAATAAACTTGTATATATATTTCTTACAAATCCTTTGTTACGTTTGAGGGAAGTGTGAAGGTTTTGTATATTATTTGAGGCAAATGATTTAAAGTTTTATATAAGGAATTGCATTCTTCACTTGTTTAGAAACAAAAGATTTTTTTTTTGAATTGTGGGCCTTTTTGAGTAGCTTAAATTTTTATTTTTAGAAATTCGATTATGCAACTCGAATTCGGTAGGTTTTGTTGTTTTTGTAGAATTATTTACAACTGAGGAATTTTCCTGTGATTTCAAATGTTAAGGAATAGAAAAGGACAAAGAAAAAATTAATATAAAAAATTTTGTAAAATCAATAAAAAGAATTAATTAAAACTTCACCACTAAACAATTAATAATATCAATTAAGTTTTGTTTTACACTTAAATTAATTGAAGCAATTAAAAATTTAATTTAATCAATTAAAAATTTAATAGAATCAATTAAAAATTTAATTCAATCAATTAAAAATTTCTTTGAATCAACTAAAAATTTAAATAAATCAAATAATTTTATAATTGAATATATAAATTGATGAAATTTTTGTTTGTGAAAAAAGGAAATATGAAATGAGGTCATTAGCGCAGAAGTGGTGTAACTAACATCAATTTATTTCAACAATTGCTTTATTACTTTCCAATATTGTGATCTGTGCAAAACCGATTCTCCAGCTCCATTTTTTTTAGAATACCAAAGGGTGGTTAACTCTACTTTTTTCTGATAGTTGGTAATGTAAATAATGTATTTATCACCAGAAAAGCAAGCAAAAAACGAATGTGGGTTACACCACTTCTGCGCTGATAGCCTCGAATATGAGTCAATTTTTTTTTTATATTTTTTTGGGACGACCCGGAAGAAGATACAACAAGAGGATGCTGAAACTAAGCAAGACCGAACTATTAAATTTGATTGGAGTCTTAAGGGGACACTCTAATTTAAGAGGGCATTTTGGCCGTTATTGTCTTAACCGCGTGTAAACGGTCCTTGGCGTAGCCAAATGTACATTAAAGATTTTCCCACTGATCAACAATGTAGGGAACTTAGAAATCGGCACAAAAGTGACTTAGGGCCAGTCCCACGTTAAAGTTCGCCTTGTCGCATACTTACATTTGAAAATAAAAAAACAATTTTTATGCGACATGTCGATCATTGTCGACATCGTGGGACATGTCCTAAGTTAAAAATATTTTTGTAATAATCTTCAATCTGATTAAAGTTAAGGTCTCTTGTTTTTACATTTAAAATTGTACTTTCGCCACTTAATTGTGTGGTATCTTCAGAAAATATTTTTTATTTTTTAATTATTTCTATTATAATTAAAACGAGGTTAGAAGAATTATTTGTGAACATGATAAAAATATCTTCTCAAGTAGCCCCACAAACTATATAATTAATTAAAATATTTATTGATTGAGCTGCTTGGTTCACGGCACTATTCTTATTTAGCGTAAATTTAGGTTAATAGAATTTATCGCTTACAAAGAAATATCTGGAATTTACCACAATAAGTAAATTAGTGCCAATACCTCGGACAATATATGTATGTATCTCAGGAAAAAAGTGATTGCCTGGCGCTCCGAATTTTCAGATCTGGGTAGCCGAATAATTTTTTTTTTTGGATTGCTCCAAAACTTCTTAGTGTAAAGTTGTAGGGAATGCCTGCAATGTATAACTCTTTTCTTATTTATCTTAAACTACTAAATTTCCGATTAGATCATAAAATACAATCTAAAAAATGTTTGCAGAGTAACTCTAAAATCAAACAAACAAACAAACAAAAAATGTTTGGTAACAACCTCCCAATGCAGTAGTTAAACCCACACGGAGTAAAAAGTGCTGCAATAACTACCCTCTGATCAGCCCAGAGCCATATGTCTCTATGTCAACACTTTTTCCTCTAGCGACAATTGCACTAGTTGAAATGTCGAAAACTTTCCTTTTATGCGCGAGTAGAGATACGTTAGAGACAACAGTTCTAGGGTATTTCTGGTGACATTGTCAATACGCAATTACATTGGCTGGGGTACACATAATCAGTAGTACTATTGACAATGTCACTAGTAAATCACTACAATTTTACTATTGATATCGAGCGAGGAAATATCGACATTGTGGACTAGAGACCCTAAAACTTACATGTGAATCTGTGGTGTCAATGTCTCCATGTGGTCTCAAAAGAACTACTTAGTGCTACAGTGTAGTGGTGGACTTGCAATGACAAGCTAATGTTAAATGTCAATAGATGATTATATTGGCTAGGGTACATCTGGTCAGTACACAGAGAAAAAACTGCCTCATCGAATCAATAAGGTTTTCTCTATGAAACGTTTTTAGGCTAAGGGGTATCCCATCAGTAAGAAGCGAAGATTTTTTCATAAGGATTCCTTATTAATTTTATGTGATAAATCTTATCAATTTTATCAAGAAGAAAACCACATAAAATCAAGAAGAAATCTTATTATTCACAACTTTTTATACTCAATTTCCGTTATTTTTGGCACAAAAAAATGGATGGAGAAAAACTTCTTGATTCTATTAGGTTTTCTTATAAATTGTAAACTATAGGGATTTCTTATTGATTTTATTAGGTTACCTTATTGATTTTTTTAAAAAGGGTTTCTTCTTGATGTTATCAATAAGATTTTCTTCTTGATTTTAGTAGGTTCCTATATGATTATGTGTAAAGCATCTTATTGATTTTTTTAATAAAAAAATCTTCTTGATTTTATGAGGTGTCTTGTTATTTCGTTTCTATAAATAGACATACAGACAATTTTTTTCATGATCTTTTTCATTTTTGTATAAGAATGTTTGCACGATACATAATTTCAATGGTTATTCAGGCTGCTTGTTAGCATATTGGGTAGAGTGCTCTTCTATCAGGTAGAAGTTTGCTGGTTCAATACTTGGTGAGTAAGTTAGTTAAGAATATAACCTAATGTGTATGTATGTATGTGTAAATAAATAACATCTACTACATACATACATATGTACATAGGTGACGCGCAAATTAGGTCCCTAAGGGTAAAAACCGGTTTTGTTCAGGAGAGCCATTTTAAAGATTTAAATATGTGTTTCTTTGGTGTACGTACCATCACTGAGCGTGTTGGTATTGGTCTCATTTGGAAGCGACACATCTCATGACGTCAGGAACGTGTTGGTCAACCTTGAAAACGCGCGTAGGTCGTCCCTACCTCTTGTTTTGTGTAGTTGGTTTTTACTGTTTTGTACCTAGCGCGCTATTTCCATGAGTTTGATATCAATTTTGCTCGCGTTTTTTCGAATACAGGTTTGTTTTCTGAAATTACTAATTGTGAATTATAATAAATACTCATTTATAATTCTTTTAAATCGTGAATATCACTCTGTTGACTTCAATTTCATAAAACGCGCATATCTCTGGGATGGAACATCATAAAAACTACAAAATTTCTTCTTGATTTTATCAAAAAGGTTTTCTCTATGAAATTAATTTAAGTAAATTTACTGCTGAATTTCACTATTCGCATTTCCTGTCTGCTGATTTTTTCCACTGTATTCTATTTATTTTTTTTCATGTTTACACGTTTTATTTTCTCTTTATCATTGAAATGCTATTTTACCTTGCGGCAAATCAAGTGTCGTCCTCACCCACACCAACAACACCCAAATAAAAAAAAAACCACATTTGCCATCGAAGTTCACAAATAAAAAGAGTTAAAAATTTTAGCCATTAAATTTTTCTTTATTATATTTTACATACATAAATACATATGTACACACATGTATGTATGTATGTACATACATATATACATTTCGCTTAAGTTTGCCTTGTTTATTTCCACTTGTTTTAAGTTGCATACAGTCACTCTCTGAAGTACAACACGCACACACACATACATACATAAATGCATACGAGAAGTACTCGTACTCGTATTAATTACAATCGAATTTTATTTGTTATACCCTTTACCAACAAAAATGGTAAAAGGGTATATATAGGTTTGTCATTCCGTTTGTAATTTCTATAATATCAATAAGCGACCCATATAATATATATATTCTGGATCCTTATGCATAGGGAAGACGAATAAGCGATGTCCGTCTGTCCGTCTGTCCGTCTGTCCGTCTGTCCGTCTGTCCGTCTGTCCGTCTGTCCGTCTGTCCGTCTGTCTGTACGTGAAATCGGTTTTCCGAAGCTCCCAGAAGAGCTAGAGACTTCGTTTTTGGACTGGTGTGTCAGAAATTTTCCAAAATAGATTGGTATTGAAATTCAGCAAAATCGGGCAGACGATTGCAGAGCTGGAAAACTTAAACTTCATTTTGCCATATAAAAGTAACTCCCGAAAACAAATTTTTATTTTTTTTAATAAATGTACATATTTTACACTTCAGTACGACTAAAATTGGAATTTTAAATTAAAAAAATACAAAAAAATTAAAACGACGTTTCCAGGGTTGGAAAACTTTAACTTTTTGTGTTATGTAAAATTAACTATGTCTAAAACTATATTAGTATTTTCTCGAGAACCGTAAGAGCTACAGACCTGAAATTTGGACACAGTATGTAGACCTTTGGCCGCTACAACAGCAAATACATGATAATTGGAAATTAAAGGGTGTTCCAAAACGAGCAACGAAAAATTTTAAAATCCCATGTAGTATATGTACAATTGTATATACACTTGAAATTTGTAAGGTTAGTGTATTTTTATACAGACTACAAAAATTAACACAAAAATTTAAAAAAATTTTAATTAAAGGCTGTTCCATCAGTTAATGCAATTTTGACTATGTAATTTCACAATTTGCTGTATCTTGGAAACCGTAAGAGCAAAACTCTTGAAATTTTCAAAAACGGTAAAAATGAAAAAATAAAAAAATATAAAATCGGCAAACCGAAAAAAATCGCCAAAAACAAGCAAAAATCGCCAAAACGAAAAAAATCACCAAAACGAAAAAAACTCTAAAAAACAGAAAAAAATCGCCAAAATGAAAAAAAAATCGCCAAAATGAAAAAAATCGCCAAAACGAAAAAACCCCAAAAAACAGAAAAAAATCGCCAAAATGAAAAAAAGCCAAAAACAGAAAAAAAATCGCCAAAACGAAAAAAAGCACCAAATTAAAAAAAAATTTATAAAACTAAAATAAATCGCAAAAAATCGGAAAAATTGCTAAAATGAAAAAAAATCGCCAAAACGAAAAAAAACCTAAAAAACAGAAAAAAATCGCCAAAATGAAAAAAAATCGCCAAAACAAGAAAAAACCTAAAAAACAGAAAAAAATCGCCAAAATGAAAAAAAATCGCCAAAATGAAAAAAATCACCAAAACGAAAAAAACCCTAAAAAACAGAAAAAAATCGTCAAAATGAAAAAAAATCGCCAAAACGAAAAAAAACCCTAAAAAACAGAAAAAAATCGCCAAAATGAAAAAAATCGCAAAAAAAAGAAAAAACCTAAATAACAGAAAAAAATCGCCAAAACGAAAAAAAACACCAAATTAAAAAAAAATTTCTAAGACTAAAATAAATCGCAAAAAAACGGAAAAATTGCTAAAATGAAAACAAAAATCGCCAAAATGAAAGAAAATCGCCAAAATGAAAAAAAAATCGCCAAAATGAAAAAAATCGCCAAAAAAAGAAAAAACCTAAATAACAGAAAAAAAATCGCCAAAACGAAAAAAAGCACCAAATTAAAAAAAAATTTCTAAGACTAAAATAAATCGCAAAAAAACGGAAAAATTGCTAAAATGAAAACAAAAATCGCCAAAATGAAAAAAAATCGCCAAAATGAAAAAATCACCAAAACGAAAAAAAACCTAAAAACAGAAAAAAATCGCCAAATGAAAAAAGCACCAAAACGAAAAAAACCCCAAAAAACAGGAAAAAAATCGCCAAAATGAAAAAAGCACTAAATTAAAAGAAAATTTCTAAGACTAAAATAAATCGCAAAAAAACTAAAAAATTGCTGAAATGAAAAAAAATCGCCAAAATGAAAAATATCGCTAAAACGAAAAAAAAACCTAAAAAAAAAAAAAAATCGCCAAAATGAAAAAAAAATCGCCAAAAAAAGAAAAAAATCGCCAAAACGAAAAAAAAACTAAAAAACAGAAAAAAATCGCCAAAATGAAAAAAAAATCGCCAAAATTAAAAAAAAAATCGCTAAAATGAAAAAAATCACCAAAACGAAAAATAACATAAAAAAAAGAAAAAAATTGCCAAAATGAAAAAAAATCGCCAAAATGAAAAAAATCACCAAAACGAAAAAAAAACAAAAAAATCGCCAAAAAAATCGCGAAAAAAACCCAAAAAACAGAAAAAAATCGTCAAAATGAGAAAAATCTCCAAAATGAAGAAAAGCCCAACAACAGAAAAAAATCGCCAAAATGAAAAAAACCTCCAAAAACAGACAAAATCGCCAAAACGAGAAAAAAGCGACAAAACTGAAAAAATCGTTTTAACTGAAAAAAACTTCAAAAAAGCTTGCTTTTTTTACTCAACATATTTTATGTATTTTTTAAAGAACTAGATTGGAATCAATAATCAGAAAAATCCAAAATTATGACTCCAGGTTTGGAAAACTTACACTTTTTGTGTTATGTAAAATTAAATAGGTCTAAAAATTTTTTTCTTTTTCTTTATAAATTGAATATATTTTATGCTTCTGAAAAAGTTTGGTGTATGAAATTTGAAAAATGAAAATTATAGCTCCAAAGATGGAAACTTTAAAAAAATTATAAATTTTTTCACAAAACAAATATGTATGTACGTGTCTGTATACTATATATATGTACGTACGTTGGTAAAGGGTATATAAGATTCGGCACAGCCGAATATAGCACTCTTACTTGTTATACCCTTTACCAACAAAAATGGTAAAAGGGTATATATAGGTTTGTCATTCCGTTTGTAATTTCTATAATATCAATAAGCGACCCATATAATATATATATTCTGGATCCTTATGCATAGGGAAGACGAATAAGCGATGTCCGTCTGTCCGTCTGTCCGTCTGTCCGTCTGTCCGTCTGTCTGTACGTGAAATCGGTTTTCCGAAGCTCCCAGAAGAGCTAGAGACTTCGTTTTTGGACTGGTGTGTCAGAAATTTTCCAAAATAGATTGGTATTGAAATTCAGCAAAATCGGGCAGACGATTGCAGAGCTGGAAAACTTAAACTTCATTTTGCCATATAAAAGTAACTCCCGAAAACAAATTTTTATTTTTTTTAATAAATGTACATATTTTACACTTCAGTACGACTAAAATTGGAATTTTAAATTAAAAAAATACAAAAAAATTAAAACGACGTTTCCAGGGTTGGAAAACTTTAACTTTTTGTGTTATGTAAAATTAACTATGTCTAAAACTATATTAGTATTTTCTCGAGAACCGTAAGAGCTACAGACCTGAAATTTGGACACAGTATGTAGACCTTTGGCCGCTACAACAGCAAATACATGATAATTGGAAATTAAAGGGTGTTCCAAAACGAGCAACGAAAAATTTTAAAATCCCATGTAGTATATATACAATTGTATATACACTTGAAATTTGTAAGGTTAGTGTATTTTTATACAGACTACAAAAATTAACACAAAAATTTAAAAAAATTTTAATTAAAGGCTGTTCCATCAGTTAATGCAATTTTGACTATGTAATTTCACAATTTGCTGTATCTTGGAAACCGTAAGAGCAAAACTCTTGAAATTTTCAAAAACGGTAAAAATGAAAAAATAAAAAAATATAAAATCGGCAAACCGAAAAAAATCGCCAAAAACAAGCAAAAATCGCCAAAACGAAAAAAATCACCAAAACGAAAAAAACTCTAAAAAACAGAAAAAATCGCCAAAATGAAAAAAAAATCGCCAAAATGAAAAAAATCGCCAAAACGAAAAAACCCCAAAAAACAGAAAAAAATCGCCAAAATGAAAAAAAGCCAAAAACAGAAAAAAAATCGCCAAAACGAAAAAAAGCACCAAATTAAAAAAAAATTTATAAAACTAAAATAAATCGCAAAAAATCGGAAAAATTGCTAAAATGAAAAAAAATCGCCAAAACGAAAAAAAACCTAAAAAACAGAAAAAAATCGCCAAAATGAAAAAAAATCGCCAAAACAAGAAAAAACCTAAAAAACAGAAAAAAATCGCCAAAATGAAAAAAAATCGCCAAAATGAAAAAAATCACCAAAACGAAAAAAACCCTAAAAAACAGAAAAAAATCGTCAAAATGAAAAAAAATCGCCAAAACGAAAAAAAACCCTAAAAAACAGAAAAAAATCGCCAAAATGAAAAAAATCGCAAAAAAAAGAAAAAACCTAAATAACAGAAAAAAATCGCCAAAACGAAAAAAAGCACCAAATTAAAAAAAAATTTCTAAGACTAAAATAAATCGCAAAAAAACGGAAAAATTGCTAAAATGAAAACAAAAATCGCCAAAATGAAAGAAAATCGCCAAAATGAAAAAAAAATCGCCAAAATGAAAAAAATCGCCAAAAAAAGAAAAAACCTAAATAACAGAAAAAAAATCGCCAAAACGAAAAAAAGCACCAAATTAAAAAAAAATTTCTAAGACTAAAATAAATCGCAAAAAAACGGAAAAATTGCTAAAATGAAAACAAAAATCGCCAAAATGAAAAAAAATCGCCAAAATGAAAAAAATCACCAAAACGAAAAAAAACCTAAAAACAGAAAAAAATCGCCAAATGAAAAAAGCACCAAAACGAAAAAAACCCCAAAAAACAGGAAAAAAATCGCCAAAATGAAAAAAGCACTAAATTAAAAGAAAATTTCTAAGACTAAAATAAATCGCAAAAAAACTAAAAAATTGCTGAAATGAAAAAAAAATCGCCAAAATGAAAAATATCGCTAAAACGAAAAAAAAAACCTAAAAAAAAAAAAAATCGCCAAAATGAAAAAAAAATCGCCAAAAAAAGAAAAAAATCGCCAAAACGAAAAAAAAACTAAAAAACAGAAAAAAATCGCCAAAATGAAAAAAAAATCGCCAAAATTAAAAAAAAAATCGCTAAAATGAAAAAAATCACCAAAACGAAAAATAACATAAAAAAAAGAAAAAAATTGCCAAAATGAAAAAAAATCGCCAAAATGAAAAAAATCACCAAAACGAAAAAAAAACAAAAAAATCGCCAAAAAAATCGCGAAAAAAACCCAAAAAACAGAAAAAAATCGTCAAAATGAGAAAAATCTCCAAAATGAAGAAAAGCCCAACAACAGAAAAAAATCGCCAAAATGAAAAAAACCTCCAAAAACAGACAAAATCGCCAAAACGAGAAAAAAGCGACAAAACTGAAAAAATCGTTTTAACTGAAAAAAACTTCAAAAAAGCTTGCTTTTTTTACTCAACATATTTTATGTATTTTTTAAAGAACTAGATTGGAATCAATAATCAGAAAAATCCAAAATTATGACTCCAGGTTTGGAAAACTTACACTTTTTGTGTTATGTAAAATTAAATAGGTCTAAAAATTTTTTTCTTTTTCTTTATAAATTGAATATATTTTATGCTTCTGAAAAAGTTTGGTGTATGAAATTTGAAAAATGAAAATTATAGCTCCAAAGATGGAAACTTTAAAAAAATTATAAATTTTTTCACAAAACAAATATGTATGTACGTGTCTGTATACTATATATATGTACGTACGTTGGTAAAGGGTATATAAGATTCGGCACAGCCGAATATAGCACTCTTACTTGTTTTTATATCATCTCTTTTAACAATTGCATGCATATACTTGTTTTGAGATACAAACAATTGTTGTTGTAGTGATAAATGAATGTCGTTTTAAAGAGGATAATATAGCGCAGTTGTGGTTACTCTTTCCGCTTTGTTTGGTTTTGTTTTTATTTTTGTTGTTTGTTTATGCGTTTTTCCGCCTTGACGATTTTGAAATAAAACCGTTTAAAATATCGTCACCGCAACAACAACAACAAAGAAAAAAAGATTCCTTTATATGTTGTAGCAACCCACTCAGATAAATATTGCTATAAACACATATATTTGTATATACATACATACATACATACATACGTACATTTATTTACATATACACTTTCATTTAACATAAAGTTTGTGAGCTTTTTTTAGTATCAAAATATTTTAACAAGGTTTCAATTGCTCTTATTCATATACTCATGCCACTCGCCCTTTTGGATGTGGGATTATCGCTTCTTTTTTTTAAATGAAGGAGTGTTAATTATTTTTGAATTGTAGCTGGAATTTCAATTAGAGTTGGTATGCCCCAGTAAAAAAAAGAGCTTCCAGGGAAGTCAATAAGATCCTTTACTTGCGATCCCGAAGTCGTGAAATCTGCATTATTTCTACTGATTTTTACAAAGGATTGTGATAGCAAGAATGTCTCTTTTTAAACGATTTAAAAAAAGAAGAAAGACGTTATCAATTTCTCTGTGTTTTATTATTATTTTCGCTACCCTTTAGACCGATTTTAAAAATTCATTTTTTGTCTGAGGGGGTATAGCTTTTTGGTTCCATTGTAAAAAATGTGGGCTAACTGTTCTTCATTAATTTTATATTATCCGATTGCAAACATATTAGGCCACAATCTTAAAGATAAAGAAATGGGCGGAACTACGACCATTAACACTTAATGTTACAGTACGAACTCGATTTACGGAACCGAAAGGAAATACCAGGTTGTCGCTTTCGCCTAAAAGTTGCAATAATCGACCACTACAAACTTCATTTAAATCAAACTTTAATTTAAAATAAAATAATTTATTTTTAATAGTCAAACATAGTTAACATATTCTTATATGTGATTTAAAAAGTTATAAAATAATATTTTATACATGGATTGAAACTTGAAACCAGTTTATATGTTTTGTACTTAGGTACATATAGTATAGTTGAGTTCTACTCGTGTTAATTTTTTATAAACACAATCGAGATTGAGGAAGAGAATTTTGAAATTTTGGTTTGAATCTTTGGATTCTTTATTTTTTTGCGATATTGCCGCCTCTTTAACTCTTGAATGGCAACTAATTTTTCATAAGAAATATTATTCTCTGTCGCCTATTCCAAACAGATGTTAAGTGCATGAATGGCATCTTCTACTTAAACCTATTATGTGATTTTTATTTGTATATTCTCTGAAGTTTCTTTGTCTGAAAAAAATCTATAGCTTCGATTTCATATAAGTAGTGCTCTCTGATGCATTCACTGCTGGCCACCGAGAGAAATGTATTCGTGTATGTGTACTTATTTGTATAAGAAGCCGATTAAAGTTCGGCACTTTGGTGCTATACCATAGCTATAGAAATTTTTTTTCTATTCATACAAATTTGTATACTCATGCACGAAGAGCGAAGAGAGAGCAAATAATAAAAAAAAGTGTTAGCTCTGGCGAGCAAAAAACTTTTGGGATGAGAACTGAAAGCATTTTAAATTTACTAAAAGAGGAAAAGTTGCGTTTACCGAGACAATTTTTGAAAAGTTGGACACATAAAGACTGTAATGTAAAAAAATTACCTGCTGCGCTAATCGGGATGTTGCAATAATCGGTGGTTGCGTAAATCGAGCTCGTACTGTATATTTCACGTTCTTCTATTTTACCTATTTTTACTAAACTTGTCACGCACCTTTAGTTTACGAAAAGACTTATGCCCTTATTCTGTTAGACGATTGTATCGTCTTGTCTATGGACGAAAAAAAGAAGCAGTCTGGATTCTTTAAAATAATTATTATTTATTGTCTACGCTAGAAGATTCGTGTATTTGCTTTAGGATTTTATTCCAAACATTATATCCAACAAATATATTTTCATATATTTTTCAAACTATTGTATAATACTTTAGTTGAATTTTTATGTTTTAAAAACATGGCAATAATATTTATATTTTTCATTATCAAAGACAACAACCATTTTTGAAAAAAATAATTTGGAGAATTCAAAGACAAGTACTCAGAAGCATTTCCAACAAAAACGTCCTAAATCTTGTTACTGAATTTGGGCATTAATCTTGCATTTAAAAAAAGTGAGCAGACCCACGCCCATTAAACTTTAAGATTATATTTCACGTGCTTTTACTTTACCTATTTTTTACGAAACTTGGCACACACCTTGAGTTCCAAAAAAGACTTAATCCTGTGTTCAAAAAAGTGGGCAAGGCCACGCCCATTAGATGTTGGTAGTTAATAATATATGTACTTCTAGTTATTCAATTCCCACGAATTTTGGCAAAAACGTTTGCCTCTTAGAATGACATAATTTTTTGCTTAAAAAAAGTGGGCGGGGACATGTCCATTAAATATTAATGTTATATTTCATGTGCTGCTACCTGATCCATTTTTGCGAAACTTGTCACATAGCTTGAGCTCGTAAAAGGACACAATGTTTTATTTAAATAGTGGGCGGGGCCACGCCCCTGAAAGGTAAGTATATAATTATATGCACTTCTACTTATCCAATTCCCACGAATTTTGTCAAAAACTTTTGCCTCTTAGAACGAACTTTAACCTGTTCAAATTATAAATATAGAGCCATAATTTTGTGCTAAAAGAAGTGGGCGGGATCATGCCCATTAAAGATTAATATTATATTTCACGTACTGCTAACTGAACCATTTTTACGAAACTTGGCACACACCTATAGCTTTGAAAGTAATGCGACGTTGAATTTAGAAAAGCAGGCGGCCACGTGACCACTCCGCTAAAAATATAAACTTGGCACTAAAAATTTTAAAATAAAACTTAAAAAAAATCAAACCGACTACAAAAACAAGCACTAAAAAGTTAAAAATTATTTAGATTCAGTTTAGTAAAATATTTTTATATGTGTTATATATACACAGAAAAAAAAATTCTCCTGCAATAAACACGTTTAATTGAAAAAAAAGTCACAAATCTAATTTTATTATGTCAATTAAACGTTTAATTAAATAAATTTTTAAGCAAAAGTTTAATAGACTCATTTACATTTTTAAATGATGTTTGGTTTGTTTTTTCAATTAAACATGTTTATTGCAAGAAATTTTGTTTTCCGTGTAATGATATTCAAAGTCTGCATTTTTAAATAGCAATAGCACCTGGAAAGGTGTCGGAAAATAGCCATCCAAGACCCTCCTAGCATATTTGGTTTGTTTAAATTTTTGCTTACAACCATTACTTCTAGTCCCGTGCAAGACTTTTACTTTCATATGGCATTATTTATTGAATTCCGCTAAGTTAGAATGAAATTAGCAAACGATTTCCATACACTTTGCACGCTGTTGTCATACGTGCATCATCATGCATTGAAACCATTAAAAATCCACTGATTAGACCCCTAAGTTCTACACCGAAAGGCTTCTTCTATCATCCTTTGAACTCAGGGCAATGAAAGGTATTGCTGCACTTCTTCCTTCTGATCAGGCAAGTCTACTTTTTCCTTTACAACACTTCTAGGTACATCCTTTTTCCAGGAATAAAAGTTTTTGTTGTTAGTCCGCCAAATCACAAGGTCACCAATAGAAGACTTGCGAACCTTTAACAGCAATGTGCTTTATTAAACTAAATTTTCGTTTCGCCGTGGATAGCAAGTGGAGTGTGTAGTAGCTTAGTAGTCGGATGTTGGCTGGTTCGATTGCTGCTGAAGACCTTAAGTGCTTCTGCAGACAAGCCAAAATAGCTTCGCCATACCAAAAGTACTACAGTACTTTTTGTAATACCCTCAATTTCCCAACAATTGTCACTTTCTCTGGATTATTTGTCAATAGTCATTGTTGTAGCTTCATTCGCACAGTATTATTGTTTGTAGTTGATTTTTTTTTCTTATTTTTTATTTATTTCGGGTGTTTGGTGAGAAACCGCAGGTGCCTTACGTAATGAATTTCACGAAAGGTTTTTTGTTGTTGTTATTATTGTTGCTTACGTTATTTGCTTTGTTTGCATGTTGCTACTTTCTATAAAGAATTTTACAAATTTGTTTTTTTTTTGAGGAATTAAAAATAAACTGAGAAAATTTACGTGCTTATCATAAATGAGAGTTCATATACATAAAGAAAGATATGTGGTGGCATCATGGTATATGATGCAGTAAAGTTAAGTAAAATGGCAAATGAAATTTGGGAACTTGTTTTCATCAGGCCTAGAAACTGTTTATACCAGAGAATTACAAAAGTATGATTTTAAGTACTCTTTGAGTATTGGCTGTCAAACAACTATGACATGCGTACAGCTAAAAACATAAAACACGCGCTAATATGCAAACACACACATTAATTTTTAAGCGAATAATAATAATTATGTTTATACACATTTTTCACAGCAGAAACAGTTATAACTAAAATTTATAGACTGTGTGAGCTACAATCACACGTATGAGTATAAAAATACTCTGACTATTAATTGGCTATACATGCGTATATCCAGGGCTATTTTATTTACACACACACACACACACATAAATCATAAAGCATTCAAACAGCTACACACACACCCACACATTTTCCGTTCCATTTTAAATACACAAATGTTTTTATATGGTGGCGCATGATGAATAAATATCCCGAGTGTCATGTGTATATTTTTTTTGTTCGATAAAATATGCATAGCCTGAGTGTAAGAATGCTCTGACTTTAAGTATGCCAGAGAGTCAGTACGCTTGAATAAGGATATGCCGTTTTATTTTTAGTTGTAGCGTATTTTAATTTTTCGCACAAACGAAGTAGAGATGCTCTGGTATGTTGGAATCGACTATAGTCATAGTTGTTTGATAGAAAATATTGAGCGCACGAATTGTTTGGGTTACAATTAGGATTATACGCAGAATAAAGCCATTTTCATTTAAAAATGTTTATTATTGTTTGCTATTCCCGATATATAAATAGTAGTCCTCGTAAAATTGGATATCGTTATAATAATTTCTTTTATCCAAAACTATCGAAGTATATTCAATAATTTTTTAGGTTTAAGTCTACTGATTAGTTTGAAAGTTGAAGATAGTTCAAGTCCTCCCTCCCCCCCCCCCTACCCTTGCAAATCGAATAGCGAGCTATGAAACTCTTGCATTTGGGGCATAAAATGCGTTTGACAGTTTTATGCAAAATTTTTTCGAGAATTATATTCTCCGTGTGGGACTTTTGCCCCCTTTTGTAAAAAGCGGTCAAATTAATATCCTCAGCGGTGGTAAACGGGTCAAAATGCTGCACAAAAATATATAATTTGTGCATAATTTCAAATGCATATTTCAAATATTAAAAGTTCTAATCAAACAACTAATCGGCTCTACTAAAAAAAATTAATAGAATTATGTATGTAATTGATATCAGAATATAATTTATATAATTATCACTTTCCTGCTAATACTAATAACTTCATTCAATTCTAATCTAAAATGGTGCTTTAACTAATTAAATTTATTTACACTCGCATATAATAAAGTATATGTTTACACACAAAAAATAAACATGCTCGCGCTACACAAATTTGTCTCATATATCACTCACTTAACCAAACATTAATTAGATAATAATCATTCGTTGGCAATTACACTCAATCAATTGACAGTGT
The DNA here is from genome assembly GCA_944452675.1 of Tachina lurida. Classification (NCBI taxonomy): domain Eukaryota; kingdom Metazoa; phylum Arthropoda; class Insecta; order Diptera; family Tachinidae; genus Tachina; species Tachina lurida. The sequence continues at coordinate 29,335,472 of OX101753.1, read as the reverse complement.
CAATAAATTAAACGTTCAGAACTTTCTTCAAGGCAAGCAACAGTGCTCAAGTTTCTTGTTTGCGTGCACAAAAAGAAGTAGAAAAACAAAATATTAACAGCCAAATAGACATCCATCACATGCAGCATGATATCATAGATAATAAGCCAAAGCAAAAAGTCCTTTAGTCAATATCCTTATAAGAAAATTTATGTACATATTTTGTATCCAACTAATAAATATCGCCAAATATCTCCTGTTTTATTTTATAGTCGTACACAAACTCCCACATACCACAAGTTAAATAAAAATACATAATTTATTATACATACATTTATATATATGTATATATATATTTTTTTTAATAGATTTCAATGACAATAAATTGTTGTGGTACACCAAACCAAACACGAAACAAATAACAACGTACCTTTTTAATGGCGGGTATCAATTTTCACCGATAATGAACAACAGCAAAAATAACAACAACAACAACAACAACAACAACTATAATAAAAAAAGTACTTTGGAATATAGCTTGGGGAGCAATTGACACGATTGCCATGCAATATAAAACGTATCATCCAGTGATAATGATGCGGACATTAAAAGGTAAGAAAAGGTGTTATAAAATTTTCGTTACAGATACACTTGAAAAAAAAAAACTTTATATTGATTTAAAAATGACGAGGGATATTTTAAAGAATTTGGCATTAAATACTAAATAGATCTTATAGAATGAACATCTTCTTCGAAAAACAATTTTAACATTGCATGCAAACCATCAAGCAAATATACGAACCTTCTAGCACAGACAATAAATAATAATTGTTTTAAATAATCACAACTGCGGCTTTTTTTTCGTCCATAGACAAGACGATACAGTCGTCCAACAGAATTAGGTCACAAATAGATTAATACCCTAATTCTGTTCGACGGTTGTATCGTCTTATCTATGGACGAAAAACAGCCGCAGTTGTGATTCTTTAAAGAAATTATTATTTATTGTCTATGCTAGAAGGTTCGTGTATTTGCTTTATGATTTTATTCCAAACATTATATCCAACACATATTTTGTTCATACATTTTTCAAACTATTGTATAATATTTTAATTTAATTTTTATATTTCAAAAACATGGCAATAATATTTTTATATTTCGTTAGCAAAGCCAACAACCATTTTTGAATAAAATAGTTTAGAGCATTCAAAGACAAGAACTCAAAAGTATTTTCAAACAAAAACGTCCTAAATCTTTTTACTGCATTAGGGCATAAAATTAATGTAGAATTAAACTTAAATAGTTTTACTGTATTGAGATCAATTCAAATACATATCAGCAATGGGCTCTGCAGACGATCAAATAAAAGCGTCAATCCGCGAATGTGTATTAGTGTTGTTTAATTAATTGTGCGATTGGAAGTATATCTTCGTTGAATGATATTTTTATACTCTTCACCAGAAATGGTGAAGGTTTGTCATTCCGTGTGTAATTTCCACAATATTATTAAGCGACCCATAAAGTATATACATATATTCTGGATCTTTATGAATAGGGAAGACAAGCGATGTCCATCTGTCCGTCCGTCTGTCTGTACGTGAAATCGGTTTTCCAAAGCTCCCAGAAAAGCTAAGGACTTCGGTCTTGAACTGGTGTGTCAAAAATATTAGTATTAAAAATGAGCAAAATCGACTAGATGGTTTCAGAGCTGGAAAACTTAAAATTTATTTTGCCATATAAAAGTAACAAGTTAAAAGTAATTTTAATTTTTTTTTTGTTAAATAAACTTATTTTATATTTCAGTACGAATAAAATTGTTACGAAAAAAATAAAAATAAATACAAAAGACGTTTCCAGGGTTGGAAAACATTAACTTTTTTGTTATATAAAAATAACCTACTAAAATTAATTTTTCCTTTTTCGCTATAATTTAAACATACATATGTTACATTTTTAAAAGTAATATGTTGGTGTAATAAATCACAGAAATATAAAAGGATGATTCCAGGGTTGGGAAACGTACACTTTTTATGATATATAAAAGTAGCTGGGTGTAATTATTCTTATTATTGATAAATTAAATATAATATATGTTTTGGGAAGGAAAGTTGGACACAGAATATGAGAAAAATAAAAACTACAAGTCCAGAGCTGGAAAATTTGATAGAAACTTTTTTTTTTTGATATTGAAGTAACTAAATAAAACTATTTTTTTCTTATTTCTTTGTTCACTTAACATATTTCATAATATTTTTTCAGAACTAGATTGGTATAAGGAATCAGAAAAATTTAAAAAGAAGATTACAGGGTTGGGAAACTTACACTTTTTGTGATATATAAAAGTAACTAGGTATAATTAATTATTTTCTTATTCTTTATAAATGCAATATATTTTATGTTTGGAAAGAAAAGTTTGGCATAGAAAATGAGAAAAAGAAAAAGCACAGGTCCAGAGCTGGAAAATTTTAATACATTTTTTTTATATTAAAGTAACTAAATTAAAAATTTTTTTCCTTATTTCCTTTTTTCATTGTTCACTTAACATATTTTATATATATATGTATGTATGTATATATTCTTAAGAACTAGATTGGTATAAGAAATCAGAAAGACTTAAAAGGATGTAGGTCGAAAAGCTTTGTTATTAGCACCTAACCCCCCTCCCTCTTTTTTTATTTGAATAATTTATTATTTTTGTAAAATGTTTAAATAAATATATAATTTAAAAGGATGATTCCAGGGTTGAGAAGCTTATTATATAATATAACCATATATGGGCACCACTACGTGACAAAAGACCAAACAAAATGCACGTGTCTCCCACTTTTGCGCCAGGTAATGAACTTTTGGCTTATGAGCCCCCAAATATTTGGGGCCTAATTTTTTCATTTTCTCAGGCTCATATCTTGCTAACCGTTCGGAATTTTGATTTAGTCTTTGAAGCAAAGTTGTAGCTTTTGTCATAAAGAACATATAAAATCCAAAAAACTTCATCTTAAGGATCAAAATCGCAAAAATGTTCAAAAAAATTCTATTTTTTTTTACCTTGTTTCCCCTGTTCAGGTCCGTGGGTACCAAATCGTTCAAAATTCAAGGAAACAATCAAGTACAGAAATATACCTAAAATCTTAATAAACAACTTTCTAGAACATATGAACTTCCTAGGAATGATTCATAACACCGTTTAGGTAGCGCTTAAGTTGCCGCAAAAGTAAAAATTTCCCGAAAATTTTTTAATTTCATTTGTTTAGACATTTTTCACTTTTGCGGGTTAAAAAATTACACACAGTGTTATTCTTATTATTTGCAAATTAAATATAATATATGTTTTGGAAAGAAAAGTTTGTCACAGAATGTGAGAAAAATAATAATCGCAGGTCCAGAGCTGGAAAATTTGATGAAAAACTTTTTTTTGATATTGAGGTAACTAAATAAAACAATTTTTTTTTCTTATTTCTTTGTTTTTTTCAGAAGTAGATTGGTATTAGAATCAGAAAAATTTTAAAGTATTATAACAGGGTTGGGAAATTTACACCTTTTTTGGTATATAAAACTAATTAAATAAAACTAATTATTTTTTTGTAATTAAAAAGAAAAATTTAAATTATGGTTCCAGGAATGGAAATTGAAAATAAAAATTACATCATACAGGTAGTTTCTTAACAAAAAGTCTTCTAATAAAATGTTTAATAACTCAGTCAATTCATAGGGAATTTTTTAAAGCAAATCAATCAATTATGTTTTATAAATAAAGTTATAAAAGTGTCGAAAAAAACCGAACAAATTATATTTGGTAAAAAAATATACACAAATATCTGAAATTAACTTAAACAAAATATACATGGTTCGAAAGGTCGTGGTCTCTTCTTTCTAAATCCGTTTATAAATGTAAGATCGGTTGATATCTAACTTAGTTAGAGGTTGGTAATTGCCTACGGGTACGAAAAACCGGAATTTTACCCGTAGCTCAAAATTTTGGAGGTGTTTGGAAAATTTCAAATACAAGATTGTTGTTATACTCGACAATAACTACTAGAAAAATAGTAACACTTCGCAGGTATTTTCTTTTGTCACAGTGTGTAATAATACAATTATATGCCGCATGCAGCACATATTTTGTGTTACTGAGTTTTAAGTTCACAAAAAGCTGCATTAACTTATGCAAAAAAAAACTGTAACTAAACTCGACTGCAATAAAATAAAAAAAAAGGTTTTTATAAAAAAAGATTATAAATAAAAGCAAATATTTTGAATAAAAAAATGTTTAGTAAAAAGAAAGATTTCCTATAATTGGCAATACTAATTGTTCTATATGCCTGAAAGTCTGCTTCAAAAGTTGCATGAATAATAAAAGCCTGCTATCATCGCCTCAATACACTGGCAAAAATACAAGTTTAAAATATATGACGTAACATTTTGGATGAACAATTTAAGGATGTTGCGATATAGACTTACATCGAACTCTTTCAGTAGCTCGTTTTAGACACAAACTTGTGCTTAAACCCATTTATTTTACAAGGTTTGTGTCGAAAACGAGCTAAGTAGTAGTGAACTGCCGCTCCGGGGACAATTAAAATTTTGAAATTTTGAAATTTTAATTACCCAAATTTCAAAATTCTTGGAAATTTGTGAAATTTGATACCCTACGAGGGTGGGTCAATAAGTTCGTCCAACTTTTTGTTTACATAAGGAATTTTTTGTTTACATAAGGGGTTTTGTTTGTTTAATACATACGAGGGTGGCTCAATAAGTCCGGGTTTTTATGACCGTGGGAATTTGTATGTGTGTATGTTTGTGGGGTGGATTAAGGGGTTTCATAAGATTAATATTTCATAAGTATATATGCCGACGGGAAAATCATGCAATGATTTTTCCTAATACTAATGGGTGTGAAATAGTGAAAATTAATTTTTCCTAATGCCTACGGCAATACATGATTATTTTTTCCTAATGCCTACGGCAATATATGAATATTTTTCTTAATGCCTACGGCAATACATGATTTTCCTAATGCCTACGGCAATATATGAATATTTTTCCTAATGCCTACGGCAATATATGAATATTTTTCCTAATGCCTACGGCAATATATGATTATTTTTCCAAATGCCGACGGCAATACATGATTTTCCTAATGCCTACGGCAATATATGAATATTTTTCCTAATGCCTACGGCAATACATGATTATTATTTTTTTCAAATGCCGACGGCAAAACATGATTGTTATTTTTTCCAAATGCCGACGGCAAAACATGATTATTATTTTTTTCTAATACCAAAGGGATAATTGCCAGTGTTGCCAGACTGTAGAAATTTGTTATCGTAATACTATATCAGTAATATCAGAGAAAATATTTATTTATGTGTTCACATGTATGTGAACACCCATACTTGTGTTCACATGTATGTGAACACCCATACTTGTGTGTGGGGGGTCCAGCTTGATAGTCGCGGGTAATTTAATATTTTGTGTATTTGTTTAAGAAATATGTATGTATGTATGTATGTGTATGTATGTATGTATGTGTATGTATGTATGTATGTATGTATGTGTGTATATGTATGGATGTATGTATGTGTATGTATGTATGTATGTGTATGTATGTATATGTATGTGTACATGTATGAATGTGTGATCGTGGGTATTTGTGCGTGGAATATTTTGTAGAATACATATATATTTTGCAAGGTAATCATTTTCTTTGTCTACGATTATTTTAAAGCAGCAAACTAAGTACACTCAACAGCAGAGAAACAAAAACCAAGAATTTGCAAGTAAGCAAAAAAGTTAATTTCTCCTTCTCCCCACTTCCTTCTCTTTCCTTTAGGTAGTTTTTATTTGAAATAAGAAAACACATTTTATTTCATTTTATTTTTTATACATTTATTGTTTAAAATTTTATAAAATTTTATAATGATACATACATTCATATTTTAAAAAGTGAAAAAGTTTAATTAAAGCAAGACATTTCTTTTGTTAGTAAAATAGCATTTTTTAGTGCGCAAGCACCAAATTTATGATAATTACAATAAAAATATTCTGGATACTTGATTTCCATTTGTTTAAAGTTGATGCAGCCTATATCCTCAACGTTAGAAATTTTTCGGCATAAAATTTTTTCCAACCATCGTCTTTTTTCTTCACCTTTTACATAAATTATAGAACATCTTGCGTTGGCTTTTATAAAATTGCAAACGCTTTGAAATGAAACTGATCCAGCAGTCCAGCTTAGGTGATGATAGTTTTTTGTTAGCCACTTTGCTTCTCTTTGCTTTTCTATTGATAAGCATTTGATATCAAATGGGGGTTTTATAATGAAATTGTTATATTCATAATTGTTGAAAACAATTGCTACTTCTTTTGCGATGAAATCATTTGAATTATTTTTGAAACCTTGTACGTCTATGAAAATTATGTTGTTTTCCATATTAGTCAATTCATAAGACTTTTCGCACTTGTCCTTTGATGGGTACATATTCTATTATACGATCATGAATAAGAATACAGTAAGCTGATGTTTTTGCTCCAATATTAGTTGCTGTTTCAAATTCTATTTTTATATCAATCGGTCCATTATTGAGTGATTCATTCTGATGACTGACATCTACTACAATAATAGGAGCTTTTGTCTTAAACTCTGGTGCAGTTAGAAGCGGTTGAGATTCTTTCATATAGTAGCTTTGTTGGAATCTTAGATACATATCATATAGAATTGCATATCGTTCATTTTTGAACTTTATGTTAAGGTCATCATATGGATATGAGACTGAATTTAAATGTACTTTTAAATTAGTCAAATCACAATGAACAAACTTATTTTCTTGTTGAAAAGCAATCAATACAAAACGAGGGCGTTCTCTATTTGCAGCTAGTTTAACATTCCAAATATGGCTAGTTCCCATATTTAATTGTGGATTGACATGACAATCCCAACTGCGAAATGCCATAGGTATAGAAGCACCATTGTTAATAATTTTAATCATATTCAATTTGCTAAAGTCGGATAATTGTACATGTGGGATTCTCCATGAGATTAGTGAAATTGTAAGTTTAGCTTTTTTAGTAGAAACACTCGAGCGTACAAGATCTTCGTCGTTCTTATTGCGCAAGAGTATCAATTCATGTTTTCCATTTAGTATAACTTTGTTGTAGTCTTCAGCGAATCCTAGAAGCATTTTTAGAGGTACATAGAAATTGAAAAAGCCATTTACAAGAGTGACATCGTCAATTTTGTTCCATCCAGCATTTTGCATCACGTTGCTTTCTGTTGGTGACATAGAAACCAAATTTTTTATGGTGCTTGTGGCTCCTAAATATCTTGTATGATCAATTTCAATTCCATTGAGCTCATAGCGAATTTCATCAAATAGATATGCCACAAAGTTGTTTTTTAATATAAAGTTGTCCGATGATGAAGAAGATTTAGAGTTATTATCATCAGCAACAAAACCTTCTACATAAATGTAGCTTTCACTGGGTAGCACGTACAAATCTTGATTTTGTATTGAAATTCTAATTTCATCATTATTGTTGTAAGATTGTAAGTATGGTACATATGTATGATAGTCCTTTTTGATTATATTCTCATCAGACAAGGGCTTATCTAAGACATCTATTATTGAACTCATTTTGTCTTCAATTTAAAATTCAAGGACTTTAGAAAATTTTTATTTGATGTTGTTAGTGCTTTTGGTTGTACTGGTCGCTTTAATGTTGATGTTGTTCTTGCTGCTATATTTTTCAATGTATTTGTGTTGTATATTAGCATTATTTAGTTGGCCTTAAATGTATTCTTATTGTAATTTCCTCTCCTCGGAAATTAATTAAATCACCGTGTTGATCAACTACGCGCAGCGCTAGTGAACTTATCTCTCTGGTGTTCACAGGTAAATAGATGAGATTTCTTGGAACCTCATCTATTTTATAGCCTGGAGGCACATTAATCGGAAATTCATGAAGTGTATGTGATTTGGAGTTATTCATATAGGTGTTAATAGCAATACTACTTTCAACTCGCAAGAGATTTACTTTAAAAATATTAACTGGAAGATCTGAATAATAATATTTGTTTGGTGTTAGGATTTTGCTATTGAATCCTAAAAGTTTTCCAATTGTATTTTCCTTATTAAAATATACAGTATCCTTGGAACTATTAACTTTAACTTGCATTGTATTGTTATTGGCTTCAATAAAAATCTTATTTGTTGGACAGAGTAGTTTGTATTGCTCTTCTATAAAATCAACTATATCATTTAGTTCGTAAGATCCAATTGGTATTTCTATTGTATGTTCTCCTATATGAAACATATTGTTGTAGGTGTCTACATTTGGAATACTGTTGTATGAATGAAAATCAGTTAGAGCACACTCATATGCACCATGTAATTCAATAGGAGGAAAGTAACTAGCAGATAATTCTGATGAGTTAGAGCTCAGAGTAAGTGTTATTGACATTATAACAGACTGATTACAATTAAATAAAGTTTAGTAGACAGTATGGTTTATAAGCATAATTTACATATTTATTTCATTTTCTTATTTTAAAATTAACATTAGTTTCTTAATATTAATGCTATTATTTGTTGATTTAGTTTTTCTTGTATCTATAATATTTCATCTTTACTTATCCAAGAATTGTGTTGATTAGAAAATCCCAGCCATTTAACATATACCTCCTTCCCTTTAATTTTAAGCACCTTTTCAACTAGATATGTATTTGGAAATCTGGTTTTTGAAAGTTCGTCAGTATAGAATCCACCTTTAATAGGATTACCAAGATAGTCTTCTAATATGTATGTTGCAGGATTTGTATTTTGAACTCTTGTAATTGTGAAAATTTCTGTAGTCCAATTTGGAGTATAACCTTTTTCAAATGTATGCTTATATTTGCTTATGCGTACATGATCTCCTACATTAAATTTTGACATTTTATACATTTTCATATGACTGTATACTGTATTTAGCAGCTTTTCCTCATTTGTTGAGTTGACTTTAATTGGAGGCATTTTAATGGTACGATGAACTTTTCTATTGTAGGTATTAAGTAAATCTTTGTATATATCAATCCACTTATAAGAACCATTATAGCTAAATTCTTTCCACATCATTCCTTTCAGTGTTCTATTAAATCGTTCTACTATTGATGCTTTCATAATGCTATATGTTGAGTAGTGATTAATGTTGTATGTATGCATTAATTTTTCAAAGTGTTTGTTGAAAAATTCTTTACCATCATCTGTTTGTATGTTTTTTGGTATTCGCCCCAATTCAAAAATATTTTCCATTGCGTTAGTTGTTTCAAGTGCAGTTTTTGTTTTTAGTGGTACTGCCCATGCAAATTTTGAGAATGTGTCAATAATAGTCAGCAAAAATCGATAATTTCTATTTTCTTTTGAATAGTTCCCCATTTCAACTAAATCAGCTTGCCAAAGATCATCTATTCCTTTCATTATAACTCTGCGACGCACAAAATGTTTTCGTGCTTGCTTATGGAGTTCGTTTACTAAATTTCTTTTTGAAGACATTAAGTTGTTTTTAGAGATTTTTTGAAGAGTGTTGTGATCTAGTTGAAGCACTTTCAGCTATTGATACAAACATGTAATTTTCTAATCTATAAATTTTCTCATTAAGCTGTTCAATTTGTTCTTCAAAGGATGTTTTAATTTTTAGAATATCTTTTTCAATTTTATAATTTTCTTCTATATCTAATTTTGTTTCGCGATGTAGATCCTCAATTTGCATTTGAATATTTTCTTGAATTATAGTACTGTCTCTCTTAAAGTATGCTAATAATTTCTCTTCTAGTTTTTCGATTTGAGTTTGCAGAAACAATTTATTGATAACATCGTTTTCCTCCACAGCTTTTGCAACATTTTTGATCCTTTTGTTTTGGACATCAATGTTGTTGTTCGTATCCACAAAGAACCCCAGCAGTTTAGGTGCATTTTTCAAAGAAACTATGTTGCTAGTATCGTTTAAATAATGTCCAAATTTATCAACAGACATGCTTTATATACTTTATTAAAGTTAATGTATTATATTAGCTTCACGTAGTTCTTCAATAATTGATACAATCTCGTTATTGTGATTATTATGACCTGCAGCTTGTGATGCGAGCAGTAGTCGAAGTCGATCTACTAGCTCATTTGGATCATCCCAGTATATATAGTTGGGCTTATGGATGTTAAATTCCATCATTCCATCACCTAAGTAGCTACCTTTTGGCTTAGATCCTGTTGATTCGGGTAAATTATCCTGGTTTTTCTCGTCAATAAATTTCTTAATAATATGTTTATATTTATATCCTCTAGTACCCTTAATTTGACCATCAGGTTTATAGTCTCTTCTATATGCATTAGTAGTAATTAAAATCTTTTTATAGATTTCGAGTTCAAATTTATCATAATTTTTTGGTATTTTATGAAACATTAGAGAAAATAGTCCTGGTGTTAGAGCCCATATTTGACCACCAACTTGTATTTTATGTTCACTAAGTGTAAGTTTACTATCACCGAATTTCCATTCATTATTGAAATCTTTATGTGGACCATAGTTTGTATCTAATTCATTTCTTTCTTCCAAGACTGATAAATCAGTATAAGTATCTTCTGTATTGGAAGTTTGTGAGTAAAAATCATCTTCATCATCATCATCATCATTTTTAGTATTAGTTTCGTTAAATAATATGGTACTATCAGATATTGTTCCTTCTGCTAGTTTCTTTGGTGTACTTGTCTCTAACTTGAGTGATGGTTTTTCAGACTTTAAACTTGTATTATTTTCAAATTCTGTCTTCATTTTATTTTCTTCTTTAATGGGAATTCTTTTAATTTTTTTAGAACTATTTATGAATTCTTTCAGTGGTTCTGTTATAGGTTTAAATGTATCTCTTAGTTGTTCACGTGTATCTATTTCACCAGTTTTTATACTACGAAGCTTTTTCTTCAAGACATTTCTTGTCAACACCAACTGTTTTAAAATTTTCTCATCCATGTTTAATAAATAAAAGGTATCAGCTATTAGATGAGGTATCAGCTATTAGATCAGCTTATTAGCACCTGGTCTGGTTTTCAGATCAGCTTTTTAGGACCTGGTCTGGTTTTCAGATCAGCTTTTCAGGACCTGGTCTGGTTTTCAGATCAGCTTTTTAGGACCTGGTCTGGTTTTCAGATCAGCTTTTCAGGACCTGGTCTGGTTTTCAGATCAGCTTTTTAGGACCTGGTCTGGTTTTCAGATCAGCTTTTCAGGACCTGGTCTGGTTTTCAGATCAGCTTTTTAGGACCTGGTCTGGTTTTCAGATCAGCTTTTCAGGACCTGGTCTGGTTTTCAGATCAGCTTTTCAGGACCTGGTCTAGTTTTCAGATCAGCTTTTTAGGACCTGGTCTGGTTTTCAGATCAGCTTTTCAGGACCTGGTCTGGTTTTCAGATCAGCTTTTTAGGACCTGGTCTGGTTTTCAGATCAGCTTATCAGTACCTGGTCTGGTTTTCAGATCAGGTTATCAGGTATCAAATCAGCTTATTAGGTAGCTGGTCTGGTTTTCAGATCAGCTTATCAGGTATCAGATGAGGTTATAGCAAATAGATGTATCAAGCTTAAAGTTAGATTAATAACTAAAGTAAATGTTTATGAAGAGTAGTTTATATAGTTATGAAATAGTCAAATTGCTTTCTGTAGCGTCCATCATTTAATTCATTATCTTTGCTAATCACCAAAAATCCATATTTATCCTTCCAACACTCTCGACAAATCTCATGAAACTTTTCATAACTCATATCGCCACCAACATGATCTCTATAAACATGCTTCATATTTGTCTCATCTTGTTTAAACATTATAATAACATTGGCATTGTCTCTTATTAAATGCTTGGGAATTCTAGTATAAGTTTGACACAAGTAGAATGAATCGACATCCCTATGTCGCCCCATACAAAAATATGTACGTATATTATTCTGCTTTTCACATGCAACATCATCAAATATCATAATTGAATTAGTTTTAGCTTCGTCAGGTGGAATAACTAATTCATTATCTGTAAATGTATAATATCCCATTCCTTTAATTGATGAAATTAGTTTCTTCAGGTATTCATATTTGGGTTGATATAGAGATTTTGAGTATAAATAGATGTTTTCAAACTTGAGTCCATTAGGACTTTCTAGTAAGCCAAACATAACATTAGTCTTTCCACAATTGGATGGTCCAACTATTAGAGCACGAATAGAATTTGGTAAGAGGGGGCTATGCTTTATTTTTGAAGTGATGTTCACTGAATCGTCAATATTACGAACTAAAATATTTTTATGTTGTTTCACTAACTGCATTTTTGTAACTAAATACATTTTATAAATGTTACCTCTTATTATAGAAAAAATTAGATAATATGGTTATACGATATCAGAAAACGTTTAGTCATAAAAACACCTTCGTTGGAGGAGGTATAGTAGATAAAATAATAAACTCTCTACCTGTTGAGCTTCATCTTCCGGGGTATCAGTACTGTGGACCTGGAACAAAACTACAAAAACGTTTAAATCGAGGTGACAAAGGTATTAATTTATTGGACTCTGCTTGTAAAAATCACGATATTGCGTATTCAAAAAATAAGGATATAAGTACTAGACATAAAGCTGATAAAATACTTGAAAATTCAGCTTGGAATCGAGTTTTAGCAAAAGACAGTAGTCTTGCAGAAAAATCATTTGCATATATGGTTACTAACGCAATGAAAACCAAAACTAAATTTGGTATGGGTGTGGAGAAAAAGAAAAATGCTAAAAAGAACAAGCCAAATGATAAAAAACTATTTAGAACATCAATTAGAGCTGCAACAAAAATACTAAAGAAGGAAAAACCATTAGATATTAACTCAGCTATTAAAATTGCACGAAAAACTATTAACAAATCATTAAAAGGAAGAAAGTCTCAAATTGTAGTTCCACGTGTAATACGTGTTCCAAAAATCGGTGGTTTTTTACCTCTAATACCGATTTTAACTGCTCTGGGTGCAATTGGTAGTCTAACAACTGGTGGTGCTGCCATAGCTAAAGCTGTAAATGCAACAAAGAATGCAAAAATTCAACTTGATGAAGCAACTAGACATAATAAAGCGATGGAATCTATAGCAGTGGGAAAAGGACTTTACTTAAAACCATATAAAAAAGGTTATGGTTTAGTTCACAAAGAGGAATCAAAAAACTCTTAAAGATGCTGCCCAACAGACCACTATCTGATGTGGACCTAAACCGTTTCTCTATAAAAATTCCATATTTTAGAGGAGTTTTCATGTTGAATACTCTACCAAAACGAACAAAGAAAATTGAATGTGGAATAATCAACTTAGATGTATCAACAGGACCTGGTACACATTGGGTAGCATACTATAAAAACAACAATGAAAAAGAATATTTCGACAGCTTTGGAAACTTACAACCTCCTTGGGAAGTAGTCAAATATCTTGGTGCAAATATAAAATACAACTATAATCAGCATCAGAATTTCAATACATTTACCTGTGGACATTTATGTCTTAAATTTCTTTATGAAATAACTGAAAATATTAAATAAAACACAAAAATTTATATTTTACAAAACTCTTTAATGTCTTTTTATTCATAATTTAAAATACATAATTAATATATTATTGCCAAACAGGAAATTGGGAATTTTGAATTAGAAATTCACTCAGCTCACTCTCGACAATTAGGTTTTCTTCACCTTCTCTACTTAGGCAATATGATCCGCTTGAGAGATCTTTGATATCGTCATCAGTTAAAATATTATATCGTTTGGGCAGGAACATTATGTGTTTATTCATTTCAACTTTTAGGGTTGGTCCATATTTAGTTGTTACACGTACCACATTTCTAATAGTATATTTCGTTGAAGAATCAAGCTCCTTTACGTGTATTAAAGTTTTGTTATTTAGAGCATTAAATTTTGCAATTAGATTTGTTGTGGACTCCATTTTTTTATTTTTTATTTAGATACTTCTTGTCACTCTGAATGTTTAACTGGAAATGATCTTAAAAGTAGCGATGATGACTTCAAAAAGGCTAATCGAAAATAATTGTGGTGAAATAGTGAATAAGTGGGAGATAGTGATAGACAGAAAGAGATAGTTATAGAGAGACAACGGTTAGAGAGAGACAGAGTAGTAAAAAAGAAATATGGAATAGAGAGAAAAGGGTTAGAGAGAGATAGAGTTCTAAAAAGAAATATGACATAGAGATGATAGTATAGATATTTTAAAGACCATATAGATATTTTAAAAATTTACAGAACAAATTAGTCTTAAAGGAACCTTCCAACATTCATCATCATTCATTCATCAGCAAATAAAATGAGTCAAATTAGACGTACTCTTAATCAATTTATAAGAGATTTTGAAACCTTCAGGCTTTTTGATCATTGGGAGATGATAAAATGTTTCCAAAATATGCTGGATGAGAACGAAGAATATGGTGTCATGGAAGATGAAGACAACACTGAAGGACACTTCCCCAGCTGTCCTTGGTATCATCCTGAGTGTGAGGAGGGACCTGATACTTGCAGATGTACCATATATTTTTTAAGAAAAAATATACTAGAACATCTAATAATTGGCTATTACGAAATGTTTCCATCATTATAAATAAATTAAATAAAAATGAAATAAAATTGTATAAATAATAAAATAAAATTAAATTGAATTATAAAAATATTCCTTGATTTGTATTATTTTTTTCTAAAGGAAAACTAGGAATCATCTGTTCGAATATAAAATAACAGAAACTTGTATGTAGTGAAAAAATATGAGGATTTTATCCGATTATCTAAATTATTTCTCTTTATGAAAATATCTAATTGAATTTCATAATATTGTGAAATTCAATTTCTCTTGTGCAGAACCTCTCAAAGAAAACAAGACTGTGCATGTTTAATTAACCTGAAAACAAGACTGTGCATGTTTAAGCGATATGAAAATAAGAATTTGCAAATAAGCAAAAAACAAAAATTTTTGATCCAACGAAGTAAAGCCAATAAAGAAATAAAAAAACCATTCACATTTTCCATTCTTTTTTCAATAGTTTATTTACAATAACTTTTCTTAATAAATAGAATTTAAATACAATAATATTTCTTAGACTTTTTTTACATTCATTTTAACAACAATAAAATAATTTTTCTTAATAAATAAGATTTTATATACAACAATTTTTCTTAATAAATAAGATTTTATATACATCAATTTTTCTGATATAAATACAATATTTTTTCTTAATAAATAGGATTTTATATACAACAATTTTTCTTAATAAATAGGATTTTATATACAATTTAAAAATTAACTAATTAACTAAGATTTTCTTGCATTTTAGCAATCTCATCTAGCAACATGTCAAGTTCGTATTCAGGGTTAGTTTCCTTAATACGAAAATGATACCATGCATAAGTGTTTATATTATTTGATCTAATTTTTCTCTTATCATCTCCATAGCTTAATACTACCTTATTTAGTTCACTAGTATATAATTGATGTAGTTTAGATTTAAATGTTAACATACTATCATACACATTAATCTTATTAAATAGGCAATTCTTATATGTAGCTAAACTATATTTATCTAATATGGCTCTCTTTACCCCCTTCGATTTTTTAATATCATCTTGGTTTTCTACGCTAAATGAATACATTTTTGAGCGCAGCCCAACAAACTCTGTCATTATCTTACCGCAATTTTCATCCTTCATCATACCAATTACTTTTTTATTTACTATTGGGAAATTATAAATATTGTCTGTAGGGTAGTCCGATGTGTCAAATTGTTCATGTATGTCATTTTTTATGTCAGCGTAAAAGTCGTCACCTTCAACTCATTAAAAACACCAGAGAGATAAGTTCACTAGCGCTGCGCGTAGTTGATCAACACGGTGATTTAATTAATTTCCGAGGAGAGGAAATTACAATACGAATACATTTAAGGTCAACTAAATAATGCTAATATACAACACAAATACCTTAAAAAATATAGCAACAAGAACAACATCAACATTAAAGCGATCAGTACAACAGAAAGCATTAACAACATCAAATAAAAATTTTCTAAAGTCCTTGAATTTTAAATTGAAGACAAAATGAGTTCAATAATAGATGTCTTAGATAAGCCCTTGTCTGATGAGAATATAATCAAAAAGGACTATCATACATATGTACCATACTTACAATCTTACAACAATAATGATGAAATTAGAATTTCAATACAAAATCAAGATTTGTACGTGCTACCCAGTGAAAGCTACATTTATGTAGAAGGTTTTGTTGCTGATGATAATAACTCTAAATCTTCTTCATCATCGGACAACTTTATATTAAAAAACAACTTTGTGGCATATCTATTTGATGAAATTCGCTATGAGCTCAATGGAATTGAAATTGATCATACAAGATATTTAGGAGCCACAAGCACCATAAAAAATTTGGTTTCTATGTCACCAACAGAAAGCAATGTGATGCAAAATGCTGGATGGAACAAAATTGACGATGTCACTCTTGTAAATGGATTTTTCAATTTCTATGTACCTCTAAAAATGCTTCTAGGATTCGCTGAAGACTACAACAAAGTTATACTAAATGGAAAACATGAATTGATACTCTTGCGCAATAAGAACGATGAAGATCTTGTACGCTCGAGTATTTCTACTAAAAAAGCTAAACTTACAATTTCACTAATCTCATGGAGAATCCCACATGTACAATTATCCGACTTTAGCAAATTGAATATGATTAAAATTATTAACAATGGTGCTTCTATACCTATGGCATTTCGCAGTTGGGATTGTCATGTCAATCCACAATTAAATATGGGAACTAGCCATATTTGGAATGTTAAACTAGCTGCAAATAGAGAACGCCCTCGTTTTGTATTGATTGCTTTTCAACAAGAAAATAAGTTTGTTCATTGTGATTTGACTAATTTAAAAGTACATTTAAATTCAGTCTCATATCCATATGATGACCTTAACATAAAGTTCAAAAATGAACGATATGCAATTCTATATGACATGTATCTAAGATTTCAACAAAGCTACTATATGAAAGAATCTCAACCGCTTCTAACTGCACCAGAGTTTAAGACAAAAGCTCCTATTATTGTAGTAGATGTCAGTCATCAGAATGAATCACTCAATAATGGACCGATTGATATAAAAATAGAATTTGAAACAGCAACTAATATTGGAGCAAAAACATCAGCTTACTGTATTCTTATTCATGATCGTATAATAGAATATGTACCCATCAAAGGACAAGTGCGAAAAGTCTTATGAATTGACTAATATGGAAAACAACATAATTTTCATAGACGTACAAGGTTTCAAAAATAATTCAAATGATTTCATCGCAAAAGAAGTAGCAATTGTTTTCAACAATTATGAATATAACAATTTCATTATAAAACCCCCATTTGATATCAAATGCTTATCAATAGAAAAGCAAAGAGAAGCAAAGTGGCTAACAAAAAACTATCATCACCTAAGCTGGACTGCTGGATCAGTTTCATTTCAAAGCGTTTGCAATTTTATAAAAGCCAACGCAAGATGTTCTATAATTTATGTAAAAGGTGAAGAAAAAAGACGATGGTTGGAAAAAATTTTATGCCGAAAAATTTCTAACGTTGAGGATATAGGCTGCATCAACTTTAAACAAATGGAAATCAAGTATCCAGAATATTTTTATTGTAATTATCATAAATTTGGTGCTTGCGCACTAAAAAATGCTATTTTACTAACAAAAGAAATGTCTTGCTTTAATTAAACTTTTTCACTTTTTAAAATATGACTGTATGTATCATTATAAAATTTTATAAAATTTTAAACAATAAATGTATAAAAAATAAAATGAAATAAAATGTGTTTTCTTATTTCAAATAAAAACTACCTAAAGGAAAGAGAAGGAAGTGGGGAGAAGGAGAAATTAACTTTTTTGCTTACTTGCAAATTCTTGGTTTTTGTTTCTCTGCTGTTGAGTGTACTTAGTTTGCTGCTTTAAAATAATCGTAGACAAAGAAAATGATTACCTTGCAAAATATATATGTATTCTACAAAATATTCCACGCACAAATACCCACGATCACACATTCATACATGTACACATACATATACATACATACACATACATACATACATACACATACATACATCCATACATATACACACATACATACATACATACATACATACACATACATACATACATACACATACATACATACATACATATTTCTTAAACAAATACACAAAATATTAAATTACCCGCGACTATCAAGCTGGACCCCCCACACACAAGTATGGGTGTTCACATACATGTGAACACAAGTATGGGTGTTCACATACATGTGAACACATAAATAAATATTTTCTCTGATATTACTGATATAGTATTACGATAACAAATTTCTACAGTCTGGCAACACTGGCAATTATCCCTTTGGTATTAGAAAAAAATAATAATCATGTTTTGCCGTCGGCATTTGGAAAAAATAACAATCATGTTTTGCCGTCGGCATTTGAAAAAAATAATAATCATGTATTGCCGTAGGCATTAGGAAAAATATTCATATATTGCCGTAGGCATTAGGAAAATCATGTATTGCCGTCGGCATTTGGAAAAATAATCATATATTGCCGTAGGCATTAGGAAAAATATTCATATATTGCCGTAGGCATTAGGAAAAATATTCATATATTGCCGTAGGCATTAGGAAAATCATGTATTGCCGTAGGCATTAAGAAAAATATTCATATATTGCCGTAGGCATTAGGAAAAAATAATCATGTATTGCCGTAGGCATTAGGAAAAATTAATTTTCACTATTTCACACCCATTAGTATTAGGAAAAATCATTGCATGATTTTCCCGTCGGCATATATACTTATGAAATATTAATCTTATGAAACCCCTTAATCCACCCCACAAACATACACACATACAAATTCCCACGGTCATAAAAACCCGGACTTATTGAGCCACCCTCGTATGTATTAAACAAACAAAACCCCTTATGTAAACAAAAAATTCCTTATGTAAACAAAAAGTTGGACGAACTTATTGACCCACCCTCGTAGGGTATCAAATTTCACAAATTTCCAAGAATTTTGAAATTTGGGTAATTAAAATTTCAAAATTTCAAAATTTTAATTGTCCCCGGAGCGGCAGTTCACTACTACTGAGCTACTGAAAGAATTCGATACAAGTCTACTGCGATTAGAGTTGGGTCCAACTCGTACATTCGTTCATTTTTGCCACCGACCTATGATCAAATCCATTTAAATTACAAGACCTCGTTTGAAGTTCTAGAATTATTATTCGCTTGAACACATCGTATGTTTTTTCTTGGAAAATTATCTTTTTCTATTTTTGTAACAGACATTTGTAAATATATTTTTTATATACATAAGTGATTCTGGTGATTAATTTAACTAAATAAATATGTTTTCCTTTACAGAATATTTCTTTAAAAATTTTTTTTTTATGGAAAGATAATAAATAATTCGGTTGGTTCGTTGGCAAAAATTTGTCGCTCACGTAGTATTGGCGGCCTACAAATATTTTTCTAGACAATATGTGTGGAGTGGAAATATATATTTATACATAGACACACATCAATGTGTATGTAGAGAACAATAAAATATTAGTTGCTTTAAAAAATTTTTATTTTTAGAGACTTTCAAAGTTCAAATAAGAAAATTTTGTGTATCTATTTCATTCGGTACCGTGTATGGAAACCTAGATAAAATTTTGTTCGGTTTGTAGTATTTCGTCTTCATAAATTAGAATAAATTTAAAAGTGTTAGTAGTACCTGTTTTAAATTATTACGAATGTTTTTTTTATGAAGCAACGTCTATATACATTTCGTTCCTGCTAATGGAACTCATCGGTGGACTTCAACCCAAACGATTTTTGAAATAAGCTAGCTTTTGAGTTATTTATGTGTGTATGTATGTATGTATGTATATAGAGAAACAACTTCTGATGAAACATTAAAACTATTTATTTTAACGAAAATACAAACTACCGATTTCACCCATTTCTTTCTGACAAATTTTAGTTTTAAGTCTCTATTGGTAACAAGCGGAGAGAGATACATTATAGTAGCTGTCCGAAAGCTAAAAGCTCTCGTTTTGTGTGCTTAAGCATTAAGCCTTAAAGATACAAAAATAGTATAGTGAAAATTGTATAAAAGGCCCACACAAGGCTACTCCATTATTCAGTTCAAGCATATCTTTTCACAAAGTAAGTTTAAATATCAATAATATTAGAAGAGATGCAATTTTCATTCGAGATCCTGCTTTTAACAATACTTGCAGCGACAGCAAGTCAAGGTATGATTTATATTTTACAACAAAAAAAAAATGAATAAAAATTAAAATCCTTTTTTGTAATTTTTTATAGTACTGGCTTCGTATGGACCGAATTATAGTTTAGATAGTCCTTCTACAACCACACGTCCTACTACTAGTACTACTACTACTAGAAAACGTCCTATTACACATGATCCATCAGATATGAGATCAAAAATTGGCCAACCAATCCGGTATCAATACTAACTAAATATCCTAAATTTTAAATAGATATTCAACAGGAACTATAGGGAGTAGCTTGCCAAATTACATATTCTTGCAACTTAGTTGTCTACAAGACTTCCATTACTCTTATACCTCACTTATAATTATAATATAAAAAAAATAAAAAATGCTGTTATAATAAATAATTTATGAAAAAAAAAATCGAGTGCATTATCTTTTACAATGACTGAACATATGCTTTATCATACTTAGATACATAGTATAGTGGGCAAAATGAAAATAACTTCATGCAATTTTTTTTACGAATCTTATGAGTTGTTTTTTTTAATCTCATACAACTCATCCGGCTCTGTAGTTATATATTGCTCGCTCATTTAATTGAACAACTAATAAAAGTACTTTAAAATTTTTTTAACCCGCTAATAATCTCAAATTATTATTTTACTTATTCACAAAAAAAATATTATGTATTAAAAATACATTGACATTGATGATTAATTAATTAATTATTAACTTGACTGCACCCGGCCAAAAATACTTGTGTGGCAACACTCTATTCGTGAATAGATGTTTTATTTTCTTACATTTATTTTCTTTACATACTTCTTACAACTGCAATGCGAGCTGAAAAAAAAAATCAGCCAATGTAGGAATGGTAAATAGAGCTGGGTCCAACTCGTTAATTCGTTAATTTTTGCCACAAACCTGTGATCAAACCCATTTAATTTAAATAGTAGGTTTGATCATAGGTTTGTGGCAAAAATTAACGAATGAACGAGTTGGACCCAGCTCTATTATTTGTTGCGCTTCTCATTTGTTTAAATGAAGAAAGTTTAACATAATAACTCTAGTTGTTCTAAGCAATTTTTGGATAAAGGTTCCCCGATGATCTGGATTAGCAATAGTGAATGCACATAGGATCCAGATAAACCGTTCAATAATTAATTTCAATGTATTTTTAATAAGAAATTTAATCAGAAATAATTTCTTAATCAGGCTTAAGTTCAGTAATTTCAATTCTTACCGAATAAAATATTTTCTAAAGAATTCTTCTCTTCTTAAATTAAATTAGACTTTAATAAGAAATTTTAAGCTTAAACTTAAATTATAACAATTCATGTAAAAAAAATATAAAAAAAACAAGTAAGAGTGCTATATTCGGCTGTGCCGAATCTTATATACCCTTTACCAACGTACGTACATATATATAGTATACAGACACGTACATACATATTTGTTTTGTGCAAAAATTTATCATTTTTTTAAAGTTTCCATCTTTGGAGCTATAATTTTCATTTTTCAAATTTCATACACCAAACTTTTCTTTCAGAAGCATAAAATATATTCAATTTATAAAGAAAAAGAAAAAAATTTTTAGACCTATTTAATTTTACATAACACAAAAAGTGTAAGTTTTCCAACCCTGGGGTCATAATTTTGGATTTTTCTGATTATTGATACCAATCTAGTTCTTTAAAAAATACATAAAATATGTTAAGTGAAAAAAAGCAAGAACGAAATAAGCAAAAACTTAGTTTCATTTAATTCCTTTAATATTAAAAAAATCAGTTAAGTGCGACTTTACATCGCGCACGAAAGGAAGGTTTTTTGCTTTTTTGAAGTTTTTTTCAGTTAAAACGAGTTTTTCAGTTTTTTCGATTTTTTCTCGTTTTGGCGATTTTGTCTGTTTTTGGAGGTTTTTTTCATTTTGGTGATTTTTTTCTGTTGTTGGGCTTTTCTTCATTTTGGAGATTTTTCTCATTTTGACGATTTTTTCTGTTTTTTGGGTTTTTTTCGCGATTTTTTTTTGGCGATTTTTTTGTTTTTTTTTTCGTTTTGGTGATTTTTTTCATTTTGGCGATTTTTTTTCATTTTGGCAATTTTTTTCTTTTTTTCATGTTTTTTTCGTTTTGGTGATTTTTTTCATTTTGTTGTTTAGTTTTTTTTTCGTTTTGGCGATTTTTTTATTTTTTTTGGCGATTTTTTTTCATTTTGGCGATTTTTTCTGTTTTTTAGGTTTTTTTTCGTTTTAGCGATATTTTTGATTTTGGCGATTTTTTTTTCATTTTAGCAATTTTTTCGTTTTTTTTGCGATTTATTTTAGTCTTAGAAATTTTCTTTTAATTTAGTGCTTTTTTCATTTTGGCGATTTTTTTCTGTTTTTTGGGGTTTTTTTCGTTTTGGTGATTTTTTTCATTTTGGCGATTTTTTTTATCATTTTGGCGATTTTTTTCTGTTTTTAGGTTTTTTTTTCATTTTGGCGATTTTCTTTCATTTTGGCGATTTTTGTTTTCATTTTAGCAATTTTTCCGTTTTTTTGCGATTTATTTTAGTCTTAGAATTTTTTTTTTAATTTGGTGCTTTTTTTCGTTTTGGCGATTTTTTTTCTGTTTTTTAGGGTTTTTTTCGTTTTGGCGATTTTTTTTCATTTTGACGATTTTTTTCTGTTTTTAGGGTTTTTTTCGTTTTGGTGATTTTTTTTCATTTTGGCGATTTTTTTTTTCATTTTGGCGATTTTTTTCTGTTTTTTAGGTTTTTTTCTTTTTTTGGCGATTTTTTTTTCATTTTGGCGATTTTTTTCTGTTTTTTAGGTTTTTTTTCGTTTTGGCGATTTTTTTTTCATTTTAGCAATTTTTCCGTTTTTTTGCGATTTATTTTAGTTTTAGAAATTTTTTTTAATTTGGGCCTTATTTTCGTTTTGGCGATTTTTTTTCTGTTTTTGGCTTTTTTTCATTTTGGCGATTTTTTTCTGTTTTTGGGGTTTTTTCATTTTGGCGATTTTTTTTTCATCTTGGCGATTTTTATCTGTTTTTTAGGGTTTTTTTCGTTTTGATGATTTTTTTCATTATGGCGATTTTCATTTTGGCTATTTTCTTTCATTTTGGCGATTTTTGTTTTCATTTTAGCAATTTTTCCGTTTTTTTTGCGATTTATTTTAGTCTTAGAATTTTTTTTAATTTGGTGCTTTTTTTCGTTTTGGTGATTTTTTCTTGTTTTTAGCGATTTTTTTCGGTTTGGCGATTTTATAATTTTTTATTTTTTCAGTTTTAACGTTTTTGAAAATTTCAAGAGTTTTGCTGTTACGGTTTCCAAGATACAGCAAATTGTCAAAATTACATAGTCAAAATTGCATTAACTGATGGAACACCCTTTAATTTAAATTTTTTTAAATTTTTGTGTTAATTTTTGTAGTCTGTATAAAAATACACTAACCTTACAAATTTCAAGTGTACAATTGTATATATACTACATGAGATTTTAAAATTTTTCGTTGCTCGTTTTGGAACACCCTTTAGTTTCCAATTATGATGTATTTGTTGTTGTAGCGGCCAAAGGTCTACATACTGTGTCCAAATTTCAGGTCTCTAGCTCTTACGGTTCTCGAGAAAATACTAATATAGTTTTAGACATAGTTAATTTTACATAACACAAAAAGTTAAAGTTTTCCAACCCTGGAAACGTCTTTTTAATTTTTTTGTATTTTTTTTTATTTAAAATTCCAATTTTAGTCGTACTGAAGTGTAAAATATGTACATTTATTAAAAAAAAATAAAAATTTGTTTTCGGGAGTTACTCTTATATGGCAAAATGAAGTTTAAGTTTTCCAGCTCTGCAATCGTCTGCCCGATTTTGCTGAATTTCAATACCAATCTATTTTGGAAAATTTCTGACACACCAGTCCAAGAACGAAGTCTCTAGCTCTTCTGGGAGCTTCGGAAAACCGATTTCACGTACAGACAGACGGACAGACGGACATCGCTTATTCGTCTTCCCTATGCATAAGGATCCAGAATATATATATTTTATGGATCGCTTATTGATATTATAGAAATTACAAACGGAATGACAAACCTATATATACCCTTTTACCATTTTTGTTGGTAAAGGGTATAACAAATAAATTACACTGCACAACAAAATAGAGATTTTTTCATGATGTTTAAACAAAAATGACCGATCCTTATGTATTTTTATCTCTTGATTATGATGGCGTCATTAGTTTTTCCCTATGCAGAGAAAACAGTGCCTACTAAATAGCTCATAGATAACAAAATTAATAAGAAACCTCTGTTTTTTTTTCAATAAGGAAATCTTATTAATTTAATCAGGAAAACCTTTTTGAAAAAATCAAACAGAAATCTTGTAGTTTTTATGAGGTTATCTTATTGATTTTTTCAATAAGGGTTTCTTCTTGTTTTTATTAAGCGACCTAGTAAAAAATAAAAAGAATTGTGTCTTCATTCTCTGTACTTAAGTATTTTCATTTAAATTCTATACCATATACATATGTATGCATGTGTGTATGTAGTATATTGTAGATGTTATTTCCCAGTCAGCATGTGGAAGATTGTTTCACCAAACTGAGTCTTTTTCGACTGCCTTAGATGATCAAAAACTGATTAATCAGTTCTGCGCTTAAAATAAGACTCGAAAATGATTCCCAGAAATACTTAAAAGGGATTTGTTTAAAAAATAAAAACAAACAGCAAGCTCGTGCAGTAAAATCAAAAAAATAAAAAGTGATTGTAAGTAATACTACAAACTGTCTCGAAAGTGAGTATAAATTGATTAGAAACGCGAGTCATAAAAGACTCTTTTAGAAGACTCCCGGATAGGGTACCATTTTCTCCCGAATGAACAGTCATTTTCGACTCGAAAACGAGCGCATAATGCGCGGAGGAATCGAAAAAGACTCGAATATGATCATTAATTTCATAAAATGCTGACTGGGTTATTTATATATACATACATACACATTATGTTATATTCCTAACTAACTTACTCAGTAAGTATTGAACCAGCAAACTTCTGACTGATAGAAAAGCACTCTCACTAATATGCTAACAAGCAGCCTGAATTACTATTGAAATTATTGTGCAAACATTCTTATACAAAAATTAAAAAGATCATGAAAAAATTTTCTCTATGTCTATTTATAGAAATGAAATAACAAGACACCACATAAAATCAAGAAGATTTCCTTATTAAAAAAATCATTAAGATGCTTTACACATAATCATATAGGAACCTAATAAAAACAAGAAGAAAACCTTATTGAAAAAATCAATAAGATAGCCTTATAAAATCAAGAAGAAACCTAATAAAATCAATAAGAAATCCCTATAGTTTACAATTTATAAAAAAACCTAATAGAATCAAGAAGTTTTTCTCTATGGATTGGTTTTTTGTGCCAAAAATAACGGAAATTGAGTTAAAAAAAGGTTTTGAATAATAAGATATCTTCTTAATTTGATGTGGTTTTCTTCTTGATAAAATAATAAGATTTACCATACAAAAACAATAATGAATCTCTATGAAAAAATCTTCGTTTCTTTCTGCTGGGATACCCCTTAGCCTAAAAACGTTTCATAGAGAAAATCTTTTTGATTCTATGAGGCAGTTTTTTCTCTGTGTATCAGCTCTAGTTTTGAAGATATAGTGTCATTTAAGATTTGCATAATTTGAACCTTTTTTTTATTATTCCGTTAATAAATCACAAATGGTACTAAAAACTTAAAAATTCTTTCTGGATTATTAATCTACACAAAAATCCCTTTCATTTAAATAGATTTGCATTGATGAGTATATCAGGGTATCTGAATATTATTGCAAGGATGTTAAAAATCGTGTGTTTTTAGTTTAGTCCTTGAAGATTTTTTTATTGTAATTTTTTTTGACGAAGTATAACTGATTTTTATGTATTTTTGTTCGCTAATTACAAAATTAGCATTAGTTATTTTCTAGCACCTCCAGTTTCAGAGATATTTCCCGTTACATAAAAAAATACTAAAAATTTTCTTCACACATTTCTCTTTTTAGTTTTATGAGTTTAACTAAATTTTGCCCCTAAAGGACTATTCACGTATTACGTAAGGCTTTTTACACAATTTTCAGTAACAATTTTCTCCATCTTTGAGCGTTATTTAATTTGTGAATAGTCCCTAAATGTCCTCATTTGTCACTAGTTTAAAAACTAAGATACTTAAATCTTCTTTCTTGTTCAAATATGTTTCCAATGTTGTCTGTTTTTTAATTTTTTTATTTTTCTAATTATTCTATAATTTCAGGGCGAAAATTAACAAATAGTAAAATTAGGGATATTTTGAGGCTCGTTGCAGTCATGACAGTGCACTGGACGGTCGGCAGACATGCTAGGATAAGATAGGTCTGTTCTATAATGAGTTCGGCCGATGTTGTCGAGAATACAACAAAGAAGAACAATCTTCCACTTTCTTTGCGAATATCCAGCCTTACATCTCTCGAGACACACATTTTTAGGCAGTCATGTACTAAACGATCTTTCGAATTTATCTGAGATTGGCTTGAGTGACCTTATCAGATATCTAAACGCGACGGGTTGTATATAGTAGCGATCACCGTATCAAAATATTTAGATAGGGCTCTACATAGGTTGACACCGATGAGTGTAGTGGTCCTTTCAAAAAGGAATCATCTAGATTCTATGCCTGCGTGTAGTAGGCAGCCACGTAAACCAACCTACCAACCAGCCAACCATGATTTCGGGTCTTCCATACTAATTTTATGAATTTTTCGCAAGTGGCGATTGAGGTCATTAGTTTTGTTTACCTTCCCACCAAATATTTTTTGCACATAAATTGCATTTTAATTTCGAAAATTATTTTATTATTGCACCATCCGTCGCATTAATTAAATGATAAAATATAAAAAATCCCAAGGCAGTTCTGGGTGACGCTGCATCTAACTGATATCAAGAGGAACCTGTCTCCCTTTTATAAATATTTGTACATCCTTTCCTCTGTTGCCAGAGATCTGGTAGTAACACATACGTTCTATGGGTAATGGACCAAAGGTACGTCAATGGAAAAAGCCACATCACGCCAGCTTGGGTCCCGGGCTTGCCACACTCGTAGTCAAAAATAGACTCCCCTGGGGGAGACCTGAGAATGATAATGAGTACTCCAAAAAAAAAACACCTGAGTAAGTAGGCGCTAGTAGATACTCACAAATATTTTCTCTCAAGGAACTAGCACTATAGCCAATTCCAATATGCAAGAGCATCTTTATTTTTAACAGAAGTAACACTCAGGCAACGAATGTCTACTGCTGTTGATTAGTGTTGCCTTCTTTAGGAAAGAGATTGTGATAGGTGAAGGATGAAGCTCTGTTTTTGGCACGTACATATTTTAATAATGCAGTGTTGCAGCGCCTCTGGTGTCAATTAGGCGTATTAAATTTTTTTGAAGCCATTATTGGGTTATTTTACTTTGCCGATGATTCTGCTATATATTGACGACGAAGGAGGGCGTTATTTTTTTTTTTTTTTTTTTTTTTACAAAGAGAAGTAACACTCAGGCAATTAATGCCTACTACTACTACTAGGTGTTACCTTCTTTAGGAAAGGGATAGTGATAGAGAAGACAGGTGGTGAAGGGAGAGATAGAGGAAAGCTTCATTCTTTTACAACTCTGCTTTTTGCACGTTTTTTGATAATGCAGTGTTGCAGCGCCATCTGGTGTCAAATGAGGCGTATTAAATTTTTTGAAGCTGTGTTTTGTAGCCATTTTATTGATTATTTTACTTCGCCGATGATTCTGCTACACAACGAAGGAGGGCGCTCTGATGTTACATTAGGATTAGTATCTGCTGAAGTCGGTATAGTTCAGTGACCAGTGACTATGCCTTCATCACTTGAACTTTCCTACAACAACTGATACAAAGGGACACTAATGCACATCAGAAAAATGCGTGGTGTTGTTATTCAATGACTGTTGGATACAGGGATTGAACCCAGGACCTTCGATTTTGTAGTCAACGTGCTAACTACTTCAGCCTTCTTAGGATTAGCATCTGCTGAAGTCGGTATAGTTCAGTGACCAGTGACTGTATCTTCATCAGTTAACTTTCCTACATCAATTGATATAAAGCGACACTAATGCAGAACAGAAAAATGCGTGCTCTTCTTGTTTAATGACTGTCGGAGACAGGGCTCGAACCCAGGACCTTTTATTTTGTAGTCAGCTTGCTAACTACCTCAGCCAACGCCACCCTCTACTTTGTTTATGCAAAAAACTAAAATACGCTACAACTAAAAATAAAAACTCCTAGACCCTCTCCCATACTCACAGTCTGAGCATGTTTATACTCAGGCTATGAATATTTAATCGACCACGATACTCGGGATATTTATTCATCATTCGCCACTGTAAACATACATTTGTGTGTATGAAATGGAATGGAAAATGTGTGGGTATTTGTGTGTGGCTGTTTGAGTAAAAGCAACTGTTACGCTTCATAGGAAGTGTTAGAAATCGGACTGGTCACTATCATTTAGTGATTAGTCACGTGACTAGTTTTGTGTCAGTTTCAAATCCTGCAGGATATGGATGAGTGTAGAAGCAAAGCTCACACACAATAAAAAGTAAAGCAAAATGTTAAAAACATTTAGCTTATAGCCTCTGTGTTAGTTCATTTTGTGTCCTAAATTCTTAGATAAAAAATTGAACTAGTGAGCGTAAAGCAATTGAACTAGTTCAATTAGTTCCAACTACTGAATCGTTCATTTGAACTATAGTTTGTTCACGAACTACATAATACTACTGCATAATACTTGAGGACTATACCTGAGTGAAGGCCTTATTGTGGTAACATGATAATATTTGAGATAATCGACTTTAAAATTAAAAAAAAAAGTTAAATTAAATTATACTGTACAAACTTTTAAGAGCGCCTTTAAGACATCCATCACTGGACAATAGTGCACCACGATTTAACTCTTTTACAAACTGACATACCACAGCACGATGAACTCAATGTTTAAAGGGCTGAATATTTTTGAAAATACCCATCATATTGTGGTTCGTGTGTATGTGTGTGTGCTGCACTTCACTTGTCTTTATGGAAAACAATTTGTTATTTAACCTTGTATATACATATATCTCCTAATACTTTTTATTTTCATATGAATAAATGTAATGAGGTCAAGTGTAGTTAGTAATAATGTATTGTAAATAACCAAAAAAAAAAAAAGACGACCCAATTTTTCTTGTAAAGAAGATATTCGAACTTCAGAAGTCGTCAGCTTGAGCAAACAAGAGTTGATTGGTAAAACCAAATAAATGGAAAAAAATAGAAAAGCTAACTACTTCCATTTTTCTTATTATTACAGCTGTTTCCAACAATTAATGTGGCTTAAGATGTTACTAATTTTTTTTCATTTTATTAACTTTTAAATAGTTTATTACACAAGTTGTCGGGCTAGCAAAGTGGCAACAATTAAAATCGGTAGAATAAACTAAATAATTGAATAATTTCTCCAATTTCTACATGACTACACAGAGAAAACAGATTCGTTCAGACAACCGAATTTGTTGCCAATCGAATTTTGGCGGTCGCACCAACAACTATCATATAATTCTGGTATAACAACTGCAATTTTCTTGTGGTACCACTATTTTTTAATTATAACCCTTAACCAAATAGTTGCAGCAACAGAAAAAATTTTTAACCATATGGAATTTGAAATAAAAGTTATCCTTGCTACCGAAAATATGGTTAATATAACTAAAACAATATCATAATTGGTATCTGTGAAAGAAAAATTGACCTTCCTTCCTGAAATAAAAATAAACAATAAACGCAAAAAAAAAATACATAATTTAAGAAAATTTATTATTTGACATATTGTCTCAAGTTTATTTTAATTGAAATTTATTTCCTGGTGGTGGTGAAGCATGTCTATATGCATTTCTTCAACCACACACTTTGAACAGCCACAAACCTGTTATCTTATGCACAGAATTTCAAAAACCATTTGAGAATTCACAAATCATAATATCTTTGAAAGTCACAAGTGCTGCTACGATAGTAAACTCAACCTCTAGTTAGTTTCAGCAACTGATAGAAAGTGTTTATTTTAATCTTAATATAGAATGACAATTTTTTAGTTGCCAATACCAAAAGTTGGTAGTAACATCCAATTCATAATATTTTATTCGGTTGTGTTAACCAATAAGTCAATTGGTCATAACAGAAGCATACGCTCGGTTGATGCAATCAATTTAAGAAGTGTCCGAATCATATCTTTATTACAATTATGGCCTTATGGCAATGAACATGGATTGTTTTTTGGATTAATAGAAAATTGATAGCGTGAACTGAAATATAGTTTATTCAAAATAATATTTTATTGGCCTAACCATTTTCCAACCAATCTTTTTTCTGGGCGTACTTATAAAAACATCTTTACACAAAATTATAACACAGAAATACCTATTTTAGATATATGTTTCTCTTTTAAAGAAAAAAAAACAACTGGTTGAAGATGCGTTATATACAAATAAATTAATTAAAAAATTATAAAACTCATGAAATTTAAAAAATTCTTAACTTATGAAAATACATACATACATATGTATGTATATGAAGTAATTTTCAAACTCAATTTTAGGATAACCGTCACGTAATTTTATTATCTCCAAAAAAACTATGGATCAAATTTGTTAGTAGAAAGTGCAATTATGCATTTAACACAGTTGAAAGAGTTGATGTGAACACCTTTAAATTTGTACTCTGAACTTGAAATGCATTATTTAACTGAGTGTTACGAAATTATCGAAATACTCGTACATACATGCATACGTTTTACCGATTTCGAGATATTCAAGTTGTAGTTTAATTAACAAGTTAACCAGAAATGTAGTCTAAAAAAAAGATGTTTTATGCGCATTCAATATGCACTAAAAACTTGCAAATATGCACTCAAAATTCAAAAATAAGCTCTTAAAAATAACATAGATTGGCTTATTTAGAAATGAAAATATATTTTTAATTCAACAGTTAATTCATTGAAATTAATGTGCAATATTTTTATTGAATCTTTTAAAACTTGGGTAATTGTGTAGTGATTGATTTTTAGGCACAGCAAGTGATTTTATTAAAATCTTTTTCAGTGGTTAGTGTTTTTTTGCCAGAATGTCGCACACACATGGTATCTATCGGTTGTTTCAGCTATTTAAGTCTATAAATATTGATTTTTTTTAAGCATTTGCGATGTTATTTAAGCATTTTTCGTAAATACTTTTTCCATATTTCGAACGTAAAAGCATCTCTGAGAGCACTTTGTAGTGTGTATATGCTTCGAAAAAGTTTTCAATATGTTCATTTCACATTTTAAATAGAAGAATTTTTGCAGCTCAAACCTGTTTGCACACAATAAATTTCCATTTCGATGGAGAAAAATAAAAGTATTGATATATGTATTAAAATAAAACAGAATCCAAAAAGTATCAAAATATGCTCCTAAAGTGTCAAATATGCTCTAAGAATTCGAAAAAAAAACTCTAAGAGTATGCGTGCAAGAGGGAAATATGCAAACACATGCTTTAAAGGGAAAAATATGCTCTAACAAGTCGGTGCCAAATTTCATTAAAAGTTCTGAAACGAATAGATTATCTTATCTCCGCAATAATACGTTACATAAGAAAAAATATGCAATGTCATATTTGCGGTTTCCCTGGTAATTCGTACACCCAGAAAAAAGATTGGTTGGAAAATGGTTAGGCCAATAAAATATCATTTGCATAAACTATATTTCAGTTCACGCTATCAATTTTCTATTAATCCAAAAAACAATTCATGTTCATTACCATAAGGCCATAATTGTAATAAAGATATGATTCGGACACTTCTTAAATTGATTGCATCAACCGAGCGTATGCTTCATAAAATATTATGAATTGGATGTTACTACCAACTTTTGGTATTGGCAACTAAAAAATTGTCATTCTATATTAAGATTAAAATAAACACTTTCTATCAGTTGCTGAAACTAACTAGAGGTTGAGTTTACTATCGTAGCAGCACTTGTGACTTTCAAAGATATTATGATTTGTGAATTCTCAAATGGTTTTTGAAATTCTGTGCATAAGATAACAGGTTTGTGGCTGTTCAAAGTGTGTGGTTGAAGAAATGCATATAGACATGCTTCACCGCCAGGAAATAAATTTCAATTAAAATAAACTTATGACAATATGTCAAAATAATAAATTTTTTGAAATTATGTATTTTTTTTTTTGCGTTTATTGTTTATTTTTATTTCAGCAAGGAAGGCAAATTTTTCTTTCACAGGTACCAATTATGATATTGTTTCAGTTATATTAACCATATTTTCGGTAGCAAGAATAACTTTTTTTTTCAAATTCCATATGGTTAACAATTTTTTCTGTTGCTGCAACTATTTGCTTAAGGGTTATAATTAAAATATAGTGGTACCACAAGAAAATTGCAGCCGTTATACCAGAATTCTATATAGTTTTCGATTGGCAACAAATTCGGTTGTCTCAACGAATCTGTTTTCTCTGTGTATGTGCGTAAAAATACAAAATTTTTAACTACCAGATCCAGAGAATACCCAACCGTTTTATCAACACTGCTAACTACATATACATACATACAAACATAATAAAAAACTTTATGCCAAGTAAACGAGTGAATTCAGCGTTTTGAACAATACATACTTTCGTTAAAATAGTGTCGAATATTATAAATAGTTTTGTTATACAACATCAGAACAACTGTCTTTCTGTACAAACAAAATTTCTTTTAGAAGATATTAACATTTTATTGTTTTAAAACCGACTAAAATTATTTTATAAGTGGGTAGGTTTATGTGAATGCATGTAAGTATGTATGTGTTTGCACTTATTTTGTCTAGAAAAATATTATAAATTAGCACGTAGGCCGCTACTTGGTGAGGTGAAATGTCTTGCCTATCGTTTAAATTTTTGGCCTAATAAATATTTTTAAAAAATATTTTTTTTAAGAAAACACATTTTAAAAATGAACTATTTCGAAGTTTAACTTTTTAAAGAACCATCCTTATAGAAATGACCCTTTACAAGAGCATATTTTTGGCATTTAACTGCAGATGTGAAATTATGGACTATACGTGTACATATGTACATACATACATACTTTCTGACGTGGTGGCATATTTTACCTCTTGTAATTTTCCCAATAAATTATACTAAAAAAGATTTTCTTTTAAATTATTGGGCCTCTCACACAATGTCGACAGTAAACGTTCGATGGATTACTTACATACACACAAAAAAGTAATATGAATGATTTTGTAATATTAATTAAAATATTTGTAATATCAATTAAAAAATTAATTAAATTTTCACCTATAAACAATTTGATAATATTAATTAAGTTTTTCCACTCAAATTATTAAATACAATTAAAAATTTAATTGTATCAATAAAATTCTTAATTGAAAATATTAATTGGTGAATACATTTTTCTGTGTACTTGTATTGAAAATAAAATAAAATTTTAATATATTATTTTATTGTTATTTTCAGTACAAGTTGTCAATTGAACGGTTTCTGTCGATATCGTGGCACAGCTAATTGAAATATAAGGACGCAATTGTACTATAAAGCAGAAAAAGCATCATATTTTCGTGCTGCGTGCTGGGGATCGTTATCGTGTTGAAATATATAATGGTTCCCAACAGCACCCAACCTTATTGCACTTTCGTTCAAACTTGGTTTTAAAATATCTAGGCAAGCTCTCTTGTACATTGTGGACTGATTATCTAAATAGTTAGCTGCCATTAGTGATGCCAATGCCGAAATCTCGAATCCCGGGATTTCAATTTCTTAAGCCCGGGACTGTTTGCTAAATAAACTTAAGACAATCTGCCTGGCTCACGATGTCGACAAGAAATTTTCGTTCGCTTATTTATATTGAAAACAGAAAAAAATTTTCTTATTTTGTTTTTGTTTTCACTCATCCATATCCTGCAGGATTTGAAACTGACACAAAACTAGTCACGTGATCAATCACTAAATGATAGTGACCAGTCCGATTTCTAACACTTTCTATGAAGCGGACCAGTCGCTTTTACTCAAACAGCCACACACACATACACACACATTTTCCATTCCATTTCATACACACAAATGTATGTTTACAGTGGCGAATGATGAATAAATATCCCGAGTATCGTGGTCGATTAAATATTCATAGCCTGAGTATAAACATGCTCAGACTGTGAGTATGGGAGAGGGTCTAGGTGTATGTATTATTTTATTTTTAGTTGTAGCGTATTTTAGTTTTTTGCATTAACAAAGTAGAGGGTGGCGTTGGCTGAGGTAGTTAGCACGCTGACTACAAAATCAAAGGTCCTGGGTTCGAGCCCTGTCTCCGACAGTCATTAAACAAGAAGACCAGGCATTTTTCTGTTGTGCATTGGTGTCCGTTTATATCAGTTGATGTTGGGAAATTCAAGTGGTGAAGACACAGTCACTGGTCACTGAACTATACCGACTTCAGCAGATGCTAATCCTATGGTAACATCATAACGCCCTCCTTCGTCGTCATTATATAGCAGAATCATTGGCGAATATAAATAACCAAATAATGGCTTAAAAAAAATTTAATGCGCCTAATTGACACCAGAGGCGCTGCAACACTGCATTATTAAAATATGTACGTGCCAAAAACAGAGTTTCTTCCTTCACCATCTGTCTTCTCTTCCCTATCGCTATCCCTTTGCTAAAGAAGGCAACACTAATCAACAGTAGTAGGCATTCATTGCCTGAGTGTTACTTCTCTTGCATGTTTCAATTGGCTATAGTCCTAGATGCTTGAGAGAAAATAGCGACTACTTACTTAAGTGTTTGTTTTTGAGTACTCATTGTCATTTTCTGGCACACATATGCGTCTGCCACTGTCCATTCAAATCAACAACATAAATACATAGTTAAAGACGTTTAATACTTCAACCCCGTTAGCCGAATTGAGTTATTTGATTATAAGTAACATCCTGTTTGTGTAAGACGTTGACGTTAGAAATTTTTGGCGTTTTTGTAATAGATTAAGGGAAACTTGTGCAATCTTTCTTTAATCTATTATAGAAACGTCAAGATTTTAATTTTCAACGTCTTACAAAAACCGGCTATAAGTAATATATAAAATAATCAGTCACGTCACAGAGCTCAATACGATTCAGAAACGGAATTAATTCAATCCTGTATTTTAGTACTCTGCGAGTATTAAACGAAAAATGAAAAAAATATTTCGGAATAAAGTCAATTTTAAATCCATGAAAGAAATTAACATTTTCTGCATGTTAAAGTCCAAAAAAGAAGGGTTTTCAATGAAGAATTTTATAGAGGGTGGCTGATGAATTTCGCTATATTAAGAAAGTGGAACAACCTTTTTTGTAATGCATGGATATTAATTAATACTATTTCATTTGAAAGCTTATTGAATTATTTTAAAAACAAGATAATTTAATTTAAATTCCCGCCCTGCTCGTTGATGCAGGTGCGGCATCTTAGCAAAAAGTTATTCATTATTGCACGCAAAGTTGAGGCTGGAATTACAGCTTTTGTCGCTCGAATGGATTGGATACTATTCCCTTTCATTCAGTATTTCTGGGAACTACTCCATATGAAAAAAATTTTTTTTAATTGCCGTTCAGATCGAAATGAGGCTCTTCAAATATGAAAAGACCATTCAACAAGTTGTCGTCCTCTTCCATCTTCTATCTCAAGCATCTTCTGGCAAAATTCCAAGCGAATTGGAAAGTCTGCTGCATTTAGTTTATTAGACATTTGAATTTTGTAGGAGAATAAGTTAAAATCCTTATGCATTATTGCCTGCCTTCTGACACCAATTTCAGCAGATAATTCGAACGGAAGAATTTTGATTATAAGGCCTTGTAAAGACTGTCCCTTGCTCTGCAAAATTGTTCACTACTCTCATATCTTTGAACCAAAACTATAGACTCCAATGTGTGATAACGGCGTATAATCCAGATTCTTCTTTCAGTGTCTAAAGTTTTCCATATTTATTAGATTTAATAAATCAATCTACAAAAAACCAAAAAAAAAAAAATCTAGACTACTTTGATAGAGAAAAAGTTATTAAGTTTTCTTTTGGTAGCGGCTCCCATCAGCCACCCTGTATTTCATGTACTTATTCAAAGCTTAATTACAACTAATTGGTTTGCAATTTGGTGATTATAAAAATAAAATCAAAATAACAAAATGTACGGAATTGGTTTTTTGGGATTTGAATTTTTTTTGTATAATTACCCGCCTTTATAAAATTGTTTATGACAATTTGTTTTAAAAACCCTTTATATAAAGCCTTAAGAGTTTTTATAAATATGGCTGTTAAAATATACCTGCAGAAAAATTTTTAAATGCCTAAACATATGCCATAACTATTATGCTTTACTAGAAACTTTTATTGCCATCACGGCTGCCAGATGTGACGATTTATGGTCATTTTGACGATTTTTGGTGCCGAAAATAGCAGAATGACGATTTGATGAATTTTTTCCTTAAACTTGATCATTTTTCCATAGTCCAAATATGGCAGTTTTTTTTTCTGAAAAACCTACTGTTAGAATTCGAATATGCATATCGTCAGCTCATTATTGGTTTGAAGCATATGCCATAAAGTCGGAGTGGAGAAAAACCACAAAGAAGGTTGACATGAAGTTTTCTCAAAACATACCCGATAGAATTTTTTTTTAATTTTCACCAATGCTTTCCACACATGTTTGGAAGAAAACTGTAATTTTTTGTGAACTTTCATGAATTAAATTAAAAGTTAATATTACTTTATTGAAAGTGAAATATATTGTTTTGTGCCGCATACGCCACTTTTCATAATATATTTTTAAAAAGTATCTTTTTGTACTGCATAACTACTTTACTGCTGTATATTGAACAATTTGTTGTTGTTGCATTTAAAATAGAACTTGGACTTTTCATCGTCCGACATGCTCCAAAATGATGGAAATTCTTTGTTTTTAAAGGAAACATAATCTTGCCCAGATTCTCTAAGACTTTACCTTGCGTTACCTTCCCACAATCCAGGGTTCCACTACCTTTTCTTTGATGACGATGGAAGGATTCTAAATTATTAAATTTTTATTTATTTATTAGACATACTATACAAAGTGAATTTGCATAATATGGAGTTGCACAAATATGGGCGGAGTAACTAAGACCATATGCACAAGATGTTATTAACAGTAGTTTAAAAAGTTTTGTGACTGACTGTACACGACCTATGCCTTCATATAGGAAGTAGCAACGTGGTTGTTACAGAAATTCCACAAAAAACCGCAAGATTATATGGTTATCCGTGGCAGATCAGTCAACCAGTGCGAGCGAGATGAAAAACTTTTGAAGGCCAAATGACACAAACAAGCCTGACCGTACTTAAGAAATAATTACGATGACGCGAGAGATCTTCTACGACCCAGAGCTGCTTAACGACTGTATTCCATTTTTATATTTCTTATTACTTTTAAAAATTATTTTCAACAAATTTATTTATGTAGCGTTAAAATTTATTATCAATCGATCAATATAACGGCGACCAAGAAGCCGCCGCCGTAATATATTTGACTATCGATCCGCCGTTAATCCTACACAAGAAATCAAATTATTGAAGTGTATTTTCAATAAAGAATGAAATAAAATAATTTTTATATGCATATTTAATTATAATTAAAATTTCTTTTATTTTATTTTTATTGTCAGATGTTTATTTTAATTTGAAATTTATTTGCTGGTGTTTCAGCGTTCTCTATATGCATTTCATTGCTGCTGTAACAAATCATCAGTCGACTTCAACCATACATTTTGAATAGATGCATATCGAATATAAATTATTTTTATTGTTTTATAAGTTTAAATTAAAACATTTAACTGGCGGCTGCCATTTAGGTGATGATGTTTTTGCTTAACCGTCGCCGTTGAATTTTTGTCACGGAACGTTCTTTTTTGGGGGTTTATTTTATTTTGCTTTTGCTTTAACTACACTTTTCTTACGGAAATGAAGCAAAACAAGAGTTAAATTTATATAGTGAATTTTTGTATGAAAAATTTTATGCAATCGCCAAATAATGGCATGTACAGCAAAACAATACTTATTAAACCTTAAAATAGTTGATATGGGGCAAAATGAATGCCTAGTATATCAGAAAAAATAATAAATTTCACGAAACACGTTTTGGATTCAGAAAGGGGATATTCGAAATATATATATACCGCATACCTAACTTATTTTTTTTTTCAAAAAAGGTTCGGTAGCTCAAACCAGTAATGGGCTGATAATATGCATACTATTAAATTAAAAAAATTTATTTGTTGATGATCTTTTGTTGAGATATATTCATTGGACCACAAGCTGTAGCATAATTTCCAAATACATAACAAAGCTTATAATAAATTGGTATGTATGTTTTGATCCTTATATTATTAAATGCTGCATACTTGTTCCAAATGTAATCGGACTATATAATGTAGAGATCTTACTTTATAAACTAATGAAAACGGATTCAAATTATCGCTATCCAATTTTTAGCGAGAGCAGTTCAAAAAAAAAAGCTTTCCAAAAAAACTTCGTTTCATTCCATTAAAGGACCATGATAGGCCATAGTTAGGGCAAAATTATGTACAGAAAAAATGTTGTGCTATTTATTCTAAACCAAAATAGTTAATTAAATTGTTCCCAAAAGCGCCGCACTTAAAAGTTATAGGGCCAAAAGGGTTTGTAGTGAAGATAGGTTTTTTTTTTGGGCGAAAAGTGCAATTCGCTTGACCGGGTTTTTACACACATGACACAGACATAATGTATTTTGAATATACTATGCCGCAAACCAATAACCAACAGATGACATAAAAAAACAAATTGATTTGTTAGGTTTTTCTGAAGATTTTTCGAGTATGAAATCACGATTATTTTATATTTTATCAGGATTTCGACGATTTTTCGATCATTTTATCTGTGCTGGCAGCCCTTATTGCCACACTTTTAACATGAAAACATTTTAACAGCGGCCGTAATCTGGCAATCGGAAGTTTGAACGGAATGGTAAATATCGAATCAAGTCCATTCCGAACGGAATCTCTGATACGCCTGAAAAACTGTTACAACTAGCTTATTTAAGCAATTTAAAATTAAACTTAAAATAAAGTACATTTTGTTTGGATCCAACTCGTTCAGACTTTCATTATAGATAATCAAACTTTTTTAAAAAACAAGTAAGAGTGCAATATTCGGATATGCCGAATCTTATATACCCTTTACCAACGTATGCATATGCAGTATACAGATACATACATACATACATATTTGTCTTGTGATAAAATCTATAATTTTTATACCCTTTACCAAAAAAATGGTAAACGGATTGGTCATTCCGTTTGTAATTTCTATAACATCAATAAGCGACCCATAAAATATATATATGGATCCTTATGCATAGGGAAAACAAATAAGCCATGTCCGTCTGTCCGTCTTTCTTTCCGTCTGTCTGTACGTGAAATCGGTTTTCCGAAGCTCCCAGAAAAGCTAGAGACTTCGTTCCTGGACTGGTGTGTCAGAAATTTTCCAAAACAGATTGGTATTGAAATTCAGCCAAATCGAGCAGACGATTGCAGAGCTGGAAAACTTAAACTTTATTTTGCCATATAAAAGTAACTACAGAAAACAAATTTTTATTTATTTTTTAATAAATAAACTTA
This sequence comes from Tachina lurida, assembly GCA_944452675.1. Classification (NCBI taxonomy): domain Eukaryota; kingdom Metazoa; phylum Arthropoda; class Insecta; order Diptera; family Tachinidae; genus Tachina; species Tachina lurida. The sequence continues at coordinate 29,295,379 of OX101753.1, read as the reverse complement.
TTTTACACTTCAGTACGACTAAAATTGGTATTTTAAATTAAAAAAATATAAAAAAATTAAAAAGACGTTTCCAGGGTTGGAAAACTTTAAGTTTTTTTGTTATATAAAAGTAACTTACTAAAACTAATTTTTCCTTTTTTTCTATAAATTAAACATATCTGATATTCTTAAAAGAAAGAAATTAGTGTAACAGATCAGAAAAATAAAAAATGATGATTCCGGGGTTGGGAAACTTACACTTTTTGTATTATGTAAAATTAACTATCTCTGAATAATTATTATCTTTTTCTTTATAAATTAGTTATATATTATGGTTCTGAAAGAAAAGTTAGGCGTATAAAATTGGAAAAATTAAAACCACAGCTCCAGAGATGGAAACTTTGATTTTTTTTTTGATATTAAAGTAGCTAAATAAAATAAATTTCTTTTTATTTCTTTGTTCACTTAACACAATTTATTAATTTTTTAAATCAGAAAAATCTAACAGGTTGATTCCAGGGTTGGAAAATTTATTGTTTTTTTTACAAAAGTAACTAGGTCAAGTTAGTTTTTTCTTTTTGTTTACAAGTTTTATATACTTTATGACTTAGAATGAAATAGTTTGGCATAGAAATAAGAAAAATCAAAGACCTATGTCCAGCTCCAGAGCTGGAAAACTGAAACTTTTCCTGGTATATAAAACTAATTATTTCTTTGGTAATTAAATATATTCTATATTTTAGAAAGAAATAAATTATTATTAAGAAACAGAAAACTGAGAAATATGGTTCCAGGGTTGAAGATTGAAAAAAGTTTCGGTAAAAAAAATAACAGACAGTTAAACAGATTTCATGTTTTAGGAAAATCATTACTCAAGATTTTTTATACATGTTTATATTTTTATGGATATCTAATTGAAGTATAAATGAAGGTTTGTGCTTATTGTGCTCTCAGCACAATAACTATTAATTTTTAGTAAATAGAGATTAAAATAAAATTTTTCGCTAAAAACAAATTAAAGGATATGTTGAGTTTCATTTTCCTGATACCTTTCCTTTCTGCTGAACAAATTTAAAAAAATCCTGTAGGAATAAAACGTTTACATAATACCACGATGTATACCATTTGCAATGGGAACTTTAAATCAAGACACTAAGCAGTTTTGCAACATCAATGAATATTAAATACGGGAAAATGTAAAACAAGTTCGTTTAGTTGGTATGGAGGTGCAATACTAAGAATATTTTAGAGTTTAGAGCGAGTAAATAAGCCCCAAAATTTTGGTATTGTATTGACGTGACATCGATGTTGACTGAAATAAGAGTGAATGTAAAATATATCTTAACCACAGAGTGTAGAGTAAAATATTCAACTATTGCTAATATTTTAATTTTTTCACAAAACAAGTATGTATGTATGTGTCTGTATACTATATATATGTACGTACGTTGGTAAAGGGTATATAAGATTCGGCACAGCTGAATATAGCACTCTTACTTGTTTTTTCACTTAAGCGAAGTAAGTTTCATGCAAAACGTAGTTGTGGGCTTGCTTTTGGTTTTCAGTAATACGATATTTTCAGTAAAACGATGTTTCGCTAAAGCGAAGCGAGTAAGACTAGCTGCGTTTAAAATCAGTGTGGGGATCTGTATCGCTTTCAGTAATCCGGTTTTGTTCAGTAAAGCGTGTTGCGCTAAAGCGGATTCGACATGTCTTTTTAACAAAGAAATGCACATTTTTCAGTTTTCCTTTTCCAGATATTTTTTAAATAATTATTTGGATAATTCTTGCAAGTAAAAATTTTACTAGCAATAATTCGTAGGAATTTTTTTGTCTCTCAATTTTTTTCTCTCTTTTGACGCTCTCTCCTTGGAAACTTATTAATTTAATGAAAACTTTGCAGTAGCAATTGTTACAAATTCGTAACAATTTTTAGTAAATGAACAAACCTATTATACCAGGCTTTACTTCGTTGATTTTCTACGACAATTCGTAGAGAGTGTCAGAAAAGCCAAAAACCTTTTGGAATGTTTTGTCAGATATTTGGTGCCGACATTGTTACATTTAAAATTACACAAAAAACTCGTTTGGAGTTCTAGAATTCTTATTCTCTTGGGCACATCGTATGTATTTTGTTTGGGAAAATTATATCCTTAAAATTTTTTTTAATAGCTGATTCTGATAAGTAATTTAATTATTAAAATATGTCTTTCTTTGAACAATATCTCTTAAAAATATTTTATTATGGAAACGTAACTTTGTTTGTTGTTCATCAAGTGGCGGCCTAAGTGTTAGTTTATATTATCTTTCTAGACAAATTATGCGCAAATACATAATTATACATACATACACATCAATGTGTAGAAATAAATAAAAGCCGGGCTTATAACAATTAAATTTTAGTTGCTTTGAATAATTTTTATTTGTATAGGCGTTCTGATGTTCAAATAACAAAACTCTATCTGTGTCATTTGACAGTATTTGAAAAAAAAAACAATCTTTTGTACGAGCAAAATGAGGAATGCGTATGAAAACCTCGATAGGTAAATGTTTTATAGGGGTATTTTTTAGAGTTTTTCTTCATAAAATTATGATCAATTTAATAATGTAAAATTACTTTTATTGAATTTTATACTTGTCGATTTAATTATTTATTTATTATTTATCTATGGAATTAAACTCCTTATACTGCATACAGGCGTTCAAGTCAGTTTCAAATTGGTCGCCCCGAATGCTGGACAAAATTCGTGACAAAACTGACAGCCTTCACGTAGGATGCACGCAATATGAGAGTCTGTTCCATTTTCAAGCAACCGTAAAAAAGTGGTAATAAATATGAAACTGGTGAAGCCAAGTTTTCAAGACCATGTCTTGTGAAGTCTAATGTAGATTAGCTTTTATATCAGCAGCCATAGTTATCCAATTGGGGTAAATCAGATGTATGTATATAAATTATAAAGGACAGGTGATAGGTATGACCCTTATATAATGGCTTTCAGAATGATGTGAGCCAATGTGAACTTTAAAAGAACGAGCAGTGAGAAAACTGTGAATTATTTTTGTGAAAGCTATTGGGAAATTTAAATTAATCATTTTGAATATGAGAACATCATGCCAGACTGAATCAAAAGTCAGCCTAGATTTTTGATGGTTAAAGTTTGTTTTGACTAAATTTCTAATTCTAATCAATGGATGAACTGTGTTGTGTTCTCTGCGGAACGCAAATTTTTTAGGCGAGATAATATATCATGTTCTTGCATAAAATCAGCCAATTTAATTTGAATGACTTTCTAAAATTCTACTTACACTCGACAATAGGCTGATAGGGCAGTATGAAGATAGACAATCAGATTTTTGCCAGGTTTTTTAATTAAGATAACATTAGGTTCCTTAAACTTTTGGGGAGAATAGCAGAGTTTAAGACCGGAATTTATTATGATTGTGCTTTAAGGCATATTAAATACGCATCCAATGGATCAATACTCTTTTGTCTATACGATTCAAATGCATCATTAACTAAAAAGGTCGTAAATGGGTCACCTAGATGGGATGAAATGGAATGATTGGAAGGAAATGTGTGCGCTTAGATTTCACACTTTTCTTGATTGTTGGTGTACCGAGAACTGGATTGTCTTAAAATTGAAATGTTGTTAGCCTTCTTGTTTAAAACTTTTGTCAAATTCCAGAACGACGGAGAGCCTTTATTAAGCTTTGATAATAAGTAATCACAAAATTTATTTCTGTATAAATCTATTTCTTCACGAATTCTCAGATTAAATACAATTTAATTAGTGTTTTTATGGGAATTGTTAAAATTTAAGTTTTAAATTTTTAAACGCACTAATAATCCAGCTAAACCCCTCAATAATCAATTTCAATATATTTTTAATAAAAAAAAATATTTTACTTAATAAATAAAATAATAATTTGGAATTATTAGTGCGTTTAAAAATTTAAAACTTAAATACAATTTAATTTATTTAAAAATTTTTACACAAGATAAAATACAAAATGCCGCATTATTCTGCTTTATTAAATCAAATAACAAATTTTTTGAGTTATGACACTATTGAAGTAAATGACCCATATGTTACTACAGAGCGGCATGAAATTGTGCAACAATCAAAATTCGTCCAGTTCATAAGATTTCTAAAGGCATTTACAAAATCTTAAGATATTATTTTCGTTTTGCTTACCATTTCTGAAAATAATCAATAATACGCACACAAAAAAGTAATATGAATGATTTTGTAATATTAATTAAAATATTTGTAGTATCAATTAAAAAATTAATTAAATTTTCACCTATGAACAATTTGATAATATTAATTAAATTTTTCCACTCAAATTAATAAATACAATTAAAAATTTAATTGAATCCATTAAATTTTTATTTGAAAATATTAATTGGTGAATACTTTTTTCTGTGCGAGTATGTTTTTCATTTACTATTTCTGAAAGAATAATGCACTAGTTTTTATAGCTATTGCTATTTATGGCGAGATACAGGGGTTAGAAAATAATTTTCGTAACAAAATTAATCGACACTATTACAGTTATAAATTTATTTTTGTTTTGATTTCTTTGTACTTAAAAGCAGCGTACGAAAATAAACGAAGCAAATTGTTTGAATTTGTTTTCTTTGGTTCTTTGAAATGAGTGAAAAAAAACAAAACAACAACAATGAGAAACATCGCTCAGTTTGTTTTTGTATTATTTTTTTGCAAATAAGCACAAGCCAGAGAACATTGCCGATCGACTGTAAGACGAACAGCCGCCGCCGGCAACAAGCAATATATTTATTTAATCGTGCTCCACTAGAAAAGATAATAATGGGTTATAAATGGAAACGTTTTGAAATATTTTCGGCGAATTTGACATCATCATATAATATAATTTTATTGCATTGTATTTAACACATTAAGTTTGTTTTATACTATGTTCACACATATGTTCTTGAACATGTTAAATACATCGTCAGCTGGTTTCTGGCTTGCGGCACAGTATATTTAAAATACATTATGTCTGCAGCAAACCAGAAACCAAACGACGACATTTTCACAATTATGTTTAAGACGAGTTTTCTAAGAACCGAAGTTTTTTAAGAACTAAACACAACCGTTCATATTATATTTGAGATGATTAAGGTTGACGTTTTGTCAATAAAAAATTGTAATTACGAATAATTATGCTTTTCAAACAACAAATGTTTTTGTAAATAATTGAGTATTTTTTAAGTAATTACTTGCTTACCAAATAATTTATCAGGTGCCGCCATTTAATAACAAAACAAAGGTGCCAGAGTTATCAAAAACGGACTGAACACACTGTATTTAAGTGTTTAAGGAAGTGTTTAAATCTTAAATACTTCATTTGAGATGTTTAACAAAACACTTCATTTGAGATGTTTAACAAAACAAGTCAATGTATGGGAAAAAATCTCAAAATCATCGTGTTTAAGCTCTTAAACACGAATGAGGCGTTAAAAACGTTTAAAAACATAAGTGTGAACATAGTATTATATAGCTTAGTAGCAATTGCTATAACCGGGTGTCCTAAGACACCTCTCTCCTTTTTTTTATATAAATAGTTTATTATAAATTCATTTATTATTATTATTTTTTTTACATAAATATGTAAGTTAAAAGTAGGGGATAAATCCTCTGGAAGTTTATATTGTAAGATGTATCAAAATGTGAATACAAACATTATCTTCTTGAGGCCAGGTTTGCGTCTACTGCTGTCGCATCATTCTCCCTATTTTACTACCCATATATGTAGCAAATGGATTTTTGGTGGTAGGACGCCGTGTAGTAGTTGTTGTATGAACTTTACCTTTCAATAAATAAAAAAAAATTATAATTTTCAAGTAATTTCTGCTGCTGTAGATAAGTCGCCTATTACATATCCGAAATGAATAGACAGGCATTCGAAGTTTGTTGGTGGAGACACAAAGATGTATGGAGGCCCCTTAAAATTTGACCACCCTTAATAAAATGTTTAATAACTCAGTCAATTTCTAGCGATTTTTTTTAAATAAACCTGCGAATTACTCTGAATTAATTATGCTTCATAAATAAAGTTATAAACACTACACAGAGAAAACAGTGCCTACTAAATACCTCATAAAATAGAACAAAATTAATAAGAACTCTCTATGGTTTTTTTTTAATAAGAAAATCTTATTAATTTCATAGGGAAACCCTTTTTGAAAAAATCAAGAAGAAATCGTCTAGGTTTTATTAGGTTATATTATTAATTTTTTCAATAAAAATAAAAAAAAATTGCGTCTTTATTCTCTGTACTTATGTATTTTCATTTAAATTCTATACCATATACATATGTATGTGTGTATGTAGTATCCCTGCAGGAGAATAGGTGTCAATTGTCTAAAAGCTACTAGTATAATTCCTAGAACAGCAAGAACTAGTGCGAAAAGGGTTAAAGTTGTTGTATAAAATTACTAGTTCTGATGAGTACTAGTATATGAAGTAGTTCCAAGGCACTACATTGCAAAATAAATTTTGACTGTCTAACAGACCACTTCCACTGTACGAAAATTGGTATTATACATTTATTAAAGTTTTAGGTTCACCTATAAATAATTATAATCAAATAATTACAATTCACCTTTTGTATTTTTGAATTTTGATAAATAATTACGAATTTTAACTAGCAGTTGTCACTGGGTAACAAAGGAATAAAACCACCAGTTTTATAGAATTTTTCTTTGCAAAAGAACTGGTAATTAACTAGTCCTAAACTAGTACCAATGGCACTAGTCATTTTCTAAACACACTCAATGCTAATTTGAGCATTATCATGTTATAGGAAAGTTTACGGTTGGGAACTAGTGGTGGTGGCTTCTGTACTAGTAAAATACCAGTTAAGCACTAGTTCGATCTCCTGCAGGGATATTGTAAATTTTATTTATTTATACATATATAAATACACATTATGTTATATTCTTAACTAACTAACCAAGTATTGAACCAGCAAACTTCTACCTGATGGACAAGCACTCTAACCAATATGCTAACAAGCAGCCTGAACAACCATTGAAATTATTGTGCAAACATTCTTAAACAAAAATGAAAAAGATCATGAAAAAATTGTCTCTATGTCTATTTATAGAAATGAAATAACAAGACACCACATAAAATCAAGAAGATTTCCTTATTAAAAAAATCAATAAGATGCTTTACACATAATCATATAGGAACCTAATAAAATCAAGAAGAAAACCTTTTTAAAAAAATCAATAAGGCAACCTAATAAAATCAAAAAGAAAACCTTTTTAAAAAAATCAAGAAGGCAACCTAATAAAATCAATAAGAAATCCCTATAGTTTACAATTTATAAGAAAACCTAATAGAATCAAGAAGTTTTTCTCTATTGCCAAAAATAACGGAAATTGAGTAAAAAAAGTTGTTAATAATAAGATTTCTTCTTGATTTTATGTGGTTTTCTTCTTGATAAAATTAATGAGATTTACCACATAAAAACAATAAGGAATCTCTATGAAAAAATCTTCGCTTCTTTCTGCTGGGATACCCCTTAGCCTAAAAGCGTTTCATAGAGAAAATTTTCTTGATTCTAGGTAGTTTTTTCTCTGTATATGGTTCCAGCACAAAAACACTGCCTAAGAACCTCTCCAAAGTAGGGTGGTTAAATTTTAAGGGCCGATACGTGAATGTATGTGCCGAATAGTTTTGATTTATCATTACTACTTTTCACAATTATAATAATTTTTCTCACTACTCCGTAGCCTTCGTTGGTGTCAACGTTTTCTAACATTAACTTTGTGCACTTTACTAATATTTCCATATTTTTATTGAAATTCATTTAAACCTATTGAATTATTTTTTAACCGGTGTTTTTATTAATGAAACGTTTTCTACATTTCTAGCTAAACAAACTGAAAAGAGAATTCCCAAAATTTTTCGCTTTATGAATTTCTCAAATGTACATAAGATGTTTTTAGGCCAGAAGAACCAACTGCAATTTCAAATATGTCATCTGCCTTTCAATTTCCGAAATGTTAGAGACCCTTCTAATATTTAAATATATTTATCATACCTTCACTTAATGTTGCCGCAAGTATGGCTAAAAGCAAAAATCCAAATGTAAATTTCATGGCTTCTTATTTATTATTAAAATATAAACTTTGTTTGTTAAAAGCTGTACTGGAACTGAATAACGAAACTACACTTTCTGTGCCAATTTTTATACAATTTTCACTATACACTCGTTCAAATTTAAATACAGAAAACATGAGCTCTTAAGCTTTTTCTCATCCTCATTTCTTATGGATTCTTCTCATTTTAATATTAATTTCTTTCTCCCTCTCTCTCTCACTAAAAAAAACTTCAAACTACTACACATATAAAAAATAGGTTATTTCATTTACTTTAAAATAGTGTTTGTGTGAAATAAATAGTTTCATTGTTCAACAATTGAGGGCCAATTTTTGGGTTCGAACTTAAACTAATTTCTTTCACTAATTAGCTAATCTGCAAATTACCTAAATCTCACATTTAGTTGAGTTTGATGGTTTTGAGTGGTACCTTAAATTTTTTTTGCATGCAATATTAAAATACTAAGAAAGAAAATAGTGACAATATTATTTATACATATTGTGCCTTATTACGGTTCTCGAATTTTTCTATTCGACTTCGAGAGTTTGTACCAGATTAAAGAAAAATGTTGTATGTTTCTTTGATCTAGTACAGCAAGTTGAAGTCGAATCTACAAATTCGAGAACCGTAATAAGGCCTATTATTATTATTATTATTATTATTATTTTTATACTTTGACTTATTTGTGGAAAGAAGCAGCAACTGTCTAATTTTATTATTTACAAGTAAACTATTGAGCGTGTTAAAACAAATAGATAAATAATATAAAATATATAATTTATATATATAAACTTCTCGAGTCACGAGAACTCCGAAATGGCTCAAACGATTATTATGAAAAAATTTTTTATGTGTATTCGATATGTCGTAGTCTATTTTTAGTCCCCGTAAGTGGGCTGTACCACGCCCATACGAACGAATTATGTAATATGTAATAATAATCTTATATCTCGAAAGCTATAAAAACTAGAGTCGTCGAATTTGTTATAGACTCTTTTGAGGGCGAAGTGCGAAGTAATTCAGAGTATTGATAGAATAGGGCAAAGGGAAGGGGCTGGCCCTATACAAAGTAATTATAAAAATCTTATACGATGGCGGATCAATAAGTCCATAACTTTTTGAACTTCCCTCGTAGTTATATGAAATGCAGCACTGTTTCGATCAAGTACCACCTATTAATAGACTACTGTCAAATTTTCAGCAAGTGTCGCATTTAATTTTTCTAAAAATTAAAAAAAGTGAATTTCGAGTGCACATTAAACAATGAAACCAAGGAAAAGCTCGATAAATACTATAAAATGAGCTTTACTGACTTTCGTTGCGGTCGCATAACTACAAATAACGCTGAACGTTTTGGACGGCCAATTGAGGTCAGTGCACCCGAAAATGTTGAAAAAATCCACGATATGGTGTTGGCCGATCGAAGAATAAAAGTGCGTGAGATTATTGATGCCATAGGCATTTCATATGGCAGTGTGGTTTCGATTTTGAATTATCAGCTGGGCTTAAGAAAGTTGTCTGCAAGATGGGTGCCGCGCTTGCTCTCAATTGACCATAAACGTAAACGTGTGACAACTTCAAAGGATTGTTTGGAGTTGTTGCAATTAGATATATAACATTCAGTTTTACGCTTACTAAATTAGAGCAAAGATTTATGAATTCAGTTTTGGTTTCGTTAACGTTGTTACATTTTCAACTGCTGACTACATTATTAAATTGAATTTCTTAAAGGATTTTTTTTTTGATTTGATAATTTGTGCCTTAAACTCATAGGTGCATATTCATAGTCAAAACAAAGTATACTTTAAAAATTAAAAATTAGTATTACCATACAAAATAATGATTTTTAGCTCTTAGCTTTCGCTTTGGCTTTCAGGGTATGCGAGTGTAAATATTCTGTGTTCGCATTATTTTGAAATTTTTATTAAAAAATATCATATAATTTTAAATATTTTTGTTAGTGTATTCAGGGTATGGAACAGAGGTCAGCAATGAGTAGTGAAAAGGTGTGTAGAGTAGAGTTGTGTCCAACAGCTCTTTTGAACTAAAATGAGCTGTTGTTGAAAAGCTCCAATATAAATTAAATAAGCTTGAAGCAACTTTTGATTCGAACGCTCTCAAACTAGTTCAAAAAGACATGTTGGACACAATTCTAGAGTAGAGTTGAATCATGACTTATAATTTCTTGTACTTATGCGCACTTTTACTTATTGCAATGTTGTCTATGAATCATATTCACTCGAAAGTTGGAAATGCGCATCGAACTCATACTTAGCAAAATTTATGACGTTGTTGATTTATACTCTCCTTAACTCAATGTCTACAGAGGATGAAAAACAAGTATGATTCACAATGCGAACTTCGCATACGAACATTAAAATACGCATTAGCCCAATTCACAATCTTGTGCAAATGGTCTTGCATCGTGGCATATGCCAAATGGTACAGTATATTGATACTCAACACTAAGAATTGCTAAGTATCAATATGCTATACCATTTTGCACATGCCACGATGCAATACTATGTGCACAATATTGTGAATTGGGCTATTATGAGGTTATGTATTTGCTCTGTTGCTTTTCTTTTTGCACGAATTGAAAAACATCGCTTTTACTACTATTATATGTATACTAGTTGCAAACTGTTTAATGACTAAACTTTTAAATATATGTACACATATGGATGAGTTGAGTAAGCTGAATCAATGTAAGTTGTATATGTATATTTCTGAAATTAGGAATCAAACTGAGATGATTTATGAGTGTCGTCGCATTCATATTTATTTCAACCTATTTTATAAATCAGTGTCATCGTGACCATGTGTAAATTAGAAAAGTTGAGTCTAAATGATGTCTAAAACGATACATTGCCGATCACTGGTATGAAAGCAAGTTTTCATTATTCTTTTAACTTTTTAAGCATACTTTCAGGCATATTTTCAAAAATATTTTTCTTATTAACATTTTTATTTGTTGTATTAAAAAATCTTTATTTTTTTTTATTATTGAAAATATTTTTTTTATAAAATATATTTATTGAAAACAAATTCAGTTAAAATCGATTTAGTTTAAACTTTCAATCGACAACTTGTACTGAAAACAACAATAAAATAAAATAATAGAATTTGTTTTAGTTTTCAATAGAAGTATGTAAGTAATTCATCGACCGTTTACTGTCGACATCGTGTGAGAGTACCAATAATTTAAAAAACAAAATCTTTTTTAATATAATTTATTGGGAAAATTACAAGAGGTTAAATATGCCACTACGCCAAAAAGTATGTATGTATGTATTTATGTTCCAAAATTTAAATTTTTGTATAAATTTTTATTAGGCAAAAATTTATTTGATATGTCTACGTGCTAGATTATAATCAGGGAAACCAGAAATGTGCTCTAAACTGCGTATTCAACATGCACTGAAAACTGCAAAATATGCACTAAAAACTTAAAAATATGCGCTTAAAAATTACATAAATTGGTTTATTTGTAAATGAAAACTTATTTTTAATTCAAAAATTCAACTACATTTACATATGAATAAGACAAAAATTAAATAATAAACAAAGAAAGGACAATAAATAAAAAATTAGCTTTGCTGCTTAGTTATATAAAACAAATTTTATGTGTGAAATAACAATACAATGAAATTATATTATATGATGATGTCAAATTCTCTGCAAATATTTCAAGACATTTACATTTATTTCCCATTATTTTATTTTCTACACCGAAAGAATTTTGCTTCGTAAGTCCAATGAAACAATTTCATTAAATTTTTTTCAAAAATCTAATGATAATTTCACAAATCCAATTGAAATTTCATGAATATTGTGAAAGAATTTCATTAGAATTGCTTCGTTGGTATTCTGGTTTCGTGAGAATATTTTATTGGATTTATGACAACAATATTTTCTAATTATTAAGAAACCCCTTTATATTTAAGTTATTTCATTCTTTTCATGAAACTATTTTATTGTTTCGATAAAGTTATAGCACTGCATTAATTACACTGTTAAATAAATTTGATGAAGTTTTCAATCAAATAATTTTGGCAAAACTGGTTTTATTAATCCAACGAAGCCTGACGTTGTTTGAATTTTAATGAATTTTTCATTCGATTAATGTCAAAATTCATAGAATTTAGGCCGAAAATTCTTTCAGTGCAACGGCGTAGGATTAAATTAATGTATTGTTTGTTGCCGGTGGCGGCTGTGTTCTCTGGCTTGTGCTCATGTGCAAAAACACAGCCAAAACAAGTTGATCAATCATTCTCATTGTTTTTGCTTTGTTTTTGTTTCACTCACTTCAAACAATGAAACAAAACAAAATCGAACAATTTGTTTAGTTTATTTTCGTACTCTGCTTTTAAGTACAAGGAAATGAAAACGAAATTAAATTTGTAACTGTAATTGTGTCGCTTATTTTTGTTACGAAAATCACGTCCTACACTGAAAGAATGTTCGGCTTAAATTTTATGAATTTCGACATTAATCTAATGAAAAATTCATTAAAATTCAACCAACGTCACGCTTCGTTGGATTAATGAAACCAGTTTCGTCAAAATTATTTTATTGAAAACTTCATAAAATTTATTTAACAGTGCTATAACTTCATCGAAACAATAAAATAATTTCATGAAAAGAATGAAATAACTTAAATATAAACGGGTTTCTTAATAATTAGAAAATATTGTTGTCATAAATCCAATAAAAAATTCTTACGAAACCAGAATACCAACGAAGCAATTCCAATGAAATTCTTTCACAATATTAATGAAATTTTCATTGGATTTGTGAAATTATCATTAGATTTGTGAAAAAATTGTAGTGAAATTGTTTCATTAGACTTAGGCAGCAAATTTTTTCGGTGTAGCTCCTGTATCTCGCCCAATAAATACCAAAGCTATAATAATAATAATTTGGGTTTGAAGTGTGTACGTTAAACAAATAATAATTAATTTTTTTTTTTAACGTGAGTAAAACTTTAACTTCAGCTTTAAAAGAGACTACGATATCAGGATTAAAACTTTGGAACCGTATTTTATATAAATAAGACAAGCTCTTCGTTTGTAATTGTTGCTCCAATAAACAACCAAATACTGACCTAGATTTTCAAATAAAAATCGCTGTCTGACACATCTAAATAAACTTTTTTACATTTACAATGTTCCTTTCCAACGTTTACAATGATGCAAACGGGACAGAGTCCGTCACAAATAGAAAGAGCAAATTTGAATTGTAACTAACGTACGTAATAACTGTGTAATAAATAAGAAAAATTTATACACTTCATGTTTTATTGAAAATGAGATTTAGATGGCTTATAAGCATATTAAAATAGAAAAAATATATAAGTTATCAAAATATGCCTTAAAAGCGTAAATATGCTTTAAAAATTCGATAAAATAAATATGCGTGTAAGACTGGTGAAATATGCAAAAATATGCAAAAATATGCACTAACACGAGCCGATGTTCTCAAATGTAAAATTTTGTTTTGCTTTCGTTGGATTTTTTCAACGTTTGAAGTTGCAGCAGTACGCCATAGCTGAATTCCGTAGCACCATATTGGCTTCAAAAGCGACTTGTATATCAAAAGTTGGCAGTCTAGGCTGAGGGTTGAATTTCTACTAATCAGCCAATGTATCTCAATTAATTTTAGTTTAATTTGTGTTGGCTTAGAACCAAGGTGGTGTTTCCATGTAAGCCTCCGATAAAGGTGTATACCAAGGTATTTCACTTGAGAATATTGAGGAAAATTTTGGTTGTTGATTCGAATGCAGGCAACAAGTACCTCTTCTTAGGGTAAACGTTATATGGACACACTTTTGTTTATTTACTTTATTTTTCCATAAGTTCAAAAATATTTCCAGCTAGATAATATGTTTCTGCATATTGTGGGATGCCTCATAAGGGCTTTCGTGCATATTCATACAGGCTATATCATCGGCAAATGTAGAGGTGTGAATATTATTGCTCTCAGGCATATCACAAGTATATATTCAGGGCTATCATGAATAAAATTCCGCGTGAAATTTTTCCCTGGGAACAATTTCAACTAATAGCAAGTAATATTGAAAACAAAAATTCTAATTGGAAAATGGAGAAATTTCACGTGGAATTTTATTCATGATAGCCCTGATTAAATACAAAACTGGCCCCAGAATAAAATTTACAAATATAAATAATTTTACGGAAATATAAGGCAGACTTTTCCCCCGGGAATTCCCGATTCCCAAACGCTAGTTTTAATGCATTATTGTTATATAAATAATTGAGATTATATATAAGTTTTTGAGTAACGAAATTTATAAAACGTTATTATTTAATAGTTAACATGAACTAAATAATATTTTTTAACATCATGTACTCTGCGGAAATTCCCAGTGGAAAAATTATTCCCACTTTCCCGGGAAATGCAAAAGTCCGGGAAAAGAAAACTGAAAACTTTAAGACTCATTTTCTATAAAAATGATTTTTTTAGCTTAGGTTAGTGTGGGTGGCCAAGGACCTCGCATAGACCAGCATTGATGCTTAGCGTTGCCAGCAGATCATAATAAACCTGTAAGTATGGCAGCCTAGCTCGTGATGCCTGTATCGAATGACTCCCACACAGATTTAATAAAGCTTAGTAATCTATACATTTCCATTCCCGACACAAGTTCAAGACTCCGAAAAGTGTGATCACCAAGACAGTCATATCTAGTGCGGCCTTGAGCCGGGCAGTGGACACAGTAGATGTTCCACTGTCTCAATTACCCCGGGTTCCTTACATTTCCTGCAGGTACCGTCAACTATTTGTCCCATTTTGAGGGCATACGAAGCCGTAAAGCAATGTCCAGTTAATACCCCCACTAGAAACCTACACTTGTTTCTGGTTAGTGATAAAAGGAATTTAGTCGATTTAGAAGTTTTGCAAGTTTTCGTCTCATGCCAACTTTCCTCCGCTTCTTCCTTCATCTTAGAGTCTATGATCCAGTTCAGGTGATTGGATTCCCCTATTGGCCAGTGTATCGGCCAAAATGAGAGATATACAAATAGAGTATGAGGTAAAAAAAAATAACTCATAAGATTCCGAAATAAATTTTATAATATTATTTTGATGTGGCCCACTATATGTATCTAAAAACGTTCAAGAATAAGTTCAGTCACTGTGAAAGATTATGCACTCGGTTTTTTTTATAAATTATTTATTATAAAAGCTTTTATTATTATTATTATTATGTACATAAGCACTAAAATTTATATAGACTGAGACTTTAAAAATTGTTATATTGCTAAACTATCGAATTTAGCAAGCTCTCTCTATCAAATTTAGCATAGTTAATTCATATACCTTTGACTGAAGTCCATTTTCCCTTTTAAATATGCAAATGGGGTAGGACGAGCTGTAGTAGGACGAGTTGGGCGGGGACGAGTTGTAGTAGGACGTGTTGTAGGAGGATGATATACCCGATAACCAGCCAGAACTACAATAAATTAAAAACAAAAGATTTAAATTTTTATTCATGTTTTTTTTTTGCTGTAAAATAGAAATCATACCTTGACTTGCTGTCGCTGCAAGTATGGTTAAAAGCAGGAGCCCGAATGCAAATTTCATCTCTTCTAATATTATTGAAATGTGAACTGACTTTGTGAAAAGATATGCTTGAACTGAATAATGGAGTAGCCTTGTGAGGGCCTTTTATACAATTTTCACTACACTATTTTTTAACTTTAAGGCTTAAAGTTTAAGCACACAAAACGAGAGCTCTTAGCTCTCAGACAGCTCTTTTAATATTTTCTATCTCTTCTTCTTATTTAAAGAGACGTAAAACTAAAATTGGCCAGAAAGAAATGGCTGAAATCGGTGGTTTGTATATTCATTAAAATAAATAGTTTCAAATACATATATATAAATAATTCAAAAGTTGCGAGAACTCCCAACTCCCAGCTTACTTATTTCAAAAATCTTTTGTGTTGAAGTCTAACAATGAGACACTAACACTATTAAACTCATTCTAATTTATGAAAGCAAAATACTAAAAACCAACTACAAAAGAAGCTTTGTATATAAAGGGTGTTTTTTTTATAGAGTGACACTAGTTTAAATCATGATAAAACAAGGAAATATATTTTTAAATCAATGAAAATTTTATGAAATTAATATTAAAATATGATTTCCGCCATGTGGAACACCAATTTTTAACAACTTTCCGCAGCATTTGTGGCCGTATTTCGCCGATAACTCTTCGAATGTTGATTTCCAGGTGTTCAATTGGTTGTGGCTTATCGAAGCAGACAAGTGAGTTAATAAAACCTTAAAGAAAATAATCCAATGGGATTAAATCACACAATCTTGGTGGCCAATTAATTGGGACATTAAGTGAAATTATTTTTTCATTAAAAGTTTCTTTAAATAAATCAATTGTAGCGCCCGCTGTGACTCCATCCTGTTGGAACCAAGAAGCAAGATTAATGCCAATTAATTGAGGTACAAAAAAATTTTGAATCATGTTCCTATACCGTTCACTATTGACAGTAACATTCTGACCATCATCATTTTTCAAGACATAGGGGCCGATGACTCCACCAGCCCATAAAGCTCACCAACCTAGCAAAAAATTTCACAAAAGGTAATCGAGTTTGGAATTGAAGCATTTTTGGGTGGAAGCTGTTCCTTACTGGATTACCAACTTGATGATTTTAATAAGGCGTGAGACTAAAATAATCAATTCTTGAGAAATAATTGTGTTGTTTATTGTAGGAAATAGTTAGTTTTTTCGCTATGGGAAATAGTTATTTTTCTTATTAATGGAACTGCTTTTTTTAGTCGAAAAAAAAATTACTTTTGATGTGTAAAAGGGGGTAAAAATCTTTTTCACAATACAATCACAAATTTTGAGTAAGATCGTAAAGCGTTATCAAATCGGTGTGAGCTATGTATGAGTGTATTAGTGTAATCATACTGACAACAAGAAATACAGAGAAACTTAACAGCTGCATAGAAATACACTCAACCGAATTTTAAAGCATATGCTCAGGAGCAATGTGAATTTTAATAGAAATTGCTTTTGAAGTGTTGCCAGTGGGGATAATTTTGTTAAAAATATAAAATAAATAAAATAAATATAAATTTTTAAATAAAAGAGCGTTTTAAATGTCAAATATTTGCTTAAAACATTTATAGCAGTCTTTATAACCCTACGTCTACACCTGATATATTTTTATCATGACAAATGTTAAATTCCATATAGAAAAAAGAGCTAACATAAAAAAAATTATTTTTCAATATAAAATTTGACTTTTGTTATGATAAAAATATATCAGGTGTAGACGTAGGGTAAAGAATTTATAATATTATATTATAACATATCTGCATTACGTGCTGAAGCTGGTGCACGACAATTGGGTAACAATTTCCATATCATGCCAATTATTATGGGTGGAGATTTTAATACAAATTTTGCTAACCCACAGTAGCAAAGTTTTTCCACTTGCATATGAGCCATTCTCCACAAACCCCCACAACTAATAATTCCACTACTATAGATGCAGTTTTCCATAGATTTTTAAATACAGCAGAGTCAAAAAGTTATGTATCTTATTTTAGTTACCACAAGACAATATTAAAAAGAAAATTCATTACTAGATGTTTACACATCTCCCCTGTGATCTAGCTCACATTGCATTTTTTTTTAATATGCCGTTGCAGGAGTAAATGGATGATCTTGACCAAAATTAACTCAGTGTGCTGAAATAAATAATAAGTTTTTAAGAAAAATATTATTAGATTAACAACAACCATTGTGTTACTATGACATAAATCATTTTGTAATGAATGGGTGACTGTATTGTTACTATAGATACGAGTACTACATCTATAAAAATTTCAATTGTTTTAATTGATGAACTTTTATTGAAACCGAAAACTAAAAAAATTATTTGGAACTACACTCAGGGAGAAGTTGCAACTTAAAAATAAGAACGCGTAATATTAATTCAATAATTTTCAATATAATAGAAAATGTATATTGAGATACTTAAAAATAAATAAAATTAACAAATTAATGCTGTACATTAATATTCTTCCATATTTGAATTGGAAATTTCAACATGACATGAGACATTCGTTAATGTTTCTTATTAATTCAATATGGTTTTTATAGATTTTAAGCTGGGTGTACTTATATTTAAATAATAATTTTAGTTTAAAATAAATAGGTAGACATTTTGAAATATATATAATTTATTTAAAATAACTACATACATATCGATGGCTTAATATAAGAAAAGCGGAACTTTAATTTTCTACATTTTATAGGAGAAGCAAAAAACTAAAAAAAAAAGTAAAAAGTAAAAAACTAACAAAAGAAAGTATTTACATGCAGAAAATTTTTTTTTAATTTGTCTAAGTCCTTGAATTTGAACTGTAATGTACTTAGATCTTCAAGGACAATCCAATTATACTTTGTATACCAGTAAACGTTAAAAACGCGATTTCGAAAAAAAAATTTAAAATATTGGAAATATTTTCATGAATAAATATATTCAAGAATATTTTCAACTTCTGCTTCCTATTCTTAAAATTTTACGTAATGTGATTTGTAAGCGAGTACTTCAATTTGGCAATAAAAAAATTAAGTCATTCTGTTGCAAATAGTCCAGATGGTAATGTCAAATTTTTTGCTGGGAAATAGTAATTTTCTTTGTTTCGACAAAAGCTTGTGGCTTCTTCTCACTCCAAATGTGACAATTCTTCTTATTCAACCAGAAATGTCCTTCATCGGAAAATGGAAAAAGTGCCCGATCAGTTTGTCGAATAGAACAATTATTTTTATTAAAAGTTTCAACAATTAGCACACGTTGCTCTGGTGTAAGTCGATTCATAATGAAATTTCAAAGTAAACTAAACAAAAAGCAACTAGCAGCTGTTAAATGGGTGCTCAAATATGGCAGTGATGCCAACTCATAGTTGTGACACTCTAAAAAAATGCACCCTTTAAGAATAAATTTGTATCTAGGTCTCCATACACATGCCAAGTTTTGCTCGTACAATAGATATTTTCTTTAAAATAGTGTCAAATGCCATATATAAAGTTTTGTTATTTGAACATCAGAACGTCTGTACAAATAAAAATTTTCCAAAGCAACTAAAATTTTATTGTTATAAGCCCGGCTATTATTTCTTTATACACGTTCAGTTGTATGCACAATTATGTTTTTGCACATACTTTATCCAGGCCACTACTTAATTAGCTTTTTGTTTTTATAATACGAGTAAATGTTTTAAAGTAGAAATTGTCTAAAAAAACATATTTTAATAATTAAAGTACTCTTCAAAAAGGGACCTATTGTGTGAAAATTAAGTTTTGAGAAAAACTCATTTCAGCTTATTTTACACCTTTTTAGGTACCAGAATCAACTCTTCAGTCCAAACCCGTTTTTTGACACACTAGGTCCCTTTTCTCTCAGAAGGTCACATATTCAAATTATTCTAGTTATAACAACTCTTTAATGGCGAAGTACTTATTTAAATAACCATGCAATTAATTTTTAACTATGTTCCAAATAAAAGGACTAACTAAACTAAATATTTTTGTTTGCAATATATGTTTCCCCAATAAAAATAATTTAATATTGAAAATTTTGTAGCTTTATACCCACTGATTTCCCTTCCAGTATACAATTCTAAAAAAATCTTCTTAATAATTTTTATATTGTTCAATACTTTATCTATCTATCTGTCTGTAAAGACATTTTCTATATCTCTCACCTAATGTTAACTAAAAATTTTTTATTCGGCTCTATTTTTTGTTACTTTTTTCTAACCATCTGGCGTTAATGGGTTAAATTCCCACAAAACTTTTGCCTCTTAGAATGAAATAAGTTTGTATA
Organism: Tachina lurida; assembly: GCA_944452675.1. Classification (NCBI taxonomy): domain Eukaryota; kingdom Metazoa; phylum Arthropoda; class Insecta; order Diptera; family Tachinidae; genus Tachina; species Tachina lurida. Next base: position 29,275,383 of record OX101753.1, on the reverse strand, counting down.
TAAATAATTATTTCTGCCAAAAAAAAACGACTTTAATGCAAAGGTCTCATAGAAGAAGGAAAGAAGAAGTACGTAAAATAAAATATTAAATTTTAATGGGTGTGACTCCGCCCCTTTTTTAACTAAAAGATTTTGTCTATTTTAGAGCTCAATTTGTGTGGTAAGTTTCGTAAATGCCGACTAAGCAGAACCGCGTGAAATATTATAATAAATTTGAATGGGCGTAACTCCGCCCATTTTTTTTTAATTTTTAAATGGTGTAATTGCAAGAACCAAAAGTGTTTTATAGGTTTCGCAGCAATCAAATTAGTAGAATATCATAAAATTATATAAAAAATTGTGGGCTTATCTCCGCCAACTTTTTTTTTTTTTGCAATGAGACCAATGAGATTCTATATCATCTCAGACAACAAAAAATTTTTTACAATCGGTCTAAAATGCACCGAGTTATGAAGTAACACACCCATAAAAAAATAGAGAAGAATTGTTAACCTCCTCCTTATTTTGAAGTCGGTTAAAAAGTGGGCGGGACTGTGCCTATTCAAGCTATTTATTATATTTCACATTATTTTACTTGAACGATTTTTAGAAAACTTGGCACACACCTTGAGATGTGAAAGTGGCGAAATGTTGAATTTAGAAAAGTGGGCGGACATTAGTATTAGCAAAATTTTGGTGTGACCACGCCCCCTAAAAATTAGGAAATTGGTACTAAAAATTAAAAAATTAATCTTTGTGATACATATTAAATTTAATTGAACTATAGTGAATTTAAATCAGAAATAATTTCTTAATCGGGCTTAAGTTTATGATGAGTTTATTTGATCGTTGCCAACACAACCTTATAGCATATTAAAATAAAAATAATTTCTATAAAGTATCAAAATATGCCCTGAAAGCGTAAATAATGCTTTAAATACTCGAAAATATGCTAAAAAAATATGCGTGTAACACTGATACATACATATATGCAAAAACATGCCTTAAAGGGTAAAATATGCAAAAATATGCACTAACAAATCGATGCCAAAATTCATAAAAAGTTCTGAAATGAATAAATATCTTGTCCCCGCCTTAATACGTCACACAAGAAAAAACATGCACTTGCATATTTGCGGTTTCCCTGATCATAGCTCTAATTCTTATATCGTTATTTATATTCCGCAAAAAATTCATACAAATCTCGTTATTACTCAAGGTTGCAAATAATCCTAAATTTTCATAATCGCGATTACGATTAAAAAATATGCGATTAATCGCGAGTAAATATACTGTTATAATTTTTTATTAAAACCAAAATATATTACTTCATGAGTTTTAGCCGATCTGTATAAGTTTAGCCAAAGAAGTTTAGTTATTTTGTCTTGAATTCGCTTTTTAATTTAATTTTTCTATTAAATTATATATTTTTCATTTTGAGAAAATTGTAAATAAATGTAAAATAAAGTTCGTGAGTCAGAAGAGTATCAAAAACAATACGAGTTATGGGAAATCTCTTGACAGCAAACTCTTTCTAGAGCAGTGATGTCAAAAATAAAACTATAGTTGTATGTGTGAGAAACGTTGTCTCGTTGCTCTCGAAAGTACACAGGAAAAATAATTATTTGGAATAAATGATGCTTATTGAAGTAGCTAAAAATAAATAAAAAGGAGCCTATGTGATAGAAAATTAAGAAATAAGATGAAAAAATTAAATATAAAAGTTGGCGGCGACCCATATTTTTCAAGTTATCGGGCTCTGAACTTTTCATAGGAAACTCTGAAAAATCTCAAAAAAGAATTTTTAAATAGCTTATCAGATAGTAATGTGAAAAATAAGAAAAAAAACTTAATAAAAAAAAATTGCTGCAGGCCATATTTCCCGAGATATTGGTCTTTAAAGTTTAAATAGAAAGTGCAGTTTAGTGAAAATGCTCCAAAAAAAGTCAAAATGTCTTTTAAATACATATTAATTTCTTTCCTTAAACGTTTTACAACATCAAACACATTAAATATCGCGAAAAGCATTGGTGATCATAGAATATTTTTCGCATACCACTTCTTTTCTTTCACTGTATCTATAAACAAATTAATACACCCGCTACGCATGTGTTCTCGCGCTGTCTCATCGACGACTAAGTGGAAGAGAATAAGAATGTGTGTGATTTTAGTTTGCACAATTGTGCCATGAAACTGACATCAATGTTCTAGAGCGAAGTAACTATATTTCTACTTTCTTAGTTTATTTTTTTTAAATTTAATTTGTTATACTTATCAAATCCATTACAGGATGTTCTGATAAATTTATATCATGATGAATGAACAATTTCATATAAAAAAACAGTATTTTTTATACCTGGATTTTTTTTATATGAAGTTGTTCATGCATGTTCATGATACAAATTCATTAAAAGTGGACGCCCAATTTTTTTTAATTTATATTTCTTCGGAAAGAGAAGTAACACTCGGGAAATGAACGCCTACAACTATTACCAGGTGTTATCTTCATTTTAGGAAAGGGATAGTGATAGACAAGACAGGTGGTGAAGGAAGAGATAGAGGAAAGCTTCTTTCTTTTACAACTCTGCTTTTTGCACGTTTTTTAATAATGCAGTGTTGCAGCGCCTCTGGTGTCAATGAGGCGTATTAGAATTTTGTACCTGATTTTAGTAGCCATTTTATGGATTATTTGAATTCTTTGATGATTCTGCTACACAATACAGACGAAGGAGGGCGCAGTGATGTTACATTAGGATTAGCATCTACTGAAGTCGTTATAGTTCAGTGACCATCAGTGACTTCAACTTTTCTACAACAACTGAAACAAAGGGACACTAATGCACATCCACAAAAATGCATAGTGTCATTGTTTAATGACTGAAGGAGACCGGACTCGAACCCAGGACCTACGATTTTGTGGTCAATGTTCTAGCTAGTGCAGATAACGCCACCCTCATACTTAGAACTGTACACTTTTTTTAATAGTTCTATGTTTTTTGTAATAATGCGAACTCCCAAGATACTAAGAGAAACTGCACACATCTGAATACCGAATAAAAAATACCGAATAAAAATATCAATCGTTATACAATTTTAAAGATATTACAATGTTTTTAAAATAAAATTGGGATTAGTGCTTAGTTTGGTTTTTTTGTTTTACCTTATTGTAGTTTTATTGTTACCCAAATGGGCGACTAATTGTATAAAAATGTAGGAAAATGAAATAGATGCATATCGAATAGAAATAGTTTGTTGTGTTTTGTATAAGTTTCTGAGTCTACTCGCTAATTCTATTGTCATTTTCAAAAATCGTATTTTTATTCTTAAATTATTTGTGGAAGTATATGCATAAGAAAGGAGATTTGAAACTTTTCAAAATGTGGGGTTGAAGTATACTGATTATTTCATGAAGAGACAATGAAATTCAGACATAGGGACATGCTAAGCTCACAACAAATAAAACTCTTTAGGCCAAATGTATGTATCTATATATTTTTTATTTAAACTTTAACTTTAAAGTTTTTATGAGTTCAACTTGCCCTGCATGCACATTTGACATAAATTTTTTGCTGGAAAAATGGCAAATTTTTTAATCTTAATCGATCTATTAATGGGTTCGATTACAATTACGAATAACAGGAGCGATTAATAGCGATTTCGATTATGATTATAATACTCAACCCTGGAGAGAAATTATAAAATTTCCGTTTCCCATTAAGTTGTGTCTAATGCTAGAAACACAACTGGGACGAGCGACGAATATTTCGGTGCGAACTTTCGTCATAAAAAATAAAACACATTTGCCCACAGTACAACGTAATTCATCGTATGTGACGAACTGTGAGATAGGTTTATTTCTATTTTGTACGCGGACGAACGACGATAAAACAATTTTCTCTCTCTCTCTTTCTTTGCATACACAATAACCAACTTTCTCAATTATGACAGCAGAATTCGGTGAGTAAATTCGTCGTTATTGTGCTTCATATGACGAATTTACTCAGCGAACTCTTATCGACGAAGTCGTCAACGTGAACGAAATTCGTCGTTCATCGCAATTGTGTTTATAGCATATAGGAAAATTTTAGACTTACATATATTCTGTTAAACTATTTCTTTTTTGAGTTTTGTGACGTTAATCATATCGAAACGTATGGATGAGTTGTACGACATTAAAGAAAATAACTCACAAAATTCTTAAAGAAATTTTTTGTTGTTATTTTCATTTGGCCCCCTACTTATAAAAAAGATTAAGAATATGTTCATTCACTGCACTCGCTTTATTTAATAAATGGTTTATTATAAAAGCTTTTATTATATTTTTTTTATAAAAGTTAGAAGTGAGCAATAAATCTTGGAAGTTTAAAAATGACACAGTTGCACGTTTGCAGGATTTTTAACAGAACCAGATCTCAAGCCATGTCTCCTAAACAATATAATTTAGCCCCTGGGACGACGAGTTGTAGTACGACGAGTTGTAGGTCTTAGTGTGGCACGACTCTGTGAAGCAGCAGATGGTGTATTCATAGCGAGCACTATTATAAGTTAAAATTAAAGAAAAAATTTTGGCGGATGTATAAAACAAATCATACCTTGACTTGCTGTCGCTGCAAGTATGGTTAAAACCAAGAGCGCGAAAGAAAATTTCATGTCTTCTAATATAATTGAAATATTAACTGACTTTGTCAAAAGATATGCTTGAACTGAATAATGGAGTAGCCTTGTGAGGGCCTTTTATACAATTTTCACCATACTATTGTTTATCTTTAAGGCACGCAAAACGAGAGCTCTTAGCTATCGGACAGTTAGTTTTATTATTTGATCAAAAGATGTGTCTTTATATCAGTAACCCGCAAGCAGGGCTGCCAGATAAAATTAACGAAAAATCGTCGAAATTCCGATAAACTATAAAATGATGGTCGGAAAAATCGACCAAATCAAAATGAATTTTTTAACGTGTATACCATAGGCCGGGTAAATTTGTATGGATGAAAAAAAGTTAAAAATCGTATAGTAAAAACCAAATCTACATATAACTCTAAGAAAATTTTGCGAAGAACCCGTGGGTCTGAAATTAAACCCTATACCGCGCCTCTCGACATGAAAGATTATTTCCTTTTCCTGTGGTGCGATTCAATAACTTTTACCGATCCGACAATCGTAATTGTTGTCTATACATTTTGTCGTTTGCAATAACGATTGTGTGATTCTGTAACTTCTTTTTAACGATTTTTATATTTTTTATTAATTGATTTTTATTTATTGTATCTTCATATATGAACTAACAATAAGTATACAAATCTTAAATCTAAAATATAATTAGGCCCGACCAGTGTCAGACATAAACTTAGTAATAGGTATATATAATAAATACAAAAGGAAAAAAAAGAACAAAAAAGAAAAGAAAAGTAAAAAAAAGGAAAGAAAAAGAAATTGCAAAATACGCAAATATCAAAACTCGAGTCACATTCTAATCCGCTTGCTCGTAATATGTTGAACTTTACTGGACACGTCCGCCTATAAATAACGACACAGCTGACATTAACTTACATTGAATATCGTTAAAAATGTTACTGAATTGCAAATTCGATAAATGTTCGTTATAGTTATTTTAACGATGCGATTATCGAGCTGCTTTTTATTTGGCTATTGCTTGCCTTATTTAAAGACATTGGGTCTAATGCATAAAAACTGCTAAGTCTACTGAGTACGATCTCAAGCAATGAGCTGCAGGTGGTTACCTATAATATAGCTCGCAAAAAATTTAAAGCAGGGAGTATGTATGTCGGAGCACGAATAATGATTCGAATTTAGTACCATTTAATTCAGGACATAAATTTTTCTATTTGAAAAAATTGTAATTTAAAAAGAAATTATTTTTCTAAAAAAGAGCATTATATAAATTCTGTAAGATTTTTGCAAAAAATAGTGGTATGAATTAAATATACTCGTAGCTATCGATATAAATGAATTTTATTGAATAAAAATGTTATTTTTGTTATTATTTATCAAATAAAATTAAAAATTTTTTATATTTTTCACAAAAGAAAAAATTGGAATCAAAAAAAAAACTCAATTTGGGGATTTTTGGGGATGAGATATCAAAAATTTGTAATAAGCTCTAGAAAAAAATGGCAACACTGGAGTTGCGACAACACCCAGCTGGCTTGTTCCAAAAATCTTTTGTGTTGAAGCTTACCAATGAGGCACTAACAATATTAAAATTTATTCTAACTTATGAAACCAAATTGCAACAAGTAAGAGTGCTATCTTCGGCTGTGCCGAATCTTATATACCCTTTACCAACGTACGTACATATATATAGTATACAGACACATACATACATATTTGTTTTGTGAAAAAATTTATCATTTTTTTAAAGTTTCCATCTTTGGAGCTGTAATTTTCTTTCAGAAGCATAAAATATATTCAATTTATAAAGAAAAAGAAAAAAATTGTTAGACCTATTTAATTTTACATAACACAAGAAGTGTGAGTTTTCCAACCCTGGAGTCATAATTTTGGATTTTTTTGATTATTGATACCAATCTAGTTCTTTAAAAAATACATAAAATATGTTACGTGAAAAAAGCAAAAACGAAATAAGGAAAAACTTAAGGTCAGATTTTGTAAATTCAAACGATTTTTTCGTTTTGAAATTTGTATGGAAAAAATATTTTTTGAAAAGAATTTTCGTTATTTTTCATACAAATTTGAAACGTTTAGAAACAAAATTTTTTACAAAATCTGCTTATTAGTTTCATTTAATTCCTTTAATATTAAAAACTTCAGTAAAGTGCGACTTTGAATCGCGCACGGCTTTTTTGAAGTTTTTTCTTCATTTTTAAACTATTTTTCCAGTTTTGTCGCTTTTTTCTCGTTTTGGCGATTTTTTTTTTCTGTTTTTGGAGGTTTTTTTATTTTGGTGATTTTTTTCTGTTATTGGGATTTTCTTCATTTTGTAGATTTTTCTCATTTTGACGATTTTTTTTTTCATTTTTGCGATTTTTTTCTGTTTTTGGGTTTTTTCTATTTGGGAGTTTTTTTTTCATTTTGGCGACTTTTTTCTGTTTTTTGGATTTTTTTTTCGTTTTGGCGATTTTTTTCAATTTGGCGATTTTTTTTCATTTTGGCGATTTTCTTTCATTTTGGCGATTTTTTTTTATTTAAGCAATTTTTCCGATTTTTCGCGATTTATTTTAGTCCTAGAAATTTTTTTTAATATGGCGATTTTTTTCTGTTTTTGGGTTTTTTTTCATTATGGCGTTTTTTCCTGCTTTGGGGGTTTTTTATTTAGGCGATTTTTTTCTCTTTTTTGAGGTTTTTTCATCTTGGCGATTTTTTTTTTCATTTTGTCGTTTTTTTCCTGTTTTGGGTTTTTTTTTGGCGATTTTTTCATGTTTTTTTGGGGTATTTTTCGTTATGGCGATTTTTTTGTTTTTCGCGATTTTTTTCCGTTTGGCGATTTTATAATTCCTTGATTTTTTAGTTTTACCGTTTTTGAAAATTTCAAGAGTTTTGCTCTTACGGTTTCCAAGATGCAGCAAGTTGTCAAAATTGCATAGTCAAAATTGCATTAACTGATGGAACACCCTTTAATTTAAATTTTTTGAAATTTTAGTGTTAATTTTTGTAGTCTGTATAAAAATACACTAACCTTACAAATTTCAAGTGTATATACATACATATAATTGTATGTATATTACATGGGATTTTAGAATTTTTCGTTGCTCGTTTTGGAACACCCTTTAATTTCCAATTCTCATGTATTTGTAGCGGCCAAAGGTCTACACACTGTGTCCAAATTTCAGGTCTATAGCTCTTACGGTTCTCGAGAAAATACTAATATAGTTTTAGACATAGTTAATTTTACATAACACAAAAAGTTAAAGTTTTCCAACCCTGGAAACGTCTTTTTAATTTTTTTTATATTTTTTTTATTTAAAATACCAATTTTAGTCGTACTGAAGTGTAAAATAAATTTATTTATTAAAAAAAAATAAAAATTTGTTTTCGGTAGTTACTTTTATACGGCAAAATATAGTTTACGTTTTCCAGATCTGCAATCGTCTGCCCGATTTTGCTGAATTTCAATACCAATCTAAGTTGGACCATTTCTGATACATCAGTCCAAGAACGAAGTCTCTAGCTTTTCTAAGAGCTTCGGAAAACCGATTTCACGTACACCGGACGGACGGACGGATGGACGGACGGACAGACGGACATCGCTTATTCGTCATCGCTATTCATAAGGACCCAGAATATATATATTTTTTTGGTCGCAAATTAAAATTATGGAAATTACACACGGAATGACAAACCTATATATACCCTTTTCCATTTTTGGTAAAGGGTATAAAAACCAACTACCAAAGAAGCTTTGTATGTAGGAAACATTTTTTGTTTAGGTCTACATACACCTGACGAGTTTTACTCGTACAATAGATATTTTCTTTAAATGTTATTTGAACATCAGAACGTCTGTACAAATAATAATTTTTCCAAGCAACTACAATTTTATAGTTATTATTTCTTTATACACATTGATGTGTATGTCATCACCTTAAATGCAAACGGACGTAACTACCCAAAAATTCGAAATCGAGTTTTTGATTGATTATGGTTCATTTTATCAAACTAGATGTTCACGCAAAAACTTAGACCTGTGCGATCAAAAATGACGACTTTATTAAAGAAATTCAAACAAACGTAGTTACTAATGTATCTAGTTTTTATTGCCAAGAACGTAACTAACATAAAAACTTAAATATATGTGTGTATATAAAAAGGAAATAAATTGTTAAAAACATACATATATGTAAGTATCCATACTACAAGTAAATTTCGAAGAAAATTTTCAAGAACACTTTTTTATTATTGATTGCGAAACGTTTTTCGTTTCTACTGTAAAAAAAAATATAAAAGTGTAGTTACGTCCGTTTGCATTTAAGGTGACGATGTGTAATTATGCTTTTGCACATACATATTTTATCCAGGCCGCTACTTAATTAGCTTCTTGTTTGCCTGTAGTTTTTATACCCTTTACCAACAAAAATGGTAAAAGGGTATATATAGGTTTGTCATTCCGTTTGTAATTTCTATAATATCAATAAGCGACACATAAAATATATATTTTCTGGATCCTTATGCATAGGGAAGACGAATAAGCGATGTCCGTCTGTCCGTCTGTCCGTCTGTCCGTCTGTCCGTCTGTCTGTACGTGAAATCGGTTTTCCGAAGCTCCCAGAAAAGCTAGAGACTTCGTTCTTGGACTGGTGTGTCAGAAATTTTCCAAAATAGATTGGTATTGAAATTCAGCAAAATCGAGCAGACCATTGCAGAGCTGGAAAACTTAAACTTTATTTTGCCATATAAAAGTAACTACCGAAAACAAATTTTTATTTTTTTTAATAAATAAATTTATTTTACATTTCAGTACGACTAAAATTGGAATTTTAAATTAAAAAAATATGAAAAAAATTAAAAAGACGTTTCCAGGGTTGGAAAACTTTAACTTTTTGTATTATGTAAAATTAACTATGTCTAAAACTATATTAGTATTTTCTCGAGAACCGTAAGAGCTACAGACCTGAAATTTGGACACAGTGTGTAGACCTTTGGCCGCTACAACAACAAATACATGAGAATTGGAAATTAAAGGGTGTTCCAAAACGAGCAACGAAAAATGTTAAAATCCCATGTAATATACATACAATTATATGTATATACACTTTTTATACAGACTACAAAAATTAACACTAAAATTTCCAAAATTTTAAATTAAAGGGTGTTCCATCAGTTAATGCAATTTTGACTATGCAATTTTTACAACTTGCTGTATCTTGGAAACCGTAAGAGCAAAACTCTTGAAATTTTCAAAAACGGTAAAACTAAAAAAACAAAAAATTATTAAATCGCCAAAACGAAAAAAATCGCCAAAAACAAAAAAAATCGCCAAAACGAAAAAAAGCACCAAATTAAAAAAAATTTCTAAAGCTAAAATAAATCGCATAAAACGGAAGAATTGCTAAAATGTAAAAAAAAAAATCGCCAAAATGAAAGAAAATCGCTAAAATGAAAAAATCGCCAAGATGAAAAAAAACCGCCAAAACGAAAAAAACCCAAAAAAACAGATAAAAGTCGCCAAAATGAAAAAAAGCCCAAAACAGGAAAAAATCGCCAAAAACAAAGAAAAAATTGCCAAAACGAAAAAAAAAATCGCCAAAATGAAAAAAATCGCCAAAACGAAAAAAAACCTAAAAAACAGACAAAAATCGCCAAAATGAAAAAAAAAATCGCCAAAATGAAAAAAAAAACAAAAAAATCGCCTAAATAAAAATAAAAACAAAAAAAAATCGCCTAAATGAAAGAAAATCGCCAAAATGAAAAAAAATCGCCAAAATGAAAAAAATCGCCAAAACGAAAAAAAAACCTAAAAACAGACAAAAATCACCAAAAAAAAAAAGAAAAAAAATCGCCAAAACGAAAAAAACCCCAAAAAAATCGCCAAAATTAAAAAAAAAACAAAAAAAAAAGAAAAAAATCGCCTATTCAGGCGATCAACCCAAAAACAAAAAAAAAAATCGCCAAAATGAAAAAAAATCGTCAAAATGGGAAAAATCTCCAAAATGAAGAAAAGCCCAAAAACAGAAAAATATCGCCAAAATGAAAAAAACCTCCAAAAACAGAAAAAAATCGCCAAAACGAGAAAAAAGCGACAAAACTGAAAAAATCGTTTAAGCTGAAAAAAAATTCAAAAAAACAAAAAAGCCTACCTTTCGTGCGCGATTCAAAGTCGCACTTTACTGAATTTTTTAATATTAAAGGAATTAAATGAAACTAGGTTCTTTGTTATTTCGTTTTTGTATGTATTTTTTAAAGATCTAGATTGGTATCAATAATCAGAAAAATCCAAAATTATGACTCCAGGGTTGGAAAACTCACACTTTTTGGGTTATGTAAAATTAAATAGGTCTAAAATTTTTTTTCTTTTTCTTTATAAATTGAATATATTTTATGCTTCTGAAAGAAAAGTTTGGCGTATGAAATTTGAAAAATGAAAATTATAGCTCCATAGATGGAAACTTTAAAAAAATTATAAATTTTCTTACAAAAAATATATATATGTACGTACGTTGGTAAAGGGTATATAAGATTCGGCACAGCCGAATATAGCACTCTTAGTTGTTTTTAATAAGAAATAATCAAAACCAACATTAGAATTTATTTCCATCATTTGTAACTTATTACTTCAACAATCAATAGAACTAGAAAAAGAGACATGGGTTTGGCTGGAAATAGTTTTAAATAGTATGTACACAGTGAATGTGATAAGACGCGAAGTACGAGATATGCATTCAACGAGTTATAAGAATTTAATTTTATGAAAAAAATTATAGATAAAACTGTTTGTGCATAATTTAATTAGTTATCTTCTTACCATGTATTTTACTTGTTGTTTTTTATAATAAAATTTTTTTTAACATATTTTTTTAAAGAACATCGTATATTAAAAATTTAGTGTTTCTTTCAAATTTGCATTTTATATTGAAAACAAAAACAAACAACGTTCATATTTTACTGTTCATTACAATCAGTGATGCCAGTAAACATTTTGGAAATTCCCTACACAATTGAAAAAAAATCCCTTTTTTCCCTCCAACCAAAAATATTTTCCCTACGCTGAAAATTTTTTTATTTTTAACAACAACAAAAAACAAATAAATGTTCATTTTGTGAATATTGTAGTTTTTTTTGCAAAACTTTGTTTGATATATTGTACAAAACAGACTATAGTCGTGTGCCGGGTATTCACTATGGCATTTTTTTGACATCGGAATAGTGTATATTAGTGGCAACGTTTGTCATTTCCTATACCTTTCGTTGTGTGGCATTGATTTCCATATAAAAAACACATATTGAAAATGATACCACAAGAAGCGCCAGATGTGTACTCAGCATTAGTTGGGTACCAGCAACGAATATAAATTATATAATTTATATATATTATTATATATTTATTATTATTATATTATTATATATATATCTTATCTTAATATATATATAAAAATCAAAAGCACGTTTATTTGTTAGGGGTGAACTCTTCAATGCCGCAACAGATTTTCGCCTTCCATCCCACAAAATATTTGTAAAAGACCGGCGCGTGTTCTTATATATATTCTACCCCGGTAAATGCTACGCCCCTTTCAGAAATAGTTATTCGTCCGACAGATGGCGCAATTTTTAGTTTTTTTGTGTTTTTGCACCGTAACTCAAGAACTACTGAACCGATTTTGACCAAACTTCATATACTGCTCTATAAGGCGTGAGTAGTGTTTCTGTGTAGTTTGAAGTTCGTCCGACAGATGGCGCCATATTTAGTTTTTTGTTGTTGTGATTTTGCACCGTAACTCAAGAACTACTGCACCGATTTCGACCAAACTTTATATACATGCTCTATGGGGCGTGAGGAGTGTTTCTGTGTAGTTTGAAGTTGGCCCAATATTTAGTTTATTCGTGGGCAAAATCCAATTTTCATATTGTACCACCAATGCCATATACAACACTAATGTTTGCTTAGGGCCAGCAACGCGGACCGGGGTCAGCTAGTTATATATATTATATAATTTATATCCTTTGGTACCAGCTAGAAAAGTAATTAAAGCATTAACTAACAAGAACAAACTAAAAATATTTACATCCTTGCATCAATATAAAAGTTGCACTTAAAGATTATGGTGTAACAAATATTAATTATACAAATTCTTAAGCCTACATATATCACACTATCAGCACAATGTACCGATTTTCGTCGGCTCATAATTAATAAGCTAAATTTGTATTATTACTCAATTAATTGAAATATAAGGACATAATTGCCTATATTGCTAATAAAGCCATATAGACTAATTCTGGAATTGATTGAAAAATAAGGCCACTTGCTAGATTGAAATGCATATTTTTACTTTCTCGTATGGCTCTTTTTTATGAAACTTTTCCTCGTGCTTATCTTAAACATAAACTGATTTATTTATTTATTTTAAGTATTTTAAAAAAAATTTGTGAAGCATTGGTGACACAATTTTACACGATGCATATCCTACACAACACAAGACTTTTTCTTTTTATTATGTGACTGTCTGCCAACGAAACTCAATATATCTGTGGCAAAAAGTGCTTAAGTCGAGATAAGCAAACTTGGAGTTAATGGTACGTCCGCAATCTGCATATTTGAAAGTATCCCTGGTCAAAATCTCAATCTATTACTATGATTGTTCATGAAGTTATAGCACTATGAATTCCGACTTATTTTATTTTTTTAGACAGACTTCTAATCTCATTTGGAATAATAGCTTAATTAAGGTTATAATTTGTATATTTCAACTCAAATGTGTTGCTTATAGTGTGTAAAACGATGATTGGTTAAAAAAAATAATAAAGGTTAACAGAGAATTTCCCAATTTATTTGTAAAAGAAATAAATTTCTGAAAATCGACTTGAACGCTTAAAAGTGCTCTCCTGCAAAACAGTAAAATATGACTTAAGCACTTTTTCCTTATTGCCACAGATATTAAAACATTATTATTGCGATTGGTCATACTTAGCTATATACATACAAACGAAAAAAAAAGATATGGTTGTAAAATGGTTGAGAAAACAATATTATGTTCTCTGAAACAAATGTGTGGTCGTTGAAAACTAGTTATTGTTATTTTAAACATTAATTTCGTTACGATAAACAGAGTAATGTTTGAATTTAATAATTACATTATTATATTCATAGAAAGTGCGATATGGTTAGAGTTTAACAATCTAACAATAATTTGTATTATTGTGTAAAAATAATATGATGTAAATAACAATATAATGTTATCCAAAACCATACTATGTTAAGTTTAAAGAAAAAAATATTTTTCAGAAACATCTTCTGTCAGTTCAGTGTTTCGTTTGTAAGCTATCGGTAGTGCACGTACGCGTGGTGTTACGTAAATAAAAAAAAGTATAAACAAAAGAGTAGATAATAAAAATAATATGTACATACATATGTATGTATGTATATCTCTTTATACTGATATGTCTGTATTTTGTGTACACACATATACATATGTAAGCATACATTTCTAAACATACATACATACATTTTATTTCCACAATATTAATTTATTTTTATTTCGGATTTACCGCACAGCTGTTTTAAACAAAAGATTTGCCAATAAATATATGATTAAAAAACCAAATATTATTATTACATAAAATAATACTATGGTCATATTTGACAATATTATTATAATATTAGAACATGGTATGGTAAGTATCAATTATATTTTAGTCACATCTAACAATAGTGTTGTCTTATTTACAATAATAAGATTATAACAAAGTTAATTGTTTTTGTAGATAATATTATTATTAACTCAGAAAATAGTATTATTTAAACTTTGCTTTTCCATTGACAATAATATGATTTACTGCAACCATATAATTCAATCATAGTATGTTGCTGTTTGATTATGGTTACCTCAACCATATGTTTTCTTTGCGTGCATATGTGTGGATATTGCAATTGATTTTCAGATTGTTACAATTCATAATGTAGGGTTTCTGCAAAAAAATTTAAATTATGTAAAAAATTTCAGCTCTTAAATAAAAATCCTGCAAATATTTTTGCATTTTATGTCTAAAAAATTGAAAAAGCGATAATTGTAAAAATTCCCTACATATTGTTTAAAATAAAAAATCTGTCCTGTTTTCTCTATGATTAAAATTTTACAGAAAAATCCCTGCAAAAAGGGAAAATTTCCTACTTTTGGCATCACTGATTACAATATAAATTTTCAGTCAAAAGTTTTCTTTCGATATTGTGAAAAAGTCCACACATTACTCTTCACTATCATCTAGTTATTTAAAAAATTATGTAAATAAAAGAAGAAAAATATAATTTTCAAAAAATAATAAAAAACGCCTGAGAGAATTATACAAATAAGAATTCCAGAACTCCAAGCGAATTTACTTCGAAATTCTAAATAGCATGTCTTAACAATATATTCGGCAGAACATCTGAAACGTTTTTTGGGTTGTCTGAAACCTTCTACGGGTTGTCTGTTAAATTGTTTTCGAAAAAACAAGCTGTTATAGCAGTCATTTTTGAAAAGTTCTGGGCCTTATTTTTGTAAGTTTATTTATGGTAAATAAAGCTTTACTAGCAATGACAAGTGCCGGGAGCAAACACTGTTTTTACCTATATTAATTTTATTTAAAAACTAAAAAAATATTTTCATTCAATTTTCATATACGAAACAAAGTTATGTTATTAAAATAATACTTTATAGTTTTAAGTTTGCACAAAATTAAGTCTCAATAAAACTAACTAACTAACTAATTAACTATTAAGAATTTATAGCGCATATTTTTAATTAAAACAGAGTGTACTTTAAGAGTTCAAAACCAGTATTTTTTGTTTTAAATTGTTAAAGTATACTTAGTTTTGACTATAAATATACACCTATTTTTTAAATTTATTTTATTAAAAGTTTTATTTGATTTAACAAGTTTAATGTGTTCTTAATATATTGTGCGGCAAACCAGTAAGTAACCAAAAAAAATGGTAAAAGGTTTGTCATTCCGTTTGTAATTTCTACAATATCAATAAGCGACCCATAAACTATATATATATTCTGGATGCTTATGCATAGGGAAGACGAATAAGCGATGTCCGTCTGTCTGTACGTGAAATCAGTTTTCCGAAGCTCCCAGAAAAGCTAGAGACTTCGTGTGTCAGATTCGCTCCAAAATAGATATGTATGGAAAATCAGCAAAATCGAGCAGACGATTGCAGAGCTGGAAAACTTAAACTTTATTTTGCCATATAAAAGTAAAAACCGAAAACTAATTTTAATTTTTTTTTAATAATTAAACTTATTTTATACTTCAGTACGAATAAAATTGGTATTTTAATTAAAAAAAAATTAAAAAGACGTTTCCAGGGTTGGAAAACTTTAAGTTTTTTGTTATATAAAAGTAACTTACTAAATCTAATTTGTATTTTTTTTTTCTATAAATTAAACATATTTTATATTCTTAAAAAAAAAAGAAATTAGTGTAAGAGATCAGAAAAATAAAAAAAGGTAGTTCCAGGGTTGGAAAACTTACACTTTTTGTGTTATGTAAAATTAACTATGTTTTAATAGTTTTATAGTTTTATGGTTCTGAAAGAAAAGTTAGGCGTATAAAATTAGAAAAATGAAAGCCACAGCTCCAGAGCTGGAAACTTTTAACTTTTTTTTCTGGATATTAAAGTAACTATATAAACACATTTTTTTAATGTCCTTTTTGCTTTGGTCACTTAACATACTTTATACATTTTTCTTAAGAACTACTAGATTGGCATAAGGAATAGAAAAAATCTAGAATTATGATTCCAGGGTTGGAAAATAAATTTTTTTGTATATACTCGTAAAAGTAACTAGGTCAAATTATTTTTTTTTCTTTTATTTAACCGTAAGCGCTACGGAGCTGAAATTTGGACAGAGTATGTAGAACTTTGGCGGCTACAACAACAAATACATGAGATTTACAATTTAAAGGGTGTTCCAAAACGAGCAACGAAAAATTTTAAAATCCCATGTAATTAATATACATACAATTGTATGTATATACACTTGAAATTTATAAGGTTAGTGCATTTTTATACAGACTATAAAAATTAACACTAAAATGTAAATTAAAGGGTGTTCTATCAGTTAATGTAATTTTGACTATTTAATTTTGACAACTTGCTGTATCTTGGAAACCTTAAGAGCCAAACTTTTGAAATTTTCTAATGCCCTAATTCAGTAAGAAGAATTAGGACGTTTTTGTTTGAAAATCCTTCTGAGTTCTTGTCTTTGAGGTCTTTAAATTATTTTCTTCAAAAATAGTTGTTGTCTTTGACAATGAAAAATATATATATTATTGCCATGTTTTTAAAACTTAAAAATTCAATTAAATTATTATACAATAGTTTGAAAATTATATGAAACAAGTAAGAGTGCTATATTCGGCTGTGCCGAATCTTATATACCCTTTACCAACGTACGTACATATATATAGTATACAGACACGTACATACATATTTGTTTTGTGAAAAAATTTATCATTTTTGGAGCTATAATTTTCATTTTTCAAATTTCATACACCAAACTTTTCTTTCAGAAGCATAAAATATATTCAATTTATAAAGAAAAAGAAAAAAAAACAAAAAGTGTAAGTTTTCCAACCCTGGAGTCATAATTTTGGATTTTTCTGATTATTGTTACCAATCTAGTTCTTTAAAAAATGCATAAAATATGTTAAGTGAAAAAAGCAAGAACGAAATAAGCAAAAACTTAGTTTCATTTAATTCCTTTAATACTAAAAAAATCAGTTAAGTGCGACTTTGAATCGCGCACGAAAGGAAGGTTTTTTGCTTTTTTTAAAGTTTTTTTCAGTTAAAACGATTTTTTCAGTTTTGTCGCTTTTTTCTCGTTTTGGCGATTTTGTCTGTTTTTGGAGATTTTTCTCATTTTGACGATTTTTTCTGTTTTTTTTTGGGTTTTTTTCGCGATTTTTTTTTGGCGATTTTTTTGTTTTTTTTTTCGTTTTGGTGATTTTTTTCATTTTGGCGATTTTTTTTCATTTTGGCAATTTTTTTTCTTTTTTTTCTGTTTTTTTTCGTTTTGGTGATTTTTTTTTTCATTTTGGCGATTATTTTTTATTTTGGCGAATTTTTTCTGTTTTTTAGTTTTTTTTCGTTTTGGCGATTTTTTTTTTTGGCGATTTTTTTTCATTTTGGCGATTTTTTTCTGTTTTTTTGGGTTTTTTTCGTTTTGGCGATTTTTTTTCATTTTGACGATTTTTTTCTGTTTTTTAGGGTTTTTTTTCTGTTTTTTAGGGTTTTTTTCGTTTTGGCGATTTTTTTTGATTTTGACGATTTTTTTCTGTTTTTTAAGGTTTTTTTTCGTTTTGGTGATTTTTTTCATTTTGGCGATTTTTTTTCATTTTGGCGATTTTTTTGTTTTTTTTCGTTTTGGCGATTTTTTTTCATTTAAGCATTTTTCCGTTTTTTTGCGATTTATTTTAGTTTTATAATTTTTTTTTTTTAATTTGGTGCTCTTTTTCGTTTTGGCGATTTTTTCTTGTTTTTGGCGATTTTTTTCGGTTTGGCGATTTTATAATTTTTTATTTTTTCAGTTTTACCGTTTTTGAAAATTTCAAGAGTTTTGCTCTTACGGTTTCCAAGATACAGCAAATTGTCAAAATTACATAGTCAAAATTGCATTAACTGATGGAACACCCTTTAATTTAAATTTTTTTAAATTTTTGTGTTAATTTTTGTAGTCTGTATAAAAATACACTAACCTTACAAATTTCAAGTGTATATACATACAATTGTATATATACTACATGGGATTTTAAAATTTTTCGTTGCTCATTTTGGAACACCCTTTAATTTCCAATTATCATGTATTTGTTGTTGTAGCGGCCAAAGGTCTACATACTGTGTCCAAATTTCAGGTCTGTAGCTCTTACGGTTCTCGAGAAAATACTAATATAGTTTTAGACATAGTTAATTTTACATAACACAAAAAGTTAAAGTTTTCCAACCCTGGAAACGTCTTTTTAATTTTTTTGTATTTTTTTAATTTAAAATTCCAATTTTAGTCGTACTGAAGTGTAAAATATGTACATTTATTAAAAAAAATAAAAATTTGTTTTCGGGAGTTACTTTTATATGGCAAAATGAAGTTTAAGTTTTCCAGCTCTGCAATCGTCTGCCCGATTTTGCTGAATTTCAATACCAATCTATTTTGGAAAATTTCTGACACACCAGTCCAAGAACGAAGTCTCTAGCTCTTCTGGGAGCTTCGGAAAACCGATTTCACGTACAGACAGACGGACAGACGGACAGACGGACAGACGGACAGACGGACATCGCTTATTCGTCTTCCCTATGCATAAGGATCCAGAATATATATATTTTATGGGTCGCTTATTGATATTATAGAAATTACAAACGGAATGACAAACCTATATATACCCTTTTACCATTTTTGTTGGTAAAGGGTATAAAAATATGTGTTGGATATAATGTTTAGAACAAAATCATAAAGCAAATACACGAACCTTCTAGCATAGACAATAAATAATAATCGTTTTAAAGAATCAAAACTGCTTCTTTTTTTCGTCCATAGACAAGACGATACATTCCTCGAACAGAATTAGGGCATAAAACAGTAAAACTAAAAAAATCCCAAGATTATAAAAACGCCAAACCGAAAAAAATCGCCAACACGAAAAAAGCTCCAAATTAAAAAAAAAATTCTAAGACTAAAATTAATCGCGAAAAACCGCAATAATCTCCAAAATGAAACAAAATCGCCAAAATGAAAACAAACACCAAAAACCAAAAAAAAAAAATCGCCAAAACGAGAAAAAAGCGACGAAACTAAAGAAATCGTTTAACTGAAAATACGCCAAAAGTAAAAAACGTTATCTTAAAAAACGCTCAATGCCGAAAGTACGGAGCCCTTCGTGCGCGAGTCAAAGTCGCACTTTACTGAATTTTTTTATACATGCTAAATTTTTATTTAACTATAAATGAAGGTTTGTGCCCTGTATGTTGTTTGTTAGGCACTCAGCACAATAGTGTTTTAAATTGCTGTTGTTGTTGCTGTTAACAGCTTGTAACGATTTCTTATTAATTTTTAGTAAATAGAGATAAAAATAAAAGTTATCGCTAAAGAACAGTCCTAACTATAAAATTATTTAAAGGACATATTCCGTTTCATTTCCCTTAAGCCGTTCCTTTGTGCTGAATAAATTTGAAAAAAATCTTTAGGAATAATTCTTTTTGATATTGTATGACGTGACGTCGTTTTTGACAACTGGAATAAGGGTGAATGTAAAATATTTCTTAAATACAGAGTGTAGAATAAAATATTCACATCATTGCTAACAACGAAAAAAAACCGAGAGGTCACTTACTAAAAATTGCACTAGAGCAAAAAGTGATAAATTTTTTTCACAAAACATATACATATGTAGTATGTATGTGCTTATGCATGTATCTCTATACTACACGCAAAGAAAAAATATGATTGAGGTAACTATAATCAAACAGCAACATACTATGATTGAATTATATGGTTGCAGTCAAATCATATTATTATCAATGGAAAAGGAAAGCTTAAAAAATATTATTTTTTGAGTTAATAATAATATTATCTACAAGAACAATTATCTTTGTTATACCTAATCTTATTAATGTAAATAAGACAACACTATTGTTAGATGTGACTAAAATATAATTGATACTTACCATACCATGTTCTATTATTATAATAATATTGTTAAATATGACCATAGTATTATTTTATGTAATAATAATATTTTGTTTTTTAATCATATATTTATTGGCAAATCTTTTGTTTAAAACAGCTGTGCGGGAAATCCGAAATAAAAATAAAATAATATTGTTGAAAGAAAATGTATGTATGTACATATGTATAGAAATGTATAGTTACATATATCTGTATACACAAAATACGGACATATCTGTATAAAGAGATATACATACATACATATGTACATATTATTTTTATTTATATACCCTTTTGTTTATACTTTTTACTTTTTTATTTATTTAACACCACGCGTGCACTATCGATGGCATACAATCGAAAGACTGAACTGACAGAAGATGTCTGAAAAAGATTTTTTTAAAAACTTAACATAGTATGGTTTTGGATAACATTATATGGTTTTTTACATCATATTATTTTTACACAATAATACAAATTATATTGTAGTCATAAATTTTTAACAAAATTATATTGTTAAACTCTAACCATATCGCACTTTCTATGAATATAATAATGTAATTATTAAATTCAAATATTATTGTGTTTATCGTAACGAAATTAATGTTCAAAATAACAATAACTAGTTTTCAACGACCACACATTTGTTTATATAATAATGTAATTATTAAATTCAAATATTATTGTGTTTATCGTAACGAAATTAATGTTCAAAATAACAATAACTAGTTTTCAACGACCACACATTTGTTTCAGAAAACATAATATTGTTTTCTCAACCATTTTACAACCATATCTTTTCTTTGCGTGTACATATACGCACTTTGGTGAAGGGTATATAAGGTTCGGCACAGTCGAATATATCACTCTTAATTGTTTTATTTTCACTGTCAAATACTTTTAGTGTTACCCGATGCCAATTAATTGTAAAAGGTATTTGGTTTGTTGTACTGAAAAAAACTTTTTATGAAAAATTTGTTTTTAAATTAAAAATGTCGATAGCAAACGTTCGATCGACAACTGGCACGTGAAATCAACAATAAAATAATAAAATTTGTTTTTCTTTTCAATAAAAGTAAGCAATCGATTGATCGCACGTTTTCCGTTCGACATCGTGGGACAGTTCGATTTAAAGTAAAATAAAATCTTTTTTACTAAAATTTATTGGGAAAATTAAAAGAGGTAAAATCTACCACCACCACCACGTCAGAAAGTATGTATTGTTAAATTTTTAAAAGATGCTCTTTTAAAGAGTAATTTCTATAAATATGATTCTTCAAGAAATTAAATTTCGAAAGTGTTCATTTTTAAATCGTGTTTTCCTTTACAAAATACCTTTATAAAAATTTTTACTAACTAAAATTTAATTTATAATTTTTTTTCTAGCACATATACATGGACACATTCACATAAAATGATATATAGCTATTAATATTAGTCGGTCTTAAAACAATAAAATGTTAATATCTTCTAAAAGAAATTTTGTTTGTACAGAAATACAGATGTTCTGATGTTCAAATAACAAAACTATTTATAATATTCGACACTATTTTAACGAAAGTATGTATTGTTCAAAACGCTGAATTCACTCGTTTACTTGGCATAAAGTTTTTTTTATGTATGTATGTATGTATGTATGTATGTATGTATGTATGTATGTATGTATGTATGTATGTATGTATGTATGTATGTATGTATGTATGTATGTATGTATATGTAGCAGTGTTGATAAAACTGTTGGTTTTTGCTGGTTCTGGTAGTTAAATTTTAGTGTTTTCCGCCTATACTAATTACCAGGGACACCGCAAATATGCAACTAACAAGATAAGATATCTATGCGTTGTAGAACTTTTAATGAATTTTGGCACCGAATTGTTAGAGCATATTTTTGCATATTTTTCCCTTTAAAGCATGATTTTGCATATTTCCGTCTTACACTCATACTTTTGAATTTTTTTCGACTTTCAAGCGCTTAGTTGAGGCTTTTAGGGCATATTTTGATACTTTCTGCATTTTATTTTATTTTAGCTACCGGCATTCCTCTATTCGAAATGCGAAGTGAACATATTAGCCCAAGGAAATGACCCCCAAATAAGAAAACGAAATAAAGCCCAATAAAATTAAAGAATTTTTCATTTATTTTGGGCTTTATTTCATCTAGAGATTAATTTTCATTGGGCTTATGTGAATGAAATATTGGGTTTTTTTTATAAATTTTCGCTTGGGCCTTATTTAATTTTTTTGGGTTTTATTCTGTTGGAGCTTATTTCATTTTTTATTTGGGTGGGTGGGGGGAGGTTATTTCCTTTGGCCTTTTCTCATAGCGCCCAGTTAAAAAGGGTGCCCTCACATTATTCAGTTTATTCTAAATTATGAAAAAAAAAAACGCTATAAAAAGACAACTAAAGAAATTTGGCAGGCAAATAATAATTTATGTATCTAAGTTTTAGTACACATGCCGCATTTTATTTGTGAAATAGATATTTTTCGTTAAAATTGTGTCGAATGAAAAAGATAGAGTTTTCTGAATTGAACATCAAAAGTCTCTAAAAATAAAAAAAAAGTTTAAATCAACAAATATCAACTATCGAATAAATGCTTGTTTCTTTAATTTTTATTTTAATAATTAATAGTTTAATAATTATTATTTGATTGCTTAATTGTTAAATTTATTTAAAAATATCGTCCTGAAGAAGATCGAAATATCGACATTAAAAAATAATTATTGTTAACGTTATAAAAAAGTGACCTAGAGCTCATTCATCATAAAAGTCGAAAAATTAGAAAATTTAATCGAGAAATAGTTTTTGCAGTGTAGAATCAAGTTACAGTACTATAGTCAGCTGCGCCAAATTTTACCTACCCTGAGCAACAAACAGTCTGTCTAAATAACTTTGTTTTCTAATTTTGTTACTCTTAAAACATTTCCTTCAAGGTTTCGTTAATAAATTTAAATTTAAATATTGGCAACTCGACGTTATTACAGCTTAAAATGTCCACTAAACTTTCCAAAAATTTTTTTTTTTAATTCGGCGAAAAATCATTCCAAGTTCGTATATCGGCCAAAATGAGAGATATAGAAATACAGTATGAGGTAAAAATAAATAACTCATAAAATTCGTAAAGAAATTTTTTGATGTTATTTTGATATTGCCCACTATATGTATCTAAAAACGATCCAGAATATGTTCAGTCACTGTGAAAGATTATGCACTAGATTTTTTTCATAAATTATTTATTATAAAAGCTTATATATTATTATTATTAGCTATAATTATTATTGTTATTATTATTATTATTATTATTGAGGTGTAAATCATGGAAGTATGTAGATGGCTAAGTTGCTAAACTATATAATTTAGCAAACTCTTGCATAGATCCTAGTGAATACATTCTTCAAATTTAGGACAGCTAGTTAATATAATTCAGTTGTTGGTCAAATATTGCGCTCATTGGTGCAAATGGACCACGTGTAGTAGAACGAGCTGTAGTAGGACGAGCTGTAGTAGGACGAGTTGCACCAGGACGAGTTGCACCAGGGCGAGTTGCACCAGGAAGAGGAGCACGATATCCAGCAAGAACTACAGTAAATTACAAAAAAGGATTTTAATTTTTTTTAATGTTTGCTGTTGTAAATAATAAATCATACCTTGACTTGCGGTCGCTGCAAGTACGGTTAAAAGCAAGAACCCGTAAATAAATTTCATGTCTTCTAATATTATTGTAATATGAACTGAATTTATCAAACGATATGCTTGAACTGAATAATAGAGTAGCCTTGTATGGGCCTTTTATACAATTTTCACTATACTATTTTTTACATCTAAGGTTTAAACTTGAAGGACACAAAACGAGAGATATTAGCTTTCAGACAGCTTCTTTAATATATGTATCTCTCTCTGATCGTTACTAATAGAGGCGACAAACTACAATTTGTTAGAAAGAAATGGGTGAAGTCGGCAGTTTGTATTTCGTTAAAATAAATAGTTTTTTTGTTTCATCAAAAGTACATACATAAATAATTCAAAAGTTGCGAGAACTCCCAGCTAGCTTATTTCTAAAATCGTTTAGCTTGAAGTCTACCAATGAGTTCCATTAGCAGGAATGAAATGGATATAGACGTTTCTTCATTAAAAAATACATTCCTAATAATTTAAAACAGGTGCTACTAACACTATTGAATTTATTCTAAGTTATGAATAACAAAATTTCACTAACCGACTACAAAACAAGCTTTGTATGTAGCAACAAAATTGTATATAGGTTCCCATACACGGTACCGAATGAAATTGAAAGTCTCTAAAAATAAAAATTTTTTAAAGCAACTAATATTGTATTGTTGTAAACCGGGCTATTATTTCTTGATACACGTTAATGTGAATGTATGTATATATGTATAAGTATGTATTTGCACATACATATGTATGTATTTTGTCTGGAAAAATATTATAAACTAGCACGTAGTCGACAAATTTTTGCCAACGAACAGAATTATTATCTTTCTATAAAAAAATTATTTTAATAGTAAATAGTTAATATACTCATCAGAATCACTTATTTAATAAAAGAAAATACCCATGTACAAATGTCTGTTACAAAAATAGAAAAACATAATTTTCCCACCCAAAAAACATACAATGTGTCGTCCAAGGGAATAACAATTCTAGAACTCCAAACGAGTTTCTTGGGAAATTCTAGATCAATTTTCGGCCTATTCTAATAATGACGACACAAAATATCCTACAAAACATTCCAGAGGCTTTTTGGCTTTTCTGACACTCTCTCTACGAATTGTCGTATTAATGTCGGAGAAAGGCCTGTCAGAATATCAGCGATTTTCGAGAAATTGTGAAAAAAATATATTCGGCCCCATTTTGCATATTGAAAAAAATTAATTTACAAAAACAAAACACACACAAAATTTTTCAACGTTGTTGGCTTATCGATTTACAAAATGAGGCCTAAAAGGCTATTTAGCACGTCTAGATGAATTCCGTTGCTGCTGAGGCAACTCATCAATAGATTTCAACAACAAACAGGCGAGCAGATATCGCTCCATTATTTAAATAATACCACAACCAGGGAAACCAGAAATTTACTCTAAAATATGTGTTGTACGCGCATTAAATATGCACTAAAAACTTGAAAATGTCATGAATGTCAATAAATATTTTGCTCTGATTCACTTTTAATAACTGAAGAGCATTAACACTTGATTTACTGAAATAAAACAAAAATAAACTCAAGACAGCTAGAATTACTGAATTCAAATATTTAACATTCTTAAAGTTCATTACCACCATACATTGTTTAATTCGAAACATTATGAAATAACTAACATTTCAGTAGATCGGATTACTGTCAATATTCTTCAGTGACCCACATTTTCTTTGAATAATAAAGCATGACAAATTAATGACGCTTCACTTTCCTAGCATAAGTATAATATAAATAAGTTTACATTCTTTAAAATAAGAACATTAAGAACAGAATAATTAAACAAGTGAATATATTGTGAACATTGGAATTAAATAATAAATATTGGAAAATAGCTAAAGAACTTTTTTAAATAAATTCATTACATGGCGACCGTGACCACGGAAATGTTGTAAAAAAAAGTGTTTTTGTGCTATCGATTGTCCACCTGTCGGCCAGTTTCCTTTCATCAGATCCACTACCTAAAATTACTAAATTAAATTCTTTAAATTGGAAAAAAATTTTAAGCACAATTCCAATACTTATTGCTGGATATGAAGTAGGCAAAATTACTGAAGAAAATAACAACAAGGAACTAGTACATATGTATATTAAGGAATAAAATACCGATAGAAAATGAACAAAGCGAAAACGATACGATGATCTACATTACAATTTTGTCAACATTAATCCTGGTAGCTGTTATTTTCCTGACAAAATTACTATTGGCAAATAGGAATAGAACAGTACAGGCAGCAGCCAACAGCATTTAATTTAACTTCAAGCAGCAATAATAATCAACTACACAATAGTCATCTACAACGTCATCACTCAGCCAGATGAAGTACAGATGCCAGATGCAGTACAACACCCACTACAACATGCAACAAATATAATCAGCAATGAATATCCAGGCAATATGTATGTATACAATAAGTGAAACATTTTTTTTTGTAATTCAAACAATTTATAATAACAGTTTAGAAAATTAAGCAATTTGAACAGTTAAAAAAAAAACAAAAAAAAAATTTTATATGATTATTCGATTAAAATATTAAAAAACGCCCTTATTTATTCACAAATTAATACTATTTTACTCCCTTGTGTTCTGTGACCTTACCCTCTGTCTCAATTATGGTTAAATGGCCAATCCCAACTGGGAAGAATTGGTAGGAAAATTTAAGAGCTTTAAAATAGAATTCGATAAAAGCTTCAAATCCCAAAAACCAACAAGAAATACTATTAATAAACACCTTCAAGTACTTCAAACTAACTACAATAACGTGGTTTCATTAGTTAACCTTTTCAAGCATCTGCTAACCAAAGAGCGCATCAAAGACTGAAAAATTAATATTCTCGTTAAACGACTTTTAAAAATTGCAAAAGAGCTGAAACTACCCCTGACGTCCTTAACGGTTAATGAAGAAATTAAAATACCACTCCTTAGACCCGACTCACCCGATTCACTAAACACAGCAAATCGTGCCATAATCACAAACAACACGATGGTTGATCCACTAAAATTTATAGAATCAGCAAGCAAAATCCTGCCAGATTTTGATGGCAATTATACCATGCTTGGAAAATTCATTGACGCAATAACTCTTCTAAGTTCTGTAAGAGGCGAAAATTCAGAATCAATCCTTGTCAATATAATAAACACTAAAGTCTCGAGCGCGGTGCGAAATAAAATTCAAGGACTTCTAACAGTCGAAGCCATTATTACAAGGCTAAAAACCACTATCAAGGGTGACTCAGCTGAAACCATTTTAGCAAAATTAAAAGCGACAAAACAATCTAATAGAGAAAAAACTGAATACACTAAACAAATGCAACAATTAGCCAATGAACTAGCCAACACATACATATCAGACGGTATGACAGTAGAGGCCGCAAACAAAATTGCTACAAAGGCCGCCTCTAAGTCTATAATTGATAACGTTGACTATCAATGAGTTAAAATAATCTTGGAAGCTGGCACCTACAACTCCGTAGAAGAAGTCACTTTCAAATTTTTAGAAATTAACTATAATGAACAAAACAAATTCCAATAGTTATCGAAGATATCACAACAACAATAACAGAAACTACCGCGGAAACCATAATCGCAACAGCAATTATTATCGTAGTACCAACAACAACACTAACAATCGTCACAATAACAATAATTTGTCTCGGAATTCTTACAACAACAACAGAAGAATTAACTTAATTATCTCCGATGAATCGGAAAACTACCAAAACCCTCAGCCCACCCATCTGGGGACAAATTAAATATCAATAATATTCACAACATTAAACCCACAATTTCTACTAACAAAATTTACCACTTTAACCTAAATATCGATTTCTTTGAGCAATGGCAGTAATACTTTCCTTATAGACACTGTCGCTAGCGTGTCTATATTTAAAAATAATTATATCAATAAAAAAGAAAACATTATTCAAACCCAATCCAAACTAACAGGCATAGGAGAAAAACCTGTCTTCACTATTGGTATTATAGAGGCTAACCTATACAAACACAACAACGGCATACCACACTCATTTCATATTGTAGAAGATTCTTTCCCAATACCATGCGAAGTAATTCTAGGTTTAGATTTCATAAAGAAATACAACTGCATTCTTGATTATTATGAAAACCATGAAAAACTAATTCTTCGACCCTCCAACCATCCTGGTGCAATTATATTCAAATTGGTTAATCAACCACAAAAGTATGATCTCACTATACCACCTAGAAGTGAAGTCATCAGAAAAATACAAATAGACACAACAATTTCTGAACTATTAGTACCAAAGCAAGAAATCAAACCTGGGATATATATTGCAAATACAATTATTTCACGCAAATCACCCTATGTGCGAATAATTAATACAACTCAAAACAGTACTAATATCAAAAACATCAAAATTAAAACAGAAAAATTGTCCAATTATGAAATTTACAAGGTCCACAATACATGCAGAGAGAAAGAAATATTACAAAAATTACAAAAAAACTTTGACCTTATGTCAGGTTTTCATCAAATAGAATTGGAAGAGAATTCCAGAGATATCACCTCATTCTCAACCAACAATGGTTCTTTTCGCTTTAAACGTCTACCTTATGGTCTGAAGGTAGCACCAAATTCATTCCAACGAATGATGACTCTCGCATTTGCAGGCCTTAAGCCGTCACATGACCTAGTTGTCATCGGATGCTCAGGGAAACATATGCTAAATAATTTAGCAGATGTTTTTGACACATGCAGAAAATTTAATTTAAAACTTCAAAGTGCTTGCGGAGCAGTACTCAGTCAAGATCATAATGGTGTTCAGTTACCCATTGCCTATGCCTCATGAGCTTTTACTAAAGGTGAAAGCAACAAATCTGTAATAGAACAAGAACTAGCAGCCATACACTGGGCAATAAAATTTTTCCGCCCTTATGTCTATGGAAAAAAATTTTTAGTCCGAAGTGACCACAGACCTCTAGTATACCTATTCTCAATGAAAAACCTGTCGTCTAAGCTCACTAGAATGAGACTTGATCTAGAGGAATACGATTTTACAATAGAATACATACAAGGTAAAGGGAATTGTGGAGCAGATGCATTGTCGAGAATAAATTTTAGTGACATAAAAACTGTGGGTGAAACAATTAACGTTTTGAAAGTCACAACTCGTTTACAGACAAGAAATCAAGATACTAATGAAATACATGATAACAAAAATTCAGATAAAGTAAAACAACAACGTATATATGAAGCAATACACGAAAATGAATCAAAGAAAAATTATCCGTTTAACTTTTTCCCAAATAGGTGATACACTTAAATGTACCCTAAGGAAGGTCAAGCAAATTTTAACGGACTTCGCGATGGATGATTATATTGCTAATGGAAAGATTGATCTAAATCAATTCTTACCAATGCTTGAAATAATAGCAAGCAATCTAAACATTCCAAAGCTACAGCTGTCGTTGAATGAAATAATTTTTAAAGAAACTCAAGTAAATGAATTTAAAGAATGCGCAAATAATAAATTGAAAAAACTAATTGTAATATTGACACCCCCAGTAACAATTATAAACAATGAAAAAGAAAAAATGGATATTCTTAGGAAATTCCATGATGATCCCCTGTCTGGTGGCCACCCAGAGTTCACAAGATTATTAAACAAATTGAGAATACATTATTACTGGGAAAATATGTCCAGGGAAGTAACTAAATATGTAAAAAACTGTTTATCATGTCAACTAAATAAGTCACGTCCCAAACAAAAAGAAAATTTAACAATTACACCAACACCAGCCAAACCCTTTGATATAGTTATTGTAGACACAATTGGTCCATTCGTTAAATCAAATTTTGGAAATAAGTAATACTTAATAGCCGTACCCATACAAGACAAATCAGCAAAAACTGTTGCAAAGGCAATATTCATAAATTGTATATTAAAATTTGGACCTATGAAAACCTTACTTACAGACATGGGCACGGAATATAAGAATCAAGTACTATCTAAATTATGCTTAACTACTTAACATAAACCAACTACATTCAACGGCATATCACCACGAAACTCTGGGTACGTTCGAACGTTCTCATAGAACATTTAACGAGTACCTACGAGCATATTTAGCCCCAAACAAAACAGACTGGGACGAATGGGTTTCATATTTTGAATTTTGTTATAATACCACCCCCTCCTCTACACATGGTTATTGCCCTTTTGAGCTAATCTTCGGCAAAGCGCCTACGCCGCTCAACTTTCTAATGTAGGGAGGGATAGACCCACTATACAACATTGAAGCATACAGCAAAGAAGTAAGGTACAGATGTGCGATAGCTTTCCGTGAGCACCTGCCTTTACGGCCTTACCTCACGGGTGCCAAAGCACCGGGTGTGGGTTAGACGCCAGACCAACGCCCCCATGCACCCTTTTAGGAATGCACCTATGTGCACTCCTCAAAGGCACACAGGTTGCAATCCTTATATATAGTTATCCCTGTACTATATTTAATTACCTTGCTTAGGTAATTTGAGCTATCTAAACTCTGCTGCTATGTTCGTGCCATAGCAGCTTCTGTTGATTGGCAACAGCACCTAGAATAGTGTCTGGCTGACCGCGTCATACCAACCACTAGCATTGATTTAACACTGGGAATCCAAGACTATTCTCCCAGCGTATCTTTTGGTAGCAACCACAGCCACCACGATAATTCTCTGGCTTCCACGCTAAGGTGTTGTGTGTACACTCATAGCGAAGTCCCCAAGAGAATTCCTCAACCATTGCCGGCACAGCCCAACCACCCATCCGAAATGAACCCATGCCTGTGTCGCCAAAAATCCAGTGCCTACTTCACATACAACAAAATCATCCCTTAAACCCCGTGGGGTAGGACGAACTCGGCCTTTCAGCAAAGGATCCTGATGACCGCTACATGCACTCAAATCTTCAAAGCAGCTCGACTGTCGGGCAACCGGCACCCGTGGCACCAGAAGTAGCCTCTGGTCAGACTTCGCAGTTCCACCATAAAGGCTTCACTACTACTATCTTTTGAACTCAGGGGCAGTTCTAGGTGATCATGCACCTAACTGACATCAACAGGAACCTGTCTTCCTTTTATAAATATGTGCACTTCCTTTGCTCTGTTGCCAGAGATCGGGTAGTAACACATAAGTTCTATGGGTAATGTACCAAAGGTACGTCAATGGAAAAGCCACATTACCCCAGCTGGGGCCCCGGGGTTGCCAAGCGCGTAGTCAAAAATAGACTCCCCTGGGGGGAAGTAAGGTACAGAATGCAAGTAGCACATGAAATAACTAAGGCACTACTTAACAAAAATAAAGCAAAACAAAAACAAATTTATGATAAAAATACCAGCCCACAAAATTTTGAAAAAAAAAATTACCAAGTGCTAGTAGAAAACGCGGCAGGTCATAAATTATCTCAATTATATTTAGGTCCATACAAAGTAAAAGCAGTTTTAGATAAGAATTTAGTAATAGAACTAGAAAATAACAAAACACTAACAATCCATAAGAATAGAGTAAAATTATTTAATAAAACATAAGTTCTATTATCATAATTAGATTAGAGATGCATTCTAGAACAGATATGTAAAAGATTATTAATATAATTATAAAAAAAGAATATATATATAATAAAAAAATATAATTTTAAGATGTATCTGAATAATCTCATAACTTAAAGTATAAGATTATTCTTGTAATTCACTTTTCTTTAATAAGTGAAGAGCATTAACACTTGATTTACTGAAATAAAACAAAAAGAAACTCAAGACAGCTGGAATTACTGAATTCAAATATTTAACATTCTTAAAGTTCATTACCACTATACATGGTTTAATTCGAAACATTATGAAATAACTAACATTTCAGTAGATCGGGTTACTGTCAATATTCTTCAGTGACCCACATTTTCATGACAAATTAATGACGCTTCACTTTCCTAGCATAAGTATAATATAAATAAGTTTACATTCTTTAAAATAAGAACATTAAGAACAGAATAATTAAACAAGTGAATATATTGTGAACATTGGAGTTAAATAATAAATATTGGAAAATAGCTAAAGAACTTTTTTAAATAAATTCATTACAAAAATATGCTCTAAAATCTCAAAAAAATAAGCTCTTAAAAATAAACAGCCGTATTTATAAAACTTATTAAGACCTTATAAAGGATTTTTAGAACAAACAAATTTTATTAAAAAAATATCTTAAAAAGCCTTTATAAAGCTTTATTAATTTAACAGCCTTATTAATAAAAATTATTGAGGCTTTATAAAGCCTTTTTAAGAAAAATTTTGTATGACAATTTGTTTTAAAAACTATTTATTTATAAAGCCTTAGTAAGTTTTATAAATACCGCTGTTAATAAATAAGGCTGAAAATAAATTGGTTTATTTGTAAATGAAAATATATTTTTAATTCAAAAATTGCACAAGATTTACATAAAAAATATAAAATAAGACAAAAAAATAACTGCCGTATTAAAAAAAAAGCAATTTGGGTTTGAAGTGCACGTTAGTTAACATATTCTGGTTTCGTAAGAATATTTTATTGGATTTATGACAACAATATCTTCTAATTATTAAGAAACCCCTTCATATTTAAGTT
Source organism: Tachina lurida (assembly GCA_944452675.1). Taxonomy (NCBI): domain Eukaryota; kingdom Metazoa; phylum Arthropoda; class Insecta; order Diptera; family Tachinidae; genus Tachina; species Tachina lurida. Next base: position 29,242,739 of record OX101753.1, on the reverse strand, counting down.
ATATCATTCATTTCATGGAATTATTTTATTGTTTCGATAAAGTTATAAATATAAATTTGATGAAGTTTTCAATAAAATAATTTTGACGAAACTGGTTTCATTAATCCAACGAAGCGTGACGTTGGTTGAATTTTAATGAATTTTTCATTCGATTAATGTCGAAATTCATAGAATTTATGAAGAAAGTTTTTTCACTGTATTTTGGATAAATAAGACAAGGTTTTTATTTATAATTTTTATGGCAATAAACAACAAAATATTGTCCTAGATTTTCAAATAAAAATCGTTGCCTGTCACATCTAAATAAACTTTTATACATTGACAATGGTCCTTCAACGTCTACTCTGGCCGAGTCCGTCACAAATAGCAAAACCAAATTTTTATTGAAACTAACGTCCGTAATAACTGCATAATATAAATGTTCCGATATCTCCGAATGTTTTTTTTTTTCAACTAGTTAGTGTTTATTTCGTTAATGGTAACACTTAGCTCATGTCTGATTTGACAGATAATTAGTTTTATCCTTCCGCTGAACGAATATGGTTGTGCATACGCTTGAACAACGCTGGGAAATATTGCTTACAGAAGATGCCGATTTTGCCAAAAAAAAAATCATCATTTCGGATGAAGCTCATTTTGATCTTGGCGGGTATGTAAACAAGCAAAATTGTCGCACTTGGGGCACAGAAAACCCGCACGCATAGATTGAAAAGCCGACACACCCAAAACGAGTCACTGTTTGGTGCGGATTTTGGTCCAGAGGCAGAATTGGGCCATTTTTCGAAAATGAGCAAGGAGTGGCCGTTACAGTCAATGGCGATCGTTATCGGGCCATGTTGAACGAATTTTTGTTCACAAAAATTGAAGAGGAGGATATTGGCAACATTTGGTTTCAACAGGAGGGCGCTACGTGCCACACAGCCGAAGCTGCACTCGATGTTTTGCATAGCATTTTCAAAAACAAAAATTTAAACATTACATGGAACATTTGAATGAAAATTTTTACCAACACAACCTTGAAACCATATTAAAATAATAAAAAAATGTTTTATAAAGTATCAAAATATGCCCTAAAAGTGTAAATATGCTAAAAATATGCGTTCAAGACTGATATATGCATAAACATGCCTCAATGGGTAAAATATGCAAAAATATGCACTAACAAATCGATGCCAAAATTCATAAAAAGTTCTGAAATGAATAAATATCTTGTCCCCGCCTTAATACGTCACACAAGAAAAAACATGCACTTGCATATTTGCGGTTTCCCTGGTCAATGCTCTTATTCTTATATCATTATTTATATTCCGCAAAAAATTTATATAAATATTGTTGTTACTCAACTAGGGTTGCAAATAATCCTAAATTTTCATAATCGCGATTACGATTAAAAAATATGCGATTAATCGATCAAGCAAGAAAATATACTATTATAATTTTTTATTAAAACCAAAATATATTACTTCATTAGTTTTAGTCGAACTGTATTGTATGGGTTTAGCCAAAAGAAGTTTGATTGTTTTGTCTTGAGTTTGAGAAGAGTATCAAAAACAATACGAGTTATGGGAAATCAATCTCTTGAGAGCAAACTCTTTCTAGAGCGAAGTAACTATATTTCTACTTTCTTAGTTTATTTTTTTTAAATTTAATTTGTTATACTTATCAAATCCATTACTGGATGATCTGATAAATTTATATCATGATGAATGAACAATTTCATATAAAAACACAGTATTTTTTATACCTGGATTTTTTTATATGAAGTTGTTCATGCATGTTCATGATACAAATTCATTAAAAGTGGACGCCCAATTTTTTTTAATTTATATTTCTTCGGAAAGAGAAGTAACACTCGGGAAATGAACGCCCACAACTATTACCAGGTGTTATCTTCATTTTAGGAAAGGGATAGTGATAGACAAGACAGGTGGTGAAGGAAGAGATAGAGGAAAGCTTCTTTCTTTTACAACTCTGCTTTTTGCACGTTTTTTAATAATGCAGTTTCGCAGCGCCTCTGGTGTCAATGAGGCGTATTAGAATTTTGTACCTGTTTTTAGTAGCCATTTTATGGATTATTTGAATTCTTTGATGATTCTGCTACACAATACAGACGAAGGAGGGCGCAGTGATGTTACATTAGGATTAGCATCTACTGAAGTCGTTATAGTTCAGTGACCATAAGTGACTTCAACTTTTCTACAACAACTGAAACAAAGGGACACTAATGCACATCCACAAAAATGCATAGTGTCATTGTTTAATGACTGAAGGAGACCGGACTCGAACCCAGGACCTCCGGTTTTGTGGTCAATGTTCCAGCTAGTGCAGATAACGCCACCCTCATACTTAGAACTGTACACTTTTTTTAATAGTTCTATGTTTTTTGTAATAATGCGAACTCCCAAGATACTAAGTGAAACTGCACACATCTGAATACCGAATAAAAAATACCGAATAAAAATATCAATCGTTATACAATTTTAAAGATATTACAATGTTTTTAAAATAAAATTGGGATTAGTGCTTAGCTTGGTTTTTTGTTTTACCTTATTGTAGTTTTATTGTTACCCAAATGGACGACTAATTGTATAAAAATTTAGGAAAATGAAATAGATGCATATCGAATAGAAATAGTTTGTTGTGTTTTGTATAAGTTTCTGAGTCTACTCGCTAATTCTATTGTCATTTTCAAAAATCGTATTTTTATTCTTAAATTATTTGTGGAAGTATATGCATAAGAAAGGAGATTTGAAACTTTTCAAAATGTGGGGTTGAAGTATACTGATTATTTCATGAAGAGACAATGAAATTCAGACATAGGGACATGCTAAGCCCACAACAAATAAAACTCTTTAGGCCAAATGTATGTATCTATATATTTTTTATTTAAACTTTAACTTTAAAGTTTTTATGAGTTCAACTTGCCCTGCATGCACATTTGACATAAATTTTTTGCTGGAAAAATGGCAAATTTTTTAATCTTAATCGATCTATTAATGGGTTCGATTACAATTACGAATAACAGGAGCGATTAATAGCGATTTCGATTATGATTATAATACTCAACCCTGGAGAGAAATTATAAAATTTCCGTTTCCCATTAAGTTGTGTCTAATGCTAGAAACACAACTGGGACGAGCGACGAATATTTCGGTGCGAACTTTCGTCATAAAAAATAAAACACATTTGCCCACAGTACAACGTAATTCATCGTATGTGACGAACAGTGAGATAGGTTTATTTCTATTTTGTACGCGGACGAACGACGAAAAAACTATTTTTTCTCTCTCTCTCTCTTTGCATACACAATAACCAACTTTCTCAATTATGAAAGCAGAATTCGGTGAGTAAATTCGTCGTCATTGTGCTTCATATGACGAATTTACTCAGCGAATTCTTATCGAAGAACTCGTCAACGTGAATGAAATTCGTCGTTCATCCCAATTGTGTTTATAGCATATAGGAAAATTTTAGACTTATATTCTGTTAAACTATTTCTTTTTTGAGTTTTGTGACGTTAATCACACCGAAACGTATGGATGAGTTGTACGACATTAAAGAAAATAGCTCACAAAATTGCTAAAGATATTTTTTGCTGTTACTCGTATTTTCATTTGGCCCCTTACCTATGGAAAATATTAAGAATATGTTCATTCACTGCACTCGTTTTTTTTATAAATGGTTTATTATAAAAGCTTTTTTTTATAAATTTTTTATACAAGTTAGAATTGAGGGAGGAATAAATCAAGGAAGTTTGAAGATGATATAGTTGCATGTTTGCAGGATTTTTAACAGAACCAGATCTCGAGCCATGTCACGTAACCAATCTAATTTAGGCCCTAAATGACGTTAGGATGACGTTTAGGAAGTAGAGTGCGACGTGTTGGAGGAGTACCCGGTGGCTTCGAAGCGAGCACTGTTATAAATTAAAATTAAAGAAAAAAATTTCGGCGGATGTAAAGAATAAATCATACCTTGACTTGCTGCTGCTGCAAGTACGGTTAAAAGCAAAAGCGCGAAAGAAAATTTCATGTCTTCTAATATAATTAATATGTGAACTGACTTTGTCAAAAGATATGCTTGAACTGAATAATGGAGTAGCCTTGTATGGGCCTTTTATACAATTTTCACTATACTATTTTTTATCTTTAAGCTTAAAGCTTAAGCACACAGAACGAGAGCTCTTAGATCTCGGACAGAGTGAAATATTTTCTCTCTCTCCTTCTTTCTTATAGAGACGTAAAACTACAATTTGTCAGAAAGCAATGGGTGAAATCGGTAGTTTGTATATTCATTTAAATAAATAGCTTCAAATACATACATACATACTATATACTATACATATGTACATATATATGTAGTTCAAAAATTGACAGAACTCCCACCTAACTAGCTTGTTTCAAATATCTTTTGTGTTGAAGTCTACCGGTGAGGCACTAACACTATTAAATTTATTCTAATTTATGAAAACAAAATGCCACTAACTAACTGACTACAAAAGAAGCTTTGAATTTAGGAAAAAATTTCCATCTAGGTCTACATCAGAGCCAGCCACGACATAAAATGAGTTTGTGTTAGTGAGAAAACACCCTGAAACCCAACAAACATTATGCATTATTAGGGAATAATTAATGAATTGCGAACTCATGATTTTTGTATTCACTGTGTGAATCGTAACTACGTATACGGAACTGATCACATTTTAAAGTTTTGCAGTAAGATTTTCGGTGTTAATACTCTTGTGGCAATTCCTTATCATTAAACTATGCTTCAAATGCGAAGAACTTAGGCTATTGCGTTGCTTTCAACAAATTAGTTTGAGGTCAGAAAAAATTTGCTCGCACAAGTAAGTAGATGGAAAAAACGATAAACATTTCATAGCATTTTTTTTTTGAGTTCGGGATATACCAATGTATCCAAATTTTTCCAGAACTCTGTAACATTCATTTTCTCTGCCGCATTTAATTCACTTCGAAGTATAATCAGTTCGCTTTGTATATCAAAATTGTAGTTGGTTACGTCGCAAGTGAATGGACTTTCAAAAATTTCAAGCAGTGGTTGTATTTTTTCGAAGTCCTTAAACCTGTCTTGAAAGTTATATAAAAGTGTTTCAAATAGTGTTATGTATTCAAATTTAGTTACGTTCTTCTGTTTGTCATATATGAGATAAGTTTTTGGAAAACTAGAAAAATCATTTGATTGAATTTCGGAAAGGAGTAAAAATATCTTTGTCTTAAAGTTAAAAAGAATTCGATATAAATCGCACAAATTCTTTTCCTTACCTTGCAGCTCTAAATTGAATTCATTTAAAAAACTAGTGGTATCGGCCAAAAAAGCTAGATCCAAAATAAATTCTTTGTCTTGTAAGGCCTGCACTCCACAATCATCTATCTTTTCCTATTCTAAAAACTGTAGCACTTCTTCTTTTAAATCAAACAATCTATTTAAGCAATCACCACGGCTTAGCCAACGGACTTCCGTGAACATTTTTAGATCATTATATGCTGCGTTTTTGTTTTTCAAAGAGTTTACAAATTTTCTATGTGTTTGGGTGTGATGCCCTCCTCGTATTTTATTAATAATGCATTCCGCAGTTTTCATGGCAGTGATAATTAGTGATAAATTTGGATGCAAGAGCGGCCTGATGAATGATGCAATGAAAGCTATGAATTGAAATTCCATTTTTATTAATTTGCCCAATGAAACCTTCACATTTGCCTGCCATTACATTTGCTCCATCTGTACAGACACCAAGAATTTTTTTTGTATCTGTAACAGAAAAAAGCTTATCGCTAACTACATCGAATAAAAGTTTGCCAGTTACGTTTCCGTGAAATGTTTCCAAGGAAAACATAGTTTTAAAAACTTCGTAGTTGCGACTTACACAGCGAATACATATAACGAGTTGACAAAGGTCATTTATGTCTGTGCTTTCATCCAGATAAAAGGACATGAATTCGTAATTCATTAATTTTTCCCTAATAATACATTCTAATGAATTTCCTATTTGTGAAATACGCCGTACCACCGTCTGAGGAGACAGGGGAAGAGATTGTATTAACGTAGTTTTGTAATTAAGTCTTTGTAAAACTTTATCAAACATATTTTTTACAAATATACCATCAGAAAATGACTTATTATCTTTCTATAAAAAAAAATTGTTTTAATAGTAAATAGTTAATTTACTCATCAAAATCACCTATCTTATGAAAATATGTACAAATTTCTGTTACAAAAATAGAAAAACATAATTTTCCCACCCAAAAAACATTACATAGAATGTGTCCAAGGGAATAACAATTCTAGAACTCCAAACGAGTTTCTTGGGAAATTCTAGATCAATTTTCTGCCTATTCTAATAATGACGACACAAAATATCCTACAAAACATTCCAAAGGCTTTTTGGCTTTTCTGACACTCTCTACGAATTGTAGTATTAATGTCGGAGAAAGCCCTGTCAGAATATCAGCGATTTTCGAGAAATTGTGAAAAAAATATATTCGGCCCCATTTTGCATATGGAAAAAAATTAATTTACAAAAACAAAACTCATACAAAATTTGTCAACGTTGTTGGCTTTTAGTTTTACAAAATGCGGCCTAAAAGGCTATTAAACACGTCTAGATGAATTCCGTTGCTGCTGAAGCAACTCATCAATAGACTTCAAGAACAACAAACAGGCGAGCAGATATCGCTCCATTACTTAAATAATGCCATAACCAGGGAAACCAGAAATATGCTCTGAAAAATGTATTGTACGCGCATTCAATATGCACTAAAAACTTGAAAATATGCTCTAAAAACTCAAAAAAATAAACAGCCTTATTCATAAAACTTATTAAGACTTTATAAAGGATTTTCAAAACAAATTTGCATAAAAAAATTTTCTTAAAAAGCCTTTATAAAGCCACATCAAGACGACAATAAAAATTGTCACTTGCCTACTCTTTGTCGACAACAATTGACTACTACTAACATGCTACATTAATTTACAAAGCCTTGCAGATTAGTAAGATATTGTCCACAAGAGCCAATCGTTTCCGATAAAGAGTAGACAAGTGACAATATTTACTGTCGTCTTAATGTGACGTCGACGACGCCAATCACAATAAGGGGGAATAGCAGCTATTTTCGAGATGTTTTAAAATAAAAAAAAAGTTTTACTAATTATGTGTCTTATTTTGTTTATTGCAAAAATTTAAATTACAAAAACAAAACAAACAAAAAAAAAACTAATAGTAACAATTTTGTAGCATGAATTACAAAATTAATAGATTTTTCAGATGTAAACAAATTGAAAATGTGAATTAAGTTCTTCCACTCGAATTAATTAAAGCAATGAAAAATTTAATTAAATCAATCAAATTCTTAATTGAAAATATTAATCAGTGAAAATTGTTTTCAGTGCACATACAAAAGTTGTCAACATTGTTACCGTTATGTTTTAGAAAATGAGGTCCAAAAAGTTATTAAGCACGTCTAAATCAGACTCGGGCGTTTCTTGGCACAATTGTGAAGAGAATATTCACACGTATTCTTACCCTCTTTAATTTAGTCGTCGATGAGACAGCGATGAATGCACATCAGCCGGATGCTTACATATTTTTTTATATTTTTTTCAAGAATATTTGTCCAGCAAACATACGTGTTTCATTTCATTAAAAGACATTATGATGCTTTTCATAGTAATATGAATAAGTTTAATGGTAAGGAAAGGGAAAACCTTTTAAATAAAAATCAAAAATATTTTTAATATGTTTCCCATCTGAAAATGATCTTCCATGCCGACAAATATCAAAGCTTATTAAGTTTGATACATCCAACCACATAATTTTATTTGGTAAATTTGCACCTTTGTGCTCCACCAAGCAACCATTCTTTTATTTAATAATTTTTTTTTAATGGAAAACATGATAAATTATTGTCCTATCTTTTTTAATTTTTTTTATTTCACTGTTTATTTAGAAAAAGTTTTATTTGCAATTAATAATTTTACTTAATCAATGTTTTTTTTTTCAAGATAGAAAATATGTCTATTTATGTATAAATATATAATGCACCATTATCTTTCAAACGCTTGACTTTGTGTTTGGTGGGTAGCTCGCAACCTCAACACATAAAAAATTTACCACTACATTGACAGTGCCCACCAGTGGTCTAAATGCATTTCGAAGCTGCTTGCAACTAATCAGTAGACTTCATTAATAAAGACAAACAGGCGAGGACATATCGCTGCCCCTGTGTGCTAGCTTCTCAGTCCAGAGGTTGTGTGTTCGATTCCCGCCATAGCCTCTGGGTGTTTTGCGCAGACAAGCTAATCGGTTCGCGGCTTGTGTTGTGGTAAAAAAAAAACGCTTAAGTAGACTTCATTAAAAAAGAAAAACAGGCGAGAACTTATCGCAGCAACTCATAAGTAGACTTCAAAATTTGCCAGAACTCCCAGTGAGGTATACCGTATCGAATATTGAAACGAATTAGAAAAAGAGGTTTGCCATTTGCATAAATTTTTGTTTTTGGGTAAAAGAGCACACCGACAATCTAAAAACTTTCCTTTCTACAACCTTGCCTCGTAAAATTATTCATACATAGTCGGTTGGTAATTGTTTTGCGGCAAATTATATTCAAAATACATTATGTCTGCAGCAAACCAATAAGCAACCGACGACATGTCTGAAGTTTGACTTTAGAGTTAATTTTGCGAGATTTTTTTCTTCTTCAATTTGTTAATATTATTTGTATTTTTTGTTTTAAGATTAATTGGTGCTACTACATATGTATTTCTAATTTATATTCGTGTGCAAGTCTATAAATTGGAGGATTTTGGAAAATATTGTGATAAATCTGACAAGTTTCGCAGGCATAAAATAAATGCATCGCCAGAGAGATTTTCTGCCAACTCAATGTGGGCCGCTCTAACTGTTAAGCGCTTTTCTCTTCAACGTCCAATAGCAATATTAAATGAACCGAATAAGTCAATTCCTGCGCTAGAGAACAGTCGTATAAAGGGAATACCACGATCTGGAGGTATGGTTCCCATTAATGGCTGCATGGGCTTACTATTATACTCAACAAAGATCTTATCCAATATTTTTGGCGCAATTCATTTATAGTAACTGACATACTTTGATGATGGGCTTTCCTATGGTAGTATTCCATTATAAGCTCAGAGACATAATGCTTTTGAGGTAAAATTACTGTCCTTCTAGCATCCAGAGGCAAAAACAATGCTTCATCTAAATGCCCATTAACTCTTAATAAGCCATCTTCGTCCAAGTAAGGAGTTAAAGAGTAAATTGTGCTAGACTTAGTAATTTTTTTTATTATTCTCGAGGTATTGTAGTTCATTTTGATAACACTAGGCTTGTACTAAACGGCATATAAGAACATCTGCTAATTTAAATTCATTAACTGTTAAGAGACCCGACAATTGAAGTCTCTTAACGAAGCGATGAGCCCAAGCAGTAACCCTTTTTAATTTAATCTATGTTGAGCATGTAGAAAATTTAATAACTTCATTGTTGTGTGCTGAAATTAAACACGGCTTCTTTTTTTTAATAGGACTAGCACTCAGGGGTTATCCACTCATGCAAGGCATTTTGCTAGAGCTAGGAAAATAGGTTATAGGGGAGGAGGATAGAGAGAGTAGTGTCTGTGGCCATTCGATTTAAACTTTCCGCAGCTAGTTGGTTCCACATACAGTGCGGCTAAAAAAGGAATTCTCTCTGCAATGCGTAGTGCGATTTATTGGCCAATCGACCACAAAGGGATGTGCTCTAAATGAGGCACGTGTTGTGCGTATAAATGTGCGGGTTTTCAGGAACAAGTTCCCTAATTTCATTAGAACACATTCCGTTGTAGTAACAATAGAACAAGGATATGCACCCCACATTGCGTCGATGCTTTAATGATTCAATAGAGTTGGATACCCTATTGTCACCGATGAGCTTCTTCGTCCTCTCCTGTACGCGGTCGAGCAGCCCCATAATAGACTTTGAAGCGCCGGTTCATACATGAGAGTTGTTTTCCATTTTCGGTCGGACATAACTGGTATAAATAGTAAGGAGATCAGATGGGGTGAAATATCGTTGGCACCGTTTCAAAAATCCGAGGCACTTGAATGCTTCTTTTGCAATCTGAAAAATTTGTTCAGTCCACTGAACATCACATCAAGAGCTTCTGATTCCTTAATATTTATACCCCTCCCCCCCACCCGTTAGTTACAGGGCAGCAGCATTTTCGTTCATGCGTCTATGAGTAACCATACAACATTGGGTCTTACGGGGGTTAAAATCGACCCTAGTCGCATGACCCTATTCAGATATTTTTGCTTATTCATTGTTTGTCGCATAGCCTCAACCTCCGGATGGCTAAGTCTATTGCTGAATAATAAAGAATGGCAGATGCTGCTGTCATGCGCAAAAGAGTATATAGGGTTAAAAGTTTGACATATAAGCTCATTTAGAAAAATATGGAATAGAGTTGGCTAAAGAACAGAGCCTTGCGGTACCCCTGAATTTAACTTGAACTCGTTTGATGAGATGCCATCTATAACAACTCTTATAGTGCGATCTCTAAGAAAAGTCGATAATAATCGAGAGAAGTTAGCACCGGCAGCAAGGGCAGTACATTTTGAGAAAAATGCACTATGCCACACTCTATCAAATGCCTTGGTGGTACTGGCACCAATTTCAAACAACACTATAGGTAACATACATAAAAATATTTTATTTAACTATATCTATATTATTTTTAGCATTTTAGCGCTTATTTTTTAATACGGTGTAATTTTTTTTAAGTTTTATTTTTACGCTTTTAGTGCATACTTTTAATAAGATGAAGTACATTTAATTTAATACTAAACTTACACGGGCGTAGACCCGTGACAAGACATGCTTGAGTATTTGTTAAAGCTCAGGGTGAGTGCCAAGTTTCGTAAAAATCTATTAAGTAAAAGCACGTCAAATGTAGTATTAAATTTTATTTGAAACAAGATTGTGTATTTTTAAAAGTTCAAGTTTCGTAAATATTGGTTAAGTACAAGCACGTGAAATTGTATACTAAAATTTAATAGGCGTGTCCCGCCCACTTTTTTGAACGCAAAATTGTGCCTTTATTTAAGGTTAGGGTGTGTGCCAAGTTTCGTAAGAATCGTTGAAATAGAAGCTTGTGAAAAATAGTATTAAATTTTAATGGACGTGACTCCGCCCATTTTTTTTAATTTTCAAATTGTGTAATTACAAAAACCAAAGATGTTTTATAGGTTAATTAGAATATCATAAAGTCATATTAAAAAGATTCTGGACGTGTCCCCCTTCCATTTTTTACAATGGGACCAATGGAAAGCTACACCCTCTCAGAACACAAAAAAAAATCTACAATCGGTCTACATTCTACTGAGTTATGAAATATAGACGAATTGTGAACCTCCTCTTTTTTTTTAAGTCGGTTAAAAACTAGGCACTGGTTTATGATAATGGACACTTTAGATTTGGAAATCGAAGATGTCACTTCGTTTCCAACAGAGTATTGATAGCCACCCGTGGCAAGAAAAGAAAGGAATGCTGCTAGTTTATTGATGGCAGGAATGTGTGTATTTCTGAAAGGCACTTTAATTCGTGGCTCCATTTCCTGTAGCAACATGAAAAAAACATCTTTACTCACACGGAAGTTCGCTACAAACGTTATCGTAACAAAACGAAAACTTAATCTGAGAAGACTTGTGTTTTACAAAACCTGACTATTAAACTTATTTACTTGAGCTTTCAGTGTTCATAAATTATGTAGTAGACTTGGATCGAAATCAGTAGCTCGATTTTGACACAAACCCATGATCAAGCCCATGTAATTTAAATGGATTTGATCAAAGGTTTGTGTCAAAATCATTAAAATTACATGAGTTTGATCACTAGTTTGTGTCAAAAATTAGTAACTAAATGAGTGCGATCCAACTTTAAATTTTTCATCATATATTTTTAACCATTTTTTCAGTGCATTCAGGCGATGATAGCGACCTTTCATTATTCATTTAAACTTTCAAGTATAATTTCAGGCATATAGAACAATTAGTGTTGTTATATTTTCAACAAAATTTTTTTTAATAAAAACTTTTTTTATTAAAAATTTATGCCGCATACATAATTATAATTAAAACAAAGTATACATATCTTAAAGTCCCACGATGTCACCAGCGTTCGATCGACAACTTGTATCGCAAACAACAATAACATTAGAAAATTTGTTGATGTTTTCAATATCAGTATTCGTAGTATCGAACGAATTCTGTTGTCATCGTGGGGCAGGCCGTAAGAGTTTAAAACCAGTATTTTGTATGGCAATACTGGTTTTAAATTATTAAAGTATACTTTGTTTTGACTATAAATATACGCCTATTTTCTGCTTTTTTTTATTAACAATTTTTTTTTGTATAATAAAGTCTTGCACAACATCATTTATAAGAAGTTTCAAGACATTAGAGATTTTTCAAATGCTTTACTACAGCGAAATATTCTAAAACAAACGCTAACCAACACCGGTTTCAAGACAAACAACTGAAACAAATGTCTTGCCAATACCACTCAGCCACAGGGGAACCCATATAGTGGGCCATATCAAAATAATATCATAAAATTTGTTTAGGAATCTTATGAGTTATTTTTTTATTTTACCTAATACTCTATTTCTATATCTCTCATTTTGGCCGATACACTGGCCAAAAGGGGAATTCAATTGCCGGTGGAGGTATTTGTTCGGAAACTAATTCAACACTTGAAATGGATCATAGACTCTAAGATGAAGGAAAAAGCGGAGGAAAGTTGACATGCGACGGAAACTAGTAAAACTTCTATTATCCTCAATCGAAAAAATTCCTTTTATCACGCTGTTGAACAGCGTCATATGCCTTTCAAAATAGGTTAAATATTTCACCGTACCTGCAGGAAATAAGAAAACCGGGGTAATTGAGACAGTGGAACATCTAGTGTGTCCACTGCCCGGCTCTAAGCCGCACTAGATATGACTGTCTTGGTGATCAGACTTTTTGGAGTCTTGAACTTGTATCGGGAATGGAAATGTCTAGATTACTAAGATTTGTTAAATCTGTATGGGAGTCAATCGATACTGGCAACACGAACGAGGCTACCATATTATTGTATAATTGAAGTTGGCCCTTTTTGGACTATTAGTCTTTAATAAATTGGGAATTTTTGCTTGTTTTATGGTTACCCTATGGCTATAACTGATATATCTTTATCATGACTAATGTCAAATTACATATAGGAAAAAGAGCTAATATAACAAAAAATTATATTTCAACATTAAGTTTGACTTTTGTCATGATAAAAATATATCAAGTATTAGACGTAGGGTTAAAAAAGATGTATTTTGCTCCTGCTTATCTTGGGTTGGGGTTTCGGTAATCAGATGGTTTAGGATAAGCAGCTGATTGGGCTACCGCATTCGATCCTGGAACTGGGACTGCCAGCATGTCCTCCCGGTTGTTACAAAATCCGACGCCCGCTTACTACAGCCTCTAACGTGACGAACAGTCGCTGGCAATAGCTGGCTATGGGTTATTTGACGTTTCAAGTATCGTAGGCACTCAGAACTTGTTAGAAGTCCGCTGCTACCCGGAAACCTCCTGAGACTCAGCACTCGGAACCGCTGAATGTCCGCGATTGCTTTAGCAGCTACTACGCATATCTACGGAGCTTTCGACTATCCACTATATTGCGCTAAGCACACGCTTCAAGCATTATCATTCACTTCCAACATTTTTTATGCAAATTGAAAAATTATGAAAAGATTTTTTCTGGAACCGACTATTTAGGCAAAATTTTAAAAAGTATTGAGACCTTTTTAACGACTTAACGAATCAAAATATTTTAAGGTTTGTTCTTTCTATACTAACGCAAAATTTTATGAAAACTTAAGTAGTGTGTTTAAAATAACAAGCAGACAGGTCGAGGCAAAGGCTTAAAAATTTTTATCTCTAACTTGAAAGTGGAATACTGACTAATAAATTGCTACATACTACGTGACGGCTGTCAATTCTCACGTACATAATATATAATACTAATAATAATAATAAATAAATTGTTAAAACAAGTTAAATAAATTTAAAAAAGCTTCAATTGGGTGCACTTATACATATTTCTCAGGGCCTGTTCAAAAATGCATCAGTGCTCTGCATCATACCTGGTAATTTTTTTTAGTAGTAGCCTTGTTTGTACCTCATATGTTCCATTTATTTGTGCATTACCTACTACAACGAAGCAGCTTAGGATATTTAAATTTACTTTCCAGAAGCAGTTATACATTTTCAAACCGGCCCTTAACTTATTCAAATGCATGGGGAAAATGCTACAAACCGATTATTAAAAAAAGTTCTCAGGCAAAAATATAACACTTATCCAGGTCTGCCGCGCTCCACTCGTACAATAGATATTTTCATTAAATTAGTGTCGAATGACATAGATAGACTTTTGTTATTTGGACATCTGTACGTCTGTACAAATAAAAAAATTTCAAAGCAACTAAAATTTTGTTTTTATAAACCTTGATGTGTATGTATGTATAATTATATATTTCCATATATTTTGTCTAGAAAAATATTAAAAACTAACACGTAGGCTGCCTACTTGTTGAACGACAAATGTTTGGCAACGAACAAAATCATCTTTCAATACTAAAACTTTTTTAAGTGACATTCTTTAAAGAAAAACATATTATAATAACTAGTTAAAATACTTCTCAGAATCACTTATTTAAAAAACAACATGTACATATGTTACAAGAAAAATGGAAATGGATCCTTTTCTAAAAAAAAAACTTTAGCGATATGTCTAAGATAATTATATCTTTAAAAATTGCAAAACTCCAAACGAGTTTCCTGGGAAATTAAAAACGAATTTTCGGCATGTCTTAAAAATATCCGACATCAAAAAATATACATATATGTTTGTGTAATAATTATACTCAAAAATAGCATTTTTGAGTTAGTGATATAGAATTAATCCTTATATCGTTCTTCATGTTGTGTAAAAAATTCATACAAATATCTTGTTTACTCAACTCTCGGAGAGAAAAATCAAATTTTCTTTTTCTTTAAGTTGTGTGTAAGTTGAAAACTTCAGCTTTCGAGTTATGACCAGGGAAACCGCAAATATTCAATTGCATGTATTTTCTTGTCTTACGTATTATTGCGGAGATAAGATATTTATCCGTTTCAGGACTTTTTATGAACTTTGGCATCGATTCGTTACTGCATATGTTTGCATATTTTACCCTTTAATGCATATTTTTGCATATTTCAGTCTTAAATGCATATTTTGTAATTTTTTGAGCATAATTTAAGCTTTTAGGGCATATTTTGATACTTTATAGATATCTGTTTATCTGTTTTTTTTCATCAAGTGTTCCCTGTAGTGTAAACATTTTTCTTATATATAACGCAGTTATTACGGATATTAGTTTCAATAATAATTTGGTTTTGCTATTTTTGACGGAGTCTGCCCGAGTAGATATTGAAAGAACATTATCAATGTATAAAAGTTTATTTATTTGAACATATAGGTCAATATTTTGTTGCTTATTGCAATAAAAATTTTGAATAAAAAGCTTGTCTTACTTCCAAAGTTTTAATTCTGATATCGTGATCTCTTTTGAAGTTGAAGTTAATTCTTTCCGGGAATATAAAAAAAATTAATTTGTATTATTTGATTTAGTCTTTAAATTTGTATGGCAATTTTGTTTTAACGTACAGTTCAAACCCAAATTATTTTTTTTAATACAACAGTTATTCTTTGATTAATTTTTTTATTATTTCCTTTTTTTGTTTATTTTATTTTTGTCTTATTTTATATGAAATTTTTTTAATAAACATTTTCTCATTCTTAAATAAACCGATTTATTTTAGTTTTAAAAGCATATTTTTTAATTTTTGATGCATATTTTTCAAGTTTTTAGTGCATATCGAATGCGCAAAAAATATTTTTTTTGCATATTTCTGGTTTCCCTGGTTATAAAGTTCTTTGAGTAAATGAGCGATATATCAAAGAATATCCCACACAACATGCGAAAAGCTTCTTGACTTTACTGACACTTAATGTCAGAAGATAATATCTGTCTGGTATAATATCATTATTTTGAAGAAATTCTGAAAAAGTTAATGGGTCTTTATTTTATTGATTAAATTTCGTATGTGTTTTGTTTGTTTTTAATTTTAATTTTTCCTTTTCGTTGTCTCTTAAAAAATAAGGCTCATACTTTCTCGAAAATGACTGATACATATTATACCAGAGTTTTCCCCTCGTACCAAAAAGCTTTTGTGGTGTTTTGTCGGATATATTTTATCTACATTGTTGAGACATGCCGTTTAGAATTTAACACGAAATTCGTTTGGAGTTACGGAATTCTCATATAATTGTCTGAGACATATTGGAAAGTTTTTTTTTTTGCAAAAGCATCTTTTTCCGTTTTTACATCCTCTTTTAAATAGGTGATTCGGGAGAGTAATTTATGGCCTGTTAAACAGTATCGAAAGAAAATTTATATTGAAATCAACAATATAATATGAAAGTTTGTTTTTGTTTTCAATATAAATTGTAAATCGTGAAACAGGTACTAAAATTCTAAAATAAGGTTTTCCTTAAACAAAATTCATTATATAAACAAAAATTTGTTCGATAGGAAAACAAAAAGCTACTTTAGCACTAGGCGCCTACGTGATAGTTTATAATATTTTTCCAGACAAAATATATTTGTATGTGCAAAAGCATAACTAAAAATACACATTAACGTACACAAAGAAATAAGAGTCGGGTCTATAACAATTAAATTTTAGTTGCTTTGAACAATTTTTATTTGTATAGACATTCTGATGTTCAAATAACAAAACTTTATCTATGTCATTTGTTACTATTTTAACTTAAATACATATCTATTGTACGGGAACGACTAAGACCCGGCATGTGTATGTAGACCTATATAGACATTTTTTCCTAAATTCAAAGCTTCTTTTGTAGTCAGTTAGTTAGTGGCATTTTGTTTTCATAAATTAGAATAAATTTAATAGTGTTAGTGCCTCACCGGTAGACTTCAACACAAAAGATATTTGAAACAAGCTAGTTAGCTGGGAGTTCTGTCAATTTTTGAACTACATATATATGTACATATGTATAGTATATAGTATGCATGTATGTATTTGAACCTATTTATTTTAATGAATATACAAACTACCGATTTCACCCATTGCTTTCTGACAAATTGTAGTTTTACGTCTCTATAAGAAAGAAGGAGAGAGAGAAAATATTTCACTCTGTCCGAGAGCTAAGAGCTCTCGTTCTGTGTGCTTAAACTTTAAGCCTTAAAGATAAAAAATAGTGTAGTGAAAATTGTATAAAAGGCCCACACAAGGCTACTCCATTATTCAGTTCAAGCATATCTTTTGACAAAGTCAGTTTATATATTAATTACATTAGAAGTCATGAAATTTTCTTTCACGCTTTTGGTTTTAACCATACTTGCAGTGACAGCAAGTCAAGGTATGATTTGTTTTATACATACACCGAAATTTTTTATTTAATTTTAATTTATAATAGCGCTCGCTATGAATCCACCATCTGTTCCTCCACAGCGTCGTACCACACTAAGACCTACAACTCGTCGTACTACAACTCCTCGTCCTAGAGGCTAAATTAGATTCTTTTGGAGACATGGCTTGAGATCTGGTTCTGATAAAAATCCTGCAAACGTGCAACTGTCATCTACGAACTTTCTTGATTCATATCTTCCTCAATTTTAACTTGTATAAAAAATATAATAAATGCTTTTATAATAAACCATTTATAAAAAAGAGTGCAGTGAATGAACATTTTTTTTATCTTTTCCATAAGTGGGGGGCCAAATGAAAATAACAACATAAAATTTCTTTAGGAAATTCGTACAACTCATCCATACGTTTCGGTATGAACAACCTCACAGAACTCAAAAAAGAATTAGTTTAAATAGAAAATGAGTCTAAAATTTCCCGTTCACATAGAACCTAATGGGAAACGGAAATTTTATAATTTTTCTCAATGGTTGGGTATTATAATCATAATCGAAATCGCTATTAATTGATCCTTATATTCGTAATTGTAATCGAACCCATTAATAGATCGATTAAAATTAAAAAATTGTGCCCTTTTTCCAGCAAAGAAGTTATGTCAAATGTACATGCAGGGCAAGTTAAACTCATAAAAAGTTTAAAGTTAAAGTTTAAATAAAAATATACATACAGAGAATAAAATAGACAAGAATTATGTTCAACAAAACCATGTTATTGAAAACAAGTAAGACTGTGCGGAATCTTATATACCCTTCACCAACGTATGTATATGTAGTATACAGACACATACATACATATTTGATTTGTGATAAAATTTATAATATGACGTTTGGCGTTTTTACGACAAAAGAATTTGATTCAAATATTTTATTTTCGATATATGTATGTAGTTAAATATTTTATTCTACACTCTGTATTTAAGAACTATTTTACATTCACCCATATTCCAGTTGTCAACATCGATGTCATGTCAATACAATACCAAAAAATTGATTGTAAAAACCTTAAATTAGATATCCATATAAAAATTAAGCATATGTGACAGCGCATAGAGAAGGGGACCTAAGGGTAAAAAAATCAATTTTCACTTTTTTTTTATGTGGACAACATCTGAGCATCGAATGAGACCTATTCCATGCCCCAAAAGTGTTTCCTCCCAGAGATTTATTTATTTATTTATTTATTTATTTATTTCAGTCTATGGACAGAAAGTCCTTTCAGACAACGATATAAAGGTAAAATATTTTAACTAGGGATAAATAACTTATATAAATAGTAAAAGATAAACAAAAAAAAAATAAAACAAGTAAGAGTGCTATATTCGGCTATGCCGAATCTTATATACCCTTTACCAATGTACGTACATATATATATTTTTTGTAAAAAATTTATAATTTTTTTAAAGTTTCCATCTATGGAGCTATAATTTTCATTTTTCAAATTTCATACGCCAAACTTTTCTTTCAGAAGCATAAAATATATTCAATTTATAAAGAAAAAGAGAAAAAATTTTAGACCTATTTAATTTTACATAACCCAAAAAGTGTGAGTTTTCCAACCCTGGAGTCATAATTTTGGATTTTTCTGATTATTGATACCAATCTAGATCTTTAAAAAATACATACAAAAACGAAATAAGAAAGAACCTAGTTTCATTTAATTCCTTTAATATTAAAAAATTCAGTAAAGTGCGACTTTGAATCGCGCACGAAAGGTAGGCTTTTTTGTTTTTTTGAATTTTTTTTCAGCTTAAACGATTTTTTCAGTTTTGTCGCTTTTTTCTCGTTTTGGCGATTTTTTTCTGTTTTTGGAGGTTTTTTTCATTTTGGCGATATTTTTCTGTTTTTGGGCTTTTCTTCATTTTGGAGATTTTTCCCATTTTGACGATTTTTTTTCATTTTGGCGATTTTTTTTTGTTTTTGGGTTGATCGCCTGAATATGCGATTTTTTTCTTTTTTCTTTGTTTTTTTTTCATTTTGGCGATTTTTTTGGGGTTTTTTTCGTTTTGGCGATTTTTTTTCATTTTGGCGATTTTTTTTCCTTTTGGTGATTTTTGTCTGTTTTTAGGTTTTTTTTTCGTTTTGGCGATTTTTTTCATTTTGGCGATTTTTTTTCATTTTGGCGATTTTCTTTCATTTAGGCGATTTTTTTGTTTTTATTTTTATTTAGGCGATTTTTTTGTTTTTTTTTTTGTTTTTTTTCATTTTGGCGATTTTTTTCATTTTGGCGATTTTTTTTTCGTTTTGGCAATTTTTTTTTTGTTTTTGGCGATTTTTTCCTGTTTTGGGTTTTTTTTCATTTTGGCGACTTTTTTCTGTTTTTTTGGGTTTTTTTCGTTTTGGCGATTTTTTTTCATCTTGGCGATTTTTTCATTTTAGCGATTTTCTTTCATTTTGGCGATTTTTTTTTACATTTTAGCAATTCTTCCGTTTTATGCGATTTATTTTAGCTTTAGAAATTTTTTTTAGTTTGGTGCTTTTTTTCGTTTTGGCGATTTTTTTTGTTTTTGGCGATTTTTTTCGTTTTGGCGATTTTATAATTATACCCTTTACCAACAAAAATGGTAAAAGGGTATATATAGGTTTGTCATTCCGTTTGTAATTTCTATAATATCAATAAGCGACCCATATAATATATATATTCTGGATCCTTATGCATAGGGAAGACGAATAAGCGATGTCCGTCTGTCCGTCTGTCCGTCTGTCCGTCTGTCCGTCTGTCTGTACGTGAAGCTCCCAGAAAAGCTAGAGACTTCGTTCTTGGACTGGTGTGTCAGAAATTTTCCAAAATAGATTGGTATTGAAATTCAGCAAAATCGGACAGACGATTGCAGAGCTGGAAAACTTAAACTTCATTTTGCCATATAAAAGTAACTACCGAAAACAAATTTTTATTTTTTTTTTCATAAATAAACTTATTTTACACTTCAGTACGACTGAAGTTGGTAATTTAAATTAAAAAAATAAAAAAAATTAAAAATACGTTTCCAGGGTTGGAAAATTTTAACTTTTTGTGTTATGTAAAATTAACTATGTCTAAAACTATATTAGTATTTTCTCGAGAACCGTAAGAGCTACAGACCTGAAATTTGGACACAGTGTGTAGACCTCTGGCCGCTACAACAACAAATACATGAGAATTGGAAATTAAAGGGTGTTCCAAAACGAGCAACGAAAAATTTTAAAATCCCATGTAATATACATACAATTATATGTATATACACTTGAAATTTGTAAGGTTAGTGTATTTTTATACAGACTACAAAAATTAACACTAAAATTTCCAAAATTTTAAATTAAAGAGTGTTCCATCAGTTAATGCAATTTTGAATATGCAATTTTGATAACTTGCTGTATCTTGGAAACCGTAAGAGCAAAACTCTTGAAATTTTCAAAAACGGTAAAACTATAAAAACAAAAAATTAAAAAATCGCCAAACCGAAAAAAATCGCCAAAAAAAAGCACCAAATTAAAAAAAAATTCTAGGACTAAAATAAATCGCAAAAGAACGGAAAAATTGCTTAAATGAAAAAAAATCGCCAAAATGAAAGAAAATCGCCAAAATGAAAAAAAATCGCCAAAATTAAAGAAATCGCCATAACGAAAAAAACCTAAAAAACAGAAAAAAATCGCCAAAATGAAAAAAAATCGCCAAAATGAAAAAAATCGCCAAAATGAAAAAAAGCACCAAAGTAAAAAAATTTCTAAGACTAAATAAAATCGCAAAAAAACGGAAAAATTGCTTAAATGAAAAAAAATCGCCAAAATGAAAGAAAATCGCCAAAATGAAAAAAAAAATCGCCAAAATGAAAGAAAATCGCCAAAATGAAAAAAAAATCGCCAAAACGAAAATAAAACCTAAAATACAGAAAAAATCGCCAAAATGAAAAAAAATCGCCAAAAGGAAAAAAACCAAAAAAAAAACAGAAAAAAAAATCTCCAAAATAAAAAAAAACCAAAAACAGAAAAAAAATCGCCAAAACGAAAAAAAGCACAAAATTAAAAAAAATTTCTAAGACTAAAATAAATCGCAAAAAAACGAAAAAATTGCTAAAATGAAAAAAAAATCGCCAAAATGAAAAATATAGCCAAAACGAAAAAAAAACAGAAAAAAATCGCCAAAATGAAAAAAAATCGCCAAAATGAAAAAAATCACCAAAACAAAAAAAAAATCACCAAAATGAAAAAAAATGGCTAAAATGAAAAAAATCACCATAACGAAAAAAAACCAAAAAAAAAAACAGAAAAAAGTCGCCAAAATGAAAAAAAAAAAATCGTCAAAATGAGAAAAATCTCCAAAATGAAGAAAAACAGAAAAAAATCGCTAAAATGATAAAAACCTCCAAAAACAGAAAAAATCGCCAAAACGAGAAAAAAGCGATAAAACTGAAAACATCATTTAAACTGAAAAAAACTTCAAAAAAGCAAAAAACCTACCTTTCGTGCGCGATTCAAAGTCGCACTTTATTGAATTTTTTAATATTAAAGGAATTAAATGAAATTAAATTTTTCCTTATTTCGTTTTTGATTTGTTCACTTAACATGTTTTATGTATTTTTTAAAGAACTAGATTGGTATCAATAATCAGCAAAATCCAAAATAATGACTCCAGGGTTGGAAAACTTACACTTTTTGTGTTATGTAAAATTAATTAGGTCTAAAAAATTTTTTCTTTTTCTTTATATATTGAATATATTTTATGCTTCTGAAAGAAAAGTTTGGCGTATGAAATTTGAAAAATGAAAATTACAACTCACAAAACAAATATGTATGTATGTGTCTGTATACTATATATATGTACGTACGTTGGTAAAGGGTATATAAGATTCGGCACAGCCGAATATAGCACTCTTACTTGTTTTTTTTATAAATAGTTTATTATAAAAGCTTTAATTATATTTTTTTATACAAGTTAGAATTGAGGAAGATATGAATCAAGGAAGTTTGTAGATGACAGTTGCACGTTTGCCGGATTTTTAACAGAACCAGATCTCAAGCCATGTCTCCTAAACAATGTAATTTAGACCCAGGGAAGAGGAGTTGTAGTACGACGAGTTGTAGGTCGTAGTGTGGCACGACGCTGTGAGGCAGGATATGGTGGACGCTGTGAAGCAGGATATGGTGGATTCATAGCGAGCACTATTATAAATTAAAATTAAATAAAAAATTTCGGTGTAAGTATAAAACAAATCATACCTTGACTTGCTGTCACTGCAAGTATGGTTAAAAGCAAAAGCGCGAAGGAAAATTTCATGTCTTCTAATATAATTAATATATAAACTGACTTTGTCAAAAGATATGCTTGAACTGAATAATGGAGTAGCCTTGTGTGGGCCTTTTATACAATTTTCACTACACTATTTTTTATCTTTAAGGCTTAAAGTTTAAGCACACAGAACGAGAGCTCTTAGCTCTCGGACAGAGTGAAACATTTTCTCTCTCTCCTTCTTTCTTATAGAGACGTAAAACTACAATTTGTCAGAAAGCAATGGGTGAAATCGGTAGTTTGTATATTCATTAAAATAAATAGGTTCAAGTACATACATGCATACTATATACTATACATATGTACATATATATGTAGTTCAAAAATTGACAGAACTCCCAGCTAACTAGCTTGTTTCAAATATCTTTTGTGTTGAAGTCTACCGGTGAGGCACTAACACTATTAAATTTATTCTAATTTATGAAAACAAAATGCCACTAACTAGCTGACTACAAAAGAAGCTTTAAATTTAGGAAAAAATGTCTATCTAGGTCTACATACACATGCCGGGTCTTAGTCGTTCCCGTACAATAGATATGTATTTAAGTTAAAATAGTAACAAATGACATAGATAAAGTTTTGTTATTTGAACATCAGAATGTCTATACAAATAAAAATTGTTCAAAGCAACTAAAATTTAATTGTTATAGACCCGACTCTTATTTCTTTGTGTACGTTAATGTGTATTTTTAGTTATGCTTTTGCACATACAAATATATTTTGTCTGGAAAAATATTATAAACTATCACGTAGGCGCCTAGTGCTAAAGTAGCTTTTTGTTTTCCTATCGAACAAATTTTTGTTTATATAATGAATTTTGTTTAAGGAAAACCTTATTTTAGAATTTTAGTACCTGTTTCACGATTTACAATTTATATTGAAAACAAAAACAAACTTTCATATTATATTGTTGATTTCAATATAAATTTTCTTTCGATACTGTTTAACAGGCCATAAATTACTCTCCCGAATCACCTATTTAAAAGAGGATGTAAAAACGGAAAAAGATACTTTTCCAAAAAAAAACTTTCCAATATGTCTCAGACAATTATATGAGAATTCCGTAACTAAACGGCATGTCTCAACAATGTAGATAAAATATATCCGACAAAACACCCCAAAAGCTTTTTGGTACGAGGGGAAAACTCTGGTATAATATGTATCAGTCATTTTCGATAAAGTCTGAGCCTTATTTTTTAAGAGACAACGCAAAGGAAAAATTAAAATTAAAAACAAACAAAACACATACGAAATTTAATCAATAAAATAAAGACCCATTAACTTTTTCAGAATTTCTTCAAAATAATGATATTATACCAAACAGATATTATCTTCTGACATTAATACGACAACTCGTAGAAAGTGTCAGTAAAGTCAAGAAGCTTTTCGCATGTTGTGTAGGATATTCTTTGGTATATCGCTCAATTACTCAAAGAACTTTATAACCAGGGAAACCAGAAATATGCGAAAAAAATATTTTTTGCGCATTCGATATGCACTAAAAACTTGAAACAAATGCATCAAAAATTAAAAAATATGCTTTTAAAACTAAAATAAATCGGTTTATTTAAGAATGAGAATATGTTTATTAAAAAAATTTCATATAAAATAAGACAAAAATAAAATAAACAAAAAAAAGGAAATAATAAAAAAAATTAATCAAAGAATAACTGTTGTATTAAAAAAAATAATTTGGGTTTGAATTGTACTTTAAAACAAAATTGCCATACAAATTTAAAGACTAAAGCAAATAAAACAAATTAATTTTTTTTTTGATACTCCCGTAAAGAATTAACTTCAACTTCAAAAGAGATCACGATATCAGAATTAAAGCTTTGGAAGTAAGACAAGCTTTTTATTCATAATTTTTATTGCAATAAACAACAAAATTTTGACCCAGATTTTCAAATAAAAATCGTTGCCTTTAACATCTAAATAAACTTTTATGCATTGACAATGTTCGTTCCTTCAACGTCTACTCGGAGCAGACTCTGTCAAAAATAGCAAAACCAATTTAGTATTGAAACTAATATCCGTAATAACTGCATCATATATAAGAAAAATGTTTACACTACAGGGAACACTTGATGAAAGAAAAACAGATAAACAATTATCTATAAAGTATCAAAATATGCCCTAAAAGCTTAAATCATGCTCTAAAAATTACAAAATGTGCATTTAAGACTGAAATATGCAAAAATATGCTTTAAAGGGCCAAAATATGCAAACATATGCAGTAACGAATCGATGCCAAAGTTCATAAACACTTCTGAAACGTATAAATATCTTACCACCGCAATAATACGTAAGACAAGAAAATACATGCAATTGAATATTTGCGGTTTCCCTGGTCATAACTCGAAAGCTGAAGTTTTCATCTTACACACAACTTAAAGGAAAAAGAAAATTTTATTTTTCTCTCCGAGAGTTGAGTAAACAAGATATTTGTATGAATATTTTTACACAACATGAAGAACGATATAAGGATTAATTCTATATCACTAACTCGAAAATGCTATTTTTTGAGTATACTTATTACCAGAGACAGGAGTTTCATGCAAATGCATGTTTTTGCCCTTAACCCTGATAATAGCAAGAATGAAATGTCTTTACGAAACATTGAATTTGCCTTAAAGTGGCATCGATTGGTTAGTGCATATTTTTTGCATATTTTACTTAAAATGCATATTTTTGCATAATTTGGTCATATTTTGGTACAAACGCATAATTTTTGTGTCATAGTTTCTCAAAAATTCAAATTTCAAAAAATATTGTTCACAAATTATTAATGCTAAACTGTTTTTTTTTAATTTGTTCGCTTGACTTGTTGTAGAATTGTAGAACGATTGTACAAGCACACGAACCTACCAAATTTAATGGAAATTGTATTTTTGATGATTTCAAGAGAAAATTGCCTGCTATTAAAGCCGAAAATAGTGAAAAAAATCGTTATATCATATTTAATATTCTGTCAAAATTTAATGTAAAAGGCTTGTTCACGCACCTTTTGCAAAAAAAAAATATATTTTTATATATTTATTTAGTTGTATGTATGTAAGTTGAAAACTTTTTTTAGAATAAATTTTTTTTTAAATATGTGCATATTTTATTTTTTTAAGTGCATATTTTGCGTTTTTTAAATGCATGAAGTCCTTGTCCCTTACATATACGCGTATTTTTTTATGTCGGACATTTTTAAGAAATGCAGAAAACTCATTTTTAAATTCCCAGGAAACTCGTTTGGAGTTCTGCAATTCTTATTTAAAGAATATCTCTTTAAAAAATTTTGTTATAGAAAAATAATGATGTTCGTTGGCAAAAATTTTTCGCTTAGCGGCCTACGTGTTATTTTATAATATTTTTCTAGACAAAATACATATATGTGCTAATACATATTTACACACACTTATACATTAACGTGTATAAAGAAATAACTAATAGCCGGGTTTATAAAAATAAAATTTTAGTTGCTTTGAAATTTTTTTATTTGTACAGACGTTCTGATGTTCAAATAACAAAAGTCTATCTATGTCATTCGACACTTACGAGTATTTAGTGAAAATATCTATTGTAGGAGTGGAGCGTGGCAGACCTGGATAAGTGTTATAATTTTGCACGAATAGTTTTTTTTTAGTAATCGGTTTGTAGAATTTTTCCCCATGCATTTGTATAAATTAAGGGCGGAGTCGAAAACGCTCCGAACGGAGATTTAAATGTTCGAAAGTGGTTTGCTATAGTAGATAATGAATGCACAAGTAAATGCAACATATGAAATAAATACAAATAAGGCTACTACTAAAAAAGATTATCAGCAAACTTGTAATGTATCTTAAATTAAAGTTTGCTAGTATGATGCATAGCAGTGATGCAGTTTTGAATAGGCTCTTATAAACATAAGTGCACCCAATTGAAGCTTTTTTATATTTATTTTACTTGTTTTAACTATTTATTTATTATTATTATATATTACATTCGTGACTATTGACAGCCTTCACGTAGGATGTAGCAATTTGTTATTGAGTATTCCCCTTTCAAGATAGAGATATTTCACTTCCAAATTAAAATTTGAAGTTTTAATTTATTCTGCTTGTTGTGGCTTTAATTTTTGCCCCAGTTGGATCTTATATATGTAGATGTAGGACAAGATATTTTTTCTAACTTTTCCAATTAGTGGACGGGCAGAGTCCGATTTGCTGAGAAGGGCGGTGGATGGATAAATTCGACTACTTTGTCGTACGTACATTTGCAGCAGCGATGGTTTTCTCTGTACCCACGGTATGGGGTCGACATGGATGTATATAATCCCAAAGATTAAATGTGTTCATGAATCGATCCATAGTATTGTGTATTAGCTGCTCTGATAAACGATTATCTGCACCGACAACTGGACGAAGTACTCTATAAGTTTGGCAAACAGATCACGATTTTTAGAAATAAATTTTTACGATTTGTAAACGTTGTTCGGGTGTAAGTGCTTGCAGTTTGATTTGCCAAATTAAACTGAAAAAACACACTTCATTAGTATGACAGTTAAGTTTGACTGTAGGAAGTTCCATGAGGTTAAAAAAAACATCGTACATTATTATGAAAATTATTAAAATGTCATTCAAAAAACATATACTTAAAATGTTTTATATACAATGTACTATGTACATATGTATATATTGAGTATTGCAAAACCATTTACCCTCATCAAAAAAAATAAATTAAAATAAAGTTTGCTTGAAGTGTATATCAAAACAAAATTTCCGAAGAAAAGTTGATTTTAACGTTCACTTCAAGCACTCTGAATTTTTTTTGCATTTTAAACTTCAAAAAATTAAAAAAAAAATCTATACTAGTGCTATATACTTTTCATCTGCTCAGTTTTTTTTCAGTGTGCTCTCTCTTTGTTCTCACCAATGACAGGGAATAATATTTTAGGTCACCAATAAACTAAAATCTCTGATCTAAAGTAGCAGCATTATTGGCAACCTTAGATTTTATATAGTTATCCATATCATTCAAATGAGTAAAGCTTGCCGAACGGAAAGTAAATATATTTTTCTCGGGAATGATCAGCAATCACGATGGATTATCAGCAATTTACTGTTGGTGTTTTAGTTTCCAGAGAAAAAAATCGTGTACATAATTTATATAACTAATTTTAAGGAATGAAGTTTGTAAATGTTTGTTTTAAATTTGATAAAATTTTTCTGTATAAATTTTAAATAATTTTTAACAGTCTATAGTTATATTTTTACAGCTCAGGCAAGTCCACTGTACTAATTTTGTGTTAAATAACCGGGATTTTTCTAGAAATATTCTACTTCTTGTACAAGTAATCCAATGCACAATTAATTTATTTGTTATTGATTAAATTATTCATTGTTGATGAAGTAATAAGAATAATGTTTGCTGGGACGTAATTTTAAGTTCATAAATAGACGGCGCAAGTGAATAAAACTAACATTAGTAGATACACAAACCAGTGTGATTGTAATCTAGGGCATTCACCATAATATCTACTCATTAAAACGTTATTGTTTGAACCTTGGATTTTTGCATTTTTTTTAAATGCACAGATATTGAGTATTAAGAAAAATTAAAGATGCTAATGCATGAAACATATCAATGAGACTGTTGTTATTAAATGTTTATTTATATGATTCATTCACAAAAGCAAGAAATCAGTAGGATAGTTTTGAAAACTTTCTTAAAAAATCTTCTGACAAGCAAGTGGAGTCTTATTTTATAATTTTTATTAATAATAGAAAAACAGGAATCATATAGATTCTACTTGAATGCCTGCGTGAAGAAGGCAGCCACTTAAACCAAACGAAGCGAAAAATTATTGCAGCCTGTCCCACACAAAAAAGCCTCATATTCGAATTTAAAGACAAAATTCTCTGAATCAAATATGAACTTCTTCAACATATCGTCATCCCATTATTAGTTTGGAGCATACGCCAAAAAGTCAGAATGGAGAAAAACGACAAAACAATATTTATTAAACCTTAAAATAGTGGATATGGAGCAAAATTAATGCTAAATATCTCGGAAACCATAATTAATTTCTCAAAACCTGCTTTGGATTCAGAAAGGGGATACTCAAAATATATATACCCCATACCTAACTCATGTTTTTAAAAAATGGGCGGTGGGTCAAACCAATTATGGGCTGACGATATGTTGTTTAAGGAAATTTTTAAACTCAAATGCAAAATTTTTTAATAATTTGCTTAAAAATTAACTCTGATTTTTACAATCAACAAATTAATTCATTCAAAAAATTTAAAAACAATTTCAAAAATATTTTTTTTTTTTATTTTTTGCAACGTCTACAAATACCGCCCTTTAAGTATTTTGTTCACTGTCTCGCCATTTTTAGTCCGAACATAACATTTTGTATACCGGTGTTCATGTCTCTGTAAGGGCTACATTGCTGTCTTTAATAATTTTTTACTACCACTTCATATTCTAGTCATGCCTTTTAAAACGCGGTTCGTACTCACCCTAATGCTAAATATTTTTGAACGAAAGTGATGACTGGAATATGACGTGGTTTATTGTTGACGGTCAACAAAAAATAATATGTAATTCAAAACTGATAAGAGTGGATTCTGGTGCCTAAAAGTGTGTAGAATAAGTTGAAATGAGTTAGATTTTTGATAAAAATTTATTAAACCCATAAAAACGTATAAAACGAAATCGATAAAAATGAGAAAAACATTTAAATTTAGTTTTTTTTTATTTTAAATTGATTTTGTTCGTCAGTCTTCGAATTTTTTTTTGAGTTTGGGCTTTTTTTCAGTGTTTCGTGATCTGGTACTTCGATTTTCTTCCGTTTGACAATTGCAGTTTTTTTCCTTTTTCGGCGCTTTGACTATAGCTTTCTTTTTCTCTCGTGATCCTGTGCTTCGATTTTTTTTCTTGCTTGCAAGTTCAGATTTATTTTTCGACTTTTTTTTCGCTTTGGGTTCACTCGGTTTTGGAGCTACAAAATCCCGTTTCTGTAAATCAGTTCATAAGACCCTGGCATTCTCATACAAGTACCATTTGCGATCTAAATAAACCGCTTGGTGCAATGAGCGGAGATAATTCGTTTGGTAGCTCAGCCGTTAATGGCAGATTAAATCTTTCTGTTTCCGAGTCATCATGCAAAACATCATCCGAAACATCATGCAAAAAAACGTTGATTTTCAGTTACTCCCGAAGTATTAGCACCGACACTTTCAGATAACGTCATCTCAT
Source organism: Tachina lurida (assembly GCA_944452675.1). NCBI lineage: Eukaryota > Metazoa > Arthropoda > Insecta > Diptera > Tachinidae > Tachina > Tachina lurida. The sequence goes on along the minus strand of OX101753.1, from coordinate 29,212,637 downwards.
AATCACCATAAACAGAGTCTAGTCTTTTTAAATCATCATCAAAACTCGTCGGAAATATCAATTTTTATAAAAATTACTTCAAATTAACATGAGCTTAGTAACAAAATTACAAATGAACCAAAACTGCGAAACAACTTTTGAGATATTTGCCACAAGACTGAAGCGTCAATTTTTTCTTTTCCTTTCATATAGTTATTTTTACAATGTGTACAGAGTAGCAACAGTAGCAAAGTTACTGTCAGACTAAAAGCAAAAAACAATACGTCACCAAAGTCGGCACCCAATCATAACTAACCATATCAAATCGCATCTCCCAACTCAAGGTGAATTCAAAGTGATAATGCGTTATGAAACTTTAAATGTGTTTTTCTCCAAACTTCATTTTCACACACTAGGTACCTTTTCTTGGAGAAGGTTACATATATTGATGTTAAAAAACAGAATAAAAGCATTAGAATGTGAGTGGAGAGCAAAAGTATATCAGTTCATGCAGTTCTCTGATCGTTTTTATGATTATTACCGTAGAATACAACCTGACTGGTTTGTGTACCTACTAATGCTATTTTTTATTGCGCCATCTACTTGTGAACTAGAAAATTGGTATACTTTTATTTTTACCTATTTTAAAATATTATTTTTTACCTATTGTCATGCAATGTCTTTGCACTGATTTTCTAAAAAGGAAATTTTTTTAAAGTTGTTAATATGTTCCATTGTTTGTAACTGCCTCCCAGGTAGCATTTTGTATCATAATCCAATCGTTTCCGAATCAGCTTGACGGGAAAAATAACCGTATATGAGCTCATTTTTCGATCATAAATGATACTCCCGTTGTGAGAAAATGGTACCCTACAGATGAATCATACCAAAGAATCAGTTATGATACGATTTGCTGATTATTTTTGAGCAATTTTCATATTAAATCATTTAAATCACCTTTTTTCGGTTTGCATGATGTTCCTCTATTTTCAAGAAATCATTATTTGATCATATAGATGAATCATAAGTGAATCCTCTTACAATCGCCCAAGTGATAAATCACTTTTTAATCATCAAAAGCGATCTGTAGAGAATCATATAAGATATTTCTGCCAAAAATGATCACCCAAATGCTAGCTGGGCTATTGTGCATACATCTAAACAATTAATAGAAACTTTTTTATAGTAGTTGTGATTCATAGAACTAAAGATTAGCTTAGGTCCCAGCTAGCATTTTGTGTCACAATCGAATCATTTCCGAATCAGCTTGACGGGAAAAATAACCGCATGTGAGCTCATTTTTCAATCATACAGATGAATCATACCAAAGAATCATTTATGATACGATTTGCTGATTACTTTTTGAGCAATTTTCTGGTAGTATTAAATCATCCAATCGCCTTTTTGCGATTTCTTTGCATTTTGTTCGTCTATTTTCAAGAAATCCTTATTTGATCATATAGATGAATCGTAAGTGAATCCTTTTTCAATCACCCAATTGATTAATCATCAAAAGTGATCTGAGGAGAATCATATAAGAGATATCTGCAAAAAATAATCACCCAAATGCTAGCTGGGGTTGGGCCCATATGTGTTACTCGTGAGTGCGAGAGGGATAGTGCAAGTTACATACACATGGCGAAGTGAAGATAGAGAAAATAGGAACTTAATTCAGTTTTTCATTCTTTCATTAATTTTTTACCATCGTTAAAGCGCCTCTGATGTTAAGTAGGTGCACTATTCTAAGTTTTCAAGCATTTTTATTACTTAGTTTACTACGCCTACGATTTGCTACAAGTATCGACGAAGGAGGGCTTATGTCAGAAAAATCTGTGATGTTGAAATGACTGGGTATGGCCAGCGATTGAAGTCGGGCTCTCCAAGACGGCTCACTATCGGCGGCACCTCATAGAACTAATACTTTCCTCAAAAATACTAGCGATTTCTATAATAATGTTTAATGATCTAGCATTCATTATTTTATTTCGCGTGTACACTTCCTAATTCAAAAGCTACTGCTGGGCATATTGATGACAATAAACGACAACACCTATAAACTGTAACTTGTCAATATGTATAATTCATTATGTCTGCTGTGCTGCTGTTTTACTAACTTTATCCCCACCCGCAGGACAAGCAACCATGTATGCCCCCTTAACAGCAAGTATGTTTGCCTGACCTCCTCCTCCAAAGTGGAGTGGAAGTGTCATTTTGTTTGCCTGAATCGTATACTTAATACCTTCGTTGTATTCAATTTCATACGCCGCGCATGTAACGTAGTAAAAACACTGTCAGGCAGACATAAGTAAAAAAAAGCCAAATATCAAAACCACAAACACATACGAGTATCTATTGGCAAAACATGCAAACAACAAATTCTATTTGTTATAGATTCTATTGATGTTGTCACAGGATGTGTGGTTTTTCAATAAACAATAAAATGTATGGTCCTTGTCAAAATAAAATTATATTTATGTATAAAATGAATGTAAAATATGTTTGTATAATAAAAAAAGTTTATGTAGACGGCTATTATGTGCCAATTGTTTCAGCATGTAGTAAATAAATAATTTGTTAGGAGAAGTTTAGAAGAAGTTATACTTAAAACTTTTGTGCTATGAAACTTTAAATTAAAGTACTGAACCGGTTAGTAAGCAAATGATTTTTCTTTAGCACATGTTTATTAACTTAGCTCCATATTGAAGTGCTTTGCGGAAAGTTAGTTTACAAAAACTCCAAAAACCGTAAGGTCCTTGACTCAATCATTAATTGTCTTATTGCTTAGTGGGAATTTCAGTTCTATTTCAAAAACTGTATTGTTTTAATAAAGAGAGGCAATGAAGGTGTTACATTCTTTAGGAAAAGGGTAGTGATAGAGGTGAAGGAAGTGATAGAGGAAAGCTTCATTCTTTTATAACCCTGCTTTATTGCATGTTTCTAATAATGCAATGTTACAGCGCCTCTGGTGTCAATGAGGCGCACTAAATTTTAAATATTTTACTTCCCCGATGATTCTGCTACACAGTACCGACGAAGGAGGGCGCTATGATGTTACATTCGGATTATTAGCCGCTGAATTCGATGTAGTTCAGTGACCAGCATCTATGCCTGCATCACTAGAACTTTTTCCCACAACAACCGGGCTCGAACCCAGGATCTTCGGTTTTGTAGTCAACGTGCTAACTACTTCAGCCAACGCCACCCTTGAGCTCAGCCGCCTTTTTTTACTCTTTGGAGTTGTGCAACATATCCTAAGGCAACCGGAGTTATTGATATCCCTGTTACAAATTTTAAAACCAATTGCTGTTTAAACTAATTTTTAGCTGAGAACGTACATACTTATGGTCCTGGGCAGTTTTAAGGTAGTTGGTTTTATGAAGTGGAAAAGTCTTCCCAGCACCGCTCAGTGGGATTTTGGTGTAAAAAACCTAAATTATTCGATCACTCAATTATAAAAATCGAGTGATGCAGTTTTGTAGAGAACTGTCTAAATATGAAATGTGCATTTATGGTTCTTTTTAGAGAAATTTTATTTTATTTTGAAAATTTTAAGTTAATTTTATGCAATGATGTAGATTTTAACGCAATTCAGTGGTCCAGATATGTGCAATAAATTTTCTTCATAAAAACTAATTTATTTTTGAGTTGCAATCATCCAACTTTGACTTTAAGTGGGAATATACTTATTCTTTCGATGTAAATAACTAATAATTCTGGAAAATTTGTCTTAGTATAAGCTAGTGTTTTTTTTAGTAAATGCATACTGAAAAAAGTACCAATGTAAAATCACCATGCAAAAACTTTGATTTCAAATCATATAAAATTTACAAGAAAAAATATGTTGTTTAGATGTGTTGTTGTTTATTTGATTTGCTCATAGCTCACACTGCTTAGTTGTGTGTATTGTTGTTTTGTATTGTTGTTGTTTATTTTGATATTTCAAAATAGCCGACAAACTCGTGCTGCCTGGTAGGCAGTGTACTTACTAGTCTTGTAGTGGGAGGATCGCAGGTTCGAATCCTTTAGACAAAGTAAAAGTATTTTGTATTGTTTTTAACTAAAACTTTTCAAGTAATTTTTTAATTTTTATTTATTTTATTATTATTATTTTATTCGATAAAATATACTCGTATGCTAGCACTTAATTGTTATTAAATTCAGAATTAATGGAGTGATTTTTAATAAATTTGGCTCGTTTTGTTTATAACATATGAATGTAACACACTTAGTAATAAAATATAACATTTTCTTCAGTTTGAAATTTTAATGAGTCTTTTAAGAAACAAACGATTTCCTAATTTTTTTTTTTTTGAAAAAATTTATTTTTTTGTATAAAACTTTCTGAATATCTCTGAAACTATAAGACTGTTAAAAAATTCATAAGGACGTAATTTAAAGGTCAATTTGTTTCCTAGCCTTCTGCGTAATTTTTTATTGAATCGAAGAACTGGTTCTAGATTTAATGCCAATTATGTGAAACAGCATCCTCTTTTTTTATAACGGAAAATCTCGAGATACAGAGTCAATTAAAAAAAACTAATTTAAAGAAATTGATACACAGTACTTAGTATATACAAATTGACTATGAAACCTTTGACCTTACATAATAAATCTTTTGTTGACCTGTCTTATTTATTATTTTTATGCATTTTTACTTTGGATTTATTCAATCTTGGTCTTAGTTCTTACGCTAAAGTAATATCTTTACGTACATGAACAGAAACCAGACGTTTTTTTTAACGATTTCTACTTTTCTGTCAGCATAATCACTGTAAAATATGATTTTTTTGAAAATGTGCCCTATTTTCATCGATATATTTTGAACCGCTATACCAATTAAAGATCCGATTATACATATTTATTTGTCATCTTAATACCTTTTATTTGAATACCAAGAACGACCCAATCGGACAGTTCTAGCTCGAGATATGATGAGTCAAGTGAAAAAAGGTCGAAAAACTGAAAAAATCACAATATCTCTAAAACTGGTCCATAAAAAAAAATTTAACATTCATTTTCGAATTCAGCGGAAGAAAATACAAGAAGAAAATCACCTCTCGTCAAGTGTACATTTTCAGTGTAAACTAGTGTAATTAAGAAAATAAAATTACCACATTAAATTAAATTCATGTTGTTTCTACTTGAAATAACTTTGATTCAACATTGTGCTTCGTGTTATTACAGCTGCGTATTTACGTTGTTCCAACTTTAAATAACTTTGATTCAACATGATTTTTCCTTTCCTTTTCACTTGAACAGTACGTAAATGTTCAACGTGAATTAAAGTTATTTCAAAATTAAAAATTTTCTTTGAAAATTACTATAAATCACGTTAGATTAACATGAAACACATATGAAGCAAAATCCTTGCCGAAAAAGATTAAATTAACTTTGTTTACGTAGAGTTTAGGTGGAAATTTTTCTGTGTGTGTACTAGAGTTTGAACAAACACTGACATGTTTCTTGGTCTAAGTCATATATTTCTTTTGTCTTGAATAAAACAAAATATATTTTAATATTATGCAACAATTTTATTTAGACTTGCACTAGTCTCAATTAACATAAATTTATTTAATATTCCTTAAATATTTATTGAAGTTTTTTTTAAAGATTTATGTATTATTTCGAGGCAAAAATATGACTCAGACCACTTTCATAATTAAGGGCACATATATTCCCGTCGCTCCTACAAGGAGCATAGAGACTCATCCTAATTTGTTAAGGTTTCATTAATCAAGTCCTTTTAGGATGGTAGTATTGGGGCTTAATGCTTAGCCTACCAGGCAGGCTCTTATGCCATTGACCAACAAAAGTATTGGTTCAGCCGCCTTCTTCGCCCTCCCCCCCCCCTTGATCATATAAACAGGTTAAGAAGCCATCTAGAATTTAAAAGGGTGTCGTTGGTTTGAAATTCGCTGGTTGCCAGTGCGCCGTCTGCCTTTCATTTATGACGGTACCAATTGACTCAACTTCCGCTCACTCATGATACTAAAGAATCAGCTGCCATTATTTAGATTAAATTTTTGTTACGCCCCTTGTTTTTTATTTCACCAGTACCCTCCATATTAACTCAATTGGTGACCGTTGCTATTGTGTCATGGGAGGCTATCGATGGGAGGTCTAGCAAATCCCATACGGGTTTCATGAGACCCTTTTATAACTAGCTTAAGATATTAGCCATCCAAACGGGATTTGAAATGTGACGTTGTATTGTTTGTTTATCAAAAAAAATTCTTATCTATATTTCATATGCATGTTAAAGGCGAATGGGTCTGGCAGTTTTTTTCTTATTTTTGCATAAAAATATATTAAGCCACCCACTGTGCGTCGTGGTGCCTCTTTGTCAACAGCATGATGGACATTTCACAGCAAATGCGTGTCTCTAGGGAAACTTCATGTATATTTAACTTAATTCGTGAACGAATTGTATCCGAGGGACGTTCAGTGTACGTTATTCCGTAGCGTGGCTCTCTTAAGAGTTCAGCCGTTATGCAGCGCAGGAATGGACAAGTTGGTACAATTATACCTTTTTAGAACTATTTGAATGTAGAAAGTAGCGTAGCACCCCAATGACAAGTTTAGCACTATTATATTACATGAAAAAATTGGCACAAAACAATATTGAACCAGTTTCGAGCGATGGTTGATTTAGAAGTTATTAATTAAGTCGTTAAGAAACGACAACATATGTATTTTTTGCTTGAAGGTATTGGAAATGAAAATGAACCGATATTTTCCCATATTTCAAGAACTGCTAGAGGAATATTATCTATTCCAAATTCATCTGCAAAAGGTGAAAGGGCAGTTTCGTACCAAAAAGAGAAACATGCTATTTACTTCGAATGTCTGCAATCGGATCAAAATAAAGGCTGGAAAAATATTATATATATATATATTACATTTACATATATTCAGATCAGATATAGGCTACTTCTTTTTCAACCACGCCTACTTTTACGCACACTCTAGTAAATTATGTTACTCCTTACCTCTGGTCGTATCTTCCTTAAATTTTCACATTATTTAACTATAACTCTGTATTGAATTATAAGCTACTGCTTTTTCAACCACGCCCACTTTTTTTAATTTTTTTACTCTTTCCACATAGAATTTGACAGGTTTTATAATATTAACGAGTATAACTCCGCCATTTGTGGACCATATTTTAAAATTATTTTTTGCGTATGAAAAAGTCCCCTAAATTTTTTTTGGGGGATGGGAGCCACGTATCGCAGCTAATTGCTTGCCCCACTAACTGATTAAAAATAACTTCGTTATCTATAGACCAATTTTCAAAATGATTTTTGCATATGGAAGAGGTCGACTATGTTTTTTTGAAATGTTGGGAAGGGGAGAAGAGGGCTAAGTTTGCCCGCCAAAAAAATTTATTATGAAATATTTTTGTCATTTGTGGACCAATTTTCAACCCCCGATTGCAAATTGCCTGGTTTTGGTTTTTGCTTATGAAAGAGGTCCACCAATTTTTTTTTAAATGTTGGGAGGGTGATGAGGGGCCGAAGTGTGCCCATCAAAAAAATGAATTATCAAATTACTTTGTCGTTTTTGGAAAAATTTTTAAAATCCTATTTGCATATGGCAAAAGTCAATTAAATTGTAAATTGTTGGGGGGTTGGGGGAGGAAGCAAAGTGCCCGCCACAAAAATTTGTTATCCAATATTATTTTTGGACAAAAAAATTTTAAAGGCATATGGAAAAGGTAATTGTTACAATCGTACTGAAAAAAGTAAAAATTTTCTTGAAAAGTCAAACCATTTGTAAATCTGATTTCGCAGCCCTGATGCAGCGTTTCTTAGGGGCTGCTCTATGTTTCCAAAAGCTTAAATTGCGGTAAAAATTATTTTCAAATGAGCAAGCATCATAATACTTGGAGTGGAAAGCCCTGTTGGTAAAATAAACATTTTAAAAAAGTTTTAAAATAACCCCCATCCCTTTTGATAACATCCCCGCACTCCACCACAGAAGGGGTGGCTTCTTTGTATATATTCCCGCTTATTGTGAATGGCGTCGTCGGCGTTACATCAAGACGACAGTAAAAATTTTCACTTGTCTACTCTTTGTCAACAACAATTCATTACTATTAACATGCTTCAATAATTTACAAAGCCTTACAGATTAGTAAGAGATTGTCAATAAAAGCCAATTGTTGCCGATAAAGAGTAGGCAAGTGACAATATTTATTGTCGTCTTGATGTAACGTCGACGACGCCATTCACAATAAGGGAAGTTATATACATATCATGCCTCGAAGAAATGCGAATAACGCAAGTTCTATTCCACAGAAGACAAATATATTTTTCGCAACTTAAAAAAAATATGAATTAATAAAAACACGAAATTTGGCACACGATACGTACATTTAGTAAAATATGTTAATTATTTTAAATGGCGTAGGGTTTTCATTTAGAATAATGGTTTTGGTATGAGAAAGCTTTCGGTAAGATGGATGCAGAGTTTTTCTCAAAATCGGCCAAAACGCAATCGTGTGAAAGCTTCGTTGTTCAATCGCTATAAAGATGAGGTTTTCGCCGTTTCGTGGATCCTCCAAAAGACACCAGAGCCCAAACAGCAATCAAAAGAATGCATTTCTCGGATTGAATGGGTGCCAAAAAAAAGTCAAGATGGGGGTTTTACAGCCAGTAAAATCATGGCGATAAAATTGTTTGGGATACATGTGTTATAATCCATATTGACTGACTTCAAAAGGGTAAAACAATTAATGGCGAATATTACGCCATTAATTGTTGGTTCGATTTTGAATAGAATCGATCGCATTTGGCCAAGAAAAAAGTTCTTTTCTACCAGGACAATGTAAGGATGCATACATGTGCAGTTTCCATGGCAAAAATCCATGGATGCTGCTACGAATGGCTCCCTCATTTGTCTTATTCAGCGGACTTAGTTCGGAATAACTATATCTTTCTCCCAGACATAAAGGAATGGCTCGGCGGAAAGAGATTTGACTCCAACTATCAAACACAAACAAACACATACCTTTTTTTGGGCCACGGAAAATCTTATTTTTTGGAAGGGACAAAATTTTTATATCTTAAAGAAGACTTCATTCACAATATCACGAACTTATTGCACCGCCCTTTATAAAAAAAATTTAAAAACTACATAACTGGAGCCTGATTAAGAGGATATCCTTGATTAAATATATATTTAATTTCTTTTGAAGCACCCTGTATGGACAAATTTAAACAAAGTGACGAAACCGCCATTGCAGGATCTTATAAATATTAACCCCCATATTCATAAAATTTAAAATGAATTTGAAATGTATTTTATTTAAAATTTTTCATACAAAATTTTTCTAAAATGGATTTCAAGTTAATTTTATTTTTTTATGAATATGGGGGTAAATATTTTATAGACCTACAAACTTCAATCACTCGAAGTTTCTAAATATTGCAAAGGAGTTTTGAAATATATTAAAAAATTTCGATTAGTTTCGAATGCTGCAATTGGCCACTCCCGTACAATTATAATAAGTTTTTCTGAACCTAATTAAAATAGCATATCATACATAGAAATTTATATTTTTGTTACAAAAGAAAAATTATGCCATATTTCGTTTTAATTTCATTTCATCATTTTAATTAAGGCGTTTTTGTTTGTATTTTTCATATCACATCACAGAATCACTTTAAAAATTTAGATCTTACTCGTATTTGTTAACATTTTCCCACAACTGTCAGCGAGAACGACTAAATCCATTAAATAAAATTTAATTCCACAATATTTGTTTTGTTCATTATTAAGAGAATAATTCTTAAAGCTTACAGTATATCAAAAAAAAAAAAATAAAAAATATTTAATCATTTTAAAAATTTGTTTGTAGTTGTTATTTGGTTTTTCTTTTTTTTTATAACGACAGCGTTTCTCAACGTTTGGTAATTAAGCAGCAGCGCCCAGTTTTATTTTTCATATATAATTTTTATTCGTTGTAACAGTTTTAAGTGTACAAATTGTTCCTAAATATGGCGTTGGCACATACATACATACATATATGACAACAAACTCAGCAATTAGACGACACTTGCAACAAAGTGAGGAAGCAATAACTGCAATATATGTATGTATGTATGTGTTGCATGTATTTCAGTAGTTTTATAATTAATGGAACATTTATTTTAGTTGATTGTTTTTGTTGTTATTGAAGTGTTTTCTTTTTCTTATTTTTTTTTTATTTCAAATCATGCAAAAGTTCGAAAATGTCAAACTGACCATATTTGTTGCATGGAGCGTGAGAAAATTTTGTTCATTAAATTGAAACAAATCTTGGAAGCGAGAAGTTTACAAAAGCGAAATTAAAAAAAAACTGACAATAATGATACATTAAGGAGATAAATGTTAAATGATTTTTATGGTTTTTAAGTTAAGTCATAATGTGGCCGGGAATACACGGAAAATATTTAAAAAATATTCCATAGCGCAATTTTCAGGTCTCTAAAGAGTTCTATAAGCACTTCATTCAGCTTCCTGCCTGCACCATAATTGATGTCTGTATGGCAACATTTAATAACGTAGACATATCGCATTTATTCCATAAAGAGCGTCATATCGAAATTTCGCAATAGTCATATCTACCCACTGTAAAAATTCAACATTGTTTTCTTTACCCCACGTCTATACCTGATATATTTTTTATCACAACAAAAGACAAACTTTATAATGAAAAATAATTTTTTTTATGGAATTTGACATTTTTCATAATAAAAATATATCAGGTGTAGATGTAGGGGTTACTCTTTCGCCAAAAAAAAGGAGTTCAGTAAAGTGCACCTTTGACCCGCACACGAAGCGTTCCGTACGGTCACTACACTTGTAATAATTTAGTAAATTTAGTCTATATAATCGCATATCTTACCTGATGTAGAAATTTAAAAAAAAATTTTAACTACTCGGTAAACTTTTTTCCGGTTTGTGCCGATTTATTAGTTTCCGGCCTTTTTCTTAGTATTGGCCCTTTTTCGAGGATGCATACATGTGCAGTTTCCATGGCAAAAATCCATGGATGCTGCTACGAATGGCTCCCTCATTTGTCTTATTCAGCGGACTTAGTTCGGAATAACTATATCTTTCTCCCAGACATAAAGGAATGGCTCGGCGGAAAGAGATTTGACTCCAACTATCAAACACAAACAAACACATACCTTTTTTTGGGCCACGGAAAATCTTATTTTTTGGAAGGGACAAAATTTTTATATCTTAAAGAAGACTTCATTCACAATATCACGAACTTATTGCACCGCCCTTTATAAAAAAAATTTAAAAACTACATAACTGGAGCCTGATTAAGAGGATATCCTTGATTAAATATATATTTAATTTCTTTTGAAGCACCCTGTATGGACAAATTTAAACAAAGTGACGAAACCGCCATTGCAGGATCTTATAAATATTAACCCCCATATTCATAAAATTTAAAATGAATTTGAAATGTATTTTATTTAAAATTTTTCATACAAAATTTTTCTAAAATGGATTTCAAGTTAATTTTATTTTTTTATGAATATGGGGGTAAATATTTTATAGACCTACAAACTTCAATCACTCGAAGTTTCTAAATATTGCAAAGGAGTTTTGAAATATATTAAAAAATTTCGATTAGTTTCGAATGCTGCAATTGGCCACTCCCGTACAATTATAATAAGTTTTTCTGAACCTAATTAAAATAGCATATCATACATAGAAATTTATATTTTTGTTACAAAAGAAAAATTATGCCATATTTCGTTTTAATTTCATTTCATCATTTTAATTAAGGCGTTTTTGTTTGTATTTTTCATATCACATCACAGAATCACTTTAAAAATTTAGATCTTACTCGTATTTGTTAACATTTTCCCACAACTGTCAGCGAGAACGACTAAATCCATTAAATAAAATTTAATTCCACAATATTTGTTTTGTTCATTATTAAGAGAATAATTCTTAAAGCTTACAGTATATCAAAAAAAAAAAAATAAAAAATATTTAATCATTTTAAAAATTTGTTTGTAGTTGTTATTTGGTTTTTCTTTTTTTTTATAACGACAGCGTTTCTCAACGTTTGGTAATTAAGCAGCAGCGCCCAGTTTTATTTTTCATATATAATTTTTATTCGTTGTAACAGTTTTAAGTGTACAAATTGTTCCTAAATATGGCGTTGGCACATACATACATACATATATGACAACAAACTCAGCAATTAGACGACACTTGCAACAAAGTGAGGAAGCAATAACTGCAATATATGTATGTATGTATGTGTTGCATGTATTTCAGTAGTTTTATAATTAATGGAACATTTATTTTAGTTGATTGTTTTTGTTGTTATTGAAGTGTTTTCTTTTTCTTATTTTTTTTTTATTTCAAATCATGCAAAAGTTCGAAAATGTCAAACTGACCATATTTGTTGCATGGAGCGTGAGAAAATTTTGTTCATTAAATTGAAACAAATCTTGGAAGCGAGAAGTTTACAAAAGCGAAATTAAAAAAAAACTGACAATAATGATACATTAAGGAGATAAATGTTAAATGATTTTTATGGTTTTTAAGTTAAGTCATAATGTGGCCGGGAATACACGGAAAATATTTAAAAAATATTCCATAGCGCAATTTTCAGGTCTCTAAAGAGTTCTATAAGCACTTCATTCAGCTTCCTGCCTGCACCATAATTGATGTCTGTATGGCAACATTTAATAACGTAGACATATCGCATTTATTCCATAAAGAGCGTCATATCGAAATTTCGCAATAGTCATATCTACCCACTGTAAAAATTCAACATTGTTTTCTTTACCCCACGTCTATACCTGATATATTTTTTATCACAACAAAAGACAAACTTTATAATGAAAAATAATTTTTTTTATGGAATTTGACATTTTTCATAATAAAAATATATCAGGTGTAGATGTAGGGGTTACTCTTTCGCCAAAAAAAAGGAGTTCAGTAAAGTGCACCTTTGACCCGCACACGAAGCGTTCCGTACGGTCACTACACTTGTAATAATTTAGTAAATTTAGTCTATATAATCGCATATCTTACCTGATGTAGAAATTTAAAAAAAAATTTTAACTACTCGGTAAACTTTTTTCCGGTTTGTGCCGATTTATTAGTTTCCGGCCTTTTTCTTAGTATTGGCCCTTTTTCGTTTAGGATTGTTTCGGCTTTTAGCGCATTTTTTCATTTTGGCCATTTTTTTTCGTTGTGACGATTTTTTTAGTTGTGGCAATTTTTTTTAGTTTTTTTTTTTGGCGACTTTTACACTTTTGGTGATTTATTTGCACTTGAGCGATCAGTCTTTTTTTGGTGATATTTTTCATTTACACAGAGAAAAAATTACCTCATAAAATCAAGAAGATTTTCTCTATGAAACCTTTTTAGGCTAAGAGGTATCCCAGCAGAAAGAAGCGAAGTTTTTTTCATAGAGATTCCTTGTTGTTTTTATGTGGTAAATCTTATTAATTTTATCAAGAAGAAAACCACATAAAATCAAGAAAAAATCTTATTATTCACAACTTTGTTTACCCAATTTCTGTTATTTTTGGCACCAAAAAAAAAAAAAACAGTCCATAGAGAAAAACTTCTTGATTCTATTAGGTTTTCTTTTAAATTCTAAACTATAGGGATTTCTTATTGATTCTATCAGGTTGCCTTAAACCTTAAAAGGGTTTTCTTCTTGATTTTATTAGGCTATCTTATTGATTTTTTTCAATAAGGTTTTCTTCTTGATTTTATTAGGTTCCTATATGATTATGTGTAAAGCATTTTATTGATTTTTTTAATAGGGAAATCTTCCTGATTTTATGAGGTGTATTGTTATTTCATATCTATAAATAGATATAGAGACAATTTTTTTTATGATCTTTTTCATTTTTGTATAAGAATGTTTGCACAATAATTTCAATGGTTATTCAGGCTGCTTGTTAGCATATTGGTTAGAGTGCTTGTCTATCAGTCAGAAGTTTGCTGGTTCAATACTTGGTGAGTAAGTTAGTTAAGAATATAACATAATGTGTATGTATGTATGTATAAATAAATAACATCTACAATATACTACATACATACATACATATGTATATGGTATAGAATTTAAATAAAAATACATAAGTACAGATAATAAAGACGCAATTTTTTTTTTATTAGGTCGCCTAATAAAAACAAGAAGAGAATCTTATTGAAAAATTCAATAAGATAAACTCATAAAAACTACAAGATTTCTTCAAAAAGGTTTTCCCTATGAAATTAATAAGATTTCCTTATTGAAAAAAACCATAGACATTAATATTTTTCTATTTTATGAGGTATTTACTAGGTACTGTTTTCTCTGTGTAAGCGCTTTTTTATTTTGGAGATTTTTTATATACAGCGTTTTGCAAAATTTCTTATTGGCTTAAGGATACAGTAAGTTGTAAAAATTATATTAATTGATAGAATACCCTTTAATTTTGATTTAAAATTAAAGTTTTAAATGTTTGAAAATTTTATTTGCCTGTATATTACATTAGGATTTCAATATTTTTCTTTGCTCGCTTTAGAAAATCCTTTAATTTTTAACTGTCATATATTTATTTATTTTATTGTTGGGGCCAAAGTTTTACATATTCTGTGAAAATTTCAGGTTCGTAGCTCTTACAGTTCTGCAGAAAACAGCTTAAGACAGAGAGATGTGCAGGTGGACGGACGCACGCACAGATGGACAGACAGACAGCATAGCGAAAACAATAAAATTCCTTTTCACTTTTGGTGTACGGGACCCTAAAAACACCCTTTAAAGCTGGTATTCACTATCCTATATAATCGTTTTACTTTTGAGAAAATGCAATCCTGATCGAATGAGATGTTCTTTTCTCTTGGTAAATATTCCATAAACTCCATTAGATCAGGGTTGCATTTTCTAAAAAAATCTAACGATTATTTAAGTTAGTGAATACCAGCCCGCCTTTACATGAACGCAACTTAAGGGAAAATAGTGCAGAAGTTCTCGATTTCAATTAATTTCAAACCAAAATTCATTATCCAAATAACAAGTATTTGTACAAAAAAAAATCAAAAAAAACCCCGACTGCGAACTTTGAACTGTTAAATATCCGAAATGGTCATTCAAAATAAAAAAATCATAAGAGAAGCCTAAAGATGATTTTAAAATACCTGTCGAATGGTACCTATTTTGATATAGTTCGTTGACTTTTATTTTTTTTCAAATTTGCAAAATGGCGTCTGTTGGCCGCCATATTGAATTTTGGCAACTGAGATATCTTTAGTGACACTCCCGTGATTAAGACAAGACAAATAACGTAAGAATCATTAAAATCGGTCCACGCGTCGGTTTATATAGTGCCGCAAAGGAACACACATACATGCATACACACATACATACATAAACACATACATATGTATATACATACATATATACATAAAGGGTAGTTAAATTTTAAGGGCCGATTTAGGACACGTTCTTAGGCAATATTTTTGTACTGGAAGCATACTGTTTATAACTTTATTTAAAAAGCATAATTAATTCAGAGTAATTCGTAGGTTTATTTTAATAAAAGTACCCTAGAAGTTGACTGATTTGTTAAACATTTTATTAAGGGTGGTTAAATTTTAAGGGCCCTATACATAGACTGATAAACACAATACCCAGAACCTACAGCAATAAAATAAAAAAAACTTATTTTTGTTTTTAATATACGAGTAAGTAATTGATCGAATGTTTTCTATAGACATCGTGGGACAGGCCGTACACATTTTAAATTGATCTCGTCACTTTGGTTGGCTTAACTAAATAAGAAGAAACTCCGTGCTTGCAATAAATAGTCTTGAAATAGTTTATTGTTCTTTGGATGAAAGTAGTCCGAATTGCCAAAAATTGTTTTATTCCAAAATTAACAAAAGACAATTGAATGGAATTTGCGACGTTAGTTGCATGGCAAGACTTTAGGTGAAACCTTAATTTATCGAGAGAATAGTATGTGGATGATTTCGAAGAAGATGTTGGGAACTACGAAGATCGAAACATTACAAGTTAAAGGCCGGGGCACAATGAATCCGTCATACGTTAAACTTCGCCTTTTTCTACTGGCATTAACGCAACGACGGAGAAGGTTGGCACAATGAGTACTTTATTGACGGAAGCATTTGAACAGTTTCTATAGATCGATTCTTCATTTTATTTGCTAAATTAAACTTTTTGTATTTATTTCGTTTATTTCTTTTGTTTAATTTTATTTTTGCTGCCACAAAACACAAAAATCTAAATCAGACCATTCCAAAAAACCAATCAATATCTGTCAAACTACTCAACGTACGCAAAAAGTTGACCAAAAGTTGTACTTTGCGTTGACGGACACGTACTGAATGTAACAGACCTCATAAGAAACCGTGTATTTCAACTTAGCTGTCAGTTGAAAAAGGCGAAGTTTAACGCATGACGGATTCATTGTGCCCCGGCCTTAATGGTCTGCTCGCAATGAAACATTCGAGAATTTTTACCTAAAACAAGAGACTACATAATGTTTCGTAGATTTTAATACTTGCCATTCAAAAAGCTGCATAAAGCGCTAGAAAGCAACATTTTTGTCCTTCAACATTTGGGGATCATGACTTAATTGTTTTAAGCAATAATCATCAACATTTTTTTTCCCAGTATATCTCATTTTTACTTCACAAAGAAATCGTATCAGTTTCACTGATGTTTACGTACCCACTTCCAACAACCAATCATCATTTTGCCATCATCATAGCCGAAACCCTTCCTATTTATAATCCGGGACGACCAAATCATTTACAGAGCAACTAATTTACACAAAGACAAAAATAATACATTCCCACACAAGCCACAAAATGCAAAATAAAAAATACGTTTCTTACTACTTCAGAGTAAAATTATTTGTAATCGTACTATACACATCATACGATTGTGCTCCATTGTCACCCATTCCATTATCATTCATTAACTGAATGACTCGTAAAGAAGGCAGTAAGAAAGTGAGTGTGGTGGCGTTGTTATTGAGACAGTGACTGCCGAACAGTGTGAATGTAAATATGTGCGTAAGTATGTATGTATGTATATGCTGTGGCATGGTGTTGTATTGTGTAAAGATTAATTGAATTTAATTGATTTGCCAAACCAGACTAAATTGGCCAGTAGTATAGTGTCTACAGATGCGGAACATCAACAGTGTGGAATATTATGAGTATGAGTGTGTGAGTGGGTGGGTATTCTTTACCGCCGCATATTGATGTTGTTATCTTTTCTACATTCAGAGAAAAATGTTAGAATGTGATGAGCTTGCTGGACTTTAACAAATTATTAAATACGCAGTAATTTTATTCTGCAGCCTTGTGTCCTAATTTACACTATGCAAGTCTTATTGCCAGGCTGATTACTTTTTTAGGACAGAGGTACGAGGGGAAAATAAACGTTTCTGTTCCCCTCGTCTCTCTCTCCCACAAACTAATCAGCTTAGCAATAAGACTTGCATAGTGTAAATTAGGACTATGGTAAAAATTATGTTTTCTTAACCCCTTGAAGGTTTTCTGATTTACAAATATCCAGTGTCTCCCAATAGGGTCTTCCGAACTTGACCGATAGTTCATAGAGCGGTCATACGAGTATTATTACAGCTTAATCTATCGAGTTGTCTGCCAATCATTATGGATTGATATAGCGCTTAACAACGCGTTCAAATAATACAAGTAAGAGTGCTATATTCGGCTGTGCCGAATCTTATATACCCTTTACCAACGTGCGTACATATATATAGTATACAGACACATACAAACATATTTGTTTTGTGAAAAAATTTATAATTTTTTTCTCTAAAGCAATTAATAGTAAGTGACCTTTCAGTATTTTTCGATTAAAGAATTTGATTCAATTATTTTATTTTCGATATTAGCAATAGTTGAATATTTTACTCTACACTCTGTGGTTAAGATATATTTTACATTCACTCTTATTTCAGTCAACATCGACGTCACGTCAATACATTACCAAAATATTGGGGCTTGTTTACTCGCTCTCGATATGTTCAAAAACCGTGCTGCTATTTAATAACTCTAAAATAGTCTTGGTATTGCAACTCCATACCAAGTAAACTAACTTGTTTTATATTTTCCCGTATTTAATAATCATTGATGTTGCAAAACTGCTTAGTGTCTTGATTTAAATTTCCCATTGCAAATGGTATACATCGTGGTATTATGTAAACGTTTTATTCCTACAGGATTTGTTTGAAATTTGTTCAGCAGAAAGGAAAGGTATCAGGAAAATGAAACGGAACATGTCCTTTGTGTCTTTAGCGATAAATTTTAGTTTTATCTCCATTTACTAAAAATTAATAGTTATTATGCTGTGAGCACAATAAGCACAAACCTTCGTTTATACTTCAATTAGTTTAGATATCCATAAAAAAAATTAACCATGTATAAAAAATCTTGAGTAATAATTTTCCTAAAACATGAAATCTGTTTAACTGAAAAAAAATATTTTTGGTTATTTTTTTACCGAAACATTTTTAAGCTCCAACCCTGGAACCATTTTTCTGAGTTTCTTTATAAAATATAGAATATATGTAATTACCAAACTAATAATTTGTTTTATATACCAGAAAAAAATTAACGGCCTGGCCCACGATGTCACGAGAAATCGTTCGATCGACAACTTGTATTGGAAACAACAACAAATTTTCTAAAGTTATTGTTGTTTGCAATACAAGTTGTCGATCGAACGATATCTGGTGACATCGTGGGCCAGGCCGTAAGTTTTTCAGCTCTGGAGCTATGTCTTTTATTTTTCTAATTTCTATGCCAAACTATTTCACTCTAAGTCATAAAGTATATAAAACTTGTAAACAAAAAGAAAAAACTGAATTGACCTAGTTACTTTTGTAAAAAAACAATAAATTTAGCAACCCTGGAATCAACCTTTTAGATTTTTCTGATTTAAAAAATTAATAAAGTGTGTTAAGTGAACAAAGAAATAAAAAAAATTAATTTTATACTTTAATATTCAAATTTTATACGCCAAACTTTTCTTTCAGAAGCAAAAAATATATTCAATTATAAAGGAAAAGAAAAACATTTTTAGAACTACATATTTAATTTTACATAACACAAAAAGTGTAAGTTTTCCAACCCTGGAATCATAATTTAGGATTTTTCTAATTCCTTATACCAATCTAGTTCTTTAAAAAATACATAAAATATGTTAAGTGAACGAAGCAAAAACTAAATAAGAAAAAACTTAGTTTCATTTAATTCCTTTAATATTAAAAAATTCAGTAAAGTGCGACTTTAACTCGCGCACGAAGGGTTCCGTACATTCGGTTCTGAGCACTTTTTAATGTGGCTTTTTTGCTTTTTTGAAGTTTTTTTCAGTTTAACCGATTTTTTCAGTTTTGTCGCTTTTTTCTCATTTTGGCAATTTTTTCTGTTTTTCTCGGGTTTTTTCATTTTGGCGATTTTTTTCTGTTTTTGGAGATTTTTTTTATTTTGGAGATTTTTTCTGTTTTTGGGCTTTTTTTCACTTTGGCGATTTTTTTATGTTTTTGGGGTTTTTTTTCGTTTTGGCGATTTTTTTTCATTTTGGCGACTTTTTCCTGTTTTTGGGCTTTTTTCACTTTGGCGATTTTTTTATGTTTTTTGGGGTTTTTTTTTCGTTTTGGCGTTTTTTTTTTCATTTTGGCGATTTTTTTCATTTTGGCGATTTTTTTGTTTTTTGGGGCTTTTTTTCATTTTAGAAATTTTTTCATTTTGGTAATTTTTTTTCATTTTGGCGATTTTTTTTTCATTTTGACGTTTTTTTTTCATTTTGGCGATTTTTTTTCATTTTGGCGATTTTTTCCTGTTTTTGGGATTTTTTTTCATTTTGGCGATTTTTTTATGTTTTTTTGGGGTTTTTTTCGTTTTGGCGATTTTTTTTCATTTTGGCGATTTTTTTTCATTTTGGCGATTTTTTTTCATTTTGGCGATTTTTTTCTGTTTTTTGGGTTTTTTTTCGTTTTGGCGATTTTTTTTCATTTTGGCGATTTTTTTCATTTTGGCGATTTTTTTTCATTTTGGCGATTTTTTTTCATTTTGGGTTTTTTTCATTTTGGTGATTTTTTTTCATCTTGGAGATTTTTTTCTTTTTTTTGGGGTTTGTTTTTCGTTTTGGCGATTTTTTTTTTCATTTTGGCGATTTTTTTAATTTTGGCGATTATTTCCTGTTTTTGGGCTTTTTTTCATTTTGGCGATTTTTTTTTCATTTTGGCGATTTGTTTTCATTTTGGGTTTTTTTAATTTTGGTGATTTTCTTTCATTTTGGAGATTTTTTTTAATTTTAGCAATTTTTCCGGTTATTCGCGATTTATTTTAGTCTTACACATTTTTTTTTTGTAATTTGGTGCTTTTTTTCGTTTTGGCGATTTTTTTTGTTTTTGGCGATTTTTTTCGGTTTGGCGATTTTATAATTTTTTGATTTTTTAGTTTTACCGATTTTGAAAATTTCAAGAGTTTTGCTCTTACGGTTTCCAAGATACAGCAAGTTGTCAAAATTGCATTAACTGATGGCACACCCTTTAAGTTAAATTTTTTTAAATTTTAGTGTTAATTTTTGTAGTGTGTATAAAAATACACTAACCTTACAAATTTCAAGTGTGTATACATACATACATACAATTGCGTGTATATTACATGGGATTTTAACATTTTTCGTTGCTAGTTTTGGAACACCCTTTAATTTCCAATTCTCATGTATTTGTTGTTGTAGCGGCCAGAGGTCTACACACTGTGTCCAAATTTCAGGTCTCTAGCTCTTACGGTTCTCGCGAAAATACTAATATAGTTTTAGACATAGTTAATTTTACATAACACAAAAAGTTAAAGTTTTCCAACCCTGGAAACGTCTTTTTAATTTTTTTATATTTTTTTAATTTAAAATTCCAATTTTAGTCGTACTGAAGTGTAAAATAAGTTTATTTATTAAAAAAAAATAAAAATTTGTTTGAAAAAAATAAAAGTTTAAGTTTTCCAGCTCTGCAATCGTCTGCCCGATTTTGCTGAATTTCAATACCAATCTATTTTGGAAAATTTCTGACACACCAGTCCAAGAACGAAGTCTCTAGCTCTTCTGGGAGCTTCGGAAAACCGATTTCACGTACAGACAGACGGACAGACGGACAGACGGACGGACAGACGGACAGACGGACATCGCTTATTCGTCTTCCCTATGCATAAGGATCCAGAATATATATATTTTATGTGTCGCTTATTGATATTATAGAAATTACAAACGGAATGACAAACCTATATATACCCTTTTACCATTTTTGTTGGTAAAGGGTATAAAAATGGTTTTACCTAAATGAGTGTTCTATTCGGGCAATGTTCCGCTCGCTTCACTTCACAGTCGCGTGCACTATAGATGGTTGATTTTGATGTTTATTTTAAACAGAATTGGATGATATGGACATCAACGACATGTGGTTTCAACAGAACGGCGCTGGGTGACAGAAAGCTCATGATATATTGAACATTCTGCACAAGTGATGTGAGGGGCTAGTCACGTCACGTGCAGGTGATGTGAAATGCCCATTTCGCTGCGTTTGAAATTTATGCAACGTTATATTCCATTCATATGACATTGATATGCATTTAAAATTAATAAAAAGGAGGGCAACTACAATGACCTAAGCCCATACGGGATTACGGTTCTGTACAATCTGGCATATTTTGGGTTCTACAAGAAGATGCGGGGTACGCCCCGGTCGTAGTAAAAAATCAGTCTGTTCTATGTTTTCTCTTAAATCTCTTCAATCAGAATCTCTATCAACAGAAAAATTTCATATTGAAATCTTCGAAAATAAGTTTAATTTATTACTTCTTTGCAATGAATTTGTTTCATATGTGTTTCATGTTAATGCAAAATGATTTACAATAACCTTAAAAAATATTTGTTCCTTTTGAAATAACTTTATTTCATGTTGATTCAATAATACGGCAAGGTTAAATCAAAATGAAGAATTATGATGAATCAGTGTTATTTCCAGTTGAAACAATGTGAATTTTATCATGTTGAATCAATATTTTTTCAAGTTGAAACAACATGGGTTTAATTTAATGCAGTGATTTTATTTGATTAATTACTTAGTTTCTGTGAAGTGTATTGGCACAGACATAAGGAAAATGTGTACTTTAGTTGTAGTACTCATTGCGCTTACCGCTGCAACCACAAGAATCTTAAGTATCCTTTAGATACTTAATAAATTAATACCATCATGAAATTTCAATTCAACATGATTTAACAAAAAATTTATTTCAACTTATTTATATTTCTTTTTGACAAACACAAACTGCGCAGCTACTTTGGCTTGTCTCCAGAAACACTCACGGCCCTATGTATAAGCAAAAATTGGCATGAAGTTAGCATAAGTGACGAAATTGACTTCGTTGTTAACGAGTTCCTCCATACAATTTGACATTAAAAATGGTTGCATTGCCTAATTGTAATCCACCTCTAAGTCCTAGCATGGTTTTTAATGTGAAGTTTCATGTCAAAACTCTTTAAGATCATGTTCAATTTTGCCACTTTTGCTAACTTCATGCCAAGTTTTGCTTATACATAATGCCGTCAAAGTCTTCGGATGGAATAGAACCTGCGTCTCTCCCACTACTAAAATGATAGTTTATGTTTGTTAGAAGTTTTCGCTGGTAATGCGAAGTTTGTTGGCTATTTACATAACATGAACATCAAAACAAGACTCTTTCTAAGTCCTAATTTACACTATGCAATTCTTACTGCTAAACTGAATAGTTTGCGGGAGAGAGAGAGACGAAGGGAACTAAACCTTTCTTTTCCCTTCTTCTCTCTCTCTCTCTCTCCCTCTCTCTTAAAAAACTAATCAGCTTAACAATAAGACTTGGATAGTGTAAATTAGGACTAACCAAAGCTAACCTATCACAATGAACTCAACTGGGCTTCCAAGTGAAGGAGTGTTTTAACACCATCCTTTCTAACCTAACTATAAAACAGACAATATCAAAATAAAAACATGTCAGACAACTGAGCATAACAGTGCATTGCTGGTAGTGTTTAAAAAACAGAAATGCTCTTCATTTCATTTCATTTTGTATCTGCTTTCGCTTTTGAAAAGTACAACAATTTCAGTCAAAGCAAAATCAGAAAACGATTTATGACCAATTGCGCAGTACTTTCAACAGTCGACAATTTGAAAAGTTTGAATTTGATTTGCTTTTGGTTCTTCTATAAGTTTTAAGCAGTTAACTTAAACAACATATTGTTACTAATATACTTAATACGATTCCGGATCAACATTTTTGCATGTTGATTTTACAATGGTATTTAATTTTTTTTGCGTGTAACACATTCAAAGTGTGCTACGTTAACCAGTCTCCTAAATGTTGTCGTATTAAGTTTAACAATTTCTCTTGATCTCTTAATTCGGAATCTTTTACATAAATTGAAAGATATGAAGCGCTTAATGAAAGACCCTTTATTACGGCGCTTATGTCAAGGAAATAATAAAGACTTGAAATTCACAATAACAATACTTCTTGGAACTGTGAACTCGAATACAACCACTTTAAGACTAAAAATTATTATTCCAAACACACATTTTGCAGGTTCGTAGTACTTTGTTGTTAATCTGAATTTGTATTTTTTTCCGAGTGTGTCGCCCACTTTGTTTTTAGGCAGTTACTTGGTATGTCTATCCCGTGAATGTTTTGAAAACTTAGACAAAAATTACA
Organism: Tachina lurida; assembly: GCA_944452675.1. NCBI lineage: Eukaryota > Metazoa > Arthropoda > Insecta > Diptera > Tachinidae > Tachina > Tachina lurida. The sequence goes on along the minus strand of OX101753.1, from coordinate 29,188,892 downwards.
ATCATAAGTGAAACTAAGTGTTTGTTAATAGAACATGAAATTGTTATAAATTAAATGAATCATGGGGAAGCTCTTTTCTTTGGTCTTCATATTCCAAATGTTTTTTTATTGAGAGGCAGAAATAAAAGGAATGAATTCTTTATTAAAAAAAAGAAGTAAGATTTATAGAATTTCCTAATTACCTATTTCGCAGGTCAAAATGATGATGAATTGATTTTTATTGGTTGAGCACGTCTAGATCAGTGCTGGCCAACGAGAGTAATGTATTGGTGTATGTGTATGCATTTGTATAAGAAGCCGATTGGTGCCACTTTGGCACCAGATACTTATAGTTAAACGTGCAATAAATAATTGAAAATTACAAAACTAAAGCCACAGTTGGCCAAGAAACTGTTTAGAAAACCAATAAAATTGTTAGAAAAAGAACGCACGGTATCATGGGACACCGCGTAGGAATGTAGTTCCTTACGTTTTACTTACCTTTGAAATTGACCCTTACCACGAGATGAGGTTATTTTCGATCAAATATATAGCGTTTGTGTCCGTCCAGACTCAGATCTATCCATGTTTTGAATTTCATCAAAATCGGTTAGCTAGAATCAAAGGGGTGGAAATTGCCACCTAACCCTCCTCATGCTCCTATTTTTGAAGAAGTGTATAGCAATTTGCATTTCTAGACTCAGATCTATCTGAATTTAATAATGTTAAGGCAACAAACAAACAATAAATTTACTTTCGCATTTATAATATCAGTTAGCAGAGATACTTTCAGCTATCACTGCCACGAACTATTTGTCCAAGTCACGTACATTTAGCAGAAACACAACCCATATTGGAGATTCCCAAAAACTAGGCTAAGAATCCCCAAAATCCCAGGAGTTCCCCGGCACTTCATCGGATAATTACGGCTGCACTGAAAATCTCAAACATCCGCAGTGGTAGCACCATTATGCTATGTAGTTGTTACCAGTATTCGCCAGTATTTTTTTATTTTCAAAAAATTTTTGTTTTACATGCATGACGCGCCATAAGGATCTTACGTTCCAAAAAAAAAGAACGAATTTCCTAATGGTTAGGTTAGGTTAGGTTAGCAGGCTGCTGGTGAAGAATGAAAAATCTCGGGGTCCAGCTCACTTGGGTCCAATACTATGATCCTTTTGTGATACCTGTAAGTTGACAGTAGCAGAATAAGGGGGATAGGGAATAAAGGAGTATATATATTAGAATAAGGGAGTATAAAACAGAAGAGAAGTGGGTCAGGAGAGGGTCCAGTACATACACATGCTAGAGAGGAGGGTTAACGACCATACCAGCCGCTGCTCCTAATGTATAGACTTAGGTTTCTGAGTCCTATTTCCAATAACTCGGACAGGCTATTGAAGGATATTCTGCCAAGGAAGCGCAGACGGAGATCCTCCAAAGCAGGGCAGAAGCAGTGAAGATGCTAAATGCTTTCCTGCTCTTCTTCATCATTGCAACTGTAGCAGATAGAATGGTAGAATTACTGAAATCGTATCGTGCTGTTGCGTACCAGCTGACAAAATCCGTAACATTTAATAAGCATGTTGCTGCTTATTTAAAATGTGTTGGGAGAAAATACAGAAAATAGATCTTTACGTAATAAACGTCAACTGCTGGTTTACATACCTACACGCACACTTATAAAGAAAAAAGAAACACAATAACAGCTGACACATTCGCTGGCAGCCTTACGTTTTTACTAACTCACATCCAGACTTAAACGATACGAAAACTTCAAAAGTAAGATCATACGATTTGACTAACGAAACAGCAGCACTGCTCGGACTCATTAACTTATATAGCGGCACAAATAAAAATAAGAAACCACAAAATTTTTAATGAATTCACTGCTTTAAAGCTCATTGTTATTGCTGCTTTCCTATGACATCATCTATTTATAAAAAAAACTCAATCCAATAGGGAAGTTTTAATTGAGGAAAATTTGTTGTTTGTTGTAGCCAAGAAAAACATGATGAAGACAATTAAAGGGTGCTTAGAAGTGTATCATTGTGTGACCATGTGACAGTCCTGCACTGTAGTGTGGGTGCATGCACATACTAGCTCGCATATGAATTGTTTGTACTCGTATAGTTTTTCATTTACTAAGTCGGCGGCGAGTTGGGCCGCTCATGACTGTGGTAAATGTCATTTGCGATAATTTACGAGTAACACTTACTAATTTTAAAAAATTTTCATGCTAAAAATAGACTTTAGATGATAGTACTCGTATTTGTGTGAATTCCATTTGGTGAGTTTTTATGATAATATTTTATAATTGAAAATGTGAACTTTGAAGACAATCATTATTCATAATTGCTGTTTTCCAGTTAAAGAAGTCTTATGAAGAAGAGAGATTTTTATCTTAAGGAAATTGTTAACGGATTTTTTTTAGGTCAATTGCAGTTGAGTTTTCATTTAGAAGTTTAAATTTATTGCAAAAAAAAAAATAAAGTGAGTGAGTGAGTGAGTGAGTGAGTGAGTGAGTGAGCTGCTTAATTAAAGTATGACTCATCACATGGCAAGTTTAGATATTAACATAGAGATTTTGGGATTTATTTAATTATGTAGATGTTATTGTAACTTGTTTCATTAATTTAGATCCCATTTGATTGGGATTTTCAGATTTTCTTTAAATATCTAACCACTTTCATAATTAAGGGCACATATGCAATACCAAAAACCACTTCCGACTGAGAAAATCAAATATTTGCCTAAAAGAGGCCTGTTTTTAGGGTTCCCCTACACCAAAGATGAAAAGGAACCCTATAGTTTTCGCTACGATATTCGTTTAGAACCGTAAAAGTTACGGAGCTAAAGTTTTGCCGGATTATGTAAAAACTTGGCCGCTACAACAACAACAACAACAACATGTATATGACAGTTGAAAATTAAAGGGCGTTCCAAAGCGAGCAACGAAACATGATGCAATTTTGATGTAATATACAGAGAATTATACATACATAGACACTGAAATTTAAAAAAAAAATATCAAAATTAAAGGGTATTCTATCAGTTAATGTAATTTTTAGTATGTTGTTTTGACAACTTGCTGTACCTTGCTGTTTACAGTGAGAGACAAACTCTTGAAATTTTGAAACACATTGTAAGTAAGAAATCCCGAAACAAAAAATCGCCAATATAAAAAAACGCTTAAATGAAATATATAAAAAAAAATTAAATAAAATAAATTGCTCAAATGTAAGCAAAATAAGAAAAATTACCAAAGGAAAAAGGTCGCCAAAAAAACAAAAATAAAAATTTTGCAAAAATCAAAAAAAAAAAAAACGCCAAAAAGAAAAAATCGCCGATACGAAAAAAAGCACCAAAACTAAAAAAATCGCTAAAACTAGAAAAGAACCGAAAAAATTGCCAAAAACTGAAAAAAAATCGCTAGAACAAAAAAAAAGCACCAACTCTTAAAAACCGCCAAAACAAAAAACAAACAAAAAACAAGTAAGAGTGCTGTATTCGGCCGTGGCGAATTTTATATACATATTTGTTTTATGTTTTAGCTCTAGTACAATTTTTAGTAAGTGAGCTCTCGGTATTTTTCGATTAAAGAATTTGATTCAAATATTTTTTTCGATATTGGAATAAGTTGAATAGTTTATTCTGTATTTAAGAAATATTTTGCATTCGCCCTTCTTCCAAATGTGTGGTTGAAGTCTACCGACGATTTGTTACAGCAACAATGAAATGCATATAGACATCGCAAATAAATTTCAAATTAAATTATATATCCATATAAAAATTTAACAAAAATAAAAAAATTTAGAGTAAAGATTTTCAAAAAACATGAAATATGCTTAACTGGTTATAGTTTTACCAAATTGTTTTTTCAATTTCCAACCCTGGAACCATAATTTTTATGTATCTAATTTTTAATACTAATTTCTTTCTTTCTAAAATATGCAAAAAAAAAAATTAATTACCACAGAAATAATTAGTTTTATTTAATTAATTTTATATACCAGAAAAAGTTTAAGTTTTCCAGGTCTGGAGCTATATTTTTATAATTTTTATGCCAAACTATTTCTTTCTAAAACATAAAGTATATGTAATTTGTAACCATAAAGAACAATTTATTTTGACCGAGTTGCTTCTATATACAACAAAAAATTAATTTTCCAACCCTGGAATCATTCTTTTAGATTTTTTATACCAATCTAGTAGTTCTTAAAAAATATATAAAGTATGTTAAGTGAGCAAAGAAAAAAGGTTATAAAAAAAATTCGTTTTATTTAGTTACTTTAAAATCCAGAAAAAATTCAAAGTTTCCAGCTCTGGAGCTGTGGTTTTTATTTTTATAAGTTTCTACACCAAACTTTTCTTTCCAAAACATAAAATATATATAATTTATAAAGAAAAAAATTAATTAGACCTAGTTACTTCTATATATCAAAAAAGTGTAAGTTTCCCAACCCTGGAATCATGCTTTTAGTTTTTTCTGATTTCTTACACCAGTCTCTTTCTTTTCAGAGTATAAGATATGTTTAATTTATAGAGTAAAAGGAAAAATTAGTTTTAGTAGGTTAGTTTTATATAACAAAAAAAAAAAAAGTTAGTTTTCCAACCCTGGATACGTCTTTTTTATTTTTTTATAAAAATAAGTTTAAGGAGTCTAAAAAATATAAGTCGCTAGTCATAGTGCTATAACTTCCTGAAAAATCACACAAATTAAATGAAATTTTGCCCAGGTGTACTTTCGAATATGCAGATTACGGAGGTACCATTAACTCAAAATCAGCTTATCTCGACTTAAGCAGTTTTTCATTTTCCCACAGATATACCGCTCATTTACTAAAACAACGTGATAACCCAAAAAACTAGTGTGCCAGAAAACGAGTTTAAAGTTTTCATATTACAACAGTTGAGTATACAAGTTATTTGTATGAAATTTTTACACAATATGGAATAACAATATGAGAAATAATTCTGCATCATTAACTTAAAAAATAAATTTTTCAATTTATGACGTTGTTTCAGTAAATGAGCGATATATCCTAAAGTTGCAAATATGCAACGAAAAGCAATTTACGCCAATAACAATTTAAATTTTTAGCTTCGTACAATGCAGAGCGTTACATCCTTCAGAATATATGTATGTATAATTCTTAGTGTTAAATTTTTAAATTCATATTTTTCTCAGAAATATTAATGAATTACTTGAACAAACATCTCAATGCTGCAGCATAAAACAATTAACTTCTTAGCTATACAAAGGATAATAAAATAATGTTTTTTTTTCTTTCTTATGAAATGATTCACCACCCATTAAAGAATATAATTCAATTTTAATGCCATAAATTATCAACCAGTTGGTTATTATTGTTTTTAAATTATTTTTTTTATATAGTTTTTATTTTTTATTAACGAACAGCCCGCATCAAGTTAAGGTTTTGCAAAAAAAAAATTTCGACTCCTTTTAAGTATAAACACAATTGTATGAGTTTGAAAAGCTACAATTTTATATAAAAAAAAGTGAATCTTCTTTCAGTGTAAAATGAAAATAACATTGAAAAAACATTAAATTAATTAATGGTTTGCGTGTTGAATGGTAACGCTTCTATGATTTCTCGTTGCTTAAAAGGATTTAAAATTTAAATGAATAAAAATGGTTACAAAGAAAAAAGGGGGAAGAGCACTGTTAAGTTTTAGAAAGCCTGATAAATACATTTTAATAATGTTTAGCTCTTTCAAGGCAATAGATTCTTACAGTAAAGCCAATTACAAATGACATAAATATTTTCTGCGGTAATTGCTTTCTGGCCTGTGAAAAATCTTGAAAATGTCACCAAACTTCTTTATATTAGATTTTTTTCTCTTTAGTTTATATTTACATATCGTTAGCCAAAAAGGCAAAAAAGCGTTACTAACAAAACGAATTCAAAATCAAGTTTTTTTATTGATTATTATGAATGCCATTAAACTAGAAGTCTTGGCAAAAGTGTAAAATCAGAAATTAAGCTTTTATTAACAAAAAAAAAAAAAAAAAACAAGGAAACGTAACTACAAGTTTGAGTAGTTTTTTTTAGTTTTTGTCTCATTCTGTAAACTTATATTTGGCGGAAGTAGTTAGCACGTTGACTACAAAGCCGAAGGTCCTGGGTTCGAGCCCGATCTCCGACAGTCATTTAATAGAAACGCCACACATTTTGCTGATGTGCATTAGTGTCTATTGCCCTTATTATGAGTTGCATTCGATTTTCGATCTTCGCTGGCTATCGAACACCGAAAATCTAATGTTCCATTCATATTATGAGCATCGAATTTTCTATCGATCACAATTTAGTTTTCGATAAAGTATTATAGTATAAAAAAGTATTATAAACGATTGCTTTTTTATTTTTAGATAAGTTGTTTAAAATTTTAAAAATTACTTTGAGTGATATTCACAATAAGGACATTCTTTGTTAAATGCTCATCATAATAGCAAATGAAAATTCGTTCAATACGTAGTTTCGCCTACAGTCGAAGATTGAAAGTTACTCATAATAAGCGCCCTTATTATGATCAGTTGTTGTAGGAAAGTTCAAGTGATGAAGGCATATATGTATGCTGAACTACACCGGCTTCAATGGAAGCTAATCTTAATGTAACATCCGAGCGTCCTCCTTCGTTGGTACTGTGTAGCAGAATCATCGGTAAAGCAAAGTAACCAGTAAAATGGCTACTAAACACAGTTTCAAAATTTAATACGCTGACAGCAGCGCTTAAGCAAAACTAAAAGAAAAAAAGAAGAGAGTTGTCTTAGGACATCCGGTTATAGCTTTGCTACTTAGTTATTTAAAACAACTTTCATGTGTGAAATAACAATGCAATAAAATTATATTATGTATATGATGATGTCATATTCTCTGCAAATATTTCAAAACGTTTCCATTTATTTCCCATTATTTTCTTTTCTTTTCTAGCGGCGTGCGATTAGATTAATGTATTGTTTGTGGCTGGTGACAGGTGTTAGCCGGCTTACAACCGATCGGCGCTGTTCTCTGGTTTGTGCTCATATGCAAAAACAAAGCAAAAACAAATTGAACAATCGTTCTCATTGTTCTTGTTTTGTTTTTGTTTCACTCACTTCAAAGAACGAAACAAAACAAAATCAAACAATTTGTTTGGTTTATTTTCGTACTATACTTTTAAGTACAAAGAACTCAAAACAAAAATAAATTTATAACTGTAATAGTGTCGATTATTTTTGTTACGAAAATTATTTCCTAACCCCTGTATCGCGAGATAAATAGCAAAGCTATAAAAATTAATTATTTTCAAAAATATATGCATGCGCGCGTCTTCTGACTGCATATCTAAGTTGTCCGTGAGAGTATCAAATGTGTTACGGTCCTTTTTCATGTTAAATAGTATAGTAAATATAGATAGTACTAACTTTCCCATCACTGCTCACAGCACACACTCAGTCCTAGCAATACGAAATACACATGCACACATGCAGTACCAGCAATACGAAATACACAAACAACTTTGTCTTTTAGTTTGTTGTCGTTATTCACTGTATATACGCAAATGCAAAGTAACAAAATTATTTCTTTTTTCCTTGAACAAATTGAGCAATTGTTTTCACTGTTTTTGTTTCTCTCACTCCAAAGAATTAAACAAAAGAAAATCAAACAATTTGTTTCGTTTATTTTCGTGCTCTGGTTTAAGTACAAAGGAATCAAAACAAAAATAAATTTATAACTGTAATAGTGTCGATTAGTTTTGTTACGAAAACTATTTCCTAACCCCTGTATCGCGAGATAAATAGCAAAGCTATAATAAATCTGAAATACAGCTCCACTTAGAAAAAAAACACACCAGAATAAAAGACTTTAGAAGCGGCATTTTATATCGTCAAACACCTTTTTTCATCCAGAAATCATTGGAAAAAGGGCAAAGAAGTTAATAATTATGACATTAGAGCTTACAATGAATAATGCCTCAAAGCTATCGTATACTTCGCATTACCAACGAAAATGTACTAGTCTTGTAGTCGGAGAGTAACAGGCTCGAATCCTGCAGAGAAGAAACTACTTTGGTTTCGCAGTTTGTGCTATTTTTTAACAGACTTAAAAAAAATGGAGAAGGTTATCAATTCGTCTAAATTTTTTAATTTTTTTTGTCACTCGGTACATTTTAGACCGCTCGTAAATATTCTTTTATTGTCCGAGAGGGTATGAGTTCCCATTGTAAAAAAGAATTGGGTGGAGACACGCCCACAAATTCTTTTATTTGATTGCTACGAAACCTAGCAAACACAACTTTGGTTCTTGCAATTACACTATTTTAAAGTTGAAAAAATGGGCAGGGCTACGCCCATTAAAATGTATATATTATACTACACGTGGTTCTACATTAGCCGATTTTTAAGGAACTTACCACACACCTTGAGCTCAAAAATATACAAAATCTTGCATTTAAAAATTGGGCCGAGGCACCCCCATTAAAATTTAATTTGATATGCCATAAATTTTTTTCGAAAATGTTCTCAGATCAGATCTTTGCATTTAAGCCGTTTTTTTGCAGAATTTTATATAGTATTTTGTTCACTAAACTGCATTTGTTTCAATATGCATCGCCGCCAACTTTTCTATTTAATATTTTTTTCTTATGGTTAAATTTTATTTGGAGCTGATTTACTAAATTTTTTAAATTTATTTTATTTTTGTTACTGTGTAGTACGTTATTATAATAGAAAAAAAAATAATTTTTCATTCCACTAAATTTTTACTAATTTTTTAGTAGAATGACTAAATTTTTACTAATTTTTTTATGTTTGTATTTAGTTTTATGAATTCTGTCGTAGGTCATATTTTAGTGAAAATATTCACCCGTATTTCGTACACAGAGAAAACAGTGCCTACTAAATACCTCATAAAATAGAACAAAATTAATAAGAAATCTCAATGGTTTTTTTTTTCAATAAGGAAATCTTATTAATTTCATAGAGAAAACCTTTTTGAAAAAATCAAGAAGAAATCTTGTAGTTTTTACGCGGTTATCTTATTGATCTTTTCAATAGAAAATACAAAAAAAATTGCGTCTTTATTCTCTGTACTTATGTATTTTCATTTAATTAGAGATGTTATTTATTTATACATACATACATACACATTTTGTTATATTTTTCACTAACTTACTCACCAAGTATTGAACCAGCAAACTTCTACCTGGGGCCGGTTTCTCAAAACTACAAATTACAAATCTACAAATAAAATACACACAAAACATTAATAAAATTTGTAAAAGTGTTGTTGTTTTGTGTGTATTTTATTTGTAGATTTGTAATTTGTAGTTTTGAGAAACGGGCCCCTGATAGACAAGCACTCTAACCAATATGCTAACAAGCAGCCTGAATAACCATTGCAATTATTGTGCAAACATTCTTATACAAAAATGAAAAAGATCAGGAAAAAAATTGTCTCTATCACTATTTATAGAGATGAAATAACAGGACACTTCATAAAATCAAGAAGATTTACTTATTAAAAAAATCACTAAGATGCTTTACACATACTCATATAGGAACCTACTAAAATCACGAAGAAAACCTTATTGAAAAAATCAATAAGGCAACCTAACAAAATCAAGAAGAAACCCTTTTTAAAAAAAATAATAAGGCAACCTAATAAAATCAATAAGAAATCCCTATAGTTTACAATTTATAAGAAAACCTAATAGAATCAAGAAGTTTTTCTCTATTGATTGTTTTTTTGGTGCCAAAAATAACGGAAATTTACTAAAAAAAAGTTGTGAATAATAAGATTTCTTCTTGATTTTATGTGGTTTTCTTCTTGATAAAATTAATAAGATTTACCACATAAAAACAATAAGGAATCTCTATGAAAACATCTTCGCTTCTTTCTGCTGGGATACCCCTTAGCCTAAAAACGTTTCTTAGAGAAAATCTTATTGATTCTATGAGGCAGTTTTTTCTCTGTTTATGTCAAGTCGAATATTCGTCTACGAAAATTTGGTCCTAGATTAAAAAAACTCTCGTAGACGAATATTCGACTTGACATATGCCGCAATACGGTGAATATTTGATTTTTGGAATTTAGTAATTGAATAAAAATTAAAAATTGTTTATATAGTTTTAAGACTGTGATTAAGAAACGGATAGTGGGGCAATTTCTGGCTCTCTGAAACTATCCAGCCGATTCTGATTAAATTCAATAGAGATCACTCATTTACTTCAATAATGGCACAACTAAAAAAAAAACAGTTTTGCAGAAAACGCGTTTTCAAATTTGAATTTCCATACAACTCAATGAAGACATGAAAAAATATTCTTCTCTCAGGTGGTGATGGCACAAGATATTTTTACACAAGATAAAATACAAAATGCCGCATTATTCTGCATTATTAACTCAAAAAAACTAATTTTTTGAGTTATGACACTATTGAAGTAATTGAGCGAAATAGATATGCGTCTAAAAGGCTACAAGGGCTATTTAATTATCCAAAACTAAGATCGAGTTAATTTTTGTGGGAAATTTGTGAAACTTAAGAAAATGGTGGGCATGCTTCTAAACGAAGGTTCATGGGTTTTATATTTTAATCCTAGACATACTTTCTAGTTTTCACGATTTTGTGGCCATTTTAAGGATTTTTTCATATAACGGGTGTTGGCATAAATTATTACTTTTATGTTTTATAGCGTCTCTGAAATGATTTGTAAGATTAATTGAACTTTAAAAAATTGCACAGTGGTACGCAACACTAAGTGCGCAAATGCCAATTGCACTTTGACGCATTTATTAAACACAGTAAATAGTATTTTCTATATTTTACTTTGATTCTTTTACATAGTTAGTAAAAAATTAATTCCAAGTGGGCAATGTCGCGGGGCATAGCTATAGCTATAGTATTATGTATATACTATAGTATTATATTATATAGTATTATATTATCTTAATATATATAAAAATAAAAAACACGTTTATGTGTTAGGGGTGAACTCTTCAATGCCCCAACAGATTTTCGCCTTCCACCCCACAAAATATTTGTAAAAGACCCGCGCGTGTTTTTATATATATTCTACCGCGGTAAATGCTACGCCCCTTTCAGAAATAGTGATTCGTCCGACAGATGGCGCAATTTTTATTTTTTTTGTGTGTTTTGCACCGTAACTCAAGAACTACTGAACCGATTTTGACTACACTTCATATACATGCTCTATAGGGCGTGAGTAGTGTTTCTGTGTAGTTTGAAGTTCGTCCGACAGATGGCGCCATATTTAGTTTTTTTTTGTGATTTTGCAATGTAACTCAAGAACTACTGCACCGATTTAGAGCAAACTTTATATACATGCTCTATGGGGCGTGAGTAGTGTTTCTGTGTAGTTTGAAGTTCGTCCGACAGATGGCGCCATATTTAGTTTTTTTTTTGTGATTTTGCACCATAAGTCAAGAACTACTGCAGCGATTTAGACCAAACTTTATATACATGCTCTATGGGGCGTGAGGAGCGTTTCTGTGTAGTTTGAAGTTCGTCCGGCAGATGACGCAATATTTAGTTTATTCGTGGGCAAAATCCAATTTTCATATTGTACCACCAATGCCATATACGAGAGCGGTTCGGGAACTTCTTAGCCTATCAATGAAAGAGAATAGTTAGTTTTTCAAAAATATTTTTATTTTACAATATAATCTCCTGAAACTTCAATACACTTAGTCCAACGCTTTTCTAGCAATTCTATCCCTTGATTAAAATAGTTTTCCTCAAGGTCTTCAAAATAGTGGTTTACAACTGTAATTGCATCTTCATTTGAGGTAAAACGCTTGCCAGCAAGGAATTTTTTTAGATTGGGGAACAGGTAAAAGTCACTGGGAGCCAAATCAGGAGAATAAGGTGGGTGGCCAAGCAACTCGTACTTTAATTCGTTGATTTTAGCCATTGTTAAAACACTCTTGTGCGCTGGTGCGTTGTATTGATGAAAAATTATTTTTTTGTGTTGTAAGCCAGGACGTTTTTCTCGAATTCGTACATTTAATTGATCCAAAAGGTTGCAATAGTACTCTGAATTTATTGTTTTACCCTTTTACAGATAGTCAATCAATAAAATACCTTTGAAGTCCCAAAAAACCGTTGCCATAACCTTACCAGCCGATTGAATTGTTTTTGCCTTCTTTGGGGCACTTCCTCCATCTTCAGTCCATTGTTTGGATTGTTCTTTTGTCTCTGGAGTATAGTGGTGGATCCATGTCTCATCAACAGTTATGAAACGACGCTTAAAATCCATTTTATTTCGCTTAAAACGATCCAAAGAAGCTTGAGAAATGTTCATTGTTATGCGTTTTTGGTCGACTGTTAAAAAATGCGGCACCCATCTTGCAGAAAGCTTTTTCATCTGTAGTTCTTCATGCAAAATTAAATGGACTCGATCATTTGAGATGCCCATGATATTAGCTATTTCACGCACTTTTATTCGTCGATCATTTAATACCATATCATGCACTTTGGCTACAATTTCTGTTGTTGTTGCTGTTTTTGGACGTCCACTACGTGGTTCATCTTCAATGCTTGTACGACCACGTTTAAATTCAGCAACCCAATTTTTTACTGTTGCATATGAAGGAGCACTTTCACCTAACACATTCACCATATCAATATGAATTTCTTGTCCCGATAAACCTTTTTTATGTAATTATTTAATGACACCACGCATTTCTAATTTTTCCATTGTTAAAAAATCGCGGATGCGTCTTTTGTGAACACCTGTTTCTATATGAAGGAGTTGCCAGATCGAGACAAAATTTAACATGTGTTCATAGCAGAGATGGAAGTTTCCAAAACACTTAACTTTTTTCTGTTTATATCGCGCTTTTTGTGCTAGGCTAAGAAGTTTCCGAACCGCCCTCGTACAACACTAATGTTTGCTTAGGGCCAGCAACGCGGACCGGGGTCAACTAGTATAATTTATATAGAATAAAAAACAAAAAAATTCTTAACAAAAATAGAATATTTGGAATTTAATATAATTACTACAACTGTATGTTATCAGAGTAATTTTTCTGTGAAAAAATGCAATTTTTGAATTGTAAATAAACTCGCGCCCTTGCCCGCTTGTAGCAAGCAGCCTTGTGTGTGTCTGTGCGTGTATATTCAATTCAACTTTCTATTGATATGTAATAAATTGTATTCACATGGCAATTAAAGTTCTGTTAACATAAGGAAAAATGTTAAACATTTAATCCTTTCACTGACTTCAAGCAGCAAGCACACTCCCTTTCCGTGATAATTAAACAAAAATAAAATGCAAAAATTTCCTAAAGGAGCGGTTCAAGTTTTAATAAACATGTTGTTACTCACTACACACACCATAACTAAACACAATGGATTCCATGCAGAAGAAATAAATAGGGTTTTGTTTCGGTCACTAAATGAATAAAAATAAAAATGGTATAGTTTATGATCGCATGCCAAGATCTGATGATAATAAAAAAGCGTAAAATCACGTTTAACTTTTTAACGAAAAAAAAAACCAAAAAAGAAAAATTGAAAAATTTTGCTTTGTTAATTTTAATGTTTTGTCATTCGTTCATTCGTTCAAACATTTAATTTCCATTAAATTCTATCATTCATATTTTTCTAACATTTTTATTGGTTGTATTTGTATTTGTATTTAAATTAGCATGTTTAACCATAATTATTGTTAGCTAAGCAAGATGTCCTGTGGCCTTTAACTGTTAGTGTTTCCATAACAGATTTCTTCCGGTTTGTTTTACATTAAAAATTTGATTTCTGTACGTTATTTTGTAAATTACTTTTATAGAAAAATTGCGTGTGAAGATATGTATATTTCTAGGACTATTCACAAGTAAGAAACTTTAATTGGTTAAATAAAAAAAAATATTAGAAGTTGCTAAAGATTTCGAAGTACATATGTAACTTAAATTAAATATGGAAAAAAACTTCTGTGCTTATGAAATTTAGGGTAATTTATCGACTGCACGTTTATTTAGTAAAAATTTCCAAATCGTTAATAGCAGTTTGGATGATGAAAGTTTTCTTGCAGCAATTTTTAATTTTATTCTTAAGACTTGCATTTGTATTCTCTTACATATTTATTTTTATACGTATAAACGTGTATGTAAGTGCGAACTAGATTACAAAACTCATTTCGCAGGATGACTTTTCGTCATCTCAGGTCAAATTTAGTTGATAAAAACTACCCAAGGCCCAACTATAATATGCCTTAGCTGGCTTAAGCTAATGTCAGAATTGAATGATAAACTTGGCAAACTCCAAAGCAATTAAGATGTGACTTTTGGGTGTTCACAATGTGCTTGCAAGAACTTAAGCAGCAGAACTACCTCTTTTCAAAGTAAGATTTGTTGGAAACTACTCCTTTTTCACATCGAAGCTACACGTCATGTCGCCAAATCAAACGTTAGGCGCTAAACAAGTTGACAAATCGGCTTTTTGGCGAGAAATTGCCATATCTGACAGCCCTGGAGAAACACAAATGTAAAAAGTACGATAGAGAGATTGAGAGAGAGAGAGAGAGCGAAAATACGCATGATTAAAGGCCGAGTCACATAGAATCCATCATACATTCAACTTCGCCTTTTTCAACTGACATTAACGCAACAACGGAGAAGGTTGGCACAATAACATTTGAACAGCTTATATAGGATTTTTCTCCATTTTATTCTTTAAACTTGAATTTTTTTGTGTGCTCCCATTTTCTGAGCTAATAAGGCCAAAACGTTTCGTCATTTGTTTGTTGACTTCTTCAAGGGATTTTTTTTTCGTAATAATTGTTAAAATTTTTACATTAAAATATTTTAATGTTTAAAAATCAAATTTTCCTTAAACACGTTAGAATTGACAAACACATGAACAAATTAAATTACACTGTTCTGCACGAAAATTGGCCCTGAGACCGCTTCAACTGATTCTTATGTAAATTGACCTTCTGAAACTGAATATGAGCTCCGTTTTGCCCCATCACCCATCCTTTTCGGAAAACTACTCCTTCTCCCCACTTTTTTTATTTACTTATGCAATTTAAAAATTATAAATTTATTGAGCAATACTTTTTATAATTTTTTTTTTCAAAATATTTCGGATCCAAAGTCTTCATCTTTACCTTCAGTTGGTGCTTGCTTCAAGTTTCGCTTACAATAGACCAGCAGTATACTGCCAAAATGCTAGCATTCAACTTTCTGAAAAATCTTTTCTCAAACTGAGCGATGTCTTGATGAAATCGTTACCTTTGTTCATCAGAATCTGCTCCTAATTTGCAGGAAAAAGTTTAGAAATGCAGGAAGTGCAAGAAGTGCACTCGCACCTGAGAAATGTTACACTTATAGGCTGACAGCAACTCCTGAACATGTTACCACTTTTGTTACCCAAAAAGTTCACACACACATTTTAAAATGCATGCCAAGCTCGTTTTATTAGATTCAGGAGTTCAACTAACGTTGAATCTTGGAAAAGTTGCCTGATATGGGATCTTACGAACACTACTTCTTTGACACTACTTCTAGCGACACTAAGCCGAGGAAATTTAGTTTTTAAAAATCTAAATCCATTGCCTTGTCTCTACTTGACAGAGTCATAAAGTACCTTCAGTTCTGTCATTAATTCATTTGAATCTGCACAGAACTCTTACTTTCTTTCGTCCTCCGAAATAAATAATTTCAAGGCTGACTGTCTGGTCCTCTGAAAAGAGATTTTTACTCCATTTTCTAGGAGATTCCACTGCGGAAATCGAGACCGAAGCAGCTGAGATTTACTCTTAGACAATTTCAAATCCCTAAAGAGAGCATTCAATTCTCACTGAGTGATGAAATTAGGTTGTCGATGGGCTAAATCAACTTGAAAATCCACATAATCTTTGCACGTTTCATTTGATCTCGAATCTTCGAAATCTGTTTCTGATTCTAGCTTATAGGTCTTTGGGGGGACTAGAACTGGCAAAGATTCTTTGTGAGAAACTGGAGCAGTAGTAGGGAAATGGGGATGCTGCGGCAATTAAACTTTTGAAATTTTAAAATTTTAATTACCCAAATTTTAAAATTCTTGGAAATTTGTGAAATTTGATACCCTTGAGTTTTCGGCGGCACGCTTTGATGTTTTTTTGTTTACATAAGGAATTTTTTGTTTACATTAGGAGTTTTTTTTTTTGTTTACATTAACCCTTGTGGGAACGGGTGATTTTTTTTTTGGGGGTTACATTAATTGTGTGAACGGGTGATTTTGTTTTTTGTGGGAATACGTTAAGTGGGTTCATAGGTTGGAGGTTTTTCTTTTTGTAATGTATGTATGTATATGACGACGGGAAAATCATGAATATGATTTTTCCTAGTACCAACGGGAAAATCATGAATATGATTTTTCCTATTACTAATGGGGGTGAAATAGTGAAAATTATTTTTTCCTAATGCCGACGGCAATGCATGAATATTTTTCCTAATGCCGACGGCAAAACATGATTATTATTTTTTTCAAATGCCGACGGGAAAATGATTTTTCATAATTCCGACGGGAATTATTATTGCTAATGCTAATATAGGAGTTGAAGACAGGCCGTGATTTGGGTGGGTGGAGTTGTTGTTGTAATATATAACCGAGGGAGTTTATGGATGTGTCTGTCTGTCTGTCTGTTGTGCGAGGCTGTGATTAGCCGGGGGAGCGTGGTGTAGTTGAGGTAGATAGATTCGGTGTATGTGTGTATACCTGTCTGTTGGAATTTGTGTGAGGGTATGATTGACAGGGGGCGGGGTGTAGTTGAGGTAGATCGACTGCGTGTATGCAGGTGTTGCAAGTCTGTAGGAATTTAAGGCTTATAGTGATTTGGGGTAGGTGAGGATGTTGTTGTACGAGTAGTATGTATCCATGGGAATTTGTGGCTGTGTCTGTCCGGAGGAATTTAAGCGAGGCTGTTATTGGGAGTGGGTGTGGTGTAGTTGAGGTTGATCAACTGCGTGTATGTATGTCTATATGTTTGTAGGAGCTTAAGGCTGATCGTGATTTGGGAGAGGTGAGGGTGTTGTTGTAATATGTATACGTAGGAATCTGTATGTATGTATGTCTGTAAAAAATTAAGGCTGATCATGATTTAGGGTAGGTGAGGTTGGTGTAGTAATATGTCTGTGTGTATGTACATATGTTTGTAGAAGTTTAATGCTATTAGTGATTTGAGGATAGGCGAGGGTGTTGTCGTACGAGTGATATGTACCCGTGGGAATCTGTATGCATGTTCGTAGGAGTTTAAGGCTGATCGTGATTTGTGTTGTTGTCAGTGTTGTTTGTAGGAATGACCGTGAGAATTTTTGTATGCATATCTGTAGGAATTTGAGGTTGGCCGTGTTTTGTGAGGGGTGGTGTGTTGTTGAAATAATTTGAATTTTTCTTAGATGAAATCTGGTATATATGTGTGTGTGTGTGTGTGCGTGTGTGTGCGTATGATTTTCTCACGCTAGTAGTTTTATGTACGTAGAAATAAATTGTATTCAATATCGAGATTTGGTTCTATA
Source organism: Tachina lurida (assembly GCA_944452675.1). Taxonomy (NCBI): domain Eukaryota; kingdom Metazoa; phylum Arthropoda; class Insecta; order Diptera; family Tachinidae; genus Tachina; species Tachina lurida. Next base: position 29,171,385 of record OX101753.1, on the reverse strand, counting down.
AAATATTTTCATATATCTGATACATATACATAAGTATATTTTCATACTCAAGGTTGCTGGGTATTTTGTCATGCTTAAAATTGTGTATATTTTCATACTCAAGGTTGCTGGGTATTTTGTCATGCTTAAAATTGTCCAGCTTTAAAGTCTGCCTACGAGAAATTTGTTTATATTACAGATTTTGTTTATTTAACTACGTCCGGCTTCTTTCCCTGAACTTCTTTTCATACGATCATGGGAATTTATAGTTTCTCTGTCCATAATAAGGTCGTTTAGCTTGGGCATGTGCTCTGACTGAATGGTTTGCGTTATTCATATATTTTTATGATGTAGATATGTAAGTGTGATTGTCAAGATCTAATAAATATTTGAGTATTGATAAGAAATTTGATATTATGTGTACATACATATCTACAAATTGATTTTATGTATGTATGTACATATGTATGTACATACAAATAAGTGTTTGCCTCCGTGTTTGAATACATTTTTTTTGTTTTTGTTGTTGTTCTAAATATTCGCCTGGTCTTTTATATATAGATGTCAAATATCTTCATAGTTTTTTTTTTTATTTGAAATTAAAAAACGTTGATTTAATTTTTATCTGTATTTACTTCAAAGTTTGTGAGGATTTGCTGTTTTAAGTAAAACTAAATTCCTTAAGATACATACTTTAGAATAATAGTAACTATAATAGAAATATTTCCTATATTTAATTTACATTTGTTTAAAGTTGATGCAGCTTATCTTCATTCTTAGAAATATTTTGATACAAAATTTTTTCCAGCCGTAGGCTTTTTTCATCACCTTTTACATTTATTTTAGAATATCTTGCATTGCCTTTTATACATTTATAAACATTTTTAAATGAAACTGATCCAGCAGTCCAGCTTATGTAATGATAGTTTTTTGTTAGCCAGCTTGCTTCTTTTTTTTATTTTTTATTGATTATTGAGTTTTATAACGAAATTATTATATTCGTAATTGTTGAAAACAATCGCTACTTCTTTTGCGATGAAATCATTTGAATTACTTTTGAAACCTTGTACGTATATAAAAATTATGTTGTTTTCCATATTACTCAATTTATAAGACTTTTCGAATTTGACCTTTGATAGGTATATATATTCTAGTATATGATCATGAATAAGAATACAGTAAGCTGATTTCTTTGCTTACTATTTCAAATTAAAATTTTATTCAATTAGCCTGATATTGAATAAAAGGAGCTTTTTTATCTTAAACTCTGGTACAGGTAGAAACGCATGAGATTCTTTCATATACTACCTTTGCTGGAATCTTAGATACATGTAATAACTATATAGAATTGCATTACGTTTATTTTTAAATTTTATGTTAGGATTATCATCATATGGATATGAGACTGAACTTAAATGTACTTTTAAATTAGTTAATTCATAATGAATAATCTTATTTTCTTCTTGAATAGCGAACAACAGAAAACGAAGTCGTTTTCTTACAATTTAGGTCTAACCTCTCAACTGGTCCTCTAGTATACAATATGACTTTATATGTCAACATTTCTGACTCCTCTTTGTCAGCGTTAGGGATAATTAATTTTAAACTTTTTATTCTTCAAATTGTGTTACTTCATACTGATAATATGTTTAAGTACATTAATAATGTACGAGTATATGTTTATTTTATGACGGGTCCCTATAGCTTTTATTTGATGTTCTAGATGAAGTGTTTTTTTTTTCTAATTTTATTAAAGTTTAGCGTATTGCGTATATATTTCTAATATATTTAAGTGAGCTTTTTGTACCTGTCAGACAGAGTGTACGTATCAGTTGATCAGTCAGTCTCTCTTTTTATTTTATTAATTTTTTCTTCTAATGTGTCACTACTATTTTTTCAGATTTTACTACTTGAAATAGAAAATATTTATATAATTTTAAAAGTATTAATATATACATACATATAGGTAAATATATGTATGTACGTAAAAATTAGTTCATATACAAAGAAATACATCTTTAATAATCAACTATTCTAGAAAATCGATCTAAAATAACACATTTACCTCCATCATCATTTCACCGTCAGTGTTTTCATAAAGTGTTAGAAACATTGGAATATCTATGTTTAGGAGAATTTTTACTTCAAGTGTTTCTATATAAGATTTGGTGTTTGACCCCTTGACGTTATTGTGGTTAACGTAGGCTGCGTTGTATCGCATTCAGATGTAATAATTTCTCACTTAGAAAAGGTCCTCATTACCATCAATCATACCTGTATATAATACATTCATGAGTTGAGTTGATTTAGATACAATTGCTGTCTACAAATTAATGATTAGAAAAAAGCTTTCTCATCACATTCTAACAGGTTTTAATATTTTGCTAGCATGCATGCTTTAGCATGCTATTCTATCAATAGTGAGGCGAGAGTCCGACATATAGTGGTGTTTCAATTAAAAATCTATACAATTAGAATTACGAATTCACTCTTTTGAATTTTTGACAAAGTAGATACATATGTATGTATGTATTTCACTTGCCACAAACTCTTAAAATTTCTGTACTTATAAAAATATGATGTCAGGAATTTTTTTAAATCATACATGCTTCGGCATGCTTCCAATATTTTTCTCGGTAAATTTATTTCATACTCATACAGATACAGATATAAAGTAAGATCTGTTTACATTCCATTTTACAATTTATGCATGCTTCAGCATGATTCTAGTTGAAGTCTGTATTTATTTAGTAAGTTTGTTTGATACCCATTCATACACATGTACATTGTTAAAGATTGGATATCAAAATCCAATTTTCTTAGTTTATCTAGAAATGAACAAAGTGAATATCTTTTATAATAACCATATTCACACTTTAAAATTTTGTGTGCTAGAGCTTTCGAAATGGAAAATGTACACCTTTTACTACAAAAATTGATAATATGATGTGTTGCTGAATATTTTGAACTCTTAAGTTTTCACAATATTTCATACAGACCATCAAGTTTAGAGAATTGTAGTATATTAAGCTATTTATCTTCCCTGAGACCTAACATTCCTAATCAATCCTTCAAAAAACCAATACAAACTAGATTTTTCCTTTTTAATTTTATTTATATTTTCATTGAATTTCAACATTTTGTACCTCTTCAAATTACTGTATACTGTATTTTGCACCTTTTTCTCATTCGTTGAGTTAACTTTAATCGCAAATATTTCAATGATGAGATGAACTTTTCTATTGTAGGCATTAAGTAAATCTTTGTGTATATCAATCCACTTATATGAACCATTATACCTAAATTCTTAACACATAATTCCTTTTAATGATCTATTAATTTATTCTACTATTGATGCTTTCATATTATGAAATTTTTAATCCTCTGTTTATGCATGCATTTTGCAGTGTTTATTAAAAATTCTTTACCAACATCTATATGTATTTTTTTGTTTTGATACTCATATCATTTCAAAAATATTTTCCATTGCCTTGGTTTTTTTTTCGAGTGCAGCTTTTATTTTCAACGATACTCACAATATAAATTTTGAGAATGTGTCAGTTACAGTCAGCAAAAAATCAATAATTTCTATTTTCTCTAGAATAGCTACCCAGTTCACCTAAATCAGCTCCATAAAAGATCATCTATTCCATTCATTACATCACTACAATACACAAAAAATTTTATAAATTTATTATGGATTACGTTTACTAAATTTCTTTTTAAGGACATTGAGTTGTTTTACAGTTTTTTGGCGAGTGTTGTGATCTACTTGATACATTTTCAGCTATTTATACTAAAATGTAGTTAATTTTCCAATCTATAAATTTTATCGCTCAGCTGTTCAATTTGTTTGTCAAAAGATGATTTAATTTTTAGAATGTCTTTTTCAATTTTATACCTATCTTCTATCGTTAATTTTATTTCGCACTCCACTCCATTAATTTGCATTTGAATATATCCTTGAATTATATTAATGCCTTAAGCTTTATTATTAATTCATCCTTTAGTTTCTAGATTTGAGTTTCCAGAAACAATTTACTGATAACATTATTCTCCGTCAGTGAATGATGATGATTCTCTATGTATGCATTGGTAGAAATTATATATTTTATTTAGTTTTCAAAATCAAACTTGTCATAGTATTTTCACGTTTTATCAATCACTAAAGAAAATAAACCCACTTTTAAACTCCATATTTGACCATCAACTTGTATTTTATCTTTATTCAGTTTTAGATTTCTATCACCAAATTCCCATTCATTATTGAAATCTTTAGGTGAGTCATAGTTTGTATCTAATTCATTTCTTCCTTTCAAGACTAATAAGTTAATATAAGTATCTTCGGTGTTGGAAAGCTGTGGGTAAAAATCATCTTCTTCATCATCATAATCATTCACAGTATTAGCATCATTAAATAAGATGGTATTATCAAATATTGTTCCTTTTGAAAGTTTCTTTAACTTCTTTCTATCTTGACTGATGGTTTCTGAGGCTTTAATACTTATACTATTTTCAGATTCTATATTGTTTTTACTTTGTTCTTTCTTGTGTATTGTTTCAATATTTTTAGAACTATTCATGAATTCTTTGAGAGGTTCTGTTTTAGGATCAAATATACATATCTCTTAGTTGTTCACGTGTATCTATTTCACCAGTTTTTATACTACGAAGCTTTTTCTTCAAGACGCTTCTTATCAACACCAACTGTTTAAAATTTTCTCATACATGTTTAATAATAGCAAATAAGAGGTATCAGCTATTAGATCAAGTACCACCTATTAGATCAGCTATCAGATCAGCTTATCAGGAGCTGGACTGGTTTTCAGATCAGCTTATCAGGAGCTGGTCTGGTTTTCAGATCAGCTTATCAGGAGCTGGTCTGGTTTTCAGATCAGCTTATCAGGACCTGATCTGGTTTTCAGATCAGCTTATCAGGACCTGATCTGGTTTTCAGATCAGCTTATCAGGAGCTGGTCTGGTTTTCAGATCAGCTTATCAGGACCTGATCTGGTTTTCAGATCAGCTTATCAGGAGCTGGTCTGGTTTTCAGATCAGCTTATCAGGACCTGATCTGGTTTTCAGATCAGCTTATCAGGACCTGATCTGGGTTTCAGATCAGCTTATCAGGAGCTGGTCTGGTTTTACGATCAGCTTATCAGGAGCTGGTCTAGTTTTCAGATCAGGTTATCAGGTATCAAATCAGATTATCTGTTTCAGATTGGGTTATCAGTTTACAAGTAGCTGAACACTTATAACATCTAGATGAAGGAAGTTTAAGGTCAGATAAAATGTGAAAAACTATACTGTTATGTAGTCAAGTTATTTTCTAAGACGATCGTCACTTAATTCAGTATCTTTGCTTATAATCAAAATTCCATATTTTTAATACCAACAAGATTTATATTTTTCTCACATTACTTAAACATTCTAACTACATTATGATTATTTCCTATCAAATGTATGGTGATTCTGGTATAAATTTGACATTAGTAGAATGCATCAACATTCTTATCTTACCCCATACAAAAATATGCTTCTCACAACATGGTTAAATATCATATTGGTATTACTTCTAGCTTTCTTAAAAGAAATAACAGATTCATTATCTCTAAATGTGTAATACCTATGACTTTCATTAATGAAATTAATTTCTACAGCAATTCATATTTAGATTGTCTTTGAGTATAAATATGAAGATGATTTCAAGTTTTACTCCATCAAAACTTTCTAGCCAGCCAATCATAACATTATTATTATTTTTTTATTTATTTTTTTTTCGCAATTTGACAGACCAACTATTCTTGCACGAATAGAAATTGATAGAAGGGAACTATGATTTATTTTTGAGCTATCGTTTGATGACTCATCAAAATTTCGTATCATCCTATATTTAGGTTGTTTTACTAACCGCTTTTGTGTAACTAAATACATTTTATAAATATTATCTCTTATTATACAAAAAGTAAAATAATACAGCTTTTCGATTTCAGAAAATATTTTCTAAAATCGTGTAGCTGCATTATTTTACTTTTTGTATAATAAGAGATAATATTTATAAAATGTATTTAGTTACACAAAAGCGGTTAGTAAAACAACCTAAATATAGGATGATACGAAATTTTGATGAGTCATCAAACGATAGCTCAAAAATAAATCATAGTTCCCTTCTATCAATTTCTATTCGTGCAAGAATAGTTGGTCTGTCAAATTGCGAAAAAAAAATAAATAAAAAAATAATAATAATGTTATGATTGGCTGGCTAGAAAGTTTTGATGGAGTAAAACTTGAAATCATCTTCATATTTATACTCAAAGACAATCTAAATATGAATTGCTGTAGAAATTAATTTCATTAATGAAAGTCATAGGTATTACACATTTAGAGATAATGAATCTGTTATTTCTTTTAAGAAAGCTAGAAGTAATACCAATATGATATTTAACCATGTTGTGAGAAGCATATTTTTGTATGGGGTAAGATAAGAATGTTGATGCATTCTACTAATGTCAAATTTATACCAGAATCACCATACATTTGATAGGAAATAATCATAATGTAGTTAGAATGTTTAAGTAATGTGAGAAAAATATAAATCTTGTTGGTATTAAAAATATGGAATTTTGATTATAAGCAAAGATACTGAATTAAGTGACGATCGTCTTAGAAAATAACTTGACTACATAACAGTATAGTTTTTCACATTTTATCTGACCTTAAACTTCCTTCATCTAGATGTTATAAGTGTTCAGCTACTTGTAAACTGATAACCCAATCTGAAACAGATAATCTGATTTGATACCTGATAACCTGATCTGAAAACTAGACCAGCTCCTGATAAGCTGATCGTAAAACCAGACCAGCTCCTGATAAGCTGATCTGAAACCCAGATCAGGTCCTGATAAGCTGATCTGAAAACCAGATCAGGTCCTGATAAGCTGATCTGAAAACCAGACCAGCTCCTGATAAGCTGATCTGAAAACCAGATCAGGTCCTGATAAGCTGATCTGAAAACCAGACCAGCTCCTGATAAGCTGATCTGAAAACCAGATCAGGTCCTGATAAGCTGATCTGAAAACCAGATCAGGTCCTGATAAGCTGATCTGAAAACCAGACCAGCTCCTGATAAGCTGATCTGAAAACCAGACCAGCTCCTGATAAGCTGATCTGAAAACCAGACCAGCTCCTGATAAGCTGATCTGATAGCTGATAGCTGATCTAATAGGTGGTACTTGATCTAATAGCTGATACCTCTTATTTGCTATTATTAAACATGTATGAGAAAATTTTAAACAGTTGGTGTTGATAAGAAGCGTCTTGAAGAAAAAGCTTCGTAGTATAAAAACTGGTGAAATAGATACACGTGAACAACTAAGAGATATGTATATTTGATCCTAAAACAGAACCTCTCAAAGAATTCATGAATAGTTCTAAAAATATTGAAACAATACACAAGAAAGAACAAAGTAAAAACAATATAGAATCTGAAAATAGTATAAGTATTAAAGCCTCAGAAACCATCAGTCAAGATAGAAAGAAGTTAAAGAAACTTTCAAAAGGAATAATATTTGATAATACCATCTTATTTAATGATGCTAATACTGTGAATGATTATGATGATGAAGAAGATGATTTTTACCCACAGCTTTCCAACACCGAAGATACTTATATTAACTTATTAGTCTTGAAAGGAAGAAATGAATTAGATACAAACTATGACTCACCTAAAGATTTCAATAATGAATGGGAATTTGGTGATAGAAATCTAAAACTGAATAAAGATAAAATACAAGTTGATGGTCAAATATGGAGTTTAAAAGTGGGTTTATTTTCTTTAGTGATTGATAAAACGTGAAAATACTATGACAAGTTTGATTTTGAAAACTAAATAAAATATATAATTTCTACCAATGCATACATAGAGAATCATCATCATTCACTGACGGAGAATAATGTTATCAGTAAATTGTTTCTGGAAACTCAAATCTAGAAACTAAAGGATGAATTAATAATAAAGCTTAAGGCATTAATATAATTCAAGGATATATTCAAATGCAAATTAATGGAGTGGAGTGCGAAATAAAATTAACGATAGAAGATAGGTATAAAATTGAAAAAGACATTCTAAAAATTAAATCATCTTTTGACAAACAAATTGAACAGCTGAGCGATAAAATTTATAGATTGGAAAATTAACTACATTTTAGTATAAATAGCTGAAAATGTATCAAGTAGATCACAACACTCGCCAAAAAACTGTAAAACAACTCAATGTCCTTAAAAAGAAATTTAGTAAACGTAATCCATAATAAATTTATAAAATTTTTTGTGTATTGTAGTGATGTAATGAATGGAATAGATGATCTTTTATGGAGCTGATTTAGGTGAACTGGGTAGCTATTCTAGAGAAAATAGAAATTATTGATTTTTTGCTGACTGTAACTGACACATTCTCAAAATTTATATTGTGAGTATCGTTGAAAATAAAAGCTGCACTCGAAAAAAAAAACCAAGGCAATGGAAAATATTTTTGAAATGATATGAGTATCAAAACAAAAAAATACATATAGATGTTGGTAAAGAATTTTTAATAAACACTGCAAAATGCATGCATAAACAGAGGATTAAAAATTTCATAATATGAAAGCATCAATAGTAGAATAAATTAATAGATCATTAAAAGGAATTATGTGTTAAGAATTTAGGTATAATGGTTCATATAAGTGGATTGATATACACAAAGATTTACTTAATGCCTACAATAGAAAAGTTCATCTCATCATTGAAATATTTGCGATTAAAGTTAACTCAACGAATGAGAAAAAGGTGCAAAATACAGTATACAGTAATTTGAAGAGGTACAAAATGTTGAAATTCAATGAAAATATAAATAAAATTAAAAAGGAAAAATCTAGTTTGTATTGGTTTTTTGAAGGATTGATTAGGAATGTTAGGTCTCAGGGAAGATAAATAGCTTAATATACTACAATTCTCTAAACTTGATGGTCTGTATGAAATATTGTGAAAACTTAAGAGTTCAAAATATTCAGCAACACATCATATTATCAATTTTTGTAGTAAAAGGTGTACATTTTCCATTTCGAAAGCTCTAGCACACAAAATTTTAAAGTGTGAATATGGTTATTATAAAAGATATTCACTTTGTTCATTTCTAGATAAACTAAGAAAATTGGATTTTGATATCCAATCTTTAACAATGTACATGTGTATGAATGGGTATCAAACAAACTTACTAAATAAATACAGACTTCAACTAGAATCATGCTGAAGCATGCATAAATTGTAAAATGGAATGTAAACAGATCTTACTTTATATCTGTATCTGTATGAGTATGAAATAAATTTACCGAGAAAAATATTGGAAGCATGCCGAAGCATGTATGATTTAAAAAAATTCCTGACATCATATTTTTATAAGTACAGAAATTTTAAGAGTTTGTGGCAAGTGAAATACATACATACATATGTATCTACTTTGTCAAAAATTCAAAAGAGTGAATTCGTAATTCTAATTGTATAGATTTTTAATTGAAACACCACTATATGTCGGACTCTCGCCTCACTATTGATAGAATAGCATGCTAAAGCATGCATGCTAGCAAAATATTAAAACCTGTTAGAATGTGATGAGAAAGCTTTTTTCTAATCATTAATTTGTAGACAGCAATTGTATCTAAATCAACTCAACTCATGAATGTATTATATACAGGTATGATTGATGGTAATGAGGACCTTTTCTAAGTGAGAAATTATTACATCTGAATGCGATACAACGCAGCCTACGTTAACCACAATAACGTCAAGGGGTCAAACACCAAATCTTATATAGAAACACTTGAAGTAAAAATTCTCCTAAACATAGATATTCCAATGTTTCTAACACTTTATGAAAACACTGACGGTGAAATGATGATGGAGGTAAATGTGTTATTTTAGATCGATTTTCTAGAATAGTTGATTATTAAAGATGTATTTCTTTGTATATGAACTAATTTTTACGTACATACATATATTTACCTATATGTATGTATATATTAATACTTTTAAAATTATATAAATATTTTCTATTTCAAGTAGTAAAATCTGAAAAAATAGTAGTGACACATTAGAAGAAAAAATTAATAAAATAAAAAGAGAGACTGACTGATCAACTGATACGTACACTCTGTCTGACAGGTACAAAAAGCTCACTTAAATATATTAGAAATATATACGCAATACGCTAAACTTTAATAAAATTAGAAAAAAAAAACACTTCATCTAGAACATCAAATAAAAGCTATAGGGACCCGTCATAAAATAAACATATACTCGTACATTATTAATGTACTTAAACATATTATCAGTATGAAGTAACACAATTTGAAGAATAAAAAGTTTAAAATTAATTATCCCTAACGCTGACAAAGAGGAGTCAGAAATGTTGACATATAAAGTCATATTGTATACTAGAGGACCAGTTGAGAGGTTAGACCTAAATTGTAAGAAAACGACTTCGTTTTCTGTTGTTCGCTATTCAAGAAGAAAATAAGATTATTCATTATGAATTAACTAATTTAAAAGTACATTTAAGTTCAGTCTCATATCCATATGATGATAATCCTAACATAAAATTTAAAAATAAACGTAATGCAATTCTATATAGTTATTACATGTATCTAAGATTCCAGCAAAGGTAGTATATGAAAGAATCTCATGCGTTTCTACCTGTACCAGAGTTTAAGATAAAAAAGCTCCTTTTATTCAATATCAGGCTAATTGAATAAAATTTTAATTTGAAATAGTAAGCAAAGAAATCAGCTTACTGTATTCTTATTCATGATCATATACTAGAATATATATACCTATCAAAGGTCAAATTCGAAAAGTCTTATAAATTGAGTAATATGGAAAACAACATAATTTTTATATACGTACAAGGTTTCAAAAGTAATTCAAATGATTTCATCGCAAAAGAAGTAGCGATTGTTTTCAACAATTACGAATATAATAATTTCATTATAAAACTCAATAATCAATAAAAAATAAAAAAAAGAAGCAAGCTGGCTAACAAAAAACTATCATTACATAAGCTGGACTGCTGGATCAGTTTCATTTAAAAATGTTTATAAATGTATAAAAGGCAATGCAAGATATTCTAAAATAAATGTAAAAGGTGATGAAAAAAGCCTACGGCTGGAAAAAATTTTGTATCAAAATATTTCTAAGAATGAAGATAAGCTGCATCAACTTTAAACAAATGTAAATTAAATATAGGAAATATTTCTATTATAGTTACTATTATTCTAAAGTATGTATCTTAAGGAATTTAGTTTTACTTAAAACAGCAAATCCTCACAAACTTTGAAGTAAATACAGATAAAAATTAAATCAACGTTTTTTAATTTCAAATAAAAAAAAAAACTATGAAGATATTTGACATCTATATATAAAAGACCAGGCGAATATTTAGAACAACAACAAAAACAAAAAAAATGTATTCAAACACGGAGGCAAACACTTATTTGTATGTACATACATATGTACATACATACATAAAATCAATTTGTAGATATGTATGTACACATAATATCAAATTTCTTATCAATACTCAAATATTTATTAGATCTTGACAATCACACTTACATATCTACATCATAAAAATATATGAATAACGCAAACCATTCAGTCAGAGCACATGCCCAAGCTAAACGACCTTATTATGGACAGAGAAACTATAAATTCCCATGATCGTATGAAAAGAAGTTCAGGGAAAGAAGCCGGACGTAGTTAAATAAACAAAATCTGTAATATAAACAAATTTCTCGTAGGCAGACTTTAAAGCTGGACAATTTTAAGCATGACAAAATACCCAGCAACCTTGAGTATGAAAATATACACAATTTTAAGCATGACAAAATACCCAGCAACCTTGAGTATGAAAATATACTTATGTATATGTATCAGATATATGAAAATATTTTATAGAACCAAATCTCGATATTGAATACAATTTATTTCTACGTACATAAAACTACTAGCGTGAGAAAATCATACGCACACACACGCACACACACACACACACATATATACCAGATTTCATCTAAGAAAAATTCAAATTATTTCAACAACACACCACCCCTCACAAAACACGGCCAACCTCAAATTCCTACAGATATGCATACAAAAATTCTCACGGTCATTCCTACAAACAACACTGACAACAACACAAATCACGATCAGCCTTAAACTCCTACGAACATGCATACAGATTCCCACGGGTACATATCACTCGTACGACAACACCCTCGCCTATCCTCAAATCACTAATAGCATTAAACTTCTACAAACATATGTACATACACACAGACATATTACTACACCAACCTCACCTACCCTAAATCATGATCAGCCTTAATTTTTTACAGACATACATACATACAGATTCCTACGTATACATATTACAACAACACCCTCACCTCTCCCAAATCACGATCAGCCTTAAGCTCCTACAAACATATAGACATACATACACGCAGTTGATCAACCTCAACTACACCACACCCACTCCCAATAACAGCCTCGCTTAAATTCCTCCGGACAGACACAGCCACAAATTCCCATGGATACATACTACTCGTACAACAACATCCTCACCTACCCCAAATCACTATAAGCCTTAAATTCCTACAGACTTGCAACACCTGCATACACGCAGTCGATCTACCTCAACTACACCCCGCCCCCTGTCAATCATACCCTCACACAAATTCCAACAGACAGGTATACACACATACACCGAATCTATCTACCTCAACTACACCACGCTCCCCCGGCTAATCACAGCCTCGCACAACAGACAGACAGACAGACACATCCATAAACTCCCTCGGTTATATATTACAACAACAACTCCACCCACCCAAATCACGGCCTGTCTTCAACTCCTATATTAGCATTAGCAATAATAATTCCCGTCGGAATTATGAAAAATCATTTTCCCGTCGGCATTTGAAAAAAATAATAATCATGTTTTGCCGTCGGCATTAGGAAAAATATTCATGCATTGCCGTCGGCATTAGGAAAAAATAATTTTCACTATTTCACCCCCATTAGTAATAGGAAAAATCATATTCATGATTTTCCCGTTGGTACTAGGAAAAATCATATTCATGATTTTCCCGTCGTCATATACATACATACATTACAAAAAGAAAAACCTCCAACCTATGAACCCACTTAACGTATTCCCACAAAAAACAAAATCACCCGTTCACACAATTAATGTAACCCCCAAAAAAAAATCACCCGTTCCCACAAGGGTTAATGTAAACAAAAAAAAAAACTCCTAATGTAAACAAAAAATTCCTTATGTAAACAAAAAAACATCAAAGCGTGCCGCCGAAAACTCAAGGGTATCAAATTTCACAAATTTCCAAGAATTTTAAAATTTGGGTAATTAAAATTTTAAAATTTCAAAAGTTTAATTGCCGCAGCATCCCCATTTCCCTACTACTTGGAGCTGAAGGAATATTCGAATGTTCAATAGTGTGCTTACTTCTTTCAGAGATCCCGTTAATAGAAGTCATACAATAGTAACAATCCGTGAGATGACACATAGGCACAGCAAATGATAATAATTTACGGGTGCCTTTAAGCCATTCAGTCGAGCTACTGTAACAAGTAGTGCAGCAAATTTTTGGGAGCCCAATGCTTACCTTGATCGCCAAAGTAGATTTTACAAGCAGTTTTAAAAAGCTGGGGAGGCATAGTTCAATAGTAAAACAAATTTCAATTCACAATGAAAAAATGACAACCGTTTTACTCAATTTAGACAATATAAGGGCACCGAATCCTCGTGCACAACACCGAGATATTGATTTTACGCTCGCTAGAAATGGATTTCAGTGGACTGAAGCTAGATAAAAGTGGTAGTGCAGAGCTATACACAGAGAAAAAACTGCCTCATAGAATCAATAAGGTTTTCTCTATAAAACGTTTTAAGGCTAAGGGATATCCCAGCAGAAAGAAGCGAAGATTTTTTCATAGAGATTCCTTATTGTTTTTAGGTCATAAATATTATAAATTTTATCAAGAAGAAAACCACATAACATCAAGAATAAATCTTATTCTTCAAAACTTTTTTTACTCAATTTCCGTTATTTTTGGCACCAAAAAAACAATACATAGAGATAAACTTCTTAGGTTTTCTTATAAATTGTAAACTAAAGGGATTTCTTATTGATTTTATTAGGTTGCCTTCTTGATTTTTTTAAAAAGGTTTTCTTCTTGATTTTATTAGGTTGCCTTATTGATTTTTCCAATAAAGTTTTCTTCTTGATTTTAGTAGGTTCCTATATGATTATGTTTAAAGCATCTTATTGATTTTTTTAATAAGGAAATCTTCTTGATTTTATGAGGTGTCTTGTTATCTTATTTCTATAAATAGACATAGAGACAATTTTTTTTCATGATCTTTTTCATTTTGGTATAAGAATGTTTGCACAATAATTTCAATATTCAATATTCAGGCTGCTTGTTGGCATATTGGTTAGAGTGCTTGTCTATCAGGTAGAAGATTGCTGGTTCAATACTTGGTGAGTAAGTTAGTTAAGCATATAACCTAACGTGTATGTATGTATGTATAAATAAATAACATCTACAACATACTACATACATACATACATATGTATATGGTATAGAATTAAAATGAAAATACACAAGTACAGAGAATAAAGACGCAATTTTTTTTATTTTTTTATTGAAAAAATCAATAAGATAACCTCATAAAAACTACAAGATTTCTTCTTGATTTTATCAAAAAGGTTTTCTCTATGAAATTAATAAGATTTCCTTATTGAAAAAAAAAACTATAGAGATTTCTTATTAATTTTGTTCTATTTTATGAGGTATTTAGTAGGCATTGTTTTCTCTGTGCAGTGGACTGAAGCTAGATAAAAGTGGTAGTGCAGAGATATAGAAAAATTTAACAGCTAAAATAATTTTTTATATATTCTAAATTGAATTCAGGGCCATAAAATCATCGAAATTACTGCGGGGTGAACCCTCGAAAATGGTGGGCGATGAAGAAAAACGGATATCATGTTCGGTTTTAGGAGGTCAATTTAGATAAGAATCAGCTGAAACGGTGTCAGGGCTCCTTCCCTTTTTATTTTTTGTGTTATTAAACAAAGTTTAGATTTTCTCGATTGCAACAATGTAATTTTTTTATTTATATCTCTTATTCTATTTTTTCTGCGACAAAACCTAAATCAGGAATATAAAAAAAAAAATCCAACTTGCCAAACATGTGTGCTTTGTGTTGACGTACTGAATGTGGCAAAGCTGTCAAACGAAAAAGCGAGGTATGTCGGATTCCATGTGATACGGCTTTTAAGAAAAAATTTTTTTTAAGAGTTTTCTTCATAATTTTCCAGTAATTTTGAACACTCAACATATTAGAGAATTCAAGTTTGTTACAAAGTCTTATTCCTTTTTATAGTATTTTGTAAGAGCTTATGGTATTTTTTCTACAATGGTGGTATTCGGTATTTAATGCAAATTGGCTTGCGTAAGCGTAAATGCAAAATATCGTAGCTTTTCTTGGGATTGTGAGTGTATTTTGTTGTTAGATTTTAAAGAAAAGCTATATGTATGCTATTTTGCATTTACACTCATGCAAGACCATTTGCATTGAACACCGAATACAACCAATATAATAATATCATAATTATCTAATTTGTATAAAAATTTATTAACTAAAAACGTCAGCTGTGACCCGTATTATTAGCTGATTGTATCTTAATAATTGAATTCAAAACGCATTGCATCGGAACAACGAAACTCTAATAACTCTTTCATGAGCAGAAAAACAGCTTGATGTTCTTGTTTTTCATTTTCATTGTTATCATTATTATGTTGTCACATGTGAATTGAGGCATAATTAAAGTATTTAGTAACAGTTTTAAATAGCAGTCCTTGTAACGGTAACACACACACACACACACACACACACACACACTGTGTTCATGGGAAGGGGTTGAAATGTTTACTTGGCTTGTAAAAAGCCTTACAGCTCCTGTTGATTAGTGTTGTTGTTGTTGTTGTTGTTTTATATACTTATTCTCTTCCTTTTTTTCAGGAATAGCAAATATTGGAAAAAAAAAGACGCTCAATGTTTACATTTCAATTTTAATGTCGTACAATGAAATCGAAACGTTTGTTTTTTTATTTTTTGCTTCATACACGTACCTTCAAAAGCAACTCGCTCGCAATGCTGATCAAACATTATCCCACAATTAAAGGCTTTTAAAAATGTGTGGCATACACCCCTTTGAGTCTTCAAATTGCACTCTAGCATGGGTCCTTGTGTGTCTTGTTGTCTGTGGGCACGTGTGCTTAAATGTTGGAATTTAGGTCTGGGTATTGCTTTCATAGAATAAGTATGCATGTGTTAGTTTGTGTAACAATTTAACCGCAAAATTTATTCATGATTTTGATAATGTATTTTTTCTTTGATCCTTGATTTTTCCCCATTTAGCTTCTGTTTACTTTAATTTTTTTTCTTTCAAAAGTTGAAGGCGTTTCCTTAAACATGTTCGTTCACCCCTTTCATGCTTGCAACAATGTTTAAGGTTGCGCAATTTTCGAGAGCAAATTACAATCCTTACATATGTTGGCAAACAATTTTCGGATTATCAGATTTACAATAATTTAAAAATGAATTGCGGTTTTTGTTTTTGATGGATTTTATTGCCAGCAAACAGATGGAGTGATTCTCAGTGCTTTAAAGAATCAATCAAAAGTATTGCTGAAAGTAATATGCCCCGAGTAAGCTTTTCTTGTGTAATATTAAAGAAAAAAATTGCTTTTTTATACGAGTATTCTCTTAACATTTTAAGTCTCATTGTTAATGCAGTTTTCCAGCTAACCTAGTAGTTAAACTTTTGGCATAATAAGGTGTTCTTAATGACCAATATTTTGCAGCAAATTTTTCCTGGAATAACATGAAGACAAACCCAGTCCCAGATGACCTTAAAATACAACAACTGCTCGCTTACAAGGACATCATAAATACTATAAATATAAAATACTCATATTATGAAAAATACACATTGAGTGGGTCGGCTAATAAATTAAAGGGCACCTTTTACTTCGAATAGCTGAAGCTAAGGGGACATATTATTTGCCTTTTCAGGTTAATATTGAAAAAGAAAATATTAGGAGCAACGACACAAAACTTTTAGGCCATATAATTTCTTAAACTTGAATAAGAGCATTTCAACAAGAGGGTTTAAGCTAATATCAAATTTTAAGGGGCGTGGTCTTTTCAAATACGAAATAGTGTCAATTTGAAACATCCAAAGCGTGTGGTAAGTTTTATAAGAATCCATTTGGTAGCAGTGCGTAAACTGACAAATAAAAATTTAAGGGCGCGTCCAACGCCCCTTTTTTAAACTTCAGATTTTTTCAACCCAAATGCCCAAGTTGTGTCCGAAGTCTCGTTCTAATAGATTGAGCGTCAGTAATTACATAAAATAATAATAATTATATTAAATTTTAATAGGCCTGGACAAGACCTCTTCTTTTTAACTTGACTTTGTGTCATTATCAGGACCAGGATTTTAATAACCTAGAAAATTCGAAGAAATGTCACCCGAAATTGACAAAATTACTCGTGCCTTAAAACCGCTAAAAAAAACTACTCAAAGGCCTAAAGAAATGCACTTCAAACTTGTTTATTTCAATCAATTAGCTGTGAATATCACTATAACTTTATATGCTTTTTTATAAGATTTTTATAATTTGAATTGGCATTCCCCTCACCCAATTCTGCCCATTTTTTTTTAATTTTTACAACCCAACCACAATGTTTACCCTTTCAGAAAAAAAATATTGATATCAAGAAGTATAGTAGAGCAGAGTTTTTGATTTTATATAAGTAAGCAACAATAAATGGAGATGGTTATTTCTTTGTCTTATCATATCTGTGGCAATATGGAATAATAGCATAAGTCGACTTAAACAAAACAGTGTTTTTGAGAAGTTTTGACACTACCGCTATGACATTAAAATGATCGATCTAACGCATGATTCTACTTTTGTGTGATCCTTTCCATCCACGTCGTTAGCTAAAATGCAAAAAGGCGTAACTAACAAAAATATAATTTAAGCAAACTTCTAGTTAAGTCCCCTTTTTTTTGCTAATGAAAGCGTAATTTTTGATCACAGAAGTGTAAAATTTTGTCAAAACATGTACATTAATGAAAAACTGGATTTTTAATTTTTTTATTAGTTAGACCTTTTTGCATTTTAGCTAACGATATGTAGCATTTTAGCCACTTCGAATGCAAACTGGAAAAAATACAGCGTTTCCTTAAGTCTACTTAAGCTACTATTCCATATTACCACAGATGTAATCTCATACCGAGGGTCTCCGTACAGGCCTGCTCAAAATGCCGCAAACGAGAATTTATCTCTTAATGTTTGTCAATTTTGACTATGCATGAGATATAGAGAGAGAGAGAGAGAGAGATAGAGAGAAAAAAGGAGTAGGTTAACAATTCGTCTCTATTTTTTTAGGTGTGTAACTTCATAACTCGTACATTTTAGACCGATTGTAAACATTTTTTTTCCATTGGTCTATTTCTAAAAAAAAGTGGGCGGTGACACGCCACAATTTTTTAATATAAATTTATGATATTCTAGTTATTTGATTGCAGCGAAACCTATAAAACACCTTTGGTTCTTGTAATTATACAATTTGAAGGTCAAAAAAATGGGCGTAGTTACGCCCATTAAAATTTATTATAATATTTCACGCGGTTCTACTTAACCGATTTTTACGAAACTTACCACACAAATTGAGGTATAAAATAGACAAAATCTTTTATTTAAAAAATGGGCGAAATCACGCCCATTCAAATTTAATATTTTATTTTACGTGGTTCTACTTGACCGATTTTTGCAAAACTTAACACACACCCTGAACCCTGAAAAACACACAATATTGCATTTAAAAAATGGGCGGAGGCAGGTTTATTAAAATTTAGTTTTATATTTCACGTACTTCTTCTTATCTTCTTCTATCAGATCTGTGCATTGAAGTCGGTTTTATGGCAGAAATAATTATGTTATGATATGTTATGTTATATTTTGATATTTTCCTTTGCATTTGACATTCTTCTCAACAAATAAAACTAAACAATTTAAGTGTCCTTTGAAAGCACATTATTAACAATTTAAGACCTTCATACTGCTTCACAATTCTTTGCCTGGCAAAACAAGCTACGCAACTTACAAAACACCATCTGACATAATATGCAAATGTTACAATAACACAACAAAAAATATATTTTATTTAACCAATACATTAACCACAACATTAATACATATGCAAACACATACACGCACACACACACACAAACTGATAATTTATTACAAACATTTTAGATCACCTCTTTCTTGGCATAAATGCATGACAAAAATAACATTTCAAAAAAAAAATTTTATCAACACTAAAGCTAAATACTTTTTAGCTTGATTTCTTCAGGGAATAAAAAAAAAGGGAAGGGACGGAACACTGTAATCCATGCACTGCAAAAATCATACTGACACAACATATGACATAGGTCTGTAAAAAACAGTTTCTGATGTAGAGAGTTAGAGGTCTTCAGTGAGGAGAAGTTGATGTTAGTGATGTACGTCTTTTTATCGAAATGTTACACCTAAATAATGTGTATATTGTACAGCACAACGGTTCGTAAGGATTACTGTGGTAATCATATAGTTTTCATCTGAATGGCCATATAGTTCTAACACAATCACACGTACAAGTGAAATTCCTAAAAATTCCAAGGACAATAAATAAATGACTAATGTTATGTACTTTAAGTGGCCTTACTACACTGTGACTCCTAGAAATATATAATTTTTTTTAAACATTAACTCAATTCTGTCCCATTGTGCAGCATTTCTTTATATACTCGTAAATAACACACATTTATAATTTGTTTAATTACTTAAATATCCCAACAAAACGATACAGTTTTTTTTTAAACCAACAAATTAGTGTTGGCGGAATTGTCTAGAGTCCTAAAGTAAAAGTGGGTGAAGAACATCCATCATACAAAAAGGTAATTGTCATCATGTTGATTTAAACAAGACAAACCTTTTCAAAATAATAAGGATTCCAACAGAAGGGTATTAATTAAAATAATTACTCCTTTTGTATGTAACTTTTTTCTTCTTCTACTCGTTCAACTTAATGGCATAAACATAAGGGAGTAATTAGCCTACATTTTTTTTAACTTTAACTAACTTGAACTATTATTATTTCGTTTTTCATAATAAGAACAACATTTTGAATAATTTTTTAATTAAAGGTTTAACGTTGAAGCCAAACTGCTTAATTTAATGAGCTTTCTAACGGAGGTCTTTAATGCTCTTAGTATTGTAAATTAAAAAGTTTCCATATACATTTTAAAAAATAAATGTATTCCAGTAATCGAATAAATTTTAAGTTTTACCCGATTGTTTGAATGAATATTCCAGCAATCGAATTAATTTTATTCGACTGTTTTAATGATCCAGTAATCGAATGAATTTTCAATTTGATTCGACTATTTAAATAGATAGCGGAAAAGATTGTATTCGTATAAAATATAGAAACAAGATGGGATGTAGTCGACCTTGCAGGCCTCCCCTACATCTTTCCATTCATTTC
This sequence comes from Tachina lurida, assembly GCA_944452675.1. Classification (NCBI taxonomy): domain Eukaryota; kingdom Metazoa; phylum Arthropoda; class Insecta; order Diptera; family Tachinidae; genus Tachina; species Tachina lurida. The sequence continues at coordinate 29,150,681 of OX101753.1, read as the reverse complement.
GAGCCCAAAGCGCTGGAAAAGCCATAGATCCTTGGAGCAGTAAAAAAAAGATATTATAACTTTGTCCAAGTCCAACGATATCTCTCTAGCAATTTTAAATAATTAAGTCGAATTTGCGGTATTCTGAAAGTCGGTTGGAAAAAACTCTTCACTCGAAGAAAAACCTTTGGAAATGCAAGGATTTTTTACATTATATCTATGATTTTGTCATTATTTTTCATATTATTTTATCATTTGGAAAAATTTCATATATACAACGAAACATTTTTATTCATATAACGACATGTTTTATTTTACTAAGCAATGAACAATGTAATTATTGCAATGAAACATTTTAGTTTATACAATGAAATGACGTTAGTTTTAGATTTTTTTAACGAACTTTTTCTGTATATCATGGCATATATCATTACTGAGTTACCACAGGCAAAAGTTAGCTTGTTTTAAAAATAATTCATATTCGATTAATGCTGGAAGTAGGGTGCACTTGAAAAATACATAAAACTTATTTCTAGATACACAAAGCCCCAGCTCAACTCATCGGCCGGTTACAATACGAAGTTTAAAATGATTAATTTAAAATGTTTTTCTTATTTTATATTTTTAAGCTGCATTGAATTTTCAAGGATTTGAAACAAGTTTCATTTATTTTTCAGAGTTTCACGATTTTTTCTATATCCCATAAATTTGGATTTTATTGGTTAAAATTCGAAGTTGAAGAAACATGGTTGCTCGATGGAAAGGTTTGCGTGCTAAGGGAAAAAAAGGTACAAGTTTCTCCATGCGCCCGGTTCAGGTATAATCAGGTTGTGTATAGCAGCCAAAAGCAAAGTAAATATATCTAGCCTCTTTCTCGCGGTGAGTAGTCTGGAAGACTATGGGGTGCATTAACATAAACCAACTACGAAAAACAATTCACAAAATTGCAATCATGGCGAGAGAAAAAAATCCTGGCACTTATTATTACAGCTGACGTGAAAGTCCATGATGTGATCTGCAGCTTGAACACAAATACAAGTAGGGTGAGTTTTATATTGATTTCATTCTTTGTAGCAATTAAGACGTAGTTAACGTTGGGTTAGAACCCACTTTATTAATAATAAATATAAAGGAAGTTCTTGTCATCACTTAGCACTGAAATTTAATTCGATAGAAGTTCTCTGGACATTATTTGTCCGCCGATTATAAGTATGTTTATTGAATTAAAAATACTTGTTCAGTTAGAAAAGATAAAACTCTAATGAAAATAGGAAGCAGACGAACTGGGATGAATACAGAAACATCCTGGAAGGTCTGCTAATACAACCGTCAACCATTCATGACCAGCAGGGCCTTGAAAATAATTTTGGCTATTTAACTAATGCGCTAAACCTTCCGACTTCAGAATAATTATGGTCATATATCTGCAGAGGGTGAAGTGAGCCACCTTAGTAGCACTTTGACACTGCGAGAGCTCACCCAGTTCGAGGAAACTTTTTGATATAATGAAAAGCCTATAAATCTAGTCGACATATTGAGCCTTAGTAAAACGTTTTAAAACCTATGATAATAAATGCGAAAAGTAAGTCGTGTTAATTCTTGTGAAGCAGTTTAGAAAGCTCTTGAGAGACCTATCACCCACGGAAATTTCTATCGACCACCCTACTGTGTAAAGTTTCATCAGGAAACTTTGAATTGGAATCCGTGAGGCACTCATGGAAACTCATTTTCCCGTATCGACGCCTAACACTGAGTGTCAGTCCAAAGACGATAATCATACCAATTTATAGGGCGATAGGTCGGGAGTTTTAGATTGCTTTAATCACCCGGACATTATATCGTTTGACTTACCTTGCTTAGTAATAGTATAAAGGGTCTGTCTCAGATGGTCCTACATTCCGTAACTATAGGCAAGGAGTCTCTTAATTTTTCTTCGCAAACGGAGCTAGATCTTGCATACCACACCGAAGGATTTCAGACCCATGAGTCTTGTCTTTCTTGTGTCTTCTGAAAACAACGGCATGGTTGATATTCATATAAGAATGATAATTTAACCTGACTACATATAAATGCCTCAACATACTTATACTAATCACAGGATACGGATAATGGATAATAAGGAATATGCATTGTTAGCAAAATAACAAAAAGGATTAGATGGGGTAGTAGCAAGAGCGTAGGTGAAGCCACTATTTTAAGGTAATCAAAAATCAGGCTTTAGAAAAAAAAAATACTTCCTGCATCAGTAGTAAGAATTACAGGGTCTCGCCAAGTCTTGATGTGGCAAAATTCAAACAACAATTTAGTATAAACAAGAGGATCCCATGGATTCTTACGGGAGTATTGACTGGTCATTACCCGGTTAGAGCAAGGATCAGCACATGGGAAACAAGCATCCCGGATTTTTTCAGACTATTCTAAGATGAGGAGGAGCCAAAAGTACTAGAACACATTGTGTCAATACCCGAGGCTGTAATGCAATATACTTCAGCGGCTATTTTCATGAGGAACTACAAGATATCACGGAGCATAAACTCGAGAAATGACAGGTAATGTGCACAATGCACATTCATTCTCATTGAATCAGAGAAGAGAGGAAAGTATGCAGGGCCTCACAATGCAGCTATACATTTCCGAGTGGAAGTGCTTAGCTAACTCACAAGCAATTTAGCGAGGTCTGCAAATACTGAACATTCACCAGCCGTTAAATAGCCTAGGAAAGTGATGACTAACCAATACGGTCATTATATTCAGTTTAGAACAGTGATCCCCAAACATATAGACTCACACATACTTTCGTGCTACAGGAAGTAGTTACCGGAACTAGTTACCGGAACTAGTTACCGGAACTAGTTACCGGAACTACTTATTGGAACTATTTACCGGAACTAGTTATTGGAACTAATTACTGGAAGTAGTTACCGGAACTAGTTACTGGAACTAGTTACCGGAACAAGTTACCGGAACTAGTTACCGGAGCTAGTTACAGGAAGTAGTTACCGGAACTACTTACCGGAACTTATTACAGGAACTAGTTAACGGAACTATTTACCGGAACTACTTACAGGAACTAGTTACCGGAACTAGTTACTAGAACTAGTTACCGGAACTAGTTACTAGAACTAGTTACTGGAGCTAGCTACTGGAACTAGTTGCCGCAACTACTTACCGGAACTAGTTACCAGAGCTGGTAACCGGAACTAGTTAGTGGAAGTAGTTATCGGAACTAGTTACCCGAACAACTTACCGGAACTAGTTACCAGAGCTGGTTACCGGAACTAGTACAGGTCAACTTTTGTGCACCTTTCTAAAGGATTATAGTCTAGTCTAGCACAACAATCTGATTGCCTACAACTATATATTCCATTATATCTGTAAGGTGCTCATAGTCGTTTAAGTTTCTTATCATTAAACTAATTAAAATTTAATACCGTGCGACTGCTTAAAAAGTAAAATCAAATTGTAAAACTATAAAAAATATAATAACAATGATTAGCTGAAATAATGAGAAAGCATTTTTTTCAACAGGATGTAAACATTATAAAATGTGTTTTGATAACTACTTCTTTATGCCACCACTATTGGCAAATTTGATAGTTTGTGATAAAACTATTTAAAGGTAATTGATACGACGAATACGTTTGCCAAAAAAATATTTTTTTTTTCTTATCAATAATACGAAATGGGGATTTTTGGTGTTTTTCTGGTTTTTCCACTGAATCACACAGCCCATAAATGCGAGGGAGGTTCAGTATTAATTTTGTTACTAAATGCATAATGAGGAATCTTTAATAAAAATTCTTGAAAACAATTCTTTTTAGTCATGGTTTGTCCACAGATAAAAAGTTTTAGGTAAATCTTGCCAATCTTGGCGAGAAAAATTACCTTTATTAACGAAATTATTCGCAGTTAAACTAACTCATGACATTTGCATCAATATAATATAATGTTTCATTATATTAATAAAATTTGTGGTTGCATCAATGAAAGGGGTTCCACGTAATTGGTTTCATGACCGTTACGAAGTGTTTTTCTTTCAGTGTTATAGCAGCTGCTCTAACATAATGATATTACTAAGACTTCGTGAGTAGCCCTCGTATAATCATAAGCATAGTCGTAATGACACAGCATATATTTCTTTCAAACTTTTGTTTTAATATCTGGTTATTTAAGTTATTTATTTGTTTTTAGCTGAGGGCAATAGTACTCGTATGTAACCGGGGAAGTACATTTTTTTTGCAACATCGCATGATTTCGTTTATTCGTCGTAAATACAGTGTAGCTTCATACACGTAAAACTTTTAGGTTCCATAGGTTTTATTAGCCCGCAAAAATCAGCTTTATTTGCAGCTTTTACGTGCCATTCAAATAAAAGGTCTTGGTATACTTCCCTTTTCGAAGAGTTAGTCAGCTTGCCGAACCATTTGAAAAAATTTTGGAATATGTAACAATAAAGAAGATTTTAATATTTCATATTTATTAGAAACTTTAATTGGATCAATTAGATTTTTATTAAGTTCTTGAAAAATTTAATTTTGCAACATCTTTGATTTCATTAATTGGATATTTTTTAAAATTAATTTTATTTGTATTAACCCCCGACTAAAAAAAGGGGTGTTATAAGTTTGTAGTGTGTGTCTGTGTATCTGTTTGTCTGTCCGTATCCACGTACAGACCAAACGGCTGGACCGATTTCGACTTAGTTTTTTCTGTAAGCTGACTTGATTGAGATGGTTCTTAGCTGAGTTTGAAGAAAATTGGTCCAGCCGCTTAGAAGATAGCACATCTTCTCTAGATATATTCGGGGGTTTTTAAAATTTTTAATTTTTGTTATTTTAGTTTATTTTATTTTAAGATCTACAGAATTCATCTTGAAATCATTTTGTATTTTTGTTCAAGATCTCTCGCATTCATCTCAAATTTCTTTTGCTTACTGTATTCAAGTTCCCCCGAAGTCATCTTAAGTTTATTTTGTTCAAGATCTACCGTATTCATCTTGAACTTCTAGTTTTATATTCATGATCATCCGAATTCATCTTGAATTTCTTTCGCCGCTTTATTTTTTCAAGATCCATTAAACTCATCTTGAAAACTTTTTCAAGATCCATCGCATTCATCTTGAACTTCTTGTTTTTTTTTTTATTAAAGAGAAGTAACACACAGGCAATTAATGCCTACTACTATTACTAGGGGTGACCTTCTTTAGGAAAGGGATAGTGCGGGAGAAAACAGGTGGTGAAGGAAGAGATAGAGGAAAGCTTCATTCTTTTACAATTCTGCTTTTTGCACGTTTTTAATAATGCAGTGTTGCAGCGCCTCTCTGATGTTAAATGAGGCGTATTAATTTTTTGAAGCTGTGTCTTGTAGCCATTTTATTGATTATTTTACTTTGCCGATGATTTTGCTACACAACGAAGGAGGGCGCTCTGATGTTACATTAGGATTAGTATCTGCTGTAGTTGGTATAGTTCAGTGACCAGTGACTATGCCTTCATCATTTGAACTTTCCTACAACAACTGATACAAAGGGACACTAATGCACATCAGAAAAATGCGTGGTGTTGTTATTTAATGACTGTTGGATACAGGTATTGAACCCAGGACCTTCGGTTTTGTAGTCAACGTGGTAACTACTTCAGCCAACGCCACCCTCAAGATCCCCTGAATTCATCTTGAATTTTCTTTTGTCTGTTACGAGAACCACCTAATTCCTCTCGTCCGCATTAAATTGGCCTTAGAGCCCACCGAATATAACCTGTAATGTTTTATTACGAGAGTCACCGAATTCCTCTCAATTACTAAATAGCCTCAAGGCCCACCGAATACTCACATAATAAGTTGGATTAATTATAGCTGTCACCGCCTGTAATTCACTGGCAATATACCCTGTAGTTTTAAGATATTCTAGTAACCTTGTATATATTCTCAACATCCACGAAAATTAATCTTTTATTTCAAAGGAAGTGGACCTTTAAGTTCGAACCTGGACAGACTGAGTCACACCCCAGATGGAAAAGTAAACCACGTTACAATGTGTATTTTTCATACGTGAAAATGTCTTTTTATATTTAACCAAAAAATAAAATATTCGCTATATAAAAAATCACACATTCGTTATATCGCTAATTCGTTAAAGTGAGTTTATTAAAAAAAAGCTTTGACTGTATGAAAAGAAACAATTTGAAATAATCGTTACAAACAAATATTTAATCTTCTTGTATCGTGACGAAGCTGCTAAGTTATATAAAACAAACTTCATGTGTGAAATAACAAATAAATAAAATTATATTATATTCTCTGCAAATATTTTAAAGCGTTTCCATTTATTTCCATTATTTTCATTTCTAGCGGCGTACGATTAAATTAATGTATTGTGTGTGGCCGGTGGCGGCTGTAAGCCGTTTTACAGGCAATCGGCTGTGTTCTCTGGCTTGTGCTCATGTGCAAAACCAAATTGAGCAATCGTTCTCATTGTTTTTGTTTTGTTTCACTCACTTCAAAGAACGAAACAAAACAAAATCAAGCAATTTGTTTCGTTTATTGTCGTACGCTACTTTGAAGTAGATACAAAGAAATCAAAACAAAAATAAAGTTATAAATGCAATAGTGTCGATTATTTTTGTTACAAAAATCACGTCCTAACTCCTTTATCGCCCAATAAATAGCAAAGCTATAAAAATTAATTAAAAGATATATATATATATATTGAGGTGTTATAACATGTTTGATTTCTTACGTATCACTTTCTATATTTACATCATGTCTGTTTAATATAAGTAAAATTCCCAATCTTGCACATAAATTGGGCATAAAAACAAAGGTCAATCTTGTAGAGCTTTGAATTACAGTTTGGTTTAAATTTTAAGCATTGCCAGCAGAAGCATCAACCCCTCAGCTTAATTAATTAATGCTTTCGTGGGTTGCATGAAAGAAATTAAATAAAAAGACCTACAGCTGAAGTCATACAATATAAATTAAAACAAGTAAGAGTGCTATATTCGGCTGTGCCGAATCTTATATACCCTTTACCAACGTACGTACATATATGTATATAGTATACAGACACGTACATACATATTTGTTTTGTGAAAAAATTTATCATTTTTTTAAAGTTTCCATCTTTGGAGCTATAATTTTCATTTTTCAAATTTCATACACCAAAATTTTCTTTCAGAAGCATAAAATATATTCAATTTATAAAAAAAAAGAAAAAAATTTTTAGACCTATTTAATTTTACATAACACAAAAAGTGTAAGTTTTCCAACCCTGGAGTCATAATTTTGGATTTTTCTGATTATTGATACCAATCTAGTTCTTTAAAAAATACATAAAATATGTTAAGTGAAAAAAGCAAGAACGAAATAAGCAAAAACTTAGTTTCATTTAATTCCTTTAATATTAAAAAAATCAGTTAAGTGCGACTTTGAATCGCGCACGAAAGGAAGGTTTTTTGCTTTTTTGAAGTTTTTTCAGTTAAAACGATTTTCTCAGTTTTGTCGCTTTTTTCTCGTTTTGGCGATTTTGTCTGTTTTTGGAGGTTTTTTTCATTTTGGCGATTTTTTTCTGTTGTTGGGCTTTTCTTCATTTTGGAGATTTTTCTCATTTTGACGATTTTTTCTGTTTTTTGGGTTTTTTTTCGCGATTTTTTGGTGATTTTTTTGTTTTTTTTTCGTTTTGGTGATTTTTTTCATTTTGGCGATTTTTTTTCATTTTGGCAATTTGTTTCTTTTTTTTATGTTTTTTTTCTTTTTAGTGATTTTTTTTATTTTGACGATTTTTTTTTCATTTTGGCGATTTTTTTTCATTTTGGCGATTTTTTTTCATTTTGGCGATTTTTTTTCATTTTGGCGATTTTTTTTCATTTTGGCGATTTTATTCTGTTTTTAGTTTTTTTTTCGTTTTGGCAATTTTTTTTCTTTTTTGTTGTTTAGGTTTTTTTTTCGTTTTAGCGATATTTTTCATTTTGGCGATTTTTTTTCATTTTAGCAATTTTTTCGTTTTTTTGCGATTTATTTTAGTCTTAAAAATTTTCTTTTAATTTAGTGCTTTTTTTCATTTTGGCGATTTTCTTTCATTTTGGCGATTTTTGTTTTCATTTTAGCAATTTTTCCGTTTTTTTGCGATTTGTTTTAGTCTTAGAAATTTTTTTTTAATTTGGTGCTTTTTTTCTTTTTGGCGATTTTTTTTCTGTTATTTATTTTTTTTTGCGATTTTTTTCTGTTTTTTAGGGTTTTCTGTTTTGGCGATTTTTTTTTCATTTTGACGATTTTCTTCTGTTTTTTAGGGTTTTTTTTTCGTTTTGGTGATTTTTTTTCATTTTGGCGATTTTTTTTCATTTTGGCGATTTTTTTCTGTTTAAGGTTTTTTTTCGTTTTGGCGAATTTTTTTCATGTTAGCAATTTTTCCGTTTTTTTGCGATTTATTTTAGTTTTATAAATTTTTTTTTAATTTGGTGCTTTTTTTCGTTTTGGCGATTTTTTTCCTGTTTTTGGCTTTTTTTCATTTTGGCGATTTTTTTGTTTTTGGGGTTTTTTTCGTTTTGGCGATTTTTTCATTTTTGCGGTTTTTTTTCATTTTGGCGATTTTTTTCTGTTTTTTAGGGTTTTTTTTCGTTTTGGTGATTTTTTTTCATTATGGCGATTTTCATTTTGGCGATTTTTTTCTGTTTTTTAGGTTTTTTTTCGTTTTGGCGATTTTTTTTCATTTAAGCAATTTTTCCGTTTTTATGCGATTTATTTTAGTTTTATAAATTTTTTTTTAATTTGGTGCTTTTTTTCGTTTTGGCGATTTTTTTTCTGTTTTTGGCTTTTTTTCATTTTGGCGATTTTTTTGTTTTTTGGGGTTTTTTTCGTTTTGGTGATTTTTTTTCATTATGGCGATTTTCATTTTGGCGATTTTCTTTCATTTTGGCGATTTTTGTTTTCATTTTAGCAATATTTCCGTTTTTTTTTTGCGATTTATTTTAGTCTTAGAATTTTTTTTTAATTTGGTGCTTTTTTTCGTTTTGGCGATTTTTTCTTGTTTTTGGCGATTTTTTTCGGTTTGGCGATTTTATAATTTTTTATTTTTTCAGTTTTACCGTTTTTGAAAATTTCAAGAGTTTTGCTCTTACGGTTTCCAAGATACAGCAAATTGTCAAAATTACATAGTCAAAATTGCATTAACCCATTAAGGCCCAAGCATCGTTCCCGTTGAGCTACATAAATAAAACTTTCAGAGGATGTTAATTTTAGTCTCAATATGATAATAACAAAATTTCAAAAAAATTTAATCGGTGGGAACCGAGTTAATTCACGTTGCGAAAACGCAACGCTGGGCCTTAACGATATAAAGAATAAACTTTTTTTTTCAAAATTAAAATATTTTATTAAACTTCTTAAAATAAAAGTAGTTAACATAAACTTATTAAAAACAATAACGTAAAATATCTTGAATTATGAGAAGTATCAGAGCACTTGGAATGCACTGATACATTGCATGTTGCACATTTATAAACTGTGTGACTGTTGCATTTTTGACAGTGCAATCTCCTATCTTTTCGAACAGTTTATGATCAACAAGCTCTTTTCGAACAATTGATAGTGGCGATGAAACGTTGATGTTTTTGACGATTATCCGTTCAATATTTTCTGTTTGCAACAAGCTTTCAATCACAAACATTCTTAGTTCCAGTGGCAAAACATGAGGTGTTTTTTCTTTCCTCCAAAACCAATGAAGTATCTAAGCATTTACAATAGCTGCATCTAGGATATTCGTAAGAAGTGGCCAGCACCATTTCTTACCTCTAACTTGAATGCAATAATTATTCATTGCGTTGTCAAAAACTCCTACTCCTCCCATTGTCTTATTATGATACGTGACGTTGCTCTCAAATTTAATAACTTTTCAAAGAACATATTTATAAATAATTAAAATTTAATTTAATTTGTTATATCTGATTGTTGTCTTAAGATATTTTTCAACTGTACTAACTAAAATATATAGATAGGAAATCTAATCGGAGTTCATGGTTATATACGGCGACATGAGAAAAAAGTTTTCCAAAACATACGCAATATTTTTGTTATATTGAATTACACTGTCAGAAAATGTTCTATACCATATATGCACCATATAATTTCTGATACACATTAGATTAGGCTGAGTGTTGCAAAACCAACAACGCCTTTCGGCAATATAACATCCTACGTTGTCACTTTTTCTAACAACGCAAGTTGTCAACTTGTAAACGGACGTGTACGAACTGACAACGGTACATTGTCAACTTATTGTTATTGATATCGCTGGTTGTCAACTTGCACTCATTCGTTGTCAATACATACGTCGTTGTCGTATTGACAACATTGTACACTTTTTTAACACAAAATTTTTGTTGATGCACTTTTGATAACAAATCTGATCAGTTTGAGCAGGTATTGTATAATTTTTTTCTCTAAGTGTAGATAATGAATAATTTTGGCTTTAGTCCACTCAGGTAAAACTTTCTAGCTATGCTAATGCCGATGTGAAACATTATCAATATACTATGAATAAAACATTCTTGTTAATATATATTCTGAGAAAATAAAAATGGTTAAAAAACCACACCAACTAATAAATTTCTATATCGTTAAGGCCCAGCGTTGCGTTTTCGCATCACACATATTGTCAACCATAAAAAACATAGTAGATGCATAATAAAGTTTATTATATTAACAAATATCACAAAATGTATCTATCAACTACCTTCGTTAAAAGTCACTTCTTCAAATTATGTTTATTGCTATTTTTATTTTACTTTTTATAAAAACACCCAAAAAGTAAGAAAAACCAAATTTTTAAATTAAATATTTTTTTGCAAAAGGCTTAAATATAACGAAATTCCTGAAACACGTCAATTAGTTTATAATGTAAAATTAATTTTCTTATGCTTAGTTTTAATATAAATTAATATGGGTAGTGCTGAGAGGTGATGGAAATGAGCGTTGCGAAAACGCAACGCAGGGCCTTAATGGGTTAACTGATGGAACCCCCTTTAATTTAAATTTTTTTTAAATTTTTGTGTTAATTTTTGTAGTCTGTATAAAAATACACTAACCTTACCAATTTCAAGTGTATATACATACAATTGTATATATACTACATGGGATTTTAAAATTTTTCGTTGCTCGTTTTGTAACACCCTTTAATTTCCAATTATCATGTATTTGTTGTTGTAGCGGCCAAAGGTCTACACACTGTGTCCAAATTTCAGGTCTGTAGCTCATACGGTTCTCGAGAAAATACTAATATAGTTTTAGACATAGTTAATTTTACATAACACAAAAAGTTAAAGTTTTCCAACCCTGGAAACGTCTTTTTAATTTTTTTGTATTTTGTTAATTTAAAATTCCAATTTTAGTCGTACTGAAGTGTAAAATATGTACATTTATTAAAAAAAAATAAAAATTTGTTTTCGGGAGTTACTTTTATATGGCAAAATGAAGTTTAAGTTTTCCAGCTCTGCAATCGTCTGCCCGATTTTGCTGAATTTCAATACCAATCTATTTTGGAAAATTTCTGACACACCAGTCCAAGAACGAAGTCTCTAGCTCTTCTGGGAGCTTCGGAAAACCGATTTCACGTACAGACAGACGGACAGACGGACAGACGGACAGACGGACAGACGGACATCGCTTATTCGTCTTCCCTATGCATAAGGATCCAGAATATATATATTATATAGGTCGCTTATTGATATTATAGAAATTACAAACGGAATGACAAACCTATATATACCCTTTTACCATTTTTGTTGGTAAAGGGTATAAAAATTTAAACTTCATTTTTAAACTGGTGCAATTTCATAGACAAAATCACAAATGCAAAGAACCGCCTTTACTGTCAAAACTTTGGGAGTTCTTAATGTTAAACCAATGAACATGGCAAAAAGACTTAATAAAAATTTTCTATAATTATTTTTTTAAATTTTATAATTAAGCAACCAACCTCTTTTTAGGGTCTTAAATTTGGATGACGAAAAAAAACAATATAAAGAAAAATTTATTCAAGTAATTACGCACAGTAATAATTTTAACTGCTGTGAGTTTTTTTTTTTTTTTTTTGTTACAATTAAAAGCAAATTTTGAATCATTTAATAATGGCGGCATAAAGTCTTTGAAAGCTTAATAACACCATTAGCGCAACTAAAAAAAATGTTTTCTTGGGGGCATTACGATTGGGGATTTTCGTGAGTAATATTAAAAGAGATAATTGCAGGCAATTTTGAATTAATAATTCGAGGGTTGTGGGGGACAGATGTGTTTCAGATTATCGTGATTACCTGCCTTTACGGCCTTATCTAACGGTGGTGTAAACACCGGGTGTAGGAAAGACGCTTACAATTGCCCCCCAACCTGCACCCTTTTAGAATGAACTTAGTGCCCATTCCTCAAGGCACATAGGTTGCAATCTTCGATCATAGTTGTTATCCCTGTACTACGTCGAGCACTTTAGCTGAGGTACTCAGAGCTGTCTAAACTCTTTATTCCATAATGACTTTTTCAAAACAGTACTATTTGTTGTATGGCAACAGCACCTAGAATAGTGTCTGGCTGACCGCGCCACCCCAACCATTAGCATTGGTTTAATACTAGAAAGTCAAGAATATTCTCCTAGCGATTTTGGTGGCAACCAACAGCCACCACGTACGATTCTCCAAGCTCTCACGCCGCGAGTGTAGTTGCTTACACTCACAGCGAGGTCTCCAAGGGAATACCTCAACCATTGTCAGCCCAGTTTGACCACTCATCAGAGTTTAGACACATCCCTGTGCCGCCAAATATCCAGTGCCTACTTCACACTGCTCAAAATCATTCCTTTAAACCCGTAGGGTAGGATGAACTCGACCTTTTAACAAAGGATCTTGACGACCGCTACATACACCTAAACTCCTATAGCAGCCTTACTGTAGGGTAACCTGGACCCCGTGGTACCAGAGACAATCATCTGGTGATACCTCGAAGTTCCACCATAAAGGCTTTACCTCTATCGTCTTTTGAACTCATGAAAGTTCTAGGTGACTCTGCACCTGGTTGACATAAACAAATCTGTGTTACTTTTTATAAATATGTGCACATCCTTTGCTCTGTTGCCAGAGACCGGGTAGTAACACATAAGTTCTATGTGTAATGTACCAAAGGTACGTCAACGAAAAAATCCACATGACCCCAGCTGGGGCTCCGGGATTGCCACACCCGTGATCTACTATAGATCCCCCTTGGGGTGGTTGGAGGGGACAAAAGCAATTCTGAGGGCTGGGGGCAATGCCCCCTTCCCCAAAAGACCTTTCTGTGTCTATGAATAATACATAAAAGAGTAGCCAGATTTTTAGTTTTTGAATATTAGATTGGATTGGATAACAATTGTGTTTATATGGTAAAAAATACCAAACACAAATCGGGCATATGGCCAGCGTGGCTATTCTTAATGAAACGCATTCTGGACATCCAATTTTGGGCCATTTTTTTACCATTTCTGGACGTATTGTCCCCCAATTCATCAATTGTTGCTGGCTTATCCGTTTAAACCAGTGACTTCACGTGGCGCCGCAGAAAATAATCCAGAAGTGTGAAGTCGCACAACATGGGATGCCAATTCACAGGTCCACTTCTCGAAATCAACTTATCGTCAAACATTTATTTCAGGATGGCACGTAGATCAATCTCACTTTTCCATAGTATTCGGATAGAGCGCTAAGTCCTGCGAGCAACGACGAGTACATAAATTTTGAACTTTTTCCACCCTATCGTTTTTTTTAACACAACACAACCCGCTAAGCGATTAGCTTGTATGCGGAAAATACCCAGGGCCTATGGCGGGAATCGAACCCATGATCTCTGGACTGAGAGGCTAGCATCGCTACCACTCAGCCACAGGCGCACAGCGGTGATATTCTCTTAAGTACGCATTTGCATACGCTGTGTTGATTTTATTACAACATTTCGAGAGCATGTGATGTGAAATCTAGTCACAGTTCGACGGATGGCTTAATCAATTGGGCGATTATGTGTGCCATAAAAAACAGGAAGTCGTCCACAAGGTGCACGAATGATGAGATGAATGAATGATTGTCAAAGTAAATCTGTATAATTTTGTAGCACTGTTCAAGCATCGAGCTATTCATGATGATTTTCCAGAATATACTAATCAAGGCCTATTTATTAGGTCTATGCAACTCTACAAAAACACAGCAATACAATATGTTTAAGTTGTCTGAAACACACACAAACATGAACTAAAGTATATGGTGCAAACAACTGTTGACAGTTTAAACACGAAAACACAGAATATCAACAGGACGGTTGCATTGACCTGACAAATAGGCCTTGATACTAATCATGAATGTCAAAGTATGACAGTTTGTGTGACAGTTAAGCCTTTAGTAAATTCTGTCTGGTTTAAAAAAACCACCCAACCTTCTTTTTAGATGGGTGGAAAGACAAATTAATTACCGTGTGGCAAACTCACACTCAAGTGGCACTCATAATATTTTATTTGTTTTAGATTTTACGAAATAATGTTAAATGGGTTCTCTTATACATTTTTCAAGAATTGTAAGAAATGCACAGAAATACTGTTTGTTTTTACATGAGAATTTTCCAATTGTCAACCAGAGATGTAAATTTTATGGAATGAATGTTTTAATAGGATTTCTGCCATGTGGCCCCCACGACTGGCGCGTAGAAAGCGCAATCTGAAACACCAATTTTCAACAAGCATTTGGGACCGCATTTTGCCGATAACTCTTCGAATGCTGATTTCCAGGTGTTCAATTGTTTATATTTTATCGAAGTAGGCAAGTGACTTAACATAACCAATGGGGTTAAATCACACGATCTATTGTTCTTCGAATTAGCCGCTCTGAAGAACGATTGCGTACGCCATAAAATGGAAGAAGTGCACAATGAGTTTGACGAATAGAACAAGTACTTTGATTAAAAATTTCAATAATTTGTAATTTGGTTTAATACGATTCATAATGAAATTTTAAATCAAACTGAACAAAAAGCAACTATCAGCTGTTATATGGGTGCTCAAATAAAGCAGTGATGCACTACTCAAAGTTGTGACACTCTACAAAAACACGCTTTATTATTTTTAAATGAAAGAAAATAATTCTCGAAAAACCTGTAATAATATATTATATTCCAATTCATATTAGGTGTGTTCATTTACTTTCATAGCACAAACTAGCAAAGGGAGAATAAATAATTACTGTCGCACATACGAAAAAGTAAGTGAACGCAATTAAATTTTGTTTATATCAGAATCACGTCTGGAAATAGTGACACACTTGTACTTTTTCCGATGTAACTTGGACATTTTTGTTTAATAATATTTCATCACATAGTTTTATGAATTTTACTATTTTTATGAGTTTTATATAATTTTTTTTATTCTTTTCTATTAACACATATAAAAAAAACCCATTTTCCATTCCTCATCCGATATGATAAACGAGCTTTCAACAATAATGCTTCCTTGACTGTAAAACTGTATTTATGTTACTTAATAAACAAAAAAACAATACAGTAAACAAAAAAGAAGAGAGTTGTCTTAGGACACCCGGTTATAGCTATGCTGCTTAGCTATATAAAACAAACTTAAAGTGTAATAGAATTATATTATATCACTAGCTTAACCCCGTGTGTTTCGCTACCCCTCTCCACCCCGCAAAAAAAAATATATATATATATTTGGCATTGGTGGTGCAGTATGAAAATTAGATTTTGCCACGACCCTCCGCCTGCAGATCGAAAATCAGATTTCACAGTGTCACTCGCCTGAATATTCTAAAGATTCCCTGAAAATTTCATCAAAATCGGCATAGCCGTTTTAGAGTCCATACGTTACATACATACATACACACATCCTGTTTTATATATAGAGATGATGTTAAATTCGCCGCAAGTATTTCAAAGCGTTTCCATTTATTTCCCATTTCCCATCTTTTCTAGTGGGGTACGATTAACTTAATGTATTGTTTGTGGCCGGCGGCTGCTTTTAGCCGGCTTACAGCCCATCGGCTGTGCGCTCTGCTTTATTCTCATGTGCAAAAATAATACAAAAACAAATTGAGCAATACTTCTCACTTCAAAGAACGAAACAAAATAATTTGTTTCGTAATTTCCGTGCTCAGGTTGTAAGTATAAAGAAATTAAAACATAAATAAATTTATAACTGTAATAAATAAATTTGTTACGAAAATCACGTCGTGCTTCTGTGTCGTGAAATAAATAGCATAGCTATAATATGCTTTCTTGTTAGATAAATATCGATATTTTTTAAAGCACATTTTTCGAAAGTTTTTCAAAAAACTAATTTGTATACAAAAGCACAGAGCAGCTGTTTGGCTAGTTCTTGTCAGTATACATTTTTTCCATAAGAATTTGCAAGAATTTTTTTGTGTCTCAGTTTTTAACACTCTTTTGAAGCTCTGTTCTTGCCACAAGTAACATACATATCAGGGAAGGCATTGACAATTTTAAAATTGTACCAATAACTTTCAAAAATTGTACTTTTTTGGCCTTAATTGTACTAAAAGATTTTTTTAGTTCAAATTACATATTTTTATTTGTTTTTATTAAAATAATCGACTTTGTTCTGGCTACCGAATTGTTTTCACAAATGTGCTTGCAAGTTGCGATGTTAAATAAAGCATATGGTTACAGCTGTTTAAGTTGAAATTTAAGGTACACAAATTAAAAGCAGGTGATCTAGTATTCGAATTTAGAAAATTACTTGGAAATGGACGAGTGCACATTTTTTCATTTTCTTGCTGCGATTTGCTTTCATAAGACTGTTTTCAAGTGGAAAGAATGTGGGTTTTATTGTTCAAAAGGGAAAATTGACATATCTAATCGTTTGAAAAGAAATGCGGAGTGAAACTGGAGAGATTCCTTAAATGTACTTAATTAGTCATTGGTGTACCATTCTACTTTCTGACTTTAAATAGTACCAAAAACAGTACAATTGTACGAACTTTGCCATCCCTGATATGTACATACATATGTGTCTGTTTGGGTTTTGTGGAAACTGATGTTTTGGTAAAAATATGGCTGCTCGGGGTCTGTTTCCCTTTCTAGTTAAAATACTTGTTACGCTTGGTGCGCAAGGGTTGTATGATCACTTAAAGCCCTTGTGGATTAAACGTAATATGTTTTATAATGATAATGAAATTTCAATTTGACCACTCATGCTCTGAATTTCTCTGAACTTCACCTGAAAGTTCCATGAGTAATAAACTCGATTTAGAAAAAATTACTTAAATCCCTGGTGCTTTAAGTCTATCAAAAATAATTCTAAAAATTCAGCTATAAAATCTTTTAACGATTTAAAAAAAAATTCCTTAAATATACTATACAACACAAAATCAAATCAAAGTTTTAACTATTAATTTTCTTAAAAGAGATCCAAAGATATAGTTAAATATATATCGGGATATTAAACGTTTACTCCTGAATCGAAAATAAAAGGGATCTGAAAGATAGACTTTAACATGCTGTTGTTGATGTATTTTCTGAAATTTAGTTTTCTAGTTTGGTTCCAATAATACATCGGCTCGTAAATAATGAATAAAATGAATTTTTTATAAATCAAGAAAATATCTCATGCAATATATCACTTAAAACTAATTTATCCACCAAAAACAAAAAGTAGACAATAACAGTTGGCATTATGTGGGTGCTGCGCTGAGGGAGGGCCACTGTTCAATAAAAACAAGAGTTTGATTTGTATCAATTAAAACGGAAACAAAAGTGATGGACAAGACAATACGAGCCGAGCACATACATACGAGTAGTTGGCAAATCTGACAACAATTTTCAAAGGGCGATTTCAAACGAAAATAAAAATTTAAATTGAAACCAAGTCTTTTACTCAAAAACATTTGCCGCCAAACAAAAATAAAAACGATTGCGTGACTTGAGGTCATATGAAAAAATTTTGTAACTGTTAATGATTTTTTTTTTGATATTCTCTGCCACTTATTTTTTAAGTTTAAAAAGTTGAGAAAAAAAAATAAATTAAGTTTTTCATTGAAAATTTAAGGCGAAGTAACCAATTGAGTGTATTTGAATGAGAGAGATTCCCTTTTTATACCCTTTACCAACAAAAATGGTAAAAGGGTATATATAGGTTTGCCATTCCGTTTGTAATTTCTATAATATCAATAAGCGACACATAAAATATATATTTTCTGGATCCTTATGCATAGGGAAGACGAATAAGCGATGTCCGTCTGTCCGTCTGTCCGTCTGTCCGTCTGTCCGTCTGTCTGTACGTGAAATCGGTTTTCCGAAGCTCCCAGAAAAGCTAGAGACTTCGTTCTTGGACTGGTGTGTCAAAATAGATTGGTATTGAAATTCAGCAAAATCGAGCAGACCATTGCAGAGCTGGAAAACTTAAACTTTATTTTGCCATATAAAAGTAACTACCGAAAACAAATTTTTATTTTTTTTAATAAATAAATTTATTTTACATTTCAGTACGACTAAAATTGGAATTTTAAATTAAAAAAATATGAAAAAAATTAAAAAGACGTTTCCAGGGTTGGAAAACTTTAACTTTTTGTATTATGTAAAATTAACTATGTCTAAAACTATATTAGTATTTTCTCGAGAACCGTAAGAGCTACAGACCTGAAATTTGGACACAGTGTGTAGACCTTTGGCCGCTACAACAACAAATACATGAGAATTGGAAATTAAAGGGTGTTCCAAAACGAGCAACGAAAAATGTTAAAATCCCATGTAATATACATACAATTATATGTATATACACTTTTTATACAGACTACAAAAATTAACACTAAAATTTCCAAAATTTTAAATTAAAGGGTGTTCCATCAGTTAATGCAATTTTGACTATGCAATTTTTACAACTTGCTGTATCTTGGAAACCGTAAGAGCAAAACTCTTGAAATTTTCAAAAACGGTAAAACTAAAAAAACAAAAAATTATTAAATCGCCAAAACGAAAAAAAACGCCAAAAACAAAAAAAATCGCCAAAACGAAAAAAAGCACCAAATTAAAAAAATATTTCTAAAGCTAAAATAAATCGCATAAAACGGAAGAATTGCTAAAATGTAAAAAAAAAAATCGCCAAAATGAAAGAAAATCGCTAAAATGAAAAAATCGCCAAGATGAAAAAAAACCGCCAAAACGAAAAAAACCCAAAAAAACAGAAAAAAGTCGCCAAAATGAAAAAAACCCAAAACAGGAAAAAATCGCCAAAAACAAAGAAAAAATTGCCAAAACGAAAAAAAAATCGCCAAAATGAAAAAAATCGCCAAAACGAAAAAAAAAACCTAAAAAACAGACAAAAATCGCCAAAATGAAAAAAAAAATCGCCAAAATGAAAAAAAAAACAAAAAAATCGCCTAAATAAAAATAAAAACAAAAAAAAAATCGCCTAAATGAAAGAAAATCGCCAAAATGAAAAAAAATCGCCAAAATGAAAAAAATCGCCAAAACGAAAAAAAAACCTAAAAACAGACAAAAATCACCAAAAGGAAAAAAAATCGCCAAAATGAAAAAAAATCGCCAAAACGAAAAAAACCCCAAAAAAATCGCCAAAATTAAAAAAAAACAAAAAAAAAAGAAAAAAATCGCCTATTCAGGCGATCAACCCAAAAACAAAAAAAAAATCGCCAAAATGAAAAAAAATCGTCAAAATGGGAAAAATCTCCAAAATGAAGAAAAGCCCAAAAACAGAAAAATATCGCCAAAATGAAAAAAACCTCCAAAAACAGAAAAAAATCGCCAAAACGAGAAAAAAGCGACAAAACTGAAAAAATCGTTTAAGCTGAAAAAAAATTCAAAAAAACAAAAAAGCCTACCTTTCGTGCGCGATTCAAAGTCGCACTTTACTGAATTTTTTAATATTAAAGGAATTAAATGAAACTAGGTTCTTTCTTATTTCGTTTTTGTATGTATTTTTTAAAGATCTAGATTGGTATCAATAATCAGAAAAATCCAAAATTATGACTCCAGGGTTGGAAAACTCACACTTTTTGGGTTATGTAAAATTAAATAGGTCTAAAATTTTTTTCTTTTTCTTTATAAATTGAATATATTTTATGCTTCTGAAAGAAAAGTTTGGCGTATGAAATTTGAAAAATGAAAATTATAGCTCCATAGATGGAAACTTTAAAAAAATTATAAATTTTCTTACAAAAAATATATATGTATATGTACGTACGTTGGTAAAGGGTATATAAGATTCGGCACAGCCGAATATAGCACTCTTACTTGTTTTATTTTATTATTGAATTTTATTGAATGAAATATTTCTATATTTTTGTTTTTCTCAAACGGCAATTAAATAATTGCGGCATATTATTTTTGTAGTTTTGTTAATTTTTAAACCAATTTGAAATTTAACATCATCAAAAGGATGATGATCGCAGCAGACAATTTGTATTTAAGCGTTTTACTTTTTACTGCTGCTGCTTAGATCTAATTTTTTTGGTTGAATGTGTGGGCAATTTAATTGCTATTGAAGATTTTCAATTAAAATGAAATCTTTAATTAAATTCTAGTTTTTCGTTTAAACTTTATTTTAAATAAATAAGATTTTTATATTGGAGAGGTAATCGAGGACACAAAATTTAAGGGTGCTGTGGCTGAAGTATGTAGTTAGGACTTTGACTACAAAGCAAATGGTGGTCTTCGAGAGCCTGAGTTTAAACCTTGGCCAGACTCAGTTATATCAACATCATAAATTTTGTTGATATTCATTGGGGTCTGTGCTAAAGCATATCGCAGTACCCTGCTTCATTGATATTTGTAGCAAAGAATCATTGGCCAAGTAAAATAACTAATCAAATGCTACGTAATGCAACTATTTAACACTAGAGGCGCTGCAGCGATGGTATAAAAATTAACAAAACGAAGAGTTGAAAAACGAGCTAAGCTTAATAGTTTAATACTTCACTATCTAACTAACACACATACATATGTACATACATACATACCAGGGACGGTATATAAAATTTTAAAATTGTACCAGCAACTTTCAAAAATTGTACTTTTTTGACCTTAATTGCACTAAAAGATTTTTTTTTTGTTAAAATTACATATTTTTATTTGTTTTTATTAAAATAATCGACGTTTTTCGTGCTATCGAATCATTTTCACAAATTTGCTTGTAAGTTGGGATGTTAAAGCATATGATTGCACCTGTTTAAGCTGAAATTTAAAATAATAATATGTGATCTAGCATCCGAATTTAGAAGAAAAATGATTTGGAAATAGACTAGTTCAAATTTTTTGGGATTAATCGCTGCGTTTTGCTTTCACAAGACTGTTTTGAAGTGCGAAAAATATTAGTTTCATTGTTAAAAAGTGAAAATTGTCATATGCAATCGTTTGTAAAACAATTCGGAGTGAAACTGGGGAGATATCTTAAATGTACTATATTACTCATTGGTGTAATATTGAACTTTCATAGTTTGAATAGTACCAAAAAAAAAGTACAATTGTACCAACTTTGCCATCCCTGGTACATACCGATCGTAATATAAGCTATTTTTTTTTTATTTAGAAGTAACTTAAAAACTTTGGTTTGTTATCATAAATAAATATCAATATCATAAATATAACATTTTGAAAACATATGAAATTTTTTGTTTTTTTATAAATATATTTATTTATTGTATCTTCAAAAATACTCGTAAACTAACATTATTCAAATCTTAAATCTAAATATAATTATTATGACCGACCAGTATCGGATATAAACTTAGTTATAGTACTTAATAATACATGAATTTCGTACTAAGCACACAAATTATTTTCAAGAAGTTTCATTTGGAATGTTGAATATTAGGGCCAGTGTATCTCTCTTTTTTAATCGGATGTGTCCAGTAAAGTTCAAAATATTACGAGCAAGCGGATTAGGATGTGATTCGAGTTTTGTTAAATATTTGCATGCGTATTTTGCAAATTTCTTCAGTCACTTGTAGCATATTTAAATTACGAGGTATATTTAAATTTTTGATGTACCATGGAGCCGATGTTATCAAACCTAAAATTTTGTTTTTCCTTCGTTGGATTTTCTCCACATTTGAAGCTGAAGCCGTGCCCCATAACTGAATTCCATAGCACCATATTGGCTTCAAAAGCGACTTGTAAAGGGTAGTTCAATTTTATATATCTGGGCATATATTGAGTTGCGATAATATGATTTATATTATACATTATTTGAAGCATAGCCGCGAATAACGTTGTAAAAGACAATTTTTAAAAAACCAGTTTTTTCACAGATTAACATTAACATAACTCTCTTGTGTTGTTCAAACATCAAACCATCCAAAATTATGCATCTTATCGCCGTCAAAATACAATTACAATCAGTCAGTCAGTGAAAAACTTTGTAAGTAAGTAATAAAATCATGCAAAAGAAATTGCCGAAAATAATTGATAAATGTAGCAGAGATATAAAAAGAAAAGTTAATGCTAGTTATCATTATTTTCGATACGCTAAAAAAATTTAAACGAAATAAACAATCTTGCTTTAAAATACGTTTTTTGGCTCTCCTGAAAAATTATTATTTTGTCACTTAAAACGTTATTCGCGGCTAAACCTTCATTTGTTTTTCACATTAGTGATTAATAACAGTGTGGTAAGTACAAATTTACCTAGGTTTTGTTGTAGACGTGAACATTTTGATTGACCTTGCACTTAAAAATTAACAGCCTTATGTAAAGTGGTTAAATTTTTAGGGCCCTTTAAATTTAACCACCCTGAGTGTTGAATTTCTGCCAATCAAAAAATATAATTGAGTTAACTTAAGTTTCATTTGAGTTAGCTTAGAGTCAATATGATGTTTCCATGTAAGCCTTCGATCAAAGTGTATACCAAAGTATTTCACTTGACAACGTTGAGGAATATTTTGATTGTTGATTCGAATGGGGGAACAAGTATCTTCTCTTAGGGTAAATGTTATATGGACACACTTTTGTTCATTTACTTTAATTTTCCATAAGTTAAATCATGTTTCCAACTGAGTAATTTGTTACTGGAGATTGCGGGATGCCTCATAAGGGTTTTCGTGCATATTCATATATTATTGCTCACAGTCATACCACAAGTATATATTAAATACAAAGCTGGCCCCAGACTGCTACCCAGTGGCACACCGTCCCACGTACGGACCAAACGGCTGGACCGATTTCGATCTTCTGTTTGAAAGGTGACTTGATCGGAGGGTTCTTAGCTATGTTTGAAGAAAATCGGTCCAGCCGTTTAGAAGATAACAAATCTTTTCTAGATATATCGGGGGATTTTAAAATTTTTAATTTTTGTTATTGTATGAAAATTTCCAACAACAAATTTTACACTATTGTATGAAAATAATAATACAATCGATACAAAGATGCATGAGTTTTGTGAATTAAGCAAATGCAACTTTTGTTTGTATGTGTGAAAATCGTACAGTTTTTTAGGTTATGCCACATTGTCGTGGAAACATATTTTCAATTAAAAGAAGAAGAAAATTACATTGAATATATGGGCTTGAGGGCCAACTTTGAGGGCCGGACGCACCCCCTAAAACACAAGTTATCGCTATGAAATTTTTTTGTATTTTTTTTACATAAAACTGAACCGATTTGGGGGGTGAGAATAAAAGAAATCCACAAAAAAATTATTCACACAACTAACGGCCACTCTAATGTACATGTATCCATTTTGAGCTCCGCTATTAAAATCAGTCGTTAGAACCATATTATTTTCGAAAAAGCAATAAATTAACATGTAAATCAAGTTACATGGATAATATTGAAATAAATCATTTGCTTTTAAATACTCGATATTTTTCAATAAAAATCAATTGTTCCAATAAAAATAACAGCATCATGAACGAATGCAAACATTTAATAATAATAGTAAAAGGATTTAAATAAACAATAAATAAATTGGACAAAATTAAAGTGTAAATAAAAATCAATAGCCACACAAACGCACACACACACACACATACAAAAATGTATTTACTAGTATGTATTTATAAATTTTTAAAGTAAAACTGCAGATAAATAGTAAATAAATACGAATGCAATTTTATTTTATTATTGCTGTTGGTATTTGTGCATTGATTTAAACAATTTGCACAGCCAAAATAAATAAATAAAACAAAAAACAAAAAATTATAGATAAACTCCGCCCTTTTTTAAATGTTATTAAATATGTATATGCATTGAAACTCGCAGTATATTGGACTACTTCTAACTAATAGAAATTTTGCAGCTGAGGAATTTGAAAAAAAAATCAAACGATTGCAAAGCCTTCTCCCCCACCGCCCGACAAAGAAAAATCCTCCCACTCACAAAAACTATTCAAATAAAACTAAATCAAAGCCAACAACAACAACAAGTTATGTATAGAAGTGTGTGCATGAATATTTATTTGAAAGTGTGAGTGTATTTCTATAAGCCAAAGAAAACAGCGTTGCCAGAATGGTAAGTTTTTTGTATAGGTTTGTTGGATGCGATTATTTGTGTTTCTTTCTGTAAGGAAATCTCAGAAGTTATAGTAGATTAGAAAATTGTGAATTTTGCAAAAACCATGGAACATTTAGATATTTCCTAATAAGAAAATATGCAAGAAATAAAAAAAAAATACTATACAAACAAAAAAAAAATCATAGATTATATATCCTAAAATTATGGCATAATTTTAACTGATTGAAAGGGTAGAATGGCATTTACAAAGATTTTTTTTTGGTAGTTCAAACAAAAATTTTATATGATTTCTATGTTCGAAAAATCAACTAAAATTTTAGTTAAAACTCCTTAACGACTAGGCAAATTCATGTATTTATTTTCTGTGAATTATCTAAATGGCAAAGTAAGTTTATACATACGTATATAATTCGGCAAATTATCATGGATTTTAGTTAAATTAACTATTTATAATCCGATAATTATTATAGACTTTCAAATGATAATTAAAGACTTTTTGTTAATAAATTATTATTTATTAATTTACATCTACATATGTTTGTATATATATAAAATTGATGTATGCGTTTGTTAGTAACGCACGATTTCCGAAATTATAAGCGCTGACGAGCTGAAATTTTAACATACATAGTTTCGGAACAATTAACGTTAGGTTTTTGTTTTGCGATATCTTCTAAGCGGCTGAACTGATTTTCTTCAAATATAACTTAGAACACTCTCGATCAAGTTACATTTAAAACAAAAAAAAAACTAAATCAAAATCGGTCCAGCCGATTATTGGGGATTAATAAAACATTTGAAGGTAAGAAAACGTTTGCTTTCATAAAGGCCACTGTCATTTATTGCCCTCCGAGAGTTTTGCGTCTCACGTCGCATGTGAGTACTGGTTGGTGTCAGTTTGCGGTATCCCATTGGTTTCCATTAACAAGATGTAAAAACAATTATAAGGAATAAATATTGAAAAAGTGAGTTTTTGTTTGGCTCTCCAACCAAAAACTCACTTTTAAACAATTAACGAGAAGATTTTGGGAGTCCCGAATTCGTATGCTACGGCGTGTGTCGTTTGGAATTTTCTCGGATTAGGCGCCTTAATATAGAAATTTTTGATGCCGTTATAATCCTTGTGTTCGGCCAAGTAAATCTTTCATGCACGGGGAACGGAGTAACCTCAAACCAGGAAAAAAAGACAACGTTTGCCGGCCTCAGCTAGCTTACCTACATATACATATATGTATAAAAATAAAAAAAAATGTTTAACACAATTTAAATTTTTTTAACTTTTCATGTTTTGACAATAAAATAGAAATTAATTCAGTAAAATAATTTCCAAGGTATTGTAATAGGTATATACTTGGATTTTAGGTAAAATGGACACTGTATAGTTAATAATACCCAAGTTTTTTACTTTCATATAAAAAAAAGTTACCTATGAAATCTTAGTTAATATTACCTCTTATAATTTTTTGTGTACACGTAGTTTCCAATAATGCTGGTTTGATTTGTCAACGTGTAGGAAATGTAATTACAAAAAAAACACATTTTATAAAATAGAAATAGCATCAGAACAAATTTTTTACCGACTTAAAAAAAGCATTAGGTTATCAATTCGTCTGTATTTCTTTTATGTTTGTTACTTCATAGCTCCGTAATTTTTAGATCGATATAAAAAATTATTGCTGTTTGTTTGAAAGGTTATAGCTGACATTTGGTACCATTGTCAAACAATACGGGCGGGAACACTAAATTTTTGTATATGATTTTATGATATTTTACTTATGCGATTGCTGCCAAACTTAGCACACACCTTGGCTTTTTATAGTGACACTCCTAAATAAGTGATTTTTATCAATCATGGAACACACTCTGAGCTGTAAAAAGAACTCAATCTTAAGTATTAAGTTATATGTAAAGAGTGTTTTTTATGAAGTAACACAAGCTTAAATCATAATAAAACAAGGAAATATATTTTTAATATCATTTTTTTGGAAAGAACATTTTATGCAATTAATGTTTAAATATGATTTCTGCCATGTGACCACCACGGCTGGCGTGTAGAAGGCGAAATCTGGAACACCAATTTTCAACAACTTGTAGCAGCATTTGCTTCCGTACTTCGCCGACAACTCTTCGAATGTTGATTTCCAGGTGTTCAATTGTTTGTAGTTTATCGACGTACTCAAGTGATTTGACATAACCCCAAAGAAAATAATCCAATGGGGATAAATCACAGGATCTTGGTGGCCAATTAATTAGGCCATTAGGTGAATTTAATTTTTCATCAAAACTTTATTTGAGTAAATTAATTGTAGCGCGCTACAATGCATGTGGCATGTGGCTCCGTCCCGCTGAAATCACATATCAGCAATATTAATGTCATGTAATTGAGGTACGAAAATATTTCCAATCATGTTCTTATACCGTTCACCATTGACAGTTACATTCTGGCCATCATCGTTTTTGAAGACATATGGGTCAATGACTGCGCCAGCTCATAAAGTAGACCAAACACAAATTTCCTGTTGATGTAATGGTGCTTTGACAAAAGCTTGTGGATTCTCTTAACTCCAAATGCGACAATTCTGCTTATTTACGTACTTATTCAACCAGAAATGGGCTTCATTGGAAACTAAAATATTTAATGCAAATTCAAAATCAATATCAATTTCTGCTTCAGCCCATTCACTCTGTTGTAAGTCGATTCATAAAGAAATTTCAAAGCTAACTAAACAAAAAGCAATTATCAGCTGCTAAATGGGTGCTCAAATAAAACACGCTTTATATACAATGGATGGAGAATGATTCACTTAATGCAATGGAGAAACTAAGTCCACTATCGAGTTTTGGGTAAAATCAAAATCTAATAACGAGTCAGTTGATATAAACTTGTGTCACTTCCATGTTTAAACAAAGAAGTTGATTTTTTACCTATATGACTTTATTTAAGCCTAAAATACGTAATAAAATGTCCTTATACTTGCTTACCGCTTTGCTTTCTGTGAAAAAAATGCTCTGAAACGAGAAAATTGTGTTGTGAATAGAGCTGCCGTTTTTAGTTACATATTTATAACCAAAATTAATCATTTTTTCCCAATGTCGATTTTTTTTTCGTTTTTGGTAACTTTTTTTTTAAATACATATAAATATTTTTTTATATAGCTTGATAAACAAATACAAATCCCCTTTTTGTTAAATTTTTAACTCTGTTATTTATATTGCGTTTGATTTGAAAAAAAATTAACTACATCGTGTTCGAAATCTGATCAGCTCTTAAGCTCAGAAATACTTGTCGATTACTGCCAATTTGACTAACTCAGCTGATTCGTTTGGTTGACGAAAAGAAATTTACAAAATATTTTATAATAACTTTAAAGGACTTCGTCAAATTGATTTTAAAATTCACTTATTATTATAGAATTAAAATGTGTATCGGATGCCTCAAATTTGAAGTTTTAGGGACGGAATATTTCTTATATATGTATATGTACATCTATATATATATAAAATTACTTTTCGAATTAAAATCTCTGCATATTTAATTTATTTTCAAATAAACGGCCTGTCCCACGATGTCACCAAAAATCGTTCGATCGACAACTTGTATTGCAAACAACAATAACAATAGCAAATTTTTGGTTGTTTTCAATATAAGTAAGTATTCGACCGAACGATTTCTGGTGACATCGTGGGACAGGCCGAAATTTTATAAGTACACCTATACCTCGCTTTGCGTCGTTCAGTTTTGCGTTTTTTCGAAGTTGCGTCGCTGCTGAATTAGTACTATTTTTCACTGTACGTCGTTAGATTTTCGAATTTGCGTTGTTTTGGGTTCGAGTATTTAATTTTGTTTTTTTTGCTAATTATGGGATGGAGGAGACTGACATAAATGAATTAATAACCTCGCACAACCAATAATTGTCTAATGAAGAACTATTGCAACTGGAATTGCAATTTGCTAATGAAGAACATGAAGAAGATGACATTGACCGTTCGAAAGAAATCTCCGAAGAACAAAATTAAACCGCCAAATAAATTTCGAAAGCGATGTGTTTGATTGGCGAAGCTGTGGAGATTTTTTTAAAAAACGATCCTGACAGCGAAAGGAGTTTTAATTTTAATTTTTTTAAGTTTTAATTTGTTTTTTATATGTAGATTAATTGAATATTTTAATTTGTTGTAATTGAATTTTTTTTTGTATGTAATAAAATTTTATATTATTTTTGTATTTTAAATGCTTACTTTGTTCAATTTTCTTTTTAAAAAGTAGTATTTTTGTAACCCTGGAACCTATCTTCGATCTTTACATGGTTTGCTATAGAAAATCATAATTCACTGTCGTTTCAATTTTTGTCGCGTTCTTTTTTTTGGAACGTAATCACTAGAGTTCGACCGATTAATCGGCTTCGGCCTTCGGCCAAAAATTGGTAATCGGCCAACATTCGGCCTATGGCAAAAATCGGCCGATTAGCCGAAGCCGAATATTTTTCATTCCAAGCTTGAAAAATAACATTATTTTTGGTCGTTGCTCGCCGACAGTTTCTATTGTGTTTAACGTTTTGAAAGGGTTGCTTTGAAATACAACCCTGTTGCTTTCTATTTTCTTTTACTTGGACGTTCTTGTGAGTGATCATATGAAAAAGCAATCTAGAAATTGCAAAATAGTTTTATTTTTCTTGTTATGTATCCAATAGATATTACAGCTACTTCAGTGATCTCAAAAAAGCTAACTTTTTTCTTAATTTATATAAAACAAGTATCATTTTAAAAATTTAAAACATTCGGCTTCGGCTTCGGTTTTGGCCGAAGTTTAGGATTTTAGCCGAAGTTCGGCTTCGGCTTCGGCCAAAAAAAAAACGCCTTCGGTCGATCTCTAGTAATCACGATGCAAAGTGAGGTGTTGGTGTACACTGAATGTTAAATTTTTAAAAATAAATGTATATGGGAAATTCCACAGAATGTCAAGTAAGATGTCAAGTAAGTTGACCAATCAATTAAGCTTGTATTTCAGAGAAAAATTTAAATATATCTTTATTTCTTTATGTACTTTTGAGGAGCGTAAGTAGCTCTACCATAGGTAAAATATAAGAAAAAATATACATGACGTGACATCGTACGTGACATTCTGTGAAAATGCCCATATGGCAACATCGCATAAATCTCTAATACTGATACAAACATGTGCTTGTTTACTCGTTTAATACTCTTAGTTGGAGCTGGGGCTACTCAGAGAACTCCACCCTCTTGCCTAATGTTTAGTTTATTACACACTTACATAGGCACAGTTATATTTTGATTTTGTCTTTTGTTTTTGTTTTTTTCTCTGCGTATGTTCTTCATTCGCCAATCGCAGCTGTTTGGCTTTGTGCGCATGGTATGGATCAATTGATTTTGTTGCTGTTGCTGCTGTTGTTGTTGTTCTTGCTGCTACTATTATTGTTAGAATTCGTTTTGTGTTTTGATTGATAACAAATCTTTAACGTTTTAACTTGTTGGCCTTATCTATTGCTCTACCATTATTTCCATGCAGCTCTTGACTTCTTCTAATGGGGGACTTTTTATTTGTTTTATTGTATTCAATGTAAAACAAATAAAGCAATACAATATATATTAAAATGGTAAAAATCTAAATTGATTTTGTTGGTAATTAAAAAGAAAACAGGCATTTGTGGGTAGTAGTAGCCAGAAATATTTAAATGAAATAGGTTTAACAAATAACAATTGAAAGTAAAATAAAAATCATTGAAAGTTAAAGAGAATTGTTTAAATTGTTAAAATAACTTCAATAAACTGTTAAATTTACTTCTATTCTTGGAAGCAAATCAAATGTACCATAGAAATTTATACCAACGGAATGTTAAAACTCACTGCGGAAATTTAAAGAAATTTAACAAATAGTTTTGAATACATACGAATAAATACTTCTAAAGGGTATTTTTTTTAGAGTGTCACAATTTTGAGTTGGCATCACTGCTTTATTTGAGCACCCATTTAACAGCTGTTAGTTGCTTTTTGTTTATATAAAGCAGAAATCTACATCAACTGACACCACACACAGTGGACCAAACACAGAAGAACGCTGATGATGAAGGTTTAGTGGCCTTCGAAAACGGCTAGTTGTTCCATTCAACTATGTGTTGTTAGTCAGAATATTTACAACAAACTTCGGTGTTATATGTTCATTAATAATTAGCACATGTAATTTGACTTACAAAGCGATACGAACTTTAGCCTGTCCAAATCATAAATATAGAAACAAATTAAGTTCGGATAATAATTAAAATTAATTAAAAAATCTTATTTTCCGATGAAGCCCATTTCTGGTTGAATGGGTACGTATTTACATAAGAATAATTGTAGCATTTGGAGTGAGGAGAATCCTCAAGCTTTTGTCAAAACACCATTACATCCACAGAAAATTACTGTTTGGTGCGCTTTATGGGCTCGCGGAGTCATTGTGGCCCATATGTCTTCAAAGACGATGATAGTCAGAATGTTACTGTCAATGATGAACGGTATAGGAACGTGATTCGAAATTTTTTCGTACCTAAATTAAGTGGCATTAATCTTGCTGATATGTGCTTTCAACAGGATGGAGCCGCATGCCACACAGCAGGCGCTACAGTTGATTTACTGAAAGAAACTGTTACTGCAAAAATAATTTCACTTAATGGCACCAAGATCGTGTTATTTAACTCCATTGGTTTATTTTCTTTAGGTCGATAAACCACAAACAATTGAACACCTGGAAATCAACATTCGAAGAGTTATCGGCGAAATACGGCCGCAAACGCTTCGAAGTGTTGTTGCAAAATGGTGTTCCAGATTGCGCCTTCTACGCGCCAGCCGTGGCGGCTACATGGCAGAAATCATATTTAAATTTCATAAAATTTTCTTTCCAATAAAGCCCGTTTCATTGATATTAAAAATATATTTCCTTGTTTTATTAACCCCCGACCAAAAAAGGGGAGTTATAAGTTTGTAGTGCACTGAAAGGAAACCCTTCATTCAGACAATGAAATTTTTCATTGTATTAATGAAAAGTTTCATTAAAAGTCAGCTAATGAAGCTCTTCATTGAATCAATGAAGAATGTTTCATTGTATTTATGAAGTTAATTTTGGCGGCTATGTCATAAATAGAATGAAACTATTTCATTAGTTCAATGACACTTTTTCATGAATATAATGTAATTGTTTCATTGATTTAATGAAGTTTATTCATTAATATAAAGAAAATTTCATAAAATTTATGATGAGATTTTCATAAATATAATGAATTAAACAGTAAATAATGAAAATCTTCTTTTAAACACATGAAATCATATCCCTTCCAATCCACATACTTAATAAAATATATATATATATATACATTTTCTTTATTTTATTTAATGTATACAAATACATACATACACATGTACTTATGTATGTATTTATTAAAGCAAAACATTTGAGATTTAAGGAACTCATCAGTAGAGTTCAACCCAAATAATGTTTTAAGCAAGCCGAAAAACTTACATGTTTATAGTAAAACTCTAAATATGTTGTTGAGAATCACAATGCAGAAACATAAGTTTAAAAGAACCAAACAAAAATCTTAACAAAACAAGCACCTTTATTAGATGTTTGGCACAACCTTTTTGTGTTTGTATAATGGTGATAGGGACGTGAATGGATAAAAAAAGAGAAAGAGTGAGATGTGTGATATTCAATGAAGAATATTACATTGTATAAATGAAATTATTTCATTGCATTTATGACGACCATACTGCTTTGAAATTAAAAGGGATTAGAAAAGTAAGAAATAGAAAATATTTTTTAACAAAATAACTTTTGATTTATTTATGTTTGACAAACTGCATACAGTAAGTATATAATATATGTGAAACTTACTTATATTTGCCCCAAATTCCCTAAAAAGAAAATTCGTTTAAGCAATGTAACGATTTTCATTAATATAATGAACTATGAAGAACACATAAAAAGCAGAAATTGAAAGATTTTATGTATACAATGTAATTGTTCATTGTATTAATGAAAAGTTTCATTAATATAATGCAGAACATTTAATGAAACCGTTTCATTGTCTGAATGAATGATTTTCCTTTCAGTGTGTGTGTCTGTGTATCTGTGTGTCTGTCCGTGTCCACGCACAGCCCAAACGGCTAGACCGATTTTGATTTAGTTTTCTCTGTTTGAAAGGTAACTTGATCGAGATGGTTCTTAACCATGTTGGAAGAAAATCGGTTCAGCCGTTTAGAAGAGATCACATCGGGGGTTTTTAAAAATTTTAATTTTTTTTATTATGATTTAAACTTATGTGACTCTATAAAAAACACCCTTTATGTGCTCATTTTTTTAAATAGGCAAAATCGAATAGAACCTAAATATGTCTAATAAAATCTTATCTTAATGCGAAAGTATTCCAAAAAGAAAATATCCAAAAAATAAATATCGGCTAAAAGGAAAATGTGTCAAATCTTTGTGTGAACCGTTTTCAAAACGAGTTTTCTCACACTATTTTATTTTTTCAAAAACAACCCTTTTTACATTAAAGAAAAATTACGCATTTTTCCTTCAGTTGGCGATTTTTTCGTTTTGGCGATTTTTCCATGTTGTTGTGCTCTCTTCCGTGTTGGTAATATTTTGATTATCAGCTGTTGATGCCAAATTGAGCAATTTGAACCAAAATGTCAAAATTTGCTTAGACATCTTATGACAGATTGGTTTTGTAGCACAGCAAACTACATGTTGTTGTTTGTGTAGTTGTATTGTGGTAGGTAAGAGGTCTGATACTGAATTCGCCTTATCGTGTGTTGTGTTAACAATATAATTATATTTTTCCCGCCGTTTTTTCCGGTTTGGTGAATGTTTCGCTTTGGATACTTTTTCAGGCTCGATTTAATTTGTGTTGGCGGTATCTGAGTGATTTTTCTATTTACGATAATTTTTTGTTTTCTGGCGATTGAACAAACAAAATCTCGTGCTTGAATTACCTGCGAGCACGAAGAAAAGAAGCGCATAAAAACTTCAATGATTAAACAGAATAAGTCCGCAACTTCAGGAAAAATCGCTTTCAAATTAACAAAGCACATAATAACATCTACAGCAGTAACTTCAAATGCTCTCTAATTTTCGTTTCATTTTCTTTTGTACTTATTTTTCTTTATAGTGTTGTTCATAAAATGTATGATACTTATTGAAAGTATGGTAGCATTTTGAAAAGAATGAATGATCAAACAGAATAAGTCCGCAACTTCAGGAAAAATCGCTGTCAAATTAACAAAGCACATAATAACATCTACAGCAGTAACTTCAAATGCTCTCTAATTTTCGTTCAATTTTCTTTTGTACTTATTTTTCTTAATACTGTTGTTCACAAAATGTATGAAATTTAATGACAGTATGGTAACATGTTTGAGAGCACAAGAAAAAACGTTGTCAAAATAAAATAAATTCTATCTATCGAATGCTTTCTGGTGCATATATTTTGTGCCAATTTGTATGTTTATGCCACAATTCTGTTTGATCATTAAAGTTCAAACTTCACCAAACCTTTTGTACACTGCCTGCACATAACCAAAACATAAGTGACGCTATTTATAAATTTTAAACGATTAATCAAAATAATAAAAAAAAATCACCATATGGCTGGTACTCAAGTCCAGGAAATAGTTTACAGTATTCCTGAAGCACTGGGGGAAACGAAAAATACCGATAAAAATGTAATGAAAGAAACTACAATCATTGCTGGGATTAAACTTAGCCTGAGAATCACATCAGCAACTGAAGATTGTAGTCGATCACAAAATTTATTGTGAGAATTAAAGCGCTTGTGCTAATTGACGTTTATTCGATTATTGTGAAAAACATACGTGTATTATAAAAACAAACGAACACCACATACAATGTGCATTTAATTCTTAACTTTCTTTAAAGCAAATATATTATATTAAAAATTTGAACTAAACCTAAGTAACCCAACAACATTTTGAAGATACGAGTACTTGCATGTTTGTGCATTAGACTAGTCGCAGCTTGTATGGAATTTTTAATTTTTTTAATTCTTAATATATGCCCTGTCTCAAATATAAGGTTTGCTGTCATAAATGCGGTCTTAGATTTTTAGCTCTATACGACGGTGCCTTCTAGTGGGGCCTAAAGTACCTGATATACAGTGGGAGATTTGGTTAAAACAAATGGAAATAATTCGGCAGTTTCTGAACGGGCCGTCCGATTGTTATGAAAATTCATACAGCATTGGAGAAGGTATTAAGTGTGAAATTTGCTCTTTATGTTTTTAAAGTGGTGGAGCCACAAAGTTCCAAAGTGGGCAACCTTGGGTTAATGAAAAATTAAGCTGTTGTTTTTGATCTGGTAAAAAAGATGTTTTGTAAGTGGATTTTTTTTCTATTCAAGAGCTAAAAAGTCTGCTACATTTATGGATTTTACTTCTCACAGCTTAGGAAATATTCAACAAAAAAAAATTTAAAGCTTTGCTTTTTATTACCAACCTTGGTGCACTGTTCTGCTAGTGGAGTGGTCAAATGTTGTTCGATTTAGAAAAGGAAACTTATAATGTACTAATAATAAAATGTAACATTAAAAAGAAAATTAGTATCAAAAGCACAACCAAGTCAAAAGTTATATGCAATTTAAATTAAAATTTGGAAAAAAAGTCGATTTTTCGCCTTTTTTTTCGAAAAAGTGGCTTAATTATTGCGCTATTATAAAAAATTTTTTTAAAAATCCTAACCCTATATTATTACCTATTCAAAAGGTAATACTATAAAAGAAATATTACAAAGAAATTTTTTGTACGAAATTTTCGGTATGGGAAGAACCAGATTGTTTAAAAATATACTTTTTTTGTTATAAATATCAAATTTCAAAGCTGGAACCAAAAAATTTATCATGCCACCTTAATACATGATATGTTTTTGAATATTTTCAAAAATGTTGCATACGAACCGCGTAAAATAAGAAGAATACAGCAAAAATGCTGATTTTGCGATTTTTTTTAGGAATTTCCAGGAACTCAACAGCAAACGGCCCGCTTAGAAACTACAGAATTATTTCCATTTTTTTTTTACCAAAATCCTTTACTGTGTATCGGGTACTTTAGGCTCCACTAGGCACCAGAAGGCACCGTCTGATCTAGCTAAACAATTGAGACCGTATTTATGACAGCAAACCTCATATTTTAGATAGTAAAAATATATCAATTAAAAACAATTTTTTTGCGACCAGTCTAATGGACATACTTCAAACACAGTAAAACACCGATAAATAGTTATTAATAAACATTTTTAGCGATTACCTAGTCGCGAAAAAATACCGTAGCACATCCATAAGCAGATATTTATAAACATTGTTAACGATTACCCAGGCGCAAGGAAAAATATGGTAATCTCGATAGTATTGCAACGATTGTTCTAGCTACTAAAACAATACAACGTCTCCACTGAAACGCGTAGTAGTAGCCCGGTACGTTCAACTGTGCGGAAAGATAAGTAAACTATCCACAAGGTTTCAATCTTCCTGATAAGGCGATACAAGGGACATCAGTAGCAAGAGAAAAGTCGACCACAGAGGCATAGAAAATAACTCGCAGGAAGCCAAGTCATGAACTAATCCGGGAAGCTGAGACGCCATAAACGAAACAGATGATATACTGCTACGGAATAAGAATCAAATGAATTGTATTTAAGAAGAAACTAAATTTAGTAATTTTAAATAAAGAATAATAATAATTAAGGATAAGAAAACGTGTTATTTCTTGTAATGACCCTGTCATTTTCAGGCTGAGTATACCCGTCAGAAAACGTCGTTACAAGCTAAATAAATTGTACAGCAGTTATGCCAAAAGAAATTAATAAAATAAGTAAGGAAGTGCTTTTAATCTATCACACTATGATTAAATTATATGGTTGCAGTCAATTCATATTATTATGAATATAAAACTAAAGTGTAATTAATATTACTAGGATCGACCGGTGATCTAAACTAGACCACTTAACACCTAGTACTCGTATGTCTTATTGATTATAAGCACAGGTGTACAAAACAAAAACAAAGAAGAAAGCAAATTTAAATCGCTTTTTACTACTTTTGAGCCAAGAAATTTAAAAAAATATTTGAATTGTGCATATTTATACAAAACTAGCTTTCAAACCATATATGTTTCACCAATATTGGTGGAAAACAAGATACTTAAAAGTGTACGACAAAAAAATCTGTGCCGTATTTATATGTACAATATTATTTAAGTTCAAATTTTGACAGGTGTCAAACAGTTTCCTGTTAAGAGGAGCAGTGTTGCCCTTTTAGCTAAGAGGAGGAAATTAAACAATTTAGGAATGAATTGAGCCCTCCTCTATTAAGAATTTTAACGGCCTGTCCCACGATGTCACCAAAAATCGTTCGATCGAATACTTATATTGAAAACAACAACAAATTTTCTAATGTTATTGTTGCTTTGCAACACAAGTTTTCGATCGTAAGATTTCTGGTGACATCGTGGGACATGTCGTAAAATATCACTTAAAAGCATTAAAGTGATTTAATGTCAGATTTAATTAATTTTTGGATATTTTAATTGAATAAATAAAAAATATAATTTCAGTAAAGTGTGACTGTGACTCGCACACGCCCCACGGACTATGCAAATTTTTGCCTATAAAATCGAAAATCTTACCTGATGTAGTAATTTTTGTAAAAAAAATGGGTTTTGCCTTTTTTATTATTTTTAGTTCTTTATCCCGTTTTGCAGATTTTTTTTAGATTTTTGGCAATTTTTTTTTTTGCTTATAACGATTTTTTAATTCTGGCGCTTTTTTTTCTTTTTGAATATTTTTTTTTTTTTGCTTAAACGATTTTTTAGTTTTGGCGCTTTTTTTCTTTTTGGCGATTTATTTGGTTTTATAAAAATTTTTTTGAGCCGTTTTTTTTAGTTGTAGCGATTTTTTTTAAGTTTGGCGCTTTTTATTTCGCGATTTTTACTCGTCTTGGCGATTGTTTATTAGTTTTTTGATGATTTTCTTGCGTTTGTGCGATTTATTTCACTTTTAGTGATATTGTTCATATTTAAGCGCTTTTTTATTTTGGCGGTTTTTCGTTTCGGTATTTCTTTAAGTTTGAGATTGTCTAGTTTTATCGTTTTGATCCATAATACAAGTAAATTTGGAAGAAAACTTTCTAGAACACTTTATTATTATTGATTTTGAAACGTTTTTTGTTTCTCCTTTAAAAAAATATAAAAGTATAGTTACGTCCGTTTCCGTTTGCATTTAAGGTGATGAATATATATTTGTAATTGTCTGTAATTTATATTAGGATTTCAATATTTTCCATTGTTCGCTTTGCAATACCCTTTATTTTTAAACTATCATATATTTTTTGTTGTAGCGGCCAATGCCTTACATATTCTGGGAAAATTTTAGGCTTATAGCTCTGACGGTTCTTGAGAAAACAATGTATCCTTTTCATCTTTGGTGTACGGAACCCTAAAAATAAGTTTAATCTTGAACTCAAAAATCGGCGCTTAATTACTCTTTCTACCTGGAAACCCCCATACTATTTTACCTTTTTGATATGGATATTTCCAGGAGAAAGTTCTCTTTTTTGTCGCGTGCGACATCAAGCAATTAAGTTTATATTTCAGAACAATGTGATTTTTCTTAAAATTTTACCTAATGTAGAACTGCTGACGGCCTACACAAATATATAAAGAAGTTAAAAAAATTTCGTTTTCTTTGAAGAAAAAAAAAAACATATTTTTTTGGTGTCGCACGCTACAAAAAGTGTACATTCCTGTGGAAGTAACAATATTTAGTTCACACAGCAACCCATTCTGTATTTAGTGTTATTTTTTTAACCGTACCTCCAAAATATTTTGCTGATTAGCAAAACATTTATAAAATATTAATGTTAAACATAAATTTACTTGTAATATTTACTTTTATACTTCTTCTACGGTTAGTTAACCATACCGTCATTGTTCTTACTGCTAAAAATTTTTATGTGAACACAACACATATGTATGTATATTTTCCTTTAGAAGGTTATAATTAAAGTTATACAACGGGTATCATAAAATACAATTTTTGACACGAATTTTCAATCACAATTTTAATAGTCCTCAATAAAACATGACTATCGGTAAACAATCATGCCTTATCAAAACCAAAAATATTATGTACAAATTCAGCTAAGGTTTTGGTTTGTTTAGCATTCTTGAGCTATAAAACTACGAAAAAGTTCTGCTGACATTTATCTACATACATGTACACCTCGTATGTATGTGCAACAGGAGCGTAGTTAACGTTTTTACAGTGTGCTCTTCAAAAAATTTACCTAATTTTTAGTAACAAGCGAAGTCTCTGTTTTTTTTTTCAAGGAAATAACTTCCTATAGGCAGTTAAATCATTACTGTCTATCAACTAAATTGTACATATTGATATTCATTTATAGCACCAATTGTTTGCGATAGCAAGCACCACCATTTAATAAGCCATACTTTCACAAAAGTTCGCCGCCGCTTGTTAAGAAGTACCCGGGCAGCAAAAAATATAAAATTTTTACTAAATAGTAAAAGTTATAAATGATTTATTATAACCTCTACGATATTGATTGAGAGACATTTTATTGCTCTTCTGCAGCAGAACAGTATGTCTGCCAACGATAACTTTAATTGCAGATCATGCTATGGAGTTTATAACTTCTCTATTTGTTTTTCCCCTATTTAACAGTTTATCTTATCGATTTAACTAAGGAATGTAGAATGGCGAAAATATTTTTTAGTTTTAAACAAGTACAGGGGATGTACAAGAGCATGCCATAAACTTTCTCTTGGCCCCCTTTGGACTCCCCGTTCCTCAATGATTGCTGGCAAAGTAAACAATTACATCGACCTTTCATAATAGCCGGCTTCTAAACTGAAAGTCGTTGGGAAACATTCCTATTACCAAGTTTGCACTAGTTATGTGTTTTCCAGCAAGGGCTGGATATTCTCTCAACCGCTTGCTTCAGCCACATTCTGCAAATAACATAAAGCTTAAATTAAACGTGTCATAACCATTACCATACAAAACAGCTGTTCGAACCAAACTAATGGGCAGCACTGTATTTTACTATAGGTGACTCGACATAGCCACAACCATAAAATCCAATTGAGTTTTGGGTCAATTTCCCGCTTTTTAACTGAAAGGGCAACACTGCTTCTGTCAACATGCAACTGTCAGTTGACTCTTGTCAAAATTTAAACAAACTATGTCATTAAGTTTGTGTTTGACAGCCCTGGATAGCATGATAACCGCGTGCATGATAACCGCGTAATTTGAGAAGAGAATTGATAAAAGAGAATTTTGTGTGCTCATTAAGCATTATTTTTTCCGAAAAGAACTCATCACCCAAATCAATTTCAGTGGTTAAAAACTGCTTTACGGAATTCCGTTCTCGCCGTAAAAGTGCAGAAGATGCCGAACATTCTGGGCGCTCAGTTGAGGTCTTTACAACCGAAGCAAGTGAAAACAATCATAATATGGTGTTGGCCGATCGGAAACTGAAAGTGAGAAAGATTGCGCATCGCACATGGTTCAGCAGTTTTAAATTTGAATGATCACTTGGGCATGAGAAAACTTTTTGCAAGATGGGTCTAGCGTTTGCTCACAATCGATCACAATGGCGTTAGCATGTTGATTACAAAACCGAAGGTCCTGGGTTCGAGTCCTGTATCCAACACCATGCATTTATCTCTTGTGCATTAGTGTCCCTTTGTATCGGTTGTTGTAGGAAAGTTCAAGTGATGAAGGCATAGGCACTTAGCCAGAACTACACCGGCTTCAGCGGATTCTAATTTATCATCATTATTGGTATTGTGAAGCAAAATCATAGGCAAAGTAAAATAACTACTAAGCACAGCTTTAAAAAAAATTTAATACGCTTCATTAACACCAGAGGCGCTGCAACACTGCATTATTAAAAACGTGCAACAAAAGGATATGAAAA
The DNA here is from genome assembly GCA_944452675.1 of Tachina lurida. Lineage (NCBI taxonomy): Eukaryota > Metazoa > Arthropoda > Insecta > Diptera > Tachinidae > Tachina > Tachina lurida. Next base: position 29,110,216 of record OX101753.1, on the reverse strand, counting down.
TCAGAGTTGTTAAAGATTGAAGCTTTCCACTATCTCTTCCTTCGCCACCTGTCTTCTTTATACTATCCCTTTCCTAAAGAAGCTAGCACCTAGTAGTATTAACAGGCGTTCATTGCCTGAGTCGTACTTCTCTTCTTAAAAGAAAAACGCAATCGTGCGATAATTTCGCACGAGTGTTTGGCATTTTATAACCTCAATATGGAACATTTGTTTCGGCGTTTTGTAACTGTGAACGAAAAGTTGATCTACCACAGTACACCGGAGAGCAAACAGCAGTCAAAACAGTAGGTCAAGGTGGAGTTTTTAGTATATAAAGTAATGGCTACCACTTTTTGAGATGCACATAGTATAATCCACATTCACTACCTTCAAAAGGGTGAAACAATCATTGAGGAACGATGAGCAAAATTATGGAGTTCATTTAATGAGCATTTGAAATATAAGCGATCTAATTTAGGCGAGAAAAAGTTCTTTACCACCAGTTTAATGCAAGATGAGCACACAGGTGCAGTTTTCAATACAATAAGCCATGAATTCGTCTACTAATGGCTGCCTCATTCGCCCTATTCTGCGGACTTAGAACCACAATAGCCTTGTGGTTCCCAAACCTGAATAAATGTCATGGTGGAAAGACATTTGACTCCAACGATTAAATCATGTCACAAGCAAATACTTATTCTGATGACCTTTGCAACTCATATATTTAGAAAGGGATAAAAAAATTCATAAAGCTTAGAGAAAGCGTATGGAACTCACAGACGACCAGGTAAAAAAATAATATGATTTTTTTATCCAAAAACCTGTGATTAATTTAAGAAATCAAGGACTTATTTACTCGCCCTTAGCATAACATATTCGCAGTTGTTCTGTTCAGTATATTTCGATTCTATAAAAATTTTGCGTCTGCAGTTCTACTCTCAATGACTGCTTTAAATCTCTTTATACAAATTATCAATCAAAAGTGCCATTTACAGCTGGATTTGAACTTCAGTTGCACTAAAAGTTATAAATGACATTCCAGGTCAGTTTCATGGCAGCCTTCAAATCGTTAAATCAAGGATTTTCTTCTCTCGCAACTCAACTTGTCCATAACTGCTTTGTCATCATCTTCATATAGAATACTTATACTACTCTTAATATATGTTGACATCACCCCTCAAGAAAATGGTACAATTAATTCGTAAATAAGAAACTAAATAATACATTCCCAAGTAGTGGAGAAATTAAAAGCACCAGATGGTTATTTTACATTGATAACCAAATTTAATGAAGAAGAAGCGCATTATTTCGCGTACAACGATTGTTGGCATGTTTTTTAGATTTTTGCTTAAATAATTCTCGTATTCTTTTTCAATTTAAAAACTTGCATATAAAGCTAAAATTTACATTAACTGATACTAAATTCAGAAATTAATTACGTGAACGCTGATGATGATGAAGATGTAAGCTGCATTTCAAAAGTAAAGTTGAATAAAATATACTTAAAAATATGATTTCGACAAAAGTTTTATTTGATTATAATGCTGGGCGCCCTATGATCCAACGGGAGTTAGAGGAACTTACATATATATAATGCTGGGATCTTGTCATTACGTATGAAATATAATAACCGCTTCTAGATTACAGCAGTGGATTTGTTTGAGGTAGTTTTCTAATACTTTATCTCGAATATTAACTGTGAAATGTTTGGGGACTATCCGCGTAAATACGTGGGGTAGTCCCACAACTCCCTCAAATCTAATGACCTTGATGGCCAGTTGACGTAGCCAAAAATGTGAAATTATGCCTTCTAGAAATTTCCCATGCAATAAAGCAAAAATGGGTCATGTTGTGTGGCTTGTGGCACCGTCTTGTTGAAACCACATAACGTCCAGTTCATAATACATAATCTGCAATTGAAGGCCAAAAAGAAGTCAGTTATGATACGTCCATAGCGCTCTGAATTTATGGTAACGGCTCTTCCAGCGTTATTTTCAAATTTCACCAACAGAAGTGATATTTTCGGCAGTAAGCACATTGTGTTGATGCAAAGGCTTGATCACATCTGTAACGCTTCCAGTCTCATCAAATTTCTGTACAATATTACAAATTCCTTGCACTATGGGTCGATTATAACGATCAATCCCATAAAGTGGCCACGTTAGAGTTAGAACTTTTTGTAGTAAGTTTTAAATGTTTTTGCTTATTCTTGGGATCTTAAACGATTCATATTCGTACATGGCAAACCTTTTACTAAATAAATGATACTTCAGATGACAGATATGTAACAGCTGACAGCCTTGCCAGGTTACGAATGAGAAACCTGTATTTATTCTTAAAAAGCTGTCAAATGCATTTTTAATATAAGCAACTAATAAAATTAATGCAATGTTTTTATTGATCGTATTTGCTTTTAGCTACTTGAAAGATTGTGGCGGTAAAGCATTGAAAAGGAACAAAAGTTTTACTTACCTATATTATTTGTTTAAAGTCTTACATCCATATGGACAAAAGCTACTTTGTTCATTTACTTATACAAATATTTAGTAGACACAAGAAACTCTTGCCCTCCTCTTTAGGGTGCGGTGAATTGGTTCGGTAAGTTGAAAGTTAGCTTTGCTTGGCTTAGCTGGGTTAAGTATTTACAAGCAATCGATGGTAATCAATTATTGGTAACCATTATTATGCCGAGTTATTTGATTGCACTACAATCTTAAGTAATGATTTGTGTGATTTAATTATGCCCCGATTTACAAGCTACAGATAAATTTTAAGGTACAAAAAATCAAAACTGCAAAAATAAATAATGCTAATGCGTGAATACACAGAAAAAAATTTTTTCCAGCAATTAACACGTTTAATTGAAAAAAAATCAATTAAAAATGTAAATGACTCAAATAAAATTTTGTTTAAAAATTTACCCTCTGTTTCTACAACCCAGTCGGACAACTAGAGTATAAAATTTATATAGAAATCACTCATAATTTGAGTGATTTTCATACAAATTGTCTAGACGAGTCGTTTGCCTAACTTGTAGAATTTGCATATTAATTTAATTAAAAGTTTAACCGACTCAATGACATTTTTAATTGAATTTTTTTTTCAATTAGACGTCTTCATCGTAGAAAAATTTTGTTTGTGTGCATACATATCGCTCAAATATATATAACGCATTGTTGGCGTATACATATTTGATCTTTTGAAAACAAATTAACGAGTATATTTTCATTGAGTTGAAAACTTTAAACTTTCAATGCCAAACGAAACCAAAAACAAATAGTATGAATAAAAAGCCTGTTAATCGAGTTATACATGTATATAGTCATATTTACCCGTACATACCCTCTAGTCAGCCTAGAACTATATGTCTCTATGTCTCTATGTCAACACTCTTTTCTCTAGCGACAATTGCACTAGTTGAAATGTCGATAACTTTCATTTTATATGCGAGTAGAGATACGTTAGAGACAACAGTTATAGTGTATTTCTGGTGACATTGTCAATGAACGCGTCAATAGTCTGTTTTTCTTTTTTATTATGGTATGCAATAATGTTAAAAATTTACGTACTCGTACATATGTATGTTTGTATGTATGTATTTAAGTTTGTTGCCACAACCCTTATAAAATTGTAGACGAGGGTCACTAAAATATACCAATGAATCTTTAGTTCAAATGTCTCCATATGGTCGTAAAACAATAATGCCAAAGTCTACTGGTCGATTTTCAATGACAACCCTATGTTATATGTCAATAGGCGATTACATTGGCTGGGATAAACTTAGCCAGTAGTACTATTGACAATGTCACTAGTAAATCACTACAATTTCACTATTGACATCGAGCGAGGAAATATCGATATTGTAGACTAGAGCGCCTAAAACTTACTAGTGAATCTTTGGTACCACGGTCTCCATGTGGTCCCAAAAGAACTTCTTAGTCAGTGGTGGATTTTCAATGACAAGCTAATGTTAAATGTCAATAGATAATTACATTGGCTGCGGTACACCTGGTCAGTAGTACTACTGACAATGTCACTAGTAAATCACTAAAATTTCATTATTCGCATTTTCTGCAGGGTATAAATGGAAAAATAATACTATACAAATCGATGATAAGTTAGCCAAATAGAGACTATTATAGATATTGCATTCACAACTTTCACTTTCCCAGTTGCAAGTTGTTGTACAACAACATTTGTATATCTACTCGCTCATATTACGAATAAGTTATAAATTAACGTTCCTTTCTATTGATTTTAGTTAGTTTATTTTCATTTTATATTGCCTTATGTACATTTATAAGTATGTATGTATGTATGTATAGTATGTGGGTCCTTATTTTTCATTTGTAGTTGCGCCGCCATCATAATACAACCTCTTCAAAGTGTGTATAATAATAACAGTGGAAAAACAATGTTTTATTTGTAATATTGACAATAATTTCCTTATAATTTATGTCTACTTTTTATTAATAGTATGTGTACATTTCATATTTATTACATTTAAGATCAAGCTTAGCAAAAATTAATTCTATGCGTTAATGTAATAATAACAAATATTAATTTATTTGTAAATATGCATTGTAATTATGTATGTACATCTACGCTTGTGCTTTGATAAGAACCCGATTGTGTTAGCGATAACTTTTTATACCCTTCACCAAAAATAGTAAAGGGTTTGACATTCCGTGTGTAATTTCAACAATATTCATATGCGTCCTATAAAGTATATATGTATATTCTGGGTCCTTATAAATAGGGAATAAGCTGTGTCCGTCTGTCCGTCTGATCGTCCCTCTGTCTGTCGGTACGTGAAATCGGTTTTGCGAAGCTTCTAAAAAAGCTAGAGACTCCGGCATTGGACTGGTGTGTTGGAAATGGTTCAATATAGATTGGTATTGAAAATCAGCAAAATCGAAAATATGGGGTCTGTTCGTAAATGCATCACTGCGCTAGAAATGCAAATTTAAATGTTCTGAACTGGTTCACTAAACTCGATAACGCACAAGTAAATGTCAAGTATGGTGTACAAACATGATTCATGATTACTAATAAAACATATTATCAGCGTACTTGTATTGCATTTTAAATAAAAGTTTGCACGTATGATGCAGAGCAGTAATGCATTTACAAACACACCCATGGTTTCAGAGCTGGAAAATTCAAATTGCGGTTTTGGTACATATGTATATAAAAGTAACTAGCTAAAACTAATTTTTGTTTCTTTTCTTTTTTTTCGTTAGTTTTATATAATATAAAATACCGGGCACAACGGGTTAGCCTTGCAATTTGCAACCCCCCCTCCCTTAAAATGATATGGAGCTTTTCAATACGCAAAATGAATTCGGAAAAGAAATCCAGAAAACACACAAAATATTTGATAATTAATTTTTGAGGCGGGTACTTTCCACCACTCCCCCCTCCCTAATTCCCAAAAAAAAACAATCATAGTGAACTTTATACATATTCCATTAAAATTTTGAAAATTGGTCCAGAAACGACAAAGTTTTTTGATAAAAAAATTTTTGGGGCGGCCACTTTGCTTTCCCCCCCTCCCCACCCCACGCCACCAATCTAAAAAAAAAATTTAGTGGAACTTTTCCATATGCAAAAAGAATTTTGAAAAATTTTGTCCACAAACGACAAATCCATTTTTTTGGCGGGCTCATTCAGCCCCCTTCTCGCCCTCTCAACATTAAATAGAATTTAGTGGACCTCTTCCATATGCAAAAGTCATTTTGAAAATTGGTAGATAAATGGCGAAGTTGATTTTTATTCAATTATAAGGCCGGGCAATTTGTGACTCCCTCCTCCATTTCTCGAAAAATTTAGTTGCCTTTTTCATATACAAACAACAATTTTTAAAATTGATCCAAAAATGGCGAAGTTATGCTCGTTAATATTATAAAATCTGTTAAATACTATGTGGAAGGAGTAACATAATTTAAAAAAAGTGGGCGTAAAAGTGGGCGTGGTTGAAAAAAGTATCCCATAATTTATTCCAGAGTCCTAGTTATTTGTTTAGAAAATTTCAGGAAGATCGGCCCAGAGGTTTGGTCTCCTATAGGGTACAACAAAACAAACAAACGAAATCACATCCCGTTTTATATATGTGACGCGCAACATAGAAAGGGACCTAAGGGTAAAAACCGGTTTTGTTCAGAAGAGCCATTTTAAAGACTTAAATACGTGTATCTTTGGTGTACCATCACTGAGCGTGTTGGTATTGGTCTCATTTGAAAGCGACACATCTCATGACGTCAGGAACGTGTTGGTCAACCTTGAAAACGCGCGTAGGTCGTTCCTACCTCTTGTTTTGTGTAGTTGGTTTTTACTGTTTTCTACCTAGCGCTCTGTTTCCATGAGTTTGATATCAATTTTGCTCGCGTTTTCTCGAATCCAGGTTTATTTTCTGAAATTATTAATTGTGAATTATAATAAATACTCATTTATAATTATTTTAAATCGTGAATATCACTCTGTTAGTACGAAAATTTTTTCACATAACCTTAGTATCGTCGACTTCAATTTCATAAAACGCGCATATCTCTGGGAGGGAACACTTTTGGGGCATGGAATCGGTCTCATTCGATGCTCAGATGTTGTCCACATCAAAAAAAAAAGTGAAAATTGATTTTTTTACCCTTATGTCCCTTTCTCTATGCGCTGTCACATATATAGATTTATTATAATAATATTAATATTTAAAACATAAATAAAAAGACGATTCCAGCGTTGGACAATTCTAATTTTTTTGGTATATGGGCATTTCCACAGGAATGTCAACTTTTTGTAGCGTGCGACACCAGCCAATAATTTTTTCACAGAGAACGAAACTTTTTGTTTATTTATTTACATATTTATTGATTTCGTCAGCACCTCTACGTTAGGTAAAATTTTAAGCTAAATCGACTCACGTTGTTCAGAAATAGAATGTTAATTGCTTGCTGTCGCACGCGACAAAAAAGTAGAGTTTCTCGGAGAAACCCCCATATACAAGTAACCTATTAAAATAAATTTTTTCTTTTTCTCTATAAATTAACCATGTTTTATATTTTTAACGTACCTTTTCACAATGTATGGTTAAAAGATAACAGAGACTTTAACTGCAAGTTTTGTATGAAGAACTGTCAGTTAAAGTTCACGTTAACTCTTAACCATACATTGTGAAAAGGGACGTAAAAGACATAGATTGTTATAAGAAATCAGAAAAATAGTATGATTTCAGGGTTGGAAAATTTGCAATTTTTTGGTACATAAAAGTGACAGGATCAAATAATTTTGTTTTTACTTTTCTTTATAAGTTAAATATATTTTATGTTGTAGGAAGAAAAAGCTTGGTATAAAGAATCAGATTAAAAATAAAGCTGCAGAGCTGGAAATGTAACATTTTTTGGTGTATAAAAGTAACTAAATAAAACTAAATTTTCTTTCTTTATTTATTAAACATATTTTATATTTTAGAAAGAAATAAATTAGTATTAAAAATCAGATAAATCAGATAAACTTTCCAGGACTGGAAAATTGAAAAATACTAAATAAAACTTATTGTTTTTTTTTTTTTTTAAAAACTGAAAAATACTAAATAAAATTTATTGCTTTTTCGTCTTAATTCAACATATTTTATAATTTAGGAAGATCTTCACGCAATAGTTTTTTGATAAATGTTAAATTTTGATACAAAAATCTAATTTAAGCATAAACTTGGGCACTTATTAGTCTTACGAAGCTTTGTAATATCTTGCTTATTAAGTCTCAGCACAATTATGTTTCAAATCGATGGTCATACGTTGACATTTTGGCGACTTTCCAAAAAAAACGTTATAATTACAAAATAAATTAAAGGACATGTTCCATTTCGTTTCCCTGAAACTGTGCCTTTCTGCTAAACAAAATTGAAAAATTCTGTGGGAATGAATAGTTTACATAATCAGGATGTTTGAATTGAGACACTATCAGTTTTATAATATTAAGTTTTATTAAATAACTGAAAATATGAAATAAGTTAGCTTAGTTGGTATGGAGGTACAATATTAGGATTATTTTAGTATTATTAAATAGTACCACCACGGTTTTTGAAAATCATATGTCATAAAAAATACTATTGTCTTAACTTTCCACCCTTGCCATAGTTTATGCTGCTTTTTGTGAAAACCATAGTTGAAACAAAAACAGAAAATATTTTTTACTAATTTAATCTAGTTTTCGGTGTCGGTATTAATAAGTTAAAGGCGGGCAAAATCTTTAATTTATGTATATATACATATGCAGATTCATTGCCTTAATGTCATGAAGGATTAATGTTATGAAGGATTCTATGTGACACTCGGCCTTTAGTGTCCGATTTTTGTTGCACAACTTTTAACTTTGTGGCCAGAGAGAGAGAGGATGATATAATGTTTCCCCTCTTCCTTAAATTCTCTTCTCTGTCCCATAAACTAGAAAAAGTCCCTCTAAAATTGCAGTACGTGAATCTAGTCGGTAGCATTCGTTAAAGTTACTGCGCAACAGAACAAAATTTTTCCTTAGCATCTTATAATTTGACAACATATCTAAATTAAGCCGGCTTAATAAAAATAAATTGTTCTTAATAAATTACTCACATCATTGAAAAGACATTTCATTAGTAGTACAACCACACTCGTACTCTGGTTAATCGCCAAAAGATCAAGTAGTAACCCAAATAAAATAATTTAAAATGAGAAGGCGCATCTTCACAAAAAGAAAAAATTAACAATTATAATTGACAAAAACTATGAAATGATCATTTTAAGCCATTGTTGAGTCATCATCACCAACCAACCATTCATTCATTCATTCATAAAATTACTTCGCATAGACAAAAACGCACAAATATAATAAAAATTTGGATAATTACAAAGCAAACATTAAATAAGTTTCTAAATTAATACTACAACAAAATGACCTTCCAAGTCAACTATATTGGATACAACATAATAATATTTAACCATAAAATCACAAAATGTTTCGTTATGGAACCGCCTGGCAGTCTCTGTTTTGAGTCCATCCAAATTATGATGTGTAAGCACCAAAAAAAAAAAAAAAAACAAAACATCATTATGACACATATGTTTGGTTTGTTGGCAGTTTCATTTGTTTAAAGTTATTAAAAATTAAATGGAAATTTTTTGCTTTTTCAAATATGTTAAAAATTTGTTTTTTCTCAGTTCATTCATATTCGTGCAGTAAAACATTTTCACTGTACATTTTTGTTTAAATTTTCTTATTATTCATGGCCTGTCAGGAAAGCTGACTGGTAATAAGAACATGTTTACATTTCAACATGATCATAAATCCTCAAAATATTTTAAACCGCAAGAGCAAAAGTTTTTCTCAAATATTCTGCTTTTATTTTGGAAACTTAATCACAGCTTTCAAAACTGCCACAACCACAATTTCTCGCATCAGTCTCGGGCTGCACTTGTTTAAAATATAAATTTGTTTGACATTTTTTCCCTTTACATATGTACAATGTACATACATACGTACTCGTATTATATGTTACAGTCGAAGCGGAGAATTAAAAGAGTGACATCATTCATTTCAGTGTACTAATGCAAGAAATTCATGTTTCTAAATAGTCCCAATTCATGAAGATGGAAAGAATTCGTAAAGCAAATTTATTACAGGCCAAATGTTGCGACACACTGATTATGTTCTATATATGTATATATCGCCATGGTCTTAGATCCGAATTCATATATAAAACCATTATTTAAATAAAACTCGAACCTATAACTCTAACTTCGATTTTTACCAAACCCGTCTTTTGTTTCTTTATATATTCGAATTCATGTAGAAAATCAAATGTTTTTAGCAAAAATCGTAAAATGCTAAAAAAATTAAACGTTAAAAATTTTAATATAGTTTTCGATTTTGGCTCATAACACCGTTTTTACTTGATAATATATTTGAATTCATGTAGCGAATCAAATAATGAAAGGAAAATTCGCTGAATCTAAAAGTTTAAGTAAGCTCGAAAATTCGAAATCATTTTCGAACTTTGACAAAAGTAAAAAAAAATTGCACTACTTTTTACTTATGAAAGATTCCTATCCCGAATGAATACAAAAATTCATAAATATATATGTTTATGCAATTTCGAACACTTCTCCAGAATTCATGAAAACTAAAAAAAAAAAATATTATAATATGGCATGCTTATTTACGGCCCTATGCTATTCATAGGAATAACAGGAATTAATATACTCGTATGTATGCTTATTTATAATATAATTTTGATTTCGAAAGCTGGCAAACATTGTGACTTAATGAAAAATCTTTTTATAATAAAACTTATATGTATGTGTTTATACACGAAATATGCAAAAATTACAAAATCTTAAGTTTTTAGTTAAAACTAAGCATAATTACAATGAAACATTTAAAGTGAGTAATTTCGAAAATTCGAATATTATTTCGAAAATTATAAAAAAACTAATTTTATTGCAAAAATGCTATGACATAAAGTAAAAACTGCAAGTTTTCACTAGTATCAAAACCTCGAATCTAACTTCGAAGATTAAAGAAAGTACTATTTCTACATATGTTTTTACTGATATCGAGAACTTAAATTTGAATTGCATAATAGAAGAAGATAGTACTTTTCGAGTATGATATTTACATATATAAATTAAATCATTAGCATTTTTGTGAAATAAATAAATGTTTTTCGAAGTTTTTCGAATGAATGAAAAAATATAAAATGTTTAGGATGGCTCTAGATTTGAACATCGGAAACTCGTTTCGAAGTTACAAATCATAATTTTGAGTCATTGGGCAATTTTCGAGAATTCGAACAGAAGCACAAATTCGAAAATGAATAGATATATTATAAATAAATTGTATAGACAAAATTTAACATCGTTATTTCGACATAATAAAATTTATTTATATTAAGGGTGGTTAAATTTTAAGGGCCGACGTTGATTTTGAATAAAACACAAATTATTTAGGAAATTTTTGTCATTTCTTTTTATTATAATAATATGGTATGGTTCAATTATGTATGGAACAAAATATTGGCTAAATAGCCGCCGCAACTTCGGCGGCGGCACACCTTCATCCGATGGTCCACATTTTCGATGACACTGAGGGATAATTGAGGTTCTATGCCGTTAATTCGGCACATTAACTCATCATTTAGGTCATCCTTTAGCTCTTGAAAGAAAGAGGTCCAACGTTGTCAAGTCACATGACCTTGGCAGTCAACTGACATCGCCACCACGTGAGATAACACGGCCATTGAATTTGTCGCGCAAAAGAGCCATTGTTTCGTTAGCTGTGTGGCAAGTGGCACCGTCCTGTTGAAACCACTTATCGTTCACATCCATATCTTCCAGTTCGGGCCATAAAAAGTTCATTATCACCTTACGATAGCGAACACCATTCGCAGTAACTGCCTAACCGGCCTCATTTTGGAAAAAATACGGCCCGATGATGCCGCCAGCCCATAAACCGCACCAAAAGTCAATCTTTTTCGACAATCACTCTTGGATTATCATTCGCCCAAATGCGACAATTCTGTTTATTGACGAATCCACTGAGGTCGATTGTGCTGACCGAAAAAATCACGAAGTGTACGATATGTATTTTAATTTGAACCCCATTTTCATAATAAGCCTGAATAACTTTAAAGCGTTGCTTAATTGTGTATTTTAATTAAAAGTTTATCACGAAGTAAAAAATTTAACTCAAAATTTGTTGAAGTAAATTTTACTGAATAAAATGCATCGTACACAACCACTCAACAATGATGGCCTGGCCTAGCCAAGTCTACTTAAATCAATTCGATCTTAATTATGACCAGGAAGCATTCGATATTGATTGAAATTTTAGTACATTTTGATGGAAAAAAAATTTGTAATATCAGTTAATAGTTTAATTTAATGTGCACCTGTAAACACACCAATATAAGCATTTCCGTTTGAATTAATTAAAGCAGTTACAAATTCATTCGATTCGAAGGAATACAATTCTTAATTAAAAATGCTATATATATGTGACCTTCTCCGAGAAAAGGGACCTAGTGTGTGAAAATTAAGTTTGGAGAAAACACATTTAAAAAATAATATTTTAATGTTTTTCTCATTTTTATCGATTTTGACACACAACCGGAGAAGGTCACATATAACGAATATTTTCCTTTTATAGTTTACAATTTTTATCGCATTTTAATGCCAGAACTTGCCCTCTGATTTCGAAAACACAGGAAAAAATTTTCCGGCGATAAACACGTTTAATTGAAAAAAAACAAAAATCAATTAAAAATTTTATTGAAACAATTAAACTTTTAATTAAATTAAATTTTTAAACAAAAGCTTAATTGAATCAATTGCATTTTTAATTGAATTTTCGTTTTTTTTAATTAAACGTGTTTATCTCATGGAAATCTTTTCAGTGAAGCTTTTTCTTGATTCAGAGAAAAAAAAAACCAATTATTTAAATACTCTGCATGTTTCACACCACATATGACAACGATTTAAATAATTACGCGCTAGATTTAATGCTCGACGACTCATTTTATTATATTTAGTATTCGAAAACATAAAATATTGAACAAATATAAAAAAGGGATATTTGCTGTAGCCCCTACTCTTTATTAAGATTAGGGTAACTGACTGCCTTGTAACTAAGCACTGATGCGTGCGTGTGTGTGTGTGTGTGTGTGTTTGTGTGTGGGAGAGTTGTGTCGCCACTACCAGAATGGCTAGTGGAGCTAGTGAGTATATTAAATCTGTGAGACATATTTACATCAATTGCTATGACATATTCAAAATATTAGACGATGGTTTTAAACTATTAAGTTGTCAAAATCATAACAGAAAATTCATATTTTCGTATATAAATGATGAGGTTTCTTCTTTCTTTCTGTAAAACAAGTGCAACAGTATTTATGTATGTAGTTCTTTTTGTCAGCCCTTTATTTAATATCTTCTTTATTTCTTAACAGTTTGCTTTTAATTATTTAAGTCATTTAGTTGCAAATCTATTTTAGTGGGTCAAAGAGTGTCACAGTTGAATTGAATTGGGGTCTCCCCCCCCCTTTTCATTTTCATAGTTTGGTATAAACGGAATCTTGTGTTGTCATTTTGTTAAAACAAATGTAGATTTTTTTGTTGAAATCAATGTGATTTATAGAAGTGAAAATATCACTAAATTTATTTTAAATAAAAAATCTTAAAGTAAAACTAAGAGCCCTTTTGCACACACAAAGCTTAATTTGACAAAGTCGTTCAAACTTTCTTTCACTTCTGCACACTCAATGTTTAATTTGCCAAATTTTCCCTGTAATACAACGTAAGACGGGTTTTACACGCGCAAAGTTTACTTTGGCAAAATCTTGAGTTTGTTGGAGAAACAAAAGAAGATAACGTCAAATCTTTTCTCTTCTCTCAAACAAAGCTGCAGACCTTGCAAAGTAAACTTTGCTTGTGTAAAAGCCGTCTAGTTATAAAAACAATGAAAACAAAAAACAAACAAAACGAACGAGGAAGAACTACGCAATTTTGCGAGTCCAGCAAAGTCTATATTCATCCCTACTCTTATTTCTTTTCCCTCCTACAAAACCAAGACTTTGCAAAAGAAACCTTGATTTTGCAAAAGCTGTCTAACATTTTATTGTAAACGATGAGGAAAAGTCAGTGTCAATTGAATATTTTTGCTGGATTGAATTAAAAAGTGATTAAAAATTTACATAAAAAAATATTTGACTTCATTATTTCAAAGTTTCTGGGCCTCTATAGAAAGTTCTATGTTTTATTTTTAATAAGGACAGAAGAAGGCGTAGGAAGCCTTTCTTTTATAAATTTTATTTACAATTTATATATGTACATATGTAATGGAAATACGAGTAGTATTCAATGTATTAAGGGCGCTACATCTTTTTTTTTGTAAGAGAATTAACAGTTAGGCAATTAGTGCCTGCTACTGTTACTAGGTGTTACCTTCTTTAGGAAAGGGGTAGTGATAGAAAACAGGAGGTGAAGGAAGAGATAGAGGAAAGCTTTATTCTTTTTTTACAACTCTGCTTTTTGCCCGTTTTCTAATAATGTAGAGTTGCAGCGCCTCTGGTGTCAATGAGGCGTATTAAATTTTCAAAGCTGTGCTTAGTAGCCGTTTAATTGGTTATTTTACTTCGCCGATTATTATGCTACACAATACCAATGAAGGAGGCCGCTCTGATGTTACATTAGGAATAGCATCTGCTGAAGTCGGCATAGTTCAGTGACCAGTGGCTATGCTTTCATCACTTGAACAACTGATGCAAAGCGACACTAATTCACATCAGAAAAATGCGTGATATTATTATTTAATGAGTGTCGTAGACCGGGCTCTAACCCAGGTCCTTCGGTTTTGTAGTCAACGTGCTAGCTACTTCAGCCAACGCTACATTCATAAACTTAATATCAACAGACACCACACACAGTGGCCAAACACAAGAACATTAATCAGAATTGCGGCATGGCCCACGATGTCACGAGAAATCGTTCGATCGACAACTTGTATTGCAAACAACAACAAATTTTCTAAAGTTATTGTTGTTTGCAATACAAGTTGTCATTCGAACGATTTCTAGTGACATCGTGGGCCAGGCCGTTATTAAGTGATAAAATTATTTATTTAGTGCTGAAGGTTTGACAGTTGAAATCAAAGTTCTGGTGAATATGTCTGAAGTTTATATATTTATTATGTATTCTTCATTTCCAAATGATAGTAATAATTTAAATTTTTTTAAATTTTTGATATCTTAACATAAATGTGTTATATAGGGTGATTTTTTAAGAACTTTCGGATTTGATTTACAAAAAAAACATAAAATGTAGAAAAATTTATGAAGTCTTTATTTGAGTTGGTAGAACGATCTATAAAGTTCAATGTTTAAAGATGATTTTAGGTAAATGTTTACCGCAATGGTTCATGCATAATCTCTCCATCATATCGCCCGGTATCTCTCGAATAAATTCTTCAATATTGCCCTCCAGTGCATAAACCATTGAGGGCTTGTCCCTATAGACATTAGCGTTAAGTCCTAATTTACACTGTGCAAGTGTTATTGCTAAGCTGATTAGTTTGTGGGAGAGAGAGAGACGAGGGGAACATATACATTTCTTTTCCCCTCGTCTCTCTCTCTCTCCTAAAAAACTAATCAAATTAGCAAAAGACTTGCATAATGTAAATTAGGACTAACATAGCCCCACAATAAATACTCTAAAAGCGTTAAATCGCACGATCTAGGCGGCCAATTGACCTGCACAAAACGTGACATAAACTGTTTAGCACCGTCTTGCTGAAACCACATGTCAGTCAAGTTCAGCTCTTCCATTTTGGACAAAAAAAGTAAAAGCGGCCCAATTGCTGCGAATGGCGCCGAATCGACAATTCACAGTCACCAACAACACTGGCGGATACACCGATATTTTCCTCTCTGGTCACTCTACGCGCTTCAGAAGGTCGCGGAAACTGACCATAAAATGGAAGAAGTGCAGGATGCACTTTCTTAACCGAGTATGAATTTTTATAATAAAATTTAATAATCTGCAATCGTTGTTCATTTGTAAGTCGATTCATGGTTAAATTATAGATCAATTTGAACATGCTTCAAGCCAAGCTTTCATCTGTGTGCCATGTGCCCAAAAAAGTGTAACGACTAATTCTAATGAAAAACTGTTTGATTCAAAAACGGTGTTGCCAGAAAGAAAGTTGCTGAAAAATCACCCTTTATATAACAACTTATATTACTAATTGTTTAGATTTACATCGTATTTGTACAGTAATTGAAAAAAAACTTTATTCATTAATTTCTGAAGCAGTTTTGCAACTTTTTTGGCACGCCTCATTTTGACAAATAAAAGAGAAATGCATGCAATAAAAAAAATAAATATTAACCCACCCAGTAAAAAAATTGGAAGTCATTGTAAAGGAACTAACTACATTTTTATTGCTTCCAAAAAATCGATATTTTGAATTTGCCGACAGTTAGCAGAAAACCAAGTAGAAGTTTATTTTAGTCATACAAAACCTCTATAGTCTTAGAAATTACTCACCAGAATTTAAAAAAAATCGATTTTTTTGAAGAAACTTTTGAACTAATTTTGGTCTAAAATTTTGAATTTATTTGCTTAAATTTACATGAAAATACTGTTTCGCGTTTAAATTCCTATAAGCAGAAACTAATTGTTAAAATAGGTAAAACTATTAACCATTAGATGAAAATATTATCATAGAACACAAAAAAGGAAATTTTTCTTAAAATCGCTTCCAATTCGGTGACCAGGCATCGAAAAAGAGAACTTCTTGCAATGACAAACCTATGTAAAAATCATTAGATCGGATCGAAATTAGCACTACTTCCAGATCGCAAACTCTACATTTTCATAACTTTTTTGGAGTGCCTTTTTTTACTGGGATAGTTTGCTTAAAATATTTATATTTTGAACACTTAAGAAGTAAGAATTTTTAGTTCCTTTTTTAAATCTTTTGCAAGTTGCACTGAACTTGTTAAAATGACTGAAAAGTAAATCTGGCAGCACTGATAACAGTTGCCATTTTTTCTTGTCCCAAACGTTTCTTTAAATATATCTGCGAAGTTTCGGAAAAACGATTGTTTATAACAAAATAATTTTTGATGCCGGTGAACCTTTTTGTGGAAATGCCCATATACAATAAAAGTACCAAACAGCAGTTATACCCTCTCAGACAAACAAAATATTTTTGATATTAGTTAACAAATTACAAAAAATATATGCAACCTCTTTTGTTTTTATATCCGATTAAAAATACAACTGAATTTGGAGCTAACTTCATTGTTAAAAATTTTTTTTCGGCTTGAAATTAAATTGCATTAAGGTAATGCGTAGATTAATGTTTAACACTAAGGGCTAATAAATCAGTCAAATTTTAAACGCTGGTTTAGTTAAACTAAACTAAGTTTATATGCAGTTTAAACTCAACAGGAGTAAATCAGGCGTAAATACCTTATGTGTAGTTTAAAAAATAATATTGTGGCAGCACTAGAATAAATGCCAAAAAACAGCTGTCGCCAAATTTTACTGAGAAAGGAATTATATTTATGCTTGGCGAAAAAGAATAGTATAAAATAATAATAGAGTGTGAGTGCAAAACATATGGTGTGTAAGTAAAACAAACCATATGGCCTATATTGGTAATTTAAGCGCCCAATTTTATGCGTTTACAATTGGTTTAAATACTGTATTGATTTACAGGTTTGCTAGTTTAAACACATTTTAAACTAAAAATAGAGATTAACTTGAACTGATTTATTAGCCCTAACAGCTAGTTTTTACCACAAAGATAAACTTTACTTGTCAGTTAACTGTAGTTTAAACTTAAAATATTGTTTTTCAGATAAAGATTATCTAGCTAATAATCTAGTTTAACCGAGCAACATTGCTCTGTTAAATTTAAGTTAGAATTATCAAATGATAAATATACATATGTACATACATATGGCATTTCTAAATAATTTACAACTGTTAATACATCACTGTAAAACAGCATGGGCGGTTAAACGCCGTTTAAATTTGTTTCTTGGTTAACTCAAATGTATGTTAAACTAAGTTTAACTAATTAGTAAAAAACTTACCGTAATACTATGTTTAGACGGTACGTGCTTCGCTCTCTATTCATGCTTCACGCCCCAATCATGACCGAATCCACTTGCTTCGCCATACAAAATTATGAGAGCGAATCAAGTAGATTCAATATGAATCTACTTGCGAAGCACGTAAAATTGGTATCTTCTCTAACTTTTATCGCAGTTAATCGCCACTTTGTCTGAACTAGCTATCAAAACAAAATAGGTATATGTGTATGTGTGTGTTTGTAAACAAATAAAAACAAACCAAAAAACATAGATGTGAGTTTAATATAAATAAATTTAATTAAGTTATGAATAATATAATAAATTCAGTAAAGTGCGACTTTGACTCGCGCACGAAGGGTTCCGTACGTTGGGCTTTGAGCATTTTTTTTAATACAGTGTTTGTTACGTTTTTTCAGCTGAAATAATTTTTTTTATTGTTTTTCGCTTTTTTCTCGTTTTGGCGATTTTTTAAATTTTGGCGATTTTTTTTTTAATTTTGGCGATTTTTTTCATTTTGGTTATTTTTTAGCGATTTTTTTCATTTTGGCGATTTTTTTTTCATTTTGGCAATATTTTTAATTTTGGCGATTTTTTTAATTTTGGCGATTTTTTCATTTTGGCGATTTTTTTTTCATTTTGACGATTTTTTCATTTTGGCGATTTTTCCGGTTTTCCGCGATTTATTTTCGATTTAGAATTTTTTTTTTAATTTGGTGCTTTTTTTTCGTTTTGGCGATTTTTTTTTTGATTTTGGCGATTTTTTTTCGGTTTGGCGATTTTATAATTTTGAGATTTTTTTGTTTTACCGTTTTTGAAAATTTCAAGAAGTTTGCTCTTACGGTTTCCAAGATACAGCAAGTTATCAAAATTACATAGTCAAAATTACATTAACTGATGGTACACCCTTTAATTAAATTTTTTTAAATTTTAGTGTTAGTTGTTGTAGTCTGTATAAAAATACACGAACTTTACAAATTTCAAGTGCATATACATACAATTGTATGTATATTACATAGGATTTTAAAATTTTTCGTTGCTCGTTTTGGCACACCCTTTAATTTCCAACTCTCATGTATTTGTTGTTGTAGCGGCCAAGGGTCCCATGTAATATACATACATACATACAATTGTATGTATATTACAAAGGATTTTAAAATTTTTCGTTGCTCGTTTTGGCACACCCTTTAATTTCCAACTCTCGTGTATTTGTTGTTGTAGCGGCCAAGGATCCCATGTAATATACATACGATTGTATGTATAGTACATGGGATTTTAACATTTTTCGTTGCTCGTTTTGGCACACCCTTTAATTTCCAACTCTCATGTATTTGTTGTTGTAGCGGCCAAGGGTCCCATGTAATATACATACATACATACAATTGTATGTATATTACATGGGATTTTAAAATTTTTCGTTGCTCGTTTTGGCACACCCTTTAATTTCCAACTCTCATGTATTTGTTGTTGTAGCGGCCAAGGGTCCCATGTAATATACATATATACAATTGTATGTATATTACATGGGATTTTAACATTTTTCGTTGCTCGTTTTGGCACACCCTTTAATTTCCAACTCTCATGTATTTGTTGTTGTAGCGGCCAAGGGTCTACACACTGTGTCCAAATTTCAGGTCCGTAGCTCTTACGGTTCTCGAGAAAATACCCTGTGACGGACAGACGGACGGACGGACAGACGGACAGACGGACAGACGGACAGACGGACAGACGGACAGCGTAGCGAAAACAATAGGGTTCCATTTTCACCTTTGGTGTACGGAACCCTAAAAAGGAAAAATAAGAAGAAAATATAGAGATGCCTTCAAAAACAAGATTTCGCATGAGTAGAATTTATGTAAAGTATGTATGCTTATGTGTATACATGTATAAACGTGCGTATGATAGGTATGTTTATGTGAATATACATAAAAAAAATGCCACGCGAACAGTGATGCCAACTTTTTCAGAGCAAAAAGCACTGTGTGTTCATAAAAAAGCACTAAATGAAATAAGTACTCGTATATATGTACATACATATGTATGTATGTACATAAATATATTTTTATTTATTTTTTTATATTTATCTATTTATTTGCAATACAGAGAAAGCCGACATGGCTAATTATATATGTATTGAATGAGTAGAAATTAAAAATTTAAGTTAACTACAATTTTAAATTTACTACATTTCATAGGTTTTTGTAATAATTTCAATTATATCGAGCCATATTTCGATTTTGCTTATAAGTAGAATATGAGTAGGAAAATAATTGAAGTTCATTTGGGAAGACACTCTAATTATGGTGTACTATTTTAACAAAAGATGATCAACGAGAATTATACTCCTCGTTTCAAGAAATGCAGTTTCATCTTTTTCCTCTGGCCATAAAACTGTTTTAATAAAACAATTAGATTTTTAGGTGTTTCGTCTGAATTAATTTTTACATGAACATGGTTCAGTATGTTACATTCTGAACAACATAAGTCTCTTCTTTTTAGACCGTATTTTATATGAATGAACCAATTTGATTTATAAAATCATTATTGTATTTCTAAAAATTATTTCTACTTCAACATTTGAACATGGTAATGTTAATAGTCCTAGAGGAAATATTGACAGTATTAGAAATAGATTATGATCAGTTGAATTTCTAGAATTATGAACATCAATCCAAAATTGATCAGTTCTGAGCAAATTTTTCCATTTATTTATCCTTAAGTATCTAATAATTCGTTCTATTTCTTCAATTTCACCATCCCAGCAAAAATTACTGATTCCCAGAAGAGTTTTAGTAAGCCAGCTAGAAGCAATGTATTCAGTTTCCAAAAAGATATTAATTTTTTGCCTTACTGTTTCCATTTACAGAAGTAATAATGTGTAGTTCTTATGTACTCAGATGCAAAAGTTACTGGTTTACATTTTTTTTACTTTTGTCCACTTTGTTAGAGAGCCTTACGTTAGTACTTTTCAGAAGCATTTTTGAAAGCTTTCGTTATCAAGAAAGCAATACATTGCTTCCCTCAGTGGTTAGTAATTAGATTATTGTAATTAAACTATTTTATAACATGCATGGTATCCTCTGTAATTTCTAGAAATATAATCTTTTTTCTCACACTGAATTAACATTCTGCAAAGGAAACTTTGCATGTCTAAAAGGGGTGAAATCAGAGAGTTTTTGAAAAGTGAAAATTTATTTGGTGTTTCTTATAAACCACCACACTTTCACAAATTAATATTTAGTAGATACATATGTAAAACGCACTAAAATCAAAGGTGAAAAGCACCAATTTAGTGCCTTTTTTTTAAGCAACAATTTGAAAAATTCCGCACTGTTATAAATTAAAAAACTCTAAATCTAGTACGAAAAGCACTAAATTGGCACGCTGCATACGAAGCACTAATGCGTAGTATAAACAGCATGATTCATAAACATGATTCAGAGAGCGAAGCAGGTGATTCAACTCGTCGTCTAAACATAGCATAAGAGTCTATTACATTAACGGCCCTTTTCACAATGTACAATTAAAAGCTAACAGAGACTTTAACTGCAAGTTTTGTATGAAGAACTTTCAGTTAAAGTTCACGTTAACTCTTAATCATACATTATGAAAAGGTACGTAACTGATATAAATATCAATTCATACTTATTTAAATATCGTTTTTTCCATACCAAAATTTATGGAAATCGACATTTAAATATCTATTGATGTATATTTAAATAGAGTTGGTGAAATTGGCCCTAATAATTACAATTAAAAAAATTATAAGTTAATGCGCAACGAATGATATCTTAATTTTTTAGCAAACGTGTTGTGTTGCCTTATCATGAAAACAGCTATCATAAATATCACTAAATCATTTTTTATAAATTAAATTCTTAAAAATCACAAAGCATGCCGCTATTTTTATGATATTGCGAAAAAATAATCACCCAAAATTTTTTGCTAAAATACCCTAAATAATAATTAATCTTATCCAATTGGGCATAAATAGCAATGAAGTTAATCAAAATGTAATACATAGGTAGGTACATATAAGGGATTAAAAAAATTCGTAATGATTTTAAGAAAACCAGTTATAAAACAATAGCAAGATTGTAGGTATTGGAGTAAGGTTGAGTTAGACAGAGCTGTCCTCTGCGGTTAAAACCTATAAATTTTCAATCGATCAATTAATTTTTTTTTTAATATTGTGCATTTGTTAAACAAAGAAGAAAACAAATTGTTTAATTGTTGAAAAAAAAATTTTTTTTAAGAAATCTCTAAAGAAAATTTTAAGGCGAATATAGGAATTTTTACATGCAAACTAATGAATTGTTACACATGTTTATTATTTAAATATTATACCTACATACATACATATGTATGAGTATAAAGGAATGTTAGGTAATGTTGTATCAAAAAAAAAAAAGGCATTGGGGAGGAGTTGTAAAAGCAACAGGCATTTGTTAAAACAAAATGACTGGGGGTTGTGCTCTTTCAAGTTAGAAAGAGATGAGTATAATGCTGGTGATTAACGGGCTTATGTTTCATGCCATGTTGTTCCATAGTATTCCAATTGGAAGCAAATCATGGAATCATGCAATCTCAGTTTATAGTCTCAGTAAACCACTTCAATGAAGAGCAGAGAGTACCTAAAGGCCAAAGGTGGTGGTGGTTTCGAGAAGTTGCCGCACAAAAAACTGATTCAAATTGGAAAACCACCATATTGACTATTCCAATTGTTGTATGAGCACTACATAGTTGTTGTTGCTGTATTTTATTCTTATAAGAGTAACGGTATCACAGTTAACCATGCTCTTTGATTTTTATGTATGTATGTATGTATATACAACAACCAACAACCAATGCTTTCTCTTTTACTCCTAGTGGAGAATAAAACCCGTATTGTGGGTGCTATAAAAGAATGAGTAGTTATTGTATTTTTTGTTTGTTTTTGTTGTTGCTTGCTTGAATGAATGTGTTTGTGTATAAATCCGGTTTTTGGTGGTTGTTATGGCACCACAATTATCTGCGATTTCAAATGAATTCTACTTGGAATGAAACAGTTACATAGAAGTGAGTGTGTGGGGCAGGCATGATGCACACAACACACTCACACACCCTACGTGCTTTCAAGTGTGAAACTAATAAGTGCTTTGACAGTCTAATTTAAGACGTGAACGGTTAAACTTACAAACCGTTGTAAGGCGATGTTGAAAATGAAAAACAACCTCAACAAGTAAAAAACTGAGATAAAAAATCCCTTGAATACAAAAAAAAAAAAGAAAATCGATAACTATGTATGCGTGTAAATCCGTTACTCGTGCGCCTTGTTTTAATTATTTCAACTCACACTTAAACGCTCTCTCGTTCTACAGCACAAAGAAAAGAATCATTTTAAACTTTTGTTCCTTATTAAAGACAAAAACAAATTAACTTGATTTTTTTTCCCCCAATCTCTAAATGAGAAATCGCAACAATTGGAATTTACGGATTTGCATTGGATGGGTTCTCAGTAAAACACACACGCACAAATTTGTTTTTGGAAAAAAAACTTACCACCCTCCCCAAATCTCTTAAAAACCAGTAGGTACTTGAAATACAAAAACACTCTCACCATCATAGTCATCATCGTTTAGTGGGGTATCACTGCTGCTGCTGCTGTTGCTGCTACTCAATAATAAAGATTGTGACCGTTAGCACAATCTGGAAAACAAAAAAGGCAAATCGAGTCTGATAGTCAAGTGTTTCAGTCTCAGTTGAAAATCAGATTCATTTTGTTTGTGGCAGTGTTGCAGATGGTGGCCACTACAGCAGTGATTAATTTTACAGTTAGTCCGCAACAAGATGCCAAACCAACAATAAGCAAAAAGCTCTCAAAAAATAAAAAAAAGATTTTTTTTGCTTAATATTAAAAGAATAAATCTGAGACAAAAATAAAACAAGATTAACATCTGCAAAATACCGACGCGTGTGTGTTAATACAGCAAAATAAGTCGTACATAACTATAAAATAATAAATAATAAAAAAAAACTTGCAACTACATAACAACCAGTGATGTTTTTAAATAAATAATACAATTCATAGGTATAAATAAATAATTAAAGTTAATTTGTGATAAAATTTGAGTTGGAGCAAAAAGTTCTAGTCTCTCTCAAAAGAATTTTAAATTACAATGGATATTAAATCTTCCCTGAGCAGCACAGCTTCTACTAACTTCTCACACACTCGCATTAATAGTTCGACACCAACAACAACAACAATAACTACCAATACTATCACTTGCAATACAACGGCTACAACTCACTTACCTTTAGACTATAGTTTGGGTAATTTTAAGCCCGCGATTGCTTCTGAATTTCCGGGACCCTTTGCCAGTTCCGCACAACCTGCCCTACAATTACGCGATATCAGTGCTTTGACCACAATGGCCGCTACCATACCCTCGCCTACACAAGTGCTGCAACAACAACGGATGCAACAGCAAGCACAAACAAACGCCTGTGATAGTCATCATCAGCAGCAACAACAGCAGCAGCAGGATTACCAACCTGTTTCGGCATTTAAGGCGGTATTGCCCAAAAAGAAAACTGCCGACGGTGAGTAAGAAATAATATTTTCTTATTGGAATTTTGAAAAGAAAACTAGATAATTTCAAGCTTAAACTTAATTGGTGTGGAAATTATTTAATTAATTTTTTTTTTCTAAATTTTTTAACTAAAAAAATTCTGTGTTGCTATTTTTTCATAAATGAGAAGTTTTCATAAAATATGCAATCCGTCGGTACTTTGAAAAGTGATTTTCAGGGCAATTATGAAAAAAATTCCGCGAGAAATTTCTCCCTTTTCCAATTAGAATTTTTTGTTTCCCTATTATTTGCTATTAGTTGGAATTGTTGCCCGGTAAAAATTTATCGCGGAATTTTACTTATGATTGCCCTCAAATTTTTTTTAAAATTGATTTTCATATCGAGCCATGGCCTCAATAGAGTCATAACTAAAAAAACAAAACTGGTTTTGCAGATGTGGGGAGGAAATATAAAATATTTTTTTATGAAATTTGTAAACAATATAAAGAAGAAGAAAGAATATGATGATTAATTCTGCATTATTAACTAAAAAATTTAATTTTTTGAGTTATGACTCTATTGCAGGCGCGACATGAGCTCTTCGCTTTCAAAGTGGAACAAGTCAATTTATAAAACAAAATTATGGAATAAACTTTTTCAAAAATGTTCTTTGCAAAACTATTTTTTAAAAACCGCGTGCCACACTTTAAAAATTAAAGGCTAATATGCTATTTAAGGCATGTGTCGAGCTTTTTTTTAGCACCTGAAGTCTCAGTTCTAGTACAAAAAGGCATATCAATCCTATACCACGATGTCGACAGCGTTCGACTTCCCTGCCAATAATATTGGACTACGTGGTATAATCTGGATGAAACAGACTAGTTACATCATGGTCCCATATAATGCAGTCATGGATCATGTCGTTTTCACACAAACATTCAATGGGGCTCGATAACTGTTTGTGCTAAATCGATTATGATCGTTCTTCTTAAGCACTTACAAATTGTATGCGAGTAGAATATAACTATTTTATATGGGGTAGTTTTGGGGTTAGTCCAATTTAATGCAAAGTTGGACCATGGGGTCCAACCCTAGGACATCGCAATGCTAATTCGACCTCCTTTTTTTCATATATTTGCAGTAGTTTTGGAGTACTGCTACTCCTCTTCGGGCTAGTCCTTACATGCATGACATAATGTAAGTTGAACACTAATTCTAGTAATTTTTCCTAGTTTTGATTTTGATTGATTTTTTGGATTTAATTTTTTTCCGATTGAGATTTTTTATGTAAGCTTTCGTGGATCTCAGCACCTGTTTCTTTTTAATTTTTTGTTAATATTAAATTTGAAGTGATTTTATTTCATTATTGGTGTTTTTAGGTTTTTTTTGTTTTTTTTTTAGATTTTTCCAACAGTTTTCTGGTAGGACACTATTGGCCTTGAATAATTTTTCCTAAACTTAACAGCTTACGATTGTCAGAGTTTTTTCGGCACATTCAGATTTTTTGTGCTACGGAAGATCTTAAATTTATTTCTAAGTTTTCTTCGATCGTTGCACCTGTCTTTAACCCCTGATCAAAAGAAGGGGTGTTATAAGTTTGTAGTGTGTGTCTGTGTGTCTGTACGAGTCCACGTACAGACCAAGCGGCTAGACCGATTTTTATTTATCGGTTTGAAAAGTGCCTCGATCGAGAGGGTCCACAGGCAGTACTACCCTATAGCATATGTTCCTAGTTCTACCACAATGCATTGCATGAGTACGGGTTATCCCCTGAGTGCTGGTCCTATTAAAAAAAATCGGTCCAGCAGTTTAGAAGATATAACATCTTTTCTAAATATATTCTGTTGAATATGTGTGTCTTTGACGCCGTAACTTACAAATGACTAGACCGATTTAAATTTGGTTTTTCATTTGAAAACTGAGGAAAACTGGGCAAGCCGATTGGATATCATCATATATATTCTCGTCGAGGGTTTTTAAAATTTTTAGTTTTTGTTATTAAAGCTTTGTTAATATCAAACACGAAGGGATTTTTCCGAGCACAGACTTCAAAAAAAGAAAGAGTAGTTTATCAATTCGTCTTTTTAGTTTTTCTTGGTATTAGGCTTGATTTATTTATAGACTTTTTTGATGTTTTGACAAAAAAAAAACATCAAAAGATTTTTAAACTGGTTTACGATCGCTTAAACTTTTAAAATAGAAACAAAATTTGGGACTATCAGCAACATTTAAGGGACATTTACAAAAAAATGCCAAAAGTGAAAAGAACCCAAAAATTTACGAAAATGTGTTATATTGTTGTATATTGCCAGAAGTCCGAAAATAGCTAAATTTCCAAAAAAAATCAGGATTGCAGGAAAAATTTTTTCTGTGTGGGCAAAAATTGATAGATAGATAAATGAGCTTTAGAAACAAAGGGGTCTTCAATACATTAAATTATATTTTACGCTGAACTCAGAATAATTTTTTTAAAAAAGGAACTTTTTTGAAGGTAGATTTATAAGGAATGCCCTCAGTTGTCTTTAGTTTACGAAAAAGTAATTATGATTTGTTCATTCAGATTAAAAGAAAAAAACGTTCATACATTCAAAATGGTTTTTCGAATTTTTAGTGAAATTGAAGATACATACTTATACATATACATACATATGTACATACTAGTGTTTTCAGTCGAACAATAATTATTTGAATATTCGAACAATTTCTTAATTTTTATGCCAATGAGAAAAAATTTAAATTTTGAATAAAGAATTATTCGAATAATTTTTGTCGAATATTCTAATATTCGAACAATTTCCTTAATTACTTTATTCGAATAAATATAAAACACGAATAATTGGCAACTCTAATAGAAACACAGAAAAAAATGTTCTCCAGTTATCAGCTTAAATTTAAAGAAAATACAAATAATCAATTAGTTAAACGATTGTTTAATAGGTAATTTTATTACAACTTTAATTAATAATTGAGTCAGTTAATTTTTATTATGCCGAGCCATAGCCACCACAAAAAAAACATAACCAACTCTAATTTTTTTATCTCGTTTTTTTAGAAAATCGATTATTTATGATCGCAAATATTTGGTTTTTATAAAAAAAAATTATGTTCCAAAATTAAACCACTTAAGTTTTTTTTGGCAGCTATGGCACGATGTGTTGATTGGATTTTTTTTCTGTGTAGATTAATAAATTTAAAAAAGATTTATAAGAATGAAAATTTAATTTATATTTTTATCTATTTACAATTGCAACATGTAATCACATCTTTTCAATATTCTCTACTTTCAAAGGTATAATAAACGTACATATGCTTGTCACTTCAAATTATTTTTACATAAATACATTTTATATGTATATGTATGTACATATGATACACATAAATACATACTTACAAATGTTACTATGCTCAACTTTCATTAATCGTCAACATTCAACCTTTATTCCCATCAACTCAAAAATGAAAAAATAGCAGCGAACTAAAAATTATTGCAAAAGTAATCACATTTTCGGTTTAAGCCAAAAACGCCAAAAAGAACAACGAAAAAGTGATTTTTTTTTTCCTTGCTTGCCCAAACATCACTCAACATTTATTTATGTATTCGCATTTCAGTATCAGATATCAAAATATAAAACTTTTGCTGGATTTCAATTGTAAATGAAAAACAGAATGAAAAATAAAGTAAAAAAAAAAAAAAACACAAAGTGTCGGAAAATAAATCCATGTTAACATTTTAGTGAAAAGCTTTATGAACGAAAAAAAAAATACTCAACGTAGTTATGGATCAGAGAAAATGAAATACAAAGCATACATATAATGTATGCTCATGTTTATATGCTTGTATACTGAACGTAATACGAGGGAAGCTCAAAAAGTACAATATAGGTTTTAAGTTTCGATTCGATATTATCATATTTAATTTTTAATCTGACTGCCTGCAATCACTTTATGGTTCGAAGAACCATGAAAGTGCCAAGGCTAACTGTTGCTCTTCCATTCGTTTGAGTGAAAGCAAAGAAAACTTTATTTCTTTTTCAAAAAAAGAAATAACGATTATGTAAAATTATGTGATGGAAAATAATGACATTTTTGTTTATTAGATATTGAGTGAGATGCATATTTCTTCCGACGGGGCTTGCTCGAATTTGCAACGATTTTTCGTCATCCCATACGGTTTTGCTCGTTTATGCTGCATCTTCCTTGTTTTCTGGGTTTATCAACCAAACTTAATGTGGGATGACGAAAAATCACTGCAAGTTATTAGAAATTTAAAAAAAATCAATTTCAATTCATATATGTGACCTTCTCCGAGAAAAGGGACCTAGTGTGTCAAAAAACGGGTGTGTGTCAAAATCGATAAAAATGAGAAAATCATTAAAATTTTATTTGTTAAATGCGTTTTTCTCAAAACTTCATTTTCACACACTAGGTCCCTTTTCTCGGAGAAGGTCACATATTGATAGTGGAAATAATAATCATATCGCTTACGAGAATTTAGTATGTATGTAACGGCTCTTCTAATAGTGACTTCTGAACTTTCACTAGCGGTCATATTTGCTGAAGCAATATGTGTCGCATTGGCTGCAATTTTCCCGTCTCTTTTACCAAATCAACAGGCACGGATATAGCGCTCAAAAACATGTGAAAACGATAAAATTAATTTTTCAAATGGGGTTCGCGTGCCCCTACCGAGATGACTATTTGCAGTGTGGTGAATAAATTTGAGTCCTTTTGAGTCAGGAAAGGTATGCAATATTATTGAGCACTTTATTTGCTATTATTACTTACGTTTTCCTCCACACTATTCAATAAATTGCACAATATTAATTTGCAAAATATATAAAAGTAAAAAAAGCTACACACACATGTGCGTTTAAGGAACTTTAAAACTTATTTTTCGTGATAAACTAGCATGTATACATACTAAATTTAAACAAATTAAATAATTAATAATTAAGTAATAGAAAAATAATGCTTAGTGACGCACCTGGAAATAAAGATATTGCACAATGTTGTCAATACATTAAAAAATATTTCTAGTTGCGCAATATAAATCAAAAGACTTTTGATTTTATCCAATATATGGGTAATTTATTTGCACAATATCAATTATTGCACAATAATATTGCAACGAAACGCAAGATCTGCTGAAAACATCGCCTTTGTCCATGAGAGTGTACAGGAGTCAGTCTATTTCGCTTCACTCACATTAACTCTGATTTTCGCAGAACACGACATGGCGAATTTTGTGTCGTAATGTGGGCTTGTAGCCGTAAAAAAAATGCAACTCATCCAGTAGCTGAAGGTAAACGACCATAGACAACGTCATATGTTTCCTGAATACTCCTTGGGGCAGTTGACAGCCAGTGATTATTCCCATGTCTGGATAAATGCATACGCCAAAAAACAAAATTGTCGAAGTTGTGACAATACCAATATACATGAGATCCAAAAGCGTCCAAGTCATGCTGAAAAAAATCCCTTCTTGACGTAGATTTTGGGCTGGTGGCGACGTTACCGGTCCATATTTCATGGAAAATCTGACATTTCTGTATATAATTTACCTGGAAACAGTAAAAATCATAAAAATTTAAGGACCTAATTATGTCAAACGAAAACGCTAAGCGTTGACAAATTTCGTGCAACGTTGCTAGGAAAATGTGGCCTTGCTACAATGATAGGCGCTCACTACAATTAACAAATACAAACCGTAGGGACATCTCAAGGCTCGTTGCAGCCATGACGGGGCACTGGACGGTCGGCAGACATGCTAGTAGGATAGGTCTGTCTGTCCTATAATGAGTTCCACCAGAGTTGTCGAGAAGAAAGCAAAGAAGAGACAATCTTTTACTTTCTTTGCGAATGTTCCAGCTTTGCATCGCTCGAGACACACATTTTTAGGAAGTCATGTACTAGACGATCTTTCAGATTTATCTGAGATTGGGTTGAACGACCTTATCACATATCTGAAAGCGACAGGTTGAATCTAGTAACGATCACCGTATCAGAATACTTAGATACGGTTCCACATAGGTTGACACCGATGAGTGTAGTGGTCCTTTCAAAAAGGAATCATTGAGATTCTACTTGAATGCCTGCGTGTAGTGGGCAGCCACGTAAACCAAGCAACCAACAAATTTTTTTATGTAGTTTGTTTTTATAATTTATATTTTGCAATATTTGCCAAATTAGGACCTAAAGCTACTTTAATTCTGTTTCAATATTCTATAAAATAAAAATAAAATTTTATATGCTACATCACAACATGGTAGAAATCACTATTATGCTGAGTTTGCCATCCCTGCCAAACATGGAAAATGTTAGCAAAAGTAAATGTCACAAATATTTCAACACCATTTATTTTTCATGCTTGTATAAGAGATACCAACAACAAAATCATTTTTACTATTTACAAATCCTTACAACAACAAAACCAACAACAAGAACAACAACAAGAACAAAAAAGAAAAACATGAAATGGCTACCAAAACATATGAAATGGAATATTGTGCGATTTTTTTTATATGTATAACAGTGATATATTTACATTTTTATGTCCGTTAAATATGATTGTCTGGCCAGTTGCTGGTATAAAAATCTATATATTTGAAGATATTTGAATAGGGAAAGACATGGCTCAAGTTTTGAAGTGTAATATTTTTATTGAACTTTCTTTGATATTGGATATTGAAGCTGATTACCTGCTACTTAGGAATTAATTTAAAATACAAATCGCTCATTTACTTAAACAATGTCATAACTCCAAAAAATTTGATTTTTGAGTCAAAAGTGCAGAATTAAGTAATAAAATTGATAAAATTGCATAGAAGCATCTTGGCTACTCAATTCTTGAGAGAAAAATAGGTAAAATGGTATATTTAGGTTTGTTATTCCGTGTGTAATTTTCATAATATTAATATGCGACACATAAAATATATAAATTCTTAATCCTTATGCATAGGGAAGCCGAATAAGCGATGTCTGTCTGTCAGTCCGTCCGCCCGTCCGTCTGGTGTACGTGAAATCAGTTTTCCGAAGCTCCCAGAAAAGCTTCAGTCTTTGAGTGGTGTGTCAGAAATATTCCAAAATATATTGGTATTGAAAATCAGCAAAATCGAGCAGACGGTGTCAGAGCTGGAAAGCTTAAACATGGTTTTGCCATATAAAAGTAACTAGCTAAAACTAATTTTTATGTTTTTTGTTAAATAGACTTATCATTCAGTATTGGTATTAAAAATATGAAAAATAAATAAAAGAGATGTTTCCAGGGTTGGAAAACTTTAACTTTTTTGCTATATAAAAATAATCTACTAAAACTAATTTTACCGTTTTCTGTATAAATTAAACATATCTTACGTTCTTAAAAAAAATATTGGTGTAAGAAATTAAAAAAATGTAAAAGCATGATTACAGGGTTGGGAAACTTACACTTTTTGTGCTATATATAAAATTAACTAGGTCTTATTAATTTTTTTCTTCTTCTTTATAAATTCAATATAATTATTATAGACAATTAGAAAAATAAAAATTCCAGAGCTGGAAAATTTAATTTTTTTTGGATATTAAAGTAACTTAATAAAACCAATTTGTTCCTTAATTCCTTATTTTCTTTGTTCACTTAACATATTTTATATATTTTTTAAAGAACAAGATTGGTGTAAGGAATCAGAAAAATATAAAAGGAGATTCCAGGGTTGGAAAACGTACACTTTTTGTGATTTATAAAACTAATTAAATAAAACTACTTATTTCTTTAGTTATTAAATATATTCAATATTTTAGAAAGAATAAGAATTAAGACCAGAAAAATCAAAATTATGGTTCCAGGGTTGGAAATTGGAAAAAAAATTTTTGAGTACATAATAACTAAAAATAATATTTTTTTTACAGTTAAACATACGAGTATTTCATGTTTTAGGAAGATCTTTACTCAAGATTTATTTTATATATGCTTAATTTTTATATGGATATCTAATTTAGGTATACACAAAGGTTTTTGCAATGTTGTTTATTATGCTCTCAGCACATTAATGTTTCATATATATGATCTTTAGTTGACACCTTGTAACGAGTTCTTATTAATGTTTGGTAAATGGAGATAAAAATTAATTTAATCGCTAGAGAACAGTCATGGCTATAAAATAAATTAAGGGCATGTTGCAATTTATTTCCTTTCTGCTGAACAAAATCGAAAAAATTCTTTAGGAATAAACCGTCAACATAATACCGCGATATATCATTTGCAATGGAGAGATGTTTAAATTGAGACAGGAAAGAATATTGTTATGGAGGTACAATGCTAAGACTATTTTAGCCAATTTTACCAATTTTTTTTGTATTGTATTGACGTCACGTCGATGTTGACAACTGGAATAAGGCTGAATGTAAAATAGTTCATAAATATAGAGTGTATAACAAAATATTTAACTATATCAAAAATAAAATATTTGAATAAAATTCTTTAGTCGAAAAAAACCGAATACATTTGATCACAAATCAAATATTTATGTATGTGTCTGTATACTACATATACATATGTTGGTGAAGGGTGTATAAGATTCGGCACAGCCGAATAAAGCACTCTTACTTATTTAAATTCAATATGAAATTAAAAGAAGACTAAAAACTATTTTATTTGTATAAGTATAACAGAGTCTTAATTAAACTAAAAAAAGTACGTCAATACCTGTCATTCAATATCAGTATGAACATGTTCGATTTAGTTAATAATTTTAGATTGAAATTACTTAGTTTTGTGTCAACTTGAATGGGCTATGGCGAGAATCGAACCCACGACGTCTAGACTGAGAGGCTAGCATGGCTATCACTCAGCCACAGGGTGCCCCTGCAAATTTAAAATTTTATTCAAAAACAAATTTTCGACACGAATTTGTGTGTCTTCTTCAGGTAAAAAATAATTGTATTCAATAAAACAAAAATAACTATTAAATTTTTTGTTTTCCATTGAGTTGTGTTTGAGTAGTTTTTTTTGAGTTGTGACGTTGCACAGAAAAAAATGTTCCTGCAATAAACAACTTTA
The DNA here is from genome assembly GCA_944452675.1 of Tachina lurida. NCBI lineage: Eukaryota > Metazoa > Arthropoda > Insecta > Diptera > Tachinidae > Tachina > Tachina lurida. The sequence continues at coordinate 29,077,026 of OX101753.1, read as the reverse complement.
ATTGAAAATAAAACCAAAAATCAATTAAAAATGTAATTGATTCATTTAAACTTTGTAAATCAATTAAAAATGTAATTGATTCATATAAACTCTGTAATTTATTAGATGTTTAAGCAAAAGTTCAATCGACTTACTCGTAAATACATTTTTAATTGATTTTTGGTTTTATATTAAATTAAAATTGTTTATTGCATAAATATTTTTTTTCTGTGTGTACAAATAAAACAGCGATATGTATGTGGGTGCTACCATATTCTTTTCAATGCTAGTGTAGTTTAAACTTACACATACCATTACCGGTATGTGGACTTTTAATATCACATATAGTCCGTGCATTTATTTGCTTTAAGCTTTTTTTTAACACTTTTTCTTATTTCGCATTGGCATATGAATATGTGATTTTTTTTCATTTTATCATGTTTGGTGTGTGTTTAATGTGTATGTATGTATGTACATATATCTCGTTATAAAGAAATATTTTGCATATAAACCATGGATTTTTCCAATCCCGACAAAATCCTTTCGTATGTCCTTTTTTGTCCACATGGGAGATTTGTGTTCATTTTACACAAACGGAATAATGAATAAAAATTTTGTTATTGGACGAATTTTTTTTATTTTAGTTAAAATTATTTATACACAAGTATATATGTATGTATGTATGTATGTATGTGTTAATGCATGTATTTCAGTATGTATAAATAAGTATGCTTGTATGCACCACTGCAGTTGTACACTGAGGTCAAGAAAAATGTAGTCAAAGTTTTTTGTAAAAACTTAAAATTATTACATGTAAACGATTTCGATACTGTAAAAATATCTATTGTTAAATTTTTATACCCTTTACCAACAAAAATGGTAAAAGGGTATATATAGGTTTGTCATTCCGTTTGTAATTTCTATAATATCAATAAGCGACCCATATAATATATATATTCTGGATCCTTATGCATAGGGAAGACGAATAAGCGCTGTCCGTCTGTCCGTCTGTCCGTCTGTCCGTCTGTCCGTCTGTCCGTCTGTCCGTCTGTCTGTACGTGAAATCGGTTTTCCGAAGCTCCCAGAAGAGCTAGAGACTTCGTTCTTGGACTGGTGTATCAGAAATTTTCCAAAATAGATTGGTATTGAAATTCAGCAAAATCGGGCAGACGATTGCAGAGCTGGAAAACTTAAACTTCATTTTGCCATATAAAAGTAACTCCCGAAAACAAATTTTTATTTTTTTTTAATAAATGTACATATTTTACACTTCAGTACGACTAAAATTGGAATTTTAAATTAAAAAAAATACAAAAAAATTAAAAAGACGTTTCCAGGGTTGGAAAACTTTAACTTTTTGTGTTATGTAAAATTAACTATGTCTAAAACTATATTAGTATTTTCTCGAGAACCGTAAGAGCTACAGACCTGAAATTTGGACCTTTGGCCGCTACAACAACAAATACATGATAATTGGAAATTAAAGGGTGTTCCAAAACGAGCAACGAAAAATTTTAAAATCCCATGTAGTATATATACAATTGTATGTATATACACTTGAAATTTGTAAGGTTAGTGTATTTTTATACAGACTACAAAAATTAACACAAAAATTTAAAAAAATTTAAATTAAAGGGTGTTCCATCAGTTAATGCAATTTTGACTATGTAATTTTGACAATTTGCTGTATCTTGGAAACCGTAAGAGCAAAACTCTTGAAATTTTCAAAAACGGTAAAACTGAAAAAATAAAAAATTATAAAATCGCCAAACCGAAAAAAATCGCCAAAAACAAGAAAAAATCGCCAAAACGAAAAAAAGCACCAAATTAAAAAAATTCTAAGACTAAAATAAATCGCAAAAAAAAACGGAAAAATTGCTAAAATGAAAACAAAAATCGCCAAAATGAAAATCGCCATAATGAAAAAAATCACCAAAACGAAAAAAAACCCTAAAAAACAGAAAAAAATCGCCAAAATGAAAAAAAAATCGCCAAAATGAAAAAAATCGCCAAAACGAAAAAAACCCCAAAAAACAAAATAATCGCCAAAATGAAAAAAAGCCAAAAAAGAAAAAAAAATCGCCAAAACGAAAACAAGCACCAAATTAAAAAAAAAATTATAAAACTAAAATAAATCGCATAAAAACGGAAAAATGCTTAAATGGAAAAAAAATCGCCAAAACGAAAAAAAACCTAAAAAACAGAAAAAAATCGCCAAAATGAAAAAAAATCGCCAAAATGAAAAAAATCACCAAAACGAAAAAAAAACCCTAAAAAACAGAAAAAAATCGTCAAAATGAAAAAAAATCGCCAAAACGAAAAAAACCCCAAAAAACAGAAAAAAATCGCCAAAATAAAAAAAATCGCCAAAAAAAGAAAAAATCTAAATAACAGAAAAAAAATCGCCAAAACGAAAAAAAGCACCAAATTAAAAAAAAATTTCTAAGACAAATGAATCGCAAAATAACGGAAAAATTGCTAAAATGAAAATAAAAATCGCCAAAATGAAAGAAAATCGCCAAAATGAAAAAAAAAAATCGCCAAAATGAAAAAAATCACCAAAACGAAAAAAAAACCTAAAATACAGAAAAAAATCGCCAAAATGAAAAAAAGCACTATATTAAAAGAAAATTTCTAAGACTAAAATAAATCGCAAAAAAACGAAAAAAATTGCTAAAATGAAAAAAAAATCGCCAAAAAAGAAAAAACATCGTCAAAACGAAAAAAAACTAAAAAACAGAAAAAAAATCGCCAAAATGAAAAAAAATCGCCAAAATGAAAAAAAAATCGCCAAAATGAAAAAATCACCAAAACGAAAAAAACATAAAAAAAGAAAAAAATTGCCAAAATGAAAAAAAAAATCGCCAAAATGAAAAAAATCACCAAAACGAAAAAAAAACAAAAAAATCGCCAAAAAAATCGCGAAAAAAACCCAAAAAAACAGAAAAAATCGTCAAAATGAGAAAAATCTCCAAAATGAACAAAAGCCCAACAACAGAAAAAAATCGCCAAAATGAAAAAAACCTCCAAAAACAGACAAAATAGCCAAAACGAGAAAAAAGCGACAAAACTGAAAAAATCGTTTTAACTGAAAAAAACTTCAAAAAAGCAAAAAACCTTCCTTTCGTGCGCGATTCAAAGTCGCACTTAACTGATTTTTTTAATATTAAAGGAATTAAATGAAACTAAGTTTTTGCTTATTTCGTTCTTGCTTTTTTCACTTAACATATTTTATGTATTTTTTAAAGAACTAGATTGGTATCAATAATCAGAAAAATCCAAAATTATGACTCCAGGGTTGGAAAACTTACACTTTTTGTGTTATGTAAAATTAAATAGGTCTAAAAATTTTTTTCTTTTTCTTTATAAATTGAATATATTTTATGCTTCTGAAAGAAAAGTTTGGTGTATGAAATTTGAAAAATGAAAATTATAGCTCCAAAGATGGAAACTTTAAAAAAATGATAAATTTTTTCACAAAACAAATATGTATGTACGTGTCTGTATACTATATATATGTACGTACGTTGGTAAAGGGTATATAAGATTTGGCACAGCCGAATATAGCACTCTTACTTGTTTCTTTAGCAATTAAACGATATTTTTTTAATAATTTTATTTTTAAACTAGAGTAAAAGCATTGATTAGTCTTGCGTCAGTTTCATTTCCTACTGATATGTAATTTATTATACTCTTTTTTATTACATATTTTTTTAAATACAATTTGCATTTCCACATATTCGGAGTGTTACTTAAAATATCTAAAAAAAAATTTGTTTATTATTTCGAATACTTTTGTGACGCACTGTACATATTTAGTATTTAAAATATTAAACAAATCAAAAGCACTACTTGGATTAATATTTCCATTTGATTTTTAATTTCTCATTTGTTGAATATCTTTTGCCTATCACTGTATTAAGACTCTGTGAGAAAAAAGATCAAAGGCATTATTATAATAATTTTTTCAGATTTTTTTTCAGTTAACAAAACAATTTATATGGCACTGTATTAACAGAAACTGAACTGGGAGATTTATAGCATACAATATCTCAAAATGTAATTGTTTCAAATACTTTTGTTACGAACTGTACCCAATTGAATTATTTAAGCGACGGCAATTTTTCAGAGTAGTTTGGGTTTGAGTTTTAATTTTTCACCTGTTGCATAACTTTAGCTCTTTGTGAGAAAAAAAATCAAACGCATTATTTTAATTAATTTTTCAGAATGTTTTTTCACTTTTTCACTTGCTGCAAATATTTATATGGTAGTGTATTAACAGAAACAGAGCTGGGAACTTTGTAAAATATAGATTTTTTTTCATCTACAACATATTTTGCGTTTTCTCACTAAACACTTACCTTAGAAAATATATAAAAGTATTCAGCAAATCCAAGGAATCTAGTTTGTATACATTTTTCAAAAATAAAAAATAAAAAATAAATTATTTAATCATTTCGACACGCGTTAAATTAAAATAAAATACAGTAGACACTGGTAAATTACAACCAATCAGTTCTAATTTTCGAGAAGTTTTAATTTCCAAAGGATTTTGTTTTAGAAAATACACAAAAAACACTTCTACATAGATTATTAGATGAGGGAATGACGGACAGATCGGTGAAATTACCGATAGGTCATTACTATAGGGAACTCAGTAATTTGGTAGAAAGCAGGACCAACAGTTCATGGGGGAGTAGGGAGGATTGTAGGGTGTCGAGGGGTATGTGGCCAAAACTTGACTCAGAAAGATCCAAACTGCTACTGGACATGAATAGGAAGGCGATGCGAATCTTGATTAGAGCGTTGTTAGGTGACTACTCGGTCAGAGCAAGAACCAGCATTTAGGAAACTGGCACTCCAGATTTTTGTAGGATGTGTGGGGATGAAGAGGAACCAGAAACCATTGAACATATTATCTGTCACTGCCCAAAGCTGCAATGTCATAGGCTTAGATGGCGTTTCCATGAAAACATTACCGATATCGGGAAGTGTAAACTAGAGGACATCAGGTGCTTCATCATGGGAATTCGGTGGCTAAATGAAGGATAATAGGGTCACTTCCTGCAACAAAGGGGGGTGGGGGGCTAAATATTACTTCTGTTAAGGGAATCACAATGGACCCAATTGGGTCTCCGAGTGGAAGTGCGGTGTAGCCTAACCCAACCTAGATTTTTTAAATTTTATTTATAAAAAAGGGAACACAAAATATACCATTTCATTAAATTTAATCACATTTTAAAGAATGTGAAAACCAAATAAAAGCTATAAAGACAATTTTTCAGTATTAAAGATCACCAAAAAATTAAAACGCTCGGAAATTAGAACCAAAGAACAATAAAACAATATATAAATACAATGTTTGTGTTACAAAGAAGCAAAAAATAAAACCTCTCTGCAACTATAACTGGCAGTTCTAATTTTAGAGCATGTAATGCATTAAAAACATTGGCGCATAATCATAGTCATAAACAAAGTAGACTTTAATAGTTTAAAACCAGTATTACCATGCAAAATACTGGTTTTCAACTCATAAAGTATACTTTGTTTTGACTATGAGTATGGGCCATTAGCTCTAATTTCCAAAGCATTCGAATTCCCGCTAGTTCTAATTTACGAGCGTCTACTGTATTAAAATAAAAAAATTTTGATAAAAATTTTTTGTTTCCAAAAATGTGTCATCAGGTGTCTTTAGTTTTAGTTATAATCCATTGAAACCCTTAAATTCTTAAATAAATTATTAAGTGATCAATTGTCATAAACCTTTTAGTTTTTTATGTTTGTTTTTAACTTTGATTACAAAAAAGAGTTAAATTTTTTTTCTTTATAACACAATCATAAATCAATCATTTAGAAACAGACAAAATATATATGTATGTATGTGTGTGTGTTTTTAAAAATTTACAACACTAACACAACTCTTTTTCGCACCTTAAACTATTAGAAATTTGTTGGGTTATGTTTTTTGTTTCAAATGATAAGAAAAAGGTGTGAATTTTGTAAAGTTTGGGGAAAAATATATGTATGTTGACACAACTGTTATATATTTTTCTTAGGGAAACGTGATATGCAATAAAAAAATTTGTTTTGGTTTGATTTATAGAAATCATAATACATTTTTTAAGCACAAAAATTTATTCAATATTTTAGTTTTAATAAAAGAGGCAGTAATACAGAAAATCACCATGCTATTCTACTACGAGTAATATGTAATTATACACAACAAAATTTGTTTTGTTATCTCTTTTAAACATAGACATTAATCACAATTACCTTTTATAATTTAATGGTCCTTCTAGCCTTATTGAAGTGGCACGAAACCACGTCAGGTGGTACACGACCATTTGTAACTGTAGCTCTATATAATAACTTTGTATATATAAAGTTATTTAAAAAGAAGAATAAGTAATTTAAAAATTTATTTTACTTTATACTGTTGCTTGATCATCTTCTCATGGATCGAATTTAATAATATTCGATCATCTTCTCATTTGAAAGGAAAAATTTTTATATTGAGATGGTAATACTTTGTAAGGGTAAAACAGTTCATTTTCAAAGTAAACTTTTCGTTCAGCAGATAAGCTGTTTTAAAACGATACTCAAACGATAATTGGCCTTATTATATTTTGATTCATCTGCTTAAAAATGATGAAAAATGTGTAACTTCCTTTGACCTATTTTTCTCCTTCTTTTGGAAAGTTTTAACAAATAATAAAGCACATTTACTTCAACCAGAGATTAATTTTTAATCAATGTTTTATCATAATAACTACATTAGCTTTGCCGTGATTGAAGAATAGATAAAAAATATTCAAGTTATTTTTCATTACGACAATTTTTTAAAAATTATTTTCGTGCTGTATTTGCATTTTATTAAACGTAGTATAAAATATATTAAAATGACAAAAACTAGTTTGAACAATTATATATATATAGTATATACATATGTATGTACACATACATCACCTATATATATATATGCGTTCATAGAAATATAACTACCCTGTAGTAAATAAAATAATCAGTTGAGAAAAAACAATAATGCCCTAATTCTGTTCGATGAATGTATCGTCTCGTCTATGGACGAAAAAAAGAAGCAGTTTTGATTCTTTAAAACGATTATTATTTATTGTCTATGCTAGAAGGTTCGTGTATTTGCTTTATGATTTTGTTCTAAACATTATATCCAACACATATTTTTTAATGTATTTTTCAAACTATTGTATAATAATTTAATTGAATTTTTATGTTTTAAAAACATGGCAATAATATTTATATTTTTCATTATCAAAGACAACAACCATTTTTGAACAAAATAATTTAGAGACTTTAAAGGCAAGAACTCAGAAGCATTTTCAAACAAAAACGTCCTAAATCTTTTTACTGAATTAGGGCATAAGTAAATAAAAAGAAAACAAAAAGATCAAAAGAAGCATGCCATGAAATCAAATGCCAAATGTTTGTGTTGAAAAAAAAACTAAATAATTTCAATAATATTTTCTATGAGCGGTTTGTATGTATGGATATATTTATTTGTGTTTTTTTTTGTATTTTTTATTTTTTAGTGAATATAATAATAATAAATATATATATATATATACATATATGTATTTATTAGATATATATTTATATATACATACATATATGTATATATGTATATAATATATGTATATAATATATGTATATAATATGTATAAATATATGTACATATATCTTTTTTTACTATAATATTAATTAACTACAAATTGGTTGAAAAATAAGTAGTTAGTAGTCAATTTAAAAGTCATGCAGAGATGGCCAATTGACTACCGCCTATGACATGCCTATGTTAAAATAGTGAGTTGGCGACAAGGAAAAAAAGTCACTTAATCAACCAGTTGTGGTTATTCAAAAACCAGTTTGAAGTTACTTACAAATGTGTTTGAGTTCCTGTAGGGTAATAAAGTGTGTGTACAAGTATAAATATTTTCTTATTTTTCAAAAATAGGGATAGCTGTATGAGTACATACATCAATATTAAACGAATATATTCACTTTATGCAACTACCTGCAATAATAAAAAAATAGATATGTATTAGTTTTCTTTTAAATATAAATATGTTTTTATTATTTTTTTTAATTACCTGCATTATATTATCCTGAGAAGACAGAGTGATCTTACACATATGAATGCTATAAAATTCGCATTTATCAAAAGTTTCGGCCGAAAATTCTCTCTTAGGTAAAAATTGATGCAGTTACAGAAAGTAAGAATAGCTACAATTTGCTTTTGAGTTCCCGGTAATTCCCAAAAAAATTTCGCAAAATCCCAATAATTTGATTTTTTCAGTATTTTTGCTATATTCTGTTTATTTTTCGCCGGGCGCAGATAACAATTTTTTATAATATTTAAAAACATATCATGTCTTAAGGCGGCATGATAAATTTTTTGGTTACAGCTTTGGAAATTGAGAAAAAAGGCCTTAAAGTTGATATTTATAACAAAAATAGGTCTAATTCGAAACGATCTGGTTCCTTCAATAACGAAAATTTTGTAACAAAAAAATTTCTTAGAAATATTTCCTATAGTATTATCTCTTAAATAAGTATAAGTATGGAATTGGTAATTTTGCAAAAAAAGTTTTAAAATAGCTAAAAATTAAACAAAAAACCCTGAAATTTTTTTTTTCAAAATTTCAATTTAAGTTACGTATGATTTTTGGCTTAATTGTGCTTTTGATCTCAAAAATTTTTTTTTGTATTGTTAAACATTTTGTTTTAAGTTCATAATAAGTTTCCTTTTTCTCCATTAGCAGAACAGTGGACCAAGGTTGGTAAAACAGAAAAAAATTTTAATTTTTTTCTCTCGAATATTTCCTAAACTGTAGGAGAAAACCTATAAATATATTAAACTTTTTTTTTAGCTCTTGGATAGTAAAATCTACTTGCAAGAAATTCGTTTTATCAGATTAAAAACATCATCGGTTTTAATTTTTCATTAAGACGATTTGACCCACTTTGGGGTTTTGTGGCTTTAAAGATATGTACATAATGTAAGTTCCAGACTTGAATTAAGTGAAATCCCTTCAAATGTTGTGTGAAATCGCGCAGCCCATTTGGAAACTTCAGAATTATTTCCATTTTTTTTAATCAAAGTCCCCAACTGTGCAATGGCAGCTGTAATATTTTCTTCCAGGGCTGGAACTGTGGCTGAATTGTAGCTGTATATGATAGACTTCATGCATACCAAAAAAAAAATAAATATAGTATAGTGAGGTCAAATTATATGACGATGGCTGCCAATGAACTGCTGAAAAACGTAAGATTATTTTCTCACCAAATTCTCCGCTCAATAGGTTCATGCTGGCGCATGCTAACAAAGTCCAATTCTTCCATTTCGGGCCGAGGTAGAGACGTAAAATGTTCCAGTTGGCCGAATAACACAATTGTTGACAACGGCGAAGAATTGACATATTGCGATCTTCATTGACACTGACGGCTACAGCAGCAATATTCTTCCCGGTATGCGCACATACGGGTTGGTGGATTAATGTCCAATAAAGTTATACTTTTGCGAGCTTGAGTAGCCTGTTCCGTGGATTGACCACGACCATAATATGAACCTAATTTACGAAACACTTCTCTCAAACAGCACGAATTTTGATAATAAAATTCAAAGATTTGCAATTTGAATTGAAAGCTTTTATTATATGAAAATCTCGGCATTGGAAGTAGCAATTATATAAATTAATTTCATTTATGTTCCACAACTTGTGCATTAAACACACGACACACGACTTCATATGCCGCTGGCTACATTTATTGACTTGTAGCCAGCTAATTAATTACTTCGGAGACGGTGCTGCTGCCGTCACAATCAGCTGATATTCAAGTATAAATGCATATACATATAAGTGATGCCACCTTCTAATATTTCACATTTATAAAAATAAAATTACTGTTTCAAAATGTGCTTGTTAAAATTAATTAATTAATTTATTTACATGAATTTCGAGATGTTTTTTCTATTAAATAATATAAAATAATTGTAAGCTTTCATTCTTTCCACATTTTGTATTATATTGCAGCACTATATTTGCTCATCGCCGCCACTAAAAATAGAAATTAGTTGCCTTACTTTCCTCAGAATAATCATTTTCATATAAAAACATGTGCATTGTATTTAAGACATTTTGAAGTCGGTAGCTTGCTGGGGTGGATGTGTTCTTGGCATTGACAAACGTCGCCAATCTTTTTTATGCTGAAAAAAAAACAAATAGCAAAACAATTATTGTTTTTCTTCCAAAAATTTTAAATAAAATTTTAGCAACAGGAAAAAATGGTTTAAAACCTTCATGCACTCTTAAAGGAATTAAAATTTCTGATTTTATTTTTAACCGACTTCAAAAAAAGGTGTGTTACTTCATATCTCGGTACATTTTACACCTATTGTAAATTTTTATACCCTTTACCAACAAAAATGGTAAAAGGGTATATATAGGTTTGTCATTCCGTTTGTAATTTCTATAATATCAATAAGCGACCCATATAATATATATATTCTGGATCCTTATGCATAGGGAAGACGAATAAGCGATGTCCGTCTGTCCGTCTGTCCGTCTGTCCGTCTGTCCGTCTGTCCGTCTGTCCGTCTGTCCGTCTGTCTGTACGTGAAATCGGTTTTCCGAAGCTCCCAGAAGAGCTAGAGACTTCGTTCTTGGACTGGTGTGTCAGAAATTTTCCAAAATAGATTGGTATTGAAATTCAGCAAAATCGGGCAGACGATTGCAGAGCTGGAAAACTTAAACTTCATTTTGCCATATAAAAGTAACTCCCGAAAACAAATTTTTATTTTTTTTTAATAAATGTACATATTTTACACTTCAGTACGACTAAAATTGGAATTTTAAATTAACAAAATACAAAAAAATTAAAAAGACGTTTCCAGGGTTGGAAAACTTTAACTTTTTGTGTTATGTAAAATTAACTATGTCTAAAACTATATTAGTATTTTCTCGAGAACCGTAAGAGCTACAGACCTGAAATTTGGACACAGTGTGTAGACCTTTGGCCGCTACAACAACAAATACATGATAATTGGAAATTAAAGGGTGTTCCAAAACGAGCAACGAAAAATGTTAAAATCCCATGTAGTATATATACAATTGTATGTATATACACTTGAAATTGGTAAGGTTAGTGTATTTTTATACAGACTACAAAAATTAACACAAAAATTAAAAAAAAATTTAAATTAAAGGGGGTTCCATCAGTTAATGCAATTTTGACTATGTAATTTTGACAATTTGCTGTATCTTGGAAACCGTAAGAGCAAAACTCTTGAAATTTTCAAAAACGGTAAAACTGAAAAAATAAAAAATTATAAAATCGCCAAACCGAAAAAAATCGCCAAAAACAAGAAAAAATCGCCAAAACGAAAAAAAGCACCAAATTAAAAAAAAATTCTAAGACTAAAATAAATCGCAAAAAAAAACGGAAATATTGCTAAAATGAAAACAAAAATCGCCAAAATGAAAGAAAATCGCCAAAATGAAAATCGCCATAATGAAAAAAATCACCAAAACGAAAAAAACCCTAAAAAACAGAAAAAAATCGCCAAAATGAAAAAAAGCCAAAAACAGAAAAAAAATCGCCAAAACGAAAAAAAGCACCAAATTAAAAAAAAAATATAAAACGAAAAAAAACCTAAAAAACAGAAAAAAAATCGCCAAAATGAAAAAAAATCGCCAAAACGAAAAAAAACCTAAAAAACAGAAAAAATCGCCAAAATGAAAAAAAAAATCGCCAAAATGAAAAAAATCACCAAAACGAAAAAAAAACCTTAAAAAACAGAAAAAAATCGTCAAAATGAAAAAAAATCGCCAAACCGAAAAAAACCCTAAAAAACAGAAAAAAATCGCCAAAATGAAAAAAATCGCCAAAAAAAGAAAAAACGTAAATAACAGAAAAAAATCGCCAAACCGAAAAAAATCGCCAAAAACAAGAAAAAATCGCCAAAACGAAAAAAAGCACCAAATTAAAAAAAAATTCTAAGACTAAAATAAATCGCAAAAAAAAACGGAAATATTGCTAAAATGAAAACAAAAATCGCCAAAATGAAAGAAAATCGCCAAAATGAAAAAAATCGCCAAAATGAAAATAATCACTTAAACGAAAAAAAAACCTAAAAACAGAAAAAAATCGCCAAAATGATAAAAAAAATCGCCAAAATGAAAAAAATCACCAAAACGAAAAAAACCCCAAAAAACAGAAAAAAATCGCCAAAATGAAAAAAGCACTAAATTAAAAGAAAATTTCTAAGACTAAAATAAATCGCAAAAAAACGAAAAAATTGCTAAAATGAAAAAAAAATCGCCAAAATGAAAAATATAGCTAAAAACGAAAAAAACCCTAAAAAACAGAAAAAACAGAAAAAAATCGCCAAAATGAAAAAAAATCGCCAAAAAAAGAAAAAAAATCGCCAAAACGAACAAAAAACTAAAAAACAGAAAAAAATCGCCAAAATGATAAAAAATCGCCATAATAAAAAAAAAATCACCAAAATGAAAAAAAATCACCAAAACTAAAAAAAAGAAAAAAATTGCCAAAATGAAAAAAAATCGCCAAAATGAAAAAAATCACCAAAACAAAAAAAAACAAAAAAATCGCCAACAAAATCGCGAAAAAAACCCAAAAAAAAAACAGAAAAAATCGTCAAAATGAGAAAAATCTCCAAAATGAAGAAAAGCCCAACAACAGAAAAAAATCGCCAAAATAAAAAAAACCTCCAAAAACAGACAAAATCGCCAAAACGAGAAAAAAGCGACAAAACTGAAAAAATCGTTTTAACTGAAAAAAACTTCAAAAAAGCAAAAAACCTTCCTTTCGTGCGCGATTCAAAGTCGCACTTAACTGATTTTTTTAATATTAAAGGAATTAAATGAAACTAAGTTTTTGCTTATTTCGTTCTTGCTTTTTTCACTTAACATATTTTATGTATTTTTTAAAGAACTAGATTGGTATCAATAATCAGAAAAATCCAAAATTATGACTCCAGGGTTGGAAAACTTACACTTTTGTGTTATGTAAATAGGTCTAAAAATTTTTTTCTTTTTCTTTATAAATTGAATATATTTTATGCTTCTGAAAGAAAAGTTTGGTGTATGAAATTTGAAAAATGAAAATTATAGCTCCAAAGATGGAAACTTTAAAAAAATGATAAATTTTTTCACAAAACAAATATGTATGTACGTGTCTGTATACCATATATATACGTACGTTGGTAAAGGGTATATAAGATTCGGCACAGCCGAATATAGCACTCTTACTTGTTTTTGTTGTCTGGGAGGGTATATCTTTCTATTGGTCCCATTGTAAAAAAGTGGGCGGGTATACGCCCACAATTTGTTTTATATAACTTTATGATATTCTACTTATTTGATTGCTGCGTATACGTATAAAACACCTTTGGTTCTTGTAATTACACAACTCGAAAGTTAAAAAATGGGCCCATTAAAATTTATTTTAATATTTCACGCGGCTCTACTTGACCGATTTTTATGAAACTTACAACATAAATTGAATTCTAAAATAGACAAAATCTTTTATTTAAGAAATGGGCGGAGTCGTGTCCATTAAAATTTAATATTTAATTTTAAGTGGGTCTACTTGACCGATTTTTACAAAACTTAACACACACCCCAAGCCCTGAAAAACACACAATTATGCATTCAAAAAATTGGCGGAGGTACGCCCATTAAAATTTAATTTTATATATCACGTACTTCTTATCTTCTTCTATCAGATCTTTGCATTAAAGTCAGTTTTTTTTGCAGAAAGAATTATGTTGTCTAATTCCTCTTCTTCGATAAAGAGCTACAGTATAACCTGCTTATTTACCTCCAAACTCAATTATGATTCACTTTTAATTACCTCGTTGTTGCTTCTCTTTATTTTTTCACAATTATTGTATATCAGGAAGATTCAATTAACAGGGGTTTACTGTATGCACCAGCAAAATAAATTGTGTACATGCTGCAATGCTATATACTGCCTAAGCAATCGTAAAAACTTAAATAATAACTATCAAAAATAAAAAAATTTATTTGATATATGTGTAATATCCATAAATAAATTATAAGTTGCGTTAACTGGCAGTTTACCTTCTGTCTAATGGTGTCATAAAATCAAAAAAGTAAACAAAAGTGATTAGAGAAAAATATTTGATTTTTGATTATATGAATCAAGCACTTTTATGTTTTTTTTTGGTGTGTAATAAATTTAGAATTAAATTATTTTTTTTTTCTTTGAAATGCTTATTATTTTTACTTTGACAACGCTTTGTTTTTATATGTATGAAAGTTACATATCGTTACCTAAACTAAAAGGCCACAACTGATGAAAAATTTAAAATATACCTTTTGATTACTGAGGGCTAGGACTCGCTATTCTACACAATCGTACGACTTTTGAAAAAATACAACCCTGATCTAATGTATTCCATAAACTCCATCATACCAGAGTTGTATTATCTGAAAAGTCTTACGATTGTGTAGGAGAGTGAATCCTATATAATAAAAATACATCTCTCCTTGAATATTTTTTCATTTGGATTCCTTATTGTTTTAATGTGGTAAATGTTATTAATTTTATCAAGAAGAAAACCACATAAAATCAAGAAGAAATCTTATTATTCACAACTTTTTTTACTCAATTTCCGTTATTTTTGGCACCAAATATAAATTGTTAACTATAGGAATTTCTTATTGATTTTATTAGGTTACCTTATTGACTTTTTTAAAAAGGTTTTCTTGTTGATTTTATTAGGCTATCATTAATTTTTTCAATAAGAATTTCTTCTTGATTTTATTAGGTTCCTATATGATTATGTGTATGATCTTTTTAATTTTTGTATAAGAATGTTCACACAATAATTTCAATGGTTGTTCAGGCTGCTTGTTAGCATATTGTTTAGAGTGCTAGTCTATCAGTCAGAAGTTTGCTGATTCAATACTTGGTGAGTAAGTAAGTTAAGAATATTTAACACACAATTTATTTTTTATTAGGTCGCCTAATAAAAACAAGAATAAAACGTTATTGAAAAAATCAATCAGATAACCTAATAAAAATTAGAAGATTTCTTCTTGATATTTTCAAAAAGGTTTTCTCTACGAAATTAATAAGATTTCCTTATTGAAAAAAACCCCATAGAGATTTCTTATTAATTTTGTTATATTTTATGAGGTATTAAGTAGGCACTGTTTTCTCTGCGTAAAATGTTAGAATAATTTGGAATTGATAATTTTTGTGCATTAGTTTCGTTTTATATCAATGAAAAATTCAGAATATATTTCTGACTTTACCCGTTAGTTTAACGATGCAATGTAAATATTTTTTTTGAATTTATAACATAATATTCTTAATTAAGAACTCGAGTGAAAGTTATGGGTTTGATTGACTTCAGCTTTAAATAAATTCGGAACTTAGTTATTAAGATTTGACTAAAAATGGCGACACAGTGATCAAAATACTAAAAGGGCGGTATTTGTAGGAGTGGCAAAAAAATTTCAAAAGATATTTTTGGAATTGTTTTTACATTATCTTTAATCCCCTAGGTGACTGGCACAACTAAGTCTGAATTAGCTGTTGGCCGAAAACTGATGAAAAAATTTTTTTGAGGGCTTGCTAATTTTCGAAAACTTTGGAAACCCATAAAAAATTTATCAACAAAATCGCCAAACTATGTATATGGTAATACTATCGAACCTATACTGTCAGAAACGTGCAGATTTTTTATTGTTGCACAGTGTAATTTAAATATTTATAAATTGCATACATAATTGTAATAATATTTTCTTCTTATTGCAAAAAGAATGCTGTATCCCACAGGACCTAGTGCGACATCAAACGTAAATCCACTGGGTGTCTTATGATTTTTCATTTTGAATGACCATCTATGATCTTTAACAGCTTAAAGTTGGTGTCATTCGGTTTTTGCATCTGTTTTTTTATATTCAAAACCAAAGGAATACAAAGTAAAAAATATAGTTTGTCTAAGTGTTACAAAAATCAATGCACTTACGGCTTTTGTTTTCAGAAAGAGGGTTTCCAAAAGGCCGTAAGTATCGTTAAGAAAAACTTACTGTTGTTTCTTAAATTTTTTATTATTATTCGCATGGGATTTTTAATCATAGTTATTAAATTTTGCTACTAAGAAATAAATAATCTTAATGTTATAAAAGGTTTTCGCTGCTCCTGTACAAATTAAAAAATAAAAAGTGCAGTTGGGTGCCCCTGTGGCTGATTGGTAGCGATGCTAACCTCTCAGTCCAGATGTCGTGGGTACGATTCTTGCCATAGACCCTGGATGTTTTTCGCAAACAAGCTAATCGCTTCGCGGATTGTGTTTGCCAAAAAAAAAATTAAGCCTTTTTGGATTTCAGGTGGCGATATACATAAATATGTATTTATATGTGTATGTATTTGTATAGGACTATAATCAGCATAATCTTTAAACCAAGCAAAAGGTCTACATATTTTAAAAATTTACTGCCTTATTAATAAAATAAATAGTTTTGGTTTATAAAAAATTATATAAGACAAATTTCCATAAAAATTTTGTTTTATACTTTTCTTTATTTTAGTTGGCATAACAAAAAACTAATTTTATCACTGTAAACTTAAATCACTTTATTATTTATTGTACTTATTGTACATCTCCATAAGATATCTTTT
Organism: Tachina lurida; assembly: GCA_944452675.1. NCBI lineage: Eukaryota > Metazoa > Arthropoda > Insecta > Diptera > Tachinidae > Tachina > Tachina lurida. The sequence continues at coordinate 29,060,334 of OX101753.1, read as the reverse complement.
ATTATCAATTAGTTTATTAGACTTCTATTATTCTATTAGAAACGCACTGCAAAGAATATGGTTAACTTAAGAGCGACATACAAATCTTTGGCTGAGTTGTAGGGTTTGAACTAAAATCTAGAGCTGATTAGTCATTTCATCATATCATCGATATACTGCATAGATAACCGTTCGTTATATGCTCTACATGTTTTTATAGGGTGTTTTTTTTTTAGCTGCATGACAATTTAAAATTATAAAACAAGACAGAAATATTGTTGGAATGAAATTTAAATTTTTTATAATAATCTGCTAGATAATTGTATGGTATTTATTTTTTAAATATGATTTCCGCAATACGTATATATGTTTTGTTAATATTTTTTAACAAAACATTAAAAATATCTATAGCAATTTAGTTGTAATCATAGAATAGTTCGTTAAACATATTAAAGTGTATGCAGTTCTCTTAATTGTGGCCCCTAAACTTCGAAAACGTGCTATTTTTTATATCAAGTTGTAACTGAAATTTAATGGTGAATTATCTTTAAATTGTTTAAATGTGTCATTTGTCAATATGTTCAAACTAATAAAAAAATTTAATAACTCAACGAAGAACCTAAACAAAAATCAATTGAATTGTTGATAATAAAACTATAACAATATTTTTCTTTAAACTATTTATGAATAGAGTTTATGTTATTAAAAAAATTAAATAAAAAAACCAAAGAAAATATAATGGTATATGGCTCTTAGGCATAACATTGATTTAATTTACAGCCTAACCTAAAGCGATAAAGCGATAAAGACATTTATTCTACTAGAAGACTAGTAAAAAAAAGATAAATTTACGAGGGCGGTTCGGAAACTTCTTAGCCTAACACAAAAAGCGCGGTATATACAGAAAAAAGTTAAGTATTTTGGAAACTTTCATCTCTGCTATGAACACATCTTAAATTTTGTTTCGATCTGGCAACTCCTTCATATAGAAACAGGTGTTCACAAAACACGCATCCAAAATTTTTTAACAATGGAAAAATTAGAAATGCGTGGTGTCATTAAATATTTATGTACATAAAAAAGGTTTATCGGGACAAGAAATTCATAATGATATGGTGAATGTGTTAGGTGAAAGTGCTCCTTCATATGCAACAGTAAAAAATTGGGTTGCTGAATTTAAACGTGGTCGTACAAGCATTGAAGATGAACCACGTAGCGGACGTCCAAAAACAGCAACAACAACAGAAATTGTAGCCAAAGTGCATGATGTGGTATTAAATGATCGACGAATAAAAGTGCGTGAAATAGCTAATATCAGGGGCATCTCAAATGATCGAGTCCATTTAATTTTGCATGAAGAACTACAGATGAAAAAGCTTTCTGCAAGATGGGTGCCGCATTTGTTAACAGTCGACCAAAAACGCATAAGAATGAACATTTCTCAAGCTTGTTTGGATCGTTTTAAGCGAAATAAAATGGATTTTAAGCGTCGTTTCATAACTGTTGATAAGACATGGATCCACCACTATACTCCAGAGACAAAAGGACAATCCAAACAATGGAGGAAGTGCCCCAAAGAAGGCAAAAACAATTCAATCGGCTGGTAAGGTTATGGCAACGGTTTTTTGCGACTTCAAAGGTATTTTATTGATTGACTATCTGCAAAAGGGTAAAACAATAAATTCAGAGTACTATTGCAACCTTTTGGATCAATTAAATGTACAAATTCGAGAAAAACGACCTGGCTTACAACACAAAAAAATAATTTTTCATCAAGACAACGCACCAGCGCACAAGAGTGTTTTAACAATGGCTAAAATCAACGAATTAAAGTACGAGTTGCTTGACCACCCACCTTATTCTCCTGATTTGGCTCCCAGTGACTTTTACCTGTTCCCAAATCTAAAAAAATTCTTTGCTGGCAAGCGTTTTACCTCAAATGAAGATGCAATTACAGTTGTAAACCACTATTTTGAAGACCTTGAGAAAAACTATTTTAATCAAGGGATAGAATTGCTAGAAAAGCGTTGGACTAAGTGTACTGAAGTTTCAGGAGATTATATTGAAAAATAAAAATATTTTTGAAAAACTAACTATTCTCTTTCATTGATAGGCTAAAAACTTTCCGAACCGCCCTCGTAATAAGCAGCTAGCTTGTAGGTAAGAAGTCATTAGTTAAATAGAATAAAGTAAGTTAGGTTCGGTCGAACAAAGTAAGAGAGATAATAAAACCCATTATGGTCTTGTCTTTGCTGTTACCAAATCAGTATTTCCAAAAAAAAGTCCCAACTATATATAAGTACGTTCTAGGGTCAATCTAAGTTCTGTCTTACTGCTGGTAGATGACAAGGAAGAGATTGGCCACTATGGGTGCACTTAAGTTCTGGGAACTTTCTGAAATTGCCAGTGTTGAACTGCAATGCAATAGTAGCTTTATATTAAGCTCTGGTTGGTTCGATGGTCTCCATGGCAGCACAATGGACCAGAAGAGTCTTAAGTGAGTCCGAGACTCTGGCTGCTACTCTTACCTAACTTAACCTACGGCTGGTATATATAGAGCACACTGCCGTTATGTCTGAGATCATTAGCGAGATTCACTAACTTTTTTTAACGATAATCGCATCGTTAAAATAATTATAGCGAAAATTTATCGAATTTGCCATTCAGTAACATTTTTAACGACATTCGCTGTAGGTTAATGTCAGCTGTGTCGATATTTAAGCGACAATAATTTACTATTAATTTTATCGAGAAAATCAACACAAAATATCAGTTGAGTACTATCTTTAAAAAGAAGTTACAGAATCACACCATCGTTCTTGCAAGCGACAAAATGTATAGACAAGAATTACGATTGTCGGATCGTTAAAAGTTGCTGAATCGCACCACAGAGCGAAAGAAGTTGGAAACCCTATAGATGGATATAGGATATGCTTGACAATAGGACTGCAGAGACCCAAGTAAAGAAGGAATATCTTGCAGTAAGGACGGTTAGGGGATGTCCTCAAGGAGAAGCCTAGTAGTTGATGAACTCTAACATAGAGTAACCAGCAATGGTGTGGAATGCCAAGCCTACGCCGTTGACATCGTTCGTGTGCATTGCAAGGATAAAGTTTGAAGAGACGTTGTGTGACATTATACAGCACAGCCTAAGGATAGTGAAGCAATTGTGCTTATCTGAACAGCTGAATATCAACCCCACAAAGAAAACTATTGTTCTCTTTACCAGGAGCAGAATGATTCCACGCAAGCAAACCATCCAAGTTGATTGAGTGCTGTCAGAAAACTCATCGAAGGTCAAGTACATAGGAGTGATATTATATTCAAAGCTGTTATGGAAAAAACATTAGAGGCTAAGGTCAGTGATGCCAACTTTACTTTTTGGCTTTAAAAGTACATCAAAATTTAAAAAAAAAACACTAAAAAGCGTAATTTTGAGATCTAAACGAGTGAAGTTTAATAATGTTTAATATTTTCTAAGCTTTTCTCTATTTCGGCAATAGTATCAACATCTTTAATGAAATACATCAGACAAAAAAGGTTTGCTTTACACTGAGTCTTCAAAAAGCACTAAAAATAGTGCCAAAAGCACCAAGTTGACATCGCTGGCTATGGTTTGTAGATCTATTATACCACCATGATAGTGAGGCATCATTTTTAGTGCTGTAGCTTCATCGGCCAGGGTAAGGCTGGCTTCGACTAGAGATCAGCTGGACCAGAGATCAGAAGCTATGATATTCATTTCACAGGGGCTATGAGTACTTGCGTTACAATGCAAGTGTGTCCCGGATAAAATAATAGTGGTTATACAAAGTCTCTACTGTGATGCCAATTGCCGAGTACTTCACCAAACAGCATAATTTCAGTCAGAAAGGGTGTTAGATAGGGCTGTGATCACCTTCATTATTTAATATTGTGCTTGACGTCATTGTGGCAGCTATTACATCTACCAGTAGAGCCGTAAGCTGGTGTCTGCAGATATGTTTGGAAGACTCGAGGACTCGCAGGCGATATATGCCTTCTTGCTCACAGATACTCTGACATGCAACACAAAGTCCGTGCGATATAGTAAATATCCGCAAGAGGGGCACTGAAAATTAACCTTAGAGATTTTAAAAAACAATCATCTAGATTCTACTTGAATACCTGCGTGTAGTAGGCAGCCACGTAAACGAACCTTAGAGATACCAAAACATTGTGCATAAATGCACCAACTACTCCGCCATTCCTCCTGCAGCTCCAACCTGTAGAAGATGTAACTTCTTTGTGTTATTTGGGCTGCACTATTACAACAACCGGCAGCTCATCCCAAGATGTGAAATCCAGATTGGACAAGCCGAGGCGGGATTTTGCTATGCTAAATCCTATATGGCGATTCATCTAGCTTTCTATCAAACACCACACTCCAAATCTTTAATTCCAACGTGAAATCTATATATCTTTACGATAGTGAAACTTGGAATGATGCACCCTAATACATCAGTAACATTCAAGTGCTTGTAAACAAATGTCTCCGTGGAATCCTACGTATATTCTGACCTGAAGGAATAAGAAACGTAAACTTCTGGCATCCCACCCACCAAATTCACATTCAGTTGGAGATAAGTCGACGTAAATGGCTGTGGCTTGATCATACGCTTAGAAAGCAAGCCGACAACATTAGCAGAGTGGCCATCGACTGGACTTCCCAAATTCAATGAGATATGGGAAAACCTACTCATACTCTGATGAGATAGCTGGATACCGAAATAAGAACTTCAGGAGGCAGCTGGAGCGAAGTTAAGCGCATTGCAAATGAAATAGATGATTGGAAGAACGTCGTTGTTGCGCTTGTTAATTACATAAATAACAGGATATAATATATAAGTACTTGTCCAATAGCTGCAAAGGAAGTCCTCCTTAAACTCACACCTGTGATGATTGTGATATAAATTGCTGCCAGGCAAAATGACATAAATATCTCGGGAATAAGCGCAGGCAGATACTGTCTAATTAGGCAATGTGAACTATGATTCCTGGCAAGTACGGGTAAACTTGCGCAACGATTTTATGTGATGAATAAAGAATATGACTTTGAGTGTTCTGCCCAACAGAAAGGAATGGACACAGTTGCCACCTAGATCTTTTGAAAGGGGTTACATCACGTGATACACAGATGGTTCCATTGGTACGAAGGAAGGTCTGCTATTGCAGATGTGGGACCAAGGAAAACTCTTATCATCTTTCAATCGAAGGTCTATGCCATTGATAGATCTGCACACTTTAATCTTAATGGGGTACCTGAGGAAGATAAATAGTCCTCTTCTGAGATATTCAGGCCATTAAAGCACTTATGTGCAGTTTCCTTAGTGCATGCAAGCGACTTGCTTAGACATTTTTACTGTTTTTCATATATTGTACAAGTCGCTTAATTGCATTGTAGCAACTGCACATTAGTTTATATAAGTTTACCTCTTAAATTATTTGGTAACGCCGCATAAAGGCAAATCAGCTAAGTACCACGAACATGATCACACTCAACTTGGTTCCCGGACACGTAGAAGGAAACAAAAATGCAACTTAACTTAACTGGACGCCAGGATGGGGCTAGCACACTCATGCTTGGAGTAAAATCATTTTGTGGGGTTGAATGGAATGAAATCTTTGAAGATATATCGATGGATATCAAGAATATCATTCTTGGATTGAGACATGCAAAACTACTGATTGCAATCCAGATCGTTTTAAATATTTCAAATAATTAAGAAAAATAATCTAAAAATGGTCACAGGCTTCCTTATGCTATTGTAGACTAAAAAAAAACAGCTCAACAGTGTTGGTAGTGAGAGTAACAGTCAGTAGATTCCGTGGTTATGATGATGAAATTCCAGAGCACATGCTGAAGGAGAAAGATGTAGCCAATGTGACAAGCACTGTTCTAGGATTATAAATAACAATCTTTAGATTCATCAGGAGAGCAGAGGGTTTTTTCTATTTTGAAACGAAAGAAAATACTTTCGAATTAATTTTTCAATTCTAAAACATTTGCTTTCATTGCGAACTAGAGAGTAGACCCCAAGGTCTAGACGAGTTACTCCTAGCACCTAGCAAGTGATTCAGTAGATCTCTCAGGGTCTCAGTGTTCTGTGCTCCCCGTTCTTAACTTAATAATTCAGTCATTAAAAAACACAATACTGGTGGTGCTTGACTTAATTTCTAAGTTGGGCGCTTATGTTCCCGGTTTATAGTATTTATTTGACAACTCTGCTGTATCCAGAGATTTATAGCAAAAATTTATGGCGATTATTATTATTACTTTTTGTCGCCGTTTCCGATAGAAAGAAAAAAAATACAAACGGAAACGTGTTAGAGCTATTAAATGTTCCACAAAAGATTTAAGATAAAACACATCCTGTACCTTGAATTCAAAGGGTTTCAAGGCTTCTGATGCAGATTCATCATAAAAATTTGTAAAAAATAGGAAGATTTTCAAACACATACCTAGATTTTCAAAACGCTTGTAAAGTGTTTGCTCTTCTCTGTTGGACCTTTGTGTTTATCTTTGCCTATACACACTGTATTTAATAATGTATGTTATAATTCTCATTTGTTTAATCTTAAAACTATTTTAAATATAAGTTGGCGTTTACTAGAAGACTGACTCGATTAAACCAGTTACATTTGGAAATAATATTCCAAACTTTCGTCAAATTAGATAAAGACAACACTATCAAAATTTAATTTCTACAGCTTCAGATCCAATGAGTGGGTGTTAAAAAAGAGAAGTTCCTGCCAAAAGTTCTTGCCAAAATGATTTTCAAGATGTATTAACTTTTTTGAATTAGAGAAACTGCATCGAACACCGTAAATTCGATATAAGTCGTTTAAATGCTTAGATAGGTATCCTTAAATCTATGGAGTGCTTTGAGAGCTTGAAATAAGCAAGAATTTCCAGGGATGGCAAGGTCAATCGTATCCCATATATTTATACATTTTGTTTAAGAATAAAAATAACTTGTCACAATCGAACTAGACCTAAAACAAATTTCTACTCCTCACGTAGAATAAAATTAAATTATTTGCTAGTTTCCTATATTAAATATCCTCAACCATGCCTTAACTATATAATGCCTATGGCCAGCTATAATTTTCAATTATTAACCTTTAAACATATGCAACAAAATCTTATTTCCAATTTTAAGCGTAGCAACAAAACTGCCAAATAATAATTATGTGTTTCAAGTTCTAGTACAAAATCTAATGATTTATTTTGTGTAAATTATCGCCCAAATTACAAGAAACATTGCCAGGGGAGGAAGCAAAGTTTATGAAATGAGACAGATTATATAAATACACCCCAAGAGACTGAGAATAGAAAAAAAGATGTGCTCTATAACATTTTCACAACTCAATTATTCATTCAATGTTGTGCCAAAATATAAACCGCCCTAATAATTATACGCTAGAAACTGAATTGTGAATTGATAAAAATTATAGACAGAGGAGAAGAAAAGAAAGCAAAAGAGGATTTTTTTATTATAATTTAGCGTAACTATACGCATAATTTGATGACAATCTGTTCGATTTTATTTGCAATAGAAATAATTGAAGAAAGAAAGAAAAGAAAAAAGACAGAAGAACAGGAGAAGAGGGTTTCTGTTGGGCACAAATGTGATTTGAATAGTACTTTTATGCATAATAATTTAATTTGAGTCAAGAGGGCCAAATAAAGAGATTAGTATTGGTTGGCATAAATTAACGAAAATCGATACTATGTAAGGTTTGATTTGTTCCAAACTGAAGCCAGACACAACAATTTAATCAAACCCCTTAGAACCTTAACAAATACATAAATAATTTTTGTATTAACTCAGAAAACTTGCAGCCTAAAAATTAGAAGAAAAAAAACTATAAAATGTTGCCCCCTAAAAAAAGAAAATATCATTTTGCAAAAGCCAACAATAAATCTGGCATTTTAATGACTCTCTGTTCATTTAACTAAGAGTTTTATTATATCCCAGACGCCACTTGTCTATCTCCAAATCAAAATAAATTAGTTAAAATTGTTGCAGTGAATACAAATTAATTAAAACTAAAATAATAGATAAAAAGAAAGAAAGCATAGAATATCATTAGAAATTGCTACCACTTACTGACTGACTGTCTGACTGGAGTGTAATAATTGTGGACAAAAAAGAATGATGAAATCTTATACTACTTAATGAATAAAATGCATAATACTACTACTACGCATATACAAAAATATATAAATGACAAATCACGCTGTTAATTATTTGTCGTCATCCATCATAAAAAAATATCTAAAAAGTATATGTATGCATGTGCACACAAAAAAAAAATTATAACGCAATAATGACAAAAAAAATCGTTAAACTTATCATGGAAAGTGTCATAAATATTGCAGTAATAAATAACCCAGCAAATAAAAATATTTACACTGATTGAGTCATAGGCAGCTTTAAAAACATAATACGCCTCATTGACACCAGAGGCGCTGCAACACTGAATCATTAAAAAAACGTGCAAAAAAGCAGAATGAAGCTTTCCTTTTACTCTATCTTTACATCTGTCTTCTCTATCACTGTTCCTTTTCTAAAGAAAGTAACACCTAGTAATAGTAGTAGCCATCCATCGCCTGAGCGCTTCTTCTTTTAAAAAAGTCATATTTTATTTATAGTAATCTACTCTTTGTTGCTTTTATATAAGCTCTATTAACCGTGTTTTCCAATTGTCCCTACTAGGCCCGCTACAGTGCGAAACGCATAATTAAGATTCAACTGTGCTTAAAAAAATTCCAAAAACTTTTCATAACGATACTTCTAGAGCCATTTAACCGATTTGGATAAAATTTACGTATTCGACGCAGTCAATTCCAAAACATATAATTAATTCTGAAAATCGATTAGACATTAACTTTTGGATTTATTAAAATAAAAGAAGGGGTTTGTTTCGAAAATGTTCCGCAACGATTGAGATCGTTTGAGAAATAATCGATTTTAATCAGAGCTATTTAGATTCTAGATTCGATCGGTGTAGACGTTTAATAAGAAATTTTAAAATCTACCGAATCGAAATATATGTAAGTGAGTTTCATGCTTTTTGGTTTTGGTTCCAATCTGTTCAGTCATTCTTAAGTTGTCCAACCCGTGGTCGGCAACCTATACCATAACATTTTACGATTGTATGAGTTACTTGTCCGATTCTGGGGGATTTTTATGGTTGTGTTTTATTTTTTAGCGTTTTTTTTTGTTTTGGCGATTTTTTTCGGTAATTTTTTGTTTCGTTTTTTTACCTTTTAACTTTTGGTGATTTTCTTGAATTGTAGCGATTTATTTTATTTATGGTAATATTCATCATTTAAAACCTTTTTTCATTTTGGCTACTTTTCGTTTCTGCATTTTTTTAACTTTGGGATTTTTTTAGTTTAAGCGTTTTTGAAAATTTCAAGAGCTTGCCTCTTACGGTTTTTAGGATATGGCAACATTCATCAACGCCAATTGCACCCCATTAAATGTACAATATATGTATATGGTGTGGGATCACATCTGAAAATATCATTAGACCTTACTTCTTCAAGAATGAAGATGGAAGTGCTGTAACCGTAAATGGAGAGCGGTGTCGGTTTATGATAGAACATTTTTTAGGTCCTGCTCTTGAAAACAGACCTGGTATGTGGTTTCAGCAGGACGGAGCCTCTGCCCACACTGCCTGAGACACAATGGCACTTTTAAGTCAAATTTTTGGAGAGCGAATAGTTTCCAGAAATTCGGAAATTATTTGGCCAGTGTGATCGCCAGATTTGACAGCACCCGACTATTTTCTTTGTGGTTATTTGAAGGAGCCAGTGTATGTGAACAAGCCAGAGATAATCCTTGAACTCAAAGCAAACATTGTTGCAGAAATCCTGAGGAAAAAGATATAAAAAAAGTAATAAACGAAAAAGTTATTAAACTTTTAAACACCATAGTAACTTTTGGCCCAGCCTGTATAATTGTCAGTATACATATTAAGTTAGGATTTCAACATTTTTCATTGCTCGTCTAGAACACCCTTTAATTTTTAACTGTCATGGCTATAAAGCCACCATTCTACTATAAGCCAACCCTGCAGGAAATGGAACTGACCCAAGACTAGTCACGTGACCGGACCGGTTCCAGTTCTAACACTTCCTATGAAGCGGACCAGTCACTTTTACATGGGGATGGCCTAGGATGGGGTTAATTGATACTTTGTATGCACCTTGTGACTTGTCACTGAACTATCCAATAGGGAGCGTTTCGATGTATAATAATATAAATTATTTATAAATGTAACTTCGACATTTAACTGTAACAATTAACGCTTATAAATTTTTTTATAAATGCAATTACATTTTTTTTAAAACTTTATTTTTAATATGAAAATTTTTTGAGATTCGAACCGACAACCTCGTGCATGACAGGCTGGCACACTACGAACTCGACAACAGGGCCACTCATATTTCAAAAGTATAAATACCAGTTAAGCTAAGGTTAATATTTAAGTATAGTTACGGGACTGGTTCCAGAGTCACATTGACGGGAGCAATTAACATTATATTTACACTATTTGATAGGTCCTGTATTCGACCACATCGAAAATGTTCAGTGCCGTTTACTACAGTACTAGACCGAGTCCGAATTAAATTGGCTCAAGATCAAGACAACACATCACGAAAATGGTCAATATATCACCATTTAACCGATATTACTTTTCACAATACACTACTCCGTACTTTTGATATCACCCACATTTTCTCCAGTTATAGGACGAGTACGTTTGGATCAATTGTCACCAAATTTTCTGCAGGGAAATTACACATGAACATATATGAAATCATATCATATTTCACATCATAACTCAGAAATTTCACAATGCACTCTCAAATGAAAATTATTTCATATTTTGTAAATAAACATTTCAAAATTATGGAACTACTTATAGAAAGTGAAGAAGTGCTTGGAAATCAAGTTGTTATATATACATAAAAAATGCACAAATGCACCTTTCTTATCGGCAGATGGATATCAGTCATATCCGCATTTTTTGCCTCCTAGTCAATAAAAATATATTCGTTGTTTTCTGTCCAAAAGATTCTTTTTAACCAAAATTTTCTGATTATGTTTGCGGCTGCATGCATTTTTAAGATGAAAATGTTTCAATCGTTATATACTCTTATTAGCTGGATTAAACATTATCAGCTGCTTCCCGTCACTTTAACTTGGCAGCACTAAATTTAGTACAACGTAAAGGCTCAGTTAGCTGACTGTAATGAAATGTAACTGCAACGTTAGGAAACAGCTGATCGATATTATTATGTGAAAATTAATGTACAGATTCTTAAGGCTCAGTTACCCGACTGTGATGTAATGTAACTGCAACAGTAGGAAACAGCTGATCGATATTTTTATGTGAAAAGTAATGCAAATGGTTATAGAGATGTAATGTAACGTAACATACTTTTTATATAAAAATATCGATCAGCTGTTTCCTACGTTGCAGTTACTTTACATTACAGTCGGGTAACTAACCCTTTACATTCCGGTTACATAGCTATAACCATTTTCGTTACTTTTAAAATAACAGTATCGAGCAGCTGTTTCCTACCGTTAAAGTTACATGTTACATTCCATTACATTTGGCTAACTGAGCCTCAAACTATGTTGCATTTCATAAAACCTAATTAAAACCAATTCAAAACAAGTTTTAAGTCGGTTTTAATAAAATCATTTTGTAGGGTAAAACCAGTTTTTAACATGCTTTTTTGAAAACACTATAAAAGATTATTCTTAATTCCGTTTCCTATGCAATATCTTCAAACAATCATTTTCCCAAAGAAAGCACAATTAACTTGTAATAAAGAAAATAAACTTAATAATTTCAATCTTTACTTTCACATAATCCTGCTAAATGTTTTGCCAACATTACGGGGATCGTTGTAAGGATAACAATTATTAAATACTTCCGTTAGTGAGGCTAAACAAGAGATTAGTACGAGAGAAAGAGAGAAACAGAAAACATACAAATCATACATATTCCTGCAATTATTTTACCTTTTTGAATGCTGCATATACATACAATTTATTTTTATTTTCTAAATTGAATTTTTTTCCGTATTTCGGGGGTGGTAAAAGCACTGCACTTCTTGCTCGTTTTCAATAAAGAACAAGTGGCAAGTTAAATGTTGGACCAAAAAATAAATATATATTGCTCCCGGGCGAATTTAAGCAGATGATTGTTGTCGCTTACAAAAGTACAAGGCAGGCTCTTAAAAAAATAATAATAAACATCACAGGAGTCGAAGGATACTTCCATAAACAGCCGCACAGGCTCTGGTCCCCCTCTTTACAGTATTGAGCAAGTAAATTTGTGACTCGCTCTCCGTTTCTCTGGGTATGTGTGTTTAATTTTGCCAGCATACACAGGGATGTGCTACTTACGCAAAGGTAGGAAGGCAGGCAGGCATGCTTCCTTGTATGCGTATCAAGGGCGTTTTGTTGTTATGATTATTATTTCTTTGTTCTGCAGATGTGTGTTGCGTGTGTTTTGTTTACTTTAACAGCTCAGTCTTTTGTAAATTTCTAAAGGGCATTTTCCACAATTTTGTCTAGCCGTGTGCTTTTTCACTTTCTCTCCCCCTTTTCTTTTTGTTTTTTTTTTTTGTGGCAATTTTTATTAGTTTTGAATTCATGACAAATCCTTTGGTTCATTATTATCATTATCATCAGTTAAATTAAGGCGTATAAAAATTAAAACAACTGCCTTTTTTCCCGTTTCGCTCTTGGCTGCTGTTACAACAGTAGCATACGTTTAGTTTATATATTATACTCGTACAAGCATTCGATACAAGTGCATTTTTACACTTGCTTTGGGTTTGAGTGTCCTTTTTTTTTTTTGTTCAACCGGTTGCTATTTGTTTTGCGTTTAGCTCAGGATGTTGTTGTGTTTGGCAAGAGGGTGTTATTCAGGATATAATTTCAAAGATTATCTAAATCTTGTTGATTTTGCAACAAACCAAATGTAATGATGTTGACAATGGTGGTGGTTTACAATTGATTTCACTTATTTTATTTGATTTTCGAATAAAATATCAAAAAAAAAAAAGGGTTAAGTAACAATCATTGTATTGCATTTAAAAAATATATATATCTTCGAGGAGGAGGTCTTCGTTGTAGTTCGAACTTAGATTTAAAATGGAAGAGTAATTTAAGATTTTGCTTAATCTCAGCAAACGAGAGAAGCCATTACGCTCATGTCAAACGATATACACATAGGCCAGTGTAGGCCTTGAAAACGATCCCCCACCTTCATAACTCATTATTATTGATGTATTGGTAATTTCCGGTAAGGTATCTTCCCCAAAAAATATGGGATGCCGGCTCGGTGAAAGCTGAACAATAAAAAAGAACGTTTTGCATTGTCTCAATGTCCTCCATGCATGTCCTGCATTCTTTTGTTATCTCTAACCCCGTTCAAGTGCCCTATTGAGTTAGAGTGCCCCGGCTCTCTTAATTTTCCTTAAACTATTGAAGGTTTTTAAGAAATACCATAATGCGCCACAATTACAATATTCCTCTCAGAATTTTGAGTCAGACTTTTTATCGACATTTAGAGAAAAAAGTAAAATGAAAAATTATATATTATGATGAATTTTTTTTTTGTTATCGGCTAAGCAATGACTATATCTTTACCTTAATATAGAAAGGACCTTACTCATTATTTTTTTTTAAATCGAGTTTCTCATTGTATCTATCTAAAATTCTCGATTTCAAAACCATATTGAGCTAAGGCCTTTCTATATTGAAGTAACCATATGTAACATTTACATATATACTTCAAAAGGTTCCCAGCTGGCCACGTCTTTAAGACATCTTTAAGGATGGGTACAATGGTAAGTCGTAGAAGACATATTGAAGACAGCTCCATACAAATCGTTGACGAAATTTTTATACAAATGCTTTTATACACTGCTTAATTGAAGACAAAACTAATGAAACTATCACTCAGATTATCCTCAACAAAGTCTAATTGAAGACAAAACGTATGACACTGTCGCTCAGATTGTCGTCAACACGGCTTTATTGAAGACAAAACAAATACATTGTCGTTCAGATTGTCCTCAAGAAAGTTTTATTGAAGACAAAATGCGTTACATTGTCACTCAGATAGTCATGAACGATGATTTCCTTTAAATTTTCGATTTGAAAACCTAATCGACCGACGACATGTCGTACATTATCATCGAAGGCAATGTCGTCTGCGACGATTTGGCCAACTGGGTTGTGAAAATTTAAAAACGGTTTGCTTTTAGTTTTTCAAATGTTTTGTTTGAGGTGTGCGTAATTCTCAATAACACTTTGAGAATTTTTCTATAAACATACGAGGTCTCTTTAAAGCTTTTTTCAATAATTTTGTAATTGACGTCAACTGATGAGTTTCTTAAGCACAAACGAAATGCATACGCACGTTGCTTAAGCGATAAAAAATGTTTTCATGCAAATACATAACATAGTTAAGGTCCATAATTATACTTCGGTATTGTTTTAAGTTTTGTGTAATTTGTAAAAAAAAATTATTCATTAAACTTGCACCAATAAAAAAATTAATAATATAAATTAAGCTCTTACATTTGAATTATTTAAAACAATTTAGCAATTAATTGAATCAATTAAAGTTTTAATTGAATCAATTAAATTTTTATTTGAATCAATTTCATTTTTATTTGTATTAAATAAATGTTCAATAGAATCAATTAAATATTTAATTGGTTCAATTAAATGTTTAAATGGTTCAATTAAATGTTTAATTGGTTCAATTAAATGTTTAATTGATTGAATTAAATTTTTAATTGAATCGATTAAATTTTTTAATTGAATCAAATAAACTTTTAGTTGCTTCAATTAAACTTTTAATCGAATCAATTAAATTTTTTAGTCGAATTAGTTTAATTTAAACAATTGATTTTTTTAAATTAAATTCGACTATTGTTGCTTATTAAAGAAAATAAACAAATTTTTTCTTTAATCTAGTGCAAAACGCCCGAATTTCACCCCCAATCACAATAAGAGCGAATATTTAAGGAACTTTTTAGTATTTTCAATTAAATATTTGTTTGAATCAAATGCATTTTTAATGGCTCTAATTAATTTAAAAGTCTTTAAAATTTAGTCGACATTATTAATTTGTTCACTGTTTTTTATATTAAATGTTAAAGCGTTATTACCAGTTAGTTCTAGTTTAAATCTAATCCGTTCAGTTCAAAATTCAAATAGTTTGTTTATTGCCTGTTAAATAGCGATAATTTCATATTTTGTAGCGATTTGAAATAGATTAGCACTACGATTTACGTTATATTTGGCATATATATTATCTGTTTTTTTTAAGTGCTGAGATTAGTGGAAAAATAAAATTTTTATTATGATTTAAAGCTAAAGATTAAGATTTAATAAATGTCAAAAACAGATTTTATAAGATTCAAAGAATTTTGAATAACAAGATAAGTACAAAGTAAAATAATTAACATATGTATATGATATGAATAAAACTGTCAGCAGCAAATACGAGTACAGGCTCAAAGCAACGCCTGTAATGCCTTTGAGCTCTCCAAGCGCTGTAAATTTTATTTAAGTAATTCTTATAAAAATAATTTATGTACTTAACTTTATGTCTTGATAAATATTTATTCGCGCTGTGCAGAAAGACTTTCTTGTTAGAGAAAGCGGCTTTGCTCTTTGTAATTGTTGCAATCAATCAAAATATTTGTTGAAAGTCTTATTACATTGAAAATGTTGCACTCAAGAGCTGAAAACGTGACGGCAACAGAAATCAATAAATTAAGTTTAATATAAACAGATATGGCAAGAATATATATTTATTTTATTTATTAATTTTTCATTGCAGTGCCATACCACTCAATCGTTTTGAATTCTATTCAATAGTTAGAAGCAATACACAACAAAATCTTATCGCTAAATCATAAATCAAAAGGCTATCGAAACTTTTGACTGAGTTATACTGCTCTTTCGATAAATAACATCTAATTGTAGAATATAATTGTTACTCGTATTGAATTTAAAGCCACAAATCAGTCGCACGTTTTTATTTTCTGTGCAGAATAAAAATTATTCTTTTGCCAGCTTAGTCATAGGCGGTGTTATAATACGAAGCAAAAGTACTAAATAATTGAAAAATTTTAATAATTTCTTAAGGAAATATAAGAAAAATTAAAATAGGTGTATCGCATAGGTTTGGTCGGAGAAATGTCCGTAATCCCACAAACCTTTTAGATCTAGAATCTATAGGGAACTAATCTAAGCAATTCTGCAGTTTCCATTTAGTTGCTTCTTAATTTTTATATACAGAATTAAGGTGATCTGTCTGTGCAGCCAGAATTCACTATGTAATGAAAAATGTATGCATGTTTTGCAGTCTTTGAACATAGTTTTGCATTACTATGAGCAAAAATCTTGCTGACTAATATACTGCTTGCTGAAACTAGACCTTGGAAGAGAAGACAACACGGACAGTGGGATTACTACAAACCCAATTTCTTAGTGCATAGGGTGGCTTCAGGCAACTTGTCCAAACGATAGTATGGGTCAGATGACCTATAAATAAATACCTCCAACGTGAGTACCACCGGTAGGTACAAAAGATGCTCTATAGAAAATTTTGCCCATTTTGTGGCCATAATTAATTACAGTCAAACGGGAGAACCGATTGAAATGATTTTTTGCAATTAAACTTCGGAAGCCTCGCTCTTAATGTACTTAAGGTTTTTGTCACTTAATCTCACGAAAAAAATTTATCACTCACGCTCACGTCCTCTCACGCGTGACCACTTTTGAATAATATTAATATTACACTCACCTTCGAGATTATGTTCAGTTTTTTAAATACCTCCAAGGTGAGTACCACCGGTAGGTACAAAAGATGCTCTATAGAAAATTTTACCCATTTTGTGGCCATAATTAATTACAGTCAAACGGGAGGACCAATTGAAATGATTTTTTGCAATTAAACTTCGGAAGCTTGCCTCTTAATGTTCTTAAGGTTTTTGTCACTTAATCTCACGAAAAAAAATTTATCACTCACGCTCACGTCCTCTCACGCGTGATCACTTTTGAATAATATTAATATTAAACTCACCTTCGACATTATATTCAGTTTTTTAAATACCTCCAAGGTGGCTACCGCCGGTACTGGGTAAATTTGTGGAGATGTTGCTCAGGACTTAATGACAAAAACTGTAAATCGTACAGGCCAGTGCACAGGAAATTTTTTATCAATGTCATGGCCATAATTAATTACAGCCAAAAGGCACGACTGCTTGAAATTATTTTTTTGCAATTAAACTTCGGAAGCCTCCCTCTTAATGTCCTAAAAATTTTTGTCACTTAATCTCACGGAAAAAAATTTTATCACTCACGCTCACGTCCTCTCACGCGTGACAACTTTTGACTAATAATAATAATACACTCACCTTCTACAATATATACAGTTTTTTAAATACCTCCATGGTGGCTACCGCCGGGACTGGGTAAATTTGTGGAGATGTTGCTCAGGATTTAGGGATAAAAAATGTAAATCGTACAGGCCAGTGCACTATAGAAAATTTTTTATCATTGTCGTGGCCATAATTAATTAGTTGCAGCCAAAAGGCAGGACCGATTGAAATAATTTTTTTGCAATTAAATTTCGGAAGCCTCCCTTTTAATGTCCTTAAAGTTTTTGTCACTTAATTTCACGAAGAAAAAAGTTTTACCACTCACGTTCAGGTCCTTTCACGCGTGATAACTTTTCACTAATATTCATAGAACATTATCCGTCGACATTATTTTAATTTTTTTTTTAATTTCAAAAAATAAAAATTTTTATTATGAAAACATTCACTGCGCTCAAGTGTTTTTTGCAATCACAAAAAAAAACACTGGATAAAGTGACCGTAAATCAAAGTCATCGAACATTTTGAAAAATATTGGTTTTCTTTGTTATTCTTTTGTATTAAAACAAACAAAAAAATTTAGTTTTTTCACTCATGCTCACGCATTTTCACTAGTGAAAATTTTTAAACAATCCTTTTTTAGACCTTTTACTCGTAGTTTGATTTTTAAACTGGATTTCAAAAAGTAGTGATTTGGATTTCTTCTCCGTACAGTAAATATTTCGTTTGCAACTGAAATATTTCAAGTTTGGAAAATAATCCATTGCCCTAGAGAACTAGCATGGTAGCAATAATGCTGTTATTAAACCCGACTAAAAAAGGACTTTATAGTTTTATTAGCTTACCTTAAGATAATTTCAATTATTTCACTAAAATTTTGTTGTAGACATAAAAACTACTCACCTCCGACATTATTAAACACTTATTAAATTTTAAAGTATTGCTGAGACCTGAAATTTTGCTTTGTATTCACTGTATAAAGTTCCTATTTGTTAACTCATTTAAAAACTGCAATGTGTATGGATCTAATTAATTATTCCTTTCCACAATTGCGGAAAATAATTTTTTAGTTCATTCTGTTGCTGCGGTATCGTCTTTACAGTGGTGGTATTACCAGATTATTGATTTTTCTCTATTTTACTTGCGCTATTGGTCAAGCTATTTTTGTTTAGTAGTGTCCTAATAACAGACTTCCATTTCGGCCAGTTTAGAATAATTTACCATGTAAACGCATCTAATCTAAAAGGGCTTACAGAGTATGTCTATTGGTAAAGTGTTTCTTGCGTTGATTGCATTTAAACTTTTTTTTCCCTAAATATAAAACTGCAAGTAATGGTTTAAATATACTATCTTTATTGCTTCTTTGATTTCTATATTCGTACTTTTAAATTTCTTTTAAAGGTAAACATATTTTCATCTTAAAGCTATAAATGCCGCCTTGTTGCAGTATATTTATATCTTTTTTCCTGAACTACAATTTTATTCAATATTTTTTAACGTTTGTTTGACATTGAAAGCAATTTCTACCTTTATTGAATTATATGTATGAGGCCAGTTTATTGCTTTGCTTAAATAAAAAAATGAATCAGGAATAATTTCTAAATTTCTTAAATTAAATTTAGTTTAATTTGTCTTCTCTTCTTAATTTCACTAAAGTTCAATTAAATTAAAAGATGTGTCACATAAAAAAATAAATTCATTAAAAAATAAATTTATTAAAAAATATATTCAGCAATGTGCGACTTTGACTCGCTCACGAAGGGTTCCGTTAGCCTATACAATTGATATACCTGATGTAGACATTTGAAAAACAAAATTTGTCGTTTTCTTAGTTTTAGTGCTTTTTTCGTATCGCCGATTTATTTTTTTTTTTTGTTTTTGGCGATTTTTTATTTTTAGTTTCGGTGCTTTTCTTCGTTTTGGCAATTTTTCGGTTGTTTGTTCTTAGTTTTAGCGGTTTTTTAGTTTTAGCGTTTTTTTTCTTGCATTGGCGATTTTTTTTTAGTTTTTTTGCGACTTTTTTACTTATGCTGATTTTTTTGCATTTGAGCGTTTTAATTTTGGTGATATTTTCCATTTCAGCTCTCCTTTCATTTTGGCTATTTTTCGTTTCAACATATTTTTAATTTTGGGATTATTTTAGCTTTACCTTGCTAAAAATTTCAAGGGTTTGTCTCTTACAGTTGTCACGTTGTCAAAATTACATAGTCCAAATTACACCACATGATAGAATACCCTTTAGTTTATTTTTTTTAAATTACAATATTAAGTGGTGTAGCCTGCATAAAAATACACTAACTTTGAAAATTTCCAGTGTCTTTATTGTCAATTGTCTAAATCGAGCCTTATTTTCGATTTTATCGTAAGCGACACGCTATCGAAAATCGACGCTTTTATTGAAATTAAAATTTTATGTAGATAACTTTTAAGATACGGTCTGTAAAATTTTATCGTAAGCAACAATTCGCGTACAAAAACATATTTGAATATTAAAAAAAACCTTCTGCTGAAAAATTTAATTTATGTCGCTTACGATTAAATTGAAAATAAGGCTCGATGTTTCGTTGCTTGCTTTAGAACGTCCTTTTAAGTTTTTAACTGTCACTTATGTGTTGCTGGCAAGAGCTTTACATATTCTGCGAAAATTTCAGATCCCTAGCTCTTACGGTTCTCGAGAACAGCTGGTGACAGACAGACGGACATCGTAGCGAAAAGAATAGGGTTCCGGAACCCTGCGAATATTTTACATGCTAACCGCCCTTTTCACAATGTACAATTAAAAGCTACTAGGGACTTTAAAGGCAAATTTGTGTCAAGAACTTCCATTTAAAGTTCACGTTAACTCATAATCACAGTTTGTGAAAAGAGATACATATAAGAGAATATTTTGCAAGTTTCAAAACTTCGTAGACATCAAATTTCATTACACCGAAAGAAATTGCTTCATAAGTCCAATGAAACAATTTCATTAAAATTTTTTCACAAATCGATTGATAATTTCACAAATCCAATGAAAATTTCATGAATATTGTGAAAGAATTTCATTGGAATTGCTTCCTCGGTATTCTGGCTTCGTAAGAATATTTTATTGGACTTATGACAACAATATTTTCTAATTATTAAGAAACCCCTTTATATTTTCAAATTCTTTTATCTAATTTTTCGACCTTTTTTACATTTAAGCTATTTCATTCTTTTCATGAATTTATTTTATTGTTTCGATGAAGTTATAGCACTGCATTAATAACACTGTTAAATAAATTTGATGAAGTTTTCAATAAAATAATTTTGACGAAAGTGGTTTCATTAATCCAACGAAGCGTGACGTTGGTTGAATTTTAATAAATTTTTCATTAGATTAATGCCGAAATTCATAGAATTTAGGCGGAAAATT
This sequence comes from Tachina lurida, assembly GCA_944452675.1. Classification (NCBI taxonomy): domain Eukaryota; kingdom Metazoa; phylum Arthropoda; class Insecta; order Diptera; family Tachinidae; genus Tachina; species Tachina lurida. The sequence goes on along the minus strand of OX101753.1, from coordinate 29,039,500 downwards.
CTTTCAGTGTAGTAACATAAATAATAATAATAATAAATCACATAAAAATTACACAACTTTGTTGTAATAATTTTTAAACTTTATGATATAGAACTTAAAGCAGTTGGCTAAAACGCAATAAGCTTTAAGGTTACTTTTTTCATTATCCCCGTTAAACTCCATAACAAATTAAAATTTTGTCAAATTATTTTACACAACATTGACAAACTCGAAACATGCCACACACCAACAACATCAACAGCAACAGCAACAATATACACAACTGTTGTACCTCGTCTAAACTTTAGTCATGGATTGTGATGACTAGGATTTAATAAAAATTTACCCCTTTTACACTCTTCTGCTACTCCTTCTTGCGCCTTTTTGTTTTTGCTGTTGTTGAATAATTTTAACTTTTTGCGTGATATTTTTATTTGGCTGAGAGTCAAAAAATGAAAAGTGTGCGAATGAGTTTTGTATAGACACATCATGAATGTTGAGTTCGAAAGATATTTTGTCATGCTCCATTTAGCCGGGTGTGGACAAGAACAGATGTTCTAAATTTTTTACACTGAAATGCATATTAACACGATTACTAGGGCTATATTTTGACTGCAAAATATAATCATCATCATCGTCGTCGTCATGTCATCATCGACATCCATGTCTTTGCCTGGAATAATTATTTGAAGACTAAAGTATGTGTGTGTGTATGTGTATATGTTTGTGTGTATCCTTGTGTGTGTGTGTGTGTGGCTGATTTGTTGCAAAGATTTTCTTTGTTGGATTTCAACAATTGTTCATTTATTATCGGTTTGATTAGGGTGGTGGCATTAATGGTCATGTGTTTAAGGTGGGATTATCGTATACGATATCAATGTAAAAATAATTATGTTGCAAATGTAATTTGATACACACATCTATTTGTTGTTTATTGAAATATATCTATGTACTTGCAAACGGTATGAGGCATTGGATATGGGGTCGTGAGTAACTTTTAACTCATAGGCATGGCAAGTAAGGCTTACTACTTACGACTTTATTGCAGTGAGCCGACGAAAATCGATGCCAGGCTTAAGGAGTATGTTGTTTTTGGGCTTATTCTCATGCATAATATTGAAATCTCGACCTCAGGAAATACTAACCAAAAAATTACTTTAATTTGACGTAAACGTTTATTATTAATTTTAGTCTTAACTATTTTTTTGTACCTCAAGCCACACATATTTAATTGATTTCAGGTATTTGAATTCATATTACAGAACTGCACTGGCGCGTTAACATTCGTGTAAAAGCTTTTATTTTATCATTCTACTCCCTCTCTTTCTCTCTTACTTACAATCACGTGTGTTACGAAAATAATTCATGATAATGAATGAAAGCACACGCGTACTCATGTCACGCTCACCGGTAGCAGATTTTTTTTTATAATAAGTCATAAAAGACTCCAACTCATAATAAGATTATTTTTCTTTAGACGACTCACTCCCACTCACTTTGGCTTGAACTAAAGCACTATCACTCATTCTAATGTATTTGAAGAAAAAAATTACTTGAGCTAATACGTTCTCACTCGTGCACACTCACCTCATTCACGCTCGTGCAATTAAGTGAGAAAAGCCCACCTCTAATGCTAAAATATAAATCACAATAGTGAGTAAAGGCAAGTTTTTTATGCTCACGCTTAAACTATTTCCGATAATGCTTGATACGCTTTAACTAAAGCACTCCCACTCACTCTAATGCAATTTAAGAAAAAAATTACTTATGCTAATACGTTATCACTTGCGAACACTCACCTCACTATGTTTGTAGTCACGCTGGTGCTATTAAGTTAGCAGTGCCCTCCTTTAATAGAAAAAAATATATCATGATAGTGGGTGAAAGCTCATTTTCTATGCACACGCTCAAATTATTTTCGATAATGCATGATCAAATACCCCATGCTCCTGGCAAAATTGTGTCAGCTCTCTCATTCTCACGTTGCGTTAAAGTGTGTATTTATTCATAATTTTGTCTCTCAAATTTGTATATGCTCATTTGTTTGCGGAAATTATAAATTTTTTATAATGGGGGATCGCGTATGACACATATGACAAAATTTTTGAACCAAGTTGCTGTAACGTGATTGAAGCAAAAAATTTTTGTATAAATGTATAATCACGCATGTGCAATTGCGTCGCAATATTTGCACTCACGCCTGAGCATGCTCACTTGGTGGAAGATATTTATTACTTACAATAATCATCACGCTTTGTTTTGATTATGAGTACATGGGTAATGGTGATCTGTGTCCCATTTTGGGAATTAAAAACCGGGAAACCCTAAAAATGGTGGCAACCCTATTACAAATTGAGGATTTTGGGGTTTTTAGATCAGGTTATCACGTACCAGATCAGCATTAAAATCCCCCAAAATACCCATTTGCAACAGAGTTGCCACAGTTTTTATTTTCCTGGTTTTGAATTCCCAAAAAAAAGAGTACTTAGGCCGCCAATACATATGTACTATTATGTACTCTTCATGCCAATAACACACACATGAGCAATGTCCAGCTCCATCATAAAATTGGAAAATAATTCTCGAACTAGAAACGTTACAAGAAAAATTTGTGCCCAAAAATCAGTTTGAATATATTTAATATATTTGAGTCAAAAAGATTAATAATTTCCGGTATAATATTTATATTTGCAAACCTCCTTTAATAACTCTAAGCGAAATGCTTTCCCTGACATACTAAAATCGTTTTGGTATTTTATTTACAGATGAATTGGCTTTCAGCATCAATCGTCTAGTCAAGACTGAACATTTGCAGGCTCACACGGCCGCTGTAGCTGCAGCGGCGGCGGCAGCAGCTGCAGTGGCCGCTTCTAACAACCATCCTCCCACAGCCGCCAATAAACTGCTGCTGGAAGAGACCAACAACAACAGCATAGCAATGTTAAGCAAAAATCATATTTTACAATGGAAATTGGAAAATAGTGCGGCGGGTGTGCAGCAGCCCTTGAATGCCTTAGAAGCCGAGCGTCTCTACGAACGAGCCTCCCGTTCACGTTCGCGCAGTTTATCACGTTCTTCCTCATCACAAATTGATCTTGATGATGATAGTAATTGCAGGCGTTCACTGCTATCACGTTCCAGATCGCGTTCCAGTTCCTTGGAACTAGAAGTGGACTCTCCGCCTGCATCGCCCATACCCAGACGACAAATATCAAGGCCCTCTAGTGTGACAAATAGCAGTTGCAATAATAATAATAACAATGATTTATTAATGCATAGCAGAACAAGTCCTAAGAAGTCTGAAATGTTTTCGGTTTCTGCGCTGCTAAGAAAAGACGATCATCAAAAGTCTACCAGTCAAATACATCATCACAATACGGATCCTTTTGAGGCCTTAAGGCAAGCCTATCCCACCAACTACGAGCCAGCCATGTTTCCAAGACCATTTCTATCGCCCGCCTTTCCCTTCTTTGCTGCTTTTGCCTTCCACCAAGGACAACAGCAGCAATCTGGTCTAGCGACGAGGTAAGTTTAAAGAAAAAAAAAAAGAAATGATTTTAACTTAATTAAAAGAGCCTTGTGTGTGTTTTTTGTGTACGCTAATTGCTTTGTGCTTTAACCAAACAAACTCTTTTTTTTTTTTGTTCATTTAAGTTATCATCCTGCCTCCCAAGAAGATCTCTTTAGATTGCGTAACTTAATGGTGCCTCTACAATCAGCCCAGAATGGTGCTACGTCCAATGGTGTAGCTGCAGCGGCGGCGGCGGCAGCAGCTGCTGCTAGTGGTCATGCTGCTAATGGCTTACCGCCAAATTCTCATTTGGGCCTGCCACATCCCTCCCATTTACATTTTCACCATATGGCCGCTAAATGGTCTGGTTTGCCACAATTCAGTGACCTGTATTCATGCATGAAATGCGAAAAAATGTTCTCTACCCCGCATGGCCTTGAAGTACATTCCCGACGGACACATCATGGCAAAAAACCTTATGCCTGCGAATTGTGCAACAAGACCTTTGGTCATGAAGTTAGTTTAAGTCAACACAGGTTAGTATACAAAACAAACAAAAGGCATGCCCTTAAACACTTTTATGTATTTAATTAAATAAAGACTAGGCTTGGTGGCTTTTGAGCATATTTAATTACCATACTAAACTATTAAGGGTATTCATTTGCTGCGAAGAAATGCAAAAAAGTTGAAAGCTGTTTCGAAAATTAAAAAAAATATATTTAATATAAAAATTATTTTAAGTTGTTTTATGACCAATTATATGTTATTAAACTTTTTGTAACAGGGGTTACCTTCGGGCTAGTAATGGTCAATTCCAATTGTAAATAAAACAAATATATTTTATTTTATTTTATTTTTAAGTACCCAACGTTTCGTTTGTTTTTTTCAAACTTCTTCAGGGGTAGTTTTTATTCATAAGATCTAGCAAAAAAATAGTTCAATCAGATTTTGAATTCTACAATTAAATAGCAATTAATTTTTGACTTACAAATATTTGTTTTACATATTGTCACTATCAACTTATTAATTAAAAATAGAAAAACTGGACTTCACGACACAGAATTTGTATAAATAAAAAATAAATAAATAAGTAAACACAATACAACACAAATTTATTCGTCAATCTTAACGCTAATATCACAGAACTTCAACTAAATCAGACTATTGCGGCAGAATATTGTAGTTTGGTATTATCTTTATCCTCCTTTGTGTTCATTGTCCTTTGTATTTTTTGTTGTATCCGCAAACTTTCAAGAGTGTAACGTTTGTTCTCTTTCTTTTCTTTGTCCAATATTTTTATATTTTCTAGGTCCGCTACATGATTGCACTCTTTAACATGTAGTGATAAAGCTGTTGCTTCTTTTCCTTTCCTTATGTCTGCCTTGTGCTCATTAAACCAAAAAATTTTACAGTGTACCCTACATACCAAAACTCACAGAAACAAAAACTTTAAATAACATAATTGAAGACAAAACAATAACAATTGCACATAGATCGAACAAAACCTTAAGAAGCTTGTTCACAAACAACAAAACAAAAATTGACAAATTAAAAACAAACAATGTTGTTTACGAAGTAAAATGTAATGGAAACGATAGAGAAAGCTGTGATTTAGTTTATATAGGCACAACAAGAAGAATGCTAGGGACGAGAATTAATGAGCACAAGGCAGACATAAGGAAAGGAAAAGAAGCAACAGCTTTATCACTACATGTTAAAGAGTGCAATCATGTAGCGGACCTAGAAAATATAAAAATATTGGACAAAGAAAAGAAAGAGAACAAACGTTACACTCTTGAAAGTTTGCGGATACAACAAAAAATACAAAGGACAATGAACACAAAGGAGGATAAAGATAATACCAAACTACAATATTCTGCCGCAATAGTCTGATTTAGTTGAAGTTCTGTGATATTAGCGTTAAGATTGACGAATAAATTTGTGTTGTATTGTGTTTACTTATTTATTTATTTTTTATTTATACAAATTCTGTGTCGTGAAGTCCAGTTTTTCTATTTTTAATTAATAAGTTGATAGTGACAATATGTAAAACAAATATTTGTAAGTCAAAAATTAATTGCTATTTAATTGTAGAATTCAAAATCTGATTGAACTATTTTTTTGCTAGATCTTATGAATAAAAACTACCCCTGAAGAAGTTTGAAAAAAACAAACGAAACGTTGGGTACTTAAAAATAAAATAAAATATATTTGTTTTATTTACAATTGGAATTGACCATTACTAGCCCGAAGGTAACCCCTGTTACAAAAAGTTTAATAAAAATTATTAATTAATAATTTGAATAATAAAATTAATTATTAATAATTTTAATATTAAGGATTTTCTTTTTTTCCTTGGGCTGCTATTTCTTCTGTACACAGTGAATACCCACTTTGTTGCTTTGCATCCAACTTATCTAATTATTTTTTTTTTCTTTTTCGCTTACTTTAATTATAGGGCTGTTCATAATGTGGAAAAAGTTTTTGAGTGCAAACAGTGTGGCAAACGTTTCAAACGTTCCAGCACACTGTCAACGCATCTCTTAATACACAGTGATACCCGACCATTCCCCTGCAGCTATTGTGGCAAAAGGTTCCACCAAAAAAGTGATATGAAAAAACATACTTATATACATACAGGTAAGGGTTAAATTTCTCTAACTGGACAAAAAGTAAAACAAAAAACTTGCTTTTTAATAAAGATTTGCAGTAAATAGAAAGATTTACATAAAATAAATCGCTTAGCTTAACGTTGGGTCGTAAAGAATCGGGTGTTAAATACTTTAAATTATTAATGTATTCATTTGTAATATGCGATAAAATTATTGTTGCTTTTAAATTAAATGGTTGTATTAGTAGCTTGTCTCCTCCAGTTTGGGTCGTTGTGCTTTTAACTCACTCCGTGAATGCAAGGGTGAAACTCTTTGTTACTCGCTCATTAAGGTACAATTAGACGCACCATAGACATAATGCCGTAGCCATAACCAAACCAAAATTTAATTGGCTTCTATGGTAATGGATATGGCGTTATGGCGAGTCACCTATAATCAAATACAGTGTTGCCCATCAGTTTGGTGCGAACGGCAGTTTTCTATGGTTATGTTTATGGCACGTCTGATTGCACCTTATATCAAGCCATAACCGTCAAAAAATCTTAAGGGACATATTTTTAAACTTCGTTTTTTTACAAGCATCTCTCATTTATGATCGTAAATAAGCGATTTTCGTCAAAAAATTAAGTTCGAAAATTATGTCGCTTAAGCTTTTTTTGGTATGTTATGGCACGATATTTACTTATGGTCTGCCTTTGCAACATTTCATATATAATAATATTTGGCAATATCTTGCTGTTGGTATTAAGTCAATGATAAAACTTGAACTAAATATAAATTGAAACTCAAGGGATAATGGCCCTAACTCTTTCATTCTGGGGCCAGTTTACATTTAAGAAATTTTTAAATAAAATGAAAATAAGCCAAAAATATACTTTTCTAAATATCGTGGACTAGAAAATCCTCAAGGCCGGCCGAAAACCAACTTTGCAGTGTCCAAACTAGCTTAAAGTAATTAAGCATGTTTCAATAAGAGGCTATTCATAATTAAATAAAAATTGAAATTTTAATTTGAAGCAAAAATAAAATTTGGAAAATTACCCCAATATATTAGAAAAAAGGTTCAAAATGAATTAATAGAAAAATTAAAAATTATTCCAAGGAAAATGAATTCGAAATTCGGCTTGTTTTTAAAAGGAGTCTCCTTTAAAAAAATTTCTCATTTTTAGCTTGAGGAAATTTATCATGGAGCCATCAAAGTACAAAGATGCCATAAAGTTCCCTAGAGATGATCAAATGAACTCATCAATCACATAGTTGTGTGATTTTAATCGTGTTTTTGCGGCTACAATGGTTGATGAAAATAAAAGTGTTTTCATTTCACGGCTAAATGTTAATGATGAAAAAGTACACAAATTACGATTGACATTATTATTTGCACGTCTCATTTTAAGCGACAAGCATTTGACACTCAGTCATGTGGACTAATTGATGGGTTCTGTTGATAGTCTTTAGGACATACTCAACACTTACTTGGATAAAAAAAAACTAGTTTTATTACTACTGTTTTGTGGGTGAAGGTATTCTATATCAATGAACACCGTCGGAGTTCATGTCAACTCATGAAAATATATTTTTGAAATGCTTAAAAACTTGTAGGTATTTACAATATTAAAAAAAAAACAAATGAGAAATACAAATATGTTAATATTTTTAGAAACATTGGCAGTACACAGAGAAAACAGTGCCTACTAAATACCTCATAAAATAGAACAAAATTAATAAGAAATCTCTATGGTTTTTTTTTCAATTAGGAAATCTTATTAATTAAGAAGAAATCTTGTAGTTTTTATGAGGTTATCTTATTGATTTTTTTAATAAGGTTTTCTTCTTATTTTTATTAGGCGACCCCATAAAAATAAAAAAAAATTGCGTCTTTATTCTCTGTACTTATGTATTTTCATTTAAATTCTATACCGTATACATATGTATATATGTATGTAGTATATTGTAGATGTTATTTATTTATAAATACATACATACACATTATATTATATTCTTAACTTAGTTACTCACCAAGTATTGAACCAGTAAACTTCTAACTGATAGACAAGCACTCTAACCAATATGTTAACAAGCAGCCTGAATATTGAATATAGAAATTATTGTGCAAACATTCTTATACAAAAATGAAAAAGATCATGGAAAAAATTGTCTCCATGTATATTTATAGATATGAAATAACAAGACACCTCATAAAATCAAGAAGATTTCCTTATGAAAAAATCAATAAGATGCTTTACACATAATCATATAGGAACCTAATAAAATCAAGAAGAAAACCTTATTGAAAAAATCAATAGGATAGCCTAATAAAATCAAGAAGAAACCCTTTTTAAAAAAATCAATAAGGCAACCTAATAAAATCAATAAGAAATCCCTATAGTTTACAATTTATCAGAAAACCTAATAGAATCAAGAGGTTTTTCTCTATGGGTTGTTTTTTGGTGCCAAAAATAATGGAAATTGAGTAAAAAAAGTTGTGAATAATAAGATTTCTTCTTGATTTTATATGGTTTTCTTCTTGTTAAAATTAATAAGATTTACCACATAAAAACAATAAGGAATCTCTATGACAAAATCTTCGCTTCTTTTTGCTGGTATAGCCCTTAGCCGAAAAACGTTTTAAAGAGAAAATCTTCTTGATTCGATGAAGCAGTTTTTTCTCTCTGTAGCCCCGCCCATTTTTTCAGCTTTAAAACTGTGTAATTACAAGATCCAAAGGTGTTTGCTAGGTTTCACAGCAATATCATAAAATCAAATAAAAGGATTTGTGGGCGTGTCCGCTTTTTTTACAGTCGGACCAAATCTATACCCTCTCAGACAAAAAAAAAATTTTACAATCGGTCTAAAATGTACCCAGTTCTGAAGTTACAATGTCAAAAATAAAATAATACAGACTAATTAACTAAGTCGGTTAATAATTTAGATTCTGTGCTATTCGAAGTCTGTGACAATAATAATGATAACTAAACGCACAAATATGTAAATGAAGGATTTGCTAACGTTATTGTCACCGATTATTGAATTGTTTTTCATATATTATTTCTTCATAAAACTTATTTTTGTGTAAAAAATTTTTAGATATATATATCAGATAATTAATTTAAAAAATCATGAGTTGATTTTATAAAAATTTTATTTAATTTAAACGTACAGACGTACATAAATTTTAGTGATACCAAAAACTAAAGGAAATCTTTTAAACACAATAAAATCGATTTCTTTTATACATTGAACAGCTGTAATCGCATTTTCTTTTACGCACACACACTACTCAAAGCTTTAATATTAAAACAAACACGATAAAAAATCTTAACAAATCCAATTTAAAAATACATTAAATCCCTGATATGTTAAATCAGTATCTGCTACTGCTACCCCAGCACCTACACCACCATCTATCTATCTATCTACAGAAGCTGTAAGAGAAAATCATAGAGGATAAAAAAAGAAACGCAAACCACATACAGACACACAAATTTAATAAATGGAAAATCAGCACAACACTAAATGCTAAAACGTCATAAACTTCTACATCTACAGCATGACATACAAACTTAACATAAATTCCATAAAAATCCTATTTAGTGTTGATGACACAAGGGAAGCGGATGGATGAGCAGTAAAAAAAAATAAATATGAAGGCAGTGAATATAAACATGATGAACCCCTGGCCCCCAAAAGTTGTAGCAGTAAACAAACCACCGCCCTCTTGTAAACGCCAAAAGAGCATAATTTTTAAATAAAAAACAATAACAACAAAAAGCAATAACTACGAGTACAATAAATACAAAATGCACGTGCACCACCATGTTTTTGTGCTTTACAGCAACAAAGTGCCTTTTACATAAACAAAGCTTTTTTACACTTTTTAAAAGAAGAGAATAAATATATTGGAAAGCTGTGGAAATTTGTAACACAAACACACTCAGCATACACACACACATTCATACATACATGAATATTTTGTGGTATCAGAGCAATAAAGAGAAACAATCAATTGAATTGCCAAAGTTTGAGAAAATATTGGAAGGCCCATTCACACCGACTGCAATGTACAACTGGAATGATATCAATGCCAAAATAAAACCAAAAGAGCACAAGAATAAAGAAAGAAACAAAAGCAAGAAAGAGCCAGGCAAGAAAAAAAAATCAGAGACAACCAATGAAAAATTTTTGTCAATGAAACTTGATTTTATAAACTTAATACATGTTGCAGGCCAGTTTCACAAACGCACATACATATGTACAGTAGACTCTTGATAATTTTAACTGTTTCCCAGGTCGGTTGAAAAATATTCAATAAATTGAAAAATAAAACTTGGTAATATGTGATCTTGATCCCCGACACCCATTAATTTAATTTTTTCGGCTTTATGATCTATAACAAAGAAAAATTAAATATGTATGTAAAAACAAAATAATCAGTTTTAGTTTTTATCTGAACTTTTTTTGTTTCTCTGTTTATATTACGATTAGACTAAAGTTCGTATCGACCTATAATACAAATTACATGTAATAATTTTTAAGGAACAAATTACACTAAAGCCATTGCAACTTACTATGACCAACACTAGCTAAACGGAACAATATGCTATTTTGATGGCCGCCACACCTTTATCATCAGCGTTCTTGTGTTTGGTCCACTGTGTGTGGTGTCAATTGTTGTAATCTTCAGCTGTACACAGAGAAAAAACTGCCTCATAGAATCAAGAAGAGTTTCTCTATGAACCGTTTTTAGGCTAAAGGGTATCCCAGCAGAAAGAAGCGAAGATTTTTTCATAGAGATTCCTTATTGTTTTTATGTGGTAAATCTTATTAATTTATCAAGAGGAAAACCACATAAAATCAAGAAGAAATCTTATTATTCACAACTTTTTTTACCCAATTTCCGTTATTTTTGGCACAAAAAAAACAATCCATAGAGAAAAACTTCTTGATTCTATTAGGTTTTCTTATAAATTGTAAGCTATAGGGATTTCTTATTGATTTTATTAGATTGCCTTCTTGATTTTTTTTAAAAGGGTTTCTTCTTGATTTTATTAGGTTGCCTTATTGATTTTTTTCAATAAGGTTTTCTTCTTGATTTTATTAGGTTCCTATATGAGTATGTGTAAAGCATCTTATTGATTTTTTAATAAGAAAATCTTCTTGATTTTATGAGGTGTCTTGTTATTTCAAATCTATAAATAGACATAGAGAAAATTTTTTTCATAATCTTTTTAATTTTTTTATAAGAATGTTTGCACAATAATTTCAATGGTTATTCAGGCTGCTTGTTAGCATATTGGTTATAGTGCTTGTCTATCAGGTAGAAGTTTGCTGGTTCAATACTTGGTGGGTAAGTTAGTTAAGAATATAACGTAATGTGTATGTATGTATGTATAAATTTTTTTTTTTTTTTTTTTTAATACATGATTTTTATTTATTGTATCTTCATATATGAACTAACAATAAGTATTCAAATCTTAAATATAAAAATATAATTAGGCCCGACCAGTGTCGGACATAAGCTTAGTAGTAGTTATATATAATACATAAGTATTGATAATCAAAAGGAAAGAATATAAAAAATAAAAGAATTTTCAGGAAGTCCCATCTGGAGTGCTGTGAATAAGAGCCCTTGTATCCCTCTTTTTTAGGCGGATGTGTCCAGTAAAGTTCAAAATATTACGGGCAAGCGGATTAGGATGTGACTCGAGTTTTGTTAAATATTTGCCAGCGTTTTTTGCAATTTCTTCAGTCACTAGTGGCATATTTAAGTCACGATGTATATTTGAATTTTTTATATACCATGGAGCCGATGTTATTAACCGTAAAATTTTGTTTTGCCTTCGTTGGATTCTCTCGACATCAGAAGCTGAAGCAGTACCCCATAGCTGAATTCCGTAGCACCGTATAGGTTTTAAGAGCGACTTGTATATTAAAAGTTTACAATCTAGGGTGAGGGTTGAGTTTCTACCAACCAGCCAATGTATCTGAGTTAGTTTAAGTTTCATTTGCGTTAGCTTGGAGTAAATGTGGTATTTCCATGTGAGCCTTCGATCAAGATGTATACCAAGGTATTTCACATATAAGTTTTGAGGAACAATTTGATTATTGATTGTAACGGGGGAACAACTGTATTTTCTTAAGGTAAATGTTACCTGAGCACACTTCTGTTCGTTTACCTTTATTCTCCACATGTTTAACCATAGTTCTAGCTGAGTAATATGTTGCTGAAGATATCGGGAAGCCTCGTGTGGGTTTTCGTGCATACTAAGGCAGGCTGTATCATCGGCAAACGTAGATGTATGGATATTGCTGCTCAAGGGCATATCACAAGTATAAATCAAATATAAAACTGGCCCCAGTATGTATAAATAAATAACATCTACAACATACTACATACATACATACATATGTATGTATATGGTATAGAATTTAAATGAAAATACATAAGTACAGAGAATAAAGACGCAATTTTTTTTTATTTTTTAATTGAAAAAATCAATAAAATAACCTCATAAAAACTACAAGATTTCTTCTTGATTTTTTCCAAAAAGGATTCTCTATGAAATTAATAAGATTTCCTTATTGAAAAAAACCATTGAGATTTGTTATTAATTTTGTTCTATTTTATGAGGTATTTAGTAGGCATTGTTTTCTCTGTGTATTCAAACAATTCTATGTGTATATTATATGGGATTTTAAAATTTTTCGTTGTTCGTTTTGGAACACCCTTTAATTTTTAACTCTCATGTATTTACTGTTGTAGCGGCCAAAGTTCTACACATTCTGTCCAAATTTCAGATCCGTAGCTCTTACGGTTCTCGAGAAAATACACTATGACAGACAGACGGACAGCGTAGAGAAAACAATAGGGTTCCTTTTAGCCTTTGGTGTACGGAACCCTAAAAATAAACAAATGCAGAAAGAGAGCAATTTCATTCAGCAAATGAAAATGATTATCCTATTAATGCAACATTTCATTCATGTGATGAAAAATATCATTAGTTGAATGAAAAATTTTTCTTGTAATTTGGATATCAGCAAATCTCGAGCTTTTTTTCCAAACGTTTTTAGTTCTAACTAAAATGTAATCAAAAAACTCTTGTTAATATGAACGCTCGATTATCTGAACTTTTGCGCTGGTTTCTTGAATTTCGAATTATCGAGAGTCGACTGTAGTTTGCTAGCGAAAATTTTGCAAATGTCATTTACAAATTGCATTAGTATTTGTAATATGAGTAATCATTAAATTCACTCAAGTTTAAGCTTTCTCTCTCTCTCTATCTTAAATTTACTGTGGGTCTTGATTTTAGCATTGAGCGGAACTTGAGTGCAAATGGCTGATTTCCTGCAGATATAAAACACATACACACACACACACACACAAATATACATTAATGCTTTACGTGCTTTAGTTCATAAATACGTTTGTATGTATGTGTGGATGTGTGTATAACATAATGCATTGGAAATCGTAACAGAAATCTGTGTTGCTCGTTGACTGCCATATTGTAGCCGTATTTCTACGTAAATAAATGTATGTATGTACGTATGTATGTATATGTACTTATGTATGTTGGCCATATTAAAAATGAGCATGCTGTTTGTATTAGTGGAATGTTAAGGAAATTGCTTTTTTACTTTATTTATATCTATCAGCCATATGGTTTTCTCTCTTGTTTGAAATTCACTTAAGCCATTTTGTGTGCGTTTGCTTAAGATGGCCTGCGTTTGTGTGTAGGTGTGTGTATGTATATATAAATATATACGTATGTTTGTATGTATTCTGTTACCAAATCAGCGCCTTTATGTCTTCTAGACATTTTTATCGTTTTTGTCTTCGATTTTTTTTAGGAATTTTTGTATGAATGAATGAGTTTAAGTATATAAGTTTAAAAATTGTTCTCTTATGTGAATTTTCTTAATTGGGAGAGTTGTTTTAAGCGCTTAAATATTTTATTATGAAGATTTTCATTATTATTACTTTTTATAAATCAATCAAGTTTTTAATAGCTTTTATTTTATATAAAAATATTAAATTTAAAGCGGCGTATTGACATTTTGGATTCTTTATAATTTAAAAACTTTTTGAAATACATTTTCGAAAATACGGAATACGAAAACCAACAAAAACGTCTACACTTCTGTACCAAAAAATTCCTCCCACTATTGTCTATCGAACGAAGACATATGCCAAAAGCAGTCACATCACTTTTAAATTAAATATATCAAATTTTATATGAATTCACTTACACGGTTATAAAAAATTATTCATAAGGGGTATTCAAAACAACCCTACACAGGAAAAAATCATTTTCTCATTCTTAATAAAAATAGTTCAAATTAATGACAACGGCGGACGAATAGCAATCGATTTTGAAACGCTTTGAAATGAATATATACTAAACATTCCAAAGAAGGGGATCATTCTTTGTATGTCTAATTCATAAAAATTCATTATTACAGCTTTCATCTTTAGATTAGTTATGAAACAGATTTTGTTTTTAAGGCTGTTATAAATACTGTGATTATTGGCCTTTACTTTGTTTTCTTTTATTCACTTCCTCATCTGTAATAAAAAAAAACGTCATCTCTGAAAACACAAGATTTCACAGAAGGTCATACCCGTCTCATATATAGAGTTCACACCCGTCGCTTTTCTCAAAAAAAAATTTAAGAAAAATTTTAATACAATCAAAAAGACTTTAGACAACTTTCTGTGCGTTCTACCAAAGATTTTACAGAATGTATCCTCAAAGTAATAAATCTTTAAAATCTGAGATTTGTTAGGTCACGCCCGTCGCAGCTTTCTGATGATCATTCTGTTCAGTTTCAGAATTGATGTTCTTTCAGTTTTCAAAATATAAACATTTGATAAAATTCTTTATTGTATGAATTATTTACTTTATGAGTTATTTTAATAACATAGAAATATTTTAAAATTGAACTGCAACATGTTGCATAGATTCGAATTATATTTATTTGTGTAAACCCCTGGATTATTTATTTGTCTTTAGAAATAATTAATGTTGCTCTGAAAAGACTATACAGCTGTTTATTAATGTAATAAAATTTTGTGAACCCCCATTTTAATATTCGAGTAACTTGTTATAGTAAATATAGGGTCACACCCGTCACACAAAGACTAAAATATTATATTTTCAATGAATATACAAAATAGAAAATGGGAACCAAGAAAGAATTAAAAAAAAAAAATAAAGAAAAATAGGAACTGCATTTAGCCTTAGAGGCAAAAGGACTGGGACATTGTCATGGATAAGAATCATTCGACGAAAGACCAAGAACAATTAATGAGAAAGTAAACGAAAGAGTAGACAAGAAAAAAAATTATAAAATTTAAATTGTAAGCGTTTTAAATGCATATTAAATGACAGCCTTTATCAAAACTTACAGTCACTAAAGTTAAACGGAAACTTCTTTGTAGACTATGAAAAGAATTGCTGTTATTAGGCAACTTTTCAGACAGGTTCCTTCACAATCTCTGGTGCCTAGACAAGAATATAAAGTTTTGGTTGTTTGTCATATGAAATTAACTATTTTTTATTTTATTTTACAATTGTATGGTAAAAAAACAATTTTTTAAAATTTCCTTTTTTTTAATGGAAATGTTTATTTTATTGGCGAGTTTTTTGAGAGTAGCCAACAATACGACACGGTTACACTTAACAAACATTTACACGATAAAGCGTAACCACTAAGTAGTAACGGAAAACTTGCTGATTCAGACGTGTTTATTAAGTTAAATAGTTCCATAGATAACTAATAGACAATGTCAAAAAATCCAACATTATTAACTTAATAAAAATGTCTCTGAATCAGAAGATTTTTCATTTCTTTAGTGGTTACGTTTTTTTTTGGGAAATGTTGCAAGTGTAACCGTACCTTTATTCTTTAATGTATTAGACATTTTTGCATGAACGGAAAAATTTAAATTTTTTCAAATGAAAATAAAAAACAAATAATAAACTCGTATTAGTTAATTTTCTTTTCTAAATTAAATATTTTTCTTGTTTGTTTTAGTGTTTTCTTATGCAGACATTTTTCCCACGCTTGAGAACATTTTGATTAAATGTGTTAATAGATCTAATCAACAAATGTTGGTTTCAGCAACATGTTGCTAGCGATTCAGTTAATCAAAATATGTCAACAGCGATCGACTTGTCGATTAAAATTCAACTTTTAAAGTTCGAATTGTCGCACACTTACATTTGAAACAAAAACAAAAGTTTTTAGCAAAATCTTAAAACTAAGTTTAAAATTTGTTTTTGTTGTTTTGTGTGTGTTGAATGTAACCCAATACGCACTCAAAACATTAAAATTCAAGCACTTGAAATTTAACTGGAAACAAAGTTGAATTCAAGCATTTTTTCAACTAATATTCAAGTTTGAAAATATTTTGAAATAAAAAATCAAACAACATACATATATGTATGTTGAAACCTTGTCAAATACGTAATTTATTTTTTTGTTAAATTGAGATTGTGCTGAAAAATATCAAAGACAAAAAAAAATAAATTTTTAAAAAACAAAAGGTGATTAAAAACGTGAAAACAATAGTAAAGGTAGATATGCAGAAAATTATTATAAGAAAACTTGTCGATTGCATTTCCTTTCTATATTAAAAAAATTGTTTTTGAAGTTTGAAATATACTTAAATTCAATTGTAATACAAGGTTGAATTACAGTATAATTTAAGGCTTGAATAGAAGTGTAATACAATTGAATTGTTCGAATTGAATTCAAGTTCCCATTTCACTGGAGAATGCTATTGAAATAAAGTGTAAATCAAGCATAATTCAACCCTTGACAATTGAATATTTGACTTGAATAACAGTTGTTTTACACTTGATTTCAAGCAAAATTGCTTGTTGGGAAGTGTGCCCTAAATTTAAAAAATTTCTTCGTGTGGCAAAATTTTTCATAATTTTGCAATTGTAAGAATTCCTTAAAAATAGTTTATAAAGCTCTGTATCTTTTTCTACACTACGAGAGCTAAGTAAACCTTACTTTAAAAACTCCCACATTGATTTCACTAAATTGTTAAGCGAAGAACCTGCTTACTCTTTAACAAAATCAATAACTAACTCTTCAAGCGCCCAACCAAACAACAAATGTTTTTCTCTAGTATATTCGCACAAACAAACTTAAAAAAAAATATAAAGAAAAATCACCACTGTAAATACAGACACATTAAAATTCTCATACCTTTTTAAACATTTCATTTTCATTCCTTTTCCTTTTTATTTTTTGCAACATTAACACAGCAAAACGTAATATATGTACACACTTACGAATACATACATACATACATACAACATGCTACAAACAATTTGAATCCATGCTTTAAACTAAACAGATTTCAATGATTTTTAGCCATGATACAGATTTGTATCTCGTACTTCCATGCTTTAGCCTTTATTTGCAATGAAGGAGGTATAGATGTGTGGGCAAAACAAAACAAACACTAAAGGGAAGCCGGGGAGCAGAAAAGGAAATGAGCACTAGATGAATAATTTGTGTATATACATACATATGTATGCATATGTACATTTGTATGTGTGTGTGTGTGTGTGTGTGTGTGTAAAAAGCACAAGAATTTCAACTACACTCTCACACTATAAAAGAAAGTAAATACATACTACTTGTGTATAATAGACACTCTTATGTGTGTCACAGTACATTATGTACAACAATACACAGTAATAGTGAAGGAAATAAAACGACAAAAATCTGGAAAACGGAAATAGCAAGATCTTTAAATAACCCAGTCCCTTGAATGCCCACTGAAAACATACTTGCACCAGCACTACTGGCAAATCATTATTATATAATTTTATATGTGGGTATATAGTAGTTTTGTCAGTATGTATGTATGTATGTATATACATACAATCGCATCAGTTTGTTGCACAGTCATTTATAGAAATGAAAGAACAAAAGTTTGAGTTGAATTGAGTACATAATGATATTGCAGGGACGTGATTGTTGAAGCATTCGACCATTGGGATGTACTTTGATTCACTAACAGATTTTTGTTTTCCAAGTATGAATTCAATATGTAAGTATGTATGTAGCAGATAAAGTAGATGAAGTTTGTTTGTATAGATACATATGTATGTATATACATACATACATACACACTTACATACAAATGTACATTCTACGTATTATATTTTTTTTTTCATTTTGATTGGGAGGGCCTTAAATGGGATGGTTTGGCATGTATATTTAATGTTTGCTTTTTCTGTATATACAACAAAGAAATTTCGTAAGCAGAAATAGTGATGGCACTAATTTGAAAACTAGCCCATTTTCGGGGAGAAACGATATGAAGATTGAATAAATCAGTTTGAAACAAGCAGTTTTTAAGCAAACTAATTAAAGCATTTAACGAAATTGTGCATTTTAGAGAACAATTCAAAGAAATTAGATATACATATGTAGTCTTATGTAGAAAACTAAAAACGTTAATCAAGTCAACTTTAAGTTGCAGGCAAAAGAAGACACAAAAGGACACATAATATTTTTTATAAACAAACACAAACTGCAAAGCTACTTTGGCTTGTCTACAGAAGCACCTGGAGTATCAGGCAGGAGTCAAACCTGCGATCCTCCTACTATTGGACTAGTATGCTACCTACTAGCCAAGAAGAGTGCAATGTTATATGAGAAAAAATTTCTTTTCAGCTACAATTACAGTTGCGAAAACACATAACTATTTGTAATACTGTATAGCCAAGCCACCTGGTAAATTTTATTGTAATCGGTGCAACGACACGCCAACCTCCCCTATATCCTTTATTTCTAAAAGTGAATTTTAGCATTAATTAATAATTAAAATGTAGCGAAAATTGGTAATTTCATATAAAATTATGTAGTAGATTTCATAACAATCGATATTAAAATCTGCATACCTCTCCTATGTTTTTGGTGACTATTAAGTATCAGCGGCAATTCAAAATTTTTAGCTATCTGTACAACTGCACTGTTCACCTCTGTACCAAATTTTATAATAATCTGTTCGTAACTAGTCCTAGCTCCCATATATCCTTTATTTTTTTATTTTGAGATTAAATTTGGGGCTGTAATGCAGCAAAATTTTTAATAATTCCTATATATTCTAGGTAATTCAGTTTCAATATCTACCACAGCATACCTACCTTTCACATGTCCTAAATTAAAAAAATTATTTTCAGCTATAATAACAGTTAGAATGCCACGAAAACTCATAATTATTTCTAAAATCGTATAGACAAGCCATATGGTAAATTTTATTGTAATCGGTGCAGGAACACACTGACCTCCCGTATATCCATTATATCCAAAAAGTAAATTCAACCATTCATTATAATTAAAATGCAGCGAAAATCGGTAATTTCACATAAAAGTATGCAGTTGATTTTATAGCAGTCGGTGTTAAAATCTGCATACCTCCCTTATATATCCTGATATGCCTTTTTTGGTGACTATTGAATTTCAGTTTAAATTTAAAACTTGTAGCTATCTGTAGAACTACACTGTTTACGCCTGTCCTAATTTTTATAATAATCTGTTCATGGTTAGGCCTTCATCCCATATATCCTTTATTTCAAAATTCTAAGTTTCAGCTCAAATTTGGGTGGAATACAGCAAAAGAATTTTATTAATTTCTAATACTATTTTCTGAAGTCAATTCAGTTTCAATATGTATCACAGCATATCCACCTTTCATATATCCTTAATTTTAAAAATTGATTTCCAACCACCATTGCAATTAGATTACCGCGAAAACTCATTACTATTTGTAAAATCGTTTAGCCAATCTACCTGGTAAATATAATTATAATCAGTGCAAGGACATGTAAACCTCCCATATATCCTTTATTTCCAAAAATGAAGCTTAACATTAATAGTAGTTAAAATTAAGAGAAAATCAGTAATTTCATCTAAAATTATGGAGCAGATTTCATAACAGTCGATGTTAAAATCTGCATATATCCCCTTTAAATCCTTATATGTCCTTTTTGGCAACTATTGAATTTCAGCAGCAATTTTAAACTTGTAGCTACCTGTAGAACTACACTGTTAACCTCTCTACTAGAATTTATAATAATCTGTTCATAGCTAGGCCTAGCTCCCATATATCCTTTATTTTCAACTACTGAGTTTCAGCTGCAACTAAGGCTAGAATGCATCAAAAAATTTTATTAATTCCAAAACCTATATTTTTTAGTTTCAATATGTACCACAGCATACCTTCCTTCCGTACATATATCCTTAATTCAAAAAAAAAATATTTTCAGCTATAATTACAGTTAGAATGCCACGAAAACTCATAACTATTTCTGAAATCGTATAGCCAAGGCAGCTGGTAAATTTTATTATAATCGTTGCAAGGACATGCCTACATCCCATATATCCTTTATTAATATTAAAAGTGAATTTAACCATTCATTATAATTAAAATCATCATTTATTATGCGAAATTGTGCAGCAATATCATAATATTATAATAGCCGATGTTAGTATCCGCATATCTATCCTTGCATGTCCTTATTGATGAATATTGAAGTTCAGTAGCAGTTTAAGGTTAGTAACTATTTGCAGAACTACACGGATAAGCTCTGTGTTGAGTTTTATCTTAATCTGTGCATGGTTATGACGAGCTTCCATATATCCTTTATTTACTATTTACTTTAAAACTATGGCTAGAATGCAGCGAAAAGTGTTATTTATAGTCCAAACCTTAGTTTCTAGCTAATTTTTTTTCAATAAGTGCAGGGACAAAAATGCTTTTTATATATCCTTGATGCCCAAAATAATTTTTATATAAAGTTGCCGCTACAATGCAGCGAAAACTTGTAACTATTTGTAGAATTATAATGTCAAGTCAGCTGGTAAGTGTGATTTCAATCGGCTTAAGAACACTTTTACCTCCTATATATCCTTTATTTCAAATATTAATTTTTATTATTTTATTTCTTATGAAAATGTATAGTAAAGGTCCCTGGACATGCTTATCTACTTCCCTTAGACTTATATGTGTCTTTATTGGTGAATCTTAATTAATGGGAGGACATGTGAACGTTTTATATATCTCTAATTTTAGGGATGAACATTTATAGTAAAGTTTCCTGGGCATGCCTTTATACTTCCCTTAGACATAAATTTAACTATATATAACAGATGATCTACGTGGTAAATTGTATCGTAATTAATGCGAGGACATGAGAACGTTTTATATATCTCTAATTTTAAAAGATAAATTTTTGTTAAAAAAAAAAGCTATTGCCATTATGTAATTGGCTGACAAAATCACATTGTCCTTCCTTGTCGCCGATTCACCCCGAGACTACTGTTTGGTCTGTGATGCATTTTGGCACTTTCAGTTCATGGATACGAAAGTACTATTTTAAATATATTTCAATTGACCTTTTTGCGTCATTTTCTTATGTTTGTTAATATCGAAGTCGTTTTAAAACAAACTGTTAACGAAATAAAAAATAATAATAAGAAATCAATTAAATTTTTTTAAAAAGGACCTCGAGCTTAACAAACATAAGAAAACACAAAGTACTATTTTATTAAAAAAGTACTTTTTCCATAACTTATTTTTGTGTAATTTCCAATCAGCTTTGGTAACATGAACTTTTTTATGTTAGCTCATTTTCATTAAAGCTTCCATTTTGAAGTTCTAGTTTTCCAAGCACGTTTTCGTTGTAACGGTCCAGATAACGTCACGTACTAAAGCAGAGATTATATGAAGGGAGTCAGTTGTTCAGCTTTACTCGTTTACTGCTTTTGTTATTAGTTCTTGCTAAACCTTTTTTTGCTTTTCTTATTTTTGCTGTTTACTAAACTTTAGCGAAAGCAAAGTTTTTATTATTTATCATCGAAGGAATCTGTTGGTTGCAAAGTAAACGAGCAACAACAAAATGCTGCTCTCAAGGCGTTGCCTTGCAGTATCCTTTCCTTCTTGGTTTTTTTTTTTTGCTTTCTTATCACTCGACTTTTGAAATAAAAATTCGTTTTAAATCTTTTATTTTTGCTTTTGATATTTTTCCCTGTTTGATTTCTATAGTGCTTTTCTTCATTTAAAGTTTATTTATTATATGATTTCTTACGTTGCTGGTGTTTGTTGTTACATTTTTTTTTGTGCTTCAAGTTTAAAAGAAAATCGTAAAGGTACATTTATTATTGAGTATTTGGAGCAGAGTTTAGAACATGTTTGTTTTATAGATTGTTTTGAAAGTTGTTATTGTGATTTTTTCCAAGATTTTCCTGCTAAAAGTTAACATAAAACTCAATGGTCTGCAAAAGGTTGTAGCAAACGCTGAAGGTAAATTTATAGCGAACTTTTATTTAATATAATTTTGAATAATACTTTTTAAATGAAATACTTTTGATTTTTGTGTAATAATATTGAAGAAAGCAACAAAAACATATATTTACTACAATGTTATAATTGTTCAATTCTTAACCAAGGCAAAAAAATTTTTAATAAAATTGATGTATGGGAAATATTTAGAAGAAGCCGTACACAGGAACTTCATTATGACAATTCGAGAAAAAATCAAACAAAATAGTTTAGGAAACTTAACACTTTTTTTTACCAAAACAAAAATCTTAAAAGTGTTTGGTATTTTATAATGAACTAGCTGACCGGGCAAACGTTGTTTTGCAATATAAATTATTTCTAGAGTAGAAAATAGTAACTAACTAATTGTAAGTGTGTAAGGATGTGGCATATGAATGATAGATACAGGGAGTGCTGTGAACGATGACGAAATGTAAAACTAACCAAAAAAAAACAAACGATTATTGTTTTAAATTTATTATAATCTGCAGTGCTATCTGCCGGGCTGATTTGTGAATCTAAACCATCCAGGGCGCCTTACTTCGCACCAAGCTCTCAAAACAGTCCATACCAAATTTGAGGGGAAAAATTTAAACAAATGTCTGTGTACACTGGACCAGAAAATCATTCAGCTAACTTTTAATTGAGAAGTTCTGATAATATCATAGTTGTTCATATAAAACAAACTACTTACGAACAGTTCGGCTAAAACAGGAATTTTCTGTGTAATGCGTAGTGCGATTTATTGGCCAATCGATCACAAAAGGATGTGCCCTGAATGAAGCACGTGTTGTGCGTAAAAATGTGCGGGTTTCAGGAAGAAGTTCCCTAATTTCACAGAACACATTGTAAAGGGTGTTTTTTTTATAGAGTGACACAAGTTTAAATCATAATAAAACAAGGAAATATATTTTTAATAACAATGAAACCGGCTTAAATGAAAAGAAAAGTTTATGAACTTAATGTTTAGATATGATTTCGGCCATGTGGCCGCCATGGCTGGCGCGTAGAAGGCGCAATCTATTGTTGTTTAGTTGAATCAACTATATTTCGACTCTTGCTATAAATTTTCTATGAATCCAAAAAACAATCCATGTTCGTTAACGTAAATGCTGAATTGTAATAATAATATGATTATGACAATTCTTAAATTGATTAGATCAACCGATCGAATGCATTGGTCATGACTTAATAACGGATATGATGAAAACAACCGAATTAAATATTATGAATTGGATGTTAGTACACACAGAAAAAAATATCAATGTAAAATCAACATGCCGAAAGGTTGATTCAACTTCCTTTAAATCACATTAAATTTACAAGAAATAATATGTTGTTTGAGTGTGTTGGTGTTTATTTGCTTTGTTCATAGCTGCAGTACACTTTTGTGCTTAGTTGTGTAGGTTGTTTTTGTATTGTTGTTGTTTTTGATGTTTGCAAACAGCCGACAAACTGCTGCTGGTTGGCAGGCAGTGCACTAGTCTTGCAGTCGGAGGATCGCAGATTCGAATCCTGGAGTCAACTCAAATTATTTTAAATTTTTTTTAACTAAAACTTTTCCAAGTCAAAGCATTTTGTTTTTTTTAACTAAAACTAAAATTTTTCAAATAAATTGTATGTTAAATGATAAATAATATTAAATTATAATTTAATTTAAGATGGTACATATTAGTGTGTATCTTAAGAATATTTAAAGTTGTTGTGGCTGCAGGGGTAAGCACGTTGACTACCACGCGATGAGTTCCTAGTTCAAATCTTGGCCGGGGAAGCCAACTTAATTTATATACAAACATTTTTCTGATGTCTATGTCAACCACACGTAAGTTAAATAATTAATAAAGTACAGCTACTACGTTGAATTAAATTCATGTTGTTCCAACTTGAAACAACTTTGATTCAACATGATTCTTCATTTTGAATTTAACAGTAGGTAAATGTTAAATCAACATGAAATACAGTTATTTCAAAAGGAAAAATTTTCTTTGACAATTACTATAAATCATGTTAAATTAACATGAAACAAACATGAAGCAAAATCATTGGCAAAAAATGTACAATTAACCCTATTTTTAACGATTTTACATTGTTTTTTTTTTCTGTGTGTACCAATTATTAGTATCTGCAACTAAAAAAATTGTCTATCTTAATTTATTTCAAAAACTAGACTATTAATCAGTTGTTAAATGTTCTAATCGGTTTGACAATAGAACCATTAAAAGATGTACAACCGAGCTCTGCGATGTTGCAGCAGCGGCAAAAATTCGATTGGCAAAAAATTCGGTTGCCTGAATGAATCTGTTTTCTCTGTGTATGAGGCCGTATTTCGCCGATAACTCTTCGAATGTTGACTTCCCAGTGTATGTATACTTGTTTGTGGTTTATCGACGTAGATAAGTGAGTTAAGAAAATAATCCTATGGGTTTAAATCACACGATCTTGCTGGCCAATTAATTGGGCCATTACGTGAAATTATATTTTCATCAAAAGTTTCCTTGAGTGAATCAATTGTAGCGCCTGCTGTGTGGGTCCGTCCTATTGGAACCACATATCAGCAAGATTAATGCCACGTAATTGAGGTACCGTTCACCATTGATAGTCACATTATGATCACCATCGCTTTTGAAGACATATAGGGCAATGACTCCGCCAGCCCATAAAGCGCTCCAAACAGTAATTTTCTGTGGATGTAATGGTGTTTGGACAAAAGCTTGTGGATTCTACTCTCTAAAAAAACACCCTTTTGTAGGGATAGAACAAGGAAATGCACCCCACATTGTGTCGATGTTCCAATGAATCAATAGAGTTAGATCACCGATGAGATTCTTCGCTCTCTCCGGTACGCGCTCGAGCAACCCCAAAATAGACTTTAAAGCGCTCTATATATGAGAGTTGCATTCCATTTTCGGTTGGATATAAGTGGCATAAATAGTAAGGAGTTTAGATGGGGTAAAGTGTTGCTTACACCGTTTCAGCAATCCAAGCCACTTGAATGCTTCTTTAGAGACTTGAAAAATGTGTTCAGTCCATCGAACATCACACTGAGTTTTCATGCCAAGAACCCAATAACATCAAGAGGTTCTGATTCTTTAATACTTACATTACACATAGTTATAGATGGAGCAGCATTTTCGGTCCATGTGTAAGCATACAACATTGGGTCTTACGAGCTTTAAAATTTACCCTATTCAGAGATTTTTGTTAAATAATAATCTAAAGTATTATTCATAGTTTGTCTCATAGCCTCGAGCTCCGGCAGGCTTGGTCTATAACTGAATGAGAAGGAATGGCAGATGCTGTTGCCGTCCGCGAAAAAATAAATAAGATTGGAAGTTTGACATAGAAGGTTATTTAGAAAAATAAGGAAAAGAGTTGTCGAAAGAACGGAACCTTGAACTCGACTGATGTTTTTTTTTTAAATTTTGTGTACCCGATAGAATTCTTTCGATGTCGATTTGTCTAAGCTTTTGCCCTTTTTCGTAACTTTGGCGCTTTTTTCATTTTTGGGATATATTTCTGTTTTTGGCGCTGGACATTTTTATTTAAAATCTTACGAGGAATGTTTCTGTCGAATACACTTTTAGAAAGTTCCAAAGTTATTTCAGAAATCTGGCCATTGATGCGTCACGTACGTAGACCCCTCAAGTGGGGATATAAATAGTTAAAAAATATTGTACAGAAACATTTGCCAGACTATAACACCAACATTCAGAAACGATTGTTAAAGCTGAAGCATTCTTTAAACCGGTTGAAAGCAAAAGTCGAAAAATAATCTTAAAGCCAGAAATTATTTAAGACTCAGAATGCATTTAAATGGTTAATGTCATCTTTATTTCATACTTGCATTTAAGTAACATTTTCGTTAAATATTTCACTTAATATTTTTTTTTGTCACTCCCTTAAAAAGGTGTCAATTAAGTACTCTTAAATATAAATACAAAGGGTTAATAATACTACAAAAAAAGCGAATGTTTTTAGCAAATTTTTTAAGAATTATGGCCTGTTTCACAATAATGAAAGAAAACTTTCAACTGAAAATTTGTATTGAAAACAAAAACAATTTTTCATATTACATTGTTGTTTTAAATACAAATTTTCAGTCCAAAGTTTTCTTTCGATATTGTGAAACAGTTCATTAGTTTTTTCAATTTTAAATGTTTCAACTCAAATATATTTTGTTTAAAATGCCTAAATTTAAAACAATTTATAAAAGCTTCAACAAGTTATTTATCCTGTTAGTTTCATCAATACTTTCGAATTAAAATATATTTAAAACCGAAGAAAAATATAAAATGAAATTTTATAGAAATAAAAACCACAGAAACCACAAGATGTTAGAAAATTTTAAATGAAATGTATTTTGAAAATACTGCAAGTATTATTAAAGCTTTAAAGAAAAATTGTTAATATAAATTTTATAAGGGTGGCTGGGAGCAGGCACACTCGTGCATTCACTTTTGGGGGAGGTTAAAATTATGCAAAAGAAGATTTTTATATTCCAAGTAAAGTATATAAGGCATATGGCACTTTATGAGCAAAATGGTGGCAGACGTTTGATTCACACAAAAAAAAAAACAAAAATGTTTAGAGTTTTAATGCAAAAAAAAAATTTATTGTGGTAAAATGAAATAAAGAAAATCAAAGAAGAAGTAACGTTAGATGTTATTTTTTAAGGTATTCTTGGATGAGTAAAAATCATATGCCGCTTAGGGCATATATGTACATTTCTGGCATCAAAATTCTGGGGAGCCAATAGCTTAACTTTTCAGCTTATTTTATACTTTTGATTTAAGGCCTGGCCCTCAATGTTGACAGAAAACGTTAGCTTGACAATTTGTATTAAAAAAAAACGAAAATTGGTTTTTGTGGGCCGGGCTGTTAGTTCTGTAGTAATAATTTAAAAACCCGCTACTGCTCCGCCACTGTTCTGTATTTACATTTTGCTCGTGATAATCTTTGAAGCAAAAAAGTACTAAATATTTTTTTTCTGCTTGATATACATATATATTTATTGTTAAAGAAAAAAGATAAAATACTTAAGTTTAGCGCAGATTTTTATTATTTCATCGATTTTTTTTTGGCTTTGCTCGTTCAATTGAAACGTGTTTTTTTCAACGGCAACGACCCTGAAATTTTTATGTGTTTAAATTCATAAAGAAGTGCCCTCCCGCTCTACCCAGCAAAGTTTTAAAGAAGTAAAAACGATAACATTTCTTTGTTAGCCATTTAAATAATAAATGAATTTTTTTTTATTTCCATTGCAGGTGAAAAACCACACAAGTGCCAAGTTTGTGGAAAAGCTTTCAGTCAAAGTTCTAACCTCATCACCCACTCACGCAAGCATACCGGCTACAAACCATTCTCCTGTAAACTGTGCCACAAATCGTTTCAACGTAAGGTCGATTTGCGTAGGCACAAAGAAACGCAACACACAAATCTGGGGCCCTTAATTGAACGCAATATGGGCAAAGTGGAATTTTTGGCGGCAGCAGCAGCTTCAGCGGCAGCTGTGGCCGCTGATGCAGGCAGTCATATACCGAACGGAGTAGTTGGCTTAGCAACGTCCTCGGCGGGGCCTTCTAATACCAATGCAACCTTGAGTGCCCAGTTAAGCGCTATGAATTGTCAAAAAGTCTCACTATTGGTATAACATCAGCAACTTGAACAGCCACAGCATCAACCTCAGCATCATCAAACTCATTTGCCACAAACAACTTCTACTCAACATCAAAACCATTTGATGTTGCATTGTCAAATGCCAAATCGCCAGCAGCAGTCTTCTATGGTAAATCATCATCATTCCAACCAGCACCAACACCAACACCACCAGCAGCAGCAGCACCAACAAAACCAGCTGCAGCACTATTCTAATCAAACAGTCAATAATAGCAGGCCAGAACAACGAACATGTGCAATATTAAATACAACCGTTGTAGAGAAAACACAAAATTTTAATTTATTTATTTCTTAAACACAAAAAAAGTGAAAATGATTTAAGAAATTGCGTGGACTTGAAAATCTGTTCAAGTGAATAATTTGCAACTTTTTTTTTAATACGAGGGTTAGTATTTATATTTCGGGAATAGCAAATAATAACAAACATTTTCAAATGAAAATAACTTTATTGTTTTTCGAAATACTCCACTTGATGATAATGTATTAACTGAAACTAATGTGTAGGGATGATTCTATCTTAAAATATGTCACATGACGGTCTTGCATTATCACTTCACTCACTGCATCGATGTTTTGTGGCACAAAAACCGATTTTTGACGACCTTCACGGAATTCGTCGGCGACGGAACTACGACAACGATTGAATTCACTATACCAGCGATATACTGTGGTTTTTGATTGTGCTTTATCGCCATACAAGGAACTGAGTTCATCGACACATTCCTGTTGAGATAATTCTCGCCGAAAGTTGTGAAAAATAATCCAACGAAATTGAAATTTCCATTATTTTTTTCCCCCAATTGAATTTCTGAACTCACTGTAAACAAAACAAATAGCAATGGTACATCAAAATATTGTGAGTACGCTTATGCACACACACACACACACACACTTTTAATGGTAATACCAGATTTTAGCATTGACATTAGTGTTGCCAGCTCCCGAAATATAAATAGTACCCCTCGTACTTTTAACGAGGAACTCAACATGCCTTGGCTACTTTCACTTTGAAGCATAATTAAAATAAGTTCACGAAGCATTCCGACGGCGATTTTTTCGGTTTTGGCGATTTTTTTTTAACACTGACGTGCGGGCCACTCATCGAGTATGTTAGAAATATTGAGCGGTTTGTTGGAGTCCTAGCAGTCGATCGTTGCTTGTGTCACGGTCCAGCATTCAGTCATTTGCAAAATATTCCAGATATAGAACATTTTAGTGCTTCAGTCTGGAAAATCCTGAGAAAGCATATTGATTAGACTGGGTTCCTAATCTGATTAAGTTTAATAGTTTTTCATGGTTTTTTATTTAATATCTCTTAACAAGAGCGCTCAATATGCTATAATAGCAAAGGTGTAATCCGAAACGGATTGGATCAATTAGTTATTATTACTGCCCCTCTTTCAATCTAACCTAACCTTACCTACAGTCCAAACATCTCGGGGCGGGATTAGTTAGTGTTCAATTCTGAGACGAACTATTGCAGATGTTGTTTTTTTTTAGAACAAGCTTTTGGAAAGATGGTGTTGTTTTCTGACGTGTTATATGTTGATCATTGTAGAGCTTTCAAACTTTTCAGATGATCTAGTGCAGTGTTTAGAGTATCGCGTACTTCCCAGTTTGAGAACATCATTAATGAACGGCTTTTTGCTACGGTAGCAGCTGAATCGTTATTTTCGTTTTCAGTTATTCCTATGTGGGAAGGAACCCACATTATTTTAATTCTTTTCGGAGTGCATTAAACGGGTGTTCCTTAAAGACTTCGGCAGTAAAATTGGAGCAATAATTTTCAAAATGATCACAATTAATTGGTTTTCCATTTTGTTCAACTGTTGCAAATGTTGTAGATTAATTTGTTTGCAATTCGTGGGTAAATGGCAGATTCCAGTTTTTAACAGTAAAGTCGTTGCTGATGTTATGGAAAGTTTGCTGGTAATAAAGTGGGGTGAGTTGTTTTTTTTTGCAAATTATTCATCGCTAAAATTAAAGACGATCTTCCAAAACACCAAGGAGGTTCGGATGGGGTTGATGCTTACATTGTGATGCTCTTTACAATGGAAAACTCTCGCTTAAATTTTTTCTTGTAGCAAATGATTAATTTTGGAATGAAATTGTAACTGGCTCTTCAATTGGTGGCATTCCAGCCTCGGCCAATATGTTTTTAGTGGGGCTGATAGGAAAGGCAGCGATGCCTAATACGTCCGATAGCAGCACGATATGGCGCTTTGATTAATTTAATGTTCGATCATGCGCACTAATCATAGTAAAGTTTTTAAAGCATAATGGCTCGTGTTATGTTTACCATTGTATTTATGTGGACGTGAGAAGTTTTTGAGGTTAGATGTTTAATTATTTTAAGTCTTGAGTTTAAAGTTTTTTTTAAGACAGAAACCGTGTTATGTGACAGCAAAGTTCTTGTCAAAAATTACTCCGAGAATGCGGCTAAAATCTTCTTGCTTAATTCTAATGTTATTGTAATTAAGAGCAAATTTCTAAAAGGCTAAATTTCTTAACAGAAAGTAGAGCACCACCTCTAAGTATCTTTAAAGGTATTAATAAAAACCTCTTTTACCTTATGGTTGTCGCTGTCAGCATAACAATTAAAAAATATATAAAATGTTACTGATTTTATTGAAAGGAATAAGGAATAGCACAACTGATATGGTAGAACCTTGAAGGATACTGTTGTGAAGTGGAAGGGTGTGTGATAACGTAACATTTGTAGTCTTACTTTGAATTTTCTATTTGCTAAGAAAGCTTTTAATAATATGGTAAATCTTCTTACCGATATTTTTGTACATATTTTTATTTGAAGTTACAGCATTTCTAAATCGAAAGCGTAACCTACTTCTCTACCAAAAAAATCGACCTTGTTAAAGGGTGCTTACTGGTGCTATACTTGTGAAAATGTTATTTTACATATCGTCGATTGATAATTTAATTGTCGTATGTGGAGTTTTAAGTTTGAAAATTGTATCAGCAAGTGCCACATACGACAAACTCAACACTCCATATCTCGTTAACCGTATGAGGTATCGAAAAACTGATTACGCCAAATGAAAGATCAGGTCGAAAACCCTAAGGAATCGATCTTAACTCAAAACCGCAAAAACTCCACATACGACATTTAAATTATCAACCGACGATATAACGAGAATATAACAAAAAATATGAAAAAGTCAAACGTATTGTTTTTAGCAGCTGACAGATTAGTTAGTTCTTCAATTGCTATTTATTGAATGAATTAAGTAATAAAAAGTGATAAGTACCAAGTGTCAGGATAAAGTATGAGAAATGTTGCTAAGCTTGAAAATATGACAAGATGTCAAGATAGTTCTTTCGTTTATTCAAGGCTATCGTCAAACGTTCGAGAGTCCTTCTTTCATGACAATACCATTATCTATCGTGGTAGTATTAAATAGAAGCCTATTCTACTAGCCCAAGAGCGAAGGATTTTAAAAATAGACTAATAAATTTTTATAGCAATTGTTTGTAAAAGAAATTTAAGAATTCTTAACGCTAAACTATCCTAAATGCCAAAACACAAATTTTTGAAGTAAATTTTTTCAAATAACTACATAAACGCTGTTTGAAACGCTATTATGTATGAAAAATAGTGAAATAGTAAATCTAGCAGCAAATAATATGTATGCAGTAAAAAAATAATTTTCGAGGCGCTATTTGCAAATATTGCCTTTTGGGATTGTTCAACATATCCTTCAGTTTCAATACTTTCAATAGTTCCATTAAAAAATATGTCACTTAGGAGTCTTTGTCGCCTAGGGATTTGTATGTAAAATATTAAAAAAAAAGTCATTCGATCCATAAAATTTGCAAGGATTCATCAATTCACTAAAGGGCAAGCCACTAAATCTTATTTCATATTCATTACAAAAATCTTTAAGTTAAAAATATAAATGCAATAAAAAAGATTAAGCAAAAAGAAACCTCCCTCGTTGCCAAAAATTAACAAAAACCTTTAAGGAATTATACCTAAAATAAAAAAAAAAACTAATATCAAAACATGTTATGAATGATCAATATTTTAGTGTAAATTATTTTAAAAAAGAAACATGTAAATTTAACCAAAGAATTTTAATAAAATAAAAAAATATTATACTGTTTAATACACAAGCTAATGTACAAGTTGTATGTTTATATAAGTTGTTGTTAATATAATAATACATATATGTATTTATTGGCATACAAACATTTGCTTCGAAAGTTTTTTAAATGAGCATTATCCACAATATGTTGTGCAACTTTTATACAACATACATATTGCAAATACAACAGCTTGTGAACTGGACAAATCGCTCTTGTTCCTCTAAAGGAAGTCAACTCAAAATGTTGCAATTTCGACTTTTTGCAATTAAAAGTTAAACAGTGGTCTTACAGTGGTCACTGTAGACATCTACTATTTCCAAGAAAATAAAAATACTGTTGTATCCTTTAGAGAAACAAGTGCAATATGTAAAATATTTCCATTAGTTACAAATAATTGTATATTTAAGTTATAAAATAACTAAATTGAAATAATATTATAAAAATAAAAAAAAAATAATACTGTGTAAATTTTGTATTCCATATAATTGCTTTAAATAAACTGAAATTAAAAATTAAAATAAATTGTAGTTAGTTAAGCCTAAATATTTTTTGCTAAATATTTATGTCTGTACATTTATTTAATATATTATTATTTAAAAATAAAAACATTTTTGTTGTTTTATTTTTGTATTTTGATATTATTATTATTATTATTATTATTATTATAAATAATTAAAATTATAAAAACATTAGAAATAAATATTATTAAATAAACAACAATCATTCCAAAGAGATTTTTTAGATGTAATAAATTAATTCATTTTCCTTATGAAATAATGCAAACAAAAACACTGTGTAATATTTAATGTTATTATGAAATCTAAATACTTTTAAGTGAAAATTTTTATGTTGAAAAATAAATGAAAATGATAAACAAAAAGATTAATTACTTACATATGTGTAGTGAATTTTGAGAAGAAAAATATATGGTAGAAGAGTTTTATAAATGAAGACTGGGTATAGTAGACTTGTCTCAATTCGCTTCAAAAGATTCATACTTGGATGTTAACAAAATGTACAAAAATCTGTGTGTCGACATTTTGAAGGATATTCAAATAACAAGCGGCGACAATAGTCAGCTGGTCAGTTGAGATCATTTGATATGGATCTGGCTTGATGTAAGGCAATTAAAATTAGTATCACTGCTGTCATTAATAAACCCCTAGTTTTTTTTAACAATTTATCATTCTTAAGCCGGGATCCCACTATCGGCACAATCTAGCGATTTTCGTCGGCTCACTGCAATAAAGTCTTAAGTAATAAACCAAAGTGGCCTTATTTCTCAATTAGTTCCCAAATAAGTCTATATGGCTTTAGTTATTACGAATGCAGTATGGTGCAAGTGTGTTCATATATTTTATTTAGTTGAGAAATAAGGCCAACTTAGCTTATTACTTATGACTTTATATCAGTCAGCCGACGAAAATCGGTACATTGTGCCGATAGTGGGATATAGGCCTTAGACTAACATTGTAGCCACCCTTCCTGTAAAAAATATATAATTTTTATAACTTTTTTAGAGCAACATATTAGGAAGTTAGTTTTGAAATGATGTTCAGTGATGAGAGCCGCTTTATTTGTATCCAACAAGCAGTGATTTCCACATCACTGAAATATGTTGCGAGATAGATGATACAGATACTAGTCCTTGGGGATATTGAAATACCAGGCATGTTTTCTATAGCAAAGAAAACCGAATTTAATGCGTGTTATGTCTTTCAATTTTTAGTTGATACATAAGACAGTAGGTTAGGTTTGGTTTGGTTAGGAAGGGTGGTGCTATACCGCACCTGCACTCGGAGACCCAATTGGCTACATTGTGATTCCCTTCTATTGCCCATTAACAGTAATATTTACCCCTCCCAGAAGTGACCCTATTCTCCATCATTAAGCCACCGAATTCCCATGATGAAGCCCCTGATGTCCTCTAGTTTACACTTTCCGATATCAGTAATGCTTTCATGGAAACGTCTGCTCAGCCATCTAAGCCTATGACGTTGCAGCTTCGGGCAGTGACAGATACTATGTTCAATGGTTTCTTGGTTCCTCTTCATTCCAGAACATACTACAAAAATCTGGATTGCCAGTTTCCCAAATGCTGGTTCTTGCTTTGACCGAGCAGTGACCTGTCATGCCTTCCTTCCATGTCCAGTAGCAGTTTGGACCTTCCTGAGTCAACTTTTGGCCAAAAACCCCTCGAGACTCTGCATAAGACAGTAAATAATTTAAAAAAAAAACTTATGCTTACTAAAGGTTAACAAAGCAAATTTTGTTTGGAAATTTGTTTAATAGACGCAAACTTATTTTGATTTACTCTTTTAATTTAATTAGGGTAAAGTTATTATTTTTAGGTATCCAAATTACCCCAATAAAAATGTTTGAACCAAAATATTTTTTCATGAATAAGACCGGGATCCCACTATCGGCACAATGTACCGATTTTCGTCGGCTCACTGCAATAAAGTCGTCAGTAATAAACCAAAATTACCTTATTTCTCAATTAATTTCGTTATTAGTCTATAAGACTCCATTACCAATGCAGTGTGGGGCAATTATGTCCTTATATTTCAATCAGTTGAAAAATACGGAAAATTTAGCTTAATACTTATAACTTTATTTCAGTGAGCCGACGAAAATCGGCACATTGTGTCCATAGTGGGATCTAGGCGTAAGACCTTTATTAATTAAATACGTATATTGAAAATTAATAAAACAAAAAAAGCAAATAAATCAAGGCAGTGTTTGGGTCTGTTCGTAAATGCATCACTCTGATGCAAATGGAAATTTGAATGTCCAATAGTGCTTCGCTGAAGTAGATAACCCACAAATAAATATTAAATATGATGTACAAACATGGCTAGTACTAAAAGAAGATTATTAGCGAACTTATATTGCATTTAAAATTCAAGTTTGCTAGTATGATGCAGAGCAGTGATGCATTTCCGAACAGGCCCATTCCTTTAATTAATCCTGTCTCATGTATGTATGTGTCTTAAGTTTTTTAAAATTCATATACTGGCTGTGAAATAGAAAAATTAAATGAAAATAAATCTGCAATGCCAACCATCTCAGTTTTTGCGACGTACGACGGATTATATGTGCCTGGGCCTTAATTGAAACTTGACCTTGCTTGAAACTCGCCACTCAGTAGTTTTCGGGATTGCTAATAATTATTATGAATCTGGTATTCGATTTTAAAAATCCAAATGGCGGATCCAATATCAATAGTAGAAGAGTTTGTCACATCGGATTCTTTTTCACTTTTTTTTATCAAAAGTGTATTTTGAAGCTAATTTCTGACAAAACTAATGCAATTAGAAAGTTGCGATTTGTTGCCTTAGAAAGAGCGTCTTGTTTACTATTAGAATCACCAAAAAAAGTAAAAATCAATATTTTCGACCTATAGGCCCCTTTAAACTTTTCCTGTCACATATATTGTATCCTAAAAAAGGTTCAGTGGAATATTAAAAACAATATATAAATAAATTTTATAATTAATTCGATTTTAATAAGTAATAATTACTTCATCGGACTTAAGATCATTATTTTTAAGAGAGCTGCGCCCCAACTCAGAGGTGCTTTAGTCAATACTATGTTACATTATTGTTGCTTTCAAGAGTTGATTTTACTGTCAGTATATTATAGTGTTTTCACACTGACTTGTTTTTAATAAAAGTTGGTTTTAATGTCAAAACCAACTGTTAAAACCTGGTTTTACCATACAAATTGTTTTTTTTTAAATCCAACTTAAAACCATTTCTCAATTGGTTTTATTTTGGTTTTATGAAATGAAACCCTGTTTTCGCTGTGGTAAATTCAGTGCTGCCAAGTTAAAATGACCGGTAGCAGCTGATAATGTTTATGACAGTGAATATCAAGATATGTCGCTTGAAAGATTTTCAACTTAAAAATGGATGCAGCAGCAACAATAAGTAAAAAATTATGGAAAAATAAGAGTTCTTTGGAAAGAAAACAACAACAAAATTTTCATTGACCTCTGGAAAGTGACATATCGATCCACCACTAAAAAAGTTGTATTTTTCGATTTATTTGTACATTTTTTATATACAATAACTTTATTTCCAAGCACTTCTTCACTTTGTATTACTAGTTCCATAATTTTAAAATATTAATTTACAAAATATAAAATAATTTCCATTTTAGAGCGCATTGTAAAGTTTCTTAGTTTTTCATACAAACAAAAACAGTTGTACAGTTTGTCAAATAAGTGTTATAAAAAGCAGAAAAAAATACAACAACAAACACACGCATTTCTGCAGGAGATTTATTTTATTTTGAGCAAAGTTATTAGACAGTCTGTGAGTTAAAACCTGAATTTAACAAACTGGCAGTGTGAATGCAAAATCCGCTGTTTATGGTTTTAACGTTAAAACCAGGTTTAAACTTGCAGTGTGAAAACACTATTAAACTGTGATTGCCAAGTGAATATTTATTTTCACTTATATGAATTCCTCTAGTTAACTTCTACTAAAAACACCCTTCTACGTAAGAGTTATCTCTTGTATATAGTTTTACGATATTTAACTTTTAAAGCTAAAATTATTTTTTTTCCTATTACCTACACTCAAAATATTATGTAGGTAAATTATTAGGGGAAATAAATGAAAAATCATTTGAAATAAGTAAAATGTTATTTAAAAACCCATTCGCTTACATTTCATTTGAATCAAGAGAGTTTTTCAATTACTTACTAAAAATAAACAAAAAATCATTTATTTTCTTTAAAAAAAAAAATTAAACTTATTTATAAGTTAGAAATTTTAGAAATATTATTAACAATTGAAAATAACTGAACATTTTGACTGCACGAAAAATCAATTTAATTTTGTAGCTTTTTTTTTAAGCAACATACATAAAAAAGTTAAAATATAATTTTTTTTCGTAGGACAACTGCATTTTCATTTAAGTTTGACTTTACGGTAAACTTCTGAAACAACTACAAACAGTTAATGTAAAACTTTTTTGAGTGTAGTTTTGTGTTTTTACCAATGCCAGCACCATTTCCTTCCCGATTCCTTTAATTATAAAATATTTTTACAGTGTTTATCCCAAATCACATTTCCAAATATGTATGTGTATTATCTCATTGAAAAGTTATTCATATATAAAGTAAAAAATTAAAAAACATATTGATCAAAAATAACTCCTTACGGCCCTTTTCACAATTTTTTTCACACATTGTGAAAAGGGACGTTAATAGGACTTAAGTTCAGTATTTTCAATTATTATTGAATGAAAGATTTTATTAATTAATATAATTTTCTAAAGAGGAGAAGAAAAATTAAACTAGTCTTTTTAGCTGGGGGGAATTGTCGCCACACACTTCATCAGCATCTATCATCAGGTCTATCTACTTGGGCAGAGATTGTTTGTAAACATTAGCTATTTAACAAGAATTTGTTGTAATGAAAATGGAATATGAGAAATGATTATGTTGCATATGGGCATTTCTCCGAGAAAATACACTTTTGTCGCGTGCAACAGCAAGCAATTAATTAAAATTGTACCTAACGTAGAGCTGCTAACGGCCTACACAAATATATAAAGAAGTAAGAAAGTTTCGTTTTCTTTGAAAAAAAACCAGCATAATTTGCTTGGTGTCGCACGCTACAAAAAGTTGATGTTCCTGTGGAAATGCCCATATACAATTATTGATTTTTCTTTGGTAAATGCATTTGTAAGTATAACTATTCATTTTCGGTTTTTCCTTTTTTTCATTTTTTATTCAGGTCAGCACGAAGTTATATCACTCTACCTAAGTATATTTAATCATTAAAACAATTTTTTTTTGTCATCTTTGGAAAAAAGTGCGTGTACTATTTTTTCAGGACTGGTATCCGTGCTACTAGTTAGTGTAGTGTAATATGTATTTACATACACTTACAATGCGAAATAAAATTAGACTTTACGAAGCCATTTGAGCTGGCATTTTCTAATTTGTTACATATAAAGCTAGAAAATTTCAGCCATAGAATGCTACACCCTTCGATAATGAATTTGAATTCTGGGAATTTACTATCTGTTAGAATGAATTTGTAGTTGTACAATATTATCGGCAACATTTCTGTTTCAAATATAAGTAAAGAAATTCCGTGAAGTCAAACCGAATTACGCTAAAAATCATTGGTTTCTTCCAGTCAAAAAACTGTAAAGTTGACATACATAAGTGATCGTTTGCTTCAATCAGACGGTGGCAAGCGAATGATTTTTTGAAAGAAAAAAAAATTATTAAAAGAGGAATTGACTCCCATGTTTCCATTCTAAATTGGTATCAGCAATTTCTGCACAAAAGTGGGTACTTACCAGGGTTTTAGAATCGGGAATTCCCGGGTAAGGTCTACCTAATAATGTTGGGAAGTTTTTGAGATTTTCCCGGGCAAACGAAAAATTAAATATAAAACCTTTTGTGACATATATATTTATATATTTGCAAATGGAATATGTGAATTATTTTGATTTATCTTAGTTCAATTTGCTGAAAGCTTTTTTTTAATGAAAGCTCAATTTTACCATCTCTAAATTGGCAGCAGTCTTGCCATTTTCCTTTGTTCTTTACTAATTATGAACATGTTAGTTAATTTTCTTATTTTTTGTTCTACTTAACTCGAAATTTTTTGGTTTGTTACTTATTAAGTATATTTTAATAATTTTTGCCACTGGCCCATGGCTATTAATTTTAATTAATTTTAATTATTATTGCTCGGACTTTATTTGTTCTATATGTATGATAGAGCTGGGTCCAACTCGTTCATTCGTTCATTGTCGCCACAAACCTATGATCAAACCCATGTATTTTACATGGATTTGATCACAGGTTTGTGGCAAAAGTAAACGAATGAACGAACGAGTTGGACCCAGCTCTAATGTATGATTTGAACAGGCTAAAGTTTGTATCGCTTTATAAGCCAAATTACATAAAAAAATTTGTTTTAGAACTGCTTTTATATTAACTCTTATTTAAAAACAATGTCAACGTAAATAAAACAATCGAAATTTCGTCTGTTTTCATTTAATAAATGATTGCCGGGAAGTGCACCGACCAAA
This sequence comes from Tachina lurida, assembly GCA_944452675.1. Taxonomy (NCBI): domain Eukaryota; kingdom Metazoa; phylum Arthropoda; class Insecta; order Diptera; family Tachinidae; genus Tachina; species Tachina lurida. Next base: position 29,000,202 of record OX101753.1, on the reverse strand, counting down.
TTACTTCAATTCTCAAGCTTTTCCACCGTTTTTGAGATGCAAGACTTTTTCTATTTTCTTTTTTCGAAAACTGAAACATAACTGATTCAATTAGAAAAGTATAATGAAAAATTATATAAAATTACTGTGTAAACATTAGACATTAAATACAAATTTAAAATATTTATGTTCATAAGATACTCCTATACTAATAATAAAATACTTATCCCTTATAATTGTCTTCAAGAAGGGGGTAATGTAACTAATTTTTTTCAAATTAAATGTTTAACACAAAAAAAAGACAACTCATTTCATTGTCTGCTGTGCTAAGTCATCTTTAGACGAAAGAAAAGAAAAAATTAAAAAGAATTAAGTCATAAACATGGGGGTAATAAATTCGCATTTAAAAATATTTTATATGGCATTTTAAACATTATTCTTGAAAAAAAAAGAAATTTGTATGAAAAGTTTTAAATGGTATTGAGACACGCAAATAAAATGTTTTAATACAAAGTCATCATCATTTCATCACCACATACATTCATGTGCTGAGTGCGACTGTTGTGAAAAAATTTCTTTAAATAATGACGTTTACAAAATTTTTAACTGCCTTTTCAAATTGCCTTTTGGTTTTGTACCTTGGTTAATTAAAAAGTTAATAAAATTTTAGAAAAAGTAAAACCCGCATTTTCTAATAATTGTATAAGTACTACAAGCAAAAATTATGTAATTGAAAAGGATTTATAAATATTTTGTAGGATTCCATTAACAAAGTAAAACAATTGTTTAGGCAACAAACACATAGTCTCTGTATGAGGACAGATATGCCTAAGGGTTTTTAAACTGACAGCTAAGTTGAAATACATGGTCTGTTACATTCAGTATGTGTGCGTCAACGCAAATTACAAAAACTTGGCATCTTTGGGAGGGTAATGCGTCCCCCAGAATGGCCTTTCTATGCCCTTGGTGCCAACCTTCTCAGTTTTTGCGACTTACGAAGAATTATATGTGCCTGGGCCTTAATTGAAATTGGGCCTTGCTTGAAACTCACCACTCAGTGGTTTTCGGGGTTGCTAATTCGTCGGTTGGTTTCTGCTTTGATGTATGGAACATTTTTGAAAAAATTTAGTTATTGTTTGATTAAATATGAATAATGTGTCCTCTTTCCAAATTCGTTATCAGTTCTCCGATATCTTGAATATATCAAAAGATATAGAGCTGCAATATTGCGTCATTTCCACAATTGAAGCTTAGCCGCGAATAACGTTTTAAGTGACAAAAAAATAATAATTTTTCAGGAGAGCCAAAAAACGTATTTTAAAGCAAGATTGGTTTTTTCGTTTAAATTTTTGTAGCTTATCGAAAATAATGGTAACTAGCATTAACTTTTCTTTTTGTATCTCTGCTACATTTATCAATTATTTTCGACAATTTCGTTTGCATGATTTTATTTGTTACTTACAAAGTTTTCCACCGACTGATTGGATTGTAATTGTATTTTGACGGCGATAAGATGCATAATTTTGGATGGTTTGATGTTTGAGCAACGCAAGAGAGTTATGTTAATGTTAATCTGTGAAAAAATTGGTTTTTTAAAAAATGTCTTTTACAACGTTATTCGCGGCTGTGCTTCAATTGTTGAAAATTTTAAATTCTGTTTTACGGCAATCGATAATTTTTGGCATATACGGCACATTTCCCACGTATAAGTATTAATATTGTTATTCGCATCTGTTATAATGCATATTCTACTCACAGAATGTAATATAAAGCTAAATACAAAAGCTATAAGATCTGGTTTGAAGAATATGTATGATGACGCTAATGTAGCATGGACAACAACCTGTAGCCCGTTGCCTTGTTGCCATCAAAATAATCATTCTCATTTAAACATGTGTATTTTATTTTGGACATTTTGTAGTCGGTAGCTTGCTGTGGTGAATGTGTTTAATGTTTAATAAACACAATAAACAATCAACACAATTTTTATACCCTTTACCAACAAAAATGGTAAAAGGGTATATATAGGTTTGTCATTCCGTTTGTAATTTCTATAATATCAATAAGCGATCCATAAAATATATATATTCTGGATCCTTATGCATAGGGAAGACGAATAAGCGATGTCCGTCTGTCCGTCTGTCCGTCTGTCCGTCTGTCCGTCTGTCCGTCTGTCCGTCTGTCCGTCTGTCCGTCTGTCCGTCTGTCTGTACGTGAAATCGGTTTTCCGAAGCTCCCAGAAGAGCTAGAGACTTCGTTCTTGGACTGGTGTGTCAGAAATTTTCCAAAATAGATTGGTATTGAAATTCAGCAAAATCGGGCAGACGATTGCAGAGCTGGAAAACTTAAACTTCATTTTGCCATATAAAAGTAACTCCCGAAAACAAATTTTTATTTTTTTTAATAAATGTACATATTTTACACTTCAGTACGACTAAAATTGGAATTTTAAATAAAAAAAAATACAAAAAAATTAAAAAGACGTTTCCAGGGTTGGAAAACTTTAACTTTTTGTATTATGTAAAATTAACTATGTCTAAAACTATATTAGTATTTTCTCGAGAACCGTAAGAGCTAGAGACCTGAAATTTGGACACAGTATGTAGACCTTTGGCCGCTACAACAACAAATACATGATAATTGGAAATTAAAGGGTGTTCCAAAACGAGCAACGAAAAATTTTAAAATCTCATGTAGTATATATACAATTGTACACTTGAAATTTGTAAGGTTAGTGTATTTTTATACAGACTACAAAATTTAAAAAAATTTTAATTAAAGGGTGTTCCATCAGTTAATGCAATTTTGACTATGTAATTTTGACAATTTGCTGTGTCTTGGAAACCGTAACAGCAAAACTCTTGAAATTTTCAAAAACGGTAAAACTGAAAAAATAAAAAATTATAAAATCGCCAAACCGAAAAAAATCGCCAAAAACAAGAAAAAATCGCCAAAACGAAAAAAAGCACCAAATTAAAAAAAATTCTAAGAATAAAATAAATCGCAAAAAATAACGGAAAAATTGCTAAAATGAAAACAAAAATCGCCAAAATGAAAGAAAATCGCCAAAATGAAAATCGCCATAATGAAAAAAATCACCAAAACGAAAAAAAACCCTAAAAAGCAGAAAAAAATCGCCAAAATGAAAAAAACCCCAAAAACAGAAAAAAATCGCCAAAATGAAAAAAAAATCGCCAAAAAAAGAAAAAACCTAAAAAACTGAAAAATATCGCCAAAATGAAAAAAAATCGCCAAAATGAAAAAAATCACCAAAACGAAAAAAACCCTAAAAAACAGAAAAAAATCGCCAAAATGAAAAAAATCGCCAAAAAAAAGAAAAAACCTAAATAACAGAAAAAAAATCGCCAAAACGAAAAAAAGCACCAAATTAAAAAAAATTTCTAAGACTAAAATAAATCGCAAAAAACGGAAAAATTGCTAAAATGAAAACAGAAATCGCCAAAATGAAAGAAAATCGCCAAAATGAAAAAAAAATCGCCAAAATGATAAAAATCACCAAAACGAAAAAAAAACCTAAAAACAGAAAAAAATCGCCAAAATGATAAAAAAAATCGCCAAAATGAAAAAAAATCAACAAAACGAAAGAAACCCCAAAAAAACAGAAAAAAATTGGCAAAATTAAAAAAAGCACTAATTTAAAAGAAAATTTCTAAGACTAAAATAAATCGCAAAAAAACAAAAAATTGCTAAAATGAAAAAAACATCGCCAAAATGAAAAATATCGCCAAAACGAAAAAAAACCTAAAAAACAGAAAAAATTCGCCAAAAAAAGAAAAAAAATCGCCAAAACGAAAAAAAAACTAAAAAACAGAAAAAAATCGCCAAAATAAAAAAAAATCGCCAAAATGAAAAAAATCACCAAAACGAAAAAAACATAAAAAAAAGAAAAAAATTGCCAAAATGAAAAAAAATCGCCAAAATGAAAAAAATCACCAAAACGAAAAAAAAAAACAAAAAAATCGCGAAAAAAAACCCAAAAAACAGAAAAAATCGTCAAAATGAGAAAAATCTCCAAAATGAAGAAAAGCCCAACAACAGAAAAAAATCGCCAAAATGAAAAAAACCTCCAAAAACAGACAAAATCGCCAAAACGAGAAAAAAGCGAAAAAACTGAAAAAATCGTTTTAACTGAAAAAAACTTCAAAAAAGCAAAAAACCTTCCTTTCGTGCGCGATTCAAAGTCGCACTTAACTGATTTTTTTAATATTAAAGGAATTAAATGAAACTAAGCTTTTGCTTATTTCGTTCTTGCTTTTTTCACTTAACATATTTTATGTATTTTTTAAAGAACTAGATTGGTATCAATAATCAGAAAAATCCAAAATTATGACTCCAGGGTTGGAAAACTTACACTTTTTGTGTTATGTAAAATTAAATAGGTCTAAAAATTTTTTTCTTTTTCTTTATAAATTGAATATATTTTATGCTTCTGAAAGAAAATTACAGCTCCAAAGATGGAAACTTTAAAAAAATTATAAATTTTTTCACAAAACAAATATGTATGTACGTGTCTGTATACTATATATATGTACGTACGTTGGTAAAGGGTATATAAGATTCGGCATAGCCGAATATAGCACTCTTACTTGTTTTTATTAATAAAATTTCTTTTATTGAATACATATATGTATGTATGTATTTAAACTGTCTTTTATTCCTTCCGTTGTTTTTCCTTTTAGAGTCATATTATATGAATAAAACTAATATTTTATCCTTTTATATCTGCGTAAATATATACTACTGTAACCTACTTGAACAAATAGTGAACAATATTGTTGTTATGATTGTGGCATGCGTTGCCAAAGATTTTTGTAATTTTTTCTTTAAGTCCTAATAACTTTTCATGTTGGATGTAAAAAGCTTATCAACTTTAAGTTTGAATAAAAAACATATGTATCTATTACTTTTATTATTATTAAACAAAAAATTCTATTGTGTATTTTTATAAAACTAATGAACTGAATATTCTTCATCGATTTTCTGGAAAACAAATTTTTGTTCTATACATCAAAGCAGAAACAAACCGACGAATTGTGCAGCTGGTATTCGATTTTAAAAATCCAAATGGCGGATCGTCTTCGATTCTTTTCACTTTTTTTATCAAAAGTGTATTTTGAAGCTAATTTATGACAAAACTAATGCAATTAGAAAGTTGCGGTTTGTTGCATTGTAAAGAGCGTGTTGTTTACTATTAGAATCACCAAAAAATGTAAAAATCAATATTTTCGACCCATAGGGCCCTTGTAACTTTTCCTGTCACATACATTGTATCCTAAAGAAGGTTCAGTGGGTTAATAAAAAAATATATAAAAAATTGTACAGATGTTTTATAAAAACAAGCCTAAAGCTTAATGCCCTAATTCAGTAAGAAGATTTAGTAGGACGTTCTTTTGAGTTCTTGTTTTTGAATTCTCTAAATTATTTTCTTCAAACATGATTTGTTGTCTTTGATAATGAAAAATAAAAATATTATTATCATGTTTTTAAAACATAAAAGTTATGTGTTGCATATAATGTTTGCAACAAAATCATAAAGCAAATACACGAACCTTCTAGCATAGGCAATAAATATTTGGCAATAAGGAAAAAGTGCTTAAGTCATATTTTACTGTTTTGCAGGAGAGCACTTTTAAGCGTTCAAGTCGATTTTCAGAAATTTATTTCTTTTACAGTTAAATCGGGAAACTCTATGTTAACCTTTATTTCTTTAAGCAAACATCGTTCTACACATTGTAAATAATACATTTAAGTTGAAATATACCAAATTATAACCTTAATTAAGCTATTATTCCAAATGAGATTAGAAGCCGAAAAAAGATAATTCGCAAGTAATTGTGCTATAACTTCCTGAAAAACCAAACAAATTAATTATGATTTTGATCAAGGATACTTTCGAATATGCAGATTACAGAGGTACCATTAACTCAAAATCAGCTTATCTCGACTTAAGCACTTTTTCCTTTTTGCCACAGAAATAATAATTGTTTTAAAGAATCACACCTGCGGCTTTTTTCGTCCATAGACAAGACAATACAATTGGCAAATAGAATGAAGGCATAAATAACTATTTATTAAAGCAAATTTATGATTTGAACAGGCTTAAGTTCGTATCGCTTTGTAAGCCAAATTACATGTGATAATTATTAATGAACAAATAACACCAAAGTTAGTTGCAAATATTCTGACTAACACATATTTAAAATATTTCACTATATTCAATTACTGTCTCCCAAATATTTCTTTATTTAATTTAATTAACTAACTCCTTCACTGCTAAAGTCTCCTGATCTCATAACTGACATTCTTCCTACACACAATCAATCAATTTAAATTCATAAATCGATCGGTTTTGCTTATTTATTGAACGTACAACGTTCATTGCCCTTTTCTGGCAACTGACTTAAGGAGATTATTCGTGTAGTTATAACTAAAGCAAGACTTTATGAGAGCAGAACTAAATAAATTGATTTTTTCTGTTAAATTTCATAATTTTATGATAAATGCTTTTATTTGTAGAGAAGTGCATAAATACTCGTAATTTGTTGTCGTCATTTATTGACTCCCCCACACCGGATGTTGCTGATTTCTTTTGATATTCGTTGTATTTTTTTTTATTATTATTATTATTGATCAATTTCTCATAAGATTGATTTGTAGTTTTGCTTTTTTATTTGGGATTTCTTTACAGTTCAGATGTCGTGTATTCATTTGGCGGCAATGTTTTTGTCAATTTATTATTACAGGATATTATCGATCATATATTTTAATTTGCTCTTTTTTGTTCGTTCGATTTTAAGTAAAGTAAAACTGAAGTTTTATAATGCTGGGTGGCATGTTGTAAAGAAATTTACGAAAACTTGCAAATAGTAAATTATTGCTTTTATTCAATGCATATTTTTATATTAGTGCAGTTCATATAGAATTTAAAAAAAGTTTACTTATTAAGATTTTAATACAAAATAGCTTTGAATTTTTTTTTTATTTTACCAAGTTAAATAACAACAAATTTATTGTAAACTGAGCTATTAAATTTGTGTTGAATTTTTTTTTTAATTTAGTTTTATATCTTTAAATACTTTTTGTTTATTTTAAAAGCCTTAAATAACTACAACCAGTCGACAAGCCTGTAGTGCGATTCACTAACTTTTTTTTTAACGATAACGAAATTATAACGAAAATTTGTCGAATTTGCTTTTCAGTAACATTTTTAATGATATTCGCTGTAGGTCAATGTCAGCTGTGTCGTTATTTAAGCGACAATAATTTATGTGCTGCTAATTTTATCGACAAAAATCAACACAAAATATCAGCTGAGTAGTATCGTACTCAAAATCGTTATTGCAAGTGACAAAATGTATTGTCAAAAATTACGATTGTCGGATCGTTAAAAGTTACTGAATCGCACCACTGAACAGAGAGAAACTCTGGCATTCGATATTGAACGAAATTGTAAAAATATTTTGTTCCTACTTTATTTATTTTGCATATAAATGGATTCATATTCTGTTGAATTGTTTTGAAATTTATTTCGGTGAAACACACAAACACACTCAGGAAAATCCAAACTGCTACTGGATATGAACAGGAAGACGATGTGAAGCGTGATAGGTGCGTTGACTGGTCACTACTCAGTCAGATCAAGAACAAGCATTTGAGAAACTCGCACTCCAGATTTCTGTAAAATGTGCGGAATGAAGAGGGGCCAGAAACCATTGAATATATTACCTGTCACTGCCCGAGGCTACAACGGGCCATAGTATTAGATGGCTGAGCAGACGTTTCCAAGAGAGCATTACTGCCATTTTTGTCCTGTTCCTTGCAAGTTTAAAATTAAGTTCGAGTTTTCGAACATGCTAAAAACCTTACAACTTTTAAATTCTTGATGAATATCTTGATATTACAGTTTAGTTAGATCACTTTTGCCCAATTTCGAAATTAAATTCGAAATTTCGGATATTAAATCAGTGTGCTCCTTTTTAGCTAAGACTTCATTGAACTACTAGAGTGGTTATATATACATAAATACATTTTCAATGAGAATACCTCGAAAAAATGCATTAATTTATAACTATATTAATTATAAGCAAGTTATTCGAAAATTAGCACAAACAACAATAACTGAAGAAAAAAAATTAAATTTTTTTATTCAATTTCTATTGTAGTAAACGTCGGTTTTTACTTGTCATAACTCGGCAAAATGTTCATACAAATCAATAATTTTTTTAAAAGCTTCCGCTCGCTAGTTGGCATCTTCTTTCTCTCTTTCAAATTTTTTATAAAATGCAGATTTGTATTTCGAAATTAAAAGTTATATATATATTTATATATTATTTATTAGTTCGAAATTTCGAACATAAAATTTATTTACTCGTACTATTTGTAGTAAAAATAAATCAGTATATTATCATTTGGAATAATAGCATATGTGAGTAAGTATAACATCGCATCGTTGCATAAGTTCGAAATTTCGAATATAAAACGATTTTGATTCAAGCAGTCTTCACCAAATTATTATTCTAATTTGTAACATAAGTATGTACACATTTGATGATTTTCTGAATAATTATATCAGCATTTTAACGTTTGTATTGCAAATATATAAGTTCGAAATTTTTTATGCTCGAACATAAAATCTATTTGCTGTTTGTTGTCAAAAGACTATAGTACTATTTGGTACTACATGGGTAAATGTACAATAACTTCTTGCAGCATTTGTATTTGAAATCATATAAGCTGGAAATTTCGAACATAAAAATATTTAATATTTAGCAAAAAAAAGTTTTATTTTTCTACTCTAATGAATAGTAACTTACTTGGACAATTAGTTTTTAAAGAATAACTTCACAGTTTTTACTATAGAGTTTCATACAACTTCGAAATTTCGAACATATAAATTATTAACTACTTGATTTAGTCAGTAGACTACAACGGACTACTTTTTTGTAGTCAGGAACTATATTTATAAATATATATATACATACATACATACATATGTATATATGTATATTCGATTAGGTCATGTAACATTTTTGCTTTTCCTCGAAATTTCGAACATTAAAATTATTAATTTTTCTTGGTCAAATAAACTTTTTCGGACTGCTGTCTTGGAGAAAAATATGTATATACATATTTTCCGAGAGGTTTTTATTGGTTATTATACATCCATACTAATGGCCAGTTCAGCAGCTACAAAATACTTTCCCTTTACCTTGTGTTTTTTTTTTCTTGGGAATAGGATACATTTTATGTTTATTTATATTAATTTTAAAATGTCTTTTTATAGATTTCTGTAGTATTCCCATATCGATTACCCAAAATGTCCATTTAAGCCAAAATGAATAAAAATATTGTATCGCATTACTTTCAATAAACGAAATTTTGCATTTGTTCGAAGGGTTAGTGTATGATATTAATGGGCTTCTTATTCCATTCAAGTCTCTTTCAAAATTTATGTGCATGAATATGTCGCATGTCATGCCAATAAAATGGGAATGAATAGAAGATTATCCTTTTGGAAGACAACCACAAACAGTTTTACACGCCAACAGAAAATAAACGATACACAAAAAGGTAATTCCCGCAGTGACAGTTTTTTCTTCTTCTTTCTTTTGTACATATGTATATTTATTTATATGACAAGACATGATAAATATTAAAGAAATTGAAAATAAAAATGGCAAAAATTGTATTTGCAGATATAAAAAAAGCGTTTGAGATATACGTGGTTATTGGATTGGGCAAAAGAAAAAATGGATGACAAAGAAATGGGGTTCTTTCAATATCGATAACTCACTTTGAAGTATGAGTATGTACATAAGTCTGTTTGTATGTAGTTGTTTTAAATATAATCAAATTATTTCACATTTAGAAGAAAGTTTTTTTATTGTAAAGGAATCTATGGCAAATCGAGGGATGCCTGTAGTTGGAAATTTCATGTTTTTAATGTTTAGTGAAAGAAGACATACTTTAACAATTGATAAAATTTTAGATGATTTGAAATTCTGTAACTACAGGGGTTTGACAAGTAAAAATTTAGCTTCTAACAAAAGCTCTACAAAACTGCTTGCGTTTGACATTACTCTTGGAACTTTTGCTAATAACATATACTTTGAAATTTAATAATTATGCAATTACATGTGACTGATAACGTGGTATTGAAGTTTCCTTCCAACCGTTAGAATATTCTCTAAGGGTAAAGGAATTGACACAAAAATAGTTTCTCGACTATTCCAATTTCTAGCACTTCCAAGGGCATTTTAGAAGGTAAAAGGTAATTGTCAACAAACTATATACTGCATTTTTAGTTCTTGTTTATGTTAAATGACTGAGCTTTCACTGCTTCAACGACGACAGTTGTATGAATTTTAATTATTAAATAATTTATTTTTTTTCCTCTTTTCCAAAAAGCTCGATACGGGAAGACTTGGAGTACTAAAATGTACCACAAACATTTTTTGTGGAAAATTGTACATAAAATTGGGCTACACATATCATATACCTGACATTCAGGGGTTTCATGTCTTCTCTTACCATAGTAAATAATTTCAACCCGTCTTTTATGTGCTCTGGAGACGATCAAATAAAAGCGTCAATCAGTGAATGAGTATTAGTGTCATGTAGTTGACAATTTTTCGGAGACGTTCAAATAAAATCGTCAAGCAGCAAATGGCTCTATGAAATCTTTGTATAAAAAAAGAAACAGTAAAAAAATTTTACACAGAGTTAAATGATAGCCTTTCTATCTCCCAATCTAATTATTCGTTTTCTGTGTGATATTGATACTAAATAATAACAAAACTTTTTGTAGATTTTTGATCATTTTGTTTTTTAAAAATTAAAAGAAATAAATATTTTTTCATCTGCGTACTTTCTCCAAATTATACAAAGCAAATGAAATTTTTTCATCAATCAGAGTAGGAGACGTTCAACTAATCAGCCGTCAAATAAAAGTATCAAACTTTTTTATTCTCATCAATCACTGACGAAAAAACACGACTACACACACACAAATATGTGATTGATGGTTTTATTTGATCGTCTACTGCACACATTCACTTGTTTTTGATCTCCTCAGGTAGAATCAGTTGTTATAACCTGACTTCAACACTTTTCGTAAGCAATTTTGAACAGAGTTTTCTTAGATTTTAAGTTCTTATAGATTAAGTAAAAATTCTGAATTTAAAATCAATCCTGTTCGATAATTAAGAAGTGCACTGAATATTATACAAATCGTTGGAAAACTATAACTTGCAGAATACTATATATTACCCGATAAAAGATTTCCGAGAACTACGAGTATTTCTTCTCGCTAATATTCTAAGCAGACAACGAGAAAATTGAGATTTGCAACGGATGCGTAATATTTAATTTGTCATTTTAAGAAAAAAAATTCATAGACAGCTGATTAGTTAAGAAGAGCTTTGCAGAATAATCAGATCGAGCTTAATGAGATGATTTTTTTTAGCAGGACCATATACTGAACAAACTTTGCACTATCGGTTCGATGGACTAGGAACAATTAATATGTGGAATGGGTTGTACGAGGACGGGCCCACGACCTTACATCTCAGAAGTAAAAACTAAAGTTTAAGCATTTAATTCAAGTGGTTTTATTTAAACTTTGCATGCACATTGTACTCATGCAAAGCTAAACGTGTTTGTGTTTAAATGTGGGCGTCACTATGCCCATAAAATATTCACCTCATGTCTCCTGTAGTTAAGCTTATCAGATGTTAATCTATAGTCTATGTATTTCTTATTAGCCCATTTCCTACGAAACTTTGCATGAAACTTTCGAGCATTCTTCTGACGATTTGTTACAGCAACATTGAAATGTATATAGACATCGCTGAACCAACAGCAAATAAATTTCTAATGAAAATAAACTTATGGAAATATGTCGAATAATAAATTTCTTAAATATTGAAATATATTTATAATCCATTATTCATTTATTAACATACAATCAAACAAAAATTATATAAAAGTTTTAGTCACGTTTAGCAAAATGGTCTTCTTTGTAAGAAAATTTAATGCAATTGGTTTAATGTCAAACATTATCCTGAGGCGAAATGTCAGCAATTGAAGGCAATAAATATGCCAGAAAATTTATTTATTTACATAGAAACTCATATGTTACAGGTGAGATTGTCATGATTGTTATGACAATTATTGTTTTGCTGCGGCATAAGACATTCCTTTCGTCGGATGGTAGAAGGGGAAATGTCAAAAAAAAAAATCATCTACAAGAGTTAAACTGCTGTGGCCATAAATACATCCCCTCAGGGAGTTTCAGCCATATTGAATGGCCAAAAAAAAGGGTTGCAGGTTTCAGTTGTAATCAATTCTAAAAGTAAAGTAATGCAAGATAAATAAAATATACACACTTGTATGTTTATTTATTACCTTTGGTAAATGAAGTATCATTCGATGCTTAAATGGCAAATAGGTTAACAACTGCAAGCATAAATTTCAGATACATTTAGGATTGGCGCTTCAATGGTTTGACTATGATGGCTCTTTTGTAATTTCTTAGCCTTAACATAATAAGTTCTGTGTTTAAATAATAAAGACGCACACTACTTACATATATTTACAGGAAACCATTCATCCTAATCTGTCCCCGGTCATGACTTTAAAAGTTGCTGCACAGATAGTGCTGTGTGAGCCTAATCCTACCTAATAATGATTTATCGCTTTCACGCCAAGTCATGGGCGCATAGTGGTAATACAAAATTATTCTAATCATTTCTATTTGAACTTAAGAGTTTTATTCTAATCCATGGATGATAAATTCTCTTCTTCAAGACTTCGTCTCCAGCTACCTCGTGCTCTGCCTCTTCTTCGCGTTCCTTGGGGATTCCAGTCGAAGGCTTCTCTACAGATATTATTGGCTGGTCTACGTAGCACATGTCCTATCCATATCCATTTCCTTTCACGAATTTCAGTACCAACAGGTTTTATATTTCTTATTCAGTATAACTCCGCATTTGTGAAAAATATAACGCAGGGATCTGTTGACAAAGGTTTGCAGCTTGTTGTTGATTTCAACAGACGTCAGCCAAGTTTCGCATCCATAAAGCAACACAGAGAGGACGTTGCTTTTGAAGAGATATAATTTCGTTTTGCTGCTGATTTGATTACTTCGCCAAATCTTATATAGGCCAGCAAATGCTGTTTTATCACTGTTAATTCTGTGTAGTATATCGACACGCGTACCTCCATCTGGTGTAATTTGGCTGCCTAGGTAGGTGAAGTTTGACACAGATTCATACAGAGTAAGCGGTTCTGTATGGCTATATTTATATTAAGCGATTTGGTCTTGTCGACATTGATCTTAAGGCCATATTTACTCGACATAGTACCGATGTCGTTTATTTTACTTTGAACATCAGATTGACGTTTAGATATTAAGACAACGTCATCAGCATATACTAGGTCGTTCATGTGTTTCATACGTAGTTGGTGCCACAATACTCCACGATGAGAGTTGTTGTCAATTGCTCTGACTAAAATTCCATCAATGATTATGAGGAACAGCAATGGTAATAAGACACATCCTTGTCTCACTTCAGATTTAACAAATATAGGAGGTGATAGTTTGTTGCCATATTTTACGCTGCATTCAAAACGCTGATAGTGTACCTTGATAAGGTTACAGATCTTGTCGGGAAAGCCTTTTCTTTCTGCGCATTGCTTCCCATATGCATTGGTGATTAATTAGATCAAAAGCCTTTTGATATATCAATGAAAACAAAGTAGAGCGATTCCTGCACATCGTTTATTTGTTTCGTGATTATTCTTAAAGTAGCAATATGGTCAATACATCATTTGAGGCTGCGAAATCCGGCTTTCTGTCGTCAAAGCGTATCATCAATTTTCTTTTTAATACGATTAAGTATGATTTTAAAAAAGATTTTAAGGCATTTGGACATAATCATGCCTCCTCTCCAATTATTGCAGTCGTTTAGTGCTCCTTTTTTAGGTATTTTTACTATGATTCCTTGCAGCCAGTCAGTGAGAAATGATTCTTAAATAGCTCGTGTAAAATTCGTTCAGACAGTTTAAAGTCCGCTTTAAAAAGTTCCACATGTACGTTGTCAATTCCAGCCACTCTGTCCCTTTTTATACCTAATCCCAGTAAAAAAAAAGACACTCCAAAATAGTCATGAAAATGTAGAGTTTGCGATCTGGAAGTAGTGCAAATTTCGATCTCATCTAATGATTTTTACATAGGGTTGTCATTGCAAGAAGTTCTCTTTTTCGATGCCTGGTCACCGAATTGGAAGCGATTTTTAAAAAAAAACTAACTTTTTTGTGTTCTATGATAATATTTTCATCTAGGAAAAATGGTTAATATGTAGTTACCTATTTTAACAATTAGTTAATTTTTATAGGAATTTAAACAAGAAACTGTATTTTCATGTAAATTTAAGCAAATAACTTTGAAGTTTTAGACCAAAATTAGTTCATAAATTTCTTCAAAAAAATCGATTTTTTAAAAATTCAGGTGATTAATTTCTAAAACTATAGAGGAATTACAAGGTTTTGTAGGACTAAAATAAACTTCTACTTGGTTTTATACTAACTATCGGCAAATTAAAAATGTCGATGTTTTGGAAGCAATGAAAATGTAGTTCCTTTAGAATGACTTCATGATTGAATGATTACAAGAAATTTGCCGAACAAAAGCGTAAAGTATTCGAAAGCGACATTTGATGCAGAACATACTCGTATTTCTGTAACCACATCCCATAAACATATTACTAGTGAACATACTTTTACATATATGTACATATACATATATATATATATACATATATATTTATATGTTTCAAGCCACCTTTAAAAGTATTACAATCTTTACTTATAACTGTGACGTTTAATTTTCTCATCCATTCGTCTAATATTATTTAAATATTTTATATAAAAAAAAACCAAAGTTACATATTCCTATTCAAAAATAACGTATTCCCGTAATGCACGACAAATAAAATCACATTAAGTATAGAAAGTTGTTGTTATTATTATTATTATGATTATTTTTATTGTTTCTTTTAATATTGTTCTTGTATGTACCATTTTAATGTTTTCGTTAAGCACCTGCTGACAATTCAAAGTGCTCTCAACATACAACTGATTCCGAGTCCTCCTTTTACTCATTCATACATTCACCACTCATTTTATCACTTGTTTTTATTATCTACTTGCAAAATTGTTTTGAACAGAGGGGTGACCCAGTCATTCACTCAGTCACTTACAATTGTTATTGAAAACCATTAAAAAAGCACGAATGTCCTTTTAGAGTTATCATGCTCAATTGCAGCATATGAAATACAATAACAATAAAAGAAATTGTTATAATTGCTAAAATGCATGACAAACGAAAGAAACCATCATCAATCTCCGCATATGTTGGAGATACATACACACATATGTGCGAGTATCTGTATCTGTGAACGTGCAAAATTAAATATTTATTTATTTGCTGCACCACAAATATTAAAAACTTGTAAAGTGACCGCAAATTTAAAATGACTTTTGTTGTTATATAAAATCGCTCTTAAGTTTTACATTTTTTGATAGTTTAATTTCTTTGGAAGAACAACTTAAGTTGCGCCTTTTGAATATCGATGTAGCGCCAGTACAGCCATATGTCAAATAGATTCGCGGGCACGATGGGTGGTGGACGCATTCACTTACATTGTGTGCAGCCAGTGGCAGGAATATAAGGCTTTATAAAGCATATTCAGCAGCAATTTCTAAATTTAAGCTCCATTTGAACTCCTAATTTGCCTTTCCGCTCCACTACAGCATATGTCTAGAATTTTTGCATGTATCTAGAACTTTCCAAAGCTCTGTTAGCAAAGCATAACAAATACATCATTTATATCGTGAAATAATTTCTATCATTAACTAGAGAAGACAGGTGGTGAAAGAAGAGATAGAGGAAAGCTTTATTCTTTTCAGACTCTGCTTTTCGCACGTTTTTAATAATGCAGAGTTGCAGCGCCTCTCTGATGTTAAATGGGGCGTAAAAATTTTTTTGAAACTGTGTCTTGTAGCCATTTTATTGATTATTTTACTTCGCCGATGATTTTGCTACACAACGAAGGAGGGCGCTCTGATGTTACATTAGGACTAGTATCTGCTGAAGTCGGTATAGTTCAGTGACCTTCATCACTTGAACCTTCATCACTTGAACTTTCCTACAACAACTGACACAAAGGGACACTAATGCACATCAGAAAAGTGCGTGATGTTGTTATTTAATGACTGTCGGATACAGGGATTGAACCCAGGACCTTCGGTTTTGTAGTCAACGTGCTAACTACTTCAGCCAACGCCACCCTCAAATTTATGTTATGAAATAACTTTTGTCGCGACATACGTACTTGTACATATTTTATGGTAATAATGTATGAAAATAAAAGCTTTTAAAATTGATTTCAGTAGAGGAGGTACGTCCAAGCCATATGCACAATGTGCAAACTTTTGCAAAAGAGCTTTTGTGCTTTCAAACTGACGAGAGTACAATAGCCACAACAACAACACACCAGACAACAATGCTTGCTCTTACTTTGCATAGAACAAGAACAAATTTAAGAGCTTTCAAAGCTGTTTACCTCAAATCAGAGCTGGCCATTCGTTTATATAAGAATCCGATTGAAGTTCGGCACTCTGGTGCTACTTTGGGCAGCTCAGCCTCAAATGCAAATATCAGTTTATGTATGTGTGTTTGGACGTAGCTGCAGTAGAGCAACCTCACTCGTAATTCTGAATCAAATCTGATAAGCTATGAGAGAGTGGCTCGGTAGTTACAGATGTGTCAAAAATGGCGATAGGATCGGATGCTATTCTACAAGTATATATCTTTGGTACAGACATTCGAAATTCTTTGAGACTACCGGATGAATGAAGCCTTTTCCAAGCTACGGAGCTTTTACACAGCAATGTAGCTGAAGGCGAGGAGTTAACTTTTTACGTAGATAGGCAGGCGGCAATAAAATTTTTTAAAAGAACATAAAGTCAAAATGAAACTAGTGAGTAACTGTAGGAGAGACCTCAACTTTCGTTATGGGCAAATATAGTTTGAGACGATGTTGGGTTCCTGGTCACTATAATATTGGAAATAAGACTGCCGATGAGGTGGCAGGAATAGGAATGGAGTTAGATGATAAAATGTGTGACAGATCCATTAAATTACCGATGGGTCATTACTTAGAACTCAGTAATTGGACGTTGAACAGTGGGAGCAGAGGAATTGTAGACGGCTGAATTAAGCCTATGTGATTCACTATTCAACACAATCGTACGAATTTTGGGAAAATACATCCTTGGTCTGATGGAGTTTATGAAAATTCTCTAAATATAACTAGAATGCATAGGATCATAGCTGTATTTTTCCAAAAGTTTTATGATTTTGTAGGATAGTGATTTTTAGCTTTTAGAAAGTTCCTAACTGCTACTGGATATGAAGAAGAAGGTGCCAGGAATTTTGGTAGGAGTGACTAATCACTGACCGGGTAAAGCGGGGACCAGCATTTGGGTAACTGGGTATAGGAGTATGAAGAGGAACCAAAAACCACCGACCGTATTATCTATTCTTACTCGAGGTTTGCAAAGCGATAGGCTTGGGTGTCTCAGCAGACATTTTCTTGAGAGCATTAGTGATATCGAGAAGTGCAAACTGGAATATGTCATAAGCTTCGTCATAGGAACTGAGTGGCTTAAAGGCAGGCAATGGGGATTTCGCAGGGTAAAATGGGTATTAAATATACTGACGATTAAAAATAGGAAGGCACCACAATGGACCCGACTGGGCCTCCAAGGAGATGTGTGTTATAACACTGCCCTTCCTAAAATCGAAAGAGCATCATGATTTTTACGTACTAACGGACGACCGACAGATATGCTAGCAGCTTTGATGTTCCGCATCATATATTCTGCCGCAGATATATATAACTCTTTGGGAACCAAAAATCGTAATATTTATCGATTTTGTATACGTTTACGGCAACGTTAATGTAATTCTGTAAATTCCTTTTTACGATAGTGTGTCTGTCTGTGTTTTAATCACCATTTTTGCCACACCAAAATAAGCCCAAATAAGCGTACAGCACAAAGAAAAACTAAATGAATTTGAGCATGTCATTTTACATTTTTACTTCAACCGTAACTGAATATCGTTAAAATATGTTACTGGGTAGCAAAGGCGATAAAAGCTCGTTTCATTTAGTTTAGCGATGCGATTATCGTAATAAAATCCAAGTGCGATATTTTCCTCTGGCCGCACTCTAAGTATGCGTGTTGGTGATTTAATGTTCAATAATGTCATTTTTGGTTGCGAAATTTAATCACAAGATTCCTAATAGCCGCATCAGAAGCTCGTACAAACTGACCATAAAATGGAAGACGTGCACGATGCACTTTCTTAACCGAGCATGAATTTTGATAATAAAATTTAATAATCTGCAAGCGTTGTTCATTTGTAAGTGAATTCATGGCTAATTTATAGACCAAACTGTACATGTTTAACAGAAACATGATACAAAAAGACAGCTGAGTTGCCAAAAACAGTTTTGCCCTTTACATACATATTTGCCTCATCTGGTTGTACTGTAAGTTATCTTAAAAACAAATTTTATTATGCACAATTCTTGTCTACCATAGACTACAGTAGGGTGCTAAAGTAACAGTGAGATCAAGTGTATTTAAAGAAAAGAACATCCCTCAGAATCAAGCATCAAGTTAACTCATATCTACACTGGCATTAAAAGGCATCATCATTCCCTGTGGAGTAATTTGTTAAAAATCGAAGTTCATAAACTTTTTGTGCCACACAAAATTAAAGGCATAAACACACATGAATGCTTATACCCCTGTTTAATAAGTGTAGGTGAGCCACACATTGAACTATTGTATTCAATTGAATACAATTTTCAACCCCTTTAATTGGCAAAAATTCTCATTGAAATCAACACTCACACGCCATACACACACACAACCATATACTCGTGCACTGCTCAATCATTGGGCTGCTTTTAGTGTTATCGTAAGTGTGTGTGTTCGGATTGCCAGGATAAAGATCAGAAATCAAACTCTTGTGGTGTTTTACCAGAAAATTGAGCAGTTAAGTAAATAGTTGTTGTATAATTTAATGTTGTTGTTATTAAAAACTTGTGTGTGAGTGGGCCTGTGTAGAGAGAGTCCTTTGCCATTGAGTCCCTGCCGTTTGGGTGTTAAGAGCCGCATATGCCTTTCTAAACATTTTTAGTTTATTTTGTTGTTGTTGCTGTTAAACTATTATTTGCTTTGCTCATTATTATTGTTTTTATTATTAAACATTTTGTGGTATTGGTTTGTTTGTGTGTTCACTTGGAAAGGATTCTATTGTTTCTGTTTATTGTTAAGTTTTTCATTAACTCGGCTGGCTGACTGGCTGGTTTCAATTGTTTAAAACATTACGCTATTGTTGTTATTGTTTCGGCGAGTGTAAATATTTACATTAATAATTTTTAATAACAAATTCCCAAATTTTCTTTTTACGATAACAATTATGATTAAGCTTTTAGTAAAATAAATTTATTGCTGGTTGCCTGCATTTAAGGCTTGTTAATTAGTTGATTCAAAGTGTTTATTGAAATTGGTTAACTTGGAAAGTATTCAAAAGATCCCAAGAGAATTGAAAAGTTTTTGTTTGCTGTTTTACATTGGAGGGCGTGCTATCTGGATGCTGTTCTATATCTTAAAATTATTCCAATATTGAATAAAGAAGTAGCAGCATTGGCTTAGTTTTCAAAATTAGAGCAGTTGTTCTTTGCCCCAGACAAAAACAAATACTCCTACATACATGGGCGTTTTGAAAGTTTAACTCTGGGTCTTGTTGAGATACCCACCATTTTACAAACTGTAGTGTATGAATCGCCATCAGATTACGGGAAAATCTTGCATTTCTGGTGTGGAATGTGTTCAGCACTTTTATGTTATATTAAAGTAATCCACCTATTTAATACCAGAGGAGCTGGATTAACAAAACGCACAAAAGCATTCCTAGAAAATAGAACACACAAACATGTGCATGCTTCTAGTAATATGTATATCCTACTTTTTTCTAGAAAACAAAACGGAGGCCGATGTTGTTTTTGCTTTACTTCGCCGAAGGTTCCTTGTTACAAATATCCAGGAAGGAGGGGTGTGTGATATGCATTAGCACATTAATGAGTATCATAAAACTCTATAGTGCCGATAGGACTGGGTTATGACCAGGTATTGAACTCGAACTCTCATCGGCCGTCATTTGATTTTTAGTCCGCATACTAACCCCTACTTTTTAATTTAATATTTAATACGTATTTAGCTAATTTTTATTCAAATTTAAGTTGTATTTAAATACCACTTGAGGGTGAAGTTGGCTGAAGTAGATAGCACGTTGACTACGAAAAGGAAGGTTATGTGTTCAAACCCTTTCTCCGACAATAATTAAAATAACAACATCACGCATTTTTCTGATGTACATTAGTGTGCTTTGTATCAGTTTTTGTGGGAAAAGTTCTAGTGATGCAGGCATAAGGCATTGGGTACTAAAACTACACCGGCTTCAGCGGATGCTAATCCTAATATAATATCAGAGCACCCTCCTTCGTCGGTATTGTGTAGCAGAATCATTGACGAAGTAAAATAACCACTAAAATGGCTACTAAACACAACTTCAAAATTTAATACGCCTCATTGACACCAGAGGCGCTGCAACACTGCATTATTAAAAACGTGCAATAAAGCAGATTTGTAAAAAAAAGAATGAAGCTTTCCTGTATCTCTTCCTTCACCACCTTCCCTATCACCCGCTCTCACTATCTTCTTTTCACCACACCTGTACCACAGATGTATCATTGTATTGGACCCAATTAGGTTAGCAGCCTGCTAACCTAATCTAAATACGACTTCATTTTTTCAGTAAGTAATTAAATTTCTTATTAAATTACGCTGAAAGTAAGGCAACACTGCAAAGTGTGCCTGTATTATGGAAGACTTTTCAAAACACAGCTGTCTAACATATACTACGTTTATACGCAGGGCTTATTTGCAAATAAAACAGTAAATTGTTGCCATATTGTTGATTTTATTGCGACTTACTAATTCAGAAAACTATTCACGATTAACTCACTATTTGCAAATAAAATGCTTGAGGTTGCCACGCTTACAAATGTTTGATAACAAAAAACAATAAATGGATAAATATTGCAACAAAAAACATTGATAGAAGCAAATAATGACGATTAAAACAAACAATTATTTGATATTTTGTACATTTACACTAGTTTTTTGTCAACATAAGTAAGTTTTCTGTAGAAGTGCTACCAAGTTTGTGTACTTTTGTTATGCCGTATAAACAGTGAGTTAATTTATTTGCAAATTTTATTTGCAAATAGTGCGCGTATAAACGTAGTAATACATATGAAAATTAGGTTATAAGATGCAAAAACTTAAAATTGCATAAAAAACACATTTTATGAAACCAAAGGAGCATCAGAATGCATTTTTCTATTTATTTATTCCATGATATGAAACTACGTATTGTATTTGTTTTATATTTATGAAAACTATATGAAATTATTTTTAATACGACCACATGATGCTCATGTATTTATTTTCAATAAACACACACACGCACAAAAACATATGGTACGCTCATAAAACTTAAATAATATTTAAATACACAAGGTTGGGCATTTAAGTATTATTTGAATGTGTACTGAAAAACACGATTTCGTATTTAAATAGAACTTAAACTTAATTATAGTTTGATTATCAAGTCAAAAATTGGCCCTTACTCCTTCAGCCATCCTCATCAGTTCTAATATAACCAACTGATTTCCATACTTTTAAGATGGATTCTTCCACCCGTTCTTAGCAACGAAAAATTTTAAATTGTCTATGCCAATAATATTCTAAACTAATTTCAAAAGCACTCGAAATACGAAACGCCTAATTTTGAAACAATTTTAAAACCGAAGATGGTCATCTTCTTCTGCAAATTAAAATCAAAAATAGCAATTATTTTCACATTTATATGATTTGACATTTGGTTTGACATTTTACCACACCCTACATAAATCTGTTGCAAGAACTACAGCAACTTCAATGTTGAAAGATGAGAAAACCACAAATCGTATTTCACCATGATTCATATTTCAAGACTGTTAATAAAACAAAAAACAACAACAACAATAAAATTGAATACAGCTTCGTATTACAAAAAAAAAGACTATTAAGTGGCAGCAAATAAAATGAAATAAAATTTATTCTTCATCATCACTTAAATAAAAATCAGAGTTCTATTACAAGAAAAGATGTCAGTTGTGTAAATAAGAAATTTCATAGTGAGCAAAGTCGAATTGCAAAGGTGCTATAAAGGTATATAATACAGTATATATGTATATGTATGTATCATAATCAAGGAGATAATAATTTTTATAACCATATGACTTATAACTTTATGTTTTTCTTCCCAGGGTTTAGGTAATTTTTTTTTATTATGAATCGAATATTTCGTCGGTTGGTTTCTGGTCTGCGGCACAGTATATTCAAAATACATTATGTCTTCAGCAAACCAGAAACCAACCGATGATTTGTAGAAGAGAGATTTTAAAGTCAAACAAAGCATAGATAGTTTAGGGTACTTATAGACTATGCAATATTATTGAGTACTTTATTATTATTGTCGTTTTCGTCCACACTATTCAATAAATTGCACAATATTAAAAAATATCTATCTTGCAATATTTCTCACAATATACATACATACAAGATAAATAAAAAATCCTAAGCAAATGAATTTATTTTTGATAAAGTTTTTAAAAAATAGAAAAATAATAAAATTAGTGAAGTACCTGGAATTCATTTTTGTACAATATTGTCAACCCATTACAAAATATTTTTTATTGCGCAATATATTGTGCTATATTGCAGTATTTTAAAAAATTTATTATTTAAAATTTATTTTAATTGAAATTTATATATACACATTTTGAATAGTCACAAACCTCTTACCTTATGCACACACTTTCGAAAACCATTTGAGAATTCATGAATGATATTTTTGAGAATCACAAAAGAATAAAATGAGCGTAATTGGCTTAGAAACTTATACAAAAACCAGCAAATAATTTTTTATCGATATGAATATAATAATATATGTGAAATTCTATTGTACAATCTCAATAATTGCACAATAATATTGCAAGTCATAAGCGCCTCAACACACGAATTCAAACGAAGCACAACTAATACTTCGTATGTACTTAGGCTACATAAATCAATACAGAAGTTAGGCTACATACAGTGCACTCACGATAACGTTAACTAGCTAAAACAGCTGACGAATTTTTAACCTTAGCAATTGAAAAAAATGACAGCACAGATTTCTTCACTGATTTTTCTTTTTTTTAATTACACTCCTATTTATAAAAATGAAGTGATATTTGTGATAAATTCAATTGTTGTATGTTAAATTAGTTTTAAGCCGATTTTCACTCACTCACTGAAATAAACTCATAAGTAATAAACTTAATTGGTCTTATTTCTGAACTTATTGAAATATATGGAGATAATCGCACAAAATTAAACGGCATTAGTTGAGAAGCAAGGCCATTTTGTCTAATTACTCATAACTTGGTTGCAGTGAGCCGACGAAAATCAGGACAAAAACAAAACAAAAATTTTATTTTTCTCTCAAGAGTTAAGAATACAAGATATTTGTATAAAATTTGTAGATAATATCAATAACGATATGAGGATTAATTCAACGTTATTAAATCAAAAATCTAATTTTTAAAGTTATGACGTTGTTGCAGTAAACGAGCGATATGTAAATGAGCGATATGTAAATTAATAGCCTTCACAAATTTAATTTGTTAACTTTATATTCCTTGTTTTTAAAATTTTACATTAGATCTACAAATTTCGTCATTTGAGTTACATATCGAGGCTTTGCTGCAAAGAATCATAACTCAAAGAATACGATTTCTTACTCAGGTTAGGTTAGGTTAGCAGGCTGCTGATAAGGAAGGGCAAAGTTTAGAGTCCAGATCACTTTGGTCCAATACAATGATCCCTTTGTGCTAACTGTGAGTTGAAGATAAGATAGTGAGAGGTGGTGATAGGGAAAGGATAGTGATAGCGAAGACAGGTGGTGAAGGAAGAGACAGAGGAAAACTTTATTACTTTAAAACTCTGCTTTTTGCAACTTTTTAATAATGCAGTGTTGTAGCGCCTCTGGTGTCAATGGGGCGTACTAAATATTTATTAAAATTAAATTTAGTAGCCATTTTATTGATCATTTTAATTCGCCGATGATTCTGCTACACAATACCAACGAAGGAGGGCAATTTGATGTTACATTAGGATTAGCCGGTGTAGTTTAGTGACCGGTGTCTATGTCTTCATCACTAAAAGTTTTCCTACAACAACTGGTACACTAATGCACATCAGAAAAATGAGTTGTATTGTTATTTAATGACTGTCGGTGACCGGGATCGAGCCCAGGACCTTCGGTTTTGTAGTCAACGTGGTAACTACTTCAGCCAACACCATCCTCGATTTCTTACTTAATATTATAGAATTAATTGCAAAATAGTTGTTTATATTCCTCTAGAAAGAATATATATATAAGTTCCCGTAGTTCCTACAAGGAACATAGGGCCATAACAAATTTGTTCTATTCATATTTGTCCGATCCGATGGTTAGCCGCTTCAATTTCGATTTGGCGGAGCCAGGTGTATGATGGTCTTACTTTTCTGCGACTTCTTTGTGGATTCCATTCGATAGCTTGCCGTGTAACGTCTTGAACGGGTAGGGTATGTCCTAGCCAACGCTATTTTGTTTTCCGAATCTCGACATGCACGGGAATTTGAGAGGTTTGGACCCATAATCTTTCAATGGTTGTCGTAACTGGCCAGCGGTTTGTGAAGACCTGTAGCCAGTTAATATTCTTCTTCGCTGCATTCCACGATTCACATCCATATAGAAGAGCTGATTTTATGCAGGTGTGAAATATTTTTAGTTCGTTTCTTTTCGAAATATGTGCTGATCACCATATGGGGTTAAGAATACCAAACGAGTGCTTACCAGCTTTTATTCGATTTCTAGAAAGAATAATTAAGTATATATTATTTTACCATTAAGTTGTTAGTAAATTGATAAATGTAATCCCTATGACTCTCTTGCAGCAAAGGCTTCATATGTTCTAGTTATATTCAACACATAACCATCACTATAAAAATCTACCTGATGTAGGGCACAATTAAATATTAAACGACAAAAAAGAAAGCACAACATGAACTGATTGTTCGCAATGCGCAAATGTGATTTATTTTTTTGTTGTATGTATTTATGTATAGTCGTATATCTGTACAAATGTCAGCATCAATTGAGAATCATACAATAGTGCCGAATAAAAGTTAGTTAGAGCGAAAGAGAAAGGGCAGCAGAGAAAAATTAACCATAATACAAAAGAAAAAATAAAAGGGAATTTCATTTATATGGAGATTTTAGAAAAACAGGCCAGGCCGGTGCCCTTTATCATTTGTTTTTCTTTTTGCAACATAAAACAAATTAACAGCTTAAATGATGAAAAAGTAACAAATGATACAAGCTGGAAATGTGCGCAGCGTTCACTATTCAAGACCAATGACTCAAAGTACAGAGACTGTAAATGAAAGTTGAGACGTGCTCGACCTCAGAAGTTGAGACGACTGGATGTATGGGTTTGAATAAATCTACGAGTAGAAATGAATTAGTAAGTTTTAGTATGTACGAGTGTGTTTGTATGGCTGTGTGTATGAACTTTTCTATTCTTAAGAATAATATAATAGTGGATAAAATTATGTATCCAACAGTATTCCTTTGCAACAGATGTTTAAAGAATGGAATCATTTAATATATGTGAGAGAAAAGGGACCTAGTGTGTGAAAATGAAGTTGTGAGAAAAGCGCATTTAAAAAGTAAAATTTTAATGTTTTTCTCATTTTGATAGATTTTGACACACACCCGTTTTTTGAAACACTAGTTCCTTTATCTCGGAAAAGGTCACATATATATTCTCCATAATATTTAACCTATTTTTTCCAGGTGTGACAAGGGTTAAATATTTTACAAAGCTGAAAATACTACCAAAATTCATTATATTTTAAACACAATCATGTGGACTTAGCTACTCTGTGTTGAAGGACCCAATTTCTCTGCTATAACGGCTATAAAGAAGAGAGTTAATGTTTTGCCATTTTGAAGGTAGCCAATGTGGATTATACACTAAGAGGAAAACTACGATCTAAACTTAAGAACGAAATTCTTGAATTTAGATTGCAGAAATCTTTCAATCTTGAAATTTGGTCAGTAAGATTGACGTTCTCAAACTTGAGCATAACTTCTTAATTTACAAAATGAATTCTTAAACTCAAGAACGCATTCTTAAAATAAAGACCGTAATCTAAATGTTTAAGATTATATTCTTAAATTTTTAAGAATATGATCTGAATTTAAGATTTTTATTAAGAACAAAATTTTGAATTCGATCTTAAAATGGGATTTTAATCAAGATTACTATCTTAAATGCATTCTAAAAAAAATCAGATTTTATTCTTGAATCAAGTATTTTTACATTTAACGGACCATTAAGATTGAAATGGTTTGATTTTGAGAGTAAAGTCTTGATTTTAGCACGATTTTCCCCTTAGTGTACCGTTTGCATCCCAAAAAAAGATTGCCATAACTTTATTGGCTGACAAGCCTCCTTTGGCACCGATTCAACCCCAGGAAACAAACTGTTTTCACTGCCATTTGTTCCCTGGTTTGATGTTGTGGAGTCACGTTTCTTTCGTCATAGTTATGCAGTTTAACTCCAGCGAATAAACATATATCTAAAGATTTTAACAGATATTTAAATTTTTTACAGGTATAACAGATTTTTTAAGATTATCATGAAGAACAACTAGTTTTTCTTTCTGCGCTATTTACTCCCTTAGCTGTAGTTTTCGAGTTGTCTCGAAACATTTCTTGTCATCCTGAAGTGCTTACTCTTGGACACTCTAGGTCTGGCTTATGGTTACTGCAATGAAGAGAGGCACTTTATTTACTGAGGGAGAGAAAGATTTTCGTTTAAAAAATATATTTCCTAGTTTGTAGATGAGGATGGCGTTGGCTGAAGTAGTTAGCACGTTGACTACGAAAGCGTAGGTCCTGGGTTCGAGCCCGGTCTCCGACAGTCATTAAATAACAACACCACGCATTTTTTCTGCTGTGCATTAGTGTCCCTTTGTATCAATTGTTGTTGGAAAAGTTCTAGTGATGAAGACATAGACAGACACTGGTCTCTAAACAACACCCGCTTCAGCGGGTGCTAATCCTAATGTAACATCAAACGGCCCTCCTTCATCGGTGTTGTGTAGCAAAATAATTGGCGGTGTAATATAGCCAATAAAATAGCTACTAAATATAGCTTCAAAATTTAATACGCCTTATTTGACACCAGAGGCTACCGACAGGTAGCACAAAGGGATCATTGTATTGGACCCAAGTTAGCTGGACTCTAAATTTCACACTTCTTTACCAGAAGCCTGCTAACCTAACCTAGAATAGAAAAGAATAGTGGGAAGATCTGGTCCAAAGACCGGCACTGCAACACCTAATAGATATTCTGTACCATAGATCTATGAATTAAATTAATTCAATCTCTCTATGACCCTCCGTATGAAGGTCAGTACAGATATTGGAGAAACCCGCCTAATATCATCTCAGCACAGAAACTCAGAATAAAAAACACGCCTTCTACTGTCACACAATACGATACACTCACAAAGAATGTGTGTCGTCGTCTCGTCATCTTCCAAACACAAGCGACACAATGGTGAACGAACTTGGTTACTTTTCCACAGAGGATAGTTCAGTCCAAAGTGATCAGACAGAAAACCAGTAACAAGCCGTACATTATTCCTGTTGAAGTTCAGGATGCCATTATATGTAAATGGCTGCATCAAAGCTTTGGCCTGTCTTAAACTAGAAGAAGACAGCCACATCTCCTTAGCGGCCGAAGTGACATCTTCTCTGATCACAGACATTATAGTCTACCAACTTACCCCAACAAACCGCTCTTGGCCCATAAAAGAAGCAGAAGAGGCCCTCTTGGCCAGTTCATCCGCTTCTTCATTCCCTGGATGACCGCTGTGGCCAGGTATCCAATAAATGGAAACCTTTTTCCATATGGATAGCTTTTGTAATGAGTCAAAGCACTCTAAAACTATACTGGAACGGAATTCCCATGAAAGGAGAGACTTCAGAGATGCCTGACTATCGGAAAAGATAGCTATATGCGCACCTCTAATGCCCCTATTTAACTGTATTTCTGCCTGAAATACAGTAGGCCATTTGCCCAAGGGTAAAGAGGTTTTTACGTTGCACCCAAAAACTCCAGCACCAACTCCATCCTCCGTTTTGGATTCATCCGTATACCAAAATAAACTTCTGGAATCCACAACGGGACCGTTTTCGTCCCATGCTGCCCTGGGTAGAATTGTGACATTAAAACTCCTAGCGAACCTCAGTTCACAGTTTATCCTATCACTAGGCATTCCTAGCAGTCCTAAGCTGGGAATTGTACGCAGGACCGACGAGTGCCCGTTGCCAACACAACGAGCAGATGTCCCGAGACCCATCCCATAAGCAGCCATTGCCTAACCTAACGTACTTCGTAGATTTTTCTATAATATTTCCAAATTTCGTCCTAACAACGCTGATAATAACAACAGTGGATTACTAAATTGCCGTACATCCTAGTGAAGCACATATATCAAATAATTATGAGAACTCACTCTTTTACAACTCTGTCTATTTGAAAAATAAATCTTTAATGTCTGGCCATATACAAAAACTGCTAAATGTTTTTCTCCAGTGAAACTCTGTCATTAACAAATAGACAGACAAGTGATTCAAATCAACGTTTAGTTTTTCCAAGAGTGTGTTTGCATGTCTGTTCACGTTAATAATGTAAAGAGTAGAGGTCACATTTGTTTAGCGTATGAACTGTATTTGCACTTACATACATACATACCTACATACATAAACAATAACTTGGTTTTGCTACGTTCTATAATGGCTGACACAATCTCTCAGTCACTCTAGTTGATAGAATTAACAGAAGGCTCGACTGGCCGGCCATTCGTTGTGTTTCCTAAGTGATTCCCCAAGGAAATGCAAAATGTTATTTTCACTATTTAGCTCACTCACAAAATTTCCTTCTTTAGGCTGCTAGAGCTTTGGCTGGTGGGCATATTTGAATGGCTCTTACAATCATTGTCATACTCGTACATTAGGAAGCTAATAAACAGGTTCACAATAAACTCCAAGTCCCATATATCTTGTGGTACTTTGGAGACGATTTTATTTGTTAATTTTTGTTTGGTTTTTGCCTTGTCTACTCATGTTTTATTGTTGTTTTTGAGAGTGTTTGTTCGTTATGGCTGCAGTTCAAATGCCATGATGTTTTATTTGTTGTTCCTTGGGAGGTTTATGATATTTACGTGATTTACGGTAATAATTTATTATATAAAATTTCTTGGGAATATAAACCAGGTGAAATGGTATCTTAGATTGTTGCAGATATAAAACAAAAAAGTTTTCTTTTTAGGTTTAATTATATTAAAAATGGATACCTTAGTTAATGACTCTATTATTTATTTGTTTTCTTAAGAAAGTTCTGGTATAAGTACATTTAGATTTGGGTTGTGCTGAATTTGTACTATCAGAACAGTTAATTGGGTTGAATTTTGTCATAACAAAACATTCGAAATAAGGACAGCAGTACGAGCTCCTAGGATGAGGAAGAAAATGAATTCAGTAGTACCTTCTTCTTAATAGGCATTATTTTGAGGTCGGTTAACTATTAGGACCTCATCGGATTCATACACGAAGAGAAAAAGTGAATTTACCTAATTCTAAAATGGCCTTCTTCGATGTAAAAATGTATCAACAAACGTATGCATGAATGTGATTTCAATACATTCTCAGAAATTGTAAACATAATAAATGACAACTGAGCCTTATCATAGTCATCACTTTTATTGCTGCATTTATTTACAAACAAAATTTTTCTTTGTGTAGACAAGAGCAGTCTTAATTGAATGAGAAAATAAAGGGTACTGCAATGGATCATTTAGGATTTATTACCACTAACTACTGCACTTATTTGCAGAAATATCAGGTGAACCATATTGAACTAATTAAAAATATCTTATTTATAACACTATTCAAGAAATGAAGACTTTTGGATAAATACACGATGTCAGTTTGTGACCAACTTTTTTTATGGGTCTTCAAAGATTTCGAAAATCAGTTCGCCCTCAGAAAATGGTATCATCAGTTTTTGGCCAACAGCTAATTCAGACTTGGTTATAGATCTAACCTACATATGGCAATAATGTAGCTAAGAGTCCTGCAAACAAATCTTGTTAGCATTTTATGCCAAAAAAAACTACAAATTATTTTTTGTTTACTTTTTTTTCAGAATAACTTACAGGGACTATTAATTTTTTCCCAACAATATTTGCTTGTTACGGTTAAACTGGACAAATTTTCAAATTCCATTTTGGATATTTCTTTTCCACATTCCCTTTTGATAAACGTTTTTAAAAAGAAGCATTATCCATTGACTTTTTCTCTCTAAGATTTTTCTTGGGGTACAAAGAGTAGTCAAAAAAGAATGAATGGGTTTTTATCATGCGATTGCAGTAACTATTCATTTTTTCTTTACAGCTTTTCCTATTTCGATGTCACGTGCGACAATGAAAAAATGAATTTAATATACTGAACTTAAGCCTGATTAAAAAAATTTAAATTAAAATCGAAGCAAGATGGGATATTATTACAAAGCCACAAATTAAAAAACGTATTTTTGTTAAGTTTATTGTTATTATGTTTAAATAAATATGTACTTCGAATGCTTTTCTTAATTTGAAAACATTTTTACTAAGCTTGTTTAATAAAAATTTCGTGAACAAATTGTCACGTGCGACTGTGACTAAATTGAATTTAAAATATAGATAAATCTTTTTGGGTAAAATTAAAACCCTTTTAAAGAGATATCATTGCACTCTGCAGGATCATTATTAGTTCTGAAAATCGTACTATTTCAAATCGAATCGATTTATAGAACAGAGTCATATATATCTGATTGTCTGGAAGGAATAATAAGCTGTGTGTTTTTAGTATTTTAAGTTAGCGTGTACATTTGTTATTGATTACAAAGTTTAGTTGTTTTTGATTATAACGATCTAATCAGTTAGCCGCTCTTCCAGAAATTTGCACGATGTGCTACAGCATGCCTGTAAGGTATCTCTAGCTTTATTTCTTATACGATATATTAAGCAGATATAGTAGCTTCCATACAAAGTACATACTTGTAATCCAGAAGAGCAGAATAAATGCAGCATTTTTACCAGAAAAGAAAACGCTATTAATAGTAATGGGCTAACGAAAATACAGGGTTTTAGGTAGTCTTACGAGCATTAACAATTTTACGAGGAACATTTTCATGAAATATCTTAACCCCTATATCTCTTGTCCATATGGGTAATTCCTCCTTTCGAAAAATGGATCAAAGAAATCTTTGTCATAAAATTTAATTATAACTCCTTCAATACATTAAAGCTCAAAGTACAACTTAAGCACTAGATACAAGTCGAAAGTTAAATTAAACCAATTAGGCAAGTAAGCAAATAAGAAACTTTTGTCTTGGAATGCCAACACCGGCGAAGTCTGTCATACGCTTAATGATTCTTAAAATATCTTTTGTTATAGATTTTTCTTAATATGCCTATCTTATGTTGGTTCATTTCAAAATAAAATCATTTTCTATGAATATTTTTGCAATAAGTATATGTAAAAACATATGTACAATTCTTTTATGAAGTTACAGCAAATATTTAAAAACACTTCAAACATTTAGCATTATATTAACAAAAAAAAAAGTCACTTAATTTTATGCATCTATTTTCTCTACTTCGTTTTTCAATTAAAAACTATAATAAATCAAACATGGAAATATTATTTTGTTTCATTTAAATAAATCAATAAGACCAGACAAAAGTCAACAAATTAAAATCACAAAAGAGATCTAAATAAAACTACAGATGTTTTCTATCATAAATTAATGGCATCAATAAAACACTTAAGATGCAATTGTAAAATTCAAAATCCAACCAAACGTCTCTCTCCTTTGGCCACACACACACACACACACATACGACAACGACAACCATAATTTTAATTTGTGTGAAAAAAAGGAGTGTGGAGGAAGAAAAGGAATGAAATTTTAGTGTTGTTAGAAGATTTATTGATGTCTTGAGGATTTCTTCAATTTTTTTTTTCATTATTGCCTTTTGCTTTTACTTGGAATTGAATTGATAGAATATCTAAGTATCTAATGAAAATATGCATTTATTTATGTGTTTGTTTGTAGGTGCGTGCGATTGATTCAAAGTATTTGTGTAGACACTTTGCAATAACAAAAAAATTGCAAGTAGCAACAATTTCTCGAACCAACAATGCAAGTGACAGTGAAGTAAAAAAGTTAAACTTACAAAAAAAAAAATAATAGTGAATCAAACTTGGGCTGCAAAAAATTAGATTAGGTTGAAACGGCAGTCCACATATAAAATAACACCAGTCGTAGGCCTTTTATGCCATTATGATGTCACGAGTATCCTAGTATCCCTAATTTATTATTAGGGATACTAGCAGCCACTCAGATTCCTTTCATGCAAGTGACTGTGAAGTAAAAAAGTTAAACTTAAACGGAAAAGAAATTAAATTAGGTTGAAACATTAGTCTACATAAAAAATCACAACAGCCTTAGGATTTTTATACAATTATGACGCCCAGAGTGGCATAAATTATGTATACTGAAGTCCACTCAGCACCTTTCACCAAATATAACAGTTTAGTTAGCCTAACTTATTTGAAACCTTTCAGCTCTTGAAAGAAGCAAATTAATTGATTTGCTTAATGGAAGTGTTGAATACTTTTGTTACCAATTGTAGTGCATTATTTAAGATTAAGGATGCCATATTGGTGTGTTTTATTAAATTGTCCACCTTTCTCAGCGATTGGCTTTACGGTAAATTAATAATTGTTTATTTTTTAAAACCAATTCTCGTCTGCTAATTCATAGGATATTTATTGCTTGTTAAACAGCTGATGTCAATAGCTCACCTTCGCTTTAAAAGATAGACATCTGTGTTAATGAGGTGTATTACTGCATGGCGATACAGAAAATGCAGCATTTCTAAATTAACTTTTTTGTCTTCTTAAGAAAATCATATTAAAATTTATTTACTTGCTTAATGGTAGTGTTGAATACGTTTGCTACCAATTGTATTGCATTATGATATTTGCGTGATTTGCTGAATTCTCTAGCATTTTCAATGGCAAAGGTGGTAAATTAATAATTGTGTATGTTTTGAAACCGAATCTCGTTTTCTATATCTTAGAAAAGTGCTTGTTAAATAGCTGATTTTCATAACTCATGTTCGCTTTAGACTGCTTATTCTTAAGAAAGGCACTTCTAACAAAAAGGGAATTGAAAATACTGAACTGAAAGGCCAGAAAAAAAATTTCCTTGTGCTCTAAGCACATAGACCACCGCAGGCTACATGGCTAAATGACTACAAGTGGCACTGGCAACAAATGCTTAAGTATTTTCAAAACGGCAGCAGTGCCATAAGAACCTGATATTGAAATATTAATATATATTTCAATGGTGCCGCTATCATATATTTTACAATTTATAAAAATAATTTGGTTTATTCATTTATATTTTTTTGCGAATTTTACTATTTACAGGCTTAGTAATTTCTTAAATACATTTGACAATTTTTCACTAACTTTTTGCTGACTTCGCGATTAATTAGTGGTTACGCTTTTTGGGCATATGTGTACCAGATGTAAATTTGGCTTAGTTATCATCCCGCTGTTAGTAACATTTTGCGAATTTTCGTCATTTTGGCGAATTTCTTTGTACAGTGTTACCGATCCTTAATCAATATAATATATATATAAGTTCGTTTAACTCCTATTGGAGAATAGGGCGACTTTTTTATTTATTTTTCATTCCCGATTACAAGCTTTCTGGCGTTACAGAAGTCCATAAAATGTTAACCGTCGTCATTCCGCACTCCGAGGCCATGCCTACCCATTACGTGTCTCAGCGATTCATTATCAGAACCAACTTTAGCGTTTAGATCACCCATTACAATAATAATATCTTCTCGCGGTATTGTGTCATATATTGCATTAAACTGACTGTAAAATTAGTTCTTAACATCATTTGTAGCACCTTCACTAGGGAAATTTTTTCTTACTTAATACCCAAAGTGAGCAAAAAAAAAAGTCTATCCGACACAGGTTTCCATTTAATTAGGCTTCATGGGAACTACCCAATTCTCTTCCGGAGTATAACATTACCGTCTGTGAGCTAGGAGACATATATTCACCAGAGCCGGTCCATCGGACTTCACTCATTCCCAGGATAGAAAGACCATATCGCAACATTTCCCCTTCGGTTTTCATGGACTTAGCGTTCATACCATGGGAAATACTATCAGAGTCTCTAAGCGTTCTTACGTTCCAGTATCCATTTAAAGTCCTAGTTCGATATGCAAAGGTCGTCAACGAGTATTTCAGTTTTTCATTTAGAGGCTGTTTGTATAGCGATTCGTTAGCAAATTTGGAGTTTCGGGAGATGTAGGTTGCTAGCCTTTGTCCCCTAGATGGGTGATAGGAATGCTATCTTTGCTAATAATCACACGATGCAACCACGTTTCCGAGGTTTATCGCCTACTTACCTGAGACATCTCAGACACTCAGAATACATGGTTGTTGGGCCTTCTAACTCTAGCTAGCTTTAAAACGGTTGCCTTAAAGCCATTGCCCAGGCGATACTTGGTCAAAGACCGGAAATAGTTAGCTGCTTGGACAAATCAACAATGGAATTGTTCTGTCTACTCCCAAGTGAGTGACAATCAGTAACTTTCCACCTCTGAGAAGAGCCCCATCCTCCAATATAATTGATATTTTTAATTCTGCAACTTTGATTTTGTAAGTATCATTGTAAGTTTTGTAACTTTCTTTTTTATGTTGCATTAAAATGTTTACATATTTTGGTATATTGTCAACGCTGTTTTTGGTTTGGAGCAATCCAAAATAAAAATTAGTTTAATTTAACTACAACGACAAATATAGCACGTACAACAATCTACAGATTGTCACCTTGCTGCTATCAATACAATCATTATCATATAAGCATGTGTATTAGACCGTATCACAAAAAAAAAAAACGTTTTCCGTACACCAGCGAATATAAAGTATTGTTCCAAGGACATTTCAAAAAAAAAATAAAATTTTTTTTTCGTTATATCTTCCATATTTTCAGTCCGATCTTAAAGTTTGGAACAGCGAATTTTTTTATCTCAGGAAGGCCGATATTTTTGCTCTTAGGTCCATTAAGCTCAAGTGTACCGTTCTAGTATTTGCCCCCCAAATCTAATTTTCTACCACGCTAATGTGACACCCTAATGTTGGAAATTTATAGCTCGCGAAAAATCATAAAACTTTTGCAAAAAAAAGTATTTCGATAATTATAGCGCAATTATTTAAAAAATGCTTTATAAATTCATTGTTGCAGACTTTTTAATTAAAAAAAATCGTCTGCCACAGACAAACTCATCGATATATTATATTTTAATATCTGAATGTAAATACTGAAGCTATGACAAATTTAAAAAGGTGACCCCCTACGGTCTGCAACAATGAATTTATAAAAGAAATTTTAAATAGTTGTGCTGTAATTATCGAAATACTTTCTTAGCAAAAGTTTTATGATTTTTTGCGAGCTATAGATGTCTGACATTAGGGTGTCACATTAGGGTGGTATAAAATGAAATTTGGGCGTAAGTACTAGAACAAGGTGCACTTGAGGTCAATGAACCTAAGAGCAAAAATATTGGCCTCCTTGAGATAAAAAAATTCGCTATATCAATCTTTAAGATCGGACTGTAAATATGGAAGATATAACGAAACAAGAGTGCTATATTCGGCTGTGCCGAATCTTATATACCCTTTACCAACGTACGTACATATATATAGTATACAGACACATACATACATATTTGTTTTGTGAAAAAATTTATCATTTTTTTAAAGTTTCCATCTTTGGAGGTGTAATTTTCTTTCAGAAGCATAAAATATATTCAATTTATAAAGAAAAAGAAAACAATTGTTAGACCTATTTAATTTTACATAACACAAAAAGTGTGAGTTTTCCAACCCTGGAGTCATAATTTTGGATTTGTTTGATTATTGATACCAATCTAGTTCTTTAAAAAATACATAAAA
This sequence comes from Tachina lurida, assembly GCA_944452675.1. Lineage (NCBI taxonomy): Eukaryota > Metazoa > Arthropoda > Insecta > Diptera > Tachinidae > Tachina > Tachina lurida. The sequence continues at coordinate 28,963,760 of OX101753.1, read as the reverse complement.
TATGTTAAGTGAAAAAAGCAAAAACGAAATAAGGAAAAACTTAAGGTCAGATTTTGTAAATTCAAACGATTTTTTCGTTTTGAAATTTGTATGGAAAAAATATTTTTTGAAAAGAATTTTCGTTATTTTTCATACAAATTTGAAACGTTTAGAAACAAAATTTTTTACAAAATCTGCTTATTAGTTTCATTTAATTCCTTTAATATTAAAAACTTCAGTAAAGTGCGACTTTGAATCGCGCACGGCTTTTTTGAAGTTTTTTCTTCAGTTTAAACGATTTTTTCAGTTTTGTCGCTTTTTTCTCGTTTTGGCGATTTTTTTCTGTTTTTGGAGGTTTTTTTTATTTTGGTGATTTTTTTCTGTTTTTGGAGGTTTTTTTTATTTTGGTGATTTTTTTCTGTTATTGGGATTTTTTTCATTTTGTAGATTTTTCTCATTTTGACGATTTTTTTTTCATTTTTGCGATTTTTTTCTGTTTTTGGGTTTTTTTCTATTGAGGAGTTTTTTTTCTTTTTTTTCATTTTGGCGACTTTTTTCTGTTTTGTGGGTTTTTTTCGTTTTGGCGATTTTTTTCATTTTGGCGATTTTTTTTCATTTTGGCGATTTTCTTTCATTTTGGCGATTTTTTTTTATTAAAGCAATTTTTCCGGTTTTTCGCGATTTATTTTAGTCCTAGAAATTTTTTTTATATGGCGATTTTTTTCTGTTTTTGGGTTTTTTTCATTATGGCGCTCTTTCCTGCTTTGGGGTTTTTTTATTTAGGCGATTTTTTTCTCTTTTTTGGGGTTTTTTCATCTTGGCGATTTTTTTTTTCATTTTGTCGTTTTTTTCCTGTTTTGGGTTTTTTTTTTCATTTTGGCGATTTTTTCATGTTTTTTTGGGGTATTTTTCGTTTTGGCGATTTTTTTGTTTTTGGCGATTTTTTTCGGTTTGGCGATTTTATAATTCCTTGATTTTTTAGTTTTACCGTTTTTGAAAATTTCAAGAGTTTTGCTTTTACGGTTTCCAAGATACAGCAAGTTGTCAAAATTGCATAGTCAAAATTGCATTAACTGATGGAACACCCTTTAATTTAAATTTTTTGAAATTTTAGTGTTAATTTTTGTAGTCTGCATAAAAATACACTAACCTTACAAATTTCAATTGTATATACATATAATTGTATGTATATTACATGGGATTTTAGAATTTTTCGTTGCTCGTTTTGGAACACCCTTTAATTTCCAATTCTCATGTATTTGTTGTTGTAGCGGCCAAAACTCTACACACTGTGTCCAAATTTCAGGTCTGTAGCTCTTACGGTTCTCGAGAAAATACTAATATAGTTTTAGACATAGTTAATTTTACATAACACAAAAAGTTAAAGTTTTCCAACCCTGGAAACGTCTTTTTAATTTTTTTTATATTTTTTTTTATTTAAAATACCAATTTTAGTCGTACTGAAGTGTAAAATAAATTTATTTATTAAAAAAAAATAAAAATTTGTTTTCGGTAGTTACTTTTATATGGCAAAATATAGTTTACGTTTTCCAGCTCTGCAATTGTCTGCCCGATTTTGCTGAATTTCAATACCAATCTAAGTTGGACCATTTCTGATACATCAGTCCAAGAACGAAGTCTCTAGCTTTTCTGGGAGCTTCGGAAAACCGATTTCACGTACACCGGACGGACAGACGGACGGACGGACGGACGGACGGACGGACAGACGGACATCGCTTATTCGTCATCGCTATTCATAAGGACCCAGAATATATATATTTTTTTGGTCGCAAATTAAAATTATGGAAATTACACACGGAATGACAAACCTATATATACCCTTTTCCATTTTTGGTAAAGGGTATAAAAATTAAAAAGGCGTAGGGGTTCGGCAAAAAATTAATAAAAAAAATTTTGAAATGTCCTTGGAACAATACTATATATTCGTTGGTGTACGGAGAACTTTTTTTGTTGCCTGTTGGGCGAGACGCTCTAATGTGTATTCTATCCTGGATATTTTGTAGTCGGTAGCTTGCTGTGGAGAATGTGTTTAAAGCATTATATTGGACAAAAACTAACATATTCCTTCATTTAAATATCCAGTTTTTTGTGTTGTCCAAGGTTTTTCAAATCTGGATCTGGCATCCTTATTTAAAATTCAAGGTATGTCTGTCTATATGTATAACATGTCACATTGTTGTTTTTATAGTTGTCAGTTTGTTGTTACTCCTGTAGAGAATTTGAAATTAATGTTTACGAATAATAGATACATGCAATTTTCAAAATCTGTGAATTGTACAAACAAATTGAACAGAAATAACAATTAAATGCAAAACTTTTGGGTATTTGGATAGTAAATGTAACAATAAAAAATGTTTAATTAATTTAAAATAAATGCAAATTTTACTATTACTGGCTTAAAACATTTCAAACTATCAATTAAATTAAGAGTTTGAGTAATTGTTAACTCTTTTGGTCAGTTTTACAAAACTATTGATTGTATTTAGTTTGAAACTGAGTTTTACTTGAATTAAATTAAGTATTTATATTAAGTTACCGGCACAAATAATAATTACTGGGTGGGCACACACAGAGAACAACAAGATTGTGGTGACAATTATATGAAAGGAAAGTAACATTGCTTGATATAATAGTGGGAAATAATTGTAGTTAGTCATTTTTTATATATTTATACTATTAGATTTCTAATTAATATGTGAATTGTATTTTGAAAAATGTTTAATTCGTTTTTTACTTAAATCTTCACAAATATTTCAATTAATTTTTTCAATTAAATCCTTAAAAATGGAAAATATTTATGCATGTGTAAGTATATATATGTATATATAAATTTTAATTGAATCTTTAGAAAACATCAATTAAATTTTTAGTTAATGTAATAATTTTTTAATTGAAAAAATTAAAATAATTTTCCATTAAAATGGATGAGTTAATACTACGATTTCCGTGATTGGTTGAAAATTAATTAACTTTTTAATTGAATCTTGTTTTTACTTTTTTTCTGTGTGTTATTATGCCAACCAAACTCTGTAGTGTTGGCCTTTTTAAATCTAGAATCTCTATTGTCTTGTCACTATTTGGGTTTCCCCAGAGAATTTTGGTGACTCTTCCAACAGTAGAGTTCTGCCAATCTCTCGTATGTTGTTCTATAGCCCATTGCCATTTTTGCAAGCCTATCCACCTCTTCGTTTGCAGAGACGCCCTGATGTCCTGAAATCCATATTATCTCGATGTCTCTCCATGAGCTTATGCCATTTTTGCTATGAACTTTATGATTTCTTAAGGTTTCGATAACTGTTCTGCCATTCGTGAAGATAAGGATTGGTAGTCTGTGGTTAATTTCCTTTAGATATTTATTGCCTTTCGTTATAGCCGTGATCTCAGTATCAAAAACTCTATTATGATTCGGCAAGCGAAAGAATTTACGTATCTTATGACTAACCTGACCAGACATCCCGCTTTTCATAGCTCGATCTCGCCTCGAATTTCCATACCGCTTTATCCCGCTTTTTGGAGTTTTGAAGTTCTCAATATCTTATTAGATTTTCATTAAAATGTAACTGATAAAAATTCATTCCAAATATTTTTCAAATGTATATATTGCGTAATTCAACCTTCACTAGTTCGTAGAATACAATTCTCATTATCAACATAAGTAGTCATGAAGAGTTTGAAAATTATTGCTGTTATCGCAATAGTTTAGTTAATATTAAATGTTAATGTTATAGTTTCTAAGATATTTGTTAAGTAAATATTTCTTCTATTTGAGAGGAGCCACACTCATTTGTCCAATCCCGATACCAAGATAATATTACCCTGCGTTTACACATACAAGTACCTTGCATGCAAGCTCTGTGTATGTATTATCAACGAAAATTTCGCACAAATGGCCGACTGTCTTGCAACTTGCATGTTTACCTTTTAGTGCAGAGTTGTCCATAACATAAAAAAGTTTAATTTCAAGGGAACCAGATAGTATTGAACTTTGTTTGTATTGTTTCAATGTTATTTATGTCTAAAAAATTAATTAACTGCTTGATTTATGAATATTTAAGAAAAAAATTATTAAATTAGCTTTTAAATGTATTTAAAATGAGTAAAAATTCATATAACATTACACTGAAATCCAGTTAATTTCTGCTAAAGTATTAATAGGGCAACTCTGTTAGCTAACTTTCCATTTATTTGCTACAAGTTCACCAATTCACTGTCTTGTAAGATTCCTTGGCAGTTGAGTTGGAAGTAGACTGGAAGTGTCGAAAGTGTAGATGTGTTCGTAAAAGAGTTTGAGTGCATTGAGTTTTTCGAACTTGCACCTGCACGTGTAAACCCTAGGTTAAAAAATAATGTGTGTGAAGTTAAATTTTCAAATGTTTTTAAATTTTCTGAGGGCTACACACTTTTTTTTTTTTTGATGGAGTCAATGCAGGAGGACAATATTGATTACAGGTTAATGTTTAAGTAGTTCTCTAAAAACGTGTATACTCAGAATTTCTTGAAGTTCGAGTTTTCAGGAGGTTTTCGTAAAACATTAAATTTGCTCTACTTTATATTAATATTTTCTAGGATGTGAAAAAAAAATTCCTCAGAATGAGTTGGTGCGTTTAGACAATAGTGGTCACGTATTATGGACCAGATTGCACTCTAAAAACGTGTATACTCAGAATTTCTTAAAGTTCAAGTTTTCAGGAGTTCTTCGAAGAACTCTTAAATTCTTAAATTTTGCCCCACTATATTAACATTATCTTATGTTAGAAATTGTGAAAATTGTGTTTCTTAAGTACATATTACACTTACCGCTTTCTAGAAGATATTTTTTTTAAATCGCGATTTTTGGCGGTATATTCTTCAAAATCCCGCTTTTTGATTTTTCATGTCCCACTTTTTGCAAAAATCACCTGCTCACGTTAATTATAACTCATGTCATAAAATTCGCTACCCTATCGGTTGCCAATTTTTGATTCGTCCGTGCAAAGGATGGATTCGGTGTTAATTTATAATATTCTTGCCGTTTCCCATTCCATACTTTCAGACATTATGGCGATGCAGTTACTTTGTATATATCTAATTGGGATTTTATGCCTCATATTTAACTTTAATATCAATTGGCACGATTGAAATAATGCTTTTCATGATAAAGTTCTTATTGTGCTAATACAGCACTGTCTCTGTATCTGTTCAAGGCATTTTACATTACCTTTCTCTTCTAAAGATATCCAATACACTAACAATGTGTACCTTATGATTGGTCGTGCTACACTCGTGTAAAGCCAGTGTGGCACCTTGGGATTTAATCCCCATTTGGATGCAATAGCTCTTCTGCAAAAAGTCCAAGCTCGTTGACCCTTAATCGCTCTGTTTTCAATGTGTTCTTTCCAAGCTAATCTTCAATCAAGTATCGTATCACTGCTAGACATTTTACCTTTTTGGCAATTTGTATTGTTTAGTTTTGAAATACGGGAGATTGAAATGTTGGAGTTTTTAAATTTCTCGTGAACAAACTTCGGTTTTTTCAGGTTAACACCACGACCTCGTTCTCTATGGACTTGTTGTAAGATAAGTTAAGAGCTTCTGTAGCCCTTTCAATTAATATTCTAGGGCGGTGTTCAATTATTATAATCGCGACGTCGTCTACATAACAGACGGGCTTGAATCCCACAATAAAGCAGGCATTTTATTAGCTATTTTGCTTTGCCGACGATTAATTGGTACAAATATCAGCGGAAGATGCGTAGACACTAAGGCATATCAGAAAAATTTATGGTCTTAATATGACTTCCGTCAACAGCAACTTGTTAGAAGAGGAATAAGAAATTATTTATTAATTCTTAATCTATGTCATCATAAAATTGTGTATTATACTCGTATGTAAAAATGTTTAATATTTTTTTTTTTTTTTTTTGGAATATAATCTCAATTTTCTAAAATTTTAACATAAAGCTCTATTCTTCAATTTTAACCTCAATTCTGTTTTTGTTTTTTCTTTGATTTATTCTCGTTTATAAAATAAAAACAATTTTTATTTCCTTGTTAAACATAATAATAGCCTATAAATAAGACATAAGCTAAATACACGAAAATATCATGACCAACACAGTAAATATTTGTACTGTATAAACAAACAAATGTCAACTTTATTAAGCCAGTGACACAACATATGCCGCAATAACTATCCCTTGACATGACCAAGGCCATAAAAAAGGGGAAAAGGGAAAACTATTTATTGTCGTACAGAAAGTAGTCGAGTATGTAACAGAACTCTTTATTAACAAAAGTAGCAACTAGGAACAAAACTGCACACTTAAAATCAAATGAAACAAAACGTAGGATTCTTGTTATATTTATATTAATTAAGGAAAATTACCTTGAAGTTTGTTTGTATAAATACAGGAAGTAATTGCCAGGCTATAGAAAAGTTTTTATATTCGTTGAAAAATTTTAATTTTATGGCCTCAAAAGAAATCTACTAACTATATGATCCATGCTGAAAAAGACTTCTTAAGTATAAAACCTTAAAATTAAAAATATACATATATATGTACTTGTATGCCAAGTTAGCAGACAAATCACGCAAGCAAGTTGAAAAATAGTATGAAAATGTTGGCGATCATAGCGAAAGATGCAGTTAGGATTTCTCCAAATAATGCAATGTTTTTTTTCGAGGCTTATAATATTTTAAAACTTAATATATTAAAAAAGCTTCAAAGTCACCTTTCAGTGGAATATGTTTTTTGAAAATCGCAAAGGATCCCTAACAACAGTGAAATGCACGTAGGAACTAGCTCAATATTGGTTTGGCGCATATGCAAAAATTAGGAGTGGACAAAGAGGATTTCTTAAAAAATACATACATACATTTTTTATATTTTCGCCAGTAATAGTATGTTTTGAAGAAAATTTTAAATTTTTGTGAACTTTCATGAATGAAATTAGAAATTAATATTATATTATTGAAACTGAAAATATTTTTTAATTCACACTAAATGATTAAATAACGATTTAAAATTGAAAAAGAAGAGTAGAGGTGTCTTAGGACACCCAGTTATAGCTATGCTGCTTAGTAATATAAAAAAAATTTCATGTGTAAAATAACAATGCAATGCAATCCATTTATTTCCCATTATTTTCTTTTCCAGCGGCGTACGATTAAATTAGTATATTGTTTGTGGCCGGCGACGGCTGTTAGCCGGCTTACAGCCCATCGGCTGTGTTCTCTAGTTTGTGCTAATGTGAAAAACAAATTGAGCAATCCTTCGCATTGTTTTTGTTTCACTCACTTCAAAAAACGAAACGAAACAAAATCAAACAATTTGTTTCGTTTATTTTCGTACTCTGCTTTTAAGTACAAGGAAACCAAAACAAAAATTAGTTTATAACTGTAATAGTGTCGATTACTTTTGCTACGCAAATCACGTCCTAGCTCCTGCATCGCGCAATAAATAGCATAGCTATAAAAAGAAGGGCACAGCACATACATCATACATTTACATCCATATGCATATGAATATCATAAATTTTTATGTTTAAATTTTCCCTACATAATCTATGAGCTTGTGCCTTAATTTAAAGTCAATGAAGTGTAACGGTCTTTGCGTTTGTATTTATTGATATTTGTCCAACAAACGCTGGGTCACGTGTCATCCTGAAAGGGTTTATTATTTATACTATAATTTACTTATTAAACAGTTAAGTTTCTTTTGTAATATTTTATTTGCCGACTGTCTATTGCATTTGGTTCATCAAAAACAAAATCAACCTTCGAGTCTGAAGCAAATTTTTTAAATCCTTATGAACGACTTTTGTGAAACAGGTGTGTTTAATTGCACACATTTGCTAAAAAATTTAATCATTTTAATTTGCTTTCATTGCCACAATATTTTTCATTATTTTTATTAATAATTGCCCTCGTGGCATGAAGGGGCAATGAAAAAAATAGCTTTTAATAACCCAATATGTATTTATTCATTTATCGTTTTCTTTTGCAAACCTGTACTTATCAAATTGACATGTTTAGTTATAAATTTAGATTGCATTTTTTTATAACGTCTGGTTCGTAATTAGTAATCATTTGTTGTTGTTGCTTTCTTTTTTCAAATTCCAGTGATAAAAGCGTAACGAGTTATATGTATTTATGAGCACGTGTATCAGATGATTACAAACAAATATGTCATTAGGTCAAATTACACTGTACAGCAAAATCAATTATTTATTTATTTATTTTTAATTATTAATAGTAAATAAATTTAAAAATTATTTGATTATAGGAACTAGCTGCAGTGACCTTCGTCCTTAACAAAATCAATTTATTTACAATACAACTAGATTCTAACGACTAATCCACCAAAGAATACTTAAGGTCAATTAATTTATTATAATTATAAAAACATAAAAGACTTTATTTAAATCTAGGAAGCCATTTCTTATTAAATCATTAAATAATTATAATATTTGGTACATTTGGCACATTTGCTTTAATAGTGTTATAAATCAAAAAATTATTTTATTGACATCACAAACTTTAATATAAATAAAGCTTTTTTGTGTAAAAATATATAAAATAACACTCATACATAACATAAAAAAGGGACGCAATAAATTAAAATTTAATTTCACACTGTTAAACAACATTCATCTTGCATTTCTGAATATGAAAAAAATTTTAGGATGTTCATCGTGTTTAAACCGCCAACTTTGGAATCTTAACTCACTAAAATCGCAGCCATATATTATTTTTTTCTTTATAAATTGTGATTGCTTGGAGTGTTGCGATTAAAAAACTATTTTTACTTATTAAGTTTTCGCACAAGTTATTTTGGACCATAGTGCATGCTTGAAAAATCCAAATTAGGTTTTTAAGAGACGCTATCTTATAAAAATTTGGATTTAGCTAAAATTAGGGAAGTTACCGATTAAGGGCTGATTAATAATTATTTGCCGATACCAAAGCCGGAGCCGATCAATCAATCGGACTCGAAAAAACGCTTAAGTTCGCCCCCTTTGCAACTTTGTAATGGTGAATGAAACCTTTGCATTTTAGATTCACAAATTGTTCATGACTGTTATGCAAAATTTTACCAGAATCTTTTTTGTAGAACATAATAATATTTATCGTTCCTTTAGAAAAAGGAGCAAAAGAGTACCCTTAGACTGGAATATCATGGGTCAAAATGTTGTAGAGAAATTAAGAATTGTTGACATTTTGACATTTTGTGACATTGCAATAGTGTGTACTAGTGGCAACGTTTGTCATTTCCGATATTTTTCGTTGTGTAGCATTGGTTTCCATATAAAAAACATAATCTGGGGGTCTACCCTGTAATTCGAAACGAAAGCAAATGCTTTCGAATTGCTATGCTAATAACATGCAAATTCGAAAGTATTTTCCTTCCTTTCGAAACACGGAGTAGACCCCCCGAACGGCGTTGCACATATTTTGAAAATTACTCCATAAAAAATGCCAGATGTGTACTCTGTCCATTAACGTCAAATAAATATGCTTCGGTATTTTGGTTACACAGAAATATTCGCCATAAGATTCCAATAAAATTATTTGTCATCAAATTCTTCTATACTCTTTGAATACTTCTAAGCTAGAAATTTAACTATGATTTAGCTGATTTGTTGGACTTTTCAGTGAAATTCATAGACCTATAATAAAATATCATGTCGAATAGTTTTTTGAAAAATTTTCTACCAATTTATATGCTAAAAAGGCTCACTTTGATATAGAATAAAATTAGCTATTAGTCAAGGAAAATGGTTATGGTGTTACGATACTCCAAACTACAGATGGGCGCGTGTCGAATTTTTCCAACATGACACGACACGAATACGAATACCAAGACGCTCAACACGTACGAAACACGCACGCGAAAAATTTTGTCAGCACGATACTGCACAACACGCACGAAATATTATTGATATAGTATTTGAAAATCTGAAAATTTAATTGATTTTTATCAAGAGTCGCTTTTCAATATATGCCACCAAGCTAGCACTGCCAGCTAATACCATCAGTTTAGGTACAGAACTCTAAGCTTCAGAGGCCCATAAAATATCAACAAATATGCTGGTGTTTTATGTTTGACGATACAAAATAATCAATATTTTCTCTACTGGAAATTCACTCATACATATTTTACATCTAAAATGATATCGTTTTTTCGTGTTAATCTTGTTCAACACGAAAATATCCGAACACGCACGAAATCAGATTTTTTGTCACGAATACTTCGTGTTGGGTCGTGCGTGTTCGTGTCACGAAAAAACACGACGCGCGCCCATCTCTATTCTAAACACAGATGAAGGTAATTTTTAAGTTACAATCTTACATCCCTCCTTCGCTCATTTCCTGTTTAATTCAGTAAACTACACATATCGCCAAAAATATAAAGTCTTCTTTGCCTGAAGTCAAAATAATATTTCGATTTTGCAAATTCTATCTTTTAATATTTCACTCATTTGAATATTTCTTAAAGGCTATGATTCACTATCATACACAATTGCACGACTTACGAAAAAATACAACCCTGATCTGATGAATTGTTATTGTCTTTTGAAAACTTTCATAAACTCCATCATACCAGGGTTACATTTTCCAAAATTCGGCAATTGTATAGGATAGTGAATCCTAGCCTTGAGCAACATTAAAACACTCTAACATAAATGCCTTTTGTATTACAGCCACAATAGCCTAATATGTAGTACAAAAAAAATAAATTAAACATTTAATAAAACATAATATTATAATAGGAAAAGAAATAAATTAAACATTTAAAAAGCAATCAATTTCCAATGGCAAGTATTTAATAAGCAATATTTTATATTTTAAATCACCCACATCAAAAAATTGTACAATCAACAATTAACGATGGTTAAGAGTTATTAAATAAAAAAAAACACCCAAACTAGAAGCGAATTTTTAATAATTAAAACATAGAACAATAACAAGGTACTTCTTTTTTTTTTTTTTGTCTCACAAAAAGACCTCGAATTATTATCCCGCATAGTAATTTCTATGACGCAAATAAATAAGAATATTAGAAAAAAATTTATGTATGCAGTTGTATTTATTTACTTTTTATGAAACATTTAATCATATTCGATTAATTCACACAAATATGATGTTACAACTTAATTAAGACGCATTAGGATGTCCAATCAATATTCTTCAGTATGTAAAAAATACAAGAATAAATATTTGAAATGACAAAAAAAATAGTTAAACACAAACTCAATGAGAAAGATATACAATGACACGTGTTGATACTCAAACAAAAATTGGGACAAAAGTCAAAATCAATTTTGGAAAAAAGTGCTGTTATTATTTATTTATTTTTTTATATAAAAAATGCGCTCGCTGCTGGTGATGGTGACGACTTAATTGATTAAGTGGATAAAAAATTACCACCACCAGTTCTAATGTGTTTAATAATCATCATCTCCCTTTTGTTCTTCCTTTTTTTTTAATAAACGGAGAAAAAGGTGTTTGGAAAGGTGTTGCCACTATAGGATTAATTTAATATACCCTTCAGAGAACAGAAATGAGTAGTGAAAAAGTGAGTAGAGTTGAATCATAGCTTATAATTTCTTGCACTTATGCGCACTCATACTTATTGCAATGTTGTCTATGAATCATATTCACTCGAAAGTATGAAGTGCGCATCGAGCTCATACTTATTATGTTTTTGATTTCGACTCTCCTTAACTCAATGCCTATGAACGATGCAAAATAAGTATGATTCACAATGCGAACTTCGCATACGAACATTATAAGATTATGTGTTTCTCTATTGTTTTTTTTTTGTTTGTTTTTTTTTTGCAAGAATTGATAAACAACCCTATTTACTACTTACAAACTCTTTAATGACTAAAACTTTAAATATATATATGCATGACTGGAGTGAACTGAATCAATGTGAGTAGCATAAGTATTTTCCTGAAATTAGAAATCAAACTGAGGTGATTTATGAGTGTGAGTGTGGTATGACTATGATGTCGACGTCGCATTCTCATTTATTGCAACCTTTACTTATAAATCAATGTCATCGTGAGTATGCGCAAATCATAGTAGTTGAGTTTAAATGATGTATACTCACATATATTTAAAATTTCATCAGTCAGTATGAATAGCGCAAAAACGATTCATTGCCGATCACTGATACGCTTATATATTTATATAATTTTTAATAAATTTAGACAAAGTTATTGTTTAGAAAGTTATTATTTTGGTTTGAGAAGTTTAAAAAGTATAGGGTGCTCCTTACAAAAAAGTGTAGTTATATAGGATTGCAGGAATGTGTTATTTTTCTCCAACACACATCTAAAGTTAATAGATTACCGTTTGCCTAAAAGTCTTCAAAAGTTAAAGGATTATTTTTTTTAAATCAATAAAATTTTGTAAAAAACTTGTATCTTTTATTCGGATTGTTAAAAATCATAAATTTACAAAAACAAAAATTTAAATATATTACAGGATATTAAGGCTTTATAAAGACTTTTTAAGCAAAATTTTGTATGAAAATTTGTTCTAAAACTCCTTAATATATTTTATAAATAAGGTTGTAAGACTTTGTAACAAAAATTATAGTCAGGGTAACGTAAAACCAAAGTTAAATTCAAGTACGAATCTTATAGGGTTTCAATGCTCATTTGCACGATCTATTTTTTTTATATACATATTTCATTACTAACTAGAAACTAGTAAAATAAGTACTTTCACATCATAATATATATAAGTGCGTAATTTATTCGTTACGGGGAAGTCATTATTGTACAAATATAATAATTACATATATAATTAAGCAGGGGTCTAATCGTCGCTTTCGATAACGAGCTGATTCGATCAAATTTTTCAGTTTGAGATTATGACATTCGCTATGGAACAATGTAATAATATCGTTCGCTATCGATTGCCATAATCTCAAACTGAAAATACGTGATTGAATCGGCTCGTTATCGAAAGCGACGATTACACCCCAGCACTTATTACATTGTTACCCATTATAACATCTCAAACAGTTTTTGCTCCATTTTTGTTGAGTATTTTTATTTTTACATACTCTTATATCACAAAGATATCTTATATCACAAAGATTCCCGAGATATCATCAAAACACTTTGAAGGCGTTTATCACAAAACTGGCTTTTTTGATGCATTTAAAAATTTAATTTCCCATAGAACACTAGCGAAAATTTCCCACAAAACCGGCAATACCGGCCTTAAATGATCCTTGAATTTATTAGTTTCACTCTTTTTTGGGGAGAGTATCAATCACAAGTATGTATGTTTGACAACGACAAGCCCTTATTTTTCATCTTCATACACATGTAGACGCTTGTTCTTCGTATTAGAATTATCATTTTCCATTTTTTACGCTTTTGAGAGAAAAGCGTGGAAAATTTTTTGTTTTTTCATTACATTTCTATTTGTGTTTCTAGCTAAATTGACTAAAAGAAGTATTTGAATAGAAATAGACAAGATATGAGAACATGTTTATAAAAATAGTATACACATATAAAAAGTATTTGGTGTAATATAATTTATTGATACCAGGATAAAATTACAAATGTTTCGCTAGCATGTTTATTGTAATGGAAGGACGTTTGTACGGATATACATTTCAGTATGTATGTATGTACATACATATATGTATATTTATGTGTATACATACTTATATAAGTTGTAAGCATTTAAGAAGAACTACGACTGCTAGGGAAGTGTGGAATTTAGAGTCCAGCTCGCTTGGGTTCAATACAATGATAACTTTGTGCTATCTGTGAGTTGAAGATAGCAAGAGAGAGAGAGAGAGAGAGATAGAGAGAGGGAAGGGATAGTGGTAGAGAAGAAGGTGGTGAAGGAAGAGATGGGGGAGAGCTTCATTCTTTTGCTACACTGCTTTTTACAGGTTTTTTTTAATAATACAGTGTTGCAGCGCCTCTGGTGTTAATGAGGCTTATTAAATGATCTAAGCTGTCGCCGATGATTCTGCTACACAATACCGACGAAGGAGGGCGCTCTGATGTTACATTAGGATTAGCATCCGGTGAAGCCAGTGTAGTTTAGTGAACAGTGTCTGCCCATGTCTTCATCACTAGAACTGCTCCTACAACAACAGATACAAAGGGACACTAATGCACATAAGAAAAATGCATCATGTTGTTATTTAATGACTGTCAGAGACCGAGCTCGAACCCAGGACTTTCGTTTTTGTAGTCAACGTGCTAACTACTTCAGCCAACGCCACCCTCAACTTCGGCATAGCCTAATATAAAGAAGTATGAGGAATTTTTGCTTGTTTTGATTGCTAAGCACCGTACATATGTGTTTCGTTCCTGCTCAAGGAATTTATCACAAGACTTCAACCCAAAACTTTTGTAATAAACTAAAAGAAACTTCACTTATTTATAGTTAGACTTGTAATATGTTATTGCGAATTACAATATGCAAACGTAATTAGTTCAAAAGTCTCAAACAAAAACCTTTACAAATTCTTTTTCTTATATGATTTACCATTTCTTTTTAATTTTTCGCAACCTTTTTACATTTAAAAAGTTGCTCTTTAGTTAACAATTAAGGAATTTAAAAGGTAAAAAATAAACAAAATATTAATTTGCATATTAGAAATATATATTTATTTGAAGTCTACTGAGCAGTTCCTTGAGCAGGAACGAAATTAATATCAAAAGAAGTTAAAATTCCTAATAAATTGAGTACAATATTGTTAATGTTCTCTCAATAATATAAATTCGAATAGTTTTAGGAATTTTATTCATCACAAGAGAAATTAATTTTCTTAAAACATCAGTGTCAGAAATAGCTTTGGCAAAAAGTTGTCGTAGTAAATTTTAAATTTTTCGAACCAAACTTATGGGCGACACTGTATTTGATTATTGAAGACTCACCATAACGCCATAACCATAAAGCTGAAGGTCCATACCATCCGTTCAATGCTAGTTGCGTTTTGTGCATGTGGCAAGTTACAGAACAAAACGAAAAGAAAGTATAGACGCATAGGACGGATAAAGTAGGTTTACTTTCTACTTTTGTATCAGTCGCATGCATCTTGCTCTCTTTTATAGCCAAATGTGAGTGTGGTAAATTTAAATTTTCTCTCATTTTGCATTAAAACAACAAAAAAACTTTCGCATAAGAAGTGTTGCGTGTAACTTGAATTTTGAATCGGATAGAACGTACAGAAACGCAAACAACGCATATGCAAAGAACGGATGGTATGGACCGTCAGCTTAAGTTTCAGTTGCTCAACTTTTGAATTTATATGAGAGAGATGTGAAAATAATTATAACCTTTTGTATGTCTTTCATATTTCTTTCTCTTTATACTCGTAAACCCACAAATTGGGCAGCGAAAATTGATGCGTGTAAAACCCTACTTGCTTTAATATTGTAGACAGTATAACTATAAACTTGTGCTGAAATTTCAGATTCCATGTAGCAAAACCTAAATGATCCTGCTTCTTCTCCATATTTAAGGATACATTTTATAGCTTTTCCTATCAGAAATGGACCTAGTACTTATATTGGCATTTAATTGCTTGGTAATCCTTGTGCCAAACAAAAAAGGAAAACTGGAAAATATTAATCTAAGTTCTGAAATAATTTTCCATTGCCGGCAAATGGAGATATGCTCCAAGACCAGCTTCGTATTTCAACATTTTGGGCCATCAGGATACATGCTGTTGAACAAAATATTGGGTTCATTAGATGACCCAATGCCTAACCCATCTAAGCTGTGCTTTGCTGGATCACCCGGAGGCCAGGAGAGCAAATATCAATTGCAAACTTGTTTGGTTGAAAGTTTTGCCACGAAATATATAAACATTTGCAAAATGTAAATGCAATATCAATATGTGTATCCCTTGCCTTCTATCACATTAACTCGAATACTTGCTTATGTGAGCATTTGTAATCGTGCCAGTATTTAAGACCCTTACACGTCACTGATTTTCAATACTTCTACTTAGGGATGGGCAAATGAAAAAATGTATCGATATATATCGTATCGATATTTTTGAATGGTATCGATATATATTTTTTGAAAACATCGATATTTCGATATATCGATATTTTTGCCTACAAATGAAATTACACAAAAACCGCAAGATTATACGGTTATCCGTGGAAGATCAGTCAACCAGTGCGAGCGAGACGAAAAACTCTCGAAGGCCAAACAACAGACACAAGCCTGACCGCACTTAAGAAATAATTACGATGACGCGAAATGATGTTCTTCAACCCAGAGCTGCTTATCGACTATGATAAAAATTAAATTTTTTAAATTCTTAAAGCACAATCACAGTTTATTTCGAAATGTTTTTATTTTAATTATGTTGCCACTTACAATTACTAAACAGTTTATTGATTTTCAGAGGTTGATCCGAAGCAGAACAGGGGCCCGTTTCTCAAACCTACAAGTAACAAATTTACAAGTAAAATAGACACAAAACTACAACACTTTTACAAATTTTAGTTAGCTGATTCGTAACAGAACAGAAAATAAAAAATAGTTCTGTCTTCAGGCTTATACCCACACAAACCAAATTTGGCATTTAGCTTAGTTAAGTTAGGTCACCTTATAGATGCGCCTTATTATGATGAAATTTCTCTTTTTTTCTTCGCATCACTAGCACTGATGCCAATATCGTACAGCTAAAAACCGGGAAAAAGTTGTAGAGCTCTTAAAAATATCGAAACCCGATACTCGTAAACAAGAATCGATGCATCGATATATCGGTTTTTGAAATATCGGCGATATATATCGATATTTATTTTCGCAAATATCGATATTTCGATATATCGATATTTTTTGCCCATCCCTACTTCTACTCAATAAGAGTTCTTCACTCCACACTTCGTGCATAAACCTCATTTGATACGATTAAATAAACAAGAAATGTTTGTTGCTGGTAAATGAATGATTTACTATAGCAATGAATACCGCAAATATTGTTGGTAACATATGGACAAATAATGGCTTAAGTAGGTTTGTGTACATAAATTTTCTTATTTGACATTAGTCAATTGTAGCTAAAACATGAAGCGGCATTTAAAGTTAAGCATTTATTTTCCTGTATATTTTGGTCAATATTTTGATCGACCACAAAAAAGTCAAACATCAAATGGCACTATGGGAAACAATAATAAAAACATTAAATATATTGCAATGAGACTAAACAAACAATGTGATTAACAATGGATTTTAATTAGAGTAATGAAAAAGTAAAAGTTATTTGGCAGCTACTTTCATCCCTATTTCGTATTCAGTTCAGAATAAAAAAAAAGAAACAAAATTATTTTAACTAAACGTGTGAAGGATCACTACTGGATTTTAAGTTACTATTGTTATATATATATACTAGCTGACCCCGGTCCGCGTTGCTGGCCCTAAGCAAACATTAGTGTTGTATATGGCATTGGTGGTACAATATGAAAATTGGATTTTGCCCACGAATAAACTAAATATTGCGCCATCTGCCGGACGAACTTCAAACTACACAGAAAGGCTCCTCACGGCCCATAGAGCATGTATATAAAGTTTGGTTGAAATCGGAGTAGTAGTTCTTGAGTTCCGGTGCAAAAACACAAAAAAAACTAAATATGGCGCCATCTGTCGGACGAACTTCAAACTACACTCACGCCCCATAGAGCCTGTATATAAAGTTTGGTCTAAATAGGTGCAGTAGTTCTTGAGTTACGGTGCAAAAACACAAAAAAACCAAATATGGCGCCATCTGTCGGACGAACTTCAAACTACACAGAAACACTACTGACGCCCTATAGAGCATGTATATGAAGATTGGTCAAAATCGGTTTAGTAGTTCTTGAGTTACGGTGCGAAAGCACAAAAAAACTAAAAATTGCGCCATATGTCGGACTAATCACTATTTCTGAAAGGGGCGTAGCATTTACCGGGATAGATATATATATAAACACGCACAGGTCTTTTACGAATATTTTGCGGGGTGGAAGGCGAAAATCAGTTGGGGCATTGAAGAGTTTACCCATAACAAATAAACGTACTTTTGTATTATATATAATAAGATATATATATATACACATATATATCGCTACCTTAATATGGAAAGCCCATAACTTATTATTTTTTGATATCAAGATTTTTGTATATTTCGATAGAAAAACATCTAATGTATCCAAAAATGCAAAAGTCTCGATTTCTAGAAAATAATGTGTTAGGGCCTTTCTATAGTGAGGTAACTTTATGTATTTATTTTGTGAATTTTTTAATTTAATCCTTTTCATGAGAAAAATGTTAATGAAGAAATCCCTAAAGTCCTGCTTTTAGTAAGCCAAAATGTTTAATCTAATAATTCATTTAGGTGTGAATATTTTTTTCTATGTTTTTAAATTTTTCTTTTTATTTTTTCTTATACACATATTTTTTTTTCTTATGAATATATATATTTCATAATGTGATATAATGTTAGTAATACATCACATTTATAACACAAATAAATTGTCAAATAAAATGAGTTATTATGACGGAAGCACGAGGGCTGTTTCAAAACTGTTCAACAAATTACTTTGGGGAAATGTGGCAACCTTATCAATCATGTGTTTTAATTTACAAGACATCACATGGTTTAGAATTTTTAGGAGCTATCACAAATAAACGGCCTAAATGTATTTAATATTGTAGAGTCTCGAGGGGTATGTGGCCAAAACGTGACTCAGGAAGATCCAAACTGCTACTGGACATTAATAGGAAGGCAATACGAATCGTGATAGGCACGTTGACAGGTCACAGCTCAGTCAGACCAAGAACCAGCATTTGGGAAACTGGCACTCAAGATTTTTGTAGGGTGTGCTGGGATGAAGGGGAACCAGAAGTGTTCAATATTATCTGTCACTGCCCGAAGCTGCAACGTCATAGGCTTAGATGGCTGAGCAGACGTTTCCATGAAAACATTACTGATATCGGGAAGTGTAAACTAAAATACATCAGGGGCTTCATCATGGGAATTTGGTGACTCAATGGCGGATAATAGGGCCACTTCTGTTTACAAAAGGGGGTGGTAAATACTACTTTTTTGGACAACATTAGGGAATCACAATGGACACAATTGGGTCTGCGACTGGAGGGTGCGGTATAGCACCACCCTTCCTAACCTAACCTAACCTAACCTAACCTAACCTAACCTAACCTAACCTAACCTAACCTAACCTAACCTAACCTAACCTAACCTAACCTAACCTAACATAACCTAACCTAACCTAACCTAACCTAACCTAACCTAACCTAACCTAACCTAACCTAACCTAACCTAACCTAACCTAACCTAACCTAACCTAACCTAACCTAACTTAACCTAACCTAACTTAACCTAACCTAACCTAACCTAACCTAACCTAACCTAACCTAAATGTATTTAAAATTAAAAAATTGGCCGCTGTTATGCAAATCAATAGTTTCATTTGAAAGATCCTTAGTCCGAGGAATATTAAAGCCAAACTAGATTCTACTCTGTGTAGTCTGTTCTCTCATTTACAGAATTTAAATAGGGTTTGCTGTCCGGTTTTATCCGAAATTAAAACAGCGATTTTACAGGCCAAATAATCGATAGCGAAAACCGACAAGCCAACAGTTTAGATTTTTTACTTCTTGTTATTTTAAAGTTTTTTGCAATCATTAATAATGATTTGAGAGCGATACATAAAAGTCAAGGCTCATGAAGAAATTCTTCAAAGCTCTTTGCAGCGTAATCAAAAATTAATGGAGGCATACATATGTAAAAATTGATTTATTAGAAATTATTCTATCAAAGCTCGCAATGAATTGGTGTGTTTTTAATTATATGCTTAACACTATCTCAATTTACAAGATAATCAATTGTAATGAAGTTAACATAATAAAGGTAGAACCATTGAGCTGTTCATGCCAGAAATGGTCAATAAAATCCACAAATGATCATTGGCTGGAGATGCCTGAACATACAGACTTCATAAAGTTCTATACATAGAAAATTTATGAAAATTAGAAGATGAGAACGCTGGGATCTAGATGATTGCTGCGTTCGGTCCCAATGGAACCACACAGTGTCGTGAAGAAGTTTCAATAGAGTCATGCTTCACCATAATACAATCGAATTTTGCATCGAGTTGGAAGAATTTCACACTTGAGACAAAGGAACAGAATGGGAGAATCGTGTGCAAAGAAGGCCAAGACAGTTCAATCAGTGCGTGGGATACTTTTAATTGATTATTTTCAGCAGGTTGCTTATAATGAACGGCCTTTTGATATAAAGTTGCACAAATAACCAGCCCTACTTTCCTGTTTCCGCTAGTTCAATTTAATCAACATTGATCTTCGTATCGGGATCATTCTGGCCTATGACAGCTGCTGGAAGATTACCTACCTGGTTCATAGACTTTTTAACCTTCTTCGACAATTAATCATAGGAATAGAATGGGAGACTCCTGCCAAAAAAAATGAAAACAGGCCCATCTTCAAGAAAGCTTACGGTCGTAGAAACATTCAAGAGTGTTTTTGTGAGGGCCTAGCTGTAGGCAACCTAAAGAGTCATAGGTTGCGTATAATGAACAACTTTCAGATATAGAGTGTAGCTGTGAATAATTGTTGTACCTTAAATAAACATTTATCCTTTCCTGCTCCCGTTTGGACAATTTTATCAAGCAGCTCCTTGAACCATCTGTCAAAGTTCAGGGGTCTAACTGACGTTTTCGATAACGAGCTGATTCGATCACATTTTTCTATTTGAGATTATGACATTAGCTATCGATCAATGTAATTATATGGTTCGATATCAAATGCCATAATCTCAGACTGAAAAAAACGTGATCGAATCAGCTCGTTATCGAATGCGATGATTAGACCCCAGGATTGATTTATCCATTTGGATCATTCTGGCCTAGGATATCTGCTTGAAGGTCATCTTCTTGGCTCGTCAAATTTTCCATCTTCTTTGATGTAGATTACAGCTCAGTTAAAGATCTCGCTACCTTTGATATCTGCTTTTGGGGTCCTTACGAGAGACATCTAGTTTGACGCCCTTCTTCTTGCTACATAACGTTGCCTTGTTTGCCAGCAATATTGAGGGCTTGAGTGCCTTGACAGGCAAGACACCGCTGATTCTCTTGCTGGCTTTCATTGATTTATCCTGAGACGTTAGTTCTGAGCTGCAACTACTGACAGTGTGGTTTCCATTGATCTGGCGAGTGGTGAAAATCACGCTGTCATCACTGCCCAGCAAGGCATATCCGAGGCTAATATCTCCTTCAGTTTCGCCTCCCGGCGGATGATGCCAAACCTGTCAGTGATGGATTTCAGTTGATTAAATAATTTCTTATTACTGCAGTTGACAAGTTTGACACCCTTTGCCAAGTTCGTGCCATGGAATTTTCATATCCCCGCCTTTCCTAATCCTTCTAGGTCTATTTTAACAATGAGCCTACCTTTAGCCTTCTACATACCTGTCATAGCTCAGGATTGATCTTCCCATCTATAATTCTATGGCAGTCAACTTTTTTTCACCTTATATATCGTAGAGGATACCTCTAGATCTTGCTTTCTTCTATGCCTCTTTTCGGGGTTACTTAAAACAGACAGCTGGTTTAACGCCCTTCTTCTTGCTAATTAACAGTGCTTTGTCCGCCTCGACGATTAAAGACGTGATCGCCTTGGTAGGCAACACACCACTAGCTCACTAGTTCTCTTGTTGGATAGTTTATATTTGGAACTGGGTTTGCCTACCAATACCGCTCCAACACTTTTTTGACGTGTATTCTGGCTTGTGTTAACACTCACAACCTTCTCCAAAAGAAAGGATCTCCCCAGGAGAACTGTTAGGTTAGGTTATGTTGAAAAGAGAAGCAAGCAATATTCATCCCTTTTGGACTACATTTGTGCTTTTACAGTCTATTTTGTACTTTAGGAGAGCACTTATGGGACCATGAACTTGGAACTATATTACGTGCTAGGATTCTAATTTCTTTCAACCTTCCATGCCCATACATCATGGATACCCTTCCTTTCCCTTCGAGTCACCTTTCCAGTGGCTGGTTAAAATCTTTGCGATATACCTCTCATCGTCAGACGCCAGAGACAGATCCCTCCATCCCATGACTGACCCCTGCAGTTAAGTCACCTGATATATGATGGGTTCATCTAACCTCTCCAGTTAGTTGCGTGAGCAAATTTTCATGCGAAAGAGTTACCAACTCGCCAATGCCAATGTATCATTCGTAGATTCTACGTCATCGTCCTTAGATTTTTATTATTTGAAGAGTTTATTTTTTCTAATTAACTAAATGATTACAAGAACCATACGAATGTCTTTAGAAGGAAGATTTTGTATGAATTCAAGATTTCTTAGAAAACCGGATGATTTTTTCTTACTTTTAAAAATAACACTTATTAACTATTTAGCAGGCTGACAAATATCCTTAAACAAATGCATTTTTTTTTAATTTACAAAATAAAGAAAATTGCTTTAAATATGTTAGAGTGTGATATGCATATGGAATGAGTTTGGGGTTTTTATATATGTGACAATGACACCTTTTCTCCAGTGACACTTTGTATCGTATCCTTTGGCACACACAAGCACATGCACACACGCAGGAAAAACGTAACCAACCCTTTATTTATTTTTCGTAATATGAATAAGTAGCTTAAGTACGTGTTAAAATTTTTTAATTTTTATTACATTTTTTTCCATTTATTTTCCAATGTGGCAGGCAATGATTAATTTACACTTCTTTCAGACAAAATGTAAAAAAATATAAAGAAAGTGAAATGTCCAGGAAAAAGGAAAAAAATGTGAAAAAGGAGCCTCTAATTTAAGCTGACAAATTATCCAGCAAGTGGCTTTTGAATTGTTGCGTTAAATGTTGCTAAAGGACTCTGTTTATTTAATTGTTGGGTTGACACATTGCCACTGGAATTTAAAAGAAAAAGAGCTTAAGTAATTAGTTTGAAAGTTGTATTTGTTGGAAAAAAGGATAATTGCATTTTTTCTTCCTTATAATTTGTATTTATTTTTTCATTTAATCTAAAATTTAATTTTGCCAAACTACACCTGCTCGTTTAATTTTTTTTATTTTGTATTTGTATGAGTATTATTTTACCAACACGCGCCATTTAATTTTTAATTCTTTAAGTTTCTCTGTATTCTTTTTTTGCAAGCCTTGTGCAAATCATTCATCTCATCGTCACGAAGTGATTGATTTGCAATTTTAAAATTGTTCGCCATTTTCGCAATAGCAAAATCAATCATAATGTTTTTATGTTTATGTAATTAAATTTCTGTTAAGCAAAATGGTAGTAAAACTTGCGATATGTTTTAATATTTTGAAGTTAAATTTGTAAGAGTGTTTAAATACGAGGTTTACTTAATATTTTGCATGCCTCATATTTGATTAAATTCAATCCGATTTGTGCATATTTCTAATGTGTCATGAGCAAGTCAATTTAACTTAAAATTATGCCATCATATTTCGGCTTTTAAGCATATATTGCTCTTCTGAGGTCGATGGTATCAAATTCAGTACCATAAGTACGATATGGATGCTTTATATTTTGACCATATGTATTCATTTTTAGGTCACTTCAAAAACGAAGAAGGTTCTCGACATCGGTTTCTCATTTTTTACTTTTGTCTTTTCTCAACAATTTGAAAAGCTTGTCTTTTATCTCAGAGGATATTGATGTCATTTAATACCACTGAGCAAAAGAAGCCAGTACAGCAAACTTTGTTCTTCTATGCACTCAATCACGATGATACGAACAAAATTCTTAAGCTCTTAGAATAATACTACACTAGAGAACGTCAGACCTTTTAAGAGACTGAAAAATAAACTCTAGTAATGGACGATTGGAAAACATGATAGAGTTTGGCAAAATAATACTGTGGGAAGAGTAACCAGAATCCTATGAGGAAATTCAAATCAAAAGAAGTTAAAAGAAGTCCCACGATTGAATAGTTCAACGATCAGGAGATTGGTTAGCGTAATAACAGGTCACACGGACATGAGGTCTCATTTAGCTCGCATGGGATTGATAGAGAATATCACATGCAAAGCATGCGAGGAAGAGAACGAAAACTGGAACACTGCCTGTGTTATTGTCCAACTCTTAGTAAGCTTAGAAGATAAGTTTTAGAAACTACGCACCGCACTTGAAGTGTTTTAGGAACTCTGTTTGGAGAGATCTAAGAGAATTCATATAAGAGAATGATTTTTTGGCATAACCGGCTTAGGGCAGATATATATATATATATATATATATATATATATATATATATATATATTTCGGGTACCTCGCATCTTCAGGTAGACAGTTGCCACCTCTTTGTATGTGTTATATTCTTTAGGAAAGAAAGGATTGACATTAAGGAATATAATAATAAGGCTATACAGTTCAGACACTACTCGTAGTTACTTCAGCCTGCAACATTCTATTGCAATGACGCAATCTCTTGCTTCAAAAATTATGTGATTCAAACAAATCCTAACACACATCCTAGATTCTTAGAATGACAAAATCAAAATCTTGCATTTAGAAAGGTGAACGGGGGTCACTGGTATTCAATGTACTTATATTTGCATTTTCATTGTTCTAACTCAACTAATATGTGTGACAGATTGGTGAAATTACGGATAGGTCACAGGGAACTCAGTAATTAGGGTGAGAGAAAGGGAGGAGTGTAGAGTCTCGTTACTCAGTAAGATCCAAATTGCTACTGGATATGAATAGGAAGGTGTTGCGAGTCATGATAGACGCATTGACTGATCACTGCTCGGTCAAAGCAAGAACCAGCATTTGGAAAACTGGCACTACAAATTTCTGTAGGATATTCAGGGATGAACAGCAACCAGAAACCATAGAACATATTAGCTGTCACTGCCCAAAGCTGCAGCGTCATAGGCTTAGATGACTAAGCAGACGTTTCCATGAGGTATCAAGGGCTTCATCATGGGGATTCAGTGGCTTAACGACGGATAAAAGGTCACTACTGGGTATAAAAGGGGAGGTAAATATACTTTTAATGGGCAATAGAAGGGAATCACAATGGACCCGACTTAGTCTCCACTCCAAATGGAGGTGCGTTATATCACCACTCTTACTAACTTAATCATAATTAAAGAATAAAATAAATGTAATTTTATAATTCTTGCACTTTAACTCTATCGATTTAGATGAAACCAATAACACACATTCAGTTTATGTTATAACAAAGTGAAGCGTTTAGAAAAGTGAGCGAGATCACGCCTATTAAAACTTAATGCGAAAGTTAACTTTATTTTACTTAATCCATTCCTACGAAATTTTGTACGCAACTAACTAAAACTCCTTTAATTTCGAAAATCGTGGAAGAGTGGATCGAGTCTCGTTATTATATTTCAAGTATTTATACCCAGCTGAACTCAGCGAATCTTTGTATATACCTTAAAATCTTGTAATGATACAACAAAGCTATAAAAGTGGTAGGGTCCATTGAATTTAAAAATTTTGTTACGTTTAAGCCTTTTCTAGGTTACCATATTTTTAATTTTTAATCGTGGCCATCAGTGTCAATTTTAATAGAATCAAAACACTTTATTTACTCAACACTGATATTGGGATCTTTTAAAACACACACTACTGGAATACCACAATGTTAACTTTGCTGTTATTTATATAGTAGTGACTGCTTAAAACTGCCTTTTTATACTTTAGATAACATAAAGAAGAATGTTAGCAGCATGCAAAAAGTCTCAGCACATTCAATATCGTCTAGCTGGTTTTGATCACGTCATTAGTTCGTGTTACAGTTTGTTCTGTAGATTTGAGTGCATGTACGTGCGTTGACAATAAATCATTATAGGTTTTCCAGATTTTGACTGACATCTGTATTGGCTTATGTATTTGTGTGGTTGTATATTTCTTCAAAAGTAAAAGATCCAACATTATAGTTGTTATTATGCTTTGTATGTCTTGTTGGCAATTTACGGAAAACACTTGCATAAGGTTTGTTCGTTTATGTAACCATACGTTTCTATTCAACCATAGTCTACAAAATTGTTATTGTTATGGTACACTTTTAAGATACGAGTATGACCAGACCAGACTTTGTGTTCACCTATTACCAACCACTTCTGGGAAAATTAAATTTTTCGACACCAACAACTTCGTAAATATACTTTCACAAATACTGATGAAACTACTTGGCACTACACTTGAACAGCACTATAGCTAACATTTATATTAAGATCTTATATAAATAGATCTTGATTATTTTTAACTGTTTAGCATCTGTTTTAAGAGTGTGTTTGATTGTTTTTTTAGCTTTCGTGGTATCCTCAGTTTATTCGGTTTTTCACGATAATTTAAAAAGATGTGATCATGTCGATATTTAGGTAAACTGTTTCAGATAACGAAACATGAAACAAGACTTATGAAGCCTAATTTAACAATCATGCTAAATTATTGATTAATAATCCATGGTTTATATTGGAATTACTGGCTATCTCTACTGGCAACCCATAAAATACTCACACTTTACAACAACTTTTTATGATATTCAATTACAATAAAATTGTTCTTATAATTTGTTAACACCTTCAACCTGCTTTCAAAACAATTTCTCTTATGCCTTTCTGCTTAAAAATTTAACTTTATAAAAATCTGAATCACTTACAAATTTATGACTGTTTAAAACTTTTAATTGAAAACCAAAGAACGCGCACATTAAAATTACACAAACCAGCCAGCAACAACCCTTTTCTCTCCCTTACAAGAAAACGATAAATATTAAGTTCATGGAAAATAAATAAACGCCATTGCACAAGCCTAGAGAAATTTAGGCAGCACAAGTGATAAGTAAAACATTTAATTTATGACACTCAATTAAATTCAAATATACATACAAATGCAGACACACTTAAACTCAAAATTCATTGAAAGTTACCAAAATGAGATTTTCAAATCCTTATAAAATCATTTATACAAGTTGTACTTACAGCTGCTGTATGTCGTCTATCTAACTCTTTGAAATGAAAGCAGCATCGTTATAAATTCAAACCAATACATACGAAGGAAACTGGGAAATTAGAGTCAAGCGAATTTGCTTTTTTCCGGTTTGAATGCTTTTACAGGTTTCCGTTATCACATTTCCGTTCACATACATACATACATATGTATGTATATATGCATATGTATGTAAGCATAGTTTTGTAATTCTGTGTAGGCTTCAGCATTTCAGCAGGATTATTTTTCCTGATGTGCTGCCTTGATTTTTGTGTTGAGAACCATAACTTTATCTTTCGTTTGCTCATTGTTTTACTCGTACAAAACGTGAGTGAACAAGCCTTTATCGTTGGAATTTAAGCGTTGAATGTGGGAGGTGGGATTATGCAAAATGTAATGAAAGTCTTGAAATTTGTTACTCAGTCTTTAATCTCATTAATTCCATATCTATTGTTTGTTTAATGTTGTTGGATTTGTTTGTACAAGTGCTGTTAGTTTCGAACAGATTCTTGGCATTTTAGATACATGTAACAATATTCTTTTACTTTGAGCAGGTCTAAGGTATAAATAGTTGAGTAGAGCATACGCTGTTCCAGCAGAAAGAAGTGGAAATTGTTCTAAATAAAGAACGACATACACATTGCTTCCAAAGAATCTATAAGCGCATCTATTCTACTTCTTAGGAAGTCATATAGAAAAATTCAAATTAGAAGCACATACAGACAAATTTCGCACTAAAATCTATGTAAACGAGGTTAATTTCACATTTTTGGCAATGCTTTTGCTTCACAAGAGTTTCATGTTAATTTAACATGATTTACAGTAATCTTCAATGAAAATTTTTCCTTGGCTAAGCACCAATGAAATATATACACAATGTTTAACCACCAGCAAATAAATTTCAAATAAAATAAACTTAAACTTAAATATATAATTTAGATTTTATTTTTCATTTTGCCTTGTAGATACTTTTATTGTTATCCAATGGATTTCTAATTGTATAAAGGTGTAGCAAAATAAAATAGATTCATATCGACAATAAATTATTTGAGGGGGTTTGTTAAAGTTTCTAAGCCAACTACGCTTATTTTTCATATGTGACTTTCAAAAATATTATTATTTAAAAATTCTCAAATAGTATTTGAGAGTCTGTGCATAATATAAGAGGTATGCGACTGTTCAAAATGTGTGCTTTAAGTCTACTGATGATTTGGCTCAACACCACTGAAATATAAAGACAATGAATGCTTAACCACCAGCAAATAAATTTCAATTAATGTAGTCATTTTATTTTATTAATTATTTAGCTTACGAAGTTAGTTGTGAGTATTGGCATAGGCATCAGGAAAATAATTCTGTAGTTTGGCTTCCCTGGTTAAGATTTCAACTCGAACTCATCGCGTGGTATAGTATATAAAATTTGTTTGAAATAAAAGTTGTAGTTCCAAAAAATACAAATTGCGAAGCTAAATCATGTTTTTTCAGAGTGTCATAATTTTGAGTTGGCATCACTGTTTTATTTGAGCAACCATTTAACAGCTGATACGAGTAGTCGCTTGCTTTAAAATTTCATTATGAATCGACTCATACCAGAGCAATGCGTGCAAATTGTTCAAATTTTTAATCAAAATTATTGTTCTATTCGTCAAACTCATCATGCACTTCTTCCATTTTCCGATGAATCCCAATACTGGTTGAATGTGTATGTAAATAAGCAGAATTGTCGCATTTGGAATGAGGAGAATCCACAAGATTTTGTCGGAACACCATTACATCTGCAGAAAAATGCTGTTTGGTGCGCTTTATGGCCTGGCGGAGTCATTGGCCCATATGTCTTCAAAAACGATGATGGTCGGAATGTTACTGTCAATGGTGAACAGAATAGGAACATAATTCGAAATTTTTTCGTACCTCAATTACGTGGCATTAATCTTGCTGATATGTGGTCCCAACAGGACTAAGCCACATGCCACACAGCGGGCGCTACAATTGATTTACTCAAAAAAAAACTTTTGATGAATAAATAACTTCACGTAATGGCCTAATAAATTGGCCACCAAGATCGTGTAATTTAACCCGATTGGATTATTTTCTTTGGGGTTATGTTAAATCACTTGTCTACGTCGAAAAACCACAAACAGTTGAACACCCGGAAATCAACATTCGAAGAGTTATCGGCGAAATACGGCCGCAAATGCTGCGAAAAGTTGTTGAAAATTGGTATTACAGATTGCGCCTTCTACGCGCCAGCCGTGGCGGCCTTATGGCAGAAATCATATTTAAACATTAGTTTCATAAAATGTTCTTTCCAATAAAGCCCGTTTTATTGATATTAAAAATATAATTCTTTGTTTTATTATGATTTAAACTTGTGTCACTCTACAAAAATCACCCTTTACTTTGGCTTGCCTCCTGAATTCGAACCTGTGACCCTCCGAATACAAGACTGGTACACTGCCCACTAGCCAGCAGCAGGAAGTTTTCGCTGGTAATGCGAAGTTTGATGGCTGTTTACGAACATTAAAACAAGAAGAAGTAACACTAGTGAGCAGCAGGGTTATCAGTAGATGTTTTCTTTTCCCGCACTTTTTTAGTTCCCGGTAAATCGGGATTGGTTTTTGAATTTCCCGGGATCCCGGTGTTTCCTGTTTGAAACAAATAACACTGTATAACAGCCAAAATAGCCTTTAAATAAAAGTATGCGGACTATATGGATTTCGATGCGTTAAATTCAAATCTGCTGTCAGTTTTGCTCTATCACGTAGAGATTTTTTTTATGGGCGTGAATAAAATCAAGATGTATTGCTGGATTTTCACGTTTTATAGCTTGTTTTATTCCTAGGATATGTGGTTTTAAGAAAAATGTAAAAAATATGAAACTTTTGAGTTTCTGATTTTTTTATTGTAATTTTCATGTAAAAAAATTACGCGATTTTTGCATAAAAAAAACTTTTTTCTATTTTAAATTCTGAGTAACTTCGAAACCATAAAAAATAGGTAAAACATGATTATTAATATTTTTTAACAAAATTTTGTGGTGCGTCTTTTGGTTTATTACTTATTAAAATCGAAATAGCGGTTTTCGAGTTATAGTAAAATATATTAGTATGACCGACTAATTTAGGGGCCAAAATTAGCCACGCCCATAAAAAAATCTCTACGTGATAGAGAAAAACTGACAGCAGATTTGAATTTAACGCATTGAAATCCATATAGTCCGCGTAATTTTATCTAAAGGACAGCCAAAAAATTTTATTTTGTTGTACAGTGTAATTAGAATTTGTTTTTTAATTTAAAACGTACATATTATTTGAAATTAACTTTAATCAACAAATTAATCAACAAATTATTGACAAAAACGAATAAAAAGTAAATAAAATTTAAAAATGTACATTAATTTACCGGCTATTGTCAATTGAAAAATTAAGAGATTTCAGTTTGATTATTATTTGACAGTGTTATTACAGTGGTTTAGCTGATTCATCAGTCAACCTTCCATCATCAGTCGACTTTTCCATCCATGAAAATGTTTAAATATCTCCTATTTTTTATACTAGTGCGTTCATCCATAATTAAAGAAAATCTGCAATTGTTTTTTAACTGGAACTGGAATTTTGTTTGATTTCATTTTTGATGTTATAAAAGTTTTCTAAAATAAGTTTTTTTCACATTACGCTCAGTTTTTGGTAGATGAAAATCTTTGAGTAAAAAAAAATTCTCTTGTAAATAAACTTTTTGTTATAGATCTAATGAAAAAGCCATCATTTTTTTTTTGTCATTATAGTATTGTAAAATTGTCATTTGAGATTTGCGTACTTTTTCGAGAGGCTTTTCATTGGGTTCAATACATTTGAATTGCTTATTATGTACTCCCTTTAAATGTAGAATTAGACCACTTAAGGCTCAGTTACCCGACTGTAATGTAAACTAACTGCAACGTAGGAAACAGCTGATCCGTACTTTTATATGAAAAATAGGTTACGTTACATTACATCTCTATAACCATTTGCATTACTTTTCACATAACAATATCGATCAGATGTTTCCTACTGTTGCAGTTACTTTACATTACAGTCGGGTAACTGAGCCCTTATGCTCCTTCCCTTGCAAGTAATTGTTTTGGAACACAACGACCAAACTGCATCATGCATTATTTTCTTTTTAAAATAGTCCCACAAATAAGATTTGTAATCTTTTATATAAATTATTTGCATAAAAATTATTTATTTGATATATTTACCCGAAGAATATTTAATGCTAGGAACACAATTGGGACGAACGACGAATTTTTCGGTGCAAGCTTTCGTCATAAAACAACAGCGCTAGTTTAGCACCTAGCTATGCTGTAGAAGTAGTAGTCTCCTGTCGGGCGCGTCCCCAGGCGGCGGATAGGGGAGAGACATTATCAGTAACCCTCCTGACACACTGCACAAGTGGTCATCTGTGTTTCTGTTATGTCTCGGGTCTGGCACGAATCTGCGGATTTTTCTTTTTAGGATGCGTAGGATCGTTGTCATGACCAGGCTGTGTGCTGGCGAAATGCACCTCTGGTATCTCACCGACAATGGCGTACCCTGGAAAAGAGGCGCCAAGGTTGGGTGTACCATGAGGGAGGAAACCGCAAATGGAGACTCCCGATCATGAGAAATATTCCACCCATGTTTGTTATTATGATGGGGAGATGCTATCCAACATGAAGTGACCTTCCAACTTTGAAGGGAATCGTGTTGGGCAGTTACTCCTAATGAAATCTAAGAGGGTCACATGATACTCCCATAGAAGGTCATGAGGCCAGCTTAGTTTTCAAGTTGTGGCTCCTCTTTATGGTGCAGTTTCTCTATGCATGGAGCCCGCGGACCAAAACTAAACCACTTGTAAGGTTAAGGTGGATGGTAGCAGTGCCGAGAACCTGAATGGCTAGTTAGTGGTTAAAGAAGACTAGTCGCTAACAGCTCCACGCCGACGCCAGGGCACGGGTCGGTTAAAACGTGATTGCCTAGCCCATGTACGCCGTCCCTGCATGGGTGGTCCAACCCCTTACGCGCATACTCGTGGGAACAAAAATAAAAAACAACAAAAACCAAACCTTGCCATTCCACTAGGAAAGGCAAGGTTAACTCGTAGCGTGTCCTTGGACTGTAGTCCAAGCACATCTGCTACAGCCAAAATTAGAGCTGAGAAATCAGCCAAGAAAACTCTGGGTGTGCCAACCGGGAAATCCTCGGTAGTGCCAACTGCACCCAATAAACAACTGAAAGGTGCGCCAGCTGGAATAAAACCAGCCGTGCCAATTGCACCCATTAATACCGAGCTCGAGAAGGATGCGCCAGTCAGCGTAAAGCCGACAGTGCCAACTGCATCTGGATCGAGTGCACGGAATACACAAGAACGTAGCTTCCTGACGCGCAAAGCCACCGGTGAATTACGGGCTGCTCGACGCTATATCGAGCAGTTGGGCAAAAAGCCGTCTAAGGACCTAAGCAGTAAGGAGAAATCCTCGCTGGCATGGGCAAAGGCTCACTTGGCGGCACATGATGGCTCCAACTCTGAAGCGGCTGCAAAAACACCTGCAGCCATTGCGCCTAAAAGGCAACGCTCAGGGGAGGAGACATCATCGCTGCCAAGGGCACAGCCATCCAGCAAGCGACATAAGCAGGTGGATTCTGGAGTCATAAACAGACCTTACAGTGAGGTTGCAAGAAACACACTGGTAAGGGCTGTTCTTGACCGTAGTAACTGCGACGGAGCAATCGACAATGAAAAATGGGGATTGATCTGTCAAAAGTTATTGGATATTTACCTGCAAGATTCTGACATGAGTAAAGGGCATTCGCCACTATTCATGGACATAGGCTGGTTTCAAGGACACGTGAAACTGGTCTCCTGCATGGACGAGCTATCAGCGTCCAAATTAAAGGATATCATCCTATCCCTAGGGGAAGTGTGGCCCGGCGCGAGACTGGAATTGGTCGCGGTCAGTGAGATACCTCGTAGACCGAGAGCAATTGCTATCATTCCGGCGGAACCACATGACCCAGCGAAGATCCTGGACATCTTCCGGAAAGGAAACCCGGACCTACCAACCAATGACTGGAAGGTAGTAAAGGTTTACGAACCGGTTGGTGCCCGTAGGAAGGCGATCGTGGTCCTTAATAAGGAGACGTTGTCCCTACTCCGGGAGAAGCAAGGTCTGGTGTACTACGGTTTTATGGGCATCAGACTACGCATCTACCGGGGTGACGACAAACCCGATCCCGAAACCACTGCTGCAGTAGAGGGGTCGCAAGGGCTAGAGATTGGTAAAGAGACCAATGCATATTCGAAGGCCATAGTATAACCGGCAAACTCAGTCGCTTCGGGATGTTCCCAAACAGACTCTTGTCTGATTGGGGACCTCCTGGACAGACTCGACTTCGTGGACGATGAAAACGCTCTCCTGGACCCAAATCCAGAAGAGGCAGACATCGTTATCAATTATGACCCAGATATCTGAGGATGGCGAAGATAATACAAATTAATCTTCATCATTCGAAATCAGCCTCAGCGGCATTAACCAACCGACTCGTTGAGGGAGGAGTGGATATGGCGCTTATCCAAGAACCGTGGACTGTCAACAGCAAAATACTTGGACTTGGCGCAAAAGGTTACAAATTATTGTATGTAAACAGTTCAGGTAACAATGACAAAAACATTAGATCCTGTATTATGGTTAAAACCAACTTAAATATCTTCATTCTATCTAATTTTAGCAATGAAGATACGGTAGCGGCGGCGTGGGAGACAGGGGAATCCACTATATGGATTCTTTCCTGCTACCTGGCTCACGGCGGCACAGACCCACCTCCTGGTACAAAGGTCCGGGATTTAGCCAAAGAGGCCAATAGACGCGGCACGCCTCTAATAACAGGTGCCGACGCCAACGCACATCATCGAATCTGGGGAAGCTCTGGTAATAATGAAAGGGGTGAGTGTATTTTTGATTTTATTATGGAAAATAACTTAGTAGTATCCAATCAGGGTTCAGAACCCACTTTCATAGTCTCCAACAGACAGGAGGTGTTAGACATAACTCTAGTCAGTGCGAGACACGCTCATCTGATACGTGAATGGAGGGTCTCTTCAGACTGCTCATTCTCTGATCATCGCTATTTGCTATTCACAGTCAGCATATCAAATAGGCATTCGACATTATATGTTAATAGGCGGAAGACGGACTGGGTGATGCAAAACCAAATCCTAACCGACTTAATTGCACGCCCACCAAATATAGAGGGGGCTGCAGATATTGATTTAGCCGTGGACATGCTAACAAATGCGTTCAAAGCAGCCACAGGCACATCCTGTAGGGCATCTGTACAGCGCCCGATAAGAAGGCTACCTTGGTGGTCTGGAGACATAGCAGAAACTAGGAAAAACTGCAGGAGACTTTTTAATGAAGCAAAAAGGACAGGAAATTGGTCACTCTACAAAGCTGCATTAAATAAATTCAAGAATGAAGTCAGGAACGCAAAACGCAAAACTTGGAGAGAATTCTGCAGTAATGTAGAAACTTACTCCGAGACTAGCAGAATGCGTAAAATCCTTGCGAAAAAGCCACCGATACCCAGCTACATCCAAAATAATGATGAAAACTGGACCACTAGCAGTATTGATTCCCTAAAGATTCTAATGGACACCCATTTTCCGGGATGTCAACCTTGTAGCGTTATGCCACGGGCGTATCCCTTACATGCTCAATCACATATATCCATCGACTTAACGGTGGAGAAAGTTAAATGGGCAATTGAAAGCTTCCATCCGTTCAAATCACCAGGACCGGATGGCATTATCCCAGCGGATCTACAACATAACGTAGAACTTGTAATCCCATGGTTACTTACCATATATAAGGCCTGCCTCGTATGGTCATATATTCCAATCGCATGGACTAGAAGTAAAGTGATCTTTATTCCCAAGGGGGGAAAAGCATCACATACTAAAGGATGTGAGAAGAAGGATTTTAGACCCATAAGCTTAACTTCCTTCCTTCTAAAAACTCTTGAGAGAGTGTTGGATGTACACATTAGAACTTCCATAAACAGCTCTCTAATCTCAGTCTCTCAACACGCTTACACTAAGGGCAAATCCGTTGAGACCGCTTTACATTCGCTTGTAGGTTACATAGAGAAATCACTCGAGCATAAAAACTATACCTTGGCAGCCTTCATGGACATTGAAGGTGCCTTTAATAACATTGATCCAACGGTAATCATTCAGTCTCTCAGGGAGCTGGGGATTGACCGAGGGATTTATCGGCTCATTGAAAATCTGCTTCTTTGCAGAACCATCACTTCCACCATGGGAGCAGCCACCATCACAAGGCAGGCCCACAGAGGTACACCTCAGGGTGGTGTGCTGTCACCACTACTGTGGAATGTGACAATCAACAATCTGCTTAGAAAATTGGAATCCTTGAGCATTAAAACCGTTGCATACGCAGATGATGTAGCGATAGCAATATCAGGATTTCACTTGGATACGATATCGCAAAGGCTAGAAACAGCACTAAATGAGGTTAATGCTTGGTGCTCTAGTTGCGGCCTGAGTGTCAACCCGACCAAAACGGAACTAGTACTCTTCACCAGGAGATACAAAGTTCCACAATTCATTCCCTCGGCATTGAATGGTACTGTACTTACCATGTCGAAAAGTGCCAAATATCTAGGTGTTGTTCTAGATAGTAAACTCTCCTGGAGGGAAAATCTTCAGGTGAGGATAGAGAAAGCCGCTATGGCAATGTACATCTGTAGGAAAGCAATTGGCTCTACTTGGGGAATTAACCCCAAAGGAGTCGGTTGGATACTAGAGATGGTCATAAAACCTATCCTATTTTATGGGGTCTCGGTCTGGTGGAAAGCACTAGAATCAGCGGGAAACCAGACCCGTATAGAAGGTATTCTAAGCAAAGCGGCACTTATGATAACAGGTGCCCTTAGATCCACGCCGACAAAGGCACTCTTCGCTATGCTTTGTTGGCTTCCTGTGGACTTAATGGCTAGAAAACTGGCCCTACATACGGCCGTTAGGCTGAACGCAATAGGCGTATGGAACTATAGACCATGGGGTCACGCTAGCATCCTAAATACAGCGAACAATATACCTAAACCCATTGACTACTGCACTCCCAAACCCTACTTCAATAGGAATTTCAATATCTCTTTGACAGAAGGGTTCTCCCCAGTGGACAGAGCCGTGCAGGTTTTCACGGACGGCTCTATACGAAGGGGAAGAGTTGGAGGGGGGATATATATTCCAGATTTTGGAATTGAAATATCCTTCAGACTCCCGGACGAATGTAGCATATTACAGGCAGAAATATCCGCCATAAAAAGAGCAACACACTGGTTGAGTTATTATCGGATACACAATAGTAATATCCAGATAATAACGGACAGCCAACCCGCGATCAAAACCCTTGCAGGTGTATATTCTACATCATTACTTGTTCAAGAATGCCGCACAGTCCTGGATGAACTGGCGCAGCACGCAACCATCACACTATACTGGGTGCGTGGACACGGAACTACTTCAGGCAATATAGTTGCGGATGAACTAGCAAAGAGAGGAACCCTACTCGGGGAAGTCGATGACAATCTCTGTGGGCTCCCTCTGTCGTCTTGCTGGAGGCGCTTCGATACTGCCTTTCTTAATTCAGCTCAGGAAAGATGGCGTAATGAGCCTACCTGCGTTATATCGAGAATCCTTTGGCCTCGTCTAGATACTAAAAGAACCAGAAACCTCATTAGCTTTACCGGAAAGCATCTGAGGAATCTCCTGGCCACACTTACAGGCCACTGCACTTTCGGGACCCACGCTAAACGTATGGGTCTCCCGTATAATGACTACTGTTACAGCTGCAATGATGAGGAAGAGGAGGAAAGCATTTCGCATCTTCTCTGCTTCTGTCCTGCTTTGGAGGATCTCCGTCTGCACTTCCTTGGCAGAATATCCTTCAATAGCTTGTCCGAGTTATCGGAAATAGGACTTAGAAACCTAAGTCTATACATTAGGAGCAGCGGCTGGTATGGCCGCTAGCCTTCACGGCATGTGTATGTACTAGACCCTCTCCTTGTCCCACTTTTTCACTTCTTCTCTACTCTACTCTCCATCTATATCCTCTCCATCTATATTCTACCTATACTTCCGGTCTCCCCCCTTATTCTTATACTTTCAACTTACAGGCAGCACAAAGGGATCATCGTATTGGACCCAAGTGAGCTAGACTCCTATATTTTCATTCTTCACTAGCAGCCTGCTAACCTAACCTAACCTAACCTTCGTCATAAAAAATAAAACACATTTGTGCATATGAGAATGAACAGAACACTGCCGTAGAACGAAATTCGTCGTGCGCGACGAACTCTGAGATAAATTTATTTCTATTTTGTACGCCGACGAACGACGAAAAAACAAATTTCTCTCTCTCTCCCTTTGTCTTTGTACATACAACAACCAACTTTATCAAATATAAGAGAGGAATTCGCTGAGTAAATTCGTCGTTGTTGTGCTTCATGCATTAAACACATTCACCACAGCATGCTACACGAACACACGACTTCAAATGCCGCTAGCAGCATTTGTCGCCTCGTAGCCAGCTACTTATTTTGCAGATATTCAAGTATAAATACATAGTTCAGTATTGCCACTTTCATATATTTTGCATTTATAAAAATTAATTTTTCTTTTAAAATGTACTTATCTCACGTAAAAGTACAAAAATGAATCAATTTATTCTTTACATCAATTTTTGGATATTGTTTCTGGTATATAATATGAAATAATTGTACGATATCATTCATTCAATATTTTGTATTACACTGGTAACACTGCATTTGCTCATTGTAGCCAAAGAAATAGAAATTAGTTTAATTGGAGTACAACGACAAAATCAGCATAGACAAGAACCTGTCGCCCTGTTGCCTTGCTGCATTCAAAAGAATCATTCCCATTTAAACATGTGTATGCTAATCCTTGACATTTGGTAGTCGGTAGCTTGCTGTGGTGAATGTGTTTACGCACCGAACTCTTATCGACGAATTCGTCAACGAGGACGAAATTCGTCGTTCGTCCCAGTTGTGTTCCTAGCATAACTTGCTGCGGAATTTTCTAAAAACAAATAAACACTCCTTAATAAGAATTTGCAGACAGTAGACCTTTTTACGCCCAAAAATTCCCGCGATATGTGGCCGGGATTATGGGATTGGAAATTTTGGGGAATTCCTTGGATTTCCCGTCCCGGTATGGTGGTCTAAGTTTTTGATTTTGCGACATGGTGTTTTTTTATGATAAATAAATTTTTTGGTGATTTTTAACAAAATTGAGCTTCAAAGTTTTTGCAATTCAGCAAAATTAGTTTGCTGAAGGAGTAGTCTCGACTGCAAGAAATTAAAACAATTTGATTTTGATGATCTTTCTAATATAAGATTTATAGTAATAAATGAGTTTTGAATTTGGATGAGAAAAATTTACAAGAAATAACTTTTGGTGATCGTATTTCTACTTTGGCGATTTTCTGCTACAATTCATACGATTATTTTATAAAAATTTATATGGAAAAAGTGTTATAACTATAAAAACAAATTTTTTATCAAATATATATTAAGAAAAAATACTCACTTAAAGGACATACTATTTCTTGTAATTTGTGTGAAAAAAATTTTCCTGCAATTAACAAATTCAATTGAAAATAAAACCAAAAATCAATTAAAAGTGTATTTAAGTCAATTAAATTTTTGTTTAAAAAAAATATTCCTTTAATTGAAAATAAAACTCAAATTCAATTAAAAATGTATTAAGTGAATTACACTTTTGCTTAAAATTTTAATTAACTACAAGGTTTAATTGACTCAATAGAATTTTTAATTAATTTTTGGTTTTATTTTCAATTAAAGTTGTTTATAGCAGGAATATTTTATTTTTAAACAAAAGTTTAATTGACTTAAGTACATTTTTAATTAATTTTTTGTTTAATTTTCAATTAAAGTTGTTTATTGCAGGAATATTTTTTTCTGTGGAAATTTAATTTGCAATCAAAACTTTTGCATGATGATGAGTGATGGATTTTCGAACAGGTTCGTATGCTGCTAATAACATTCGGTGTAACCATATTGTCGCTATTAAAAATTCTACTCCTTGCACCCTACTCATGGCACTATGAAGCTCTTTCTACAGCAGGTGCACTTTGCAAGTGTGAGTGTGTATGTATCATTTTATAAAATTAATGTAATTTCGGCTATGTTATTTTGACAACTTGCTGTATCTTGGAAACGCAAACTCTTAAAGTTTTCTAAAACGCTAAAACTAAAAACTCCCAAAATTAAAAATTCTCCAAACCGAAAAAATCGCAAAAATGAAAAAAAAACGCCAAAACTAAAAAAAACGCCCAAAAACGAAAAAAGCTCAAAAAATAAGAAAAACTTCCAAAACAGGAAAAATCTTCAAATCCGAAGAAAAGTTTATCGGATACTTAAAATATTTTTTAATGTTTACAGTACGTATAGTATTACATATGTAGTATCCGTATGGAAGCCTTTGTGTGTGAATCACAGTCTCACCTTAATAAATTTATTTATTTTTGCCCGAAAGCTTTATGAATCCGCACATCAGGAGAATATCAACGATTTATTTAAAATAAATTCACTAAAGTGCGACTGTGACTCGCACACGAATGGTTCCATACGGGCACTACATGTGTAAACTAAACGAACTTCAGCCTATATAATCGAATATCTTACCTTATGTAAAAAAATATAGCTATGCTATTTATGTCACGACACAGAAGCTAAGACGTGATTGGCGTAACAAAAATAATCGACACTATTATAAATATATTTTTATTATGATTTCTTTGTACATCAAAGCAGAGTACCAAAATAAACGAAACAAATTGTTTGATTTTGTTTTGTTTCGTTCTTTGAAGTAAGTGAAACAAAAACAATGAGAAGGATTGTTCAATGTGTTTTTTGTATTGTTTTTCCACATGAGCACAGCCGATCGGAGGTATGCCGGCTAACAGCCGCCTCCGCCCACAAACAATGCATTAATTTAATCGTACGGCGCTACAAAAGCAAATAATGGGAAATGAATCGAAACGTTTTGCAATATTTGCGGCGAATTTGACATCATCATATAATATAATTTTATTGCATTGTTATTGTACACATTAAGTTTGTTTTATATAGCTAAGCAGCATAGCTATAACCGGGTGTCCTAAGACACCTTTCTTCTTATTCTTTATTTATTTTTTTTTTTTTTGTTTACGAATTTTTTTTTAATTTAAGCGTTTTTCCCCGTTTTACCGATTTTTTCTGTTTTTTGCGATATTTTTAGTTTAAGCGATTTTATTTGTAGTTATAGTGCTTTTTTGGTTTTTGGCGATTTTTGTCTTTTTTTTGGCGATTTTTGTGATGGTTTTTTAATTTCAGCGTTTTTTTCATTTTAAAGGTTTTTTCGTTTTGGCGATTTTTTTTGGCGATTTAATTTCGGATGTAGACGTTTTTTTATTTTTTACTTCTAGTAATTCTTTTCAATTAAGCCCTTTTTTATTTTGGCGATTTTTAGGGTTCCGTACACCAAAGGTGAAAAGGCACCCTATTGTTTTCGCTATCCTGTCCGTCTGTCTGTCCGTCACAGGCTATTTCCTTGAGAACCGTAAGAGCTACGGACCTGAAATTTGGACATAGTGTATAGAACCTTGGCCGCTACAACAACAAATACATGAGAGTTAAAGTTAAAGGGTGTTCCGAACCGAGCAACGAAAAATGTTACACTCCCATGCAATATACATACAATTTTATGTATATACACTTGAAATTTGTAAACTTTGTGTATTTTTATACAGACTACAACAATTAACACTAAAATTTAAAAAAATTTAAATTAAAGGGTGTTCTATCAGTTAATGTAATTTTGATTATGTAATTTTGACAACTTTGCTGTATCTTGGAAACCGCAAGAGCCAAACTCTTGAAATTTTCAAAAATGGTAAAACTAAAAAAAATACCAAAATTATAAAATCGCCAAAACGAAAAAAGTCGCCAAAAACCAAAAAAAAAAATCGACAAA
This sequence comes from Tachina lurida, assembly GCA_944452675.1. Taxonomy (NCBI): domain Eukaryota; kingdom Metazoa; phylum Arthropoda; class Insecta; order Diptera; family Tachinidae; genus Tachina; species Tachina lurida. The sequence continues at coordinate 28,922,653 of OX101753.1, read as the reverse complement.
ACGAAAAGAAGCGCCAAATTAAAAAAATTTCTAAACGAAAATAAATCGCAAAAAATCCGGAAAAATCGCCAAAATGAAAAAAAAATCGCCAAAAGGAAAAAAAATTTGCAAAAATTAAAAAAAAACGCCAAAAACTGAAAAAAATCGCCAAATTAAAAAAATTTCTTAGACTAAAATAGATTGCAAAAAAACCGGAAAAATCGCCAAAATTAAAAAAAAAAATGCCCAAATGAAAAAAACGCTAAAAACTGAAAAAATCGCCAAAACGAGAAAAAAGCAAAAAAAAAAATGGTTTCAGCTGAAAAAACGTCAAAGCGCAAGAAAACGCCATATTATAAAATGCTCAAAGCCCAACGTACGGAAAGTTGCACTTTACTGAATTTATTTTCTTTTTGGCAAGTTTTTTATTTTGGGATTTTTTACTTCTAGCGTTTTTGAAAGTTTCAAGAGTTTCGCTCTTACGGTTTCCATCATACAGCAAGTTGTCATTATTACAAAAGAAAAATAAATTTAACTGATGGAATGAATACCCTTTAATTTTGATTTTTTTTTTAATTTCAGTGTTAATTGTAGTCTACATAAAAATACACTTACTTTGCACATATATTTATATATATATATATATATATATATATATATATATATATATATATATATATATATATATATATATATTATTTGATGCATATAACATTAGAAGTTCAACAATTTTCGTTGCTCACGATAGATAACCCTTTAGTTTTTAACTGCCATATATTTGTTTTTGGAGCGGCCAAAGTTTTACATATTCTGCAAAAATTTCAGGTCGGTAGCTCTTACGATTCTTGAAAAAAAAAGCCTGTGACAGAGAGACAGACCGACAGAAAACAATATGGATACTTTCCACCTTTCCCTGAATATTATCACAAATATGAAAGTGCATATAAACGTGAACACTCAAATTTTCCCACGTTCAGATCGAGAAAAAAAATCAACATTAACAATTGACATAAAAATTGCAAAAAATTTATTTAACAAACGAAATATAAAATCTATATGAATAAAAAGAATAGAAACGAAATTGCCCACAGGACAAGTGGAACATGGCCAGCAAAAGTAATAAGCTAAATATTAACACTTGTATGGTGGATAAACGGAAACATTTTTGTAGCATCATGTACATAGAAGATTTGAGCAGCCTCTGCCTACAGTTTGCTAAAGTGCGACTGGTGTTGGTGTTGGTGGTGGTGTTTACAATTGCAAACAAGTTCGCTGGTTTCCGCTGTCAAATCAAGCAGGATGATGACGCTGCGTGGCTGTAGGTTTTGTTAATCATTTAAAATGTGTGTAATCTTATTACCGCTGCTTGCTAACAAGGGTTGCTGGTTTAATAACAACAACAACAAGATGAAAAATTTCAAAACTTATACAACTAATCAAAGTGCGTAACACAAGGTCACGTGCCGGGCACGCAACATTTGCTTTGTTTGTGTTGTTGAGTAGTATTCCTTTTTTCCTTTTGCTTTTTGACAAAATGTTGCACTTACATAAAATTGTTTATTTGTTATTTTTGTATATTTGTTGTTGTTGCAATATGTATAAAAATCAAATGGTAAAATAGTTCCCATCTTAATTGAAAACGAGTAAAGTGTGGATAAAAAGAGGAAACAGATTTTCAAGTGTTATGATTATTAATATTTTGCCATTTATTGGAGTATGAATCAAGTGGTTGGAAAACAGGTTGTTCCATTTTGATGTCTCTTTTTTTGTTCTTCTTCGATGGGGTTGCAAAATGACCGTGAGAGATTTTTGTTTTGATATCGTTTTGTTTTTTTTTCCTAAACATCCACACTGATAAGGCTGAAACAACTTGAGCCCTAAATACCAGAGAGATTTGAGCTGTTACGTTAAGGGATTTAAAAGTATCAGATTGCTTATTTTATGTACGAGTATTGTGCATAATGACAAATTGATTTTTATTTCTTATATTTTAATCATAATTTTAGCTATGGCACAGAGTTTTATGTGAAAAGAAGTCTTGAAACATATTTTAGGATTTCTTGCAAAACTAACAAATAAGCTTAGAGCGCATCTCTGGGAACACAATCAAAATTCGTTAATTTTATGAAAGAATGGTAAACGATTGTATAAGTTGGAGTTTTGAGTCCATGTCAACCGTTTACTTTGAAAACATGACAAATCAACTTATTATTATTTCATGAGCTTCATAAAAATAATAGGCGAAATAAGTTTGAATTTTCAGCTCACCCGAGGCGTTTATGTTTTAAATACACCAAGAAATTTATTCTTTGAGATAAGTTTCATAAGTTTATTTTAATTGAAATTTATTTGCTGGTGGTTATTTATCTTTTGTGATTTTCAAAAATATTTTTATGTGTGAATTCTCAAATGGTTTTTGAAAGTCTGTGCATAAGATAAGAGGTTGGTGACAGTTCAAAATGTGTGGTTGAGGTCTACTAATGATTTGACAAAGCACCAAAGAAATGAATATAGACATGCTTAACCACCAGCAAATAAATTTCAATTTAAATACACCAAGTTTATATAACTTCTTAGTTGACGAAAAATAAATTGAAAAAATTTAACACATTTTGTGCAAAACTATGTATATATTTTTTAGTATATAAGTTTAAACTTCACAGTTTTGTTTCAACAAATGATAGCAACTGAAATGGATCTTAGACTCTAAGATGAAGGAAGAAGCGGAGGAAAGTTGGCGTGCGACGAAAACTTGCAAAACTTCTAAAATCATGTGGAGTTCCTATGATCCTAAATTGACCAAATTCCTTTTATCACTAACCAGAAGCAACTGTAGACTTCAAATAGGGCAAATACTTGACGGCACGTGCAGGAAATGTAAGGAACCCGGGGTAATTGAGACAGTAGAACATCTACTGTGCCACTGTCCGGCTTTAAACCGCACTAGATATGACTGGCTTGGTGATCACACTTTTCGTGGTCTTGATCTTGTATCGGGAATAGAAATGTGTAGGCTGCTAAGGTTTGCTAAATCTGTGTGGGAGTCATTCGATACAGGCACCGCGAACTAGGCCGCCATACTTGCAGATTTCTTGTCACATTCGGGTATCGCTAGGGTTCAATCTTGGTCTATGCGAGGTCCTTTGACCACCCAGACTAACCTAACATAACCTTACCTTACACAAATGATACAAACCTACATTCTTCCAGAGGTTTTGTTGGTGTACAAATTTGTGTGAGTTGAGTTTTGAGGTCACTAGAGTTCTTTATTTTATAAATCCAAAAACTTTATTTATTCAATTATTTACATATGAGTATTTCTTGAATTCAATATAAGCATAGCAGGAATTTTTATAAATTTTAGTTTTGAGGTCATATAAGCCGTTGATTTTGAAAGCATGCCAAGTCTGTCTGTTTTGATTTCGTTTTTTTTATGAGAATGGCACAAATGTATACAAGTTGTAGTTTTGAGGTCATATCAATTATTTCTTTCAAAAATTTATTAAGTTCATATACTCCAATTTGGTGAATATATATAAGCAATCCATATATACATTTACATCAGAGCTGTTAAATTTCGATTACGATTAGTAATCAATTAGATTACATTTTAAAAAGAATTGTAATGATTATATAATTTCCTTCAAAAGAATTGCTGATAAATAATTGATTACGATTACTAATAATCGAAAAGTAATCTGAATTACTTAAAATTACTAAAAATAATCAAAAAGAATCAAAAGTAATCAAAAAGTAATCCGACTACTTTCAAGGATTACTTTTGATTCTTAATAAATAATCAAAAAAAAAAAATTAAAAGTAATCATTAGAAGTAATCGGATTATTTTTTGATTACTTTTGATTCTTTTTAGTAATTTAAAGTAATTCAGATTACTTTTCCATTATTAGTAATCGTAATCAATTAGTATTCGTGCGAAACTGAATATAATCGTAATTTAATCATTATTTCACTTTTAAAAAAGTAATCAAGTTAGTAATCATTAAGATTATTAATCATTACTTAACAGCTATGATCTACATATACAGACTTTTCACTTTGGTCATATCAACCATTTCTTTCAAAAATGAAATAAGTCAATATTTTCCAATTTTATGAATATATGTATGTAAGTATGCTACTACATACACTTGTTCATAAGTTTAATTTTGGTTCAATATTAGCCATAGTTTAATATTAGGAAAAAATTGAATTGAAAATTAAATTTCAATCAAGGCGAATTAACTTAACGAGATGACAGCTATTCTACAAAACTACAAAAATGGAAAAAACAAAAATAGAAACAACACAATTCTGTGTACCAAAATAATAGTGTATTTACACTGTCTCGAAATCTAGTACTTACGAGATTTCGAGCTAAGTCAAGCTGCTTTTTTCTAGATTCCCATACAAAACAAAATCTAATTTTTGTAGGAAATCTAATAAAAATCTAATGTTTTTATTTATTATTTACTACCCTGTACCACAAAAGGCGCGTGAATTAGCTACGGTCTGCTTAAAAAAAGGTGTGTGAATTGGCTACATTGCAGTTGTTTGGTTATAGTTTTGGAAACAAATAAGTTGATGGGATTTGTTTTGGATAAAAAATCTTGATAAATGTCAACGGTGTAAACGGTATAGATTTCCATAAAGATTTTAATCAAAATATGCTAGATTTTTAACTGATGTAAATGCCCTATAAAGTAATTCATTATCATTATACATACATATCATTCATTTACTTCAAAAACGTTATAACTCCAAAAAAAAACTAATTTTACAAAAAACGAGTTTAAAGTTTTCAATTTACACATACGTTATTGACGCATTTTTTTTTTTCTTAAGAGTGGAGTATACAAGTAGGAACATTTTAAACAATATGGATAACGATATGAGAATTAATCATGCATTATTAACTTAAAAATCGTATTTTTTGAGTTATGTCATTGTTGAACTAAGTGACCGATATATGTTGATAACTTAATATAAGAAAGGCATAACTTGAATGATCGATATTTTTTAGAAATAGGAAAAAAACTGAAACATTTACGTGCAAAAAAAATTTGAATGTGTCCATAAGACTTTTATTTTTAACCGTAGTAATTAAGTATTATTTAAGGAGGATGTAATTATACATTGGCTGCCAGAAAACGTTAAACATCGGATTAATATTAAAAAACAGAACTTCTTGCGATGAGAACCCTATGTAAAAATCATTAGAAATTATCCAAAATTGCACTACTTCCGGATCACAAGTTCAGCACCTTATTGACGTCCTTGAAAACTCTTTATTGCTTGGGATGTTTGCTTCAATTTGTTTTTTTTTAATTAAATTTTTAATTGCTTTAAATAAATAAAACTTAAAACTTAATTAATGTCATTAATTTGTTAACTGGTGTAAATTAAATTTATATTATAAAAAATTTTAACCGATTTTACAAAATATTTCATTGGAATTTAGGGGTAAACTACTTTCCCTTATCGAGGTTGGCGCATTTCAACTACGACGTTTTTGTAGTAGATTAAAGAACATCGCAAAATTGTTTCTTCAATCTAAAAATTTTTTTCTCACTTTCTAACCCATTATTCCCACTGTGCACAGTATACTAAATGTCACATCACTTTAACTTAAAAAAATACAATAATTATGATTTTTATGCTCAACATAAATGACAATTGTCTTAATAAGGCAACAAGATGTTAGAACATCTTGAACAAGTTTTTAAGACAAATAATTTCATCTCCAGAGGCTGTTTGAGGTTTTAAGCAATAACTAAAGTTTTCCAAACGACATGACAATTATATTTAAATATTTTAACTTTTTTATGACTAGAGACTGAAAAGATGAAGTTTGCAATTGAAACCTAAAACTTTTTTTTTTGTTATTTTATTTAGGAGCAAAATAAAATAACAAATAAAAAGGTTTTGTCCATGTTAGACAAAACGTTTGTTAAAACTCATTATCACCAACTTAAGAGAGTTAAAATTGACGCTGACAACTAATTTGTATATTTGTAATTATAAAAGTTGTTTTGGTTTTCCATAAAAAAAAAGAATTATAAGAGTTTCGTTGTAAACAACAGTAAAGGAAAAAGTTTAATTTAATTATATGAAATTTAATTTTTAAAACTTCATAATAATAACTGGCAGAGTTACTCGCTCGGAAGTGATTTTACTACTACAGCAGGGTTGAAGAGATTGATTTGCGGAGACATGATGTGAATCAAAATCAGGTATCCTGAAGACAAGGCAAAGGAGGTGGCTCAGTAAGTCCGTTACTTTTTGAGTTTACCACCTCTAAAATTAAAAAGTAGCATTGCCATTGTCAACAAACAGCTGTCAGTTGAGTCCTGTCAAAATTTTAACAAGCTGCGTCATTTAGTTTGTGTTTAACACGTATTGATAGCAGACTATCGCATGATTTGGAAAGAAAATAGAAAAAATGAGTTTCGTGTGCGGTACTTAGTATTTTTTTTGCGGAAAAAGCGATCATATTAACCAAGAATAAGTCCCGGTCTAGACTTGCAATTTTTGTTGCAGCAATTCTTGAGCATGTGAGAAAGTGTTGAAATAGAAATATATACTTTTTGTATTCCTCTCTCGCTCCACCACGTACGATTGTCCAAGCTCTAACGCCACACGAGTAATTGCTTACAGCCCCAGCGAGGTCTCCAAGAGAATTCCTCACCATTACCGGCACAGTTCAACCAATCATCAGAGATGGACGCATGACTGTGTCACCCACAATCCAGTGCCCACTCCACACAGCTAAAAATCATCCCTTTAACCCCGTCGGGTAGGATGAACTTGACCTTGTCCTGATAAACGCTACATACACCCAAACTCCTAGAGCAGCTCGACTATTGGGCAACCGGCACCCGTGGAACCAGAAGTAGCCTCTAGTGAGACCTCGAAGATCCACCACAAGGACCTTACCTCTATCGTCTTTTGAACTCAAGGGCAGTTCCAGGTGACGCTGCATCTGGTTGACATAAACAGATCTGTTTTTCTTTTATAAATATGTGCACATCCTTTGCTCTGTTGCCAGAGATTGGGTAGTAACACATAAGTTCTATGAGTAATGTACCAAAGGTACGTCAACGCAAAAAGCCACATCACCCCAGCTGGGCCCCTGGGATGGCCACACCCATAATCAAAAATAGATCTCCTGGGGGGGGGGGGGACAATTGATTTAATGAGGATTAAAAAAACAAAACGACTGCACCTGGAGAAGAAGAAAAATCCTTTCCATCAGGACACCACAAAGGTGAGTGCAGTTTCCATCGCAAAAAGCCATGCATTGGGCTACAAACTGCTTTCTCATTTATCCTATTCTCCAGACTTATTCCCAAGTGACTATTTCTTATTTCCAAACCTGAAGAAAAGGCTCGGCGGAAAGAGATTTGACTCCAACGATGAAAATTATTTCACAAACAAACTAATACCCTTTTTGATGACTCGACAAATATTCTTTTTTTGGAAGAAATAATAAAATTGGAGAAACGTTGGACAAAGTATATAGAACTCAAAGGAAACTACATTGTAGAACAAAATTCTTTTTTAAACAAAAACTTCACTGAATCAATTGTCGTAGGTAATATTCGTATTAACGAAATAATTTAGTAGACCCTTAACGAAAAAAATTGTTAAGTAAACTGGGGAGTCTACCCTGTAATTCGAAACGAAAGAAAATACTTTCGAATTTGCATGTTTATTACATGGATTTTTATTAAAATCTAAAGAAAATTTATTAAAATAAACCAGAGCTGTTAAATTTCGATTTCCATTAGTAATCAATTAGATTACATTTTAAAAAGAATTGTAATCATTATATAATTGCCTTCAAAAGAATTGCTGATAAATAATTGATTACGATTACTAGTAATCGAAAATTAATATGAATTACTTAAGATTACTAAAAGAAATCAAACAGAATCAAAAGTAATCAAAAAGTAATCCGACTACTTTCAAGGATTACTTTTGATTCTTGATAAATAATCAAAAAGAATCAAAAGTAATCCTTAAAAGTAATCGGATTATTTTTGGATTACTTTTGATTGTTTTTGATTATTTTTAGTAATTTTAGGTAATTTAGATTACTTTTCCATTATTAGTTATCGTAATCAAATAATAATCGTAATTTAATCATTACTTCACCTTTAAAAAAAAAGTAGTCAAATTAGTAATCATTACGATTACTAATCATTACTTAACAGCTATGAAATAAACAAATGTTCAGTTAATTTTATTGTTCGAACTTCATTTGTTTCTATATTTATGATTTGATCAGGCTAAAGTTTGTATCGCTTTGTAAGCCAATGTAAGTAAAAAATTAAGCAAAATATAATCTGTTGACCTGAATAAACATTTATTTTAAAAAATATCTAAAACTCAGCTGATTTTCATTCAAAAAGTCAAGGACTTATTGATGTGCAATACGCATAATTAAGAACTTGTTAGTCCCAGCTTAGATGATAAAATTTATCTTGCAGAAAGTCTTGTTTTGATTGCGAGCATTTGAGTAGCTATAAATTTTTTCTAGGGGGCATTATCACTGTTGATTTTCATGAGTAATAATAAAAGAAGAAGGGAGAAATAATTCTAGGCGGGGGGAATGCACCCCCAGAATGATCTTTCTACGCCTTTGCTTGCGAAAGATATACATATTTATAAACTTGAAATTTTGTTATTCTCTCATTCGTTATTTCAACGCTGAAACTATCTGCTGGTATATATAAAAAAAAAGCTGCAAACAAAATTTCTCCGTGTGAAAGCAATTGCAAGTTTAGGGAATAAAATAGAAAACTACTGCAAGAAAACTTGCATCATCTGAACTCGGACAAAGAGAAAGTGAATTGCCTTAGAGATGCCTAACCTAGATTAAATTGTGAGATATATTTCCAAATACTGAACGAACATAACGAGAAACTAATAAGAAACTTGTGTGAGCACAATATGTGGGAAAATATTTTTTTTTTCAAACCATATAATTTCTAATTAAACTTCACACCAACATTGAATGGATTAAAGATAAGTATTTTGCCAAAAAATATTATTAGAATTACAATAATTTACTGACAATAAATTATTGCCATTATTATTTACAAACCATAAAATATTTATTTAACAAATCGATCGAAGCCACACGCCGATTGTTTTATGCCAAACAAAAGAGGCTTATGAGTCTTAAATTCTTTGTGTCCAAAAATAATGAAAACCGTAAAAAAAAACACACACACAAAAGAAATAACTTGGAAACAAATTAAGATCCCCACAAATAAAATCAAATAAAAGAAATAGAATGAACAGACAAAATGAAAACCACTTGCAAACAAACAAAGACTTATTGAAATAAATGATGGCAAAAATATTACAAATCGATTTGTCATATTAATTTCATAATGATTTAAATTTAAATGACTTTGCTTTATTAAATCTCACAAGCACATTCTAGCCGATGCAGTAAGTGAGTGAGTGAATGAGTGTCCTTCCTTTATTTTCCCACTCTCTAATGAAATTGGTGAATGTGAATGTTGGACAAAAAGAAAAACTACCCCTAAATGTGTGTGTGTAGATGTGTGTACAGATATTTGTTTGTAGGTTTGTTGTTGTGAGCCCATATTAATGAAACCTTAAAAGAAGATAATCCGACTTGTAGCCCTTATCGTTGTTCTTTTTTCTCTCGTTAGGTGTCATCAAATTAACAATGGTTTTGAAAAATTTATCATTTTATAATTTGTTTGATGCCACTGTTACAGTGAAAGAAAAGAATACGGAAAATATTATATGTAATTATTAAGTTGTGTCGAATATATTTCCATGTATAACGAACCTTGAAATTGTTTAGGTATGAAATTATCATTTCAAAAAGATCATAGACTTGCAATTGTTCGCATTTATCGTCTGTATTTCTTGACTTCGGTGATATTTTTGGCTTCGATATTATATTTAAAGAAACTATATATGTATGTATAAGAAATTTTGGATAAGACTATGATTTTCAATGTAAAAATATCACATAAAATATATTTATATTAACTCACTCCTATATTTTAAAATATTTCCTAACGTTTTTAAAGCTACAGTAAGGCCGAAGCCACGCAATGAGCGGCAAAGCGGTGAGCGGCTGAGCGGTGAACGGCAGAGCGGCGAGTTTGAGCTCCTCTTCTTTTTTATTTTTCTTAATGGGACTGGAGTGAAACAATCAGTAGATGTATTGCTAGAGCTGGTCATATTATTATTAATCAATGTTAGTTCTTCAGTACTGCTGCTGATAGGCGTACCAATATAATATCGTCCTCACTCAGAAGATCCTCAATAACAGCATTTTATACACATGTTTATACTTCGCCGCTCAGAAATCAACTAAAAATTAGAACAAGTTCTATTCCTGAGCGGCGCCGCTTAGCCGCTCAGAAATGCCGTTCATTACGTGGCCACTTCAGTAATATTCCATATGTTTTAATTTTTTGCCGCTCACCGCCTTGCCGCTCATTGCGTGGCCTCGGCCTAAGACTGAATGTAATCTAAACAATAACAAATCAATAGTTAGAATAACTAAAAATAATTTAATGTACTTGCCTTTATTTTAATAAATCAATGGATTATTGAATTTGCAAAATTTTTCTGAACTTGATGTTCGAATCCAGGGATAGTAGGCATTGTACTAGTTTAAAGGTCTGAGGGTTGCAGATTCGATTCCTTCCGGTGACTCTGAATGTTTCTGCAGGCAAGCCAAAGTAGCTTCGCAGTTAGTGTTTGTTAAAAAAAAATTGTTTTCGACTCCACTGTGCTGCTCAAAAATTGAGTTTGATTTTCTTGAAAGGCCTTAAGACTTTTATATCAACGTTAGATTTTTCTGCAAAATCATGTCAGCATAGATTTTATATCATTATTATGTCTAGTTCATTTATTTCTTTTCACTCCAGCCCTCATTTCATTTTGTTTTTAACTAAAGGAAGATGTATTTCTCTTGTTTTTGTAAAACATCTGGATAACTTTCCATCGCACATACATACATACATACATACATACATACATACATACTCACATTTTGTTCTACCCAGCTAGCATTTGGCTGATCATTTTTTGCATAAATCTCTTTTTGATTCTCCTGAGATCACTTTTGATGATTAAAAACTGATTTATCACTTAGGTGATTGAAAAAGGATTCACTTATGATTCATCTGGAGTTCTCGTGGTACCTTCATAGCGAACAGTCGAATAGCGGAATTTTACTTACCAAACAAACAAAAATTACATATACAAAAAAAAATATTAGTAGTACATATTATTCGTAATAGGTACATACATACTGTCTTTAATAAATAAGCTTTCTGCTTTGCTAATATTTTTTACATAGTAAAAATAACAAAAACAAAAAAACCGCAAAAAAAACTTAAACAAGTGATATTGAGGAATACCTCAAAGTCAAACAAACAATCATAAATAACAAAAACAAAAAATACCGAAATTAAAAAAAAACATAAACGAATAACCCTTGAGGAATTCTTTGTATGAATTCCTCAAATACAGAAAAACTTGAAGTGAGTTCTAACGGCAGAAATGCTTATTTTACTGTGAGTTCTGAAACTCTGAATGAAAAAAATATAAAAAATAAATCTGATGAAAATCTTTTGTTAACGGCAACGCCAATTTTTCGTCAGCGATCAACTTCGCTTTGTCCAATGCCAAATAGTAATGATGCATTAACATTACATTTGCCCAGTACTTCTTCATTTAAGTCAGTAATATCATCCCCTTCAGGCTCGTGTTTATCACTTAACAAAGTTATCACTACAGATAACAGCGGCTCGAAACTCAAGGTACAAGTTGGAATGGACAGATACATTACAATTTTAAAGCGCGGGCGAAGCCCGAATTCTTCAAAAATCTCATCTGCTCCAAAAGTGTCTAGGGATAACAGCGCTTTAAAATTTTTCAAGATGACAACGACAAACCCGAGGTATCCTCGAACAAAACATCCAAGCCGCCACCAATCTATTTGAGACAAAAAAATTCAAATGCCCTTATTAAAAAATTAATTTCGCTCATTGGTGAGAATAAATTTCACATTGTTCCAATAAAACGTGGCAACGTCGATGAAACTAAAATCCAAATTTATGACGAAAAAGATTTCCGCAAAATGGTTGCTGAATTTGAAAAAAGTAAAACAAGCTTCTACACATACCAGCTTAAGAGCGCTAAAGGCATGCAGATCGTATTGAAGGGCATAGATTCTTATGTTGTCCCCGAAGAAATAAAAGATGCACTCGTCCTCCAGGGGTTCAAGGTAAAAAATATGTCCAATATAATAAATAGAGAAAAGATTCCCCAACCCCTATTTCGTGTTGAACTAGAACCTAATGATATAAAATTGAAAAAAAAATGAGACGCATCCAATTTATAATTTAAAATACCTCTTGTACCGAAAAATCACAGTTGAAGAGCCACATAAGCGTTCAGGTCCTGTACAGTGCCATAATTGCCAAGAATATGGCCATACAAAAACATACTGCAATTTACCCTCTGTTTGTGTTGTGTGCGGCGAATTACACGGCACCGCTAGCTGCAACAAACCAAAAGATCAAAGTGATAAAAAATGCAGTAATTGTGGAGGTAATCACACCGCTAACTACAGAGGTTGTCGTGTGTACTCTTTGGTAAAGAAGACTATGGTGCAAAAACCTAAATTAGCTCCAGCTCAATCAGCAAACGTTTACTCTGCCACTTTTCAGCAAATGAGCCAACCAGTTACTTCCCGTGTATCGTATGCAGATGCTGCTAAGGCTAGTTCTATTCCGACACAAAATGTTTCACCGCAAAATAATTCTACAAATACAAACTCAAACTTTAATTATAATCGCCTTGAAGCCACTATTGAAAATCTTGTGCAAACTATAAACAATTTTACAACAAATATGACTACCATGATGCAAGAAATGTTGCGAATGCAGAATACTCTGCTTCAAGCAATACTTAATAAGTCATGAACACGTTAACAATATGTTTCTGGAACGCAAACGGCATTCGCCAACATAAAAATGAACTTGAGCACTTCCTCACGGAAAAAAATATTGATATAATGTTAGTATCTGAGACTCATTTGACTTCGAGAAGTATTTTTAAAATTTATGGCTACACTATATATGATACAAAGGACCCTAGAGGAAGGGCTTGCGGTGGATCAGCAATTCTAATAAAGTCAAGACTCAAGCACTATGTTCTTGATAACATTTGTGAAGAATACCTAGAAGCAACAAATATTGGCATTGAAAGTTTTTGTTCAAATTTCGTTATATCATCAATTTACTCCCCTCCCAGATTTTCAATCACTGAGAATCAATATGAGGATTTCTACAAATCTCTTGGACCTTGTTTTGTAGCAGCTGGAGACTACAATGCGAAACATACGTTCTGGGGTTCGCGCCTTGTTACACCCAGAGGTCGAGCATTGTTCAACACTATTTCAAAAATGGGCTTGGATGTCATTTCGAGTGGGGAGCCCACTTATTGGCCTACTGACATACAAAAAATTCCGGACGTTATAGATTTTGGCGTCATAAAAAATATCTCTAGGGATTTAATTCAAGTTCAAGCTTCTCTTGATCTCTCGTCCGATCACTCCCCGACGATCCTCACAATTTGTAGCCCATTAAGAAGTAACTTACCTGACCCATATGTGAAGATGATCAATCGTGTAAATTGGCTGGGGTTCAAAAAATATCTCAGCAGTCATTGTACGGAAAACATTACGCTTAGAACACCCGATGATATTGAATCGAACATTGCCAATCTCAGCGAGAATATTAAACAGGCTGCTGAACATGCCACTATCTCCCATCCGCAGATTGGGTTTAATAAAATTTATTCTACAGACATTGAACGTCTCGTACGTGAAAAAAGAAGGGCTAGAAGGGAATGGCAACAGCACAGATCACCACAAAATAAAATCAGATTTAAAGAGTGCACTAAACGACTCCAAGAGTTGCTTGCATCTGAAAAAATTGCATCTCTTAAAAATTATCTGGAGGGTCTTGATGTTACACCGGCGTCTAATTACTCCTTGTGGCGCGCTGCCAGAAAGCTTAAAACACCCGTTGAGTATAAGCCACCTCTACGCACATCTACCGGAGGTTGGGCAAGAAGCGATACTGAAAAAGGTAAAATATTTGCTGAGCACTTAAAATCCGTTTTTACGCCAAATATATGTACTGGTGTTGCTGATTTGCCGAATATAGTCGCTCTACCCCCTCAACACATAAAGTTTAAGACGCGTGATTTACAAAAAATAATTGCCGAACTCAACCCGAAGAAAGCTCCGGGTATTGATGGAATTAGTAATCAGATGCTGATGAACTTGCCTCGTATTGCAATGAGAATCCTGTTATTCATATTTAATGCTATTTTACGACTGGAGTATTATCCACACAACTGGAAACTTGCCAAGGTTAAAATGATTCCAAAGCCGGGCAAAGATATAACAAAGGCTGAGTCATATAGGCCAATAAGTCTACTATCTACAATGTCAAAGCTTTTCGAAAAACTGCTCAAAACAAAATTGTCCCCAATTCTAATTAGTAGTGGGTGCATACCAGACCATCAATTTGGTTTTAGAAGTCAGCATAGCACCATTGAACAAACTCACAGATTAGTTCAATTTATAAGAAGAACTTTTGAGGGAAAAAAGTATTGTTCTGCGCTGTTTATTGACGTTTCCCAGGCATTTGATAAAGTGTGGCATGAAGGCCTTATTTTAAAATTGAAGACTTACTTACCAATAAACATTTTAAATCTTTTGGAAAGTTACATTATTTCCCGTAAGTTCACTGTTGCGGAAGGAGACTTTACAAGTAGGCCTGAAACAATTTCATCTGGTGTGCCACAGGGGAGTATACTGGGACCAGTTTTATATTTAATTTATACTTGTGATATGCCTGTGAGCAGTAGTATCCATACTTCCACATTTGCCGACGATACAGCCTGCCTTAGTATGCATGAAAACCCTGATGAGGCATCCCGCAAACTCCAGGAACACATTAGCCAGATGGAGCTTTGGTTAAACTTATGGAGAATCAAGGTAAATGAACAAAAGTGTGTTCAAGTAACATTTACTTTACGAAGAGATACTTGTTCCCCCATTCGGATTAAATATCAAGTTGTTTCTCAACATTCACATGTGAAATATCTTGGTATACACCTTGATCGACGACTTACATGGAAACACCACATTGATTCTAAGTTAACTCAAATGAAACTTAAACTAACTCAGGTACATTGGCTGATTGGTCGAAATTCAACACTTAGCCTAGACTGTAAACTTTTAATATACAAGTCGCTTTTAAAGCCAATATGGTGCTACGGAATTCAACTATGGGGCACTGCTTCAGCTTCAAATGTAGAGAAAATTCAACGCAGGCAAAATAAAATTTTACGCATGATAACATCGGCTCCATGGTACATCAAAAATTCAAATATACATCGTGATTTGAATATGCCACTAGTGACTGAAGAAATTGCAAAATACGCTGGCAAATATTTAACAAAACTCGAGTCACATCCTAATCCGCTTGCCCGTAATATTTTGAACTTTACTGGACACATCCGCCTAAAAAAGAGGGACACAATGGCTCTTATTCACAGCACTCCAGATGGGACTTCTTGAAAATACTTTTATTTATTTTTTCCTTTTGATTATCACTACTTACATATGTATTATATATAACTACTACTAAGCTTATGTCCGGCATTGGTCGGGCCTAATTATATTTTTTAGATTTAAGATTTGAATACTTATTGTTAGTTCATATATGAAGATACAATAAATAAAAATTCATGCATAAAAAAAAAAAAAAAAAAAAAAACTTATGATTCATCTATATGATCAAGCAATGATTTCTTGAAAATAGAGGAACAAAATGGAACGAAACCGCCAAAAGGTTATGTCATGATTTAATACTACCAGAAAATTGCTCAAAAATTAATCAACAAATCGTATCATAAATGATTCTTTGGCATGATTCATCTGTAGGGTACCATTTTCTCACAACGGGAGTATCATTTATGATCGAAAAATGAGCTCATATGCGGTTATTTGTCCCTTCAAGCTGATTCGGAAAAGATTCGATTATGATACAAAATGCTAGCTGGGTACGGATGTCAACGTGGTGAGTTTTTTCTTCTTCTAATTTCTCCAAATAAATCTTTCCTATACTTTTTTTCGTACATACTTTCGTGCGCATCAGCTTTGGTTTTCTAGTCATTCAATAACCATTAAAAGAAAGATTCAATTATTTATTATGTTTTCATCATCATTGTACTCAAACTACGTTTAATAGTTTGTGGGATTTAAATATTATTTTGTGCCAACACAATAAGAAATTCTTAGGGTAACCTTCGGTTTGCAAGTCTTTGTGGCCCCAAACAGTATTTATTTGATTTTGTTTACCATCTTCCTTGTTTTGTCCTTTTCTATTATTTATGAATAATATTGGCAAATACATACATACATACATATACATACATATATGTAAGTAAGTTATCAAATAAATCATTAATAGTTTAGCAAGAATTTTTCATATTTAGTATTTGAAAATAAATAAAAATAAAATATTGAAATATGTACATTAGAGTGGGAAAACATTTTTTTTCAACAGGCGTCTAGCAAAAATGAAATCTACACAAAATTCTAAGAATATTACCCTTAGAAACAAGAGGTCTAAAATCAAAACCTAGCTCCAGCCGAGAGAGACTTCGATAGGTATGCCCTAGGGGCAGTTAGAGCCCTGCGAGTAAATTTTATAAAATTTTCGCTTATGGAGTTCAGATAGGGCATTGGTATGTTTGGAGGAAAGGTTAAAGATAAAAACTTATTGTGGGTCAGCCTTACATTTTATCCCCCTGGGAGGCAACATAAAAGCGGAACAAGCGAAATATTATTCAAAAATTATTTTTTTGTATAAGTATGTTCAGAGAAAATCTTCGTATTAAAAAAATGCATTTTCGATAGGTACGTCCTAGGGGCAGTTAGAGCCCTGCGAGTAAATTTTACAAAAATGTCCCCTTTGTAAGAGAGCCCCCTTAAGGAGAGGAGTTAGGTGGTCGGTGTGTTTAAAAAAGATGTTGGTCGGAGAAATGGGTGCTGGAAAGGAGTCCTTGAAAGTCGAAATCTTGTTACTAAGGATTCTCATATAACACTATGCCATAGGTAATGTATGTACATACATATGTACTAGTGATGCACGAATACTCGTATTCGTATTCGAATTGTTGAATATTTGGCCATTTTGTGATACTCGTATCGCCTGAATTTGGCGAATACGAATACGAATAGTTTTCCAAACAAAATAAATAAATAAATGCATAAACCCTAAACGAAATTTAAATAAATAGCTAAAAATATTAGTTTGTACAAATCCATTAAATTTTTTATAGAAATTTGTGCTTTGTATCATTTTGAAATATTATTTAATGACGATCATTAAAATTTTGGGTAGTTTTTATTAACTTTAAAGTACGCAGCAGTATAAAGGAGTATGAAGTCCTTTTTAAATAGGCGTAAATAGAACCCATACTAGTGATGTAACGAATATTGTATGTGAAATTTATAAACATTAAATTAGGGTTCTATTTACGCCTGCAATACGAAATATTAAAAAATGTTTATGAAAAAGCACTTCATACTCCTGTTGGCGTACTTTAAAGTTAATAAAAACTACGCAACATTTAAATGATCGTCATTAAATAATATTTGAAAATGATACAAAGCACAAATTTCTATAAAAAATTTAATGGATTTGTACAAACTAATATTTTTAGCCATTTATTTCAATTTCATTCAGGATTTATACATTTATTTATTTAATTTGTTTGGAAAAATATTCGTATTCGTATACGCCTGATTTTGGCGAATACGAATATCTAAAAATGGACGAATATTCGTCAATTCGAATACGAATATTCGTGCATCACTAGTATATATATACATATGTAATTATGTACAATCATACATACATATCTACATACACACATACTATTTACATATGCATACATACATATATGTATATATGATAATAAACAGAATACCCTTCTTTACGTCGTGAAATCAAGTAAAAAATATTCATGCTACAAGCATTTTTCCATATTGAAAAATATTTAAAAAGCTTTTGAATACTTGCAATGGTGGTGTTTATCTTGAGTAAATTCAAATTTATTAGTTTTCCCAACCAAAAAAATATTTGTAAAGCTTTCAATGTTGTTGGAATTACAGAGTGGAAGCTACTGCCGTAGTCTGGCGTGGTGTTTTACTAAATGTAGCAAATCTAACAACCACTCGGAAGATAATAGATGATACGTGTATGCTTGTTATTTTCCATATTGTACGTTTGAGTGTGTGTGTAAGATGTAGATGCCCTCTAGCCAGCCTAGTGCCATATGTCTCTATGTCAACACTCTTTTCTCTAGCGACAATTGCACTAGTTGAAATGTCGACAATTTTCCTTTTATGCGCGAGTAGAGATACGTTAGAGACAACAGTTCTAATGTATTTCTGTTGATATTGCCAATAGTTTGTTTTTCTTTTTTATTATGCTATGCAATAATGTTAAAAACTTACGTACATATGTATGTAGGTATGTATGTATTTAAGTTTATTGGCCCAACCCTTATTAAATTGTAAACGAGGGTCACTAAAATGTACTAGTGATTCTTTAGTTCAATTGTCTCCATATGGTCGTAAATGAATAGTGCTAAAGTCTACTGGTAGATTTTCAATGACAACCCTATGTTATATGTCAATAGGCAATTACATTGGCTGCGGTACACCTATTCAGTTGTACTATTGACAATGTCACTAGTAAATCACTACAATTTTACTATTGATATGGAGCGAGGAAATATCGATATTGTAGACTGGAGCCCCTAAAATTTACTAGTGAATCTTTGGTTCCAATGTCTCCATGTGGTCCCAAAAGAACTACTTAGGCAGTATTGCTACAGTCTAGTGGTGGATTTTCAATGACAAGCTAATGTTAAATGTCAATAGATAATTACATTGGCTGGGATACACCTGGTCAGTAGTACTACTGACAATGTCACTAGTAAATCACTACAATTTCACTATTCGCATTTTCTGCAGGGTGGTAAGCTATTATGTGTTTAAGGGAGGTTTTTTTTTAAGCAAGCGCACACAACTAATGTAAATGCATGTGAACGTTTGTTTGTGTGCAGAAAAATAAAAGAGCATACACACAACGTGTGTGTGTATGTACATGCATGACGCTTGTATACGCGCCAATGCGTAGAAAGAAACAACCCTGCAGAAAATGCGAATAGTGAAATTGTAGTGATTTATTAGTGACATTGTCAATAGTACTACTGACCAAGTGTACCCCAGCCAATGTAATCAACTATTGACATTTAACATTAGCTTGTCATTGAAAATCCACCACTAGACTGTAGCAATACTGACAAAGTAGTTCTTTTGGGACCACATGGAGACATTGGCACCAAAGATTCACTAGTAAATTTTAGGGGCTCTAGTCTACAATATCGATATTTCCTCGCTCGATGTCAATAGTAAAATAGTAGTGATTTACTAGTGACATTGTCAATAGTACAACTGAATAGGTGTACCGCAGCCAATGTAATCGACCATATGGAGACATTTGAACTAAGGACTCATTAGTACATTTTAGTGACCCTCGTCTACAATTTTATAAGGGTTGGGCAACAAACTTAAATACATACATACATATGTACGTAAGTTTTTAACATTATTCCATAGCATAATAAAAAAGAAAAACAAACTATTGACGCGTTCATTGACAATATCACCAGAAATACACTAGAAATGCTGTCTCTAACGTATCTCTTCTCGCGCATAGAAGGAAAGTTGTCGATATTTCAACTAGTGCAATTGTCGCTAGAGAAAAGAGTGTTGACATAGAGACATATGGTTCTTGGCTGACTAGAGGGAAGCATCACAAATTTTTCAGTCACGAAGTATTTTCTTCTTTACTCCTATACTTGCAATAACTGAAACAAGTTCTTGCAAACAGTGTTGCTTAGCGTTTGTTTTACAAGACTTCGCTGTAGTAAAGCATTTAAAAAATCCCTCATGTCTTGAAAGTTCTTATAAATGGTCTTGTGCAGGACTTTAGTATGTACAATCATACATACATATCTACATACACACATACTATTTACATATACATATATGTATATATGATAATAAACAGAATACCCTTCTTTACGTCGCGCAATCAAGTAAAAAATATTCATGCTACAAGCATTTTTCCATATTGAAAAATATTTAAAAAGCTTTTGAATACTTGCAATGGTGGTGTTTATCTTGAGTAAATTCAAATTTATTAGTTTTCCCAACCAAAAAAATATTTGTAAAGCTTTCAATGTTGTTGGAATTACAGAGTGGAAGCTACTGCCGTAGTCTGGCATGGTGTTTTACTAAATGTAGCAAATCTAACAACCACTCGGAAGATAATAATAAACGATGATGCCGGAGTAAATTTATTATTAGTTTTAGTACACAACCTGAAAATATATTGCCACTCTATTTGCAAACATACGAAATTACAGGAATACTACTAGTAAATAGGTAACAATCCCCAGCTAGTTTATTAGGGGCCTTTTGAAATATATGACCAAAAGATTTGTGTACTTGTGATTTTGTCGCTGTCACTGATTACATAAGTATTGGTCAACTATGACTAGTCAATGTTTACATAGAAACTGGCTAATTATGACTACTCAATGTTTGCATAGAAACTGACCAAATGTAACTATTAAATAAATAAACTTACATTTTATACTATTTTAATTGTTTTTTATTATACAAATATATAAAGAAATAAGTAATATACATACTTAAAAACGAAAACAAAACAATCCACAATACAAAATAACGTTGGTGGTACCAATCTAGTCTTCTTCGCGCTTTTTTCCAGCTCTAGCAACCATGCTTTTTATAAATATCTATAATTTTAGGAGAAATACGTAAATGTATATATTAAATTGAACATTTAAACGTCTATTATGCAGTATTCTTGTTGCTTACCCTTTTTAACACGTCTATAAATTTTAATTTCACAGACCGAACGAATTGTATATTTTGCAATAATTAAAAGTTTTGGCATACATGTGTATGTACATAATGCTATGTTAATACTTATGTGTTTAACGCCTCGTTCGTGTTCAAAAATCGTGTGCAAAAATCACATGGGTGCTCCTGTGGCTGAGTGGTAGCGATGCTGGCCTCTTAGTCCAGAGGCCGAGGGTTCGATTCCCGCCATCGACCCTGGGTGTTTTCTCCAGACAAGCTAATCACTCCATGGGTTGTGTTTGTTTAAAAAAAGTATGTATGTATCATATACATTTGCATATATGGTTTTTTCGTGATGATATTATCACATGTTTTCAGGCATACATAGATTTTCATTTGTTTTGTTTGCTGGGATGTAATTTTCTGGAAAAATGTCTGGCATCTTTGCTCAAGTTTCATACCACGTTTTATTTTGACATTTCATAAATTGTAATTTTCCGCAAAATAATGTAATTCTTGCAAAAGTGTAATTGAATAATAATTGTGCAAAAATAAATAATTTAAATTATTAAGCAAATTCCAATAAATATTCCAACATGCCTACGACGTTATTTGAACAACTACAACGTTTAAAAGTTCCGCAAACTGGAGCTATTGCCGATGCAAGACGTAAAGCCTCTATACTATTTAATTCGAAGGAAGCTGCCGGAAAGGATAGGCGCACCATTTATGACTTAGGTATCGCAGGTCTCCAGGAACTAATAGTGCTTAATTCGAAATTTCAGGTGTTTGAAGACACACTCTTTGATGAAAACAGTTTGCATTTCGAAAGATCTGTGGAGAATAAAAAAGTTAATGAGTTATTGAATGAAAATATTAAAAAGTTTTTGCAACATTTAAGTCCGTATTTTCTATTGCGCCCATGCCATCTATGTTTGGAATGGCTCATTAGACGATTCCAAGTTCAGGACTACAATCGTAATGAGTTGATGGCTTTGGTTTTGCCTTATCATGAAACGAATGCATTTGTTAAAGTCATACAAACTTTTAGGCTAAAAGAGTCGGACAAAGACTGGTTTTGGCTGAAACCTTTACAAAAACCTGGCAAACCTCTATCAAAATCCGCTATAATAAATAGAGCAGCAACTGATAAAGGATTTTTAAACTTCATTTGCAAAACAACTTTGCGTACCATCAAGGAATTTGGTCTTGAGGCGCATATGCTACAAACGCACATCAACTTCTACGGGTCTGTAGCTGTGGGAGCCCTAGAAGCAGCCAGTACTGTGCAAGAATGGCACATATCTTCTTTATTGCCTTCTTTGCTAAAGGGTCTCTCTTCGGATTGTGTAGATTTCGTATCTGCCACGTATATAATATTAGCTCGTTTAGTGGCTCGCAGTCAACTTACTGCAAAACTTTGCAATGCAATAATTTCCAGGGTTTCCGAAGTGTCTTTCGATCGTTTAAGACGCACAGCAGTCTTGCTTTTAATTTGGATCTTTGATAGCCAGCAGGCATCTTCACCGCAATTTACGGAATCCACGTTAAGCTATTTGGTGCAACAAAGTTGGCTAACAACTACATTGTGTTCGTTGGCTAAAGAAAATGTTGAAGTGCAGTCCGTTGTTGTGCCCTTAATAAAATACAGTATTAAAGCTTTACAAGAACAACATGCGAATTCAAATGATTTCAAATTATTTTTAGAGAGATTATTGAACAATATAGAATTTCCTGTGGCAGCAGCTCAGAAAATTATAAGGTAGTTTTAATCTGTTTTATTTACGCGACTCTTATTAATTATACTATTTGCTATTGTGATTATAGTGCTTTTTTGGATTGTTATATTCCTGCTCCAGTTTTACCAACAGCTTCAGTACCTTCTGCTAAATCTATCAATGATGGTGATGTCATTGAATTGGATTCCGAAGATGAGAGTATGCCGTTGGCTGTTAGTGATGATTTCCATTCATGGTACTCTCAATATTTGCATAAACTAGAAAGGCAATATCCTACGGCTTTTGATAGGACCATAAAAGAATCACTATCTAATAACCAGCTTGCTTCAGCCAATCGTAATAAAGCAATTAAAATGGCCTTAGGTAAGTATTTTATGATGTTGGGCTTAAAAATCTATTACATACATATGTACATACATATGTATGTATTTGGAAACTGCGAAAAAATTTGCTTCTGCATTTTTTTGCTTTCAAAAAACTTTATCATTGTGTAATATTTTCACAATTTATGAATAAAATTATTCTCAAAAAGATTTGACTGTCGGAAAAGATGGAAATATGTAATTATGTATGTAAGATTTCAATTTTCATGGAATTTATCATGATATAAATATACATATATACACATCGCTAGCTAAATTCCAAAAAGGCGTAACTAACAAAAATATAATTTTACGGGAGAAACAAAAAATTTAACAAAAAACTGAACAAACGTGTAGTTAAGTCCGCTTGTTATTTGTTAATAATATTTTGTCAAGACATGTAGTTTAATGACATTCATAACAATCAATCAAAAACTCGATTTTGAATTTTTTGTTAGTTACGCTTTTTGAATTTTAGCTAACGATATGTATGTATACACCATGCAATTGATAATACGAAATTAAACGAACGAAATTTATTTATTATTAAGTGAACGAAAAATATTATTTGGAAATTTTCTCATGGGGGATTCATGATGTGGCTGAATATCAAATTACTCAATCCACAAACAAGCCTTGTTGTATCGTTTAAAGTTGTATTTGAAAAGACAACTACAAACATAATTTCTCAAAACAAAAAAAATTTTACAAATATCGTGTTTTCTTTTTAAATGCTTATCGCTGTGTTTTAAAAAAATAGGCCCGTAAAACGTTTGGCGTTGCGTTTTATGAAATTAGGTCCCATATGTATATAAAATACTATGGAAGTTCGCATACGTTCGGATCAAAAGTTGTTTCAAACCCATTTTCTTCACATGGAGGTTTGCGATCAATAGCTCATTTTAGTTCAAAAGACCTGTTGAAATCAAGTCAAAAGTACTCTTTCAATGAGTACCATTTTAAAAAAGTACTTTTCCAAAAATTACCTTATAATAAAGGTATGCAAGTATAAAATTTACAAATATATACAAGACACGCGCGAAAAACATAACTCTTTTTGGCAGTCGGGTAAGAAAAAATATGATACGTTTTTTTAAATAGTTAAAAAAAAAATAATTTTACATAAGGATTTTTCCAAAACGGTGCTTTTCCATCCTTCTACAAAAAATTAATATTGAAAAAATTGCATTTATATATATAAGTTAAATTTTCTTGCATGTTGAACCCCTTTTTACAATATTTACTCAAACAATGTATTTACTCAAAGAAAGTCATAATTAAAAAAAAGTAGTTTGCCAGAAAACGAGTTTAAACTTTTCAATTCCCGCACAACTTAATGGGAAAAGAAAATTTTAATTTGCTTTTAAGGCAGGATTTAAATCTATGTGTCATGTGCCACACATGCGTAAAAAGCGTAACCATTAATTACTAACGAAAAAATGTTTGATTCAGACGCGTATTTATTAATTCAAACAGTTTCATACATAACTATTGGACAATTTTATAGAATCCTACATGATTGGAAACAGTTTAAATCAATAAATACACGTCGGAATCAAACAGTTTTTCATTAGTAATTAGTGGTTACACTTTTTTGGGCACATGGGACATAAGAAATGCCAGATTTAAAATCAGTGTAAGAGTTGAGTAAGTAAACATGATACAGTCGAACTTCCATAACTCGAATCACCATTATCCCAAAAAAAAATAACTTCGACGTACGGATACTTCGAGTTACAGAATTGTATGTGATTTGTTCTTTCAACGCTACTGACAACCAAACTAGTTCGAGTTAGAGAAAATTCGAGTTAGAGAAGTTCGAGTTATGGAAGTTCCACTGTACATATTTGTATAAAATTTTTACACAAATAAAATGACGATATCAGAAATAATTCTGCATCATTAAATCAAAAATTGCATTTTTTTAGTTATGACATTCTTTGAGTAAATGAGCGATGTGTAGTACCTTTTTTTGGAAAATATGTTTTTGCAAAAATTTCTTTATCCCAAAAATACCACTTTCAAAAAGAACATTTCCATAAACTGTATTCTTTCGTACAAACGTGACCATAGAAAAAAAATTTAGCCTCTTAAAAATTCTCAAATACGTTTTGGATTTTTTTTTAGATATTTCAACAAATGGGAGACACCTCTCCCCGCAGCTCCCAATTCATTAAGTTACTAAACGAATTTCAAGACCTTAAATAAAATTGACGGTAAAAATGTTACCTTCGACAGTTTTCCGTTTCACTCGCGCTTATTAATGGTTGCCCCAACTAATTGTATCGTTTACAGTTGTTTTGTGAAATGTTCCATTATCAAGTGAAAACGTTTTCAATAAGATTTCTACTGGTGAAGAAGAAAATTATCAAGGAGTGGATCTTGTAAACTTATACTTGATATACGAAAAAATCTTCTGAACGTGGGATATCCAATTGGCAATTTTTAGTTCTAGCTGGAACACGTGATCCAAAAAAAAAAAAATTCATTCTTCGACTTCCTTACGGGGGAATAATGTAATCTGCAATTAAATTAAAACATTTTTATTGATGTATTAATTATCTAAACCATGCATTTTTAACAATTATTGCTGTTTCATAAATTTTGCTATACATCTGTTTATATATTATATTCTTCTAGGTTACCGCCTTAAATCATTCGACTCCAACTCTTGTGACATATATGAAAGCCTTTATCATCACACATCGGAGATACGCTTAATTGCTATTAAAACTTTAATTAAAAATCTTAAAGATTACCAGAAAAGACCGCAAAATCTTCAACTACTTAAGGAATGTTTGGCAGATCGTATAAACGATGATAGTGAAGAAATTGTTAGTGAAATTCTTAATCTGCCCACTAACCAAATACACGAAATAATGGGTTGCCAAAAGTTTGTAGAAGCTTTAATTTCTATCTTGTATAAGATACAAATAAGCCCAAAGCAATGGTCAGGCTTAAGTTTGAAAGTTGTAAAACATTTAACATCACAAGAAGTCGTAGAGGAGTACAACAATAATTTGTTGCTTTTGGCTCTGATGTCTGTTCTGTTTCCCATTGAAGGTGAAGATGTAAGCAGCAAACCAATTAAGGCAATTATCAATAGCCCTTTGGCCGAAGAGATACGTTTCTTAAAAGATTTGAGTGTGGACGAGGAGAGTTTTCACATCAACAACTTCAAAGCACACTTCCTAGATGTCTTGGCTGCTGCTAAACATACACCCACGGCTGTAGAATTATTTGATAATGTGGCCTCACAGGGTGAGGGCTATTTTAAGCAAGCCATGCAAATGTATCATTTTATACTTTTGGTTACGGCCTGTTTGAAGCAACGTTACTCGGCTAAACAAAGTTTACAAATGTTTAACAAAATTTCGCTGTACAGTAAAAAATTCCAATTTAAACACATGTCCAAACAAAATTGGAGTGCAGCCAACAATTTAAAATGCATACCTTTACAACTGTTTTGTGACTTTTTGATCACACTGACAAAACATACGAATTTCCAAGATTTACTAAAACAAAGTTGGCACGAATCGGGCGCATTGGAGTTGCATTATTTCTTTAATGTTTTCCAATTTTTATCCGACGAATGCTTTAACAATGCTATTGAAGAACCACAACGTATAGAGTGGTTTAACATACTTAAGGAATTATTTGATACTGTTTTCCAGGATCCCTATAGCAAGGCTGGATTTTTGGCCAATTTTTATGTTTATGAAAATATAGATGCTGTGGAAAATTATACTTTCTTGCGTTTTAGAGCCTTCAAACTGATGCAGGCTTTAATAAAAAACAACTACAAATACAAATTGAAATTGTCAGCCGTACATGTGTTAAAAATTAGTACTGCCTTGTCCACAAAATCACAAATAATGCGCTCAGAAGCTTTGGAAACATTAAAAATAATTTATGCTGATGGTAATGCCTTAAATGACAGTCTAAAACTTTTTGTGAAATCTATCTTAGAACGTTCCGAGGAGATATCAATGGACCATAAGCAATTTTCCTTAATATTTTACACTCTTATCGAGGGCAACAAAGCCCCTTTTGCTAATAAAATTATGACTGATGTTTTGGATTTAATTAAGAAAGACGTACACTTGGAACATCCAGTTTTCAGCCAACAGTTGCTGCAGTTACTGATACTGTTTAATGATACCAATGTATTAAGCCAAATTTTACCTTTGGGCCTCAGATCTTTGCAAAAATATTGCCTAGAAGGATCCATAAAGCTGCTGAAGGAACCTTATAGCAATATCTTTACCTTAGTAGTGCAACATTTCAATTCTGAAACGATGGAGAATATTTTAATGGATGATGCTAAATCATGGCAATTAATTGAACAAATATTCCAAAGCAATTTAATTTTTATGATTGCAGAAGATAATTTGAAACCAATACCTTGTGTTTTCTTGGAATCATTAGACGAATATGCCTTGGAGAAGATGCCCCGCAAGTATAAACAAGATTTGTTTAAATTGGTTATCAAAACTTTGGCTGAGTTAGAAAATGATACCATATTTTTGGCCGCAAATAAATTATTCAAGAAATGTTTATTGGATTGCAAACCATTGAAGGAATTAATTGATTTTATGCATAAAATCAAGAACAAACAAAAATCACCTGATATTAGAAAATCTCTGGCGAAACGTGACTCAACTAAATCTGCAGAAATACAAACAAATTCACTCAACTGGAAACAAGGTCTGGTGTTGATGGAGTTGTTAGAAAACAAGAAGAAACTGGAAAATACTGCATGCTTGATACCCTCCCTGTTTGAACTTTTAAATTGTTGTTTGGCAGTCGAAGAACAAACTACTGTGGAATATACAAAACAGTTGGCCTTGTCAGCCATTTTGCACTGTTGCCAAAAGGCCTCGGAAGATGGATGCAATTTGCAAACGGCTCTGCCCAAAACTACCTTCCGTATAGATCAAATAGTGCAATGCTTAAGAGCTTCACAAAATCCTCAAACTCACCACAACGCCTTGCTTTTACTCTCCCACTGTGCAGCTCTATTTCCCCAACAAGTTTTGCTCAACATCGTGGACATTTTTACGTTTATGGGTTCGTCGGTGGTTAGACATGATGATGCCTTCAGTTTCCACATTATCAATGACATTATAGTTTCTATTGTGCCGATATTGGTTAGAGAAAAATCATCCGTCATACCAGTGCTGAAAGTTTTTTCGGATATAATGTTGGATGTGCCCGAACATAGAAGATTGCCACTGTATACAAAGCTCATACAGACACTGGATTCTGAAAAATATCTCTGGGTCTTTTTATGTGTTGTGTTTGAGGCTCATGTTCTAGATGATGAGAAAGAAAGATTGCTGCATAAGAAGTCGCACAAACTGACCAGATCTACTGCAGACCAAATACCTAAACGTATAGAAATGGCTCTGGAATTGACCAATACCTTTCAGCCTCAAATTATTTTGGAGAATTGTATAAAACTTATACAATACTTGGAGAACTTACCCATGCATAAAGAGGAGGGAGCTGACAGCAGAAAGTCTCACGTTAATTTGGACAACATCGAAGTGTCTTTGTTTGATGTAAACACTCGTTCCGCCAAACAATTCCGTCACTATAAATACATCGTCATGCAGTTCTTAGCGGCTATAACTTCTTCTAATGAGTTCTTAAGACAAATTGCCGTGCTTGGGGATGAAGAAATACTGGCCATGAAACCCTTCTATAAAAATTTCATTATCAGAATATTATCTTATGTTCCTCTGGTCACAACGGCTGTCGAAAAATCTGATGAAATCTCTCAGCAAAAGTTTTGGAAAGTCATTTTACATAACCTGCACGATGTTCTCGATAATGCCATATCATTGCTTTCGCCCGAAATGTTTTTGGTGGTTGTCAATGGCTTGTTGCAACATCAATTGCTTAGCATACGCAAAAAAATAGTCGAATTATTGATAAACAAATTGCAGCAGAAAGACAATTACCTTTTGGCCTGTGATGACAAACATTTCGACAATCTTCTTCAACCTTTGTCCGATATTGTGGCTGGTATTTTGGCTAAAGATGAAACCTTAGATGCCTCACAACAAAATGAATTGATATTCTTGCAACAGACGGCTTTAATCGCCATCAAGTTGTTATCTAAACTTTTTGCTTTAAAACACATTGATAAGTTTAAGAATATTTTGGGAAATCTAACTAAAATCTCTAAGAAACGTTCAAACATTTCCAAAATTGTTTTGGCTACTGTCGTTTTGTGTATGATCGAAATTTCCTCGAACTTAAAGGCCCATTCTTTGGCTTATTTGCCCAAATTTATGCCACATATGATTGGTATTCTGCAAGATCAAGCTGAATTGGTGCGTTCACATCCGCCGGATAATGTGTGCATAGCAATTGTTACAGGTAAGTTGAGATGTTTTGCTTAAGTTTTAATTTAATTAGAGACATGAAATGATGGCATTCGATAAGGAACAAATTTTCAAAATAGTCTCATTTAAATTGTATTTTGTGATTTAATCATAAGATTTGAATCAGTACTTTTCATTTTGTTTTATAAAAAGTACAAGTGTTTCATTTAAAAAATCATACGATATCATACTGACGTCATTGATTATTGTCGAAGTACTTCGTTTCATTTCCCACTGCCGAACGTTGATTCTACTTCAACATCAAGATGGAAATTTAACTGCGTTTTCTATATATTTTAGAAATAGAATTTACGACCTGTCCCACGATGTCACCAGAATTCGTTCGATCAAATAACTACTTATTTTGAAAACAAAAAAAAAAATTCTAATGTTATTGTTATTTGCAATACAAGTTGTCGATCGCACGATTTCTGGTGACATCGTGGGACAGGCCGTTAATTTTGCCAACAATCTTTAAAAAATCAACTAAAACATTTCTGAACATACATAAAATCATCTAGAGCCAAGCAACGAGTTTCTGAATTATTTTTTCTTTTAGGCATGCAGAAGATCTTCGAAACCCTGCCACTTTTCTTGGGACCTTATATTGTAGACATTATCACCGCCTTAAGTTCCATTCGTACCCGTATAGCTGCACAAAATAATGAAAAAGACCAAAGATCTATTAACACTTTACAAAAAATAAATACCATCTGGTCGAAAATCGCCACTGAGGTACCCGTACGAATTTTAGTGCCCAGCTGTGAAAAGGCATACAGCAAATTGATGGCTACTAAAAATTATAATGATATCAAGGTCTTAATGAATCTTCTACATCAGTCCGTAACGCATGCTAACAACACTGATTTGGCCAATGTACGCAATGAAATGACTGAGCTCTTTGTGGAGGCTCTGGAATTCCGCGTCCACTTAAGGGATTCGAATGTCGTTATGGAAAGTATAAACTCAACCGAGGCGGAGATAATTGATGCATTTGTTGCCTGGGTATTAAAACTTTCCGAGAGTTCCTTTAGACCTTTGTACCACAAACTATATAATTGGGCTCTGCAGAATACGCAGCATAAGGAAAATATTCTAACATATTTCCTACTAACCAATAAAATTGCTGAATCCCTTAAATCTTTGTTCGTGCTATTCGCTAGCGATTTCATAGAAGATGCTGCACGTTTACTTAACGAATCGAATGCCAATAAAATTGATATAGATCCTGACAACGAATATCTCACCATCCAACTTATAAATACCATTCTGAGTACTTTGTTTAACATATTCCTGCATGACAGTAAAGGTTTTGTTAACAGCAAACGTTTTGAATATTTAATGCCGGCAATTGTTGATCAGTTGGAAAATCGTTTAGTTTTGGAACAAGATGCTCTACAAAAAATATTAGCCAATTGTATCGCTCAATTGGCGGTAGATGTGTCCAATGATGTCTTGTGGAAGCAATTGAATTATCAGGTATTACTGAAAACACGCACAAGCGTCCCAGAAGTACGCATATTCGCCTTCAACTGTTGTGTGGAAATTGCTAGAAAATTGGGTGATGATTTTACATCGTTACTACCTGAAACGGTGCCCTTCATAGCTGAGCTCTTCGAAGATGAGAATCCCCGTGTGGAAAAGAATACAAGAAAATCTGTACAAGAATTGGAAGTTATTTTGGGTGAATCGTTACAAAAATATTTGTAATCTTCCTAAGTCGTAAACATTTGTATTTCCTAATGTACTGAAGAATTAATATGTATGTATGTATAAGTGTACATAATTAATAAAATAAAATAGGTATTTTAAATTTAGTTATTTTAAAAAAGCGGTTGGTCCTCCTTTCTTCTTTGCTACAAATTAAAACAAAATATCCATGCATACTTTAAGGCTATCGATTTCTTACAGGAATTTTCAGAAATCACGATGATCTCAAATCTCGAACGATTTTGAAATCACATCTATAACGCATGATCTCTGGAACTATAAGAGCTATGGAGCTGAAATTTCCAACGCAGGTTCTGGTCAATACCCGGTAGGTTTTCGTTTTATTTTTGTCCCAACAAGTGACCATTGTGTGAAGTAATTTGTGGTTAAAAAAATAATTTGCCGGGCTAAACTAGTAAGTAATAAAATATAACAAAACCAACAAATTTTAAAAACCCCCCGACATATCTAGAAAAGATGTGATATCTTCTAAGCGGCTAAATCGATTTTCTTCAAATATAGTTTAAGAACCTTCTCGATCAAGTCACCTTTCAAACAGAAAAAACTAAAAGAAAATCGGTCCAGCCGTTTGGGCTGTACGTGGACACGGACAGACACACAGATACACAGACACACACTACAAACTTACAACACCCCTTTTTTGGTCGGGGGTTAAAAATAAAAATAAATTTTTGATATATCAAATTTGATTATCTTAGGATCGGAGGTTTGCCCTCCAAGCTAGATTCTGACTTTATTGTCTGACAATTTTTCGAAATAACACAAAATTCTGTAATATTATTAGAGATACACAACAGTTCTCTTTAAAGCATAATCAGGCGTTCCCTACGTAGCAATTTGCAATAAAAAAATTGTGAAAAATAAGCAAGTAGCTGCATGTGTCTTAAGTCTTTGTGGGATGATATGAAGACTTAAGACACAAACACATAATTTAAAGATTTCGCCTATTTTTAACCGATTTCAAAAAGGAAAAAGGTTATCAATTCGCCCCTATTTTTTTTTTTTGGGTGTTACTTCATAACTCGGTTCATATTAGACCGATTTTAAAAATTCTTTTATTGTCTGATAGGGTAGAGCTTCCCATTGTAAAATATAGGCTGGACACGCCCACAAATTTTTTTATTTGATTTGACGATATTCTACTTATTTGATCGTTGCGAAACCTAGCAAACACCTTTGGTTCTTGTAATTGCACAACTTTAGAATTGCAAAAATGGGAGAGGGAGGCTACGCCCATTAAAATTTATTCTTATTTCACGTAGTTCTACTTAACAGACTTTTACAAAACTTACCACACAGCTTGAGCTCAAAAATACACACAATCTTCCATTTTAAAAAATGGGTGGAGTCACTCCCATTAAAATTTAGTATATTATTTTAAGTGGTTCTACTGTATCAATTTTTACAAAACTTAACACACACACTGATCTCTGAAATACACAAAATCTTGCATTTGAAAAATGGGCGGAGGTACGCCTATTAAAATTTAATTTTATATCTCATAAATTTGTTTCGAAAATGTTCTATCAGATATTTGCATTGAAGTCAGTTTATTTTGGCAGAATTATTATTATGTTATAAAAATACAATTGCTGAGGTAAGTAAAAGGTAAGAAACTTCGTTCCTACCCGGTGTCTCATGACACCTTGCGCTCATATTTTTTTTATTTAAATAATTATTAACAATTAATAACTTAATAATTACTAAAAACTAAACATGAACTTAACGCTGTGGAATGTTGTCATTTGTAGTTTACAAGATAATTTTTCGTTGCATTCGCTCATTTACACTTGGTTCTAAACATTAAATAAACATTTAGAAAATTATAACAGAAAAATAAAGGAAACTTAGAAAACTGACTAACTAAATCACTTATTAATTGTAGTATAAGATAAAGTTGCAATATGCACATTATTTTGGGTATTGTCACATGTTTCTTTATCTTCTGGAATTTCAGGATCTTCACGCTCTTCTTCCTCATCAATAATACTAATGTCACGCATGGACGGACGATGACTGCGGCGCCAACCTTTAAAATTATTTTATAATTACATATTGTTTTTTAATAATTTATATAAAAAATTTAAAATTATTACACTTACCTTCAACAACTTGCGGTTGTTTAGTTTTCGTTAAGAGCTTGGTGCCCGTCACTGAAATGAGTATGGCTCCCAAAGGAGCCGTCAGCACAATAGATAAGACAGCCATTGTTTGTATAACATATGCATAGTGTTTGTCTTTCTCGGAGGCATCATTAGATAAGTTTTTCATGGCTACAGGACCCAGAGCTGCCTGCACGGTAGCCTTTGACATCCAGGAGAGAGCGACAAAGAATTTTTCTTTCATATTAAGTTTATCGCCAAAAGCAATACCGGCTGTGCATAATATACGCAAGACAGCTCCAACTGCTATGCAACCAATGCCCACAGACACAATATCGGGATCAAGTTCAGCGATCTGAAAAAAGTTTACATAAGTACATATGTATGTATATTAAAGAACAAAAATTAAAAATTTTAAAAACCCCGATTATATCTAGAAAAGATGTGATATCTTCTAAACGGCTGGACCGTTTTTCATAAAACATAGCTAAGAACCTTCTCGATCAAATATCCTTTCAAACAGAAAAAAACTAAATCAAAATCGGTGCAGCCGTTTGGTCTGTACGTGGTCTCGTACAGACCCACAGATACACAAACACACACTACAAACTTATAACACCCCTTTTTTTGGTCGGGGGTTAAAAATAACATTGAATTTAAAAAAATATAAGGCAAGTTTACTCAAATCATATTGAAATGAAAAATAAATAAAAAAAATCTACTTGATTGAACCGTATTCAAAAATAGAAATTGCCACGGAAGTGGGCGGGAGAAGGCCACTAAATTTTTCCCTTTGATTTTATGTATTTTATCTTAACGGATCACTACGAAACGGAGAACGTAAATTTTTCTTTTGTAATGACAATTTAAAATAATAAAAAAAATGGGCGGAGCCACGCCCTGATCTCTAAAAATGACATGATCTGGATTTTAAAAAAGTGGGCAGGGCCACACCCGTTAACGTTTAGTATTAAATTATAGGTACTTCCACTTATTAGATCCCCAGGAAACGTGGCGAACAGTTTGGGCTCTTGGAATGGCATAATCTTGCACTTCAAAAAGTGGGCAGGGCCATGCCCATTAAAACTTAATATTATATTAAATAGAATTTAATCGATTCCTACGAAACACCTTGAGCTATGAAAGTGGCGATATCTTGCAATTAGAAAACTAGGTGGGCGTGACCATATTCCTAAACATTTACAATTACCACTAAAAACTAAAAAATATTCAGTTATTTAACTGAGTCTAAATTACATATGTCTAACATTTTAGTGCTTATTTTTGAAGTCGGTTAAACTTTTTTAAATCTTTCACTCTTATCACGGTTGGTGTGTTTCGACTTTTACTACTACATTTTTTTAATAGAGTAAATAACGCCGCAACATTTGTTCTTTAATCTAGAATGTCGAAGTCCAAATACCAAACTACGATAAGTCCCATAATAATTTTTACTCACCTTAACCGTGGCACCTGTGATACCAAACAGAATGGGCTCAAAAATCATCCAAAATATTTCAAATGCTGTTGACACTGGATTATCCTCCACCTCCCAGCCTTGTTTGCACCAAAATAAATTCGAAACAAAAGCAGCGAATACAGCAGCCAATGGCCCGGCCCCTTCATAGCCGATTTCATCACTGCCATAAATGGACACCAAACCACCAGCAAACAACATAATTGTTCGCAAGGGCACCACATATGGGTCTCCCTTTTCAGGAAAAAATCTTGCTATATAACCCCAAACAATGCCAAAAGCCAAGCCACCGACAATACAAACTGGAGCTTGAGATATTTGATAGCCAATGCCACGTTCCGAAAACATAACACTGCTGATGATACCAAAAATGGCCACGGACAGGGCGTCATCAATGCCGGCTACAGCAATAATTAAAGTGGGAATACCCTTGGCCACACCATAGCCTTTGGTGCGTAAGCGAAAGAGACAAGGTACCACGACAGCCGGAGAAACGGCTGCAATGATGGCACCCAACAGAAAAGCCCATACCCAAGGTAAATCGAGCAAAAAATGCGTGCTGAGACCAACAACGCAGCACTCCAAGATCCAAGGAATAATACCCAATTTTAAAATGGTCTTGTAGACCTTCTTAAAGGCCTCGGGTTCCATTTCGAGACCAGCTCGTATTAAAATAATAGTTAAAGCAAATTTACGCAAATGAGCGGTGACTATTGAAAAATCACCCTCCAAATTGGTCCAGCCAACATTCTGCAAGAAGAATTAAAATAAAAAAATTAATCTCAAGCAAATAATATACTCGTTATTAAAATAAATTAAAATAACACTCACCTGAAATAATATGCCGACCAGCAACATACCTATCAAGCGTGGCAGTGTTGTCAGCGATATCAGGTAACCGCCAAAGTTTGCTGCCACTGTCAACACAACTAAACTGAACAGCTGACCACCAGGGGCAGCAGAGTGTCCTATAATCACATACGCTGTCACCCACAACAGCACTCCTATCAATATTAGCACCAGCATGCGGGCAAATTGTCTAAACGATGGACACAGGGGGTAGGGGCATAGCTTTTGCCAGTGCGGTGGTTCCCACGAGGGAATATTCTCTTCGCCACGACATTTGAAACAGAATGTGTACAACCAGGACTCCTCAATGTTATTCGTACTGATTGAGGATAACTGTTGGTGTTGAGCAATTTTAGCATTAAGAGATTCCAATGCTGTAATTCTGTAGGGTCGGTTGTCTGGAATTTAAAAAGGAAAATTAAATAAAATGAATTTGAAGAAATATGTGGCAATATGGGATAATCGCTAAAAACTTCCTATATTCTAGATTGCCTCGAAATGTGATGACACCCTAGTGATGATAAAATAAACTGCAAATCAGAACTTGGTCGAAATTCCGATCTCAGAAATTTTGGATGGAAGCTTGGCTTTTCCTCGCATCGCAGGACATCATGCACTAAATCATTCATTCTGATGTCCTTTATAAAAAAAAATATTTAAAAAGAAGATACAATATTCACTTTACAGTTATGAGGTTT
Source organism: Tachina lurida (assembly GCA_944452675.1). Lineage (NCBI taxonomy): Eukaryota > Metazoa > Arthropoda > Insecta > Diptera > Tachinidae > Tachina > Tachina lurida. The sequence continues at coordinate 28,886,268 of OX101753.1, read as the reverse complement.
CCTTTAGTGCATAGCCTGCCTAGACCAAGTTCATGAAGACTTACGTCTGGGTTATATGAAAGAATTCATTACATTGGTCTTTCTGAATAGAGATATTACCAGAGGATGCTTTTAACTTTACCGTTGATTTAAAGCTGTTTTAAATTCTGTTTATGTAGAGAAGTTTATGCTTTACCAGTAGTATGGACTGCTGGCCAGATAAAATTGACTCTTAAATCTGCTATTAAACTAAGCACTATCAGCCCAATGACAAGATGTGACTTGGGAAACATCAAAATACTAAATTCATATTGAATAATTTGCGACAATACACTGTGGATTACTGTTAATAGAAATCTTTTGTAGACGATTACTCTCTTATAAAACTATCTTAAAAAAGATACAAAGAATTCTAAAGATGGCGATAGAATTTTCATCTTGTATGGAAAAATACAATTTGAAGGTTTCATCTGGTTTCCGCATCAATATAATGTTAGGTTAAGTTAGGTTAAGTTAGGTTAGGTTGAAAAACGGGCAGTAATAATTGACCCAATTTATTTCGGATTACACCTATGCTTTTATAATAGCATGTTGTGCGCTCTTGCTAAGAAATATTGGGGAGATACCCAATAAAAAACCTATTAAACTTAATCAGATTAATAACCTCAATATATTTTCTTACGTTTTTCCAGTCTGAACTCCTAAGATGTTCTATATCTGGTATATTTTCCAGATGAAAGATTTGTCTTCTAATTTGACTGAATGTTGGACAGTGACACAAGTAATGTTACTCAAATAATATTACTCAACAAGGGCGGTAAAACGAAGCTACCTTGATCATAGGTTATCCACTGTCTGACTTTTTTTCGTGACCTGATGTTCTGACAAAAGTAGAACTATCCAAGCTCAAGATCCTGAAGGAACTTAACCTCACATAACAATAGGTTTCATAACACTTTGCTGTGAAACGTAGTATAAAATAAAATATAAACTCAGAAGTTGTGCCAAAATTCTGTCGAGTAATTAATGGGTTAAAATGTTCTAGAAAAAATATTTACCATAAAATTCCACTTGAAGGCGTTAATTGCCAACTTCCACAACCCACACGGTCGACTTGATTAAACAATTTATATGAAAAGCATTAATTTCTTTGGGTTTTGCACTCCTCAATTACACAGAAGAAATCAACGGACAAAGGATCTGCCGTTAAGAAATTAATATACTATATTATTTTTATTAATACATGGGCATTTCCGCGATGTCGAAAGTCATCGCATCACACTAAAATGGATTTTTATTTTATCAATAAGCATAACTTGTAGCTCTAAATTATTTCTATAATTGGTGCTTAGTTTGATTTTGAGAAATTTTTCGTTCTCAAAATAATTGCAAACAGCGAAGTCATTCGCATGTGACAAGAACAGAAGTTGTTATTTCGTCCAATGATTAAAACCCTGATTTCAGCGAAGCCTGAAGCAATAATTTACAGGGCTATCATGAATAAAATTCCACGTGAAATTTCTCCCTTTTCCAATTAGAATTTTTTGTTTTCCCTACTATTTGCTATTAGTTGGAATTTTTCCCTGGGAAAAATTTCACGTGGAATTTTATTCATGCCCTGTTAATGTATGTAATTAGCTTAACGTGCTAATGATTTTACCCAAAAATGGTTTATATGTACATATATATACATTTAAATTTAATTTTAATCACAGTCGCACGTGACATTTTTTACCATCATGATATTTATATTATTTTTGCTGCTCCTTTAATTATTGGAAAGAAAAACAAATTTAAATTTTTTGTTTATGTTTTTAATTAATATAAATGCTCGATCGAATCTATCGTTCGCATTTAAAGCAAAATTCCATTTAAAAAAAACAATCTCAACAAAAATTTTTCAAACTAACAGCAGTATTCAAAGTATTTGTTTTGACATACGAGTAATAACAATAACCTTAACAAAAATATATTTTATTTAATGGTTTTGTGTTAATTTATGATTTTGTAAAAATATTTCACTTTCGTTAAATTTTTTCTCAGTCGTTTGCAAATCTTTTTATTCTTTCGCCGTTTTTGGTTTTGTAAATTTAAATAATTTAAAAGTATGAAAATTTGTTTGTGTACATTTTTTTAATTTAACACTTACGATGTAGCCCGTGACCAACTTTATATATGTAAGTACCACGATCACAATATATGTATATATATATTATATTTTTCAGTAAGATTTTTTTAAATTTTAATTTAAACTGAATATTTTTATTTATTTATTTGATTTTTTTTTAATATTTGATGAACTTTCTGTATGTACTTTCGACGCACAAATGCTGTTTTTCAGTGTCGCACGTGACATCGACGTGTAAGCATTTACAATTATTTGTAATTACATAGTTCAACCATGGGTGTGGATCAGTGTGGTCCGCACTCCAAAATCTATACAAAGTGTATGGAATAATGGACCACAAAAAATATATCGATAATTCTAAAGCCTATCTCCAAATCAGTGTCAGAAAAATTGAAAAAGCTAAAAATTTTGTATATACCCAGGACAATGATACGAAGCACACGTCGCTAAACACCAAGATGAGGCTATTGAACAACACTGCAAAATCAATGGAAACTCCCCCTCAATTGCCAGATATAAATTCCATTCCAAAGCAATTTTGTGTCATGTAAATCAGCTGACTAACTAACTTTGTTTAGAAGTTCTACAATGATTAGCGCCTTTTTATTTTCATGTCACTGTGTAACAACACAAAATATTAAATTGTTAAAAATTTTCCAGCAGACGCAAAAAATAAGTATTTTTATAGTAAAATATTGAGCATTTATGATTCTGTTTTGCCGCGCTTGTTAACATAAGCAATTAGTTCTGGTAATTAGTCTGTTGTTAAGGCGGGATAGTAAAAAAAGGTATTGGTCTTGAAAAATTGTTATCTAAAAAACATAAATGTCAATAATTTTATTTATGCGGTTGGCAGTAGTGATAAATACAAAAAAAGGAAAAATACCAACAAAAAAACTTTAATGCGAAATGGCGCAAAAATATATTGATATCTTTTTAAAGCTAAGTGATAAAATGTTTATGGTACATCAGTATATAAGTATGTATGCCCATGTCTATGGAAATAAATCGTACATATTTAAATACATATGTATATTATGCATAGATATTGTTACGAAATTATAATGTGGATTTAAATGTACAAATGCAAAATTAAAAATAACAGGGATCGACAGAAAGTCTACAGTTGCCAGCATAAAAAAAAAATTGCTGAGAAATACATAATAACGAAAAAAGAACATTCGGTAAAATTTTCGTCGTCTCGTCTAAAAAATTAATTTTTTTGAAAGTCACTCAAAAAAGCCAGTGCTCTGCATATAAATTTTCTACTCTAGTCAACCGTTCGCATTGTGGAAACAGGGAGTAAATTGCTGGTTCCTTAAATCACACTAATCTTTCATTAAATAAAGTAAAACTCAATGTATGAGCATTATTTAAAATCAATAAACTGGCACCTTGAGAAAATTTACACTTTCTTGAAAATTATTATTTTTGGAACGTAAGTTACTTATATGGTGCTCCATGCATGTAAAACTAATTTTTTTTTAATATGAAAAAAAAAATGCTGGCGAATACAAATACTTGTAACAACGGTGCTGCCACTGCGCATGTTTTAGATTTTCAGTGTTGCCATAATTTTCGAAGTGCTGGGGAAGTGTTGGGATTTTAGGAATTTTTACCCTAATTTTTGGGAATGTTCAATATAGTTTTAGTCTTTGCCGAAAGTTCGTGCCTTGGATCAGTGGTTCGTGCCAATGATAGCTGAAGGTGTCTCTGCTAACTAATATTATATCTGAACAAACAATACAAGGGGTATTGTTTAATTTATTGTTAATGTGGTCTACTGTTTGTTGGCAACAATGCGCTCTTATTGACAATCTCTTACTGGTCTCTAAAGCTTTGTAAATTAATATAGCATGTTAATAGTAGTCAATTGTCGTCGACAAAGTGTAGACAAGATACTATTTTTACTGTCGTCTTGATGTGACGTCGACGCTGCCATTCATAATAAGGGGTATTGTTTGTTTGTTTGTTGCGCTTTAACGGCTAAACCACGGAACTGATTTTGATTAAATTTAGGTTATATGTTTCTTAAAAACTAGGACCACGAAGGGAGATAGAAATGAATGAAGCAAAGCAAGAGTTAACGTTACTGCGTACGTTTTTGTATGAAGAATTTGGCGCAATCGCCAAACGGTGGCGCGTGCAGCAAAACTTACTTATTAAACCTAAAAATAGTGGATATGGAGTAAAATTATTTCTGGCTACGACCAGAGATCGGTTAGAGAAATTACCGAGGCTAACATGCCTTTGTATAATAGGGGCTATGAGGACGTGTCCTACGGCGGCTATGGAAGTCCTCATTGAACTCACACCTCTGACGATTGTGATAAAGGCTGCTGCCAGACAAAAAGTAATCAGCATAGCGGGGAAAAGCAAATACACGGACTGTCTAATTACCTAATGGGATCAATCATCCTTGGCAAGACGATTTCCCCTACTTGCGCAATCCTCTGACATGATGAATAAAGTGTATGACTTCGACAAAAGGTTTGAAACTGTTCTGGCCAATAGAAGGGAATGGGGGGGGTAATACAATCCCGGTAGTTCTTTGGAACTGGCACCATCAGGTGGTACACTGATGGTTCCAGAACACTGGTAGGTTCTGGTGTGGGAGTTATAGGACCAAGGACTAACTACCACGAGTCGTTGGGAAAATCTACTACCATTTTTCAATGGGAGAGATGCGCACAATTAAATCTTGATAGGAGCTACCGAGGGAAAGAAATACCCATTTGCTCGGATAGTCAGGCTGCCATCAAAGCGCTCAGCTCATATGAGTTTAACTCTAAGTTAGCGTGGGAAAGCCGCATTAAGATAAATCAGCTAATCAGCATTAATAAGGTCACACTCTTCTGGATTCCTGGACACGTCGGGGTGTTAGGAAATGAAAATGCAGAAAAAGTGGCCATGATAGGACCAGAACCATTTCAAGAGTAATAGGGAACACCTCTGGATCAATCTCCCAGGATTGAGGCATGCAAAGCTAATGATTGGAACGTATAACCAAAATCGTTTCATAGCCTTCATGTCCCTGAGTAAAAACAATCTAAGAATGCTCACAGGCTTCCTCACAGGCTATTGTAGACTGAGAAAACACCTCAACAAACTTGGCATTGAGAGTAACAGCCTGTGCAAATTCTTTGATTACGAAGATAAAACTCCAGAGCATATTCTAAAGGACTGTGAAGCGTTATGCCACAGAAGATATAGCCAATTGGGCAAGCACCTATTGGAGGATTGGGAACTTCCAACTTTAGACCAGCTGGCAATCTAGATGAGGTGCCCTAGCACCTGGCAGGGGATACAATAGATCTACTTTGTTCGCAGTGTCCTGTGTTTCCCGTTTGACTTAATTCACTCATTTATTCAAAATTAATTCTAAATATCTCAGAAACCATAATAAATTTCGTGAAACGCGTTTTTGATTCAGAAAGAAGGTATTCAATATACGAGTATGTATAAATATTCCATACCTAACTCAATTTTTTTTAAGAATGGTTGGTGGAGCAAAACTATTCTGGAGCGACGATATATCGATTAATGCTTTCAATATAAAAATAGGAAAGAACTTTCTTGTCGACAACGTGCCACAGGCCGTAAATCTGTTACTTATGTGCGTCGTGGTGATATTTAAATTTTTTGTTTGGCAAGCAAAACATTTTGCTTGTTTGTGATATCCTTGCCAACGTTAGTGTTTAATTTATTTAATTTCCACAAAATACTGAAAATATATGCTTACATCATTATATTAATTTAAACGTAAAAACCGAATCAATTACATTTTTCAAATGATTGATGGATTTATTGCAATTAAGCTATCAAACAAACCATTGAACCCCTTCCCCTTGAAAAGAAAACCACACCAAGCCAAATATAAGTAACCAGATAAAAAGCTCTAAAGATTATAACTAAATTCGGAGACTGCTTTAAAAATCTATTGTATTTAACGCCAACATTTCATATCATCCGTAATAACTATAATGCCCATAAATATACAAAATTGATTATTTGTGCTTAAATAACTGAATTATTTGCAACTAAATACTTTGCAGATTAACAGCGATCAAATAAGTTTAAAGGGAAATTGAAAGCTTATTCTAACTACGAACAATCTCCAATAAAATATAAGTAAGAAAATAAGAAAATAAAAAATATTGTAAAAAATTAAATAGGTTGTAAATTATTGTGTTGTATTAAAGTGTTTTTATTTAAGAGTATTTTGCGCACTCAATCACATGCCCATTTCTAAAACACTAGAGATTTCTATTATCTGTTTAAAAAATGAAAAAAAAAACAAAAACATTTAAGAGTGTAATAAATTTAGCAAGTAATTGTTTTATGGCAAGGAGGAACAAATAGGTCATTATGAGAATTTTGCATATAAAAATTTTTTTGTTACAGAATTAAAGAAGCGATAAATTAAATAATTAAATAGTTAATTTGCTCTGCACAAAAAAGAAACGTAAACATTTTTCAGTGTAAGAAATTTATATATTTTTTTAAGTAGAAGTTGCGAGATCGATCTTAAAATTTATTGGACTAGTGGGGCAATATACACTGAGCGGAAAAAGTTGTTGCAAAATCAACAACACCTGTGGTGAATATAACACGTTGCCACTTTATTTTAACAACGCTGGTTGGCAACGGTAAATTGTGAATTTTTGATTATTGATATCGTTGGTTTTGAACTTGTACACATTCGTGGTCAATAGTTTGTTGTCAAATTGACAACGTTGTGTACAATTTTAGCTCAAACGTTGTTGATAAGGGCCAGATTATTATTCGAACGTGCAAGTTTTTTTACTTTTGGGATTTTCTCACTCGATTTCGTACAACACATATCGAAATTTCTAATGACAGCATTCGGTAACGAGTAGTCATTCGAATGCAATCATTCGTGTTTTTACTCGCAAGCAAAAAGGCATTCGAAATCATGTTTAGCATAGAAAATGTGAAGGAAAAGAAAATGTAAGTTCAATATTTTACTTACGAGGGATGATCGATAAGTCCGTGACTTTTCGAACTTTCCTCGTAGTTATATGAAATGCAACACTGTTATCATCAAGTACCACCTGTTAATAGACTACTGACAAGTCACTATTATGAGCAAGTGTCGTTATTTACTTTGCGTTTAACAGCTGTTCAAAACATACAACCCCGTGTATTTTTCTAAAATTGGAAAAAAGTGAATTTCGAGTGCTCATTAAGCATTATTTTTTGCAAAAAAAAAAAACCATCAATGAAGACAAGGAAAAGCTCGATAAATACTATGGGGACTCTGGACCATCGATTTCGATGATAAAAAAGTGGTTTACTGACTTTCGTTGTGGTCGCACAAGTACAGATAACAAGTACAGATAACGTTCTGGACGGCTAGACGGGTCAGTACACACGAAAATGCCGAAAAAATTCAGGATATGGTGTTGGGCGATCGAAGAGTAAAAGTGCGTGAGATTGTTGATGCCATAGGCATTTCATATGACAGCTGGGTTTAAGGAAGTTGTCTGCAAGATGGGTGTCGCGTTTGCTCTCAATTGACCATAAACGTAAACGTGTGGCAACTTCAAAGGTTTGTTTAAAGTTGTTTAACCGCAGTCCGCCTTTTATAACTGTGGATGAAACATGGATGCACTACTGTGCTCCGAAGACTACCCAGCAGTCTAAACAATGGGTTTCTCCGGGTGAACCTGCTCCTAAGAAGGCCAAGGTGAATTTGTAGGCCAATTAGGTGATGGCAACAGTTTTTTTGCGATGCACGCCTGATAATCCACATCGATTACCTTAAAAAGGGGGAAAGCAATAAACGGCGAATATTATGTCAACTTATTAGACCGATTTAATGAGGATTTAAGAAGAAAACGACCCCATATGGCCAAGAAAAAAGTAATTTTTCATCAAGATAATGCACGAGTGCATACGTGTGTAGTCTCAATGGAAAAACTCTATGAATTGGGCTACGAATTGGTACCCCATCCATCATATTTTCCGGACTTAGCCCCTAGTGACTACTTCCTAATTTCAAACCTGAAGAAATGGCTCGGTGGAAAGAGATTTAGTTCCAACCATGAAATTATTGACAAAACAAATTATTGCCTATTTTAAGGATCTCAAAAAATCCTATTTTTTGGAAGGGATTAAAAAACTGGAGAAACTTTGGACTAAAAATAAAAATAAATTTTTGTTTTGCAAAAAAAAACTGTGTTTCATTCCAAATAGTCACGGAGTTATTGATTCACCCTCGTATCTATTCAAGGCCGTGATTCACTATCCTACACAATCGCGCGATCTGCCAAATCCCAGCTAGCATTTTGTATCACAATCGAATCTTTACCGAATCACCTCATATGAGCTAATTTTTCCATCATAAGTATCATACTCCTGTTGTAAGAAAATGGTACCCTACAGATGAATCATACCAAAGAATCATTTATGATACGATTTGCTGATTAATGTTTAAGCAATTTTCTGAAAGTTTTAAATCATTAAATCACCTTTTTTGCGGTTTCTTTGCATTTTGTTCTCTATTTTCGAGAAATCATTATTTGATCATATAGCTGCATCCTGGGATTTTCGGAATTTTTAGCCTACTTGTTGGGAATCTTCAATATGGTTTTTGTCTTTGTCAAAATGTTTGTGCCTTGGATAAGTGATTCGTAACAGTGAAAGCTGAATGTGTCTCTACTAACTAATATTACATATATCTGCGAAAGTAAATTTATTATTTGTTTGTTGCGCTTTAACGGCTAAACCACGGAACTGATTAAATATAGAACACAGATAGATCTAAGTCTAGACGGACACTAGAGTTCGACCGATTAATCGGCTTCGGCTTCGGGCTTCGGCCAAAAATTGGTAATCGGCCAACATTCGGCGGCCTATGGCAAAAATCGGCCGATTAGCCGAAGCCGACTATTTTTCATTCCAAGCTTGAAAAATAACATTATTTTTGGTCGTTGCTCGCCGACAGTTTCTATTGTGTTTAACGTTTTGAAAGGGTTGCTTTGAAATACAACCCTGTTGCTTTCTATTTTCTTTTACTTGGACGTTCTTGTGAGTGATCATATGAAAAAGCAATCTAGAAATTGCTAAATAGTTTTATTTTTCTTGTTATGTATCCAATAGATATTACAGCTATTTCAGTGATCTCAAAAAAGCAAACTTGTTTCTTAATTCATATAAAACAAGTATAATTTTTAAAATTTAAAACATTCGGCTTCGGTTTTGGCCGAAGTTTAGGATTTTAGCCGAAGTTCGGCTTCGGCTTCGGCCAAAAAAACGCCTGCGGTCGATCTCTAACGGGCACATATGTTATATGTTTCTTAAAAACTAGGATTACGAAGAGAGGTAGGAGGAAATTTTTACCTCTCAGAAACTATCTTACCGATTTTGATGGAATTCAAAATATAGATAGATCTGAGTCCGAAAGAAGACATTTTCTCCTAAATAGGATCACTAGGGTAGCAATTTCAATTACTAGTGCAGGAATTAGCCTCCAATTTGAGCGCGTATGGGTAATTTTTTTCTGGGTTTTGAAGTAATTTATTCTAAAAAATTTTCATTGCACTGTATCGTCAGCTATCTTTCGCTTATGATTACGTATGCCTTTCTTTTTAATCATTTATAAATCAGAGTAGTTCCAATTTGTAAATTTCATGCATTTATAGCGTTTTCTTTTAATTTAAACAATGAAAAAGAATTCAACAAAATAGTCGCACAGCAACAGCATGTTATTACTGTTTTACTTTAAAACTGCATTCGTTTTGTTAGAAATGTGCGAGTACTTGGAATAATGAATAGGTCTGTTCATTTACTTTCCCAGCAGAATCTTAGCAACGAGATAGTAAAGCAGAAATTTACAAAATTACTCTCCCAGATACAACAAAGTAAACGAACGCTTTTAAAAACTTGCAAGAAAATTTGATTCATATCAGAACCATGGATGGAAATCATGATGTAATTGTAATTTTTTTAATGTATTTTGTTTGATAATATTTTAAATTGAATTTTTTTTTATTATTTTTCGAACTGTATTTGTTTCTATATTCTTATGAATTGAATAGGCTAAAGTTCGTAACGCTTTTTAAGCCAAATTACATGTGATAATTATTAATGAACAAATAACATCAAAGTTAGTTGTAAATATTCTGACAACAACACATAGTTGAACGGAACAGCCAGCCGTTTTTTGAATTTTTTTTTAATTTACAGTTTCATGTTATATTGAATTTATGTGGCTTACTGAAAGAAAAACATTAAATTAAGAAAATATGCATTCTTTTTTCATAAGTATATTTGAAAATTTTATACATAATTGAAAGAAAAAAAGGAAAAAGAAAAACCAGAAAAATCAAAAACAATATACTACATTCTGAAGAAGTTAACTGAAGGTTAACGAAATATTGAAGGAATAAAGCACAATACAAACAGACCTAAAGTTCAAAAAATAGTTTAATTAAATATATAAAAAAAGGTCGAAAAATTAGATAAAAGAATTTGATAAGTATACATGTTTTTTTTAATAAAGAAATTCACATAGTATTTGAGTTTTTATATTTAGGATATTTTTAAAATAATAAATTTAAAAAGAAAAAACAAAACAGCTGTTTGGATAATTCTTGCCAGTAAAACTGTTGCTAGTAATTATTTGTAAGTCCCAGTCCAGACTTGCAATTTTTGTTGCAGCAACTTTTTATTTTTTAATGCAAAGGAGCGAGAGAGGAATACAAAAAGTATATATTTCTATTTTAACACTCTCACACATATTCAAGAATTGCTGCAACAAAAATTGCAAGTCTGGACCGGCACTAAGATTTTTTTGTCTCTCAAATTTTTTTCTCTTTTGACGCTCTCTTCTAGAAAACTTTTTGAATTATTGAACACTTTCCAGTAACAATTATTACAAATTCGTAAACATTTTTAGTAAATGATCAAACCTAATATAAAACAACAATCAAAACAAAAGTATTCAATAATATTTTGATTAATATTTTTTGACTCTTGTCTACAAATAAAAAAAAAAATTATAAAGCGATAAAATAATATTTCTATAAACTTTATTGGATTATTTGCAAAAAAGTTTACTAGTCGAAAGTAAAATATCAAGTGCTTTATTTTGTCTTCTTTGCGATTTGTCGTTCGAGTCAAAGTTCGTACAGAAGTAAGATAGAGAAATGAAAATCAGCTTCATTTTGCTTAGAATGCGCATGAAGACATATTTTCGACATATTGGAAGAGGCAGTTAGTCGCTTATATCGCCATGCTAAGTTGGTTCACAGTCGACCCATTTATATGAAAAAGAAGAAACTCAAGAGCTATTATTATTATTTTTCATGCTCACTATTTTTACACTTGCACGACATTTAGCAGATTTCAATTAAATCTTTATCAAATTGATTACGTTTACACCAAGTTTTTTTTGACATTTGTCAAGATATTTTATCCATAACAAAAACCATAGACTGACATTTTCCCTAAGCTACAACCAAACAACTGCAATATAGCTAATTTATACACCTTCTTAAGTACATTGCTTTATTTTTTAGCACAATTTTGAAAAAAAAAATATAACTGCATCACTAAGTTTTACTAGCTTTTAAGTAGATTTCGACAAAATCTAGTGACGAAGTGGGTTTTGTTTTTTGTGTGAAATCTGCTTGAAACTTAGCTTTTGTACCTAATCTTCTAAGATCCCCTTTCCACTCGCAAAGTTTACTTTGCAAAGTCTTAATTCAGTTGGTTGAAAGTCTGGGGGTAGTAGTATCAGTCTCTTTCTGTCTTTCTTCCAGCTGTATTAAAACTTAGCAAAGTAAAGTTTGCGTGGGGAAAGGGGTGTAAGTACTAGATTTTGCTCATATGCGAACGCACTATTGTTTTTACTATTGTCTTTGTACTTGGCAGAATATATTAACACAAAACTTATATCAAAGTATTATGCGATAGTTTGAAAAATATATGTGTTGGATATAATTGTTTGGGACAATAGCGTAAAGCATATACACGAACCTTCTAGCACAGACAATAAATTAAAATTTTCTTAAAGAATCACAACTGCGACTTTTTTGGTCCATAGTCCATAGGGTATTCTATTACTTAAAAAAATTATGATGCAAAAAAAAATATGATAAAAAATCAAAGAAACACACGCCTACCTCCCATATATCCATATTTTTTATAATAAAATTTTGGCTAAAGGAAATGCATGTCTTTCATATATCCTTAATTTCACAATGTGAATTTAAACTACAATTAGGACCACAGCACACATAAAAAAATTACAACTATTTTTAAAAATATTCATCTAAAATGCATGTTGAACTTTATAGCAGTCGTAGAAAAAAAGTTGTGACCTACCATATAACCTTAACTTTAAAAATTGAATTTCAGCAACAGTAAAGAACATAATTAAGTATAAGTCCGTTACTATTTATAAAACTAAGCAGTTAAGATCTCTGTAAAATTTCATTGCGATTGCTGCAAGGACATGACTTCCACCCATATATCCTTTATTTTAAAATTTATATTTTAACTATAATAATTATGGAGAGAATGCAGTGAAAATTGACAACTATTTATATTTGATATTTCATTGCGATTACTGCAGAGACATGTCATCCCATATATCCTTTATCTTCAAACTTAAATTTATATTATAATGAATGCAGTGAAAACTAACAACTATTTATAAAAATTAACTGCTAAGATGACTGTAAAATGTTACAGCGATTGCTGCAGCGACATGTCTTCCTCCCATATATCCTTTATTTTTAAATTAAAATTTTAACTATAATTATTAACAGAATGCAGTGAAAACTTATAACTATTTATAAAAATAAATAGTGAAGCTTCATGTAAAATGTTAATGCGATTGTTGCTAAATAATACCTTAATATCCTTAATGTTCAAAGTTAAATTTAAATTCTATTTACAATTATTTTTAAAAAGTAACATTTAAGCTCCCTATAAAATCTCATTGCGATTACTTCAGAGATATGTCTTCCTCCCATATATCCTTTATTCTTAAATTTAAATTTTAGCTATAATTATGAACAGAATGGAGTAAAAACTTTCAACTATTTATAAAAACTATCGGTAAAGCGTCCCTGCGATTGCTGCAGGGACATATGTTCAGCCCATACATATATCATTTATTTTAAAATTTAAGTTGTAACTAAACTTATGAACAAAATGCATTGAAAACTTACAACTACTTATAAAAATAAATAGTTAAGCTCCCTATAAAATTTCATTACGATTACTGCAGACATATGTTTTGCTCCCATATATCCTTTATTTTTAAATTTAAGTTGTAACTATAATTTTGAACAGAATGCTAATAAAACTTTTAAATATTTATACAAATTAATAGTAAAGCTTCATGTTACATTTTATAGCGATTGCTGCAGAGACATATCTTCATTCCATTATTTCGAATATAAATTTTAGCTATAATTATGAACAAAAAAGAGAAAAAACTTACAACTATCTATAGAAATAAAAGGTTCAGCTCCCTTTAAAATTTCACTGCGATTACCGAAGAGACATGTTTTCCTCCCATATATCCTTTATTTTTAAATTTAAATTTTAACCATAGTTATGAAAATAATGGAGTGGAATCTTACAACTATTTGTAAGACTAAACTGTTTCTCTTCCTGTAAAATCTCAAGGCGATTGCTGCAGAGACATGTCTTCCTTCCATATATCCTTTATTTTTAAATTTAAATTTTAGTTATTATTATGAACAGAATGGAGTGAAAAGTGACTACTTTTTATATAACTAAGCAGCTAAGGTTTTTATAAAATTTCACTTTGATTGGTGAAAGGACAGGCTTTCCTGTCATATATCCTTAATTTATAAAATTTTAATTTCTGATTATAAAATCCGAAAATAGCAAAAGTGAGATCTCTGCTAAATTTCATTGCAATCGATGCAATAATAGCTTCCTTCCGACTTATGTTATGTTTAACAAATTACATTTCATTTAATAAAAGATTTACGGCCTCCTGTCCTACGAAGTCGGCAGAAAACGTTCGAGCGGTTGCTCATATTAAAAACATATACAACTTATTTTATTTTATTGTTGCTTTCAATATAAGTTGCCGATCGAACTATTTTTTTCGAAACCGTGGGTCAGGCCGTAAGTCCTCTCACATGTCCTTTATTTGAGAAATTCAATATTAGATACAATTATTAGTAACAATTTTCAAATTATACGACTAAACTATCTGAAAAATTTCAATTTAAGTGCTGCAAGGATATGCCTAGAAATTTTTATTTATAAAAATAAAATTTAATGACTAAGCTACTTGAAGAATTTGTTGTTCCTTCTATGATTAAACAGTTAAATTTGAGTATGTGTGCAAATTTCACGCACCAAATTTTTAAATTTTATAAAAAACAGTGGCCAAGACTTTAACAGTCAGTATGTTACATATAAGATGCTGCTTGAACCGTCCTCGTTGAATCCAAACAATAAAGTTCTACACAAATCAGTAAAAATCATGTTTATTGCTTAACCTCTTTGTGTCTCGGTTTATGGTTGAATTAAAACGTTTTATTTTCAAAGTGTAAAGCTAAATTAATAAAAAAAAGCAATTCAATTTGTAAACAGCATGTATACGAGAAAAATTTTTATATTTTTTAAATGGTTTTTATAAAATACCTTTTTTTTCTTATGTGTTGGTATACAAACACTGTGCGTAATAAAACTCATAGGGCGTGACACGAAACATTGTAAGAATTGAAACAACAATTGACAACAATTTTCAACACTTAATAGATATTCGTTTAAAACACAATACATTAACATATATGTATGTTCTTGACGTTCAAATACAAATATATAGTAAAGGTAAGGTCACATATGGCAAGGATTTTTCCAAAAACCACCAAAAACTAAAGAAAAACCTTTTCATTTAGGCAAGAGTTTATTAAGTTAAAAAGTTTTAAATAATATTGGATTCTATGACATTGTCTAGTAGTTATGTATGTTTGAAACTGTTTAACTTAATGATCTCTTATCTGAATTAAAAAGGTTTTCATTAGTATTGAGTGGTTGCGCTTTTTTAGGCAAATGTTTGCTAAGTGTGGCCGAATCTTAATAAATAACTTTGGCCGACAAGGGGGTACTAGAAGTAATAAAAAATTTTGCTAAAATAATTGATTTTGTTTTCATTATTCCACAGTTTTCGAAAACGGGATTTACTATCTGCTGATAAAAATTAGCTTCTAGTCAGACTAACTTCATCATATAGATTTCGCGTAATGGATTTAAGGTTATAGTTAGTTATCTATTCAAAATTTTGGTTTTAGCTCAATAAAAATGTAGGCATCGAATTCTTTTTTTTATCGCTAAATATCTAAAAAGTTACATGGGCGGAAACAAGGGTTTAACTAAGATTAAATATTAGTATTATTTGTAACAAGTTATGTATTTACTTACCGTAACTGCACTGTGAACCATGATCTGACTCATTATCATGTCCCACTGAATTCACTAAAATACTTTTTCTTCTGGCAGGACCAATGTCCGTGTGTGAATGAACTGAGGTCTAGAAAATAAATTAAAAAAATGTATGCATCAAAGACAATTGAATACAATATTGTGATACTAAAAAAAGCAAGTAAGTAAATTAAGTACGAGTATCTTATCGTTAACCAATATCGGTGAAACATATGATTTAAAAGGTACTTTCGTGTACTTATTTTTCCCCAAATTCTTGGCACAAAAGTGGTAAAATAACTATTTAAATTTAATTGAAATAAAATCAACTTTATATTTAGTTTTTGTTTTTTTTTTTGCCACGCCCATAAGTGATTATCAAATACTTCATCATTTGTGGACTAATTTTAAAAATTTGCATATGTACGAGGTCCACCAAATTTTTTTTAATGGGCTGGGGCCGAATGTGCCCGCCAGAATGGAAAATCAAGTTATTTTGTAGTTTTCGGACCAATTTTGAAAATTCTTTTGGCATATGGAAAAGGGTCACTAATTTGTTTGGAAATAAGGCGGGGGAGGGGCGGGGTTGGTTGTCGGGGGAAACGAAGTGCCCACCACAAACATGCATTGATTATCAAATAATTTTGTCGTTTGTGGACATATTCTAAAAATTATTTTTGCATATGCAAAAGGTCTACGAAATTTTATTTTTTGAAATTTTGGGGAAAGGAATGAAAAGTGCTCGCCTTAAAAATTGATTATCAAATTTGGCGCCAAAAGAATGGATTATCAAATTATTATGGAAAAGGTCCGCTATATTTTGCATATTTTATTATAAAATATGCAAAAATACACAGAGAAAATAGTGCCTACTAAATACCTCATAAAATAGAACAAAATTAATAAGAAATCTCTATGGTTTTTTTTCAATAAGGAAATCTTATTAATTTCATAAAGAAAACCTTTTTGAAAAAATCAAGAAGAAATCTTGTAGTTTTTAGGACGTTATCTTATTGATTTTTTCAACAAAGAATAAAAAAAAATTCCGTCTTTATTCTCTGTACTTATGTATTTTCATTTAAATATTATACCATATGTATGTAGTATATTGTAGATGTTATTTATTTATACATACATACATACACATTATGTTATGTTCTTAACTAACTTACTCACCAAGTATTGAACCAGCAAACTTCTACCTGATAGACAAGCACTCTAACCAATATGCTAACAAGGAGCCTGAATAGCAATTGAAATTATTGGGCAAACATTCTTATACAAAAATGAAAAAGATCATTAATTTTTATAAAAGCAAAATAATAAGACTCCTCATAAAATCAAGAAGATTTCCTTATTAAAAAAATAAATAAGATGCTTTACACATAATCATATATGAACCTAACTAAAATCAAGAAGACAACCTTATTGAAAAAATCAATAAGGCAACCTAATAAAATCAAGAAGAAAAGCTTTTTAAAAAAATTAATAAGCCAACCTAATAAAATCAATAAGAAATCCCTATAGTTTACAATTTATAAGAAAACCTAATAGAATCAAAAAGTTTTTCTCTATGGATTGTAAATAATAAGATTTCTTCTTGATTTTATGTGATTTTTTTCTTGATAAATTTAATAAGATTTACCACATAAAATCAATAAGGAATCTCTATAAAAAAATCTTCGCTTCTTCCTGCTGGGATGCCCTTTAGCCTAAAAACGTTTCATAGAGAAAATCTTATTGATTCTATGAGGCAGTTTTTTCTCTTTGTATGCAGTTATATGCAAAAATATGGACTAAAAAATCGATGCCATTTTTTTGCAAATTCTTTAATTCGGAAAACTAAATTATCCAGCTTAATTTTGATGTGATGACTACAAATATGCTTTTGCCCTGGTCATCAATCACTGATGACAATGCATGCGTATAGCCGAAAAAATACGACTACACACATTTTCGTCTCCTGGAAACTTCAGTTTTATTTACATGGATTTTATTTCATTTACTGCCGTCTCACAATGTCCAATTAAAAATTAATCACAATTTTAACTCCCAATAAGACAAAAATATTTTTTAGAATGTATGAGTCGCACTTAACCGACGCAATTTAACAGAAAACTGGCTGTTAAGAGACTAATTGAGGCCCAACAAAAATAAAATGGGCAGGTTTATGTACTAACATAAGGAACAAACATTTATTTAATTGCTGAAACAATAATTTTTAATTTCGAATGACCATGTAGGATCTTTAACAGTTTAAAGTTGGTCGCAGTCGGGTTGGTTTTGTTGTTGTTTTCTTTGACAGAGTGCTTTACAAAATTTTTTTTCTAAACTAATTTATTTGTAAACAAACTGATGGTATTGCCACACTTTCTACCAAACTCTTCTGCGAAGTAACCGAAAAATAAGTCGGTTAACAGGTGCTTGTTAACCAAACCAGCAGTTATCTTATTTTCTGTTAAAAATAAAATAATTTTCACACTGTGAAAACGGCCGTTAATTTTACCACTATTAAACTCAAATAACCCGGCAAAAAATTACACATTAGCATCAGAACTACTTGCCATATAATGACTTACTTTTCTGATTACCAAATTTCATTACTCGCTTACAAATCACATTACCTAAAATTTAAAAAAATTATGTACAAGTTGCCAAATGAGGAGAATAATTTGTTTATATTAAATAGATTACGTGAACAAGTTGCCAAATAAAAACAAGTAAGTACTTCTCAAGAATCGATTATTTTAGTCTCACGCCTTGGTAAAATCATTAAGTTGGTAATCCAGTAAGGAACAGCTTCCACCAAAAATGCTTAATTCCAAACCCGATTAACTTTTTTGAAATTTTTTGCTGGGAAACTATTAAAAAAAATTTTTTTTTAAATTTTTAGATATAACAAACTAATTTGAAATCTTTGTCACAGATGATGGTAATAAAAACATTAGCAACAATATTATAATCAAATTAAATATAAAAAATCAAAATTTATTCAGGTTTGTAGGAAAATATATATGTATATAAAAATATTAAGCAAAGAGTTTGTATATAAAAATAATAAAATAATTTTATGTAACGATTACAATATTTAGATGGTTTATTAGAGAGTTATTTAATTAAAAAGCTAATAAATTAAATTAAGTATTTGCTTTTTACAATTTATTTTTGTTATTTAGGTGTTAGTTATTTACAGCCAACAACAAACAAAACAACTATTCAGTTGTTTTACAATTGTGTTAAGGGCTTAAACACGATTATTTTGTTGCTGGTTTTTATTATTATGGTATTAGTATTAAAAAAAAATATTAAAACATTCAGAAACTAAGTGTTTATCGTAGTAAAAGTGTTAAAATCATATTGTTGTTACATGGCCACAAAACGAAATGATCGTAGTTAATTGTAAATATTTAAGCAACAACTATTTTAGCATGGATAAGATTTGGAGTGGAAAATTCCATGAAAAAAAGTGTCAGGCATGAAAGACAAGTAGGACACTTGGAAAATGGGATAAAATTCTTTTCATATCACTGTATACTTAATATATAGTTGCTTATTTTGTTGTTTGATTAACATCTTCTGTTGTATTAAATATTTATGTATTGTAAATGAAAGGAAGAAGTGTTCTTATAATCAATGGACACATATAATGTTAAACAAAAGCACGCTTGTAATACACACTAGAGTTCGACCGATTAAACGGCTTCGGCTTCGGCCTTCGGCCGAAAATTGGTAATCGGCCAACATTCGGCCTACGGCAAAAATCGGCCGATTAGCCGAAGCCGAATATTTTTCATTCCAAGCTTGAAAAATAACATTATGTTTGGTCGTTGCTCGCCGACAGTTTCTATTGTGTTTAACGTTTTGAAAGGGTTGCTTTGAAATACAACCCAGTTGCTTTCTATTTTCTTTTACTTGGGCGTTCTTGTGAGTGATCATATGAAAAAGCAATCTAGAAATTGCAAAATAGTTTTATTTTTCTTGTTATGTATCCAATAGATATTACAGCTATTTCAGTGATCTCAAAAAAGAAAACTTTTTTCTTAATTCATATAAAACAAGTATCATTTTTAAAATTTAAAACATTCGGCTTCGGCTTCGGTTTTGGCCGAAGTTTAGGATTTTAGCCGATTTTAGCTTCGGCTTCGGCTTCGGCCAAAAAAAAACGCCTTCGGTCGATCTCTAATACATACCCACAACATATTCCATTACCTGCTTATGGTGAAGCAGTAGTTGTTGCCGAAATGATTTGATGTTTAATTTCAGTTTCAAAGCACATATCACACATAGCACGGCACACATTAACATATCGAGCCATAACCGCCAAAAAACATTAACCGACCTATTTGTTGAACTTCGTTGTTTTGACGAAAATTTATTACTTATGATCGCAAGTAATCGATTTTCGTCAAAATACGAAGTTTGAAAATTATGTCGGTTAAGTCTTTATGGCGGCTATGGTACAATATGCATGTAGATACGTACATACACATCTGTGGCACACCAAAGGACTTGTAAGACTATCCTAAGTAAATTAAAATTTATGGTGCAGCAATGAAATTGTTTGCCCTTAAATAATTTATATGGGCACATTTTAGGGAAATAAAGTTGTTTGACGGCATACATTATTATTTTGGAATATTTTGTCAACTAAAATGTTGCACTAAATAATTTGAAAGAAATTGTAAAATTTTTATACAATTACGGACATCATACATACAACATACAACATACATACATTGTATATAGTACATACCTAACGTGACCAGAATCTTTTTACAAAAAGCGGGACACGATCGTTCAAAAAGCGGGATTTTGACGAAAATACGGCCAAAAAGCGGGATTTTTAAATAAACAACTATTTGAAAGCGGGATGTGTAATACGCACATAAAAAGTTTCGTATGTACTTAGGAAACACAGTTTTTAACTCAAAGGAATCGATTTTAAATAAACAAAAGTTTTTATTAACAAAAATTTTTATTTAGTAACACTGGGTCTTCACGTAGCAATATCGATTGAGGCAATTGTCAAATTTGATTGCGTGCATGAAATTTCCTACGTGTAGACAGCGATTGCCATAAGTGTCAATCCATTGAGCAATGATTGCTGTGCTGATTGCTCGAGCAATTATTGCCAAGCAATATTTTGTCACTTTTGTTGCATTTTTTCATTAATTTTTGCAAAACAGTGAAATGGAGGAAAATTTAAAAGTACATCATCCGAAAACATAATATAAGAAAAACTAAACATACATTTTTCGTATTTTTGCATGGGAAATATATATTTTAAGCAATACCTGCCCTAAGAATGTGTAAGAATTGTGGAAAAATTTCGCGTACGTGTTCGCCGCTTCAAGCAAGAAGCAAAAAAAATAGATTATTCTGCCGACGTTATTGCTTGTTCTCAGCAATGAAATTGCTACGTGAAGACCCAGTGTAACGTAAAATAAATAAAATTAAAGATTTTTTGACTTCATTTACAAAACAAAATACGATTTTTATACAAAACAATGTACAAAAACTTAAGGCGAATGATAGCAAGTGGCCTTGTTAGTCCATATTATCATCAACTGACTACACCAATGTGTCAAACTCTTTATAAAAAAAAAAATAAGCAAGCACTTTTTATTTTATTATTGACAGTTTGGTGAATGTCAGTTGTTATTCTCCTAATAAGCCCTCTTGGTAATAAATTCCTAAAGCAGCAGAATGTCTGCACATATAAAGCACTGTAACAAAAGGATCTTTGAGTGTGTACGTTTGTATTTTTATTTTTTTCATTTGAGGAGCTGCCAGATCCAAAAAAAATAAACAATAACTACACTAAAAAATATTTGGAATAAATTTTTATCAGTTACATATTAATAAAAATATATTAAGAGATAAGAAATTTCAAAACTCTAAAAAGCGGGATAAAGCGGGATAAAAATTCAAGGCGGGATCAACCTCAGAAAAGCGGGATAATCCCGCCTAAAGCGGGATGTCTGGTCAGGTTATACATACCGCTTGTTTATTGCAACATCCCAGTAGGAAAAGGTAATAAATGGTAAATGAGAAGGTAATGCACAGCATGTATAACTTTTCATTTTAGAATTCATTACTGTTAACAGAGAACATGTCCCAGGAAAGTAATGAATTATTTTAATACGTCCGAGGAATTAATTATATAACTCATAACTTTATTCACAAGCAAAAGCTTTTCTTCTTTCTTTTTCTGCATATTTGGTAATGCACGTGGTAATCAATGTGTAATTATTGTGTTTGATAAAATTACCCTCTCATTTCTAAAGGAATGCATTGTCTTGCTTTGGAAAATAATACATTATTTCTCCCATTATTTATGTAATTCATGCCTACTTTTCCAGCTGGAATATTTTACTAACTCCTAAAGCGCAGTTTTTGCAGAGTAATCTATGCATATATCGCTCATTTAGTAAAACCACGTCATAACTAAAATAAAAATTAAATAAATGAGGATGGCGTTGGCTGAAGTAGTTAGCACGTTGACTACAAGACCGCAGGTCCTGGGTTCGTCCCCGATATCCATCAGTCAATAAATAACAACACCACGCATTTTTCTGATGTGCATTAGTGTCCCTTTGTAGCAGTTGTTGTAGGAAAGTTCAAGTGATGAAGGCATAGTCACTGGTCAATGAACTATACCGACTTCAGTGATACTAATCCTAATGTAACATCAGAGCGCCCTACTTCGTTGTGCAGCAAAATCATTGGCGAAGTAAAATAACTAATAAAATGGCTACTAAGCACAGCTTCAAAATTTTAATATGCCTCATTTGACACCAGATGGCGCTGCAACACTGCATTATCAAAGAGCGTGCAAAGAGCAGAGTTGTAAAATAATGAAGTTTTCCTCTATCTCTTCCTTCACCACCAGTCTTCTCAATCACTATCCCTTTCCTAAAGAAGGCAACACCTAGTAATAGTAGTAGGCATTCATTGCCTACAAAAAAGTAAAGTGCGACTTTGACTAGCACACAAACTTTAGTCTATACATATAATCGAATATCTTCCCTGATGTAGACAATTTTTGAAAAAATTTCAAGTACCCAGAAACCTTTTTTCGTTTTTTTTTAGATTTTTTTTAGTTTTGTCGGTTTTGCTTAGTTGTGGCGCTTTTTTGTTTTTGGCGATTTTTTCGGTTTTTGGGGATTTATTTTATTTATGGATTTTTTAGGTTTTCAAGATACAGCAAGTTGTCAAAATTACAATAACTGATAGAATACCCTTTAATTTTGGTTTAAATTTCAGTGTTAAAAATTTTGTTGTTGTAGCGGTCAAAGTTATACATATTCTGTGAAAATTCCCGCTCCGTAGCTCTTACAGTTCTCGAGAGACCAACCTGTGACAGACTGACAGATGGACACGGAACCCTAAAAAAACTAGTTTGCCAGAAAATAAGTTTGAAGTATTAATTCATGCAAAAAGAAAATTTTATTTTTCTCTCAAGAGTTGAATAAACAAGATATTTGTATGCAAGATGAATTCTGCATCATTAACTCAAAAATCTAATATTTTTAGTTATGATGTTGTTTGAGTAAATGAACGATATTCATATGTATACCTCATATTTAAACCTACATACATATATACGAGTATCTATTTATGTCCGTTGTAGAGCCAGAAACCATCCAACGGATGCACTCAAAACCGATTTCATTAGAATGACAATTTGATGATGATAATTTTAGAAACCTTAGACTAGAGGGATTTCTTTAGTCCCGAAGGCCGGGATTTTTTTAATTTTAAATCCCGCGATTAGAATTTTTTTATTTATTTTTCATAAATAAAAAAACAAAGACAAAATTTTCGGTTTGGAGTAATTTTTTAGTAGAGTCCATCCTGTGCCAAGAGTAAACTGTACCACAGGTCATCAGAACGAAAGTTATACAGTGAAACCTCTCATAAAGACACCTCCCATAACCGGCCGCTCTAATAACTGGACTCGGACACTAAATTTAAACAAATATTGTTCAAAATATCTCTGATTCATATTTGCATTAATGTCAATGATATTGGTGATTCCCCTGTTATTGAAAATGTACATATTCATGCGTTGAGGACGGCAAAGAACTTTTCAGGAAATGGAACTGACACAATACTAGTCACGTGATCGGTCTTTAAGTGATAGGGACCAGTCCGAGTTCTAACACTTCCTATGAAGCGGAATAGTCACTTTTACATGGGGATGGCCTAGGATGGGGTTAATTGATACTTTGTATACGCCCTTTGTCTTGTCACTGAACTATTCCACTGGGACCTATTTGGTGTAGAATAATATAAATTATTTAAAAATGTCATTCCATTTAACTGTAACAATGAAAACTTATAATTTTTGTTTTTATTGTTACAAATTCAATTATAATTTATTTTTTAGCAGATATTTTTTAGGATTCGAACTGACAACCAAGGCTTGCACACTACCCACTCGACCACAGAGGCACTCATATTTCAAAAGTATAAACACCTGTTAAACTTAGATTAATATCTAAGTATAGTTACGGGAATTGTTCCAGAGTAGCTTGGCGGTATCATTGGAGGGAATAATGAATCCAACCACATCGAACCTGATCAGTGTCGTTTACTATAATACTAGAGCAACACCCAATTAAATTAACAAAAGATCAAGACGATACATCACGATAATGGTGAATATTTAACCATTTACAGGATTCGTCCTTTTTTAACTATATCCAACAACATACTTTTCGTAAAACGCTCATTTTATCAAGTCAAGGGACAAGTACGTTTGTCACCAAATTTTCTGCAGGGTATATACAAATGTCATTCCGACATTTATGTATGTACTCGTAAATGTAACAACGAAAGCTTGCACTTTTTTATTGTTTTTATTTTTCAGCAAAAATTTTTTTTAACTTTCAGCTTTTGATTCATAAATATATTAATTTTAACATTTTAATTCCAAAATATCGCATATCGAATGAGGGACATATAGCATAAAATGAAAATATTTACGTGAAATCAATGCCACTACGAAATAAAAATTATAGAAGACACAGTGCTAGGTGTGAGTGAGAGGTTAGGATTCGCAAATAATCTTCCCTCTCATGACATCTCTGTGTACTTTGTGGTCCACATTACCCACTCGACCATAGTGGCACTCATATTTCAGAAGTATAAATATGCACAAGTTAAGCTTAGGTTAATATCTAAGTATAGTTACGGGACTTGTTCTAGAGTGGCTTGATGGTCCATTTATATCGATTCATTGTCTTTCTTATATATATACTAAACCAAAAAAAAAAAAAAATAAAAAATATTCGTAGTACATAATACATGCCCCAGCGGAGTCTTTCTTATATAGACAAACTAAAGAAAAAAAAATATTCGTAGTACATATAATATATGATATTCGTAATAGTGCTCTATTGAACTATGGATGAACTAATGGAGAATAAAAGTAAACGAGCTAAAATGTGTTTAGGTAACATTTACCCTACACGCAAAGAAAAGATATGTTTGTAAAATGGTTGAGAAAAAAATATTATGTTCTCTGAAACAAATGTGTGGTCGTTGAAAACTAGTTGTTGTAATTTTAAACAATAATTTCGCTACTATAAACAGATTAATGTTTGAATTTAATAATTACATTATTATATTCATAGAAAGTGCGATATGGTTAGAGTGTAACAATATAGTTTTGTTAAAAATTTATGACTACAATATAATTTGTATTATTGTGTAAAAATAATATGACGTAAATAACAATATAATGTTATCCAGAACCATACTATGTTAAGTTTTTAAAAAAATCTTTTTCAGAAACATCTTCGGTCAGTTCAGTGTTTCGTTTGCAAGCTATCGGTAGTGCACGTGTGGTGTTAAATAAATAAATAAAGTATAAACAAAAGGGTAGATAAATAAAAATAATATATACATATGTATGTATGTATATCTCTTTTTGTACAGATGTGTCTGTATTTCGTGTATACACATACATATATGTAAGTATACATTTCTATATATACATTTTATTTCAACAATATTCATTTATTTTTTATTTCGGATTTAACGCATAGCTGTTTTAAACAAAAGATTTACCAATAAATATATGATTAAAAAACAAAATATTATTATTATCATTATATAAAATAATACTATGGTAGTATTTAACAATATTATTATAATATTAGAACATGGTATGGCAAGACTCAATTATATTTTAGTCACATCTAACAATAATGTTGTCTTATTTACAATAATAAGATTAGGTATAACAAAGCTAATTGTTTTTGTAGATAATATTATTATTAACTCAGAAAATAATATTATTTAAACTTTGCTTTTCTATTGACAATAATGTGATTTGACTGCAATCATATAATTCAATCGTAGTATGTTGCTGTTTGATTATGGTTACCGCAACCATATTTTTTCTTTGCGTGTATGAAGAAAGATATACTTGTTCCCAACTTGTTCCTCAACATACGAGTTGATCGACGGCTTACATGGAAACACCACATTGACTCTAAGCCAACGCAAATGAAGCTTAACTTAACTCAGATACATTGACTGATTAACTAGTAGAAATTCAATCCTCAGTCAAGATTGTAAACTTTTAATATACGAGTACTTTTGAAACCTTTATGGTGCTACGAAATTCAGCTACGGGTAACCTGACCACACATCCGGCTATTGAAATCTTCAATCTCTTATTAGATTTGTATTAAAGTGTAACTGATACAAATTCTATCCAAATATTTTTTAAGTGCAGTTATTGCTTAACTATCCAAATCCCTGTGTGCTTCGTAGTTCAGCTAATTTGTAGAATACAATTCTCATTATTAACATGTCATAAAGAGTTTTAAAATTATCACTGCATTATTTTCTGTCGGAATCGGCGCAATTTCAAGTTTGTGCTTCTATAGATTTATAGCCCTTGACACGAACCTTATGCTTTATTAGTGTTTTAACAGAGCTCTGTTAAGCTATAATGCATTTTTAAAGGACTTTTCCAGTAAATGAGGCAATCCAGACGGGAAAAAGTAATGCTCCTCCTCTATTATTATTGCCCATGAATCTATTTCCGAAAAGCATGAATTTGAACTAGATACTCGTATTGCCAACTTTTCAGCTTGGCATTTTCTGAAGGATACGCACTTTTTTTGAGAGTCAATGCTGGCGGATAATATTGGTCATAGATTAATGTACAATTGTCCTCTAAAAACGTGCATACTTAGAATTTCTTGAAGTTCGAGTTTTCAGGAGTTCTTCAAAAAACTTTAAATTTGCTCTACGTGTATTAACATTTTCTAATGTTAGAAACAGTTTATCTTAAGTACATACGAAACTGTATATGTGCATACTACACATCCCGCTTTCTAAAATATATTTATTTTTAAATCCCAGTTTTTGATGGATCATGTCCCGCTTTCAGCTTCCAATGTAGGAAAATCCAAGGAAAAAAAACATATATTTATATTATTTGATAGGTCATGGACTCATCTACAATACTAGAACGAGTTATAACGAAGCATGTTGTGATGTTTGTTGAAGCTTTTTAGCTTATAAGATGTTTAGTAATTCTCAATTACTTTATGATAGATTTTATATAATTCCAATTTTTTTTTTCAAGAATTTGGTTGTACATTTTCTGATAAATTGGCATTAGCATTAACATAATGCAGCGTATAGAAAATATTAAACAACATAGTTGCCTTAATATAGAAACCGCCTAACTCATTAATTTTTTCTTTTTTTTTTGAAATCGAGATTTTTTAACACTCTCATTTTTTCAACTCCTACGACGAGTACGCTTGGTTCAATTGTCACAAAATTTTCTGCAGGGAAATTGCTTTGAAGAAGTCATTTGCTTAGCTCGTGTCACAAAATGGCACAGAAAAAAAAGTTATAAACGAATTTGAAAAAGAGAAATGTTCGGTGTATGAAATTGCTAAGAGTTTAAGTTTCTTGTATATTTTAACATTTCATATTGCTACATTTCTTTTAAGAATTGCCCGTTTGAAGCATTTTGTAAAAGACGTCCTTGTTGCACTCCAACAACTAAAACAAGCAAGAGTGCTATATTCGGCTGTGCCGAATCTTATATACCCTTCACCAACATATGCATATGTAGCATACAAGCACACATGATTTTTGATAAAATTTATAATGTGACCTTTCGGTTTTTTTCGACAAAAGAATTTGATTAAAATATTTTATTTTCGATATAGTTAAATATTTTATTCTACACTCTATATTTATGAACTATTTAACATTCACCTTTATTCCAGTTGTCAACATCGACGTCACGTCAATACAATACCAACAAATTGGAACTTGTTTGCTCGCTCTCAAGATATTAAGAAACCGTGCTACTATTTAATAACCCTAAAATAGTCTTAGCATTGTACCTCCATACCAATACTCTTTCGTGTCTCAATTTAAACATCCCCCCATTGCAAATGATATATCGCGGTATTATGTAGACGGTTTATTCCTAAAGAATTTTTTCGATTTTGTGTCTCCATTTACCAAACATTAATAAGAACTCGTTACAAGGTATCAACTAAAGACCATCGATTTGAAACATATGTAACTGTGGTGAAAGCATAATAAATAACATTGCAAAAACCTTCGTTTATACTTAAATTATATATCCATATAAAAATTAAGCATATATAAAATAAATTTTGAGTAAAGAACTTCTTAAAACATGAAATACTCGTATGTTTAACTTAAAAAAAAATATTATTTGTGGTTATTATTTATCGAAATTTTTTTTTCAATTTCCAACCCTGGAACCATAATTTTGGTTTTTCTGGTTTTAGTACTTATTTATTTCTTTCTAAAATATAGAATATATTTAATAACCAAAGAAATAAATAGTATTATTCAATTACGTGTACGTTTTCCAACCCTGGAATAACCTTTTAGATTTATCTGATTCCATATACAAATCTTGTTCTTTAAAAAATATATAAAATATGTTAAGTGAACAAAGAAAATAAGGAATAAGGGAAAAAATAAACTTTATTTAGTTACTTTAATATCCAAAGAAATCAAATTTTCCATTTCAGGAGTTTTTATTTTTCTAATTGTCTATACCAAACTTTTCATTCCGAAACATAAAATAACTATATTGAATTTATAAAGAAGAAGAAAAAAATTAATTAGGGCTAGTTAATTTTATATATCACAAAAAGTGTAAGTTTCCCAACCCTGGATTCATCCTTTTAGAGTTTTATGATTTCTAACACCAATATTTTTCTTTTAAGAATGTAAGATATGTTTAATTTATAGAGAAAACGGTAAAATTAATTTTAGTAGATTATTCTTATATAACAAAAAAAAAAAAAAGTTAACGTTTTCCAACCCTGGAAACGTCTTTTTGATTTTTTATTTATTAATCATATTTTTAATACCAATTTTATTGGTACTGAAATATAAGATAAGTTTAACAAAAAATATAAAAATTAGTTTCAGCTCGTTACTTTTATATGGCAAAATCAAGTTTAAGTTTTCCAGCTGTGAAACCGTCAGCTCGATTTTGCTGATTTTCAATACGAATCTAGTTTGGACCATTTCTGACACACCAGTCAAAGACAGAAGTCTCTAGCTTTTCTGGGCACTTCGGCAAACCGATTTCACGTGTACCAGACGGACGGACGGACATACGGACATCGCTTATTCGTCTTCCCTATGCATAAGGATTCAGAATTTATATATTTTATGTGTCGCATATTAATATTATAGAAATTACACACGGAATGACAAACCTATATACCCTTTACAATTTTTTGATAAAGGTTATAAAAACATTGAAAATTATTTTGAAACCCAACAGCTAAAATTGTACCAATCTAAGTTGAAGCAGTCTAAAAAATTAAAATAAAAAATAAAAATATGTGTATCTCTCTCATAAGCGGACAACTCTAATAAGTGGACATAAATACTGCGATGGCGAAGGTGTAGTGGCCTTCGAAAACAGCTAGTTGTTCCGTTCTACTATGTGTTTGTCAGAATATTTACAATTAACTTTGGTGTTATTTGTTTATTAATAATTATCACATGTAATTTGGCTTACAAAGCGATACGAACTTTAGCCTTATCAAATCATAAATATAGAAACAAATGAATTTCGAACAATAATAATTAAAATTAATTAACAACAATGTTTTACTACTTGTACCGTACTTGTATGTTGGTTACTGTGCACATCATTTAATAAGCATACGATTTTTTTTGTACTTATTAGTTAGGTGTGACAATAAAATTCATCATCATTATTCATTGCTCTGATTCCTTAGAGGGAAACTGTTATACGTGGGGCACATGTTAAAATTTATTATGAAATTATTTATTTCAAATTGTAAATGTCAATGCTTAAAAATCAAAAGACACAGAAATGTCTTTTACTAAAAATTCACTCACCTGTGATATTTTCCTTCTAGGATTTTGTTCAAACGCTGGATTATCATAACCGCTAATATGACGATTTTCAGCGGCTGGATCTGAAGCGATACTGACCCGTCTTTTCGGTTGATTATCGATAATAAGGGAAGTTTTGTAGCTGCCATTGGAGTTGAAATCATTGACGGTGTTAAAGCCAACAGTACTAGCAGCACTGCCTGCACTACTGCTACCATTGCTGGCGACAACACCACCAGCACCACCGGTGCCCGGTATTACTGTTGAACCGTTTGGTATCGTTTCCGTATTATCATTCATATTTCTATGATGCTGCAGGAAATTAAAAAAAAAATTATTTATTATCATATAAAATTTCAGAGGGTATTAAATAGCACGATGTGTCATTAAAATAAATGTTAATTAAAAGTTCTAAGTAGCATGCAAATGAATAATATTTTAATTAAAGGATTTATTACTCTTTGAAAAAAAAATCTTTTTTTTTTTTTAATTGATTACAATTAAATTTTCACTTGATCTATCACACACTTACTATATACATTTTATTTCATTAAAATTTTTATTTTTTTATTTTTATTTTAATACTTCTTTTTTTTTTTTTGTTTATTTTGTTATAAAAACTTTTAAGACTTTATTTTATTTAAATAATAAAAATTTGTGTTAATAATGAATTTTTCTTTGTTAACGTTCCGTTATGTACGATTTCAATTCAATTCAATTTTATGACTAAATTATGGCCACAATTTAACACTGAAATAAATTCATTTAATTCTTCAATTTTTATTTTTTTTATTTTCATATTCACATCGATTGAGATCTGATCTGATTTGTTGATTTTTTAAATGTTTAATTCGTGTGAATTATATTTATTGTTATTTTTGTAATTGATGTTATACGTTTTGTTGTTGTTGTTGTAGATGTTGCTTTAAATGAAGGGAGTTAAATCAGACGCACATATCATCATATGAATTTGCTAAAAATTAACACAAATATTTTGTTTTCAAAACGTACTTACAGACAGACATACGAGTATGTATTAATTGCTTTTTGGATGGATATACGATGGTTGTCTGAGGAACGATTTACTCTAAAGCGCATAGTAAAATTTTTTAAAATTTTATACGCTAATTTTTTATGCATTAGTTTTTGTTTTTTATACAATTTCATCATCGAATAAAAGCATATAATTTCTGAATTTGTATGAAAAACAAAAACTAAAGGAAACTAAAGGTTTTATTCATAAAAAAATAGTTTTGTTTTATAGGACATTTACATTGTCTCGAAATTCAATACTTGCGAGATTCTTATTAATTTCTTACTACCCCGTACAACATATTTACATATATAGAAGGTGAGTATATATA
This sequence comes from Tachina lurida, assembly GCA_944452675.1. NCBI lineage: Eukaryota > Metazoa > Arthropoda > Insecta > Diptera > Tachinidae > Tachina > Tachina lurida. The sequence continues at coordinate 28,854,948 of OX101753.1, read as the reverse complement.
AAGGTGTGTGAATCAGCTAAGGGCTAATAACTCTGTCAAAGTTTAAACGCTGGTTTAGTTAAACTAAACTGAAATTTATATGTAGTTTAAACTTAACAGGAGTAAATCAGTGAACCATATCTTATGTGTAGTAATGACCTGCACAAGACCATTTATAAGACCTTTCAAGACATGCGACATTTTTCGAACGCTTTACTACAGCGAAATATTCTAAAACAAACGCTGAACAACTCTGTTGGCAAGATTTTTGTTCAGTTGTTTGTCTTGCCAACAGTGTTGTTTAGCGTTTGCTTTGGAATATTTCGCTGTAGAAAAGCGTTTGAAAAATGTCGCATGTCTTGAAAGGTCTTATAAATAGTCTTGTGCAGGACTTTAATGTGTACTTTAAAAAATAATATTGTGGCAGCACTAGAATAAATGTCAAAAAAACAGCTGTTTTGCGGCAGTCTATCAATTCTTAGCGCTATCAAAAATGAAAAAAAAAAATTTAATTAAAGATCGCCAAATTTTACTCAGAAAGGAATTATTGTATTTATGCTTGGCGAAGTAGAATAGTATAAAACAATAATAGAGTGTAAGAAAACCGGTCGAACAAGATCTCAAGAAAAAGTAGAGAGACTTGGAGAAAAATGCGTGCTCTTTTAATGCAAAACATATGGTCTGTAAGTAACAAAACCATATGGCCTGTATGGGTAGTTTAAACGCGCAATTTTATGCGTTTACACATGGTTTAAATACTGTGTTGATTTATAGGTTTGCTAGTTTAAACACATTTTAAACCAAAAATAGAGATTAACTTGCACTGATTTATTAGCCCTAAGTCGGCACTTTTTGGGTTACAGTTTAAGACAAAATTTTATACAAAGGATTTAGTCTTGGATACTAAATCTTGAAAAATTTCAAAAAAGCTTGCTCTAAACGATACATATAGATTTCGATAAATATTTGAAATCAAATCTGCTAAATTTGGAGATAATAATTATTAATGGACAAATAAGACCAAAATTAATTGTAAATATTCTGACAAACACGTAGTAGAACGTAACAACTAGCTGTTTTCGATGGCCACCACAAATGAAGTTCGAACAATAATAATTAAAATTAACTAAAATTAATAGCCATGGGCCTGTGGCAAAAATTATTCAAATATACTTAATAGTAACAAACAAAAAAAGTTTGTCTTAAGTAGAACAAAAATAAGCAAATTAACTGACAACATGGCAAAACTGTTATAAATTTAGAGATGGTAAAATTGAGCTTTCATTACAAAAAAGCTTTCAGCAAATTCAATATGATGAATCAAAACAGTTCACATATTCCATTTGCAATAATGGCTGAGTATATAACGCAGAAATCTACATCAACTGTATGTGGTATACACAGGACCAAATACAAAGAACGCTGCTGATGAAGGTGTAGTGGCCTTCGAAAACAGCTAGTTGTTCCGTTCTACTACGTGTTTGTCAGAATATTTGCAATTAACTTTGGTGTTATTTGTTCATTAATAATTATCACATGTAATTTGGCCTAATCCAATTATAAATATACAAATTTATTTTGATTTAAAATTTAAAATTTTACGGAAACAAATCGATATAAAAATTTTTAGTTTTACATTTTTCGAACTTCTAGAATTTTAGTAATACGTATTAAAATTTTTTGGTGCAACTATTTTCTCAACATACTTCAATATTTGCTGAAAATCTTTTTTATGTTATAAACATTTTAGAAATTTATGATATAAAAAAATTAATTTTTTTTTTAATTTAGTGAGGATTTAAAATTTTGTATTATTTTTCCAAATTTTCAATAAATATTTACAGCCTTATTTGTAAAATTTATTATGGCTTTATAAAGGCTTTTTAAAAAAAAATTTCATACAAAATTTTTCTTAAAAAGCCTTTTTAAAGCCTTAATAATTTTTATAAATAAGGCTGTTAAATATTTAATTTGGTTTCTATTTAAAAAAAAATTTGGTTCATTGTTTAAAAATTTTTAAATAATTTTAAATTAAAACAATTCTGCCAGAAAAAAACTGACTTCAATGCAAATACCTGATAGAGCATTTTCGAAACAAATTTATGGGATATAAAATTAAATTTTAATTGGCGTGCCTCCGCCCATTATTTCAAATGGAAGATTGTGTCTGGTTTTTAGCTCAAGGTGTGTGGTAAGTTTCGTAAGAATTGGTTCAGTAGATTCACGTGAAATAAAAATAAGAATAAATATTAATGGGCGTCACCCCGCCCATCTTTTTAACTATAAAATTCTGTAATTACAATAGCCAAAGGTGTTTGCTAGGTTTCGCAGCAATTAAAAAAATTGAATAACCTAAAATCAAATAAAAAAATTTGTGGGCATGTCCCCGCCCAATTTGTTTTACAATGGAATAATGGAAAGCTACACCAATACAAGAATTTTTACAATCGGCCTAATATGAGCTGAGTTATGAAGTAACACTACCAAAAAAAAATAGGGTCGATTCGATAACCTATTCCGTTTTTTGAAGTCGGTTAAAAAACAGGTTTATGTATGGTTTCTGGGTGTTTTCTGCTGCAAAAAAGGGGTCTTCTCTGTAATTCGAATTACATGTATGTTAATTAAATGCGAATTCGAAAGAATTTTCTTTCTTTACGAATTACAGAGTAGACCCCCCAAGGTTTGTCATATTTTGCGGCATGAAAAATTTGCTGTGGTAAGCCTGGGTTCTATATAGATTTTCTAATTGATTCTTTTTTCGTGAACATTTGACAATTTTGAAATATTCGAAATTTTGAAACCTTTCTTTTAAAATTCTATAATCTTAATTTGCGGACGGGTAATTTTGGGACCACTCTCGTATGCACGTATCTCCAGATGGACTTAACAATTCACAGAAAATGTTCGTTTATTGATTTTCAATTTGCACGTCCCGCTGCTTCTGTGGAAGTTGACAAGACGTTTGTATGTGGTCGTGTTTTCTGTTTTTTTTTTTTTTTTTTTTGAACAAAGAACTATTAATTAGCACCAATTATGATATTAATTAGAATGTATCAGGGCTATATACAGTGTCACATTTTTAATTTTAATTTATTTATTTTAGAACTTGGTTTTGTTGATTTTTACCATTCGTTTAGAGAAAATATTACACAAAGGATGTCTTGAAAAAACACTTGATTTAACTTGTGACAAAAAATTGCAGATGTTTACAGAGTTCAACGGTGTTGTGATATCAAAATTTCAAGGTAACCAGACATTGAACTTAAAATGAAACTTATGAGGAGGGTACCAGATGTTTTAAGAAAAATGCTTTTATTATTTTATCGTCTAAATTATCATTTACATAGGTAAATGGTTGAGATAAATTGTTTATTTATTTATAAAAGTTGTATGTAAATTTTCTTTAAAATTTTAATTTCTTAAGCATCAAACTATTTTAATTTTTGCTATAGATAATTGCTTTTCAAAGCTTTTCAAACAAGCTTTGCAATGTCTAAAACTATCTCAAGTAATACCGTTAAATTTGAAACTTTGCTGCATCAAAACAATTCTCGTATGGTTTTTTATTTGGATGCTGGCTGAAATTTATATACACAGTCGAAAACAATATTTTTGTTAGTTAATAATGCAGAATAATGCGGCATTTTGTATTTTATCTTGTGTAAAAATTTCATATAACTAAAAAGCTTGTACCATCACCTCGTGTCTTCATTGAGTTGTATGCGAATTGAAAACTTAAAACGCGTTTTCTGCAAAACTGTTTGCTTTTGAGTTGTGACACTATTGAAGTAAATGAGCGATATCCATAGGCATTTAGTATTAAAGTGTTATTTCTACGGCACAACAATCCAAGTTAAAGTTTTTCACTGTAGAGGTGGAAAACTATCGATAGTGTCACTATCGAAAGTTTTCGATAGTTTGGAAAACTTTATTCATACAAAAACTATCGATATATCGACGATACTATCGTGATAGTATCGAAGTTGTATGGTTCTCGCATAATGTACATAATTATTTACACTAAAAATTCAAAACAAAATATTTTTAAACAAAACAAAACAAAATAAAATAGAATTTTATTCGTCTGTTCAATAAATAACAAAACTAAAATAATTTTATGATAAATAAGTGTAATCAGTGGAAGAAATTTTCCGTCATCCAGTTATTTTTGTTTATGAAAAGCAACATATTTTCTATTTTTTGCCTTTAGTGGTGTACCATTTACTATCGATAGTGACTAAAAAATATCGATTGTTTTCAAGTATTAATCGATTGCAGAAATAAAACATCGATAGTCACAAAATAAATTAACTATAGATACTATCGATAGTGCCATTGATAGTTTTCCACCCCTAGTTCACTGTAAAGTTTTGCAAACTTGAGCAAATATCAAAATCGTTTTGATATTTACTCAGTTCACTGCGTACACTACACAGACGCACTGTACAGTGTCAGACTTGTGCAGTGAACTTGTGTAGTGTATGGGCTGGCATTAGATTTCTTAATAAAAAGTTAAAATATATTCATATTTTGTTAGCAGTTTTCAGTATAAAGAATTTTTCATCTCCTGAAAAACATGATTTTTCGACTTGCGTTGTTATTCATAAAAACCATAGATACAACTTGGAAAAAAATAGAAAAGGAACAATGAGTATTTTTAGAAAAAATCTAATTATATAAACCAAACATCATCAAAAACCAACAACAATTTGTTCATTATTCTAAACATGAAAACAAAATTAGCCACTGATGCCACTCAAGCACCTGACTTTTTAAATGTTAACTGTTTGATTGAGAAGCAGGCGTATAAATATAAAAACAATTCAAATTAATCACAGCTGTTTCATTAGTCATGACAACAACAGCAACAATAATATAATAGCGTAAAAAAAAGTTTAACTGTCAGGTGAATTAAAAAAAATGTCAATAAAAAAATTTACCCAATAGAAACGCACACCTACACTACAACTTACGAGTAATTTAAAAGTTGGTAACTAAGGGGTAGAACACAAATTAGACAAAACACATTCTCCTATTTACTCACACTTGCATAAAATTGTATGGGTAATAGAAACCCAGCGGTAAAACTCAGAAGACCTTCTTGGTGCAGGCCTTATTAAAGGACTCTTTCGCATAAAATATACGATACACATTCGACACTCCCTTCTATGAGAAGGGAGAAAAGAAGGAGTAACAAGTTTTGTTTTGTTTTTTTTTTTGCCAAAGCAAGAGCAAAATCCATTAATTTGAAGGCCTTCCCGAATCTCTGGCGAAAGAAGAAAGAACAGAAGGCCTGCTCCGCAATGACAACGCGTGTAAAAAAGATATGAGCATGGAATGGATCGAGCGTACAGAGGCCTTCTACAAGGCATCCTTACTCCTTCCAGTTCCCGCTGGGAAATGTCTCAAGGCACGTGATACCCATCACACACATACACTCAAACTAATATAAGCCCCGCAGTATGCATTTCGATTAAGGCTTTGTTATAAACAAATTAGTTAAAGTGATACAAAAAATAAAAGAAAACAAACAACCAAATAAGTAAATAAAATGAAAAAAAAAAAATAAATAAAAATTTGAAAACAACAATGAAACCCAATTTTTTTTCTGATGCAACTTTGCTTTAAATGTACCCAACAGTCATTTATAATCAACCACAAAAACCAACTGTCATCAAGAGTGAAAACAACACGTAAAAGTTTAACACACTCTCACAAACAGCCAACAACAACATCAACAATAACAACCTGAGCCGTGATCTAGGTGGTAAAACCCCAACAACAAACGACAACATCATCATCATCATCAGTCTATTTAACATCAACAACAACTGCATGTTGTTGGTTGGCCATATGACTCTCCCCTTTAGTGTCAGTGACACGTAGATTTTTTTTGTATTGGCAAATTAATGTCTACGTTTTATTTTTGAATAAGCAGCAAAAGAAAAAAGAAACGTTAAAAGTTTTAAGCAGGATTTAATAAAGTTATTTGGGTACGGTACGACGCACAGTGCTTTGTCCCCATATAGTGAATCGGCAAAATTAGAGAAGTTATCGCAGAAAAATGAAATTTGGTGTGCTTCGGAAAAATCGGTGCAAGGACATGACTACCTCCCATATATAATTATTCTCAAAAACTAAATTGTAACTACATTAGTGATTCGAATGCACTGAAAACTTATAACAACTTATAAAACTATATTTTTGGGCTCTCTAGGAAATTTCGCTTCATTCGATACAAGGACATGACCATCTGCCATATATCCTTTTTCTCATAAACTAAATTTTTGCTACATTTGTGATCAAAATGCAAATAATTTAATATTCTCTTTAAAAAGGGTCATAAATAAATTTGTTTCTAAATTTGCTCAACAAATAAGATAATTAATTTTAATTGTAATTTATGATGTTTTCTTTCAAAATGTATTTTTCAATTTCTTTGAATTCATCATTTTTTTTAATGTGTTTTGTAGACCTAAGTGACGATAGTTCCGGATCCGATATTAATAACAAATAAGCTATTAAATCTCTATTTGTATTTTCTCTCGTCGTTTTTCTTGTATGGGATAACCGCAAATTCCTTATATGTTTATGACTGGCTTCTAGGCTTCTTCGGACAAACACCCTAGAATAAAAATAGTTTTACAAAATGTGTAAAACGTTTTTTTAATATTTTATTACCTATTGGCAAGTTGAAGTATTCCAGAAAATCGCACCCATGCACTAAAACCTTATGAACAGTACTTGGCATATAATACCAGCCATACTGTATTAAATATGAGTTTCTAGTAATATTTAGCAGCTCCTTAAACGTTGTCACATTAACCAGGATTCCGCAAGATAAAACTCTTAATATTATGCCAAAATTATCAATAAGACTTCTATCATGAGTAATGAGTAAATGAGTTGAAACATAGGGAAAACAATGAATCGAAAAGCAAAAAGGTAAACATGAATCAGCTGTTTACAAACAAATGTTGATTACTTGATACTTTTTACTGGATGTCGTTCGCTTACTTTTTGTGATATTTTTTACTGAGAGAGTAAAATCATTCTTACTCTCCCAGTAAAAGTTACTTGATATTTTTTACTCGAAAAGTTCTCAAACAGACCTACAGTCAATAAAATTGCACAGCTTGCAAAAATTTAATTGAACATTGAACGTTGCTGGAGCCCTTTACTTGGAAAAAATTATATAAGCATATTTTTGGTCTTTGTAAAACTAAAAAATATATGTAGATGTTTTAAAAAAATACAAAATTTCAAATTTCCGGTTAAAAATCTTAAATTTTTTTTTACTAGTGGTTAGATTTGTTAACAAAGTATGTATATAAATCAAAAATAAAAAACCGCCTACTTTTTATTTATATATTTTTTTAATTTTTTCAAAGTTTGCAAAACTTTAGGGTTTCCGTCAAAAAAAAATATTCTTTAAATTTTTGGTAAATTTTTGTCACTATTAATAAAAATTATACAATACATCAAAATTTGATTCATTTTTTATAGTAATAAAACAAAAAAATTGTATAAACTTATTTTTTTTTAATTTTGGCATTACCATAAACTTAGGTCTTTCCAACTTTTTCTGAAACTTAGGAAATATGTCTTGAAAAATGCATATCATTTTTACATTTCCGGGTGAAAAATCTAAAACTTGTTTACATATTCTATTTAAGCCCTTTAAAATGTACTAAAATCACAAATAAAAAGTTACCTATTCTTAAAAAAAAATTTTCGCTCTATCAAACTTTTGTATTTTGGGAATTTCTATTTACGAATTTATTTAAGGTACTTTGTTAGCTTTACAAAAATGTATATTACTTAAATATTCTAAGCACTTTATTTTATTTTAATTTTGCCTATGGGACAAAGCACTGTGCGACGGTCCACATAGCGGTGGAAGCTGTATGAATTCTTAATTAATTCAATGTTATTAATGGGCAATTAAGAAATACCAACAATTAAATGTGACTTTTATTTTAATTTTATTATTTATGGGTTGGTTGACAAAACTGTGCTGTCTTTTTTTTTTGTATGCGAATATTAAAAGTCAATTAAAGTTGTTTGTTTTTTTATCGAATAACAATTTCATGCCTCAGAGATACTGGAGAAAGTTACCTTTTTAGGGATAGTGTTGTTTATTTTTTATAACCCACAATACAGTTGTAAAATATTCAGCATAACGTGACTAGATGTTTACGAGATCTGAACACATTATTATCACATGCAATTTTATTTGCAGGCGGTATTAGTGGTATTCAGTACTTGGAGTTGTTTGTATAGCAATTACATATTTACAACTGAAATATTCGTGCTTAAAAAAAAATAAAAGGAAAAAACCAAGTCCCGTACTCTAAATAATAATAAATAAAATAATTGTAACAGTTTTATGATCACTACACACATAAATAATATAATGAATTCTAATGCAGAATATAGCAACTTTTGCAATTGCGAGAGCAACGATTACGAAGATTTGAAGCTTCGATTTTAATGCTCTTCGACTGTAAAAGGCACTACGCAAAATACCATATTATAGTGTTTTATTAGCCTAAACAAAAACATAAATGTAAACACAAAAAACTAATGAATCAAATAATCTAAAGAATGATTGAGTTATAAATTTGATAGAAAATAACGGAATCCTCTACATATTTTTAAGAATCAAAGTTCATACTACTGCAAACAATTACATATATTTGCTCAATTCACAACCTATTGCAGGATAATGGATTCACCTCTTCTTTTAAAATGTTCATTCATCTTTCATTCATCATGTCTTTTAGTTGATTTTTAATTATTTTATTCTAACTTATTTGTTTCTGTGTTCATGATTAGAGTCTGAATATAGTCTAATAATAGTCTGAACAGCCGTTTAAGAAATTATTGTATACAAAGAAAAAAAAATTAATTTTCCAATTCAAACACAAAATTATTTGAATCAAATACTAACTTCAAATGTAAATTTTTTTTTTGAAAAAACCCCTCATTTTTTAATTAATGCCCTAATTCTGTTCAACGAATGTATCGTCTTGTCTATGGACGAAAAAAAGAAGCAGTTTTGATTCTTTAAAACCATTATTATTTATTGTCTATGCTAGAAGGTTCATGTATTTGCTTTATGATTTTGTTCTAAACATTATATCCAACACATATTTTTTCATATATTTTTAAAAATATTGTGTAATAACGAGCCCTTTTTTCGATTTTATCGTAAGCGGCATGTTATCGGAAATATACTTTTTTATTGAAATTAAAATTTTATGGGCCTACACATAGTTTAGAATTATCAAAAAGGCAAAATCGTTGATAACTTTTAAGATACAGGCTGTACAATTTTATCGTAAGCGACAATTTACGTACAAAAACAAATTTGAATATTTAAAAAAAACCTTCTCCTGAAAAATTTAATTTTTGCCGCTTACGATAAAATCGCAAATAAGGATCGATAATTTAATTAAATTTTAATGTTTTAAATACATGGCAATAATATTTATATTTTTCATTGTCAAAGACAACAACCATTTTTGAAGAAAATAATTTAGAGACTTCAAAGACAAGAACTCAGAAGCGTTTTCAAACAAAAACGTCCTAAATCTTCTTACTGAATTAGGGCATAAGTGTCTCATAAAAAGAATTTACTGAAACTAAAAAAAATACAAATAAAAATCTTATCTGTACAGTATTGCTAGGAACACAATTGGGACGAACGACGTCGTCGACGAATTCGTCGATAAGAGTTCGCTGCGTAAATTCGTCGTGTGAAGCACATCAATGACGAATTTAGTCAGCGAATTCTTCTCTTATATTTGATGAAGTTGCTTGTTGTGTGTAAGGTGACCGATGACATTTTTCAAAAAGTGTCACCAAAAGGGGATTTATCAAAAAAGTGACAAAATTAAAAAAAAAACGCGAAAACTTCATTAAACTTTTTATTTTTAATATATTTTTATATAATTCACTCTAAAAAAAGGGAGAAAAAAAGTGGCAAGGAAGTCGAAAAAGGGGCCAATTTGCCACTTTAGTCGGTCAAATGGTCACACAACTTGTATGTACAAAGACAGAGAGAGAGAGAGAGAGGGAAAATTGTTTTTTTCGTCGTTCGTCGGCGCACAGTGGGGCGTTTTGACTTTTTTCGTTGCAAAAATCATAACTTTTGAAATCATAAAGATATTTAAAAATTTTAAAAAGCATTTGAAAGGAAACTCCTTGAGCTTTAATATACATGATTTGCACGGTCATAGGCTAGGCGCGGCACTGTGCACAGTGTCTGCTTTCGACTGTTTTTATTACAAACATCATAACTTTTAAGGTAAGAATAAATAAATAAAATAAAATAAATTTTAATAAAAATGAGTATCATTATTGACCATAGCTTTGTGGAGGCACTACGCACAGTGGTTTTTTTTGTTGAAAACATCATAATTTTTGAAGTTACCATATATTTTGAAGTAAAATTTCTCAAAACATTTAATATACACCTTTTTGTGCTTTAAATGACATTATCATAGGGAAGTCTAGAAAAAAATGATACTCTAATATAACATGTTATATTAATATAACTCATTTTATTTATATTACAGATAAAAATTATTGAAATATTTTTAATACTAATGTTAATTTATAATATTATTTTATAGTATGATATATTATAATATGGTAATGAGTTATTTTTATTAATTTTTTTAATAGTTAGCTTTCTTCAAAATAGTCATTAACATTTTGATCGATTTGTAATAGACTTAACATATCGGAGCTATAATTATATTCTTCCAAATCTTTTCGAGATCTTACATGTCTCCGCTATGAAGTCAGTGAGTCTGAAGAGGCCGCCAACATATTAAAAATATCCTCATTCTGTCTAATCCGTGATATTTTGCAAGTATTCGCATACCTAAAGTGCTTGTAATCTTTGTTTTTGCATTCCTGGGCTTCTTCTGATAACTCTCCAATTGGTAAGCAATGGTATTCAATTAAATTATGGCCATGAGCCAAAATCTTATGGACCGTAGGAGTAAGTTTCTTCTCAGGGTACTTTTGAGCCAAAAGCTGGGCAGTTTTTGACGCATAATCCTGAAACTTTGAGCCATTTACCACTTCTCTAGAGCTTATAACATTTAGAATAACTGCCAACCTTTTTATAATATGGTTGTCGACACCAGTAATTTGGGCTGTTACCTCATCATTTTCAAAAAACGATGTGGACATGTTACCATCGTTAGTATTTTCATATCCCTGCTTTGGGCAGTCTATTTTTAGTCCAAGGTTCTTAAAAAATTCATTTTGTATAATATTTTTTCGAGCAGTTAGTTTTTCTTTTGGTGTTGCATTCTCATGAAAACTTTCTCCTTCTCTCGGAATTGTATACGCTAATCTTAAAATAAACTCCATGCACTTAATTCTGGCATGTAACGGAGAAATTCCATATTCATAGTTTTGTTCATCACTTGAATCATTAAAATTTTGAAAGTCCTTCTGTGACTTTTTGCAAATTGCACACTTCAAAGTTGAAGAAGTATCTGTTATTACATTTAAGACCTTGCCATCAATCATTGTAAGAGAAAATTCATAATTAATGACAACCTTTTTTCCATTCTTCACTTCAATAACAGAAGGCTTTAGTTTGGAAATTGGTTTTTTTATATCGTTTACTATAGACTTGATTATTTCTGAAGACTCCTTTGCATATTTAAAAAATATCGGACGGCAAAAATGGACTGACGATGGGCGAGGATTTTTCCAATGCTCAGAGATTTCACTTCTAAGTCGTAAAGGAACTATAGAAGCCATAAACATATTTGCATCTGTAATAGTTATGTCAGTTGTCGATATTGTTTGTTTGTAAGCACTTTGACCAGATGATCCATCACATCCCCACTTGCTTATCAATGTAAGCCTATCTGGAAGTAATGCTCTTTCTTTTTCAGGAAAACTTTGAACTAACCGTTTAGATGTATGATCCATTAAGTCTTGCAGTTCAACTTCTGCTGATACTTCAGTAACTTTTACTTTAGATGGTACTGCTTCTTTTTTGGCAGAGGTAACTTTTTTATATCCAGGAAGAACATTCACATTATGATTCTTTAAAGAGCTTCGTAAAATATTATATTTCTCCTTTGACAATCCCAAGTCCATAAATAACGCTAAGGCTTCTTCTATGCTATACTTTGTGGGTAATGCATTCGGAGGAGTTGGAATACTTTCTTTAATCCTTCGTAGTCGATCTGGGCTGGCAAGCTCCACAGCTTTTGTAATATCAGACCTTGATTTATCTTTATCTTTTACGTACTTAAGACATAATGCTTCTGACAGATTCGATGTAGATATATTCTTTTGTAGCATTTTGAAGTTTACGTTTTTTTGTGTACTCCGAACACTCGTTTATAGTCTTAGCAGGCCTTCCTTTTCTGCTGTCCAAGGATGTATGCTGTTCTTCGATGTTTTCAAAAGTTGTTACTCCATTTAGCCAGTCTGAGTACTGTTCCATAAAGCTTTTGTCTACGAATATCCAAGAAAACGAAGTGAATTTTGTTTTTAACATCCTTTTCGTGGTATCCTGGTAAACCGTGCAATTTGTCCACAATAGCAAAATTAAATACATTTTCATTATGTGATTTTCTAAATAACTCGAACAATTCCGAATTTCGAAATGTCATTATGAGTTCTGGTACTGATCACTACTTTTTCAAAGTAAAACCTTAAATGATTGCATTACACAATTGCAGATTAATTTATACCCAAAAATAAAAAGGTTCAAACCACAATTAACTGGATTATCTACAACTGCAGTTTTTATTTTACTTAGTCCTGATTCACACACATCACGTTTACCTGATCAGTTTTTGTTAAATTTTCTTTTGAACCTGCATTTGCGTTCATACACACCGTCAAGTCAAGTCGCATCAAATAGAGTATTACGAATGACAAAACAAAACGAAAAAGCAAACTTGACTGGTACGGTCAAGTATGTACCCCTTTCCTTTCTCTTTTTCTCTCTCTCCTAAAAACTCAAGACTTGACGACTCAGACCTGACGTATGTGAATCAGGACTTAGTATAAATTCTTAAATTTAAATAAATAAACAAATTGTAATAATTATGCCTACCTAATTGACACAGCAAAATATGGTTTATCATTTATATGGGATTCATACTATGACTTTTTATGGTGACTTTTGAAGACTTTATTGACGAATGGTGTACAAAGGCTATCAACTTAAAAGAGAATTAAAGAAAAATGTAGGGAAAAAGTCACTGCGAAAATTTCGTATTAACGAGAAGCAATAAATATTATTAACAAGTGATGCATTAAAAACAATTTTATAGAGAGAATAATTTCTTTCCATATTTGGAACGCATCTTTGTTACATAAGTATATAAAATAATTTTTTATCTTTTAGTAATAAAATATATTTCATAACATAAAGTACAAATTATTTTTCTCTTATTTTTGTTAAAAAAAGAAAACTAAGATTTGATCTTTCTATACGATTATATATATTTCAATGAAATAAGGCTACATACATATTTCTAAGTAGGCACATATGCATACGTTAACAAAAATATGTCAATCAGTTCCACTTATATTTACATTTTTGTGCTGTAAAATAACATAAAATATAAAAAATATTAAAATTTTGGTAGCTTTTTTCCTTATTTGGCAATTTTTTTTTATATTTTGGTTGCAAAAATATCTTGGCTGTGGCAGCGCTGGCTATAAGATTGTAACATCTTTCTTCAAATTTCAAGAAAACCTGTAATTTTTTGTGGACCAATTTAGCTTAATTATTTAAAGTACTGTGTAGTAAATTTGCTAAAAAAATATGGGCGTGACCATTTTTGCCCATTTTTAGATATTCTCTATTTTATTTGTAAAAAGTACCTAAATATAGGGTGTCTGAAAAACGGCAACTGCCCGAAAAAGTAGGGTATCTGGTGCATATTTTCTTACTTTTTTTAATAAACAATAAATATACCTTTAAAACAATACCAAAAAAGTAGTGATCACATGGCAATATTTCTGACACTTCAATTCTAAAATGTTTTTTTTTTTCTCTCAAAATCACATTTTTTTGGACTTTCCAAAAAACTGTCGACTTTAACCAGCTCCACCAGCTATAATTCTTATCCAATTAAGAAAAATGTTTTTGAATTCTGATCAGTAAAATGGTCTTTATACGATGTGTTCATTCATTTTACAAAATTTTGTCATCAAATTTTGTATTTTTGCCACGGTTTTTGGGAAAAGGCGCCACAGTGCGGCGTACAAATTAGAAATGAATCTATCTCAGAATTCTTCACGCACGACGAATTTCGTTCTACGGCGGTGTTGTGTTCATTTTCATATGCACAAACGTGTTTCATTTTTTATGACGAAAGTTCGCACCGAAAAATTCGTCGTTCGTACCAGTTGTGTTCCTAGCATATCGTCGGTTGGTTTCTGCTTTGCAGCACAGTATATTCAAAATACATTATGTCTGCAGCAAACCAGAAACCAACCGACGATATGCCATTTCCATATTTGAACATACTTCATATTAATTTCATGAATCAGAATTTTCCACTCTAAAGGCGATGACTTACTATCCTACACAATCACACGACCTACGAAAAACTACAACCCCGATCTGGGTGAATTGTTGTTGTGTTTTTTTTTCATAAACTCCATCATACCAGGGTTTTATTTTCTCAAAAATCGCACAACTGTGTATGATAGTGTATCACGGCCTTAAACAGACAATTTATTGCAGCTGAAACTAAATTTTATTTGGAACAAACTTATGTTTAAACATTTTTCTGAATAATTTTTTCTGTGTAAGACTTCAAATTATTCCTTATAATAAAATTTTGTAGTCTTGTCTTTGAAAGATAAGAACTCACAACTAGATATTGCAAAAACTATAGCCTTCAAATTAATATTTAATAAATATTTAACAAAAATTTAAACGAAATCTTTCATGTAATTTTTTTTTGTCAGGTTATCATACATTAATCTAATTATTTAATGCTGAAACATTATGTGAAATAATATGAATAGCACACATACAAATAAGAATTTAAGTAAATGAACCAACATATTGTGGTTTTGTATTTGGCAGATATCCTCCAGGGTTTTCTTAATTTTAATTTATATAAATGAATTTATTTCTAAACTTTTATGTAAACATGGGTGTAGCTAAGTAATGCTTTCAAAGCGGTTGCTAATCACAAGGTTATTTCGCCACTTTTCAAGGAAAACTGTTTTCGTGTAATATAAAAAAAACCAGTGAGGGAAGCAAACGTTAGATGAGGAAACGGAAGTAAGTTGATGTTATAGATTTTTAAATTTACTCCCTCTTTATTTATCTGTTTTCAACGTTCTTTTTTTTATTACTCATATTTTATAAATTTATGATAAATAACAAACCATAAACGTTTTTGAGTAGTCATTATTTTATTTAAAAACGTTTATTTATATAATGTACTTTACGGCAATTAAAAAGTTTTTGTTAGACCCAAAAACAGATTAAAAAGTTTTAAGTATATACATATGTATATTTCAACACATAATCGATAATAATAATAATAGATTATTTACAAAACTAATAACATAATGTTATTCGATGGCATTAATGGGAACTTTAAACAAAAGTAAATAAAACTGCTCAATTCACAACCTATTGTGGGAGTCGTAGTTCGTAAATGATAGTAGTTTTTGTAGTTTTAATAAAAACATTGTTTATAATTAAATGTTTGTATAGAAATTACCAACAACTTTTGTACGAACTACGACTCCTACAATAGCTGGTGAATTGCGCAATTGAATACACATAACCAGCAGCAGTATTTCTACTTCATATCATATCATATCATAAAATATCAAATTAATTTTTCAAGTGTAACCATGATTTGCCAGCACATAACTTCTTATCTTTACAACAGAACTTAAAGACTCTATTCCGAATAGTTGCAGTATAATTAAATATATAAATATTTTTTTATTATTTTATAGTATTAAGGAAAAATAAGTGGATTAACATACTTTGATTAGATTGTCATTGTTTGTGATTAAAAGTATTAAAACGCACAAAAAACCCAACAACAAGTGTGGTTTTAATTTTTATCACAATTATTGAATTGTTCTTGTATGTAATTACTGCCAGCAATTGTTAATCAATTAAAAGCAAATAAAAGTACTTTGTTCCAGTTAATTAAACTCTTTTCTAAAATTTGTATTTAAAAAAAACAGAACACACACACACTTAAGGCAATTATAAATTTAAAACATTTTTAAGTAAAGTTAAAAAAGTTTAAATTATAATCCATATAAGTTCATTTAAATAGAATGAATATTTTAGTATGTTAATGCATATGTAAATACATGTTGACATACATACATACATACAGACATGCGGACTTACGTGCATGTGTGTGTGTATGCAAGTACATGAGTATTAGTGTAGTTAAACATCCTTTTTTTAACACCTTTTGTATGCATAAATAGTGAAAATATAATGAATATAAATATTGCATGGGCATATAGATATATTTGTACATACATATATAAATATATATAGGTATACATTATACATATGTATGTATGTATGTGTTTGATTTTACACAAATTTAGAACAAAATTAATAAGAAATCTCTATGGTTTTTTTTTTCAATAAGGAAATCTTATTAATGTCATAGAGAAAACCTTTTTGAAAAAATCAAGAAGAAATCTTGTAGTTTTAATGAGGTTATCTTATTGATTTTTTCAATAAAAAAAATCGTCCTTATTATCTGTACTTACGTATTTTCATTTATATTCTATACCATATACATATGTATGTATGTATGTAGTATGTTGTAGATGTTATTTATTTATACATACATGCATACATGCATACATACATACACTTTAGTCATGAAAAAAATTGTCTCTATGTCTATTTATAGATATGAAATCACAAGACACCTCATAAAATCAAAAAGATTTCCTTATTAAAAAAATCAATAACAAGCTTTACACATACTCATATAAGAACCTAATAAAATCAAGAAGAAAACCTTATTGAAAAATCAATAAGGTAACTTAATAAAATCAAGAAGAAAACCTTTAAAAAAAATCAAGAAGGCAACCTAATAAAATCAATAAGAAATCCCTATGGTTTACAGTTTATAAGAAAACCTAATAGAATCAAGAAGTTTTTCTCTATGGATTGTTTTTTTGGTGCCAAAAATAACGGAAATTGAGTAAAAAAAGTTGTGAATAATAAGATTTTTTCTTGATTTTATGTGGTTTTCTTCTTGATAAAATTAATAAGATTTACCACATAAAAACAATAAG
Source organism: Tachina lurida (assembly GCA_944452675.1). Taxonomy (NCBI): domain Eukaryota; kingdom Metazoa; phylum Arthropoda; class Insecta; order Diptera; family Tachinidae; genus Tachina; species Tachina lurida. The sequence goes on along the minus strand of OX101753.1, from coordinate 28,837,656 downwards.
GAATCACTATGAAAAAATCTTCGCTTCTTTCTGCTGGGATACCCCTTAGCCTAAAAACGGTTCATAGAGAAAATCTTCTTGATTCTATGAGGCAGTTTTTTTTCTGTGGAAGAAATGCGCTTTGATTACGATGTATGATTGATGGAGGAAAAAATATTTTCATTAAAAAATCGTTTTCTCAATATTACCAGAAATTACTTTTCGTCTTTATGATACATATGTATGTATGTATTATAGGTCTGCACAGATATAACTGTTTGCACCAGTTTTACATGCGTTGGTTCTGGTATGTACAGATACTGTATGTTATTCAGAGTTTCTGTTACTAGTCATGTTTTAGAATCGATTGTTTTTCTTGAACCAAGTTTGAGCTTATGAAAGAGAGAGCAAAGAAGAAAACGCTGAATTACACAAGTACCTGTACATACCAGAACCAACACACGTAAAACTGGTGCAAACAGTTACATCTGTGCAGACCTATAGTATGTATATGCAATAACTTTCACAGTGTACATATCGCACACTAAATCATAAACAGTCACAACTCAAAATGTTCTTGTTTTTTTATAATAAACCAGTTAAATGAAAAAATCTATAGCGACCGCAACAATATCTTTTTCAATACAGTCTTCTTCAATAATATAAAATACCGTTATGCTTGTTTTTATGACACATACTTGCGTCATTTGTACAGTATCAACAGTTGTTTGCCACTACTCAGTATCTGAAATTCTTTGAGTTGTGACTCTTTATGATTTAGTGTTCGATATTTATATATGAAATAAATCAGACGAAAGCTAAGCAGCAGCCAAAATTCGAAGGTCATCGCCGGTGTCAAGTTTTTTTTATTAATTTTACTAACATTTGTGTAAATTAATACCACTGCAATTGAAATGTTAATATTCATAAATTCTTAGCAGTTTTCATTAAAGATTCCGAAATGTATAACATTTTAATGGCTGGCGGCAGCTTTCATGGTGGCGCCTCCACCTTGAAAGTTTGCCAGCGCTGGAGTTTAGTTGTTTTGATTTTGTAAACAAAACCAAAAACACAGCTGTTTTGCGTTGCCAAAAGTTTCACTTCTCCGTCTGTAATGGTTTTTCGAGTTGTGTAGACATACATATGCTGAGTTTAAATCAGGCATTTCGTGTGTTATCATTTTGTGGTGTAATTTTCATATGCGTGCATCAAATTTGTCGATGCCACACAATTTTGTTGTGTCATTGTGACAGAAAAGAGTCGCATCCCTAAATAATGGCAATATTGTATCATTGTCTACATCAAGAACTAATTTTGACATAATGACATTTAGTGTCGTTTGCTTTATCATTGTGAGACTTTGTTTTTCGTATAGTTTGTTTATTAATATTTATACAAATGGATAATCGCAAAATTATTCAATTGCCTAGTGCCACCGTGTGTTTATCAATAATAAGAAAAATATTAAGAAAATCTAAAAAATGGCAAAGAAAATGGTGGAAAAGACCAGGGCTTAATATGCGTGCCACCAAAGGACTCTATTGTACTCTGCATTCCAGTTTACAGAAGTAGGATACAAGTTGGTTTAAAAATTTCGTGTGCATGAAGACCTGACTCCACCGAAATTGTTGCTCTTTTTTGCATTTCTTTCCCTATAAATGCGACATATATGTATATACATATGTTTCCATACAGCCTCACAAACCTCCACAACCTGGGCTCAAATCGTCACATCCGTGATCGGATCGACAATCGTACGAAAACGAATTAAGTGATACGTCAATCGTATAAGCTGAATGGTATCTCAGTACGTTCACGTGTGTCATAATCCCAAAATGGTGTTTTTACGTGACGAGTTGTACGTTCACGGATGTGACGATTTGACCACTGAATTATGCTATAAGCACAATCAAAGGCTACCGACCATCGACTACGGACTACAAAAGTAGCTGGCTACAAAAATAGCCAAGTCGCCAGCTACTTAATTCTTTTACCGACTACCGACCACTAACTACAAAAAATAAACATCTGTTTTGACATATGTTTAAAGTTAACCAAAACAAAACAAACTTGATTTTTTTAAGTGAATTTGTGTGAAAAAAAATTTCAAATGTCTCAAGAAAATTTAATTAACTTTATAAGTACTATTGCTAAAATAGTGGAAACAACGACCTCAGTGTATGAATTGTGTATGCCGCGTACTTCTTCTATTGAAATTGAACTAAACATTTACAATAAACAATATAATAAATACATATAAACAGTAAAAATGACTATTATATACTTACCAATTTCAATAAAAAAACCAAAAAATAAATATAAATGAAACAAATGAACAGATGATTATTATTTTTCAATGGTGCCACTATAATAGTTTTTCGCGTTTTTAATAGCGATATTTAATGTATTGCGTTTTTAAAACCACCATTTCATGCATTTCTTGTATTGGCAGCACTAATCTGTTTTTTTGTAGCCAAGAAAAATAGAAATTAGCCTAAGTTGGCTACGGGCTACAAAAGTAGCCGTGTAGTCGGTAGTCGTGTAGCGGCTAAAAGAATTATTCTCATAAGCACGCACGTATTCTATTTTTGACATCTTGTAGTCGATGGTCGGTGGACTTGATTGTGTTTAGAGCATTAGCTGTGTCGTCATGTCATGCGTCCAGGGCGCTTGAATCTCTATCACACTCTTCTATGATTTTCCACTTCCTTTTTCGTTTTCCATACTTTTTAAATTTTTATAGACGCACACATTTAAAATTCTTTCGGTATTTTCTCAATGTCAAAATGTCAACACGGTGACATTTTCTTTTCGCGTTTCCAATGCAGCTTACATCAGATGAGTAAATAGTTTGTGTGGTAATGCCACACCACGAAAAAGATCGGAAATGATAAACGATGCCACAGTTCCCATATTTGTCACAAATTTGTTGTTGTGGTATTTTAGAATGTAACAACGAAGAGTTATTTCCGCTATTATTTCTTCTCTATTTCTTCTTCTCACTTGTCATTGACAAAACGAAAAATCTTATATCTTAACAAATAATTTTTTCTATGATAGATCAATACATGGCACTAAGATTTACAAATAATTCCGCCCACATGGCTACCACGGCTGTTCTTGGCGAAACAAGATCTGGACGTCCCATTTTGGGCAACTTTTTACAATGTTGGCATTCCAGGCATAAACTTTTGCTGGTTTATCAGCATGAGCCAGTGACTGCACGCGGCCCCATAGGAAATAGTCGAGAGGTATCAAATCGCAAGACCTTGGAGTCCAATTAACATACCTATTACTCGAAATCAATTTATCGAAAAAAAAACTTTGTTTTCAGCAGTCAATGGTTGCGGCCGCTGTATGGCACGTAGCGCCATCCTGTAGAAACTACATCTCACCTAGATCAATGTCACCTAAATTTTCAAACAACCAAATCATTAATCATGATATAATAACAACCTGCATTGACCGCAATGAGAGTTCCGGCTTCATTTCTGGAAAAAATAAGATCCAATGTTGCCATCAGCGTGTAAACGGCACTAAATGGTAAATTTTTTTTTGATGCAGTGGAATTTGTACTATGTACTATGAACTGGTTCCACTCTATATACGGCCATTTTGTTTATGAACAAACCTTCTCAGGCCAACAATGAGCCTTTAAAACTTTTGATATGGAATATCCATTTTTTTGCAGTTATAGAAACTTATGAACGTGAATATCCCATCATACTCAGTTGCGATATGCCTGTACATACATAAATCTCTATAACAAAACTTTTACAGTATATAGTAATAATGCCCAAAGCCAAATTTGAATTCTGAAATTAAACGAAAATTGGAGTAAAGTTAAAAAAATTGTAATTCAATATGGTCACTTCGCGGTTTTTCAGTGCGTTACGTATGATTGATGTGATTGAAATCCCATTTTAATACTTTTACAGTACAATAAGGATACCCTATGTTAATTTTTATTTTTAAAAAACAAAATTAAATATTGGGGCTGAGTTAGAATTTTTTGATTGAAATGGTCTTATGGAGATCCCATTATCAAACTTTTTTAATAAGAACATCCTAGGCCAATTTGATAAAAAAAAGTAAAAATATCGATGAGAAGAAAATTTTAATGTGAACTCAATCCGGTTTTTGTACAAAAAATGTTCAATTTTGTAAAAGAATCACATATTTTACTTTTTTTTATACCCAAACAATAATTTAAAAAAATTAGTTTTCCAAAAACGGCAACACTTCACCACCCCATAGCAAATTGCTCATTTCCTGAAACAACGCCATAACTCAAAATAAAAACTTATTTGACAGAAAACGAGTTTAAGGTTTTCAATTTACACACAACTTCTTGGAAAAAAGAAAATGTAGGTTAAACTATTATAAAAACAAGTAAGAGTGCTATATTCGGTTGTGCCGAATCTTATATACCCTTTACCAACGTACGTACATACATATATATAGTATACAGACACATACATACATATTTGTTTCCATCTTGGGAGCTTTAATTTTCATTTTTCAAATTTCATACGGTAAACTTTTCTTTCAGAAGCATAAAATATATTAAATTTATAAAGAAAACGAAAAAAATTTTTAGACCTATTTAATTTTACATAACACAAAAAGTGTGAGTTTTCCAACCCTGGAGTCATAATTTTGGATTTTTCTGATTGGTGATACCAATCTAGTTCTTTAAAAAATACATAAAATATGTTAAGTGAACAAAGCAAAAACGAAATAAGGAAAAACTTAGTTTCATTTAATTCCTTTAATATTAAAAAATTCAGTAAAGTGCGACTTTAAATCGCGCACGAAAGGCAGGCTATTTTGCTTTTTCGAAGATTTTTTCAGTTTAAACGATTTTTTCAGTGTTGTCGCTTTTTTCTCGTTTCGGCGATTTTTTTCTGTTTTTGGAGGTTTTTTTCTTTTTGGCGATTTTTTTCTGTTTTTGGGCTTTTCTTCATTTTGGAGATTTTTTTTCAGTTTGGAGATTTTTTTTTCAGTTTGGCGATTTTTTTCAGTTTTTGGGTTTCTTTTATATAAGCGATTTTTTTTTGGTTTTTTTTCATTTTGGCGTTTTTTTCTGTTTTTTGGGGTTTTTTTCGTTTTGGCGATTTTTTTCATTTTGGCGATTTTTTTTCATTTTGGCGATTTTTTCTGTTTTTTAGGTTTTTTTTCGTTTTGGCATTTTTTTTCATTTTGGCGATTTTTTTTCATTTTGGCGTTTTTTTTCATTTTGGCGATTTTTTTTCATTTTGGCGATTTTTTTTCATTTTAGCAATTTTTCCGTTTTATGCGATTTATTTTAGTCTTAGAAATTTTTTTAATTTGGTGCTTTTTTTCGTTTTGGCGATTTTTTTTTTGTTTTTGGTGATTTTTTTCAGTTTGGCAATTTTGTAATTTTTTGATTTTTTAGTTTTACCGTTTTTGAAAATTTCAAGAGTTTTGCTCTTATGGTTTCCAAGATACAGCAGTTGTCAAAATTGCATAGTCAAAAGTGCATTAACTGATGAAACACCCTTTAATTTAAATTTTTGGAAATTTTAGTGTTAATTTTTGTAGTCTGTATAAAAAGTGTATATACATATAATTGTATGTATATTACATGGGATTTTAACATTTTTCGTTGCTCGTTTTGGAACACCCTTTAATTTCCAATTCTCATGTATTTGTTGTTGTAGCGGCCAAAGGTCTACACACTGTGTCCAAATTTCAGGTCTGTAGCTCGTACGGTTCTCGAGAAAATACTAATATAGTTTTAGACATAGTTAATTTTACATAACACAAAAAGTTACAGTTTTCCAACCCTGGAAACGTTTTTTTAATTTTTTTAAATTTTTTTAATTTAAAATACCAGTTGTAATCGTACTGATGTGGAAAATAAGTTTATTTATTAAAAAATAATAAAAATTTGTTTTCGGTAGTTACTTTTATATGGCAAAATGAAGTTTACGTTTTCCAGCTCTGCAATCGTCTGTCCGATTTTGCTGAATTTCAATACCAATCTATTTTGGAAAATTTCTGACACACCAGTCCAAGAACGAAGTCTCTAGCTTTTCTGGGAGCTTCGGAAAACCGTACAGACAGACGGACAGACGGACAGACGGACAGACGGACAGACGGACAGACGGACAGACGGACAGACGGACATCGCTTATTCGTCTTCCCTATGCATAAGGATCCAGAATATATATATTTTATGTGTCGCTTATTGATATTATAGAAATTACAAACGGAATGACAAACCTATATATACCCCTTTTCCATTTTTGTTGGTAAAGGGTATAAAAAGGCCAAAACGAAAAAAAAACCCCAAAAAACAGGAAAAAATCGCCAAAATGAAAAAAAGTCGCCAAGTTGAAAAAATTCGCCAAAATGAAAAAAACCCAAAAACAGGAAAAAATCGCCAAAATTAAAAAAATTTCCAAAATGAAAAAAAGCCCCAAAAACAGAAAAAAAATCGACAAAAAGAAAAAACCCCAAAAACAGGAAAAAATCGCCAAAATGAAAAAAAAATCGCTAATATGAAAAAAATCTATAAAAAAAAGCCCCATAAACAGAAAAAAAATCTCCAAAATGAAAAAAAAATCGCCAAAATGAAAAAAACTTCCAAAATAGGAAAAAATCGCCAAAATGGAAAAAGAATCGCCAAAAAAATCGCAAAAATGAAAAAACATCGCCAAAATATAAAAAAAGGCCAAAACGAAAAAAAAAATCCAAAAAACAGGAAAAAAATCGCCAAAATGGAAAAAAGTCGCCAAGTTGAAAAAATTCGCCAAAATGAAAAAAAAAACCCAAAAACAGGAAAAAATCGCCAAAATGAAAAAAATCTCCAAAATGAAAAAAGCCCCAAAAACAGAAAAAAATCGCCAAAATTAAAAAAAAAAAACCCAAAACAGTAAAAAAATTCGCCAAAATGAAAAAAATCGCCAAAAATGAAAAAAAAACGCCAAAATGAAAAAACATCGCCAAAATGAAAAAAACCCCAAAATAAAAAAAAATCGCAAAAATTAAAAAAAAATCGCCAAAAGGAAAAAAATCTCCAAAATGAAAATAAAACAGAAAAAATGGCCAAAATGAGAAAAAAGCGACAAAACTGAAAAAATCGTTTAAACTGAAAAAAACTGCGCGAGTCAAAGTCGCACTTTACTGAATTTTATAATATTAAAGTAATTAAATTAAACTAAGTTTTTTCTCATTTCGTTTTTGTTTCGTTCACTTAACAAATTTTATGTATTTTTTAAAAAACTAGATTGGTATCAATAATCAGAAAAATCCAAAATTATGACTCCAGGTTTGGAATACTTACACTTTTTGTGTTATGTAAAATTAAATAGGTCTAAAATTTTTTTTCTTTTTCTTTATAAATTGAATATATTTTATGCTTCTGAAAGAAAAGTTTGGCGTATGAAATTTGAAAAATCAAAATTACAGCTCCAAAGATGGAAACTTTAAAAAAATGATAAATTTTTTCACAAAACAAATATGTATGTATGTGTCTGTATACTATATATATGTACGTATGTTGGCAAAGGGTATATAAGATTCGGCACAGACGAATATAGCACTCTTACTTGTTTTTTTTATTTTCGGGTTTTTTTCATTTGGAGATCTTTTTCATTTTGGCGATTTTTTTACTGTTTTGGGGTTTTTTTTAATTTTGGCGATTTTTTTCTGTTTTTGGGGCTTTTTTTCATTTTGGAAATTTTTTTAATTTTGGCGATTTTTTTTTATTTTGGCGATTTTTTCTTGTTTTTGGGTTTTTTTCATTTTGACGATTTTTTTAATTTTGGCGATTTTTTTTTTATTTTTGCGATTTTTTCCTGTTTTTGGGTTTTTTTATTTTGGCGATTTTTTTCTGTTTTTTGGGGTTTTTTTTCGTTTTGGCCATTTTTTTCATTTTGGCGATTTTTTTTCATTTTGGGGTTTTTTTTCATTTTGGTGATTTTCTTTCATTTTAGCGATTTTTTTTTATTTTAGCAATTTTCCGGTTATTCGCGATTTATTTTAGTCTTACAAATTTTTTTTTGTAATTTGGTGCTTTTTTTCGTTTTGGCGATTTTTTTTTGTTTTTGGCGATTTTTTTCGGTTTGGCGATTTTATAATTTTTTGTTTTTTTGTTTTACCGTTTTTGAAAATTTCAAGAGTTTTGCTCTCACGGTTTCCAAGATACAGCAAGTTGTCAAAATTGCATAGTCAAAATTGCATTAACTGATGCAACACCCTTTATTTTAAATTTTTTGAAATTTTAGTGTTAATTTTTGTAGTCTGTATAAAACTACCCCTAACCTCACAAATTTCAAGTGTATATACATACATACATACAATTGTATGTATATTACATGGGATTTTAACATTTTTCGTTTCTCGTTTTGGAACACCCTTTAATTTCCAATTCTCATGTATTTGTTGGTGCAGCGACCGAAGGTCTACATACTGTGTCCAAATTTCAGGTCTGTAGCGCTTACGGTTCTCGAGAAAATACTAATATAGCTTTAGACATAGTTAATTATACATAACACAAAAAGTTAAAGTTTTCCAACCCTGGAAACGTCTTTTTAATTTTTTTATATTTTTTTAATCAAAAAGTCCAATTGTAGTCGTACTGAAGTGTAAAATAAGTTCATTTATTAAAAAAAAATAAAAATTTGTTTTCGGTAGTTACTTTTATATGGCAAAATGAAGTTTACGTTTTCCAGCTCTGCAATCGTCTGGTCGATTTTGCTGAATTTCAATACCAATCTATTTTGGAAAATTTCTGACACACCAGTCCAAGAACGAAGTCTCTAGCTTTTCTGGGAGCTTCGGAAAACCGATTTCACGTACAGACAGACGGACAGACGGACAGACGGACATCGCTTATTCGTCTTCCCTATGCATAAGGATCCAGAATATATATATTATATGGGTCGCTTATTGATATTATAGAAATTACAAACGGAATGACAAACCTATATATACCCTTTTACCATTTTTGTTGGTAAAGGGAATAATAAGTTTGCAGTATTATTTACAATCTATTTTACTTTTTTATGTTTGTGGTTGCCAGATTTTAATAACGAATACCTGAAAAAGTTGGAAATTACCAACGAAACGTAGGATTTAAATATAAATCAATAATTTTTTATTTACATGGAAGAAGGACATAAAGGGTCATTTGAAAGCCCAAAAATTAAATAGGAAAAAGAAAAATAATAATTTTACACAAATAGAGAAGGTTAGTAACAAAATTTTATAAAGAAAATTTTTATTTTTCTCTCAAGAGTTGAGTAAATAATCAGGATTAATTCTGCATCATTAACTCGTTGTTTAAGTAAATGAGTGAAATAAAGATCATAAGCCGAGACGTAAGACAACGTTTGCCGCGCTCAGCTAGTATACAGACATATATATGACTATTTTGCGATAAATTTTGATTTTGAGGAAATGATATTCGCACTGAAAACATTCTTATTTCCTTTTTTAAATTTTACTCATCGCTTGTACCACTACAGTGTTACGACACGTCCAACATTATGATAATATGTACTTGTGAAAGTAATTTCATTATTGCCGGTGTTTTATGAACTGTTGCGTTTATCATTTATTTATTGCCGTATATTTAAATTGGCTAGAATACATATCTGCACATAAAATAACATAGACCATTATTTCAACCAACCAAACAACCAACCAACCAACAACATAAGTGACTATGAACAACAGTATATTTGTATTTTAAATGGAGCGAAAGGTCTAAAATGACCACCACTACACTCACGTTGGCAGCGTATTGTGGCGGTGCTTGTGGGTGTCTGCTGAAAAATATGCCTGCTGTTAGTTGTTGGTCAGCGAGAGACTCAATTTTACATTATGCCCGGCCACGTTTATGGGTAAGTAAATAATTTAATAAATAAATGAAAAATATTTGTAACAGATATAAAGTAAAATATGGAAATGTAAAGTAAAACGGACAATCGCCACTACTTTAATCAAATTCAAAGTGTCCAACAGAATTAAAGTTGAAACAAAATGGTACGTAAGGGTTTTTTTTTTTGCTTTTGATGAAAGTAAATAGAGAGGAGATATTAAAAAGTAGTGTTAAATAACAATACGATAGATATTTGAATGGTTATTGAAGTCAAATACATATAAATCATTTAAAACTTTCGGTAAGATATCAAGTAATTTTTAATTCTATGATTTATTTTGTATTACATAAGGTTCTGATGTTAAAAATCAATAAATAGACAGGTTATAAATAAAAAACTAGAGATTTATAGATGTACATACATTTATAAAACAAAACATTTGATTACCATTCTTAACATTACCGGAAGACTGTAATTTTCGAAAAAATCTAAATTAAGGGCCTGTCCCACGATGTCGACAGCGTTCGACTTGTCGCACACTTACATTCAAAACAAAAACAAATTTTAAGATTTTGTTGTTGTTTCCAATGAAAATGTGCGACAAGTCGATTGTTGTCGACATCGTGTGACAGGCTCTAAAATATTCACAATGAGAAATACATGTCATGCATATGTAATTACAAATTTTTTATCGTAATTTTAGTTAAAATTATTATTGTTTTTTAATCAAGGATATATGTATGATAGATAGTCATATCATTGCATATGTTGGGCTTAAATTGAAAATTTTGCAGAAAGTTTATTGGTGTAGATCTATAAGAAACTAAGCATTTTTGCTGCATTCTGATCATAATTTCACCTGAATTTTAATTTAAAAAAAGGACAAGGAAATTCAGCGCATGTATTAAATGTAAGATTATACAAAAGTTTTTATTGCAATTTAACTAAAACAACAAAAACAAAATTTTTTGCTGCATTCTGACCATAATTGTACCTAAAATTAAATGTTTAAAAAAAAGGACATATGGGAGGTAGGCATATCCTTGAACGGATTGCAAAAACATTTAATCCAGATATTAAATGTAATATTCTACAAACGATTTTGCTACGTTCTGATGATAATTGTACCTGAAATCTAATTTTTTTTAAAAAGGACCTGCAAGGGGCAAGCATATCATTTAACTGATTGCAAGGAAATTTAACCCAGATATTATATGTAAAATTTTACAAGCCTTTTTGCAACAGTCTGATCATAATTGTGGCTGAAATTTAGTTTTTTAAGAAAAGCACATGTGGAAGTTAGGAATATCCTTGCACTTATTGCAAGGAAATTTAATACAAATATAAAATTTAAAATTCCTCAAACATTTTGCCTGCATTATGATCATAAATGTGAGGAAAATTTAAGTATTTAAGAAAAGGACATATGCGAGGTAAGAATGTCCTTGTACTGATTGCAAGGGAATTTAACACAGATATTAAATGTAAAATTCTAAAAATATTTTTGCTGCACTCTGATCATAATTGTGACCGAAATTGAAGTCTTTTAAAAAAGGATATATGGTAGGCAAGAATATCCTTGTACTGATTGTAAGAAAATTTAACACATATGTATATTAAATGTTAAATTCTACAAACATTTGGCTGCATTCTGATCATAATCGTGGCAGAATTTTTATTTATAAGAAAAAGACACACAGCTGGTAAGAATATCCTTGCACTGATTCCAAGGAAATTTAACATAGATATTAAATGTTAAATTCTACAAACATTTTGGCTTCATTCTGATCGTAACTGTGACCGAAATTTAAGTATTAAAAAAAGGACATATGGGAGGCAAGTATATCCTTGCACTAATTACAAGAATAATAAACACAGATATTTTTAAATGTAAGATATTACAAAAAATTTTTTGCTGCATTCTGATCATAATTGTGGTTGAAATTTAAGCATTTTAAAAAAGGACACTCCCATATGACCAGCATATCCTTGGACTGTTTGAAATAATATTTAATCCAAATATTAAATGAAAAATTCTCTAAGTATTTTGGCTGCATTGTGGTCATAATTGTGACAGAAATATTATTTATAAAAAAGGATGTATGGGAAGCAGGCATATCCTTGCAATGATTGCAAGGCAATTTGGTCCAGATACTATATCTTCAATTCTAGAATCATTCACGTAAATCTCTTATGTTTTAACCAATTAAAATTATTTATAGAGCTTGTGTAGTTATAGTAAAAATTGTATGCTTTTGCTGCATATAGGAGGTAAGCAGCGTTTACCAGCAGCGTTTCTAGTGAAATTTAGTTTAAGAATTGAGTGTACTGTTTTATATGTAGCTAGAAATTTTTACTTCCTCCTGATAACTATTGCAAAGAAAATTCTATCTTTAAAATTAAGGATATATGTATGGGAGGTGCCCATGTTCAATTGCAATAAAAAATTTGGGGAGCTAAAACGTGTAGTTTTATAAATATTAACAAAGTTAGGAGGTATATATCGTGATCATAACTGTAGTTAAAATTTAGTTTTCCATATGAAGGACATATGGGAGACAGAAATATCCTTGCAGTTTATAAGATTAAATTTAGTAGGCAGTTCAGTTGTTAAATTCTGCAAATAGTAACGAGCTTTTTATGCTTTTGCTGCATTCCGGTCGTAATCATATCTGATGTTTAGTTTTTTTTAAACAAGGACATATAGGAGGTAAACATATCCCTGCAGCGTTTCTAGTGAAATTTAGTTTAAGAATTGAGTGTACAGTTTTATATGTAGCTACAAATTTTTTACTTCCTCCTGATAACTATTGCAAAGAAAATTATATCTTTAAAATTAAGGATATATGTATGGCAGGTGCCCATGTTCAATTGTAATAAACAATTTGGGGAACTAAAACGTGTAGTTTTATAAATATTAACAAAGTTAGGAGGTATATATCGTGATCATAACTGTAGTTAAAATTTAGTTTTCCATATGAAGGACATATGGGAGACAGAAATATCCTTGCAGTTTATAAGATTAAATTTAGTAGGCAGTTCAGTTGTTAAATTCTGCAAATAGTAACGAGCTTTTTTATCATAAATTTAGCTAAGGTTTTAGTGTTAGGAATCAAGGATAATAGAAAGTTGGCATATCCTTGAATCAATTTAAACAAACATTTTAAGCAAGCCTTATTTTTTTAGTTCTAGAAATAATAACGAATCTGTAATGCATTCTGCTCATAATTATGGCAGAAATATAAATTTCAAAATAAAGGATATATGGGAGGAAGTCATGTTTCTGTACCAATTATAATGAAATTCGCCATGGATACTAGCTATATAGTTTTGCAAATTGTAACAAGGTCTCACAGAATTCTGGTAATAATTGAGGCAGAAATTTAGTTTTTAAGTGCAGTTTTCTGAAAATCCAACACAACGCTCATTAGATATAGCTTAGCTTTATGATTCTAATAGCTTTTATTTACCATGATAGTGACTGAAAGTCCAACACATCATTTGCTTTGTTTAAAAAACAAACTTTCACAAAATTCATAATTTTAAATTTTCAGAATGTAACTATATCCCGAATTTACTTTAAAAACAGAAAAATTTTATATCAAACGAGATTATATGTATATGATGATTATAGCACATATTGCTAAATAATGAAATGCCTTAAATTTTTCATATACAGTGGCATCTCGATTTAACGAATAAACAGTTTAACGAATTAGGGATTAAACGTACTCTCAATTTTTTCTCATTCGATTTATTTCGTTCGTTAAACCGCAATGCCACTATACTTGTAGGAAAATTATTTAACGAAATTTTATTTTAATTCCATTTCACAATTTCATTTTATTTACTTTTTTTATATGGTATCATTTGTATTTTATATTATAGTTGTTGGTCAAACAAAAGTGCACTTGTGTTAAGTGATTGATGCTTTTTATTTACATTTATTGACATTTTCATATCATTTCGTTTCATTTTATTTAATTGTTTTTTCTTTTGAATATTGTAAATATTTGTTCAAATTATGAATTGACACTGTGGCACTCAATCACTCTTTCGACGGATCACTAGGATATAAAATTTTATTATTGCCGGAGAAGTTCTGAATTGTTGTTGCTTTGTTGGAAAAAAACAATTAACAATAAATGTATATGCATAAATACATAAATAAATATATATATATGTATGCATGTATATATGTATGTATATTTAAAAAAATTATTGGATTTTTAAAGAAAAATTTCAGCAGTATATTGTAGCTTTTTTTTTGAATAGCTATAGTTTAATTAAGCATTTCTATTCGTGGTTTTTCATTTTACATTTAAGGGAAATATAATAAAATTCTCGATAAAAAATATAAAACAATCAGTGTATTTGCCTGCGTATGGGGATTTTCATATGTTAAGACTAAATAAAAAAAAATTGTTCAGCTTGTTTGTTATAATGTTACAACTGGGCAATTCCATGCAAAACGACCCTACACAGGAAAAAATAATTTACTTATTTTAAATTAAAATTGTTCAACTTTTGCCCAAAAGAGAATCAAAATTATAAAGAAATTAAAAAAGTTATTTTTTTTATTTACTTAATTTTAATTATTATTGTTCGAACTTCATTTGTTTCTATATTTATAATTTGATCAGGATAAAGTTCGTATGGCTTTTAAAGCCAAAGTACATGTGATAATAATTAGTGAACAAAGCACTTAGTAGAACGGAACAACTAGCTGTTTTCCAAGATTGCTGCACCCTCATCATCAGCATTCTTTGTATCTGGTCCACTGTGTGTGGTGTCAGTTGATGTAGATTTCTGCTTTATATACACAGCTTTTCAGTGCAAATGGAAAACGGTGAATTGTTTTGATTCATCGTATTACAATTGGCTGAAAGCTTTTTTTGTAATAAAAGCTTAATTTTACCATCTCTAAGTTAACAACAGTCTTGTCATTGCCATTTGTTCTTTAGTAACTATGCACATGTTAGTTAATTTGCTTATTTTTTTTCTTCTTAAGCAAACTTTTATTTAATTTTTCCTACAAGCCCATAACTATTAATCTTGTTGTATTTTTGATCAATTTGGAAATATTATGAAATGAGCATAACGGAACACTTTACTCTTTGCCCTTTTTATATGTCAGGGCTTTATTTTACCTTTTCTTTCATTTCCTTTTTAATTTTTGTTAACAAGGATTATCCCTGAAAGGACTATACTCTAGTTTTAGTTGTTAATGAAATTATTAAAATATTCGGTCACACCTGTCACAATAAAAATTTCAAAAGTTTAATAATATTATTCCTTAACATCAAAAATACTTGATACTTTGCAGCAGTAAAGAAGTAAGTAAATAGTTCATAACTCCCTTTTAATATTCGAGTAGTTAGGTAAAGAAAATATGTGGTCACACCTGTCACACCAATAATGAAATGTTATTTTTACAATGCATGTCAAAATTAGAAAAAGGGAATAAAATAAGACATTTTTAAGAAAATAGAGAATATGAACTGCATTTTACACAGATACAATTTCATTTTATATTCAGTAGTGAAATCAATCAAATATTATTTTTGATAGAAATAGCATTTGCCTTTAAATTCGTAAAACTAAATAATAAATTCTTTATTAAAATAATGCACTATACATATGTATCTACATCAAACCAAATAAAAAATAATAGTAAAACTTGAAATCAATTTCAAAAATATTTTTGTAAAAATAAAATCATTGTCATAATTTTTTCGGTGTAGCTTTAGAAAGAAAAAAGACAGGAAAAGAGGAACTCCTAAGAAAACTATGATGCATAAAAAATCACTGGAAACAAAAGAAAATAATTATCGAGAAAGAAAATATAAGAGCAGACAACGAAAAAATAATGAAAGTTCTACTGTAAGCGTTTTGAATAATCATAGAATAAGTAGTTACAACCTTCAATAATATTTGTTGGTCTTAAGGAACTCTTTAAAGATGTTCTTTCAGAATCTATGGTGCCTCCAAGAATGAAAAATTTCGGCTGTGACATTGAACTTTTATGCTAGTTTTCATACTATATCACACATCTGATACATAAAAAGGTCACGCCCGTCACATTTACAACTACGTTTTTTTTGTTACAGCCATCCCTAAACACGGGCGGCAAGCGTTTTTTAGCTGTCAAAAGTTATCATGTCCATACATTTAATATGGAGCATACCGAAATAACGCGACGGCAACGCTTTGCTATTGGAAAATCCGATTTTGACAACGCGTTTTACAATGAAGTTAGTTGCAAAAGAAAACAATTGCCTTCTGTTTGCCATCATCAGAGTTACCACATGTGAATATTTATCTTATTTTCGAAGTTTTTCGGGATGTTAAAAATACTAAAACATTTCTTTGTTAAAAATAAGATTTTTAAGAATATGCTATTTAATACTTTTAGTTTATTATTTAATGTCCTTTTGACTAAAGTACTGACACATTTTCTTCTTTCCTTCATTAGAAGTATGAATTATGTGCATACATATGTATGTATATTTATCTTATACATGTTCTATTCAGTAAATATTTTGTGTTATTTACCTTTACGTTTGTTCCCTACAAGAAATGAATGACTAGTTTCACAAACAAAATTTTTTCATTAACACATTTGCAACAATTTTACATTGAATTCAATAGTGACAGTCAATTGACTAGTCATTCGATCGGAAGTGATGATGGATTTATTTATTAATTATAGTTGCTCTACTCTAGCATATATGTTAGAGTGGGTCATCTTATATACATATGTATGCCAAAATTTTTATGACTCGAATTTTATTTAAAAAAAAATCATTCTGTCTGTGAAAATTAAAATTTATAAGTATTAAAAAAGATAAGTAAAAACAATAGTGAATAAAAGAAATGTACAAAATTTAATTTAATATATATTTTCTTTTAAAAGAAAGATGTGTGGGCAATGAAAATGTGTGAAGAGGGCTAGATACCGCCTAGGTTATTCTGTTTTTGCTTATTTCTGTCTTTAATTTTAAATATTTTATTTATTTGAATAGTTTGAATTGACTTTTTAAAATAAACAAAAATCAATTAAAATAATAAAAAGTATATTTATTGTCAGTATATGGGGGATATATGTATTAGTCAATTATGATCAGTCGAATTAATATTAATATTATAATTGATTAGTAGAAAGCACTGGAGTGAGCAGTTCGACTATATGTTACATTCATTAGTTAGAGAGAGATGCAATATCACACGTAAACAAAAGTTTACATCACACTTTTCATTTTGTCTTTAATAATGTGATAGAAACTTTGTTATACGCAATGATGAATATAACCTACATGACTTCCGGTCAAATGACCGGTCAATTGACTGATATTATTCTTGTAGGTTTTAGTTCATTTGAAACAAAATAAATTTTGTCCTGAATTTAAATTGAGTAAAATCAATGCATATTAATATATTTTTAGTAAAATCACAAAAGATTATTAATGAGAAAAAAAGATTTTTTTGTCCTACTTGAAGGTTTTTGAGAAAACACAAGCAAGTTTTCCAAATTTTCTAAATAACTAATTTTTTCAAACTTTAATTATTTTATTTTAATTTAAATAACAAAATTTTAATAACAAAATCACAAACAACAATGTCGTCTGTCCAGGTGTTAAAATAATCAGGATTGTTTTATTTATTGGTTTGATAAACCTGTTTTATCGTTTTGACATAACGTTGCCGCTTTTGTTTAGGTTAGGTTAGGTTTAGATTTCAGCGTTAAAGCTCGGCCGAAAAAAACGTTCCGCTTTCCGCCCTTGTTTAGGGATGGCTGTTAGACATTTTTTATATTTTTTCCAGGTAGTATATATTTAATAAAATCAAAAAGACAATAAATTAATTGTAAGCATTCTGCGAAATATTTTACAGAATGTACCCTCAAATTAATACATCGGTAAACACTGAGATTTATAGGGTCACACCCGTAACAGTCTTCTGATGGCCATACTCAGCTAAAATCATATTTTTTTGCGACCGCCTATCCGTAGGCTTGTTTTAAATAACAAAATTTTATAGTTTTGATGTATAACTAAATATGTGAATATCATGGTCACACCCGTCACAATTAAATCACCCAAAAATTATACGCCTGTTGAGTTTAAACTACATATAAATTTGAGTTGAGTTTAACTAAACCAGCATTTAAACTTTGACTACTTTATTAGCCCTAAGTGGGATTATAAACTTATGTGTTGGTGCAAATTTATTAATAATTTTTATTGATTAAACAAAATTCAAAAATCTTGTTTGTTATGTTACTAGACACGTCTAGAATCATTTCGTTGATGCTTCGACAATTAATTTTCGTTTTTTTCTGTGTGGCATTTAAACTTATTTCAATCGAGTTCAGTAGGAACGATCCACACAGAAGATATTTCAATATTGATTTGTTATATATTAACAAAGTTTTTTATTTGTTGCATATATTTATTTATTTTTTTTTATTGAATACATCTATACTATATGTATGTGTATGAATACTTAATATAAATATTTTATTTAAAGATATAAAAAATATATTTAAACAAACATGCTCGGAATAATATGAATAAACATGCCCACAAAGTAACTAATAGCAAAAAGTGTGAAACTCAGCTGGATATATAATTTAGTTGTTTATTTAACTATTTTTGTTTCATTGTTTGAACAAAATTCAAAATTGTATCACACAAATTACGAGTAAGCACATATTGCAATCAAAGCAAATCACAGTTCTAAGCCCAATTAAGCTAATAATTCTCATACTTGAACGTTTAAATTAAATGTGCTTAAATATATTGAAAACAGCAAGAAAACATTTTTTAATTGCTAAATGATTTGTTTGCATAAAATATTTAATTAAAATGAGATTAGATACTACACATAAATCAGTAATTGAACACACATGAAAGAAATATTAGGAAAAAATTTATAAAGTTTTGTTTATTTTTATCACACTGTGCAACAAAAAACCTAGTCCCTGGTCTGAAATAGTAGGAAATACAAAAAAATAAAATATAAATACACATGTACATATTAGAATTTCGGAAGCTTATGTATAAATCTGCTATTAAAAGGAAGTTGAAGTCCTTAACCACTATCACTTTGCCACATTGTTATGGTCAAACTCATGGATTTTAGTTTTTCGGGGGTGAAGTGCTTTTATGTTAAATCTATGTCTTCAAATAAGTACCTTTAAAGGAATGTTTTACGGTTTAATATATTCTATAAAAATATTGTTCTACTATCAGTTTCTAAATACAAAAAACTTCATCAGAAATTAGATTAAGCTTCATAAAAAGTTAAACTTGATACTTATATTAAAATAATAGCAAAATGCTAAAATAATTAACAAACTTACGGTGCAATTTGTTGCGAATTCAATTTAAAAATATAAAGGATATATAGAGCGTAGGCATATCCTTGAACCAATCGCAATGAAATTTACAAGAAAATTTCCTGGTATGATTTTATAAATAGTTATGATATTGTAACTAACTGACAATGATTGCTGCAAAAACTAAATTTTTACAATTAAGGATAAATGGGAGGTCCTCTTGTCAGCTAAAAGAAATACATTTGTATACTCCTCAACTGCCCAGCTCTTCAATTAGCTACCAGATTTTGCTGCATTCCAATCATTCTTGCAAGTAAAAATATTTTTTTTAAATTTAGGATATATGGGAAGTCCTGTCAACAACTGAAAGAACATAATTAATTTTTATGCTCTCTAACTACATATGTAGTTCTACAAATATTTACCAGATTTTAATGACTTTTAATTAGTCTTGTATATAAAATTAACCATTCCAAATTAAGGATATATGGGAGGTGTACATGTCCTTGCAGAATTTGTAATGAAATTTATTTATTTAGAGAATTTGTTTGCTATCTGAGCAAAATGTAAGCTGAAATTTAAATTTTTAAATCTAAGGATATATGGGAGGAAAACATATCCTTATACCTATTGTAATAAAATTCACAAAAAAACTTAACTTTGTGATTTAATTTATAGCTACAATAGCTATGCTATTGTATTTATTTAGAGAATTTTGTTGCTTTCTGAGCAAAATATAAGCTGAAATATAAATGTTTAAGATTGAGGATATATGGGAGGAAAACATATCATTATACCTATTGTAATAAAATTCACAAACAAAACTTATTTTTGTGATTTTATTTGTAGTTACAATAGCGATGCTAGTAAATTACACAACAATTTTTTTTTTAA
This sequence comes from Tachina lurida, assembly GCA_944452675.1. NCBI lineage: Eukaryota > Metazoa > Arthropoda > Insecta > Diptera > Tachinidae > Tachina > Tachina lurida. Next base: position 28,817,589 of record OX101753.1, on the reverse strand, counting down.
ATTAAGCATATTTGAAGGCATATCCTGCAACCAATTGAAATAAAAAATGTTATATCTGTACTTTACTTTAAATTTATAAATTCTGTTAACATTTATCAGATTTCGGTGCATTAAGGATATATGGGAGGGATATCATTCCACTGATTCAAATAAACTCATTTCTATACTATACATCAGCCTTATTAATTCTATAAACATTTATAAGATATCGGTGTATTCTATTCATTGCTGTAACTAAAATAATTTTTTTTATATTAAGGATATATGGTAGGTAGACATGTTTATAAAGAAGTTATAATGAAATTTATCAAGCAGCGTTACTATCATATTTTTTACAAAAATATTTTAAGGATTTGCATTGCTTTCTGAGTTATAGTTGCAGTTAAAACTTAAAATTTTACGTTGTTTCTCCAATAATAATAAACTAGACAAGAAATCTTATTTAAATAACTACATTAACTGAGACATTTTAAATTCAATTGAACTAGAAGGACTTGTTAATCACATTTAAAAGATTTCGTTAATTCCTGATCAAGATTGTAGCTGCAAATTAAAAATTCAAATTAAGGATATATGCGAATCAAACGTATCCTTGCACCGATTGAAAAAAAAAATTTACAATATAGCTTCAAATATATAAACAATTCAACATATTCAAGCATAACTTTATTTAAAATGATTTATTTAAAATAAAGGATATATGACCGCCGGACATGTCCTTGTACAAATCGTAATAAAGTTTAACATAAATTTTCACTGTATGTTTCTCCAAGTAGTAAGAGCAATTCTGCGGCCTTATATAAACATTTGCAGCTACAATTGAAATTATGAATTTAAGATCATATGGGAGCTTAGCATGTCCTTGTAGTGCATGAAATAAAATTCACTAGATAGCCTAGATGTATAAGATTTCTTGGCAATTTCATTTCATTATTACAATTATAAATTAAGTTTTTTTTTAGATTTCACTGCTTACACTTTTTATTTTTCGGTTTCTTTATTTTTCTCTATTCGTAAATAAGAGATACCAGATGACTTACTACTACTGCGTTTACATATGGGTATTTCTCCAGGAATGTCTACTTTTTGTTGCGTTCGACACCAAGCAAATATGCTTGTTTTTTTTTTTCAAAGAAAACGAAACTTTTTTTTACTTCTTTATACATTTGTGAAAGGCGTCAGCAGCTCTACGATAGGTAAAATTTTATGAAAAATTTAGTCACATTGTTTAGAAATACAAGGTTATTTGCTTGCGGTCGCACGCGACAAAAATTTTAATTTTTCGGAGAAATGCCCATATGCAGATGTCCATACATGGAAATATTTGCGACGAATTTATTTTGTTTCATAAATAATAATAAAATAAATACATATTATGAATATTAATTAAATATATAGTTTTAAAAATACAAATAACTTTATTGTATTGTTATTTAACACGTGAAATATGTTTCATATATGTAGCTAAGTAGCATAGCTCTAACCGGGTATCCTAAGGCAAATCTCTTCTTTTTTTTTAAACTAGTGTATATACAGGTGGCAGGCACTTCTTTGTGCTATTGGCTGACGCAATTTTTGCGTCAACTACAAAGCAAATGACGGTGTTCGAGACATTGAATTTAAGTCTGGACGAGATCATGACATGTTGATATGCGTTAGTATCTATGGTAATGTATGTCGCAGCACCCATCCTCATAGATATTTATAGCAATTATTCGTGGGCGAAGTAAAATAGCTATTAAAAGGGCTATACTACTTAAAGTAATACAAATATTTAACACCATAGGCTCTGCAACGATGCTGTAAAAAGTAACAAAACGCACAATAGTCTAGTTATAATAACGAAAAATTAATTAAGTTTCTTTTCTCTCTATCTATGTGTGTACTTGCTCTATCCCTTTCCTTCTCTCATGTACTACAAAGGAACCTGCAATTTGAACCCAAGTGAGCTGAAAACTTACTCTCTCAGCAACCTGTCAACTTAACCTAATGGTCACTACCTTGATGGTTCTGTTATGTTACCTGCCAAGGAGACTTTTTTTCTCTATTGAGTGTGGAACCAATCTCACGACCGGAAAAACGAGTTTATTCATCCAATACGGCAATTTAATAAGCCTGCCGAATCCTGCAGTAGCAAACTGCCCAGTGAAAACAATCTTTTCTCAGGGAGAGCGGTGCAAGGGCAGAGGAGGTGTTATACAGTCTCTTACTCCTCCTTCTTATTATGATAAATTCTAAAGAAATCGATTAAATATCCTATAAAACATTGACCTCTAATTAACGCAACAAGTATGCTCATTTGACTTCGAGGTATCTACAATCGTATTGGGGCCATATCGCTATCGACCTCGTTATACCATTTGGTATATGCTATCCCAAATAGATCTTGCTGAAATTGGATCTTAAAGCATTTTAACGTAACGCCAAACATTTGATTCGTGTCGCGAATATTCAATCCAGCTCTCAATCTCGCTAGTTCCTCCTCAACGATATTCCCGGGAACATTGTTATGCTCTGGAAGCCTGAGTAGCTTTTAAATCTCGATATCTCGTTTAAAAACCAAATCGGATGACATGTAGACACTTGATAGAGACTTGATAACAGCTGATCTTTTTATGGCTAATGTTTTAGCCAGTATTACGCTGCATTGATTTTGTACACAGAAAAAAAATATAGTCCTGCAATCAACAACTTTAATTGAAAATAAAATTAGAAATGAATTAAAAATGTATTTAAGTCAATTAAACGTTTATTTAGAAATTTATTTAATCACAAAGTTTAATGGACATTTTTAATTGTAATTAAATAAATGTTTAAACAAAAGCTGAATCGACTTAAATACATTTTTAATTGATTTTTGGTTTTATTTTCAATTAAAGTTGTTGATTGCACAAAGTTTAATGAACATTTTTAATTGCAATTAAATATATTTTTAAAAAAAAGTTTAATTCACTTAAATACATTTTCAATTGATTTCTGGTTTTATTTTCAATTAAAGTTATTGATTGCAGGAATATTTTTTTCTGTGTAGCTTAAATTTCATTCCCTGTTGAAAACGGGGAATGAAAACATTTCCACTTAAAAATCGGACTTGAATGCGTGCGTATAGATCTGCAGCAATCTTCTATGATTATTTGAACATAATCGTAAAGAAAATTTTATATTTCTTTCAATTTAAAGACACATGGAAGGTAGTTGCATCCTTGCATCGATTGAAGCGAAATTAATTAGATATATTCAAAATAGTTGCAAGACTCAAGGTTCAATCAGCCATGTCATACCATAATGCTATAGTCATAACTATTGCCACACCCATAAATATATTTGCTTCACCTGTTAGTGCTGCCATAATCATAAACATCTGTTTATGTTTTTCATTTTCATTTGTTTACTCGAGTCGTAAAGCAGCTCTCGGCGAGTCAACATCACGAGTCGTTGGCAATTATTTCTTAAGTGCAACCAGGCCACTGTTGTTTATTGGCCTACGAGAGTTTTGCGTCTCACTCGCACTTGTTAATGGTTACTGCAACTAAATGTATCGCTTACAGTTAGTTCTTTGTGGAATTTTCCATTATCAAGTGCAAACGTTTTTAATAAGATTTAACTGTTGGAGACCATAAAAAACTCTCGGAGTGGATCTTGGAAACTCATACTTCCTATAAAAAGGTATAGGTCGTTCGCAGCAACCGAAGGAAGCTTCTACACGTGGGATACCCTGGCTTTTTGGCTACGTGCTTTTGCCATTTTTGTTCCATTTGGAACACAGAATACAACAAGAATACAACATTTGTTTATTCATTTCGAATGTGTTTAACCAGCAAACAGCTGCTGTTTATGGTTAGGGGGAAAACCGAAAATTAACGGCCTGGCCCACGATGTCACCAGACATCGTTCGATCGACAACTTGTATTGCAAACAACAATAACTTTAGAAAATTTGTTGTTGTTTGCAATACAAGTTGTCGATCGAGCGATTTCTCGTGACATCGTGGGCCAGGCCGTATATTTTTTATGGCAGTGGCATTATGGCGAGTCACCTACAATCAAATGCAGTGTTGCCCATAAGTTTGGTTCGAACAGCTGTTTTGTAAGGTTATGGTTATGGCACGTTTAATTGAAGCCTTATTAACAGCATTTGGACCATAATTTTTGAAAGATACTACGACTAGTTTACAAAGCTAAGGATAATGTGGAAAAAAAGTTATCCTCGTGTATATTAAAATACATGAAACTACTGCACACCGAAATGCTTTAATTTACTGAAGACTAGTTTCATTTCATTTTTCATAATTGATATTCATTGTTATACCTGTTAATGATTCTTCATAACTTCTCAAACACGAAAATAAACAAAAATTTCAATCACAAGCTTTTGAATTTAATTACTTTATATAAAATGTTTTCTTAAAAATAGTTTCACAAAAAAACATTGCGTTAAACGTGTAAAGTCACAATGAATGTTAATTCATAATTTATTGTTCATGACAGTTAATTAACATATAAAATCATTTGTTTTTAAACAATTAATATTATTTATTATTCGGGCACGTGATTAACCCATTCTTAGGCGTTTCACAACTAATTAGCATGAATAAGATAAAAATATTTTGATGATTGTATAAAATTTGTCTTACAGCATGACTTGTTTTGTTTGTTTTTTTTTCAATAAAACAACTTAAATCGACTTTTTTTAACTAAGCAAATGATAAACTAATTACAGTTCTAGTGAATTGAGGTAACAAGGAGGGTTAAGACGCATATAAAGCTGAAGCTGATGCTGAGTACACATCAGGCCTTTTTCTTGTATTGTCATTTTCTAAATGTGTTGCAACGTATTGCGATGTCACAAAATAGCGACATAGTGTGTACTCGGCATTGCAATGTACACAAATTGTTTTTTGTCAGTGATCTTTCACACATTTTGAATATTTTTTGTTTGTTTGTTTGTTAAATAAATTAATTACTTTTGTCGTGAGAAAATCATATGAATTTCTTTCATTTTTTTCCTCCCCAACTTAAAAAGATATTTGCTTATTTTCACAAAATATTGGAAGTAAGCGGAATAATTAAAAGTTCAACTTGTCAATATTCAATATTTAATTTGCCAGCAAAGGCGCTAATTTGTTTTCTTTTTCTTTTTTTTTTGTCATAAGTGTGTCTTTTTTTTAAATCATCGGTTTTAGAAACCAATATGCATAATAAAGATGTATGGAGTTTTAAAATTTGATAAAATTAATAACAAGTTTAAATAAATACACAAAACGTTTGCTTAAATTGTTATGACGTTTCATGAACTAATTTGTGAGACATTGCTTTTTTCTCTTTAAGCTGAGTTTTGATTTATTAAATTTAAAAAAAAAATATCACCTAGATATATTTGCAGAATATATTAATGCACTTGGTAAAAAATTGATTAATAATTAGAAAATCACACAAAGCTATGGCGCAACATGATTGATATTGGCACCATAAATTTTTGTTATACATACTAAAAATGAAAAATTCGCTAAAATAAGCAGCAATAAAAATATTGATCATTAAAATTTATTCTTTAGATTGGCCAATGGATTAGTGTTCGAACTAAGTACCATCTCGGTCAAGTCACCTTTCAAACAGAAAAAACTAAATCGAAATCGGTCCAGCCGTTTGGTCTGTACGTGGACACGGACAGACACACAGATACACAGACACACACTACAAACTTATAACGCCCCTTTTTTAGTCGGGGGTTAAAAATAGGAAATAAAAAATAAATATTATTTTGATATTAAATATAAAGATCTTTACTTTCATTTAGAATAAAAACAAAATATTGCTTTGATTCGAAAAATCAATTGATTTGAAAAACATCTGTATTCCACCTAAAAAGGAAATTATATTTCATTGCATAAAAATTTAAAATCTAAATCTTAATTGAAATTAATTTCGAAAGAAGTTCGAAAATTCGAACATACTTTATTTCTACATATAGTCGCAAGCAATGTTCCTTTCATCTTTAAAAATACTTTTTCTTTCATGTATTTAAAGTTATATAAAGCTAAAGTTAGATATATATCTTATCTTATCTTATCTTATCTTATAATATATATAAAAATCAAAAACACGTTTATTTGTTAGGGGTGAACTCTTCAATGCCCCAACAGATTTTCGCCTTCCACCCCACAAAATATTTTTAAAAGACCGGCGCGTGTTTTTATATATATTCTACCCCGGTAAATGCTACGCCCCTTTCAGAAATAGTGATTCGTCCGACAGATGGCGCAATTTTTAGTTTTTTTGTGTTTTTGCACCGTAACTCAAGAATTACTGAACCGATTTTGACCAAACTTCGAATACATGCTCTATAGGGCGTGAGTAGTGTTTCTGTGTAGTTTGAAGTTCGTCAGACAGATGGCGCCATATTTAGTTTTTTTTTGTGATTTTGCACCGTAACTCAAGAACTACTGCACCGATTTTGACCAAACTTCGAATACATGCTCTATGGGGCGTGAGGAGCGTTTCTGTGTAGTTTGAAGTTCGTACGGAAGATGGCGCAATATTAAGTTTATTCGTGGGTAAAATCCAATTTTCATATTGTACCACCAATGCCATATACAACACTAATGTTTGCTTAGGGCCAGCAACGCGGACCGGGGTCAGCTAGTATATGTATATAAACCATAAAAGAAAAATATTTCTTTTGTCAGCTAAATCAGAGACAAGTTCCAGCGAACTCTTTTATAGTTAAAAACACATTCTTTTTACTTTATCATACATACAGAAAAATTATGGCTATAAGTGTAATGTATGGGAAATTTGCTTAGTGACATCAGCGATTGCTTGTTAACTTTATTTTAAAGCACATCAATTGTTAGTTTATTTACACATCAACTTCATATAACTGCTCATTAACGTCTTTGTAACTCGTACTTATACGCATATAATTTTATTTTTCAATGAAATAAATGCATCTTGCCAATGCAAAATTTGCTTAATACGTGCTGATTTCGAATATATAATGAGTGAGAAACACTTTGAAATTTAATAAGGATATCTTAGATAAATAATTTATATTTTAGAAAGCAAGGTTAGACGTGACACATGTTATAAAACAATGACCACGCAATACTACAAATTAAACATTAAAAATATGCATGCATGTTTACATTTTATGAACATGAAAACTTTAAAAAATACTTTTTTTTTCATGCAAAAAAATTTTAAAATTTTTTCGAGTGGGAAAAAAATCAAATTGTTCATAACAAATTTTTATTTTAAATCACAAGGTAATATTTTATAACGAAAAGTTTAAAAATTTTATATTCATTTTAGTAAGATTTAATTTCGAATAAAGTTCGAAACTTCGAATATACTTAATTTCTTCGTTTAAGCTAAATCAATGCTTCTTTTTTTTCACGTATTAAAAATTTAAATTTTTCTTCGAATTTGCAAAAACTTGATAGCTTTAAGATATACTGATTTTTTTAACAACTGTTTTATATTAAAAATTTAACGAAAATTTGAAATTTAATATTTAACTTACATAAATTATATTTCAATTGAAGTTCGAAATTTCGAACATTTCATTTTATCTTAAATTATAATCCTTCCCTCTATCAAAAATACCTTTCCACATATGTATCACAAAATTAAATTTTTTTTTCGAATTCGTAAAAAATGGATTAGTTTAGTGTGTTTCACGAACCAAAACTATATATTTTATTAAGTAAACACTTGAAATTTATTATTATACTTGGATTAATTTATTTTCGAATGATGTTCGCAATTTCGAACATGGTTAATTAATTCTTCATTTTATGTTAAAATTCAAAATTATTTCGAATTAGCAAAAAAATGGATTAGCTTGATATTCTACTTAGTTAATTTTAATTTCGAATGAAGTTCGAAATTTCCAAAATGCTTCATTCTTCAGTTAATCTGAATTAAGCAAAATTCCTTGGTTTAAAAATAAAATAATTTTTTAGATATTAAAAAGTTTCAAATTATTTTCGAATTGGTAAAAAAAATTATTAGTTTCTAAAAGAGTGTATTTTATAATGTAAAATTTTAAATTTAATATTTGACTTAGTTACATTTAAATTCAAGTGAAGTTCGATATTTCGAACATGCATATTCATATGACAAAATTCCAAAATTCTTTTTGAATTTTTAAAAAATTAATTAGTTTAGAGAGCATTTGTGTTTTAAGGGATACAGAAGTGTATTTTATTACGTAAAAATTTTAAATTTAATATTTGACGTAGTTAACATTAATTTCGAATGAAGTTCAAAATTTCGAAAATGCTTTTACGTATCGAATTCGTAAAAAAGTGAATTAGTTAAAAGATTAACTGTGCTTGAATGGATAAAAAATTGATTTCGAATAAAGTTCGAAATTTCGAACATACAATCGAAAATTCCACATTTTCCTTGAAACTAAAAAAAAATGGATTAGCTTAAAGAGCATTTTTCTTTGAACATTAAAAGTGTATTTAATTGTTCAATTTATATTCTAATGAAGTTCGAAATTTCGAACATGCTTAATTTTTCATTTAAAGTGGAACAATATTCTTTGCTTATTAAAAAAACTTTTTAACATATCAAATATTAGAAGTTTTTTTTTTGAATTGGTAAAAAAGTAAAAGTAAAGTACACTTATTTTATAATTTAAAAAAAATGCATAAGATTAGAGAACATTTGAGTTTTAACGAATAAAAAAGTATATTTCATTGCATATATATTTAATTATTTAATATTTAATTCAGTTGAACTTAATTTTGATGAAATTCGAAATTTCGAACATGCTTAGGTCTTTGTTTAATATGAAGCAATATTCCTTGCTGCTTTTAAGAAAAAAATTTCACACATGAGAAATTCGAAGTTTTCTTCGAATTAAAAAAATAGATTAGTTCAGACAACATTTGGGTTTAACAAATAAAAAAGTAAGTTTTATTACGCAAATACTTGAAATGTAATATTTCTCTTAGCTAAATATAATTTCGAATGAAGTTCGAAATTTCGAACATGAATAATTTATCGCTTAGTTGCAAGTGATAATCGTCGTCTTGGATAGCACACTTTAGGTAAGGATTATAATTTTTTACTACAGACTTTTACATTATGGATGCTAAACGGGAAATTGGAAAATCCCGAAATCACGGGAGTGTTCGGGATTGGCGAATCCCGAATCCCTAATTAACATTGGCCAAAAATAATAATTACAAAACATTTACAGTTTTATTTTATTGTTATCAGATACTTGTACTGGATACATACATACATATCGTTACCTTAAAATCGAACTTGTTGTATATTTCAATATAAAAACGTTTAATGTATCGAAAAATTCAAAAATTTCGATTTAAAAAAAATTAGTTAGGGTCTTTCTATATTAATGTAAATAAATCAAAAAATTCTTGTTACTTCAAACAAAATATTTAAACTATTGTTACTTGCTCAAAATGAATAAAGAGCAGGGTAATTTTCGCATGTGGGCGTGCTTGATTTCACGACACTTTTCCTTTTTTAAAATATTTTACTTTGCCCATCTGTAATTTTTACTACCGTAAACTACTTTGCATTAGATTACAGCTTTCACAGTTTTTGAAACTTTTTAATTTTTTCCTACATTCTATATTTAAAACACTTTTCCATGTTGAGGAATTTTATCAAGTTAAGCTCTTTAAAATTTCATTGCTTGCGATTCATTCACTTATTAATTCTGTTAGTGATGTAGGAAAAAAAATTCTTTAACTATCAAGAATTAAGTCATAAATATTATACATAGATATTTATTCATATCTGTACGTACTGAAAGCAATAAAAAAGTCTTTTGATCAATGACTTCAAATGAGCGGAATACTAAGATATAAAATTGTGAGTGTATTTGTGTATGTGTCTGTGTGTATGTTTATACTCCCCAGTTGGCCATGCTCTTGAGACATCTTAAACGATGTGTTAAAGACAATAGAAAATCGTGGAATCCATATTGACGACAGCTCAAATAAATCGTTGACGAAATTTTGTAACAAATGGCAACGAAATCATGCAGGACCACACAAGCAGTGTGACCAGATTTTAAAATAATATTAAGCTAAATCACGTTTGAAAAAAAGCTAAAATAAGCTAAAAAGTTACATTTTAGGCTAGAAAATAAAGCTAAACTTTTTTCCACTTCTTTGATCACTTTTCAATAGTTTCTTATTGCTAAACTAACGTTAAATATTACACAAACATATTTTTTTATTATACATATAGAATATTTGCTTAATGAAATTATTTATTAATTATTATATTTTAGATTTAATGAAGAACAAAACAAAAACTTCCCCAAGATAATCTTAAAAAGTTTTTAAAAATGTAAAAACATTTATACTAAAATACGAAAGCTTTTTAAGTGAATTAATGCTATTTCAGGTAAAGCATGGATCACACTATCTGCACAATGTACCGAGTTTCGTCAGATCAGTGAAATAAAGTCATAAGTAAAGATTTTGCTCTAATTTATCGCCTACTTGAAATACAAGGACATAATTGCGCCACACTGCATTGGTAATAAGCCCATATAGACTTATTCCAGAATTAATTGAGTAATAATGCCATTTTGGCTTATTACTTATGACTTTATTGAGGTGGCCCGACGAAAATCGGTACATAGTGTTATCCAGGCTTAAGGCTATTTCAGGTTTTTGTTTTAAGTTAATTGATGTCGCTGAATGAACGTTCAACTCAAGTCAAATAATTTTATACCCAAAAAACTCAAAAAGTGTTTTGGCCACTAATATGAATTTAACTTTTTCCATTGGAATTCTAACCATTCTGCCATTATCTACTATTTTTCTTCTTTCCATTTCTGTTATAAAATTGTCGTATAATTTACATTTTGTATTTTTTGTAAACTATTTTACAATGCTAAAACATTATAATTTTTATGAGTTGTTTATGTTCTTAATATATTTTTAGATAACACGCAATTTAGACTAAAAAAAGGCTAAAAAAGCTAAATGAGTTTTTAAAAAAAGCTAAAAAATAAGCTAAGAGCTAAATGAAAATTTTAAGGCTAAATCTGAAACAAATAAGCTAAATTTAGCTCAAAATAAGCTAATATGGTCACGCTGCACACAAGGTACAATTTTCATGGTAACCGATTGTCGTTCACAAAATGATAGTATGAGTTTTTGAACGACAATGTCACTCAACAGAATAGACTTTAACTAATATTTTTAACACACAAATTTATTTATTTTTTGCTTTACTGGTTTTTCGCCGTTTAATTTAAATTATTGACTGACTTAGCTGGGATTCGAATTGAGGCTAAAATGTTCTTCTCAAGAGGCCAACATATTCATGTGCTTGATTGAGGACAAAAAATATGACTTGTCGCTCATATTGTCATCAAAGTCAAAAGTGTTTAATTGAGGACAACCTGCTAGACATTCACCCATATTCCAGTTGTCGGAATCGACGTCACTTCAACACAAAACCAAAATATTGGGGCCTGTTTACACTCGCTATCGGGAACAATTTTGTGCTACTGACAGTCTATTTCCGTTCCCCAAGCTCTAGAAAATTCCATAAACTAGCCAACAGGAGTCAGTTATTTTCAACAACGCCCAATTTTTTGGTTTTGCCTTAAAGTGATGACGATGTCGACAACTGTCACTCAGATTGCCATGAACGACGATTTGTTTTAAATTGTCGACTAGAAAACTGTAATTAAAGATTGCCTTGACAATGTCGTGCAAGGCAATCTGGCCAACTGGGTAGTGTCAGACATTGAAATAATGACTGCTTGCCACTCATAGAATGTGCTCGTATTTGAACATGAACTTAAGGATTGTTTTACAAAAAAAAAACCTATTACCAACAAATTTTTGCACAAAAATACACATTTATGAATTAATTTTTATATACATATATACATATCGAAGGCTTAAAATAAGAAGGGCATAACTCGATTTAGAAATTTTATAAAAAAAAGGAAAAAACTGAATAAAAACTAAAGCATTTACATGCAAAAATTATTTTTTAAGTTGCCATGAAAATTTAACATCCGAATTTATTTAAAGGAGCAGCCAGTCAAACCGACAACTGTTCGAACATGTCGGCTGTTGAAATTCTCCGTTGTGTATAACTTTTCGTTTCATGCGTTCGCTTTGACTGCGTCTGTTTACATGTCCAGAAGCAAAAGCGAAGACAATTACACAAATCAGGAGGATGTGTGACGGCAGGATCGCCATGTAAAGGTTGAAGGGAGGATGTGTGACGGCAGGATCGCCATGTAAAGGTTTTAAGGTGCAGGTAGGACCACATCCTGCGTGTAGTACTAGTGTGAGTGTGGCCCTGTAATCCCTTGTTTAGTTTATATAGCTGTCAGGGAGACCAGATCAATCAGTAGGCGCTCAAAAGAGGTGCCAAAAGTTTTTGAAAAGTTAATTGAAAACAAGGCAAGTTATTGCCGGATTGCGTTTACAAATTAAAGTCTGATTTATTGAATATTTAACTCTAGTTATAAACTATTTTACATTTTATTATTTTTGTGTTTCTTTGTGTCTTCAATTTTGCTGACCATCTATAATAACATAATTTTGTAATGAAAACAAAAGTGTGTCATTTCAATTTAATAAAGTAAGCGTTTTGTTAATTATTACAATGAACTGTGTTTGTGAATAATGCACTTATATTATGATACAGTGTATTACAGTAAGTGAGGTACACTACAACGCTCCTAACAAAAGTGCGCCCTGGTTTCGTAAATAATCATGTAAAATGCACTTATCCTAACTGTCGTTAAATCTCTCTCAACAATGCACAATGGTCCACTCAAATGCTTTAGAATACTATCATACGGGTGAAGTCAGAATTATATTCAAAAATTTTCATTGATATAATGCAAAAGTAATTCACAAAAATTATAAATTTCAAACTATTTAAAATGTTGAGTTTTAGGGTTCTTAAAATTTTGCCGTCCCTATAACCATGCCGCCCTAGGCGTGGGCCTCACGGGCCTATACGTAAGTCCAGCACTTTGCATAACAGGCTTGAACACTACCCACTCGACCACAGGGCCACTGATATTTTCAAAGTATAAATACCAGTTGAGGTTAGGTTGATAGGTCCTGCATTCAACCACATCGACCATGTTCAGTGCATTTTACTACAATACTAAACCGAGTCCCAATTAAATTGACTCAAGATCAAGACGATAGATACATCAGGAAAATAGCGAATATGAAACCATTTTTTTCACCATGCACTACTCCGTACATTTGGTAACAGTCGCATTTTCTCAAGTCATAGGACGAGTACGTTGGGAGCGATTGTTACCAAATTCTCTGCAGGGTAATATGTAATACGTTAGCTGCCCGAAAACGTGAAAAACGCAATTCCAAAAAAAAAAAAAATTGAGATATGCCCTTTTTATATTAACCCATACATACATATTGAGCGCAAAAGTCAAAAGTTGGTATTACTGCAGTTTTAGTGCGACGCATTGTCGTTTGAGTTATTATACCTTGATCAAATGTGTGTGATAATAATTTGTAATTAAAACACGTAGAAACTATGCTGATTTAAACAAATAAAAAAACAAGTAAGAGTGCTATATTCGGCTGTGCCGAATCTTATATACCCTTTACCAACGTACGTACATATATATAGTATACAGACACGTACATACATATTTGTTTTGTGAAAAAATTTATCATTTTTTTAAAGTTTCCATCTTTGGAGCTATAATTTTCATTTTTCAAATTTCATACACCAAACTTTTCCTTCAGAAGCATAAAATATATTCAATTTATAAAGAAAAAGAAAAAAATTTTTAGACCTATTTAATTTTACATAACACAAAAAGTGTAAGTTTTCCAACCCTGGAGGCATAATTTTGGATTTTTCTGATTATTGATACCAATCTAGTTCTTTAAAAAATACATAAAATATGTTAAGTGAAAAAAGCAAGAACGAAATAAGCAAAAACTTAGTTTCATTTAATTCCTTTAATATTAAAAAAATCAGTTAAGTGCGACTTTGAATCGCGCACGAAAGGAAGGTTTTTTGCTTTTTTGAAGTTTTTTTCAGTTAAAACGATTTTTTCAGTTTTGTCGCTTTTTTCTCGTTTTGGCGATTTTTTTCTGTTGTTGGGCTTTTCTTCATTTTGGAGATTTTTCTCATTTTGACGATTTTTTCTGTTTTTTGGGTTTTTTTCGCGATTTTTTTTGGCGATTATTTTGTTTTTTTTCGTTTTGGTAATTTTTTTCATTTTGGCGATTTTTTTTCATTTTGGCAATTTTTTTCCTTTTTTTATGTTTTTTTTCGTTTTGGTGATTTTTTCATTTTGGCGATTTTTTTTTTCATTTTGGCGATTTTTTTTCATTTTGGCGATTTTTGTCTGTTTTTAGGTTTTTTTTTCGTTTTGGCGATTTTTTCGTTTTTTTGCGATTTATTTTAGTCTTAGAAATTTTCTTTTAATTTAGTGCTTTTTTTCATTTTGGCGATTTTTTTCTGTTTTTTGGGGTTTTTTTCGTTTTGGTGATTTTTTTCATTTTGGCAATTTTTTTTATCATTTTGGCGATTTTTTTCTGTTTTTAAGTTTTTTTTTCGTTTTGGTGATTTTTATCATTTTGGCGATTTTTTTTTCATTTTGGCGATTTTCTTTCATTTTGGCGATTTTAGTTTTCATTTTATCAATTTTTCCGTTTTTTTGCGATTCATTTTAGTCTTAGAAATTTTTTTTTAATTTGGTGCTTTTTTTCGTTTTGGCGATTTTTTTTTCTGTTATTTAGGTTTTTTCTTTTTTTGGCGATTTTTTTCATTTTGGCGATTTTTTTTCTGTTTTTTAGGGTTTTTTTCGTTTTGGCGATTTTTTTTCATTTTGACGATTTTTTTCTGTTTTTTAGGGTTTTTTTTCGTTTTGGTGATTTTTTTCATTTTGGCGATTTTTTTTCATTTTGGCGATTTTTTTCTGTTTTTTAGGTTTTTTTTCGTTTTGGCGATTTTTTTTTTCATTTTAGCATTTTTCCGTTTTTTTGCGATTTATTTTAGTTTTATATTTTTTTTTTAATTTGGTGCTTTTCTTCGTTTTGGCGATTTTTTTTCTTTTTTTGGCTTTTTTTCATTTTGGCGATTTTTTTTGTTTTTTGGGGTTTTTTCGTTTTGGCGATTTTTTTCATTTTGGCGATTTTTTTTCATTTTGGCGATTTTTTTCTGTTTTTTAGGATTTTTTTCGTTTTGGTGATTTTTTTCATTATGGCGATTTTCATTTTGGCGATTTTCTTTCATTTTGGCGATTTTTGTTTTCATTTTAGCAATTTTTCCGTTTTTTTTTGCGATTTATTTTATTTATTTGGTGCTTTTTTTCGTTTTGGCGATTTTTTCTTGTTTTTGGCGATTTTTTTCGGTTTGGCGATTTTATAATTTTTTATTTTTTCAGTTTTACCGTTTTTGAAAATTTCAAGAGTTTTGCTCTTACGGTTTCCAAGATACAGCAAATTGTCAAACTTACATAGTCAAAATTGCATTAACTGATGGAACACCCTTTAATTTAAATTTTTTTAAATTTTTGTGTTAATTTTTGTAGTCTGTATAAAAATACACTAACCTTACAAATTTCAAGTGTATATACATACAATTGTATATATAATACATGGGATTTTAAAATTTTTCGTTGCTCGTTTTGGAACACCCTTTAATTTCCAATTATCATGTATTTGTTGTTGTAGCGGCCAAAGGTCTACATACTGTGTCCAAATTTCAGGTCTGTAGCTCTTACGGTTCTCGAGAAAATACTAATATAGTTTTAGACATAGTTAATTTTACATAACACAAAAAGTTAAAGTTTTCCAACCCTGGAAACGTCTTTTTAATTTTTTTGTATTTTTTTTAATTTAAAATTCCAATTTTAGTCGTACTGAAGTGTAAAATATGTACATTTATTAAAAAAAATAAAAATTTGTTTTCGGGAGTTACTTTTATATGGCAAAATGAAGTTTAAGTTTTCCAGCTCTGCAATCGTCTGCTCGATTTTTCTGAATTTCAATACCAATCTATTTTGGAAAATTTGTGACACACCAGTCCAAGAACGAAGTCTCTAGCTCTTCTGGGAGCTTCGGAAAACCGATTTCACGTACAGACAGACGGACAGACGGACAGACGGACAGACGGACAGACGGACAGACGGACAGACGGACAGACGGACATCGCTTATTCGTCTTCCCTATGCATAAGGATCCAGAATATATATATTATATGGGTCGCTTATTGATATTATAGAAATTACAAACGGAATGACAAACCTATATATACCCTTTTACCATTTTTGTTGGTAAAGGGTATAAAAATATAATAATTATTATTATCAACATTATAAGCATTTGTATGCACGGTGTCAATACATGTAGAAGTTGACCTGTGAATTATTATTTTTTCCCAATGTATTTCTCTTCGAATTGGAATTGATTAATTTAATTTGTTTGTTTTATCACAAGCGAACTATTAATAATAATTTTTTTCATGGAAAATCCCAGCAGTAAAGAAATTACCCTATAGTCAGATTATATAAAGTATTTGTTGTGAAAAATTATATTAAAATAATGTTTTTTTTTATTGGTAGTGGGTGTAGAATATTGAAAACATATTCAGGTATTCATGTAACGTTTTGTGTTGTGATACATTTTAATTAAATTTTTTATTTATTTGTTTTTTGGCATACGACCTTCGTAAAGGTTAAATGAGAGCCGACTTTACTGCTACTTTATTGCATAGTGTACATACATTTTTTCATTTACATTAAATCATTATTTTCGTTTCGTTTTTTTTTGGCACACAAGCTACATATAAATTATAGCAAAAACTAAATTTAGTTTTAATGTTTAAGACGTACAAATTGTCAATAATACAACAAAATAATTTATAATTTATAGTGTTAATTTTGTAAATGGTTAAATTGAATTTTAATTGGAAATTTAAAATAATATATTAGGTCAAATGTCTTATATACGAGCATTACAGTTAAAACTTTCAAATAATGAAATTAATTTTATATATTTTTTTTGGACGAAAATAAATATTGTTATACAAAATAATTTTGCCTAAAAAAGCCGACTTGAATGCAAACATCTGATAGAACATTTTCCAAAAAAATATATGTGACCAAACTGGAAGTTAACTCTTCTAAACAAATTTTTTTTGGAAAATCTGCTGCTTAAGAAAAAGTAGGGGAAATGTAAAATTAAATTTAAATAGACGTGCTTCCGCACACTTTTTAAATGCAAGATTAAGTGTTATTAAGTTTTGTAAAAATAGGTAGAGTAGGCCCACTTAAAAATATATACATTAAAATTGAATGGGCGTGACTCCGCCCATATTTTAAAATGAAAGATTGTGCTTATTTCAGAGTTCAAGGTGTGTGGTAAGTTTCGTAAAAATCGGTGTAGTAGTACCACGTGAGATATAATAATAAATTTTAATGGGCGTTAGCCCCGCTCATTTTTTAACTTTAAAATTGTGTAATAACAAGAACCAAAATTGTTTGCTAGGTTTCGCAGCAATCAACTAAGTAGAATAACAAAAAATAAAATAAATAAAATTATGGGCGTATCACCGCCCACTTTTTTACAATGCCACCCATTGGAAGCTATATCCGCTGAGACAAAAAATAATAATTTTTACAATCGGTCTAAAATTTACCGAGTTATGAAGTAACAATAGCAAAAAAAAAAGTACAGACGAATTGATAAAGTCCCTCATTTTTAACCGACTTCAAAAAAAGGAGGAGGTTAACAATTGTGTCAATTTTTTTTTAGGTGTGTTAGTTCATACTCGGTACATTTTAGACCGATTGAGCAAATTTTTTTTGTCCGAGAGGGTATGGCTTTCCATTGGTCCCATTGTAAAAAAGCGGGAGGCAACACGCCCATAATTTTATGATATTCTACTTATTTGATCGCTGCGAAACCTATAAAACACCTTTGGTTCTTGTATTTACACAATTTGAAAGTTAAAAAAATGGGCGGAGTTACGCCCATTAAAATTTATTATAATATTTCACGCTGTTCTTTCTACTTAACCAATTATCACGAAACTTTCTCTAAATGGAACCAGTTCGTTATCACTTCAACTCATGATTCAGCCCTATTTATTTTTGCTAGATATAATCTGCAAACTCAACTCCTTATTTAAATAATTAATAAAATCATTTATTATTAAATTTATTACTTAAGTCTTAAACTTTTGAATTTAAGTTGACTATATGTATGTGTCTGCCTAAAGCTCTCGTTCTAGTGGAATTAACAGTTTACAAAAACTATTTCTAAAGTTTTATATTTCTGGGATGATTTACACAACTTACAAGTATTGTCACCTAATGAAAGCACTGCGAACTCTAATCGAACATGTGACTAGTCAGCTCAGAGTTATATCCCCTTATTCCTCGAAATTATAGTTTGTTATCGCTACGACATCAGCAAAGCTACTTTGTGATTTATGACATGATTAGATTTGACGATTAATGAGAGATAATTTTTTGTTCTATATTTATTTTATAATTTCGCTGAATTTAGTAACAAAGTACCAAGTACCGTCAGTTTAGTTAAGCAAACCACAATGCCTTTGACCGGAATCGAGCAAAGAAAACTCCCCTGTTATTGAGAAGTTGCTGAATTTAATAAAAACACTTTGAAAAAAAATAGATCAGAAAAAAATACTTAAATACTCTTTAAAAATTATGTTCAAAAACGAATCTTTCAAAAAATTAGTTAGAAAATCATCCGTCAAAAGATTCTTATAAAAGTGCCTACACAAATGTACTATTGAAAAAGCACCATTTGAGAAGTACATGAAAAAGTTCCTTTCAAAATGTATCTTTTAAAATTAACCTTTGAAAAAGTATCTCTAAATGAGTTCTCTTAAGAAAGTACCACCAGGAATGCACTTTCAACAAAGTACTTTAAAAACAATAAAGCCAACCTTGGAAAAGTACCTTTAAAAATATTTTTTTAAATAGTACGTTTTAGAAAAGAACTTGTAAAAAAGTACCTTTGAAAAATAATTTAATCCCACCATCGATATAAAATTTGCCAATGTATAGTTCTTCTAGGCGTAAGTATATATTAGTAAGTTTTATTATTTGGGCTTTACAGCTTAGTGCTATGTGGCGAGTCCACAGGTTGCGCATAGTGGAAAGATTCATAGATGTACGGAGCAGCTGTCCTGGTTGCGCTTATTTGCAGATAAATTTTTAGTGCTAAAGATGTCTAAGCGACAAGGCGGGTGTTTGGCGCCTCTAAATAACCAATTCGCTTAGGTCGGAACTCTATAGTGTGATAGTCATAAACTACCTTGGCGTATCAGGTAATTAAGTGGGTAGTGGTCTGATAGAATCACTGAAGCAGGGTTCCACGATATTTATGTCACACGGGTATTTGTTTGGACATAGCATCCCTGTCACAAAAGTAGGAAAGGCAGGCTGGCAACTATTTCGAATTTAATCTTGCCACCGAATCGCTAGATTTTGATGCCCTATGCTCATATATACACTTTCGAACAATAACTTTCCAAGGAGTACATTTCAAATAAGTAACCTTTAGAAAACAACTTTTAAAAAAGTACTTTTACTAAGTGAGAACCTATTCAGAAGGTACTTTTTAAAAAGGTACTTTTTAAAATAGAAAATTTTAAAAAAGTACCTTGGGTACATTATGAAAAAGTACCTCGCGTAGATTTTGAAAAAGTACATTGGGTACATTTTAAGAAAGTACCCTGGGCTTATTTTAAAAAAGTATTTTGGGTCCATTTTAACCAGTACCCTGGTTTATTTTAAAAAAGTACCCAAGGTACCCAGTGTACATTTTAAGGAGGTATCTTGAGTAGATTTTAAAGACGTACCTTGGGTTCATTTGAAAAAAGTACCTTGATTTCTTTTTATAAAGTATCATTTAAGAACTGTCTAGAACTATTTTTCCAAAAAGACACTTTTAAAAATTTATCTTTCAAGATGGACCTTTAAACTTACGTCTGGAAGAGTTCATTTAAAAGAGTATTGCTAAAAGTACCTTTAAATATTGGCCTTTAACATTTAACTATAAAAACGTACTTTTAACTTAGAATGTATCCTTAAAACTAACTATACTTTAAAAATTTAAATTACTTTTAAAAAGTACCTTAATAATAATAATTAACTTTAATAAAATTCTTAAAAAAACGCCCCTGAAGAAGTATTTTTAAAAAAGTTCAAATGTGAATTTGAAATGTATTTTTGAAAGCAAAAGCAACTTCAGCAATGTAGTTCTAAAAAGTACTTTTTAAAAGAACATTAAAAAAACCTTAAAAAAAACTTTTTAAAAAGTACTTTTAAAAGCGTATTAGAGTTCGACCGATTAATCGGCTTCGGCCTTCGGCCAAAAATTGGTAATCGGCCAACATTCGGCCTATGGCAAAAATCGGCCGATTAGCCGAAGCCGAATATTTTTCATTCCAAGCTTAAAAAATAACATTATTTTTGGTCGTTGCTCGCCGACAGTTTCTATTGTGTTTAACGTTTTGAAAGGGTTGCTTTGAAATACAACCCTGTTGCTTTCTATTTTCTTTTACTTGGACGTTCTTGTGAGTGATCATATGAAAAAGCAATCTAGAAATTGCAAAATAGTTTTATTTTTCTTGTTATGTATCCAATAGATATTACAG
The DNA here is from genome assembly GCA_944452675.1 of Tachina lurida. NCBI lineage: Eukaryota > Metazoa > Arthropoda > Insecta > Diptera > Tachinidae > Tachina > Tachina lurida. Next base: position 28,796,932 of record OX101753.1, on the reverse strand, counting down.
CTATTTCAGTGATCTCAAAAAAGCAAACTTTTTTCTTAATTCATATAAAACAAGTATCATTTTTAAAATTTAAAACATTCGGCTTCGGCTTCGGTTTTGGCCGAAGTTTAGGATTTTAGCCGAAGTTCGGCTTCGGCTTCGGCCAAAAAAACGCCTTCGGTCGATCTCTAAAGCGTATCTAAGAAAAAGTACTTCCTATACAGTTTCTCTAAAAAATCATCCCTGAAGAAGTAGCTCTAGGAAAGCGCATTGTATAATGTACGCTTGAAAAAGTACTTTTTAAACCGATACCTTTAAAAGTTCTATATACAAAAGTAACTGTAAAATAGTATATCTGTAAAAGTGCTTTCAGAAAAGTTGTTTTGTGAGAAAAATTTCTCTTAGATCCCCTTTATTAATAGAACCCTAAAACCCTAAACATATAAAATATGTTAATTCAAAATAGAAATTTTTTACACTTGTACATTTTGAGATAAATTAATATGTATACATATATATAGTATGTGCATGTTAAACCGTCAATATTAAAAAAATACATATGTATCTACATATGGGCATTTCCACAGCAATGTTAACATTTTGTAGCGTGCGACACCCAGCAAATATAGTTGTTTCTTTTTTCAAAGAAAACGAAACTTTTTTTTTACTTCTTTATATATTTGTGTAGGCCGTCAGTAGCTCTACATTAGGAAAAATTTTAAGAAAAATCGAGCCACGTTGTTCAGAAATACAAGGTTAATTGCTTGCTGTCGCACGCGACAAGAAAGTGGAATTTTTCGGAGAAATGCCCATATACATATATTTCGAAGCAAAAATTATATCTTATAAAGGCACATTTAAAAATGCCTTTAGAAATTACAACGAAATGACAGTAGTGCTATGAATTTCTATAAATGTAATTGACAAAAGATTTTTCTAATAAAATTATTATTTTTTTGGTTTAAATAAAATGTAGTGTTGTTATTGTATAATATCAGCACATGCTGTTTTATTTACCCCTTTTCCACTAAGAAAAAAATATTTTACAAATTTTAAATTATTACTTGCAATTATTAATTCCACAAATCATATGTAATCTATTTAGTATAAACAGCTGGTTGTCAATTACGACATGACTTGTAACACATGGTCATTGTGTTTGTTTTACCCAAACTCATTTATTTATGATAAAATTCCCGTACAACAACTCAACGCCAACATTGACCCCTGATAGCTAATCTTGTAGGACTTAACACTCTTCTTTTTTTCTTTCTGACACCCAATTGCCAAACAATAAAGATCGGATAATAGCCAATAAACTCTTGTACTAACGAAAACTTAAATTTATAATTTGCCATAATCGTACAATATTCCTGAAACTGGCATGTGCTTGTACATACGAACATACGAACATACAACTGCACACAGAACAATAAATCTCAATTGCTAAAAACATTTTCTTTAACAAAAACACCAATAGAAAAAGAAATTGTTGATTCTTGTGAAACACAAAAAAGTATTTATGATTTATAATCAACTGAATTAGCAACAACAACAAAGCGTTACATATTTTCTTTAACTTGCAGCTAAAATTCTTTTTTTTTTATAAAAAAAAACAAAAGCAAAAACAAGCTTAAATAGCTTAAGTATAAAGTTTATACTATAAACCTATAAAATACCTTAAATTCCATATACATACATACATACATACATACGTTTACGAATTTAAGTTAAGAGCTTCTAAATGCCTTCTTGCTTTATAAACAACTATTGCTACTGCATGTTCCACTTTTTTTTTTTTTTTTTTTTTGTTGAAAAAGGTCATAATAAATATCTTTTATCTGAAATATATATATATTTTCAAGTGTGAGTAACTAATATAATGAAATATTACACACGAAATCTTTAAGGGGTGAGTGAATTGCCTTATCAATTTAATAACAACTTAATTTTGATCGACTTGTTAAGTGCTTCCATTGCTTTGTGAAACTTCTTATCGAATTTTAAATTCAATTGCTCTTGAGGTTTTTTTATTCGTTCTTCTTTCAATATATGTATGTATAGCCAATTGCAAACTTAATTTTATAGTATGAATGTTAATTGTTTGTTTTTTAAACATCCGTCTAATGTTGAAATAATCATTAGGGAGACTAGGAAGTTTTGCAGGTGTTATCATTCAAAATTGTAGTGCTACTTAGGAAAACAAACAAAAAACACTTTTAAAAACTATTTTTTAAAAAAGATTATTTAAATAGAGTTTTCTAAAAAATACCTTTAAGAGAATAAGCACAGTTTTTTTTGAAAATAGTTATTATAAGAAATTATTTTACAGGAGAAATTTAAAAACAAAATTTTTTGTAAGATATAATTTTCAATAAAGTTATTTTTTTACAAAAGTTTGTATTACAAATGAAGTTATCTTTTATAAAAGCTGCTTCGTAGAAAAAGTACTCTTACTAAAAGACACCTCTTTTATAAAAGGTACTTTTTGTGAAAGGTATATTTTAAATAAGTTTAAATAAGTCGCATTTTATAAAAGATTCTTTTTATAAAAGGTATTTTTTGTAAAAGGTACTTTTTATAAAAATTACTTTCTATAAAAAACAGGTACATGTTATAAAAGGTACTTTTTATAAAATATGCTTACTATAAAACATAATTGTTATAAAAGGTACTTTTACAAAAATTACTTTTAAAAAAGGTACGTTTTGTAAAAGTTGTTTTTTATAAAATATGCTTTTTATAAATGTACTTTTTATAAATGGCACTGTTTATTAAAAGTACTTTTTATAAAGTCTTTTTTTTTTGTAAAAGAAACTGTTTATACGAACTACTTTCTAAAAAAGGTACTTAATTTAAAACAAAGTACTTTTCATTAAAATTTCTTGCGATAAAAAGTACTTGTTATAAAAGATACTTTTACAAAAGGTACGTTTAATAAAAATTGCTTTATATAAAATATGCTTTTTATAAAATGTACTTTTTATAAATGGTACTTTTTTTAAAGGTACTTTTTATAAAGTGTTTATTTTGTAAGTGTTTGTTAGTATTTTTTATAAGCATCACTTCCTAAAAATGTACCTAATTTAAAAAAGGTACTTTTTACTAAAATTTCTTGCTATAAAAGGTACTTGTTATAAAAGATACTTTTGCAAAAGGTATGTTTTATAACAGTTGCTTTTTATAAAAGGTACCTTTTTTCGCAAGATACCTTTATGAAAAGTACTTTTTGTATCAGACACTTAATGTATGAATGTATATAAAAATTACTTTTTATAAAAGGAATTTTTAATAAAAAAGACTTTTTATTAAAGTAACTTTTTATAAAAAGTACTTTCTATTAAGGGAACTTTTTATTAAAGGAACTTTTTTACAAAAAGTACTTTTTAATCAAATCTTTATAAAAAATTGGTTTTGATTAAAGGCGCAGTTTTTTAAAAGGAACTTTTTTAAATTTACATATATGTAAATTTTAAATAAAATTTTTGATAGGATAGGGTAGTAAGGTAAAATTTTAAAGGTGTTCTTAATAAAGGTAAAGTTTTACTGTGTGGAGGTGGGATTTCAAACTTATATCGCAGAAGTTATTTTCTACAATCAGTCACAATTTATCTAAAATCTTAAATGAAGCAGGGTTAGATAACAAAAGTAAGCTAATACATATCGTCGAACCGTTTGTTGCGAAATAAGTTGTTCCAAATAGATGCCGGCCAATGCATGCAGTGTGTATATATTTACAGGAAGCCAGTCGTCGTGTTTTTACTCCCCTGATAACTTTGTTCACAGCCATCGTATAATTCTAAAATTTAATTCATAATTAGAAAGTTTTACAACAAAAGCTTCCTGAGATATGGAGGTGCAAAAAGTAGATATTTTAAGACATACTTACCGACTCAATGACTGACTGACTCACTGACGCACTGACGCACTGACGCACTGACTCACTGATTCACTCATCAATATTATTAAGCACTTCCGCTTTACCTAGAGCGCTGAAATTTGGTAAACAACTAGACCTAGGTGAGTAACCACCTAAAAAAATCTGAAAACCCGAAAATTTTAACCAAGAGGGCGGGGCTACGCCCATAAAGCTCGGAATTGAAAAAACAAATCTAAGGAATTTAACTTGAGCGATTTGATTGAAATTTGGAATACATGTTGCAAAGGTAATAAATTTTCGGTGAAAAAAGTGGGCGCTTATTACGCCCATAAGATTTAAGCCTCCTATTTCATGTACTTCGGCTCAGTACATTAAAATATATTATTTATAATATTATTATTATCCGTTTCCAATGAAAATTGACACGAATCATAAGCACCGGCCAAACAAAAATAATTCTTATAAAAAACGTGGGCGGAAATACGCCTATAAAAATAAAATAAATTACATTTGCGCTAGAGAGCTGAAACTTGATGTGCAACTAGGTCAAGGTGAGAAACCAACTATAAAAATCTAAAAACCCAAACATTATAAAGGGGGCGGGGCACGCTAATATTGCGCTGAGTTAAAAACTAAGTATACAGATTTTAACTGAAGCCATTTTATTGAAACTTGTATGCTTGAAACTATAATCTTAAAAAGTGGGCGATGATAAGCGCAGCTCACAACAAAATAGTGAGCTTAAAAAAGTGAGGAAAAGGGGGGCGGGGTAGCACCCATAACATTTAAAGCTAGAATTCGAACGATAGAGCTTAAATTCGATACATAAATAAATCTAAATCAGAGATCACCAAGAAAAATCTAAATTCCTGAAAGTTTCAATCGGGGGGCATGGACACGCACCTTAAACTCGAAATTAAGAATTTAAGTTAAGGGATGATTTACGAACTGGATAAATTGGAAAGCACTGATTGTTATATTAGGGAGGAATAGCCACGTTCATAAAAAGTTAACGTAATATTTTAAATTAGAGAACTAAAATTTTGTAAACAAATAGGCTTAGGTAAGTAACCAACTAAAAAAAAAATTCAATTTTGCATGCACATTGCACTTGTGCTAGCCTTTAATTATCCGTTTTCAAAAGAAATTCTTCTTAGCAGATTTTAGAAAAATAGGCGACTCCCATTAAAATTTACGCTTTATATTACATATTAATGACTAGAAATTTTAAGTTTAAAAAGCTTGATTAAATAAAACTTTTCAAAAAGAATTCAGATCCTCACAAAAACATTAAATGTGAAAAAAGGCCAAGTTTTTTTTCCAAAATTTCGGCCATCAAAACTAGTGAGATATAAATTTAGACCAATTTCTTGTTTGGCACAATACCTATCACTGAAATATGCTATGCATTATATAAGTTTGTAATCGCAAGGGTGTTATATAATTTCTAGAAAATTTTGGAAAGAAACTTGGCCTTTTTTTCACATTTTATGTTTTTGTGAGGATTCTTCTTACTAGTGAGAAGTTAACGCATAGAGCAGCTTCTTAAGCAATTATATTAAAACCGATATAAACTTGCGAAAAGCGTTCTTCTTTATTAAAGGATCACCACATTTACATAATTGGGCTTCCTTAGGATACGAATGTTACAATTACTTAAATTTTTTTCGTACACGTCCTGTGTTTCACAGAATGATAATTACTTTTTCTTTACAACAACGATTTTTCTTCATCTTTGTGATCAGTTATTTCTTTTAGCACAGCGGCACCTTACTGTCTATTTAAAAAAAAAAAACTTTCACATAATTAATTTCTCTTCCTTGTAACATCACAAACAATAGAGATATACATACATACATACATTAGCAAAATGTTTGTGTTAGAAATGATACGACTATTTAAAAGATTTCATTCATGTCTTGATACTAATTAAAATTCATGTTATTTCAATAATTATCTAAAAGTACATTATCAAATGAATATTCAATAAAAACTTAAGAGGAATAGAAAATAAGCAATGATTTTTTTAATGAGTTTAACATTAATGGTAATTGAGGTATGTATCTTATCAGATTCAAAGACCATTGTGCTATTAAATAAATAAATTTTAAGACAGTTTGGGTAAGAGTTTTTCAGTTCAATATGAGTAATAAATATGTCATTTTGCATATAAGTTTGATATGTGATTGGTGTGCAGAAGTTGTCGGCGTAGAAAAACTGTTATGAATTAAATTTTTTTGTAAGAAGTTCTGAAAAGAACCAGCATTTTAGTCTCGAAATTGTTTAAATATTAAAATCTATATAATTATTTAAGGTTTTACGACAATCAATGCATGAGAAGCCATTATTAGAAATAATGATTCGACTTATATTAATGTTATGAAAGTTTGAACTATAGTTATAAATATCTTAAAATGATCTTAAAATGAGCTAAAACAATTCCTACAACCGTGTGAGTTGCCAATTTTGTCTGACAAGGCTGCCAGGAAAAGCATTGTCAGTACATTGCAGGACCAACAGCTGACAAGAATTTGTCAGACATCTGACAATCGCGTGAGCACATTTCGTTGGCGAATTATTGCCAGACATTTTATTAGTGTCAGACATGTGAAGTTTATGCATCTGGCAATGATATCTCTGCAAGAGAATTATTTTTATGGGCAACACTGCACACATTTGATTTTAGAGAAAAAGGTGAATAATATACCTTGCGAAATGAACAAGTGAAAATTTTTACAAAGTTAAATGAAAGAATATATATTGTTGAATTTAAAAAAAGAGTGTAATAACAAAAATTAAAAATTTTAAAAACCTCCCCATGTATCTAGAGAAGATGTGATGTTTTCCTAATAGCTACACCGATTTAATTAAAACATAGCTAATCAAGTCACCTTTCAAACGGAAGAAACTAAATCAAAATCGGTTGGTTTGTACATGGGCGCAGTGAGACACACAGACACACACTACAAACTCATAACACTCCTTTTTTGGTTGGGGGTTAAACAATATTATTAGTGTTAAGAAAGTAACTAATTTGTATTTTTAAATCTCACAGAATTCATTTTCAGCATTTTTATTCTAAACTGTTAATTTCTTCCATTGACTTACAAAACTCACGCAGCGAATGAGACTACAAAGTATTAAATGAAATTGCCTTAAAATAATAATACCAAGCGAAAGAAACAGTAAAGAGCATTTGATGACTGTGTGAGCGAGACCGCCCGAACCGTCCGAATACATAATTACCTTGCAGCAAATGGAACTGACACAACACTAGTCACGTTGTCGGTCTTTAAGTGATAGGTACCAGTCCAAGTTCTAACACTTCCTATGAAGCGGACCAGTCACTTTTACATGGGGATAGCCTAGGATGGGGTTAATTGATACTTTGTATACGCCTTTTGACTTGTCACTGAACTATCCCACAGTGACCTATTCGGTGTAGAATAATTAAAATTATTTAAAAATGTCATTCACACTTAACTGTATCAATGAAAACTTATAGTTTTTGTTTTTATACCCTTTACCAACAAAAATGGTAAAAGGGTATATATAGGTTTGTCATTCCGTTTGTAATTTCTATAATATCAATAAGCGACCCATATAATATATATATTCTGGATCCTTATGCATAGGGAAGACGAATAAGCGATGTCCGTCTGTCCGTCTGTCCGTCTGTCCGTCTGTCCGTCTGTCCGTCTGTCCGTCTGTCCGTCTGTCCGTCTGTCCGTCTGTCTGTACGTGAAATCGGTTTTCCGAAGCTCCCAGAAGAGCTAGAGACTTCGTTCTTGGACTGGTGTGTCACAAATTTTCCAAAATAGATTGGTATTGAAATTCAGAAAAATCGAGCAGACGATTGCAGAGCTGGAAAACTTAAACTTCATTTTGCCATATAAAAGTAACTCCCGAAAACAAATTTTTATTTTTTTTAATAAATGTACATATTTTACACTTCAGTACGACTAAAATTGGAATTTTAAATTAAAAAAAATACAAAAAAATTAAAAAGACGTTTCCAGGGTTGGAAAACTTTAACTTTTTGTGTTATGTAAAATTAACTATGTCTAAAACTATATTAGTATTTTCTCGAGAACCGTAAGAGCTACAGACCTGAAATTTGGACACAGTATGTAGACCTTTGGCCGCTACAACAACAAATACATGATAATTGGAAATTAAAGGGTGTTCCAAAACGAGCAACGAAAAATTTTAAAATCCCATGTATTATATATACAATTGTATGTATATACACTTGAAATTTGTAAGGTTAGTGTATTTTTATACAGACTACAAAAATTAACACAAAAATTTAAAAAAATTTAAATTAAAGGGTGTTCCATCAGTTAATGCAATTTTGACTATGTAAGTTTGACAATTTGCTGTATCTTGGAAACCGTAAGAGCAAAACTCTTGAAATTTTCAAAAACGGTAAAACTGAAAAAATAAAAAATTATAAAATCGCCAAACCGAAAAAAATCGCCAAAAACAAGAAAAAATCGCCAAAACGAAAAAAAGCACCAAATAAATAAAATAAATCGCAAAAAAAAACGGAAAAATTGCTAAAATGAAAACAAAAATCGCCAAAATGAAAGAAAATCGCCAAAATGAAAATCGCCATAATGAAAAAAATCACCAAAACGAAAAAAATCCTAAAAAACAGAAAAAAATCGCCAAAATGAAAAAAAATCGCCAAAATGAAAAAAATCGCCAAAACGAAAAAACCCCAAAAAACAAAAAAAATCGCCAAAATGAAAAAAAGCCAAAAAAAGAAAAAAAATCGCCAAAACGAAGAAAAGCACCAAATTAAAAAAAAAATATAAAACTAAAATAAATCGCAAAAAAACGGAAAAATGCTAAAATGAAAAAAAAAATCGCCAAAACGAAAAAAAACCTAAAAAACAGAAAAAAATCGCCAAAATGAAAAAAAATCGCCAAAATGAAAAAAATCACCAAAACGAAAAAAAACCCTAAAAAACAGAAAAAAATCGTCAAAATGAAAAAAAATCGCCAAAACGAAAAAAACCCTAAAAAACAGAAAAAAAATCGCCAAAATGAAAAAAATCGCCAAAAAAAGAAAAAACCTAAATAACAGAAAAAAAAATCGCCAAAACGAAAAAAAGCACCAAATTAAAAAAAAATTTCTAAGACTAAAATGAATCGCAAAAAAACGGAAAAATTGATAAAATGAAAACTAAAATCGCCAAAATGAAAGAAAATCGCCAAAATGAAAAAAAAATCGCCAAAATGATAAAAATCACCAAAACGAAAAAAAAACTTAAAAACAGAAAAAAATCGCCAAAATGATAAAAAAAATTGCCAAAATGAAAAAAATCACCAAAACGAAAAAAACCCCAAAAAACAGAAAAAAATCGCCAAAATGAAAAAAAGCACTAAATTAAAAGAAAATTTCTAAGACTAAAATAAATCGCAAAAAAACGAAAAAATCGCCAAAACGAAAAAAAAACCTAAAAACAGACAAAAATCGCCAAAATGAAAAAAAATCGCCAAAATGAAAAAAAAAATCGCCAAAATGAAAAAATCACCAAAACGAAAAAAAACATAAAAAAAGGAAAAAAATTGCCAAAATGAAAAAAAATCGCCAAAATGAAAAAAATTACCAAAACGAAAAAAAACAAAATAATCGCCAAAAAAAATCGCGAAAAAAACCCAAAAAACAGAAAAAATCGTCAAAATGAGAAAAATCTCCAAAATGAAGAAAAGCCCAACAACAGAAAAAAATCGCCAAAACGAGAAAAAAGCGACAAAACTGAAAAAATCGTTTTAACTGAAAAAAACTTCAAAAAAGCAAAAAACCTTCCTTTCGTGCGCGATTCAAAGTCGCACTTAACTGATTTTTTTAATATTAAAGGAATTAAATGAAACTAAGTTTTTGCTTATTTCGTTCTTGCTTTTTTCACTTAACATATTTTATGTATTTTTTAAAGAACTAGATTGGTATCAATAATCAGAAAAATCCAAAATTATGCCTCCAGGGTTGGAAAACTTACACTTTTTGTGTTATGTAAAATTAAATAGGTCTAAAAATTTTTTTCTTTTTCTTTATAAATTGAATATATTTTATGCTTCTGAAGGAAAAGTTTGGTGTATGAAATTTGAAAAATGAAAATTATAGCTCCAAAGATGGAAACTTTAAAAAAATGATAAATTTTTTCACAAAACAAATATGTATGTACGTGTCTGTATACTATATATATGTACGTACGTTGGTAAAGGGTATATAAGATTCGGCACAGCCGAATATAGCACTCTTACTTGTTATTGTTACAAATTCAATTATAATTTATTTTTGAGCAGATATTTTTTGGGACTCGAACTGACAACCTCGTGTATGACAGGCTTGCACACTACCCACTCCACCACAGAGGTACTCATATTTCAAAAGTAGAAACACCTATTAAGCTTAAGTTAATATCTAAGTATAGTTACAGGACTTGACGGTCCATTTATATCGATTCATTGTCTTTCCCAGCCAAGTCTTTCTAATATACATATATACTAAACCAAAACAAAAATATTCGTAATACATTAACATATCCTAGCGGAGTCTTTCTTATAAAATATCAGAATATTTGGTATCTACAATCTCGTGCAGGGTTGGTAAAATTGGTACAATTGTTATTTTTTTTTTGGCACTACTTAAACTCGTAAGGTACAATAGTACACCAATGGCTAATTTAGTACATTTAAGGAATCTGCCCAGTTTAACACTGCATGTATTTTCAAAAAATTATAAACAGCATGTGAAAGTAAAACACAACGAAAAGAAGAAGAGAGGTGCCTTAGGACACCCGGTTATAGCTATGCTGCTTAGTTATATAAAACAAACTTGATGCGTGAAATAACAATGCAATAAAATTATACTAGCTGATGATGTTAAATTCTCTGCAAATACTTCATTTATTTCCCATTATAGGCAAATCCCGGTATAACGAACGATATAATGTCAGTCCCATTCGTTATACCGAAAAATTCGTTATATCGCAAAGCTTTTTTCAAGTGTTATTTTAACTTTTATTACTGTAGACATGGTAAAATACAATAAAAAGTTTTTTTTTTGTCAAAACATTCGTTATATAAAGTAGAATTAAATGTTAGAAATATGATGCTAGTAAGTTTTTGTTTTATATTTTGCGATTTTTTCTTTATCATTCATTATATCCAGTATAAGATTAGGATTTTATTCGCTACATAAGGGTGATAGTGTGAAATATTTGGATGTTCGTTATATCGGATTTTCGTTAAAGCGAGATTCTTTATACCGAGATTTGCCTGTATTTTCAATTCTAGCGGCGTACTATTAAATAAATATATTGTTTGTGGCCGATGGCGGCTGTTAGCCTGCTTACAAACGATCGACTGTGTTCTCTGGTTTGTGCTCATGTGCAAACACAAAACAAAAATAAAAAAACAATTTGTTTCGTTTATTGTCGTACTCTACTTTTAAGTTAAAAGAAATCAAAACAAAAATAAATAACTCTTGTATCGCGTAATAAATAGCATAGCTATAAACATTAAAAAATTTAAACTCAGCCATATCTAAATTATTTTTGTCCTAAATTTGAATGTTACAGCACATGCTATTAATTTATATAATTATATATGTATATATATTATATAATTATATCCTAAATTTGAACTTTACTAGGTGTAGCCATATGCTTTAACATCCGAGCTCACAAGAACATTTTGTGAAAACGATTCGGTATGCGGAAAATATACGATTTTTTTTAAATAAAAATATTTAATTTGAACTAAATTTTTTTTTTGTACAATTAAGGTTAAAAAAGTACAATTTATGAAAATTGTTGATACAATTTTAAAGTTCTCAATGCCATTCCTGGTCTGGTGTCACCACCAGTACTCTCTGTGTTGGCACCGAGCATTATGTTGACTAAATTCAGAAATATATGAAAACAGGATGTCCCCTGTGGATGGGTGGTTGCGATGCTAGCCTCTCAGTCCAGAGGTAGAGGGTTCGATTCCCGCCACAGACTCTGGGTGTTTTTCGCAGACAAGCTAATCGCTTCGCGGGTTATTTAAAATAGATTTTGTGTTTCCGATTAAATTTTTGAAACTGTTGTTAGTTAGTAGCCATTTTAGTGATTATTTTATTTCGCCAAAAATTCTGATACACACTACCGCCGCAGAAGGACGCTTCGCTTTCACTGAAGCCAGTAGGTTTCAGTGACTAGTAATTATGATTTCGTCACTTGAACTCTCCTTCAACAATTGACACAAAAAACATCAGAAAAATTCATGATGTTGTTATTCTGACTTTGTTCTGACTTTGTCGGAAACTGTACTCGAACCCAGAACTATCACTTTTGATATCAATGCGCTAACGACTTCAGCCACAGCCTCTATCTCTATATCAACTTTGACACATTAAGGGCCAAATTTACAGTCATTAGTTAACTAAAATGATAACTATTGTTTAACTAATACTTCATATTCACAGTGCATTGTTGAACTAAATTTCTTAATATGAGCCAAACAACTAAGTTTCACTATTGGCAGCTCTGCTATAGCATATGATTTTTGTTTACATTTGCCATATTACGAGTATTTCTTAAAAATGTTCGCTCGTCTAACTTTATTTAAATATTGAATTTGTGCTGAAATTAGTTCGGAAAAACCAAAATATAATAGAAAATAAAATAAAAATAATGTGTTACAGCTAAATACAAAGAAGATAACGTACTGTGTAAAATGTATATAAAAATTTGCACAATATAAAAATACTAATAATATAGTTTCCAACGAATCAGCTGTTGTCTAATTATTTGTTAACCAATGACATTTGGCGGTTTAGCTAATGGTAACTAATGACTCTAAATTTTGGCCTAAATGTCCCTTTTTATGATGAAAAATTTTCGCGCACGCTGTGAGATGAAATGTGACATGTGACATTTTGCCCATAAAACAGCTGTTTAAAGAATCTTGTTCTAATTTGTACGCACATATTTACATACTTATGTATTGTGGACAAACAGTACTTACATGCCATATAAAAAATTTATGTATGCACAACGTGTAAGCACATTTTAAATTTGTGAAATGAAATTCATCAAGTAAGCTGTCACAAAACTGTCTGTCGTCCGACTGCTTCTCTCTGGCGCTGTTTCAACAAGTGTTTTCAAAAAAAATTTAAACAAACACAAACTAGCACGAACCAGTAGCAATTTGTGCAAATTATCAAGTACGCGAAAAAACTTAATTACTGATTTTTGTCAAAACATATAAATTATTTTGAGTTATGCTCAACTCAAACATGTTCTCTGGTATGCACATGTACTCGTACACACAAGCCTATAAATTATCTACTAGCGTGGTTACTCAAAATTTTTAGGGGGGTTATAATAATACATTATAATGTATGCAAATTTATAGTTGTTGAAAATAAGTTTCATATTATTTCCTAACTTGAAATGTTATAGTAAAAATTGAATTTTATTTAATGTTTACACCCCTGCTGTCATACGCCCTTGTATAAGAGTTAATAAGTGTATAAGAGTTTTCATTTAAACAGTTTTGTATAATCTGGCACAAGTACTCAGGCCTTAAGTCATAAGCAGCTACATATAAATTGTTATTCCTCCAATAATAAATGTCAGTGTTTCACTGAAAAAGAAACATACATACATAACTAAAATAAAATATATCATTTATACTAGTGTTACAAATAGCATAAAATGTCGCATTGTCATCACGTGTCTACTTAAACATGTGATAAGATTTGTTCTTGTATTTTTTTTTGCACTTTAAACAAAGAGTATTCTTTGCTTGAAGTATTTTATAGGTTATTTTATATTTATTTCTCATTTAAGTTTCTGTAGAAAAAATATTCAATATATACATACATACATATTTGTGGTCAAGTGTATCCTAATGTGAGCATAATCTCTTGTAAGTATCACGAGGTTTGTACGAAAAGGATTTTTTTCTGTTCATATAATTTCCATTGAAATTATACTTACTACACTCTCGATAAGATTATTAAAATACTTGAATTTCAGTTTTTAGTAGGTCATATCTTTTAGGGTGAGAATGAACTCTATTTCGCTACGATGTCCTTCCGTACGTCCGTCTGTTTGTCTGTCGCATACTGTTTTTTTCGTGAAACCGTAAAAGCTACGGACCTGAAATTTTCACAGAATATGTAAAACTGTGACGGCTAAGACAACAAATATATTACATTTAAAAATTAGAGGGTATTCTAAAGCGAGCAACGAAAAATTTTTAAATCCTAATGTAATATAAATATTGGTTCTTTTGGCTCCTTACAAGGAGCATAGGGTCTCAGAGGTACTAATGGTGAAGTGAGGCGCCCCCGAGCCTCTCCTGCACAACTGTCAACCTCTCCTACACGTGGTATACACGACGAGTCTCCGACGACCGACCATGGGTGCTATAACCCTCACAAATGGTGGCGGATAAATCTCAACTGTTAACTCTCTTTCCCCCCAGGGGAGTCTATTTTTGACTACGAGTGTGGCAATACCGGGACCCCAGCTTGGGTGATATGGCTTTTTCCGTTGACGTACCTTTGGTACATTATCTATAGAACTTGTTGTTGTGTTACTATCCGATCTTTGGCAACAAGAGGAAAGGATGTGCACATATTTATAAAAGGAAGAAAGGTCCTGTTGATGTCAACCAGGTGCAGCGTCACCTGGAACTGCCCCTGAGTTCAAAAGACGATAGAGATGAAGCCCTTGTGGTGGAACTTCGAGGTCTAACCAGAGGCTACTTCTAGTGCCATGGATACCGGTTGCCCGACAGTCGAGCTGCTCTGAAGTTTTGAGTGTGTGTAGCGGTCGTTAGGATCCTTTGATAAAACGTCGAGTTCGTCTTACCCCACGGGGTTAAAGGGATGATTTTGATGTGTGTGGAGTAGGCACTGGATTTTTGGCGGCACAGGCATGCGTTCATCTCGGATGAGTGGTTGAGCTGTGCCGGCAATGGTTGAGGAACTCTCTTGGGGACCTCGCTGTGGGTGTATACACAACACCTGTGGTGTGAGAGCCGGGAGAATAAACGTGGTGGCTGTGGTTGCTACTTGGTTTCCCAGTGTTAAATCAATGCCAGTGGTTGGTGTGACGCGGTCAGCCAGACACTATTCTAGGTACTGTTACCATACAAGATATAGTAATGTTTTGAAAAAGTCATTACGGCTCAAAGTACCTCAGCAAGGTATTTGAATATAGTACAGGGATAACTATATACAAAGATTGCAATCTATATGCTTTAGTGAGTGGGCACATTGGTTCATTCAAAAGGGTGCATGGTCTGGCGTCTTACCTACACCCAGTGCTTGGCACCCGTTTGATGAGGCCGTAAAGGCAGGTGCTCACGGAAATCTAAGCACATCTGTCAATTCTCTTCCTGGAGACGTACTGGTAGTCCCAGATCTAGGATAGCATGCAGAAGTCCAATCAGGTACTCATCTTAAATTAAGCAAAGATTAACGAAACCTCAGTGTAATATACAGACAATTATATGTTCATATACAGACACTTGAAATGTTCAAAGTTAGTGTATTTTTATGCAGACTACAACAGTGAAATTTCAACAATAAATCATACGAAAACTCGTCTGCAAGAAATTAAAACAATTCGATTTTGATGATCTTTCTTATAATAATATTTCATCTTGTGGCGATTTTCCACTAAATTTTTATACGATTATTTTTAAAAAAATTTATATTAAAAATATTGTTACATAAAAAAAATTTATCAAAAAACATATATGAAGAAAATCTATATAAAATTGATTTTGGCGATATTTGGCGATTTTTGAAATGGGTCGGAAAAAGTGGGTAATGTCCGGTAAAGAGTCACAACGAAATGACGGGATCTCGGCTGGTTGAAAGCTGGACAATGACAAAGAATGTTATCCATATTATTGATTCCCTCTTTCGATGTTATCTTTGGGTTTTTGAATTCAAAATTCATTATTTTACAATTTTATAATAAGAATCATTAATAAACGTGTTAAGTTTTATGACAATATATTGGACATTTTAATAATTAGTGATTTTTTTTTATTGAACCATAACTGACTTTAAAAAATCTAAATAAATTTGATTCCAGGAGTCCTTTATTGCTTAGATAATAAGTCGTTATCCCCGACCTGTCTGCCATCTTCATAAACCTTGCCCTAAAGCCAATCCCACACATTTGGAATTAAGTTTAGGTCGGGAGAATATGGCGGCCAATTAAGAAAATTTACATTGTGGTTAAATAAATTCTTTTACAACTCTGGCGTTATGAATAGGAGCATGATCTTGTTGCTGTTGTTCGGGGAAAGCTGGAGGTCTACTCTATATTTCGAAACGAAAGAAAATGCTTTCGAATTTGTATGCTATTAACATTGCATTTCGAAAGCATTTGCTTTCGTTTCGAAATACAGAGTAGACCCCCTGATTGTAATAGTGTCTTGCAATTTTTGCACTTTTGAGTTCTACATCACTCAAACTGATTTCAATTCTGTGATGTCTATGTAGCATTCCCTTGAAAATTGCTGTTATTAATCAATTTATATAAAAGATGATATCCTAATGATAATGGATACGCTGATACTAGTCAGGGGATTGGTGCCAAATTAAATAAGCATTATTACTATTGCCAAAACATCATAGTCAAAATAGAAATATAAATAAATAGAAATTTTCATAAACAATTTATACAAAATTAAAATTGTTTTCAACTACTTTCATCATTAAATTAATTACGCGTTTGAGCAAGAATAAAACTGTTGGACAATTTTTAAAAAGTTTGAGTTATAGAACATATTGTTACTTTAATACTGAATAACCTATTTTTTTATTCTTTTATAGCTTTGCTATTTATTGCGCGATATAGAAGTTAGGACGTGATTTTTGTAACAAAAATAATAAATACTATTACAGTTGCAAATTTATTTTTGTTTTGATTTCTTTGTACTTAAAAGCAGAGTGCGAAAATAAACGAAACAAATTGTTTGATTTTGTTTTGCTTCGTTCTTTGAAGTGAGTGAAACAAAAGCAATGAGAACGATTGCTCAATTTGTTTTTGCACATGAGCAAAAACTAGAGAACACAGCCGATCGTCTGCAAGCCGGCTAACAGCAGTCAACGGCCACAAACTAGATATTAATTTAATCGTACGCCGCTAGAAAAGAAAATAATGGTAAATAAATTGAAACATTTTGAAATATTTGTAAAGAATTTGACACCATCATATAATATAATTTTACTGTATTGCTATTTCACACATAAAATTTGTTTTATATAACTAAGCAGCAAAGCTATATCCGGGTGTCCTAAGACATGTATCTTCTTTTGTTTTTTTAAATCGAGTTTTTTGCATATTTCGATACACTTTTATTGATTTCAGTTTTTTTTATGTGTATGAAAAAGAAAAGTAAAATTAAAAATATTTCACAATTTATTCTTCCTCAGCAACTCTCGCATAATTGTCTTGGGTTCTAGTTGTGGTCAACTACGAGTATCATATCACAAGTGTGTTATTTTGGAAAAGCAACAGGTGGAGCAAATTACATTTTGTCTATGTAGCAACATACTGTTAGTGTTTCAATATGAATACATGTATCTTATCCTGTTGCAATAGCTTTTGAATATCATTTTGCTATGAAAACATGAATGTGCTTACACAAATATATGTCTAAATATTTAAAGGATACTTCAAATGCTTACAATATTTAAAGAAAACACTTATTATTTTAATCAGAAGAATTTATATCAGATGCTGGTACATCTTACAATGAATTAATTGTACTAATAATAATAATTTTGGGAAAATCTGAGAACATATGTAAGTAACTTTATTAAATATACAATTAATATTTTGCTATCTATTAGTTTGTAATTAAGGAATCATTTCTTAAACTAGCTCAAGTCTAGTATTTTTTTTTTCATTCTTGTTATAGAAATGAAATATTTGATTAATTAATGCCATTTTCTAAAACAGGCCAGAAGAAAAGTTTAACTTGAATTAGCTGGGGGAAATGCTGCATTTTACTGAGCCACCACTCTCTTGCAAACTCAGACTTAGGCGCAAGACAGAGGACGAAACAAAGAGAAGGTGGATCACTAGAAATGATTGCGTGATCACAAGGCAGTTATGGACTCACCTAAATAGAGAAGGTACGGATTACCTAATTTCGATTCTAGTATCCGTGTTAACCGGACACTGTCTCATAGGTAGGCATGCACAAAGGCTAAGGATTGAACACAACGACTTTTGCCGTAGCTGCCAAGATATCGATGAACAGGAAAGCATAGAACATTTTCTTTGTCACTGTCCTGGACTTGCAGGAAAGAGAATGGCCACAATGGGCGCTCTTGAATTCAGGGAACTTTCTGACGTTGCTAGTGTTGAACTTCAACGTATTAGTAGCTTTATACTGAGCTCTGGATGGTTCGACGTTGGGGACCAGAGAACTGCGCCGACCGGCTAACACCCGGTTGAGTCGAGCCGCCGAGGGCTTTGCATCAGCCGCCGCCGCCGATTTTTTCTCGGCTTAAAATCGGCTAAGATTAGCCGCCGATTGATGATTTTTTTTATATTTTACGTGATGGTTTTTGGTTTTTTCACCAATAAATTCACACTTTTAAAATGAATTTACTTTGACACAATTGTAAAAATGGTTAGCCCACCCAGCTGAATTTCAGCCGAAAATGGTTAGCCCACCCAGCCGCCGCCGAAGAATTTCTCATGAGCCGCCGCCGCCGACAAAATTGCTCGGCGCAGGTCACTGGTGGGGACTCCGCATAAGCAGAGTCTCCGTGGTATCACAATGGACCAAAACGGTCTAAGTGAGTCCGGCTTTCTGACTGCCACCTAACCTAACCTAACCTTCTGTGCCACCACGCACTTCATAAGCACCCATGTCTAGCAACTTGGGCAGAGAAAGGTTGTTAATATCAGCTATTTATTATAAATTGTTAATGAAATGGAATGTGAGAAATGGTTTTATTAAACATACAGTTATTGATTTACCGTCGCGAAATAGGTGCCATGAAATAAGGCCCAAAGAAAATAACGCCCAAATAAAAAAATGAAACAAGGTCCAATAAAACTAGGAAGTTTTTAATTGGTCCTTATTTTATTTACTTTAGGCTTTATTTCGTATTGAGTTTGGCCGGGCTTTATTTAATTTTTTGGAAATTTATTTCATCTTGAGTTTGATTTCATGGGGCCTTTTTAATTGGACTTTATTTCATTTACATGGGGTGTTTGTTTTTTTCATAAACTTTCTCTTGGGCCTTATTTATTATTATTTTTGGTTTTTATTTTATTATGGCTTATTTCATTTCTTATTTGGGCGTTATTTCATTGGGCCTTATTTCATAGCGCCCACAAAATGTGTTTATAAGTATAATTATTTATTTATTATTATTATTATTTTGTGACATAGTTTGCAACTTTTTAATACAAAGTAAGTAACTTAGGCCATTGAATGTATTGAGCGCTTAACCCATAAAAGCTGTAAGTGGCATAATATCGACAAGTAACAATTAAAAAAAGCTTCACTAAAGCTCTGCAGAGCTTCAAGGCATAACCTTAATCTGTGACCGGTAATCAATTGATTAAATTTCTTAAACATTTTCTTCAACTTAATTATTTTAAAGATTTACATTTCTTAACGCTTTGTAAAATTTTGACACTCACATTTGCATAAGTTATACATAAAAAATTACTTATGTAAACAACTCATAATATTTATTTCATTTTTGTGTTATTTAATTTATTTTCCAATTAAAGTAAACAATTACATCCAGGCAATTTTAATAGGCTTTTCAACATTTATCTATTTATTTATATATTTAAGGTTTTTTTTTGGTAAATCCAACTAATTAGGAAAAAATATATATATATTAAAGCTTGTATCACATGCTCAGCTGCTGTCGTTTCTATGCATACATATAAAAAGTATTAAGTCATTTTGCATTTAAAGTAGAAAACAAGACTATGTAGATATAAGTGTGATTAAACGTGTTTAAATATAAAGTATGCGTAATGCGATGGGCTAGACATGTACATAAGCTCGAGAATTCTCAAGACAACGAAACAGATAATGGAAAGGGTGCCAGAGGGAGGAAGGGCTAAGCTGAGATGGTAGGAGGGTATTGACAAAGATTTCAAGAATATTAATTTATGCAACCTTACGTACCTTTTCACAATGTATGGTTAAGAGTTAACGTGAACTTTAACTGACAGTTCTTCATACAAAACTTGCAGTTAAAGTCTCTGTTATCTTTTAACCATACATTGTGAAAAGGTACGTTAGAATGATTGCAGCATGATACAATAATAATTGTATCATGGATTGCAGTTATACCAAATTGGAAGCAGCAAGGACCCACCCCGGATTGTAGTGCTAAATATTATGATGATGATGATGATGATGATAGCAAGACCATAAATTTTAATATTTTGCAGTGCATGAAAGCAACCAAAATATTTTGCAAACGTTTTCTGCATTAACAAGTTTTTTTTAAATGCTAAAACATTGAATGAACATGCTTAAAAGCAAAACAAATACTTTTTTTAATAATAAAAAAAATTGATTTCTCACTCTGTTTGATTTAAAGCAGCTACGTCCAAGCCATATGCACAATGTGCAAACTTTTTCAAAAGAGCTTTTGTGCTTTCACACCAACGAGAGCCAATCAGCTCTCGGCGAATACAATGCTTGCAAGAACAAATTTAATAGCTTTCAAAGCTGTTTACCTCAAATGCAAATATCATAGTATATGTGCTTGGAAGTAGCTGCTTTAATTTTATCTGGAATCGTACAACTGCAATCAAAACAAAAGTTAAAATATATTAATTGAATGATTAATTTTGTTCGTATTACTACTACAGTAAGTCAATAATCATATAATAGGAGTAATAAAAATTATGGCGCGTAGTCCTAGTCAAAACAAAGTACCCTTTAAGAAATTAAAACCAGTATTTTGTATGGTAATACTGGTTTTAACTTCTTAAAGTGTACTTTGTTTTGACTATGACTACTATATGTGCGTAACATAATAAAAAAAATAAGGGAATCGCTTGAACTTGCAGACAATCCCTGAAACTTTCCATTAAGCTACAGATTTTGGTAAAATTTGCAGCAATCGTTACACTTTTTAACTTAAAAAAAAGTATAAAATATCTTAAATCGAAGTTGTTAAAAGAATTTTTCTTTTCGAATTTTTTGTCAACGATATCTCTCGAACGAATCATCCTATTTTAGCAGCAATCAGTGATGCCATATATGCTTGAGGAAAAAACTGCCCATATCGAACAAAAAAAAAAACTGTTTTCGAGAAGAAAAAACTGCCCAAAATATTTCCAACCGTATTATATGTATCTCTTAAAAACTCTTCAATAGCACTTTTTTTGAGATAATGTTTCGTTATTGCTTGCGCCTCCCAAGATTTGTTGTAAAATGTTACCTTACGCTTAGAAATTTTTTTAAATAATAATTACTGATGGTTTTAAATATCTATAATCTAAAAACTAAAACCTGATATTAAAAAAACTGATTTTTTAAACAAAAAACTGGAAGACTGCTCAAGAGGTAAAAAAACTGGCGAAATACCGATAAATCTGCACATTTGGCAACGCTTTCAGCAATTGAGCAATCGACTTGTCTTTTAATGATTAAGAGCCTTGATCCGCTTAATATTTTAAAATTTGATAAAAAAACAGTTTTGTGATCATTTTATTCTCGAAAATTGTCGAACCGAGTCGACATCTGAGTAATCTCAATATCTTTCGAATGTGGCAAATTTAATTCCGATCCGTTGACCCATTCTTAAGTTATAAGATGTTTTCATACATAAATACATACACATACGCACACAAACACACCCGTACACACACATACATACACACTCACACACATACACACATCCTTGCGGTCATTATCGCTAAAAACAGTCGGAATCGACTCCCAGTACCTCAAACCCTTAAAATATAATAAAAGCTCGATTTTCGAAAATTAGAGTAAAATAAGTAACTTCGAATAGCGGGAAGTTAAAAAAATCACTGCAAAATGTTTTTTTCATTTCAATCAAAACACTTATAATGAACAAATCGATTAGCAAGTGATTACAAAAAAAAATATATGCATAATACTCGGGATATTTATTCATCATTTGCCACCGCATACATATGTACATATCTATATATATAAAAAATGGAATGGAAAATGTTTTGGAGTGTGTGTGGCTGATTTAAAACACGCTTTATGTGTGCGTGTGTGTGCAAATAAAATAGTCCTGTATATACACATGTGTAGCAGATTAATAGTCAGAGTATTTTTATACTCAAGCGTGTGATTGTAGCTCACAATGTCTATAAAGTTTAGTTATAGTAGCTTGTGCTGCGTAATAAAAAAATTTTTAAAAACATATTCGGTTTAAAATTAATGTGTGTGTTTGCATATAGCATTCATAGTTCTTTGAAGGCCAATACTCAAAGAGTACTTAAAACGAAACTTTTGTCATTCTCTGGTTTGTCTACCGCTTTACAAAAACTCACACCTTTGTGGTGACTTCAAACTGCCATCTGTTGATGAAAAGCTTTCCTTTGGTCAAAATTAACAGTAACAGAAACACATTGAAACATATTTAATTTATGGCAATATTTTGGTTTTCAGTCTCTCAATATTTAAAAACCATGTAAATTATTATTTTTTAACTGGCTTATTCATAAAAAATATTTCTGTTTAATAAGAGGTTTATGAAACCAATTTTCTATGGAAATTTGATTAATAAACCTTTTATAAAATCAAAATAATTTTTATAACTTAGGCCCTATATATATATATAACTGGGTATAAATTAAAGACGTGCACAGTTCCATCAAAACGCAAGAGTTTCCATATTATTATTTTAAAATGTGTATTAGTGAGTTAGGTCGGTATTTCGGTTACAAGTTGGCATTGTTGCTTTTTACAATAAAAAAAATGTGTAAGCACACTACACACGCTATGTTTTCTTACACTTATGAATACTTAAGTATTAAATTAAGCGTGACATAAGCAGAACCACACAAAACAGCTGTTCGAACCAAACTTATGGGCAATCTAGCGCCATAGCCATAACCATGCAAAGCCCTTGAATTTTGCTTTTTCGCCTTAGCCATAAACAGCTGTTTGCTGGTTTGATATACATATTTGTTCTTGCACTTTTGAAATTAATTAACAAATGAAAGCATAAACAGCTGTTTACGATTATGGCAGCACTAATAGGAGAAGCAAATATCTTTATGGTTATGGCTATGATATTATGGCATGGCACGTCTGATTGATACCGAGGCACACAGAATCTGTAATTTTGCACTGACATTAACGTAGCAACAGCGGAGTTTTAATTTTTATGAAAATCTTATGACAATTTGTTTTCACTTAAAATTCAAAAACTAAAAGAATTACCTTTTCCATATGTACGCCACAACAGTTAACAAATAAAAGTGTTTATTTCTTAATAAAATCATAAAAATTTATTTATATATGTTTATCTTTTGCTATAAACGAGCTGAAATGGAATTTTTTTTATTCAAAAACAATTGGCATTTTACGTTTTGCGTCTGCTTAAAAAAAGACCTTCACAATAAGTCATAATTTTTGTATGTATAACCAAACGTTTTATGGCTTCATACGAAAAAAAAAATAAACAAATATAAAGTTAATACTTTTTAGAAATATGAGATAACATTTGAATAATAAATACATACATATTCAAACGTGCAATTCAATATATAATCAGTTGGATTACTAAGCATAATTTTACTATAGGAAAGAAAGGTAGGTCAAAAAATTATTAAAGGGCAGCATAACTCTTCATTTGAAAGGAAAATTAATTAAGTTTAGCAAAAGATGTAGATACGAATACATACAAGAACAACAGGCATTTTGATGTTAATAATATAATGCTATGTAGTTTTTATTGTAAAGCTTTGTAGATCTCGAAGGAGATTTCAAAATATTTTAATAGAGTTTATATGGAAATATTTTTAAATTGCCGTAATTTGCCCTTCTTGTGCGATTTCGTTTCTAATAGTCGTTTAAAATAATAGAAATAAATAAAGGTGGAAGTTCACACAATGCACATCCTACGAATTCAAAATAATATAAAACTTGGCAGCACTGACTATCAAAATCAGCTGACTTGTTCCTATGCCACTTATGAAGCTTAAAAAAGTATTAAGCATTAAGGCATACCACACTTTGTGGTTTATAACTTGCTACCCTATTTCGAATTTTTTTACGAGCGCTTAGCAATGCTTTGGGGACTTTCATCTCAAGTTGTTCACAATATTTTAACCTTAGGAGGCTACAAGCAAATAAACGCTTTATTTTTATTATGTAGATATTAATGATTAATTATGTAAATATTAATGATGGATCATCTGGAGATATCTCTCAGCCTATATCAAAATACATACATAGTTATCTAAACAAAAGAGAAATATGATGTGGATAAAGCCTAAAAATGTTCTATATAAAGAATTTTTTTCTAAAAAATCCCTCACAGATAGTAGAACATGATTATCAATTGGCATATCCTGTCTAACATATTATCTTATTAAGAAAAATATTGGGAATGTTAAGACCCACATGTGTGGAAATTTTGTGACTTTCGAATAGAGAGGGTAGTAAACTTTCGAATACACTCTGATTTTTATAGCTTTGCTATTTATTTCACGACACAGGAGATAGGACGTGATTTTCGTAGCAAAAATAATCGAAACTATTAGAGTTATAAATGTATTTTTGCTTAAAACCAGAATATTAAAAAAAAAAAAAAAATTGTTTGATTTTGTTTTGCTTCGTTCTTTAAAGTGAGTGAAACAAAAACAATGAGCAGGGTTGCTCAATTTGTTTTTATATTATGTTTGCACATGAGCACAAATCAGAGAGCACAGCCGATGTGCTCTGAGCCGGCTAACAGGCACCGCCGGCCACAAACAATATATTAGTTTAATCGTACGATAGAAGAGAAAATAATGAGAAATAAGTGGAAACGTTTTGAAGTATAGTTATTTAACACATTAAGTTTGTTTTATATAGCTAAGCAGCATAGATATAACCAGGTGTCCTAAGACACCTCTCTTCTTTTATGATTTGATTTCTTCAACAATAAGGATTAATAGTAACCTGAAGCGTTCATTTTAAACACTCAGTTTGAAGTACAAAACTGTCGAAGTATTGATTGATTTGCACTCGAAGTTTTTTGTGAATAGGACTCGATCATATTTGTTGCAACTCTCTGCTCCTAGAAACTTAAAGTTATATCAAGGCTCAGTAATGTCTTAAAGATATATTGATATGTACATATATGCATCGGCAGTTTGAACAATTATAAGTTGGTCTCAATTTGCACATTACTACAGAGAGTCTTCATAAGAATTTGGAAATTCTTTCCTTTTAAGTTCAGCATTTTTATAGCAAGTGTTACGAGAAAATTGTTTGTCTAAATTTTAACGCTCTGATTATTTTCGGTATTAATATTTTTTGTCGATTCAAAAGAGAATCAAAGTAATATAAGACATAACATAAGATAATATACCATATCACAACATAAACATAACATAACTTAATAATATATTACATAACAACATAACATGACATAGCATAGCATACCACATTAGCCCAATCTAACATAACATAATAAAACATAACATAACATAATATAGCATGACATTAGATATAAAATAACATAAATAATTCAACAGAACATAAAATCAAATACATAACATAAAATACATAATATCAAATAAGATAATATAGCACATGGAATAACAAAGCATAGCTCAACATAACACATCACATAACGTAACATAAGATAACAGAAAATTTCGCAGCATAACGTAACATATAAAAACAGAAAATAGCATAACATAATAACAAATAATTTAACATAGCATAATATATTTCAATATTATGCTACGTAATATTATAAGTTGATATGCCATGCTTAAACATAATATAATAATGGGGTCTATTCTCGAATACGCGTCGATTTGGTGAAAGTTACATGGAAAACAAAAACAAAACTGTGCAAATGAAAAAAATTTGTTTTTGTTTCTCATACAAAATTAACCGCTTTTAAAAGACAGATAAACGCGTTGAAGTTTATTTTATTTTAGAAATATATGGCAAATAAACCCAATTTTTAAAAATTTGTTCTTGTTTTAATGTAAGGTTTCATTTCTTCCACGAGTTTTCCAGAAAAGCCACCAATAATAATAAAATAACATAACAATGACGCAACCTGGCTTAAACATAACTTAACAAAACATACTCCAGCATAACATAATATACCTTGTCATACCATAGCATAACTAACATAATATAATGATAGCAAAATAGAAAGACATATAGATATAGCTTTATATAACAAAATATGTATAATAGGGCGGTTTGATTTGTATGGAGGCAAAAAAATCGCCAAATTATAAGGAAAATCGTATTCTAGGGATCAAAATAAGAAACTTTGCAGATGGAACCATACCTCTAAAATGTATTTTGATGTCCCGAGTTTTGATCCGAAAGGTCAAATTTTCTAGAAAGATAAAATTTTGAAAAATCTCACTTTGACCCCCACTAATTTTGGAGGGCTGACCCGCCTTTGCTAGTGGCACACCCCCTGGAACCACCCCTGTGGGGTTCCCAATACAAACATTTGTGATTTTTTGAAATATTTGTATGGGGAACCCCCAGGGGTGGTTCTAGGGGGTGTGCCACTGGCATAGGTGGGTCGGCCCTCCAAAATTAGTGGGGGGTCAGTCATACATTTTGACTCGGTAGAGGAACTCTAAATGGAACAAAGTGAGATTTTTCAAAATTTTAACCTTCAAGAAAATTTTACCCTTCGGATCAAAAGTCGGGACATCAAAATACATTTTAGAGGTATGGTTCCTTCGGCAAAGTTTCTTATTTTGATCCCTAAAATACGATTCGAATCGACCCGTCCTAATGTATAACCTAACATAACATATCATATTACAACATAACAAAACATCATATAGCATAACATAGTATTGCATAACATGAAAATAATAATATAACATAACATTATCATTTATTAACGCAAATTATTATTTTACTTATTAGTAAAATAATTTTTTATCAAACATACATTGAAATTGATTATTTCGGAGTCTAGCTGGATTCTAAGCACATTTGACTGTTGCTAATGCAGATCATCAGGGAACCTTTACCCAAAAATTTTCTTAGAACAACTAGAGTTATTATGTTAAACTTTCAAGAACTCAATAATCAACATGTTTTACATTTTCTTTTATCATATCGTGTAAACAGCAAATTATTAGTGCCTGAAAAATTTTCTGTGTGGGCTAAAAGATACTTGTGTTACTCGTATTTTTTTGAAAAGTGAATGCAAGCTTATTTTAAAAATTTGCTACTTTTGCCATATCG
Source organism: Tachina lurida (assembly GCA_944452675.1). NCBI lineage: Eukaryota > Metazoa > Arthropoda > Insecta > Diptera > Tachinidae > Tachina > Tachina lurida. The sequence goes on along the minus strand of OX101753.1, from coordinate 28,769,613 downwards.
TGTAAATGTCTAACATATGAAATATGCTGACATAGGAATTTGCTGCTAATTTTAATCATGCCATTTAAGCTATCAGCATGTACATAACAATATGCTTATTAAACATATCGTCTAAATATAGTTTTGCATTATTTTAACTCAATGTAGTATTTTTGAAAAATTTATTTCATTCTATTTTGTTGCACAGTGTTGTTTTATTAATTCCGGCAAATACTCATCCAGCCTATACTAGGCCTTCATAATTCTTTAAATTGCCAGTGATTTAGTGGAATTTTCAAAGGTCAGTTTTTATTCATATGCATATGTATATTCTCTTAATGCATGAGCTGAATAATAAGTTTGAAAAGACATTAAATGTAAAATATTTCTTTTATTATTTTTAGTTACATCCAGTAATAAATGTTTAAAAATCTGAGAATTTACTTGTATCTTACGGCCAGACAATTAATGCATTGCTATTTTTGATGAACTTTTAGATTTACTTGGAGAAATTTTATTTATTAAAATGTCTAATACTCATTATTAATTTATTTCAATTACAATAAACTGCCTACAGCATAATATTGCAATATTGTATTATTATTTATATTATTTTCCGGTTTTAAGTATTATTTATTATGCAAAAGAGTTCAGTACACACATACTTATTATTATTTTGCAATAACAAACTTTAATATTAATTTAATTAACATACTCATACAATTAATAACATGTCCATTAAAAGGAAAATGTCTAATAAATAAAAAATATTTCATCATTTATTTGCAGCAATTAGGAGTTTAATGCAATCATACTAAAAAAAAAGAGGGAGTGTGCGAAAGTAATAAAGTCACAGGTATTATAATAATTAATTAAATAAGCTTTGCTGCATGCAATTGTCATAAAAACAAAGCAAATTTGCTTATCAGTAAATAATTTTTCGGCATAAATTTACAAGCAGGATGAGTACAAAACAAATGGTTCAAAGTTTTAATAATTACATATTTTTATTTATGTAATTCTTAATACGAGGGCGGTTCGGAAACTTCTTAGCCTAGCACAAAAAGCGCGGTATAAACAGAAAAAAGTTAAGTGTTTTGGAAACTTCCATCTCTGCTATGAACACATGTTAAATTTTGTTTCGTTATGGCAACTCCTTCATATAGAAACAGGTGTTCACAAAAGACGCATCCGCGATTTTTTAACAATGGAAAAATTAGAAATGCGTGGTGTCATTAAATATTTACATAAAAAGGTTTATCGGGACAAGAAATTCATAATGATATGGTGAATGTGTTAGGTGAAAGTGCTCCTTCATATGCGACAGTAAAAAATTGGGTTGCTGAATTTAAACGTGGTCGTACAAGCATTGAAGATGAACCACGTAGTGGACGTCCAAAAACAGCAACAACAACAGAAATTGTAGCCAAAGTGTATGATATGGTATTAAATGATCGACGAATAAAAGTGCGTGAAATAGCTAATATCAGGGGCATCTCAAATGATCGAGTCCATTTAATTTTCCATGAAGAACTACAGATGAAAAAGCTTTCTGCAAGATGGGTGCCGCATTTGTTAACAGTCGACCAAAAACGCATAAGAATGAACATTTCTCAAGCTTGTTTGGATCGTTTTAAGAGAAATAAAATGGAGTTTAAGTATCGTTTCATAACTGTTGATGAGACATGGATCCACCACTAAACTCCAGAGACAAAAGAACAATCCAAACAATGGACTGTAGCTGGAGGAAGTGCCCCAAAGAAGGCAAAAACAATTCAATCGGCTGGTAAGGTTATGGCAACGGGTTTATGGGACTTCAAAGGTATTTTATTGATTGACTATCTGCAAAGGGTAAAACAATAAATTCAGAGTACTATTGCAACTTATTGGATCAATTAAATGTACAAATTCGAGAAAAACGTCCTGGCTTACAACACAAAAAAATAATTTTTCATCAAGACAACGCACCAGCGCACAAGACTGTTTTAACAATGGCTAAAATCAACGAATTAAAGTACGAGTTGCTGGACCACCCACCTTATTCTCCTGATTTGGCTCACAGTGACTTTTACCTGTTCCCAAATCTAAAAAAATTCCTTGCTGGGAAGCGTTTTACCTCAAATGAAGATGCAATTACAGTTGTAAACCACTATTTTGAAGACCTTGAGGAAAACTATTTTAATCAAGGGATAGAATTGCTAGAAAAGCGTTGGACTAAGTGTATTGAAGTTTCAGGAGATTATATTGAAAAATAAAAATATTTTTGAAAAACTAACTATTCTCTTTCATTGATAGGCTAAGAAGTTTCCGAACCGCCCTCGTACAAAGTATAAAGTATTATTGCAATTTGTTTAAGATCACAGAGATATGCATTTGTAGTCTGGTTATACTAGTTTTTCTTATGAGAATAAATACCGCTGTGCACTCTGAAATGACCAATTTTAAAGTAAACAAATTTCATATTAAAAAACTGATCAAAATAATTACTTTTTTACCGACAGTAAATAAGAACACATTGAATTTCATACCGGCTCATGGAACTTGTCAGTGAAAAGGTATTTGCAAATAACAGGTCTGTTTCTTTACTCTACATTTATATGGGGAACGAGCATTCGTAGTTCTTTCAGACTGCCGAATGAATGCAGCGTTTTCCAGGCTGAGATCTTGGCGATATTCAGGGCCAATGAGCTGATGGCCAGGAATGTAGCTGAAGCTGAGAAGGTAACCTTCTACGTCGACAGCCAGGCAGCGCTAAAAGCTTTGAAGGCACACAATGTCAAATCGAAACTTGTTCGTGACTGTAGGAGAGCCCTTAACTTGCTTATGGATAAATATAGTGTCAGACTATGTTGGATTCCTGGCCACAGCAGTGTTGAGTGAAATTAAATTGCCCATGAGCTGGCAAGAATAGGGTCAGCATTAGATGAGGGAATGTGTGACAGATCGGTCATTACTATAGGGAACTCAGTAATTGTGTAGAAAGCAGTAACAACAATTCATGGCGAACTAGGGAGGATTGTAGAGTCTCGAGATCTATGTGGCCAAAACTTGACTCAGGAAGACCCAAACTGGTGCTGGACATGAATAGGAATCGTAATAGTCGCGTTGATAGGTCACTGCTCGGTCAGAGCAAGAACCAACAGTTGGGAAATTGAAACTCCAGATTTTTGTAGGATGTGCGGTGCTAAAGAGGAACTGGAAAATATTGAATTTATTATCTGTTACTGCCCGGAGCTCCAACGTCATAAGTTTAGATGGCTGAGCAGACGTTTCCATAGGAGCATACTGATATAGGGAAGTGTAAACTAGAGGACATCCAGGGCTTCATCATGGAAATTCGGTGGCTCAATGACGGATAATAGGGTCATTTCTGTCTACAAGTTGGGGGGGGGGGAGAAAGGGGTGGGGTTAATATTACTTTTTTAATAGAAGGACCCAATGGACCCAATGGATCCAATGGACCCAATAGTGCCTCTGAGTGGTGCCGCGGTATAGCACCACCCTAACGTAACCTAACCTCACTCCACATTAGGATCCCGCGGTGACCTAATTTGTCCAAAAAGCGTTCCCGTACTCAAAAATTGGGTAAATTAGAGTTTAGTTTTGATGGACTGTACTTTTTCTTTGGGTTATTTTGGACACACCGCAAACCAATCAGCTGTTTGAAAAATAAACAATAAGACGGAAAAACTACATTTTCCTAAAATCTAAAATAAATGGAAAATGTTATCAAAAAAGATTTTGAAACTTTGTTTACCACTAGAATTTTATAAATTTTTATATAAAGTTAAGAAAAAAAATATTCTATGTATATATCCGAATCAACAATTCGAACCCCCCGTTGACGACTATTGGAATGAAGAAAAGGATACGATTTGGATTCTGGAACGTGCGTAGTATGTTGGAGACTACTAAACTCGCGCAAATTGAAAATGAGTTCAACAATTACAACATGCTTATATTGGGACTGATTGAGATACGTTGGCCAGAAAGCGGAATACACACAACACCTAGCGGTTTAACACTAGTCTACTCTGGTAAAGCATCCGGTCAAACGAAAACTAGTGGTGTTGGTTTTCTTCTCTCAAAAGAGGCAAATAACGCTCTTATTGAATGGCAACCACACACTGATAGAATTATTGTGGCAAGATTTAGAACACGTGCAAGAAATATATGCTGCATTCAATCCCAGTAAAAAAAGTCATGAAAATGTAGAGTTTGCGATCTGGAAGTAGTGCAAATTTCGATCCGATCTAATGATTTTTACATAGGGTTTTCATTGCAAGAAGTTCTCTTTTTCGCTGCCTGGTCACCGAATTGGAAGCGATTTTAAGAAAGATGTCCTTTTTTGTGTTCTATGATAATATTTTCATCTAGGAAAAATGGTTAATAGTTACTTATTTTAACAATTAGTTTCTTTTTATAGGAATTTAAACGTGAAACAGTATTTTCATGTAAATTTAAGCAAATAACTTTAAAATTTTAGATCAAAATTAGTTCATTGGTTTCTTCAAAAAAATCGATTTTTTAAAAATTCTGGTTAGTAATTTCTAAAACTATTGAGGAATTACAAGGTTATGTATAACTAAAATAAACTTATACTTGGTTTTCTGCTAACTATCGGCAAATTAAAAATATCGATTTTTTGGAAGCAATGAAAATGTAGTTCCTTTAGAATGACTTCCAATTTTTTTTACTGGGATGTTATGCTCCCACCGAAAGCATTGAAGATGAAGAAAAAGATAGTTGTTATAAAAAAAAAGCGCCCTATGTTCCACTGGGAATTAAAGGACTATATATATATATATATATATATATATATATATATATATATATATATATATATATATATATATATATGAAAGCCATTCAAAATAATGAGTGTTTTCCATATCAATTTTATATTCAATTCGACCGGTTGGGGGGTTTTAGAAACTGCGGGTTAATTTTATTAGGGTGAACTTTTATTTTATTAATTTTGTTCGGTAGTCCAGTGTAATAATTTTAAATTCGTACACAAAACGAAAAATTTTATTGCACTTTTTGTTTCGGTTTCATTTTGCAAACATTTGTTGAAGAGTTACACAAAAAATTATTCGTTTTAAAAACAACAGTGGCAAATAAAATAATTATTTGTTTATGTAAATTAGTAATAAATTAAATATTATAATTTTGTCATTCTTAAATAAGGCTGAAGACAGTTCGTTTGCTTCTTGCTAATAAATTGTGAAATTTGTGGATTTCATTTAAATTCAGTTTTTGTTTTTAAACTCTCAGCATTAAGAAATTAATTTGTAAAATTTTTTTAATTTAAATACAATATTTTAGAAAAAATATTTTATATTAAAACACGTACTTTGAGTTAAAATTTCTGGATCAAAAATATTGTTATTGTTACTGTTGTTGTTGTTGTTGTTGTTGTTGTTGCGTATTATATTGGTTAGCACACGGGTTTTATAAATCAAAATTCTTTATTACTTGTTTTCATTTCATTTAAATATTTGCAATTGATTTTTTGTGCTTAAATTTTTAAAGCATTTTTTTTTGTTTAATTTTAATATTATTAATTATTTTAATATATCATAGTATTTATTTGCTATAAATAAAAAAATTTATTTAAATAATTTTTTCACTTCATTTTTGTTGTTGTTTTTTTCTATATATATATTTTTTTTTTGGAATATTTTTGTATTATTTTTCTTAACGTGTGCTACAGCGAGTGTTTACCTTATTCCTTGTTGTTTTTTAAATTTTTTCTCTTTTCTTCCTTTTGTTTTGTATTATTTATCAAAATTGCCTTTTTTTATTCGTTTAAAGTCCCGGAGAAGACTGAGCGATTGTCAAAAAATTTACTTGACTTTATAGGTTTCGATTACTCGATTATTTACTAACGTTTGATTAAGCGAGTATTTGTTTAATGTACTCGTATGTATGTACATATTTGTCTTTTTCCTTTTTCTTTTTAACTTAAATGTTGTTATGCATTTTACTTTCAATTAACTCCCTCACAATTAATGACAACAGCAACACTAATAAAGTTCCCAACCAACAACAAGCGGCAAAATTAAACAAAAAATTGCCCTGCAAATGTAAGGTTTAAATTTGAATTTTAAAAAGAAAAATATTTGAAGTAGACCAGTAAATACAACAACTGCTTTAGAGCAACTAAAAGCTAAAACTACGAATATTAAAAAAAGACGATCGCGGCAATCACTTAAATACAATGTGATTGACTTGCACTAAAATTTAGTGCGAGCATGTACATATTTAGTGACACAACAAAAACAAAAACCATAAATTTTACTCACAGTCATATAAAGACGAGCAAAGTGTATTAAAAATAAACTTTGATTGATAAGCAGACATGGTAAATTGAAACAGATTTCGAAATTGTAAATACCTAATTAGCAGCCTAAAAAGTGTTTTTTTAATTTTTTTAAATTACAATTCTTATTTGAAAAGTGTATGCATTACATACATATATACTAAGGGATAAAAATAAAAAATTTTACAACTTCATTTCCTTTGAAGTTGTGTACAAGAACAAACATTTTGATTATATTCGAATAAAATTATTCGAATACAATTATTCGAATAAAATTACTCGAATAAAATTATTCGAATAAATTACAAAAATATGTGTTTATATAAATAATTATTTTTGCAATAACTAACCCCCTGCTTGTGTAAGACGTTTGAGTTAAAAATCTTGGCGTTTCTGTAATTTAATCTATTACAAAAAAAAATGTTGTACAAGTTTCCTTTAATCTATTACAAAAACGCCAAGATTTTTAACTCAAACATCTTACACAAACAGGGCGTAAATAATTTTATTCGAATGAAATTGCTTGAAAAAAAAATTAATATTTGTATGGAATAAATTATTTCGGTATTAATCAAATAAAATTATTCGAATGAAATTATTCGATCAAATCAAATAAATATATTCGAATGGAAATACACGAATACTTTGCATTGCAAATGTACATATATAAGAGCAAGATAAAAATAAAAAGGTTTTGTTATTATAACTTCCTAAGGGCACTGCTACACGTTCAATATATATTGAACGTGATCCAGTATTGTGATATTTATTGAACGTGTAGCAAGATGTATTGATGGATCGCGATCCATATCGCAGAAAGGCCTAAATTATGGAATCCAGATCAAGGATCGCGCATCGCGTGATAAATATTGAACGTGTAGCATTTTTATGACATTAGATCGCGATACGTTAATAAAAACTGACATAAAACAAAACAAATAAAAAAAAATTAACAAATAAAGAGTAAAAAAGTTTATTAAATTTCTGTAAAGTTTGTTTTAATAAAAGGCAACGGCAGAAGATAGTGAAAGCGAGTGGGTTCTGCCGGTGGAATCGGAATTAACGACCGAAAAAACTATTTTGAAAGACTTTATTTTTGATTTGGAGGCATTGCCGGAGTTATGGGACTCGCTGGCTAAAGCTTATTAATAAATTTATTATTAAAAATAAACGATCCGCACAGCACAAAAATAACGTAAATATTGACGCGATAAATATTGAATATGATCCATCAATCCATTAGAATGGATCGTGATCAAAATATCACAATATATATGAACGAGTAGCAGTGAGCAATTCGCTTGATACTCGTATCTCGTGTCAGAAGGAATTATTTTGATGTAATCGGAATAAAGTTATTCGAATGAAAAAAATTAAAATCAATTTTTTATTGAGCAAGTTAATTTGGCATTAATCAAATAAAATCATTCGAATGAAATTATTTCTTTTAACTTATAAACTATTTTTATGGAATAAAATTATTCGATTAAATTTAAAAAATTTTCTTATTGAATAAATTATTTTGGCATCAATGAAATAAAACTATTCGAATCAAATTATGCAAATAAATTAATAAAAATTTTATTGCAGAGACTATTTTAGCATTAACGAAATAAATTTATTTGAGTAAAATTATTCGAATAAATTAAAAAATTTTTTTTGAATAAATTATTTTGCCATTATTTAAATTTTTATTATTATTTTGATTGAATAAATTATTTTGGCATTAATCAAATAATATTATTCGAATAAATTATAAAATTTTTTTTTGTTTAATAAACTCTTTTGTCATTAATAAAATAAAATAAAATAATTCGAAGAAAACATATTAATATTTTTATTTAAATAATTTTATTCGAATAATTTTATTTGATTAATTCTACTGTAATAAAACTATATAGTTTTTTTTTTTAAATACAACCACTCATGTACAATTATTCGCATGAAATCACCACAATTAAGAATATTTATATAAAATTGATAAAGCATTTTCTTTATATTGGGATGAATTGGAAGGCACACTCATACAACTTATGAGTGGATTCAGATGGAAAATATATGGTGTTTCTAAAATAGTGCTTCCCTGTATTAATTTTAAAATTTTTTTAACTGCAGTTACCGGAAAAAAAATTTCGTCTTAAATATTTTAACTGTTTAAAATTAGTTAGTTGAACCAATTTCGATTTGTTAAACTTACCTATAATACTCGTTCGTTTTTTAAAGCAATAACTTTGCGCCAATTTGATTTAAAAGAAAGTTATTGTTGCAATTTTAAAAGCTGCGTTGCGTCGTGAGTCGTGTACTACTTAAAAAAAAAGTATTCAACAAACACGAATAGTATTGAAAGTGCCATCCCTGATGAAAACAGTAAGCACACACATACATAAGCACATATTATGTTTTTTATTATTACTCTTCTTCGAGTGATATGTAAGTAATACACATTATCGCTTACACATGTTGATGTGCAACCGGGATGGCAAAGTTTATACAATTGTACCTTTTTTGGTACTATTCAAACACAGAAAGTACAATAGTACACCAATGATTAATTTAGTACATTTTAGGAATCTCCCAGTTTCACTCTGCATTTCTTTTCAAAAGATTTGCATATGTCTATTTTCACTTTTGAACAATGAAACTCATATTCTTCTCACTTGAAAACAGTCCTGAGAAATCAAAACGAGGCCAGAAAATCACAAAATGCGAACTCGTCCATTTCCAAATAATTTTTCTTCTAAATTCGGATGTTAGAGCACATGATATTAATTAGTATGGCGCGTAGTCATAGTCAAAACAAAGTACACTTTAAGAAGTTAAAACCAGTATTACCATACAAAATACTGGTTTTAATTTCTTAAAGTGTACTTTGTTTGAACTATGACTACGCGCCTATATTTTTAATTTCAACTGAAACAGTTGTAACCATATTCTTTAACATTCCAATTTACAAGCAAATTTGTGAAAACGATTTGGTAGCCAGAACAAAGTCGATTATTTCAATAGAAACAAATAAAAATATGTAATTTGAAGTAAAAAAAATCTTAGTACAGTTAAGGTAAAAAAAGTACAATTTTTGTAAATTGTTGGTACAATTTGAAAATTCCCAATGCCATCCCTGATGTGCAAACATTTATTTGTTTTCGTACGCAATGCAATGTTTTGAAATTTATCTGCATTGTTATAACTACATATTACTCGCAATTTGCTCACATACGAAGAGCAAACTCATAGTAACTCAGCTGCGAACGTTGCATACCACATTACATCTCTTTAATGATGTTTGTCATACTTTGTGTTCAATGAATCTAGCATACAAAGTGTACGAAAGTAAGCTAGATTGTATTCGAACTGCCCATTGCCAACTTACAATGTATGTTAGGCAATACTGAGCTTTTATGTTGATTGGATGAAAGAAATTCACTCCACAAATGCGGCAATGCATTTGAAAATGTATACTACGAGTAGGTACGTATATGAGGTGGTGTGCATTACTGTTTACATGTGTGCATCGAATCATCGCTTCTGTAATCGACATTTTCGCCGCTGGGTTGTAAACGTCGTATAAGAGCCCTCTAGTCAGCCTAGAACCATATGTCTCTATGTCAACACAATTTTCTCTAGCGACAATTGCACTAGTTGAAATGTCTACAACTTTCCTTTTATGCTTGAGTAGAGATACGTTAGAGACAACAGTTCTAGTGTATTTCTGGTGACATTGTCAATGAACGTGTCAATAGTTTGTTTTTCTTTTTTATTATGCTATGTAATAATGTTAAAAACTTACGTACATATGTATTTATGTGTTTAATTTTGTTGCCCCAACTTTTATAAAATTTTAGACGAGGGTCACTAAAATGTACTAGTGAATCTTTAGTTCAAATGTCTCCATATGGTCGTAAAAGAATAGTGCTAAAGTCTACTGGTAGATTTTCAATGACAACCCTATGTTATATGTCAATAGGCGATTACATTGGCTGCGGTACACCTATTCAGTTGTACTATTGACAATGTCACTAGTAAATCACTACAATTTTACTATTGACATCGATCGAGGAAATATCGATATTGTAGACTAGAGCCCCTAAAATTTACTAGTGAATCTTTGGTGCCAATGTCTCCATGTGGTCCCAAAAGAACTACTTAGTCAGTATTGCTAGAGTCTAGTGGTGGATTTTCAATGACAAGCTAATGTTAAATGTCAATAGATAATTACATTGGCTGGGGTACACCTGGTCAGTAGTACTACTGACAATGTCACTAGTAAATCACTACAATTTCACTATTCGCATTTTCTGCAGTTAGTTTTATGTGTTTTTCACTCTTTTTTCTTTAATTCAGTAGTTTGTTACGGAAATATTTTGAGCACTTTTTCTTAAGGTTCGGATACACTGAGAAAACATATGCAGGAAATATGTTGTCCCATATTTCCATAAAATTTTTTCAAAACAAAAAATTATTTGAGTTTAAAATTTTTTAACGCACAAACAATCCCAAATTATTATTTTACTTAGTCAATAAAATATTTATATTAGAAATACATTGAAATTGATTATTGAGGGGTTTAGCTGGATCCTACGCTATTGCAGATAATGAGGGAACTTTTACCCTGAATTTTTTTTATTATGTTAAACTTTCATTTAAACAAATGAGAAGCTCAACAAATATCAAAGTTGAAACAAGAACTCAATAATCAAAATATTTGTGTAGCAACACTCTATTCATGAACAGCTGTTGTTGTTATTTGCATTTATTTTCTTTATATAATTACTTCTTACAACTACAACTCGGGCTGAAAAAAGTCAGGCAATGTAGCAATTGCAAAGTAAGAAAATAAAAAAGATATTGAATATTTAGTCCTTGATTCAACTTTGTTATTTGTTGAACTTCTTTTTCAATAATCAACATGTTTTTTATTTTGTTGCCTTACCATTGCTACATTGGCTGACTTTTTCTAGCGCGAATTGCAGTTGTAAGAAGTATGTTAAGAAAATATATGTAAAAAATAACAACAGCTATTCAAGAATAGCATGCTGCTTTAAAATTATTTTTGACCTCTACATGCTTCCTACAACTGCAATTCGAGCTGAAAAAAAGGTAGCCAATGTAGCAATGGTAAAGTAAGAAAATAAAAACATGTTGATTTTGGAAAAGAAGTTCAAAAAATAATAAAGTTGAATCAAGAACTCAATATTCAATATATTTTTTATTTTCTTGCTTTGCCATTGCTACATTGGCTGACTGTTTTCAGCTCGAATTGTAGTTGTAAGAAGTATGTAAAAAAAAATAAATGTAAATAACAACAACCTATTCAAGAAGCAGAAAGTGTTGCCACAGAAATATTTTGATTAATAAGTGCTGGTTTTAACTTTAATATTTGTTTAAGTGGAAGTTTAACTTAATATCTCTAGTAGTTCTAAGAACTACTGATGATCTGCATTATCAATAGTGAAATGCGCATTGGATCCAACTAAACCCCTCAATAATGAATTTCAATGTATTTTTAATATAATAATATTTTACTGAATAAGTAAAAAAAAATGTTAAACTTAAATTGTAACAATTCTCAAAAAAAAAAAAAAATAACATAAATTAAAAAAGTATTTGTTTTGTGGTCACACTAAGCACATTTATGTGACAAGTTTTGGTCAAATAAAATATTTTTCTGAGTGGTCACATTAAAGTCAAATAAAATATTTAATAAAAATTTCAAAATATAAAAAATTTTTCACCCAGAAATTTTTGTATAAACTTGTCATGGACAATTGAACAGAAGATGAAGAAAATAATAAAAAAATAGCAGAACCCCATTGGTCACGAAAGTGGGCTCAACATCTAAAAGAGGAAGGAGGTTGCAAAAAATTGGTAATGGGGGGACGATCAAGAACTCCAGCTAAGAACAAGTAACACAACTAAGTACAAGAGTGCTTTGTAGCTATGAACACCAGCACACTTAAACAACATATTATTTATAATACCTTTAAAATGATTTCAAAACAAAATGCTTGCATGTTGATTTTACATTGGTATTTTTTTCGGTGCGTAATATTTACATTTACCTATAAAATAAAGATTTTCTAGTAAATTGAAAAGCTTAAGAAACAACTTTTTGTATATTCCTTTTTCAATTTACAAATATGTTTATCAATTTTTACTGCGTTTTTCACTTTGTGTGATCCTTGTTATGTCTACTAAATATTTGTGTATAGTAAACGCTAGATTCCCATTAATTTAAGATCCATTCATCTTTTCTTTTATAACACCACAAGTGCAGGCTGTCTGTCGCCAAATAGATGCACATACATATCGCACCCTTTAACGTCCCCAAGGACATGAAATATATAGAACAATGCAATTGCAAATGAGTGGGATTTTAGTTTAAATTAAACACATGATTGCATGCATGTGCCATTAATTTGATGGGATAATTGAAAATGTGTTGATACAAATTAAAATTGAAATTGATTTCTTAAAGTATTATATTATGACCATTATAAACAAATAAATGCGTATAAATAATTATGTGCAGTTGTCATTTAATTCATTCAATAAACAATTAAAATTAATAACAAAATAATCATTACCGCTTATTTCACAAACTCATCATCATCATCATCATCATATCTTAATGATAATTAAACACTTAATGACGCCAACAACCAGCAGCCAACATCATCATGGTTGTCATTATCCACATCGCAACAAAAACTAAGTAAAAAAATAGCAAAAGCCGGAATAAAATTATAATAAAATAAAAAAAGAGCAAATATTTGCCTCATCATAATTGTATTAAAATATTATAATGATAAATTGTTTTCCACAATAATCAACTATGCTTTTCACACTCAAATTTTAATTTCAATTTTACACTTCGTTTCTTTAAAACGTTATCCATTAAATTTACGTCAAATGCGTAATATGGGCCTATTCATCATTAAGCATATTAATAGTTCTGTGGCAAAAAGGAACAATTGATTTACAATACAGTGGGCTCACACAGAGAATATGAAGTTAAATATGTACATATATATTTTTCATTTATTTAAATTTTTAAACAATTTTTGCAGAAAAAAAGTATGGCCACCAAGAATATATCTATCTGACCACAAGCCGCATCATCTAGTGACTTGCTATGGATGTGCAAGCACTATCTGCTCAGCCAAGAGGATATGCATCCTTCTTAGCAATTAAAGCTTCTATTCATAAAACAAATCATTTTTATTTCTAAAAGTTTTTTTAAACTAATTTCCATAGAAAACTTTTGTTATATAAACCTTTTTTATAATAAAAATTTTTTTAATGAAAATCAAGGTAACTTCTTATGTTCAACGTAAGCGTGTTTGGAAGATTTTGCTATAATATTTTATGGATCTCATTCGTTTCGATGAACTTTCACTTTTTTCCCCCTCTGCTGGAGTCTCTTACATGTGAAAATAATATCAACATCATATAAGCACCCATAGAGGGCGCTGTTGCCCCAAGTATTTAGTGCGTTGAGTGCATAGCATACAGACCGAGTTTAACTCCCAGGCAGCCCATTAACATCATAGATTTTTCTGATATGCATTAGTGTACATGCTAACACATATCGCAGCTTCTTCCTTCTTCGAAATTTGTAACAATGAATAACTAATAAAATGAGTGCATATTAGTAAAATAATGCCCTACTTAACACCAGACACGCTACACGGATGTTACAAAAATTAAAAATCTCACAAATTCGAGTTGTAAGACTGTGTTCGCATGCGGTAAATTTAGTTGATCAACTGAAAATTAAAATAAATTCAGTAAAGTTAGACTTGGACACGCGCACGAAGGGTTCCGTACGTTGGGCTTTGAGCATTTTTTTAATACAGCGTTTTTTAAGTTTTTGACGTCTTTTCAGCTGAAATAATATTTTTTTTGGGTATATTTTTCGCTTTTTTCTCATTTTGGCGGTTTTTTTAATTTTGGCTTTTTTTTCATTTTGGCGATTTTTTTTTAATTTTGACGATTTTTTTCATTTTGGCGATTTTTTTCATTTTGGCAATTTTTTCATTTTGGGGATTTTTCCAGTTTTTCGCGATTTATTTAAGTTTTAGAATTTTTTTTTAATTTGGTGCTTTTTTCGTTTTGGCGATTTTTTTTTTCGTTTTGGAGATTTATTCTTGTTTTGGCGATTTTTTTCGGTTTGGCGATTTTATAATTTTTGTTTTACCGTTTTTGAAAATTTCAAGAAGTTTGCTTTTACGGTTTCCAGCACGTTGTCAAAATTACATAGTCAAAATTACATTAACTGATGGTATACCCTTAATTAAATTTTTTTTTAAATTTTAGTGTTAATTGTTTTAGTATGTATAAAAATACACTAACCTTGCAAAATTTAAGTGTATATACATACAATTGTATATATATTACATGGGATTTTAAAATTTTTCGTTGCTCGTTTTGGAACACCCTTTAATTTCCAACTCTCATGCACTTTTTGTTGTAGCGGCCAAAGGTCGACTCACTGTGTCCAAATTTCAAGCACGTAGCTCTTACGGTTCTCGACAAAATACCCTGTGACAGACGGACGGACAGATGGACAGCATAACGAAAACAATAGGGTTTCTTTTCACCTTTGGTGTATGAAACCCTAAAAAAGGGGGAAATTCTAGTGATACAGGCATAAAGCACTGGTCACTAAAAACTATACCGACTTCATCAGATACTAATCATAATGTAACATCAGAGCGCCCTCCATCGTTGTGTAGGAGAGTCATTCATTGGCCAAGTAAAATAACCAATAAAAGGGATACTAAACACGGCTTCAAAATTATAATTTATACGCCTCATTAGACACCAGAGGGCGGTGCAACACTGGTTTATCAAAAAGCGTGAAAAAAGCAAAATTGTAAAAAAAAATAAATTTCCGCTATCTTTTCATCCACCACCTTCTCTATCCCTCCAGGGGAGTCTATTTTTGACTACGGGTGTAGCAAAACCGGGGGCCCCAGCTGGGGTAATGTGGCTTTTTCCGTTGACGTACCTTTGGTACATTACCCATGTGTTATGTGTTACTAACCGATCTCTTGCAACAGAGCACATATTTATGAAAGGAAGACAGGTATGTTTATGTCAAACAGGTGCAGCGTCACCTGGAAGAAATAGGTGAAGCCTTTTTTTTTTTTTTTTTAAGAGTAGTAACACTCAGGCAATTAATGCCTACTACTATTACTAGGTGTTACCTTCTTTAGGAAAGGGATAGTGATAGAGAAGACAGGTGGTGAAGGAAGAGATAGAGGAAAGCTTCATTCTTTTTATGGTGGAACTTCGAAATATCACCAGATGCTTGTCTCTGGTACCACGGGTGCCGGTTGCCCGACAGTCGAGCTGCTCAAGGTGTTTGGGTGTATGTAGCGGTCGTCAGCATTATTTGCTAAAAGGTCGAGTTCGTCCTACCCCATGGTGTTAAACGGATGATCTTGATCAGTGTGGAGTAGGCACTGGATTTTTGGCTACACAGGTATGCGTCTATCTCTGATGAGTGGTTGAGCTGTGCCGGTAATGGTTGAGGTATTCTCTTTGGGACCTCGCTGTGAGTGTAAGCACCTACATTCGCAGCGTGAGATCTTTGAGAATTAAACGTGATGGGTGTTGATTGCCACTAAAATCGC
The DNA here is from genome assembly GCA_944452675.1 of Tachina lurida. Lineage (NCBI taxonomy): Eukaryota > Metazoa > Arthropoda > Insecta > Diptera > Tachinidae > Tachina > Tachina lurida. The sequence goes on along the minus strand of OX101753.1, from coordinate 28,753,671 downwards.
TGGGAGAATAGTCTTGGCTTTCTAGTGTTAAACCAATGCCAGTGGTGTGACGTGGTCAGCCAGACACTATTCTAGGTGTTGTTTCCATACAGCAGATAGTACTGTTTTGGCAAAGTCATTACGGCAGAAAGAGTTTAGATAGCTCTGAGTACCTCAGCAAAGTGCTCGACGTAGTACAGGGATAACAACTATGATCGAAGATTGCAACCTACGTGCCTTGAGGAATGGGCACTAGGTTCATTCTAAAAGGGTGCAGGCGACGATAGTGAGCGTCTTTCCTACACCCGGTGTTTAGACCACCGTGAGATAAGGCCGAAATGGCAGGTTCTCAAGATAATCTGAAACACATCTGTCTTCTCTATCACTATCCCTTCCACTGTTGCCAGACTTGCAGATTTCTCTGCATTTTGCTGATTTTTCATTGTAAAAATTATAAAGTGAGATTTGCAGATTTTCACTACAAAATTGCAGATTTTCTGAACTGCTTGTGTAGCATCAATATTCAGTGTTTTTCTTTTAACAAATTTGTGCTAAGATATATAAGTACATGTGTATTAGATATCGCACACTAAATCATAAACAGTCACACTCAAAATTATACAAATGGTTTTGTTTTTTTATGTGCCGCAAAAATTTCTTTTGCAGAAAAGTTTTCTCTTGTGCTGTTCCATATTTTACCTGATCTTCTCAAGAAATTTCACTAAAAAAGAATTTTTTTTCAAAATCGATTCCATATTTCAATTTATAAAACTATTTAAAAAACGTGACCGATTGGATCACATTTAGGACCCTTCAGAGTACAACACCTTTATGGTGTAGTACGTGTGGTCTCCCATATTTAACGACTAATTTTCTCAAGAAAATTATGGTTTCTTAAATCTAATTTATTGGCTCAACCAGACATATTTCCATCACCATACTTTTATAATTTCATAAAGTACATTTTAGAGCGATTAAAAAAAAATTATCTATCTTAATCTAGTTCCAAGGATTTGGAATCCTAATCCATTTAGCGAATACTGTTAAATAGCTAACAGTGATCTGTTATGTGCTTAACATTTTATGTTAGAAATGTTGGTTCCTGTCTCTGCTATTTAAATTCGAATTTATCTTCACGCATATTACATATTATATACAGTGGAATCTCTCTTGAGCGGAAACCGAAGGGACCATTGAAATGTGTCCGTACAAGGGGACTGTCCGGTCAAGAGAAAACTAAACATTTAAATGGAGAGCTGCCGGGACCTGTCAAAAGTGTCCGCCTATGGGAAGTGTCCGTTAAGGGAGATTCCACTGTACATATATATAAGTATATGAAGTTTATTTTTAAGCTTTTCCTTTAATTTTTGTATTGTTTTATATTATTTACATGAACTGTTAACTATTTGTTTTAATAAAGCAATTTAAAATGAAAACTTTTGTATAATAATTTTTTACTTAAAAAACTGGTTGACCGGTTTTTCCTGAATTGTAAAAACCGAAACCGGGTTTTGCATAATTGCAAATATTCGAAAATCGGTTTTTAGAAAAAGTCGAATAATCGATCATCCTAGTACACACAGAAAAAAATACCAATGTAAAATCACCATGCAAAAATTTGGATTTGAAATCATATTAAATTTCTTAATGTCGAATGTTGAAGACAAAGCAAGGTAGCTTCACAGCTCGTATTTTTTATGCTGTAATCTTAGTTAAAAAAAAAATTAAAATCTATTTCATTCATGGTGGTGTATCTAAATGATATTTTGGCTTATTGAGTCTGCCGGGGTAGGCGCGTTGACTGCTACCATGCGATAATTTGGAGTTCAAATATTGGCCAAAGAGTCCAACTTAACATACAACGCAAAATGTGGCTGATTCCTGTGTCAATACAGTTAATAAAATAAGAGGACTACATGCAATTAAATTCATGGCATTTTAATTTAAAATAATTTTGATACAACATGATTCTTCGTGTTATTTCAGTATCAATTTCATATTGTTTCAACTTTAAATAACTTTGATTCAACATGTATCTTCAATTTAGTTCAATGTTACATCAACAACATAAAAAAAATAAACAAATAAAGCAACAATACTGCGTTATACTCATAGGTAAAATTTAATTTCTTCATTTTTCAAAACTTTAGTCCAGTATTTTACAGATATCGCCTCCAAATATATACCAATATTTAAAATTTTCACATTTCTTAGTTAAAAAACAAACAAAATTCGACAGTGTTTGGATAGAAATGGCTGATGGATTTCCGAATTGTTTTGATTCTAGTCCACTGTGCGTCGTTGCCATTTCGTTATAGATTGCTAAATTGTTTTGAATGTTGGAGTAAAATTCCAAAAGATTTTTATTCTACCCTACTGCTCATCTTGTTTTGAGTTATAATCCAAATGGGATAAAAGCTTGAGTTATATTATACTTTGGTATAGTGGTAAATTTCATAAATAAAATAAAAGGATTTATCGAATTTTAAAATTTAACTATAAAAGTAACAAATTTCCGAAAATTTACTTCAAGTTTAAAAGCGCTCTCCTATGAAATAGTAAAATATGACTTAAGGCCCACTTAGTGGACTGTAATGTAAAGTAACAGTAACAGTAAGAAACAGCTGATCGATATTGTTATGAGAAAAGTAATGAGAATGGTTATAGAGATGTAATGTAACGTAACCTACTTTTCATATAAAAATATCGATCAGCTGTTTCCTACGTTGCAGTTACATTACATTACAGTCGGGTAACTGAGCCTTTTAGAATCTTTTCCTTTTTGCCACACAGAGAAAACAGTGCCTACTAAATACCCCACAACATTAAACAAAATTAATAAAAATTCTCCATGGTTTTTTTCAATAAGGAAATCTTGTTAATTTCATGGAGAAAACCTTTTGGAAAAAATCAAGAAGAAATCTTGTAGTTTTTATGAGGTTATCTTAATGATTTTTTAAATAAAACTTATGTGTGTATTTTTATTTAAATTCAATACAATATACATATGTATGTATGTATGTAGTATGTATATTGTAGATGTTATTTAATTATATATACATACACATTATGTTATATTCTTAACTAACTTACTCACCAAGTATTGATCCAGCAAACTTCTACCTGAAAGACAAGCACTCTAACCAATATGCTAATATGTGCAAACATTCTTATACAAAAATGAAAAAGATTCTGAAAAAATTGTCTGTATGTCTATTTATAGAAACGAAATAACAAGACACCTCATAAAATCAAGACGATTTCCTTATTAAAAAAAATTAATAAGATAGCCTAATAAATTCAAGAAGAAATCCTTTTTAAAAAAATCAAGAAGGCAACCTAATAAAATTAATAAGAAATCACTATAGTTTACAATTTATAAGAAAACCTAATAGAACCAAAAAGTTTTTCTCTATGGATTGTTTTTTTTTGGTGCAAAAAATAACGGAAATTTAGTAAAAAAAGTGGTGAATAATAAGATTTCTTCTTGATTTTATGTGGGTTTCTTCTTGATAAATTTAATTAGATTTACCACATAAAAACAATAAGGAATCTCTATGAAAAAATCTTCGCTTCTTTCTGCTGGGATACCCCTTAGCCTAAAAACGTTACATAGAGAAAATCTTCTTGATTCTATGAGGCAGTTTTTTCTCTGTGCATTGGATTAATATTGAGGTTGAAAGAAATGACAAACCAATTCATTACCAAATTCCTATCGAAAAAGTAACTATTAATTTGTTAGCAATTAAACATTTTTTAACCACTGTGCTGAAATAAACGAATGCCACTATTAGCGTTTTTTGGTACCATTAAGCATTTAATTCACCAATTTCGTTTTAACTTGTTTGTTTTATTAAAAACTTATTAAATATAATTAACTAGCAAAATTGTACAATACTAAGTATTTTTAATTAAAGTTGTTGCTTTATTCATTTATGTATTTTATTGAAACACTAAATTACTGTTAAACTACATATTTAAAATTCAAACGACTTTGTAAATCAATTAAAAATAAATAAAACTAAATGTATGCATGTTATATTAAAATTTGATCTTAATTGAATCAGCAGTGTGCCACATGGCTACCAATCGATATTTATGGTTTGACATATGAATTTTAATATGCCACAATTGTATTGTACACAAATGTTAAATAAATAAAATCAAATATAATTTAAATATAATCAAAATATATTATACATATATTTTTATAAATATTTATAAAAAAAATAAATAAAATTTTTGCATAAATCCACAAGCAATTTTATACCTGCTACGCTCGTATTATTTAAAAATTTTGCTATTCATAGGCATCCTGTTTGGCCACACATCTGCAGCCAAGCGTTCGTCCATTCATTTATGCATTCATATCATTTTCATGCCTGTCTGCTTTTCTATGAGCACGTGTTTCCGTCCATCTCCCACTCTTTCATTTTGCCAATATCTAACTGATGTGGTCATCATTGAATAGTGTGGTTATCAATATCCCAAAGGTAATTGCTTTTGTTTTCGTAAATTTTAATAAAATAATATATAATCACAATTTGTTGCATAAAAAAAAACATAATTATTTATGAAAAATGCATTTCTGCAAGAACTATTATTAATTTCATTTGACAAAAGCTGTAAATGATAGTGAAAAGTAATTAGCGTGAATTTTATATAAAATTTATACAAAATGACTGCAATGACTACATGTCATCACATGCCTAGGCAGGAGTGTGGGGGACTGCTAATTAAATTAAATTTAAGGCAAAGTATTAAATTCTACTAACTATGCAGACTTGAGGGGTGCAAAGACATAATCATCAGCATTAAGGCAAAAGCGGCAGCAATAACAACAGCAGCGATAAAGGCAAGTTAAGCGTTTAAAGTAAATTAACAATTAACCAACAACAAGATGTCTCATTAAATGCTTCAACAATTTTTTTTTCGTTAACAAAGTGTTATTTAATGGCAATTGCGGCAACTTAAATAGGTTGAAGCTCAGTGGGCTTAATGACTTTGGATGCAGCCAGATGTGGCAAAGATTTAATAAATTCAATAACAAGATGGAAGCGCTTCTTTTTTTTAAACGCCTTTAAAAAAGGAGATTATGAATTCGTGTGTATTTTTTTTCATAAAGTAGGCCGTATCACGCCCATTAAGTTTTTCTTTGATTTTACGTATTTTTATTTTTTTTTGGTTTTGTTACCTCACAACGCGGCACCTTTAGAACGATTTTAAAAATTCTTTATTTAGTCCCAGTTTACACTATGCAAGTCTTATTGCTAAGCTGATTAGTTACTTAGGAGAGTGAGACGGGGGGAAAGGAAACTTATATGTTCGTCTCTCTCCATCAAACTAATCAGATTACCAATAAGAATTGCATAGTGTAAATTAGAACTTATATTATATTACACACAGAATAAATTGCATATTAAAATCTACCTAAGCTAAGTTAATACCCCGTTTCCACAAGTCAGGCAGGCGATTCACCTAAAAAATTTGTTATGGAAATAAAAAAAAAAAAATTAGTGCTTTTCATATAAATTTTTCTACTCAAGTTGACCGTCCGTGTTGTGGAAACAGGGGGTTATTTAAAAATTTTCGGCAACGATTTTGCTTCGCATGCGTTTCATGTTAATTCAACATGATTAACAGTAATTTCAAAAGAAAATTTTTCCTTTTGAAATAACTTTATTTCATGTTGATTTAACATTCCAGTAATGTTAAATCAAAATGAAGCATAATGTTGAAACAAACTTATTTTAAGTTGGAATAACGTAAATTCGATACTGAAATAATAGGAAGAACCATGTTGAATGAAAGTTATTTCAAGTTGAAACAACATGAATTTAATTTAATAATTTTATAATTTTATTTTATTAATTATTGAACATACGACGTTATTGTATGCATTGGCACAGTTATCACGAAAATGTTCGTATGTTGGCGTCCCCGACCAAGTTTGAAACTTGAACTCACTGCGTGGTAGTAAAGCTACTAACCGCTGCAGCTATAACAGCCTTAAGTGATCTTTAGATTTACACTAAATATAAGCCATCATGAAACAATTTTAATTCAAAATTTTTGATAGATTATTTAAAATAAACTTTATTTGATATGAAAGTTATAGGTAAAAAAACACAAACTGCGAAGCTACTTGGATTATCTCCGGGATTCGAATCTGTGACCAGCAGCAGGAAATGCAAGAGTGCATTGTACAAATGAACGCCAACACACTTAAAGAACATACTATTTTTTTGTATATTTAATATGATTTGAAATCAAGATTTTTGCATGGTGATTTTACATTGATACTTTTTTGTGTGTATATCTAATCAAGCTTGATTAATAAAACTAGCTGAGCGCGGCAAACGTTTTCTTACACCCCCACTTGAATGCATATACAAAAATTCATCCAAGTCGATCCAGCCGTTGCAGTATAGATACATAACCTATATACCGACTGCACCGCCATCTGCCGGTTTAGCCATTTGGGAGGAGTTGAGTGACATACACACGTACAGTAGAATTATATATATAAAGATATAACTATAAAGAGTTTAAATAAATAGTTAAAAACACTTTTTTCCCACTTGATCTTATTGTAAAAAAAGTGGGCGGGTACTATACCACTATTTTTTTTCCTTGACTTTTACTTCTCCGATTGCTACGAAACTAAGCAAAAAAGTTGGGCTCTCTTAACTACACAATCTCCTAGTTGGAAAAATGGGCGGAGCCACTCCCATTACAGCTTGATATTATATATTATTTGCTTCTATTTGACCTATTTTTACTTTAATTTTGCACACATCCTGTGCTCTAAAAAAATACACTATCTGCAATTAAAGATAGAAGGCGGGGCGACGCCCATTCAAGTTAAATATTATCAAAAAATGTTTACAAAACTTGGCACACTTTCAGGTTTTCAAAAGACACAAACTGGCAATCAAAAAGAGAAAAAAGGGCGGGGCACACCCATGAAAATTTAATATTTTATTTCACATTCTTCGTTTAGAAAGAAGGTGGCGGTTCTTGGCAAAGACTTTCGGCTCTTAAAATTACTTAAATTGATGCTTAAAGGAGTGGGCGGGGCCATTCCCATTAAATATTATTATTATATTTCACAAGCGTTTACTTAACCGATTCTTACGAAATATGCATATATTCTTAGCTCCAAAAGTGACGGGGTATGAGCGGGGCGGGTGTAACGCCCATTGAAGTTTAATATTACATTACTAGTACTTTTACTTATCCGATTGCCGCAAAATTTGACAAAAAAGTTTCTCTTTGAACAAAAAAGTGGGCCGACGTCACGCCTTTTAAACCCCCCATTTTCTAGTTTGCATGATTCTATTTAGCGCCACATCTCTCCTGGAGTGTTTCGGCTTCATTAGTAAAGAAATAAGGACCAATGATGCCATTAGCGGGTAACCGTATCAAACGGTGCATTTTTTTAGATGGAAGGGACGCGGTAAGAGAATTTGGTTTATTAATGAATCCATTTAGCAAAAAAATTAGCCTTATCGCTGAATATAACTTTGCGATAAAATATTGTCAATAAGTTAATCGAATTGATATATGATATTATTATACAAGCGTTAATCTATTTAATACAGATTGTATTCAATGGGGAATTTAGACCTAGGCCCGACAGTTCTAGGGCGCCAAATTTTAAATATAAATTAATATAACGTTACCTCAATATAGAAAGCCCCTAACTCATAATTTTTTTGAAGTCGAGTTTTTTTTTATTTTCAACGAATACGAAATTTCTGTGAAATTAGCGAACAAGAAGATTGATATGATATCTAAAAGATTAGAGTAATTAAAAAAAAATTATGTATGCGAAAATATAACATGACAAAAAAAAGGTTGAATCACTGGTTCAAATGATGACGAACTGGTTCCATTTAGGGGACACATCCATGGTTATCGTGGCATGGGCGATCCTCCTCTATCGCGATTGACGTATATCGACTTTGATTTAAGATTACCGTGTGAACCCCCCCAAATATGTTTAAACTTTAAAACATCATTGACTCAACGCAAATCACGAAATAAATAGGAACTACATTAATTCAAAGTTGAAAATGATTGATTTTATGTATCTCAATATACATAATTGGTAAACAAAGACTCAAAATGCTGCTGAGATTGTGTAGACGTTGCTGTCATATTCTGGAAGCATTGTGTGAAGTATAAAAAGGGCGACGCATCTGCTAGCAGATCAGTCTATCAAAAAGTTAGCCTGAAGTTCAGTGGTTAATTGCACAGTTGTCTATTAAAGAGTTTAGTACATTATTGTGAAGAAAGAATACATCTCTGTTGAAAGCAGCTGATAGCCGTACATACTCGTGTGTAACAGTAAAGACAGTGAGTTATTGTTGTGGTACAAACATAGAAGCGTCAACCGAGTGAGTCCTGTGTGTGACGAGCAGCAGACTGAGGGGTAGAATCGCAATGCAAGCGCAGCCAGTTTAAGAGACTTGCATATACAACAGCGGGGAAGACGTAGCAGTAGTAAGTAATTTAAATTTGCATGTGTGTATTTGAGCTCTTGATTATATTAGTTTAAATGTTATATTTAATAAATAAAAATAGTGTCATTCTTAACCCTAATTATACTGCACGCAAAGAAAAGATATGGTTGTAAAATGGTTGAGAAAACAATATTATGTTCTCTGAAACAAATGTGTGGTCGTTGAAAACTAGTTATTGTTATTTTAAACATTAATTTCGTTACGATAAACACAGTAATGTTTGAATTTAATAATTACATTATTATATTCATAGAAAGTGCGATATGGTTAGAGTTTAACAATATAGTTTTGTTAAAAATTTATGACTACAATATAATTTGTATTATTGTGTAAAAATAATATGATGTAAATAACGAAATAATGTTATCCAAAAACAATACTATTTTAAGTTAAAAAAATCTTTTTCAGAAACATCTTCTGTCAGTTCAGTGTTTCGTTTGTAAACTGTCGGTAGTGCACGCGTGGTGTTAAATAAAAAAAAAAAGTATAAACAAAATAATATGTACATATGTATGTATGTATATTTCTTTATACAGACGTATTTGTATTTCATGTATATACATATATTTAAGTATATATTTCTATACATATATACATACATACATATATACATTCAACAATATTAATTTATTTTTATTTCGGATTTATCGCACAGCTGTTTCAAACAAAATATTTGCCAATAAATATATGATTAAAAAACAAAATATTATTATTACATAAAATAAGACTATGGTTGTATTTAACAATATTATTATAATAGTAGAACATGGTATGGTAAGTCTCAATTATATTTTAGTCACATCTAACAATAGTGTTGTCTTATTTACAATAATAAGATTAGATATAACAAAGTTTATTGTTTTTGTAGATAATATTATTAGTAACTCAGAAAATAATATTATTTAAACTTTGCTTTTCTATTGACAATAATGTGATTTGACTGCAATCATATAATTCAATCGTAGTATGTTGCTGTTTGATTATGGTTACCGCAACCATATTTTTTCATTGCGTGTGGGATCTTTTATTCATTTGCAAATCTTCGAGTCCATGGAAAAGCGTTTTTGAAGGGCAAAACGTAGCAATATTGAAAATTATTGAGAGTATGTAACCAAAGAGAGCGGCATATCAAAGAGTGCCTGGGGCGAGAGCAGGCCTTAATCTGCTACTGAGTATACTGATCACAAAAGTCAAAAAGCGAGTACAGTATGACATTTCATTTGACATTTGACTTTTTTGTAAGTTCCAAGGGGCTTAAAAAGTATTTATTATTTCCAAAAAATATATCACCCCCATAATTGTACCCGAACCATTTGAGAACAGCATTCAAAACTTAAATGGCGACACTGAATTGACATGGCAGCCATTTTTCTTCATTAACACATCCATTATCTGTCGACAGCAGTGTGTATGGTGTATACGTAATATGTATAGACTTTTCCATGACTGTGTTTAACTTTACTGTGCTATCAGTTATAGATATGAGGCTATTTATAGATATTTCTGTGCAGTCATGCTAAATATTAACAAAGAATTTTCTGCGGTCTGTCTTTAACAGTTTTCCTTTTGCTATCTATTAATTAGGTAGCTTACAATAGCAAGGACCTTAGCTTGCTCGCGTATTATGCCTTTGCTATATACACAACAATCTTCTCCATGCCTACAAATGCTGCTGTATTAGATGCAAAGAAAACAAAGAGCTGTAGTATAAAAGCAGGCATTAAATAAAGTAAAAAATTGAACTGGTAAATTATTGTATACTACAAAGCTTTATGAACCTTTTCTCATTTACTTAGGTTTTTTTTTCTTTTTTTTTTTGAATTTTGCAAGACAAAATTACAGAGTAAGCAAGCGAAAATAGGTCATTTTCAATTAAGGCTAATTACAGAATATGTCCTTGCAAAACGATGTTACAAATATGATTTTCGCCTGTCTATCAGCCAGTGAAGCCAGCACACAGATAAAAATACAAGTACACACACACATATACACATACACAATTAGTACAAAAAAATATATGAAAGAGGCACATTCAACGTTAAATTATAAATCAACCATAGAACATCGAATAAAGCCAAACCACTGAAATATACACCAAGCCCAATAAACAGCCAACTAACCATTCATCCATACAACCCATCGACCAAAAATAGTCAAAGAGCCGACTTGATGTATACTATAAAATCATCATTATCAGCAACAACAGGCAAAAGCAAAAGCAACAGCAACGGCAATGGCTAAAGAATAAGAAACAAGTACAGCAACATTAACACAATTATCATCAGCAACACCACCACCAACAGCAATACCGTCCGTGACACTCTGACAAGCACCAGCAACCACTACACGACAGCAACACAATGAGTGTTATGGATTGATGGTTGAATAAATGAATGAGCGAATGAATGAATGAATGAATGAACGAATGAGTAAATGCTTGGTTGGATGAATGAACATATAAATATGTTTGATATTTGTTTCTGATATTTGATGCTATTGATGTGCAATAAGTAGTACACTGGGTATGACACAAACACACACACACACACACACACACATACTCTCTTTTGCACTTATCACACAACCTAGACTGACGTGTGCAAACGTATCAGTTTTCTAGGCAGGGAAAAAAATATGTAAAAGGAATTCATGTTAAACACCCCACTGGAAAAACATCGTCATGTTAAATGTCAAATGGTACGTTATTTTTCCAACACAACAGCATCAACAACAACAACAACAGCAGCAACAACATCAACAAAAAATAAAAAACAAATCCCTTCACACACCTACAGTTGCCACTTGCCCTCTCACTCACAAAAGACAATGAAATGGATATTTCCGTTTGCCCTCAAATGTATTCATATGTTATTACAAGTGAATGTCGGTGTAAGCGCTCGTGCTGCTACGAATATATGTAAGGGTATGTGTGTGTATGTGTGTGTGTGTGTGTGTATGTATGTGCATGCACAGTCAGTCACCATATGCATATAATTACCGTAAGTATAATTTAAACTGCGATATGTATAAAAATGTTTGCAAGGATTTGTCATACAACAATGATGTTAAGATAAAACGAGAAAAAAATATTAAATTAAAAAAAATAAATAAAAGAAAAACAGAGAAACAGAGAAACGCCAAAGCAAAGAAAGATTGTCGAACAAAGTGTAAAAATGCCATAGGCAGAATTGTAAAGGTGACCAGTTAGTTGGTGGGCCTGGTATTAAAGTTTTACCCCCTTATGCAAAAACGATTGTTAAACTTAAAGTTGGTTTTACAAGCGAATTTTTGTATGGCAAAACCGGTTTTACTTTAACTTTAACAATCGTTTTTGCATAAGGGCATTAAGTTATAACGTGGAATTAAGTTCGACTCAGTTTATAAACGTGAATTTAATTTGTTGCCTTGTAAATGAAATTAAATTTTTTGAAACTTTTATGTTCCAAGGGCCATTGTTGCAACTTAAAGTTTTTTTTTATTTGAGCGTTTTTTTACTGTTTTGACTATTTCCTAAGACTTTATCGTTTTACCTTTTTTTTGTTTGTTGTAGCAAATTTTCGTTTTGAAGACTATTCTTATATTTTAATTTTTACTTTAGCAATTTTAGTTTATAGCAAATTTTTTTTTAAATTCAATGAAATTTTAATTCGAGGGTTCCGTACACCAAAGGTCAAAATAAGCCCTATTGTTTTCGCTACGATGTCCGTCTATCCGTCACAGGCTGTTTTCTTGAGAACCGCACACAGAGAAAACAGTGTCTAATAAATACTTCATAAAATAGAACAAAATTAATAAGAAAACTCTATTGATATTTTTCAATAAGGAAATCTTATTCATTTCATAGGGAAAACCTTTTTGAAAAAATCAAGAAGAAATCTTCTAGTTTTTATTAGGTTATCTTATTGAATTTTCAATAAGCTTTTTTTTGTTTTTATTAGGCAACCTCATAAAAAAAAATTGCGTCTTTATTTTCTGTACTTATGTATTTTCATTTAAATTCTATGTATATGGTAATACATACATATGTATGTATGTATGTAGCATATTGTAGATGTTATTTATTTATACATACACACATACACATTATGTTATATTCTTAACTAACTTACTCACCAAGTATTGAACCAGCAAACTTCTACCTGATAGACAAGCACTCTAACCAATATGCTAACAAGCAGCCTGAATAACTATTGAAATTATTGTGCAAACATTCTTATACAAAAATGAAAAAGATCATAAAAAAGTATATTTTTATGCAAGCTACGCCAATTAACACTGAAATGTAAAAAAAAATCAATATTAAAGGGTATTCCATCAGTTAATGTAATTTTGTTTATGCAATTTTCACGGTTTGGAAACCGTGGAGGCAAATTCTTGAAGTTTTTAAAAACGCTTAAAATAAAAAATTCCAAATTTAAAAAATCGCCGCAACAAAAAAATCGCCAAAACCGAAAAAAGGTCCAGAAGAAAAAAAATCGCTAAAACTATACTAAATCGAAAAAAAAAGAAAAAATCGCCAAAAACAAAAAAAAAACCAAAACTAAAAAACGCCAAAAACCGAAAAACCCCAAAAAGGTGTCAAAACTAAGCAAAAGAACCAAATTAAGAAATCGCCAAAAACCGAAAAAAGTTTACCGGGTATTAAAAATTAAAAAAAATTCTACATCAGGTAAGATACTATATAGACTACATATGGTATTACATATGTAGTGTGCGTCCGTACGGAAGCCTTCGTGTGCGAGTCAAAGGCGCACTTTGCTGAATTTATTACAGGATAGTTTGGTTCAGGGACTTTTTTGTTTGGGCGATGTATTCATTCATTATTTCTATTCTATCTTTGCTGTTTTTTTGCTTTAGGTCATGTCCGGGGAAATACACATAAACCAGTCCAGGCCTGTTGTGCGCCCTCATGTAAATTAACAAACAAAGCCCACCTTTATAGGAACTCAGTATCGTATCACATATCACGTAGTCCCTCAAGCTTTTCCAGTCAATAGCTCTAAGGTGGGTATGCTCGGTAAGGTGTCATCCCCAAACTAACGTGATCTCTGTTGGGCGAAAGTTGGACAATGACAAAGGAAGTCCATTGTCTTCATGTCCTCCATGCAGCGTGACCATATTAGCTTATTTTGAGCTAAATTTTGCTTATTTGTTTCAGATTTAGCCTTAAAGTTTTCATTTAGCTCTTAGCTTATTTTTTAGCTTTTTTTAAAAACTCATTTAGCTTTTTTAGCCTTTTTTTTAGTCTAAATTGCGTGTTCTCTAAAAATATATTAAAAACATAAACAACTCATAAAAATTATAATTTTTTAGCATTGTAAAATAGTTTACAAAATATACAAAATGTAAATTATACGACAATTTTATAACAGAAATGGAAAGAAGAAAAATAGTAGATAATGGCAGAATGGTTAGAATTCCAATGGAAAAAGTTAAATTCATATTAGTGGCCAAAACACTTTTTGAGTTTTTTGGGTATAAAATTGTTTGACTTGAGTTGAACGTTCATTCAGCGGCATCAATTAACTTAAAACAAAAACCTGAAATAGCCTTAAGCCTGGATAACACTATGTACCGATTTTCGTCGGGCCACCTCAATAAAGTCATAAGTAATAAGCCAAAATGGCATAAGTCTATATGGGCTTATTACCAATGCAGTGTGGCGCAAATGTATCCTTGTATTTCAAGTAGTCGATAAATTAGAGCAAAATCTTTACTTATGACTTTATTTCACTGATCTGACGAAACTCGGTACATTGTGCAGATAGTGTGATCCATGCTTTACCTGCAATAGCATTAATTCACTTAAAAAGCTTTCGTATTTTAGTATAAATGTTTTTACATTTTTAAAAACTTTTTAAGATTATTTTGGGGAAGTTTTTGTTTTGTTCTTCATTGAATCTAAAATATAATAATTAATAAATAATTTCATTAAGCAAATATTCTATATGTATAATAAAAAAATATGTTTGTGTAATATTTAACGTTAGTTTAGCAATAAGAAACTATTGAAAAGTGATCAAAGAGTGGAAAAAAGTTTAGCTTTATTTTCTAGCCTAAAATGTAACTTTTTAGCTTATTTTAGCTTTTTTTCAAACGTGATTTAGCTTAATATTATTTTAAAATCTGGTCACACTGCCTCCATGCATTCATTGTCATACGTGGCTACAATCCGGTACAAATGGCCTCGTAGATTAGAGTGCCCCGTTAAGATACCGGTCAACTTTTCCAGCTCTTGCTTGCTTTAACGGTTTCTTTTATTTTTTGATTTTTTTGTTCACTTCAGCGTTTTATTCTCACTTTTGTTTATTCTTCTGATTTTTTCTTCTTTCGACTTTTATCGTTTTGGTAAATTTTTGCTCGTTTTTGCAATTTTAGTTTTGAAGATTTTTCTACTCTACAATAGAGCTTTTTAATTTTAGCGATTTCATTCATTGGCGATTTTTTTATCGCAATTCTTTTAATTTATTCGAGCGATTACTTGTCTTTGAAATTGTTGATAGTTTTTTTGGCTAAGCATTGTCTATATGCATTCCGTTCGCACTTATGGAATTCATCAGTAGACCAAAAAAGCAAGCAAAAGTTTCCAGTAAATAAGGACTTGCTGTCAAATAAATATACCTTGGTATTTCTTGGATTGCTTGCCTTTTAAGAATATTTTTTTGTTTTGGTTTAGAAGACTGTTTAATTTGGGCGATGTATTCATATTTACGTTTTTCTTTTGTTTTAACGATCCTTTCAGTTTATAATATTTTTTGTTATTTAGGTGATTTAAACGTTTTGTTTTTTTTTAATATTTCGATTTTTACTCATTTGGCGTTTGTTTTCTTATCTTTCGAAGATTCTTTCTATTTAAGCGTATTTTTAATTTTAGTTATTGGCCGTTTTTTATATGGCTTTTCTTCTATTTTAATAATAGCCTTCATTACAAAACACATCAGCAAATTGAAATATTTTTATTTTGACGATTACTCCTTTGTGGCAATTTTCTTGTTTTGTCGATTTCTTATTGTGATTTTTTTTTTATTTTTGACTATTTTCGCAATTATTTGTTTTGACAATTTTTCTTCTGTGTAAGCTTTTTTGTTTTATCGATTTGTTTTTCATTAACTATTTTTTGTTATTTTGGTGTAGTGTTCTTCGAAACCAGCTGGTTGTTCCGTTCTGCTACATGTTTGTCAGAATATTTACAATTAACTTTGGTGTTATTTCTTCATTAATAATTGTCACATGCAATTTGACTCACCAAGCGAACTTCAAACTTTAGCCTGATAAGATTATAAATATAGAAAGAAGCAAATTGTAATGTAATTTCTCGACCTTATTTTTAATATCAATTAATTTGTTTATCTAATTTTTTTTTTTTTTCAATTAATGTAGTTTTATAGATATTCACCCGTATTGCGTATGTCGAGTCGAGTATTCGACTGCGAGAATTTTGTATTTGATTAAACAAACTTCATACAAGTTTTCTTTATTCTATGACAAAAATTCTCGTAGACGAGTATTCGACTCGACATACGCAATACGGGTGATTGTATCTATTCAGGCTTTCAATTAATTAATTACAATTAACTAAGATTTTTTTCGTTTGAACGATTTATCTTTTTTGGGATTTCTTAGGCAGCAATATTTTTATTTAAAGCAATTTGGAGATAAAATCAAAAACAAATTATCAAGGATCAGAACAGTTAATTTGAGGCAACGCTATATAACAATACTATATATGTATATGACTATTTTCTTGTGGTTTGCTCTCTCCAAAGATGATTGAATTAACTACAACCTCGGTACTTACAACATCAGATCCTTCAAGAATAAAAATATAGATCTTTCAAGTTAAGCATTAAATTTATAGAATCAAATATTATGTTTCTTTTATAATATTCCGGCGAGCCTTCTGTTTGGACGAAGGCTAAAATAAATTATACCAAACTGTTGATGAATTTTTAAGCAAAAAATCCCCAATAAGCACAAAAACTCTATACTTTGGTGGTCCCGTGCATTAGCACGTGCTGTATTGCAGAATTATAGGGGAGTTCGATTCCCGCCAGAGCACCAACATATTTTCTGCAGACAAGGCAACATCAGTATGAGACATATACAGATAGAAACTTTTTTTTTAAATTTTAATTATCACTATAAAACGGTCTTCTTAAACTATCACAACACAACACTACTCAAATACATACAAGTGTATGTGAAAATATCATCGGATACGAACACAAAGAAAAATGGCCTTAAACAAAAAAAATATCTGTTGATAAGGCAGTGGGAAGAAGAGCAAAAAAAACTTGAAATAATTAAAGCACATTTGCACTTCAGACAGCAAGACGCATTCAAAGACTATGAGAAGAGTATTCCACCCACAATGCCAACAACAACAATGAACCCCTGGCCAACGAACAAACAAGCAAGGAAACAAACAAAAAATCGACTAACACAAGTATGCTCCTCTAATGCTATCTTGTCTTTATCAGTTTGTTTCTCTGACATACTGTGGGTTGGTTGGAATTATAAATGGAAATTGCTTGTACTTGATACTCGTACCTTAACACTTTTCTGTCTGCAGTTTAAAATTAGAATGTAAAATATTATATTTTTAGTACCCAAAAATTATTAAAATAATATTTATTAGCCACTCCTAAGAGTATGCTTTGTATTTGACAAATATTATTAGAGTATCAGTATTTTTTTTAATTAGCAAAGACCACAATCATATTATCATTTTCATACAAATTCTGCTGTTTCCGATTAACGGCCTGTCGCACGATGTCACCAGAAATCGTTCGATAGACAACTTGTAACGCAAACAACAATATATTTTCTAATGTTATTGTTGTTTGCAATAGACTTTGGTCGAACTCGTTCACTAGTTCATTTTTGCCAAAAACCGATAATCAAACCCATTTAAATTACATGGGTTTGATCATAGGTTTGTGGCAAAAATGAACTAGTGAACGAGTTCGACCAAAGTCTAGTTTGCAATACAAGTTGTCGATTGAGCGAACTCTGGTTACATCGTGGGACAGGCAGTAAGTATTTGTATGAAACTCCATGAAATGTAGATGCTCTGGATTGTTATTAGTAAAAACAAAAAAAAAAAGAAGAGAGGTGTTTAAGGACACCCGGTTATAGCTATGCTACTGAGCATAAAACAAACTTAATGTGTCAAATAACAATGCAATAAAATTTTATTATATGCTGAGGTCAAATTCGCCGCAAATATTTCAAAACGTTTCCTTTTATTTCCCATTATTTTCTTTTCTAATGTATTGTTTGTGGCCGGTGGTGGCTTACAGCCGATCGGCTGAGTTCTCAGGCTTGTGCTCATGTGCGAAAACAATACAAAAAAATGAATTGAGGGAGTAGTATCTGTGGACATTCGAATTAAATCTTCTCACGCTGGTAGTGACAGAAAAGACTTCCACTGGTAGTTGGTTGCACATACGAACAGCGCGGCTAAAAAAGGAATTCTTTCTGTAATTCATAGTGCGATTTATTGGCCAATCGACCACAAAGGGATGTTCTCTGGATGAGGCACGTGTTGTGCGTATAAATGTGCGATTTCAGGAACAAATTGCCTAATTTGATTAGAACACATTCCGTTGTAGTATCGATAGAACAAGGAAATGCACCCCACATTGCGTCGATGCTCCAATGAATCAATGGAGTTGAATACTTTACTGTCACCGATGAGCTTCTTCGCCCTCTGCTGTACGCGGACGAGCAGCCCCAAAAATAGACTTGGAAGCGCCGGCCCATACATGAGAGTTGTATTCCATTTTCGGTCGGATATAAGTGGTATAAATAGTAAGGAGATCAGATGGTGTGAAGTATCGTTTGCACCGGTTTGAAAAATCCGAGGCACTTGAATGCTTCTTTTGCAAATCGAAAAATGTGTTCTGTCCATCGAACATCACACTGGATTTTCATGCCAAGAACATTCGGAGTCTTGAATTTGTATCTGGAATGAAACTGTGCAGACTACTAAGGTTTGTTAAATGTGTGTGGGAGTCATTTGATACAGGCACCATGAACTAGGATGTCATAAGGATAAATCCTGGTATATGCGAGGTCCTTGACCATCCAGACTAAGCTAACCTAAGTAGCCTTACGAGAAAACATATTTTTTTCGCAAACCACCATATCACAACATCGTCATTATTAATTTCAGCGCTAGAGTATTAGAACTTTTGTCCTTACAGACACATCAGAAGACAAAAAAAAAACGACCAGAAGTTTAAAATTAAAGCATATGTATGCATGTGTTACTCAAATTGTTTCTTTGTATTTGTATAAAGACAACGGACGACTGACTTTCTTAATGGATGGCTGTTGCATAGTGCTAGATGGGCAAAACAAAATGACACATAAAATAAAAATTAAATAGAAACGATGCACTCACAAACAATCGTGTAACAAATATCACAATTACTAAATGATGACGACCACAAACACAAACACAAACACAAACATAAACTTTCAACATTTCCCTACACACGAACATGCAGTCGCAAATTGAGAAATAAATTCCCAAAGTTAAACCCTTTTCTCCATGAGAATGTACGTCTGTATGTATGTGTGTTTGTGTGCGGAAAACATCCAATAGCATAAACAAATACAGATGATACCAAATCAGTCACTCATTTAACTTACAATTTGTCATCGTATGAGAAAGTCAAAATGAGTGAGTCAGTCAGTCAGTCAGTCGGTCACTCTGCCAAACGTTCAATAATTCTTACTTTCATTTCATTTCGTTTGCTTTTTATTATCCCTGCTGAACAGTTCAGTCCAGTTAATTTTATGACTGCATTGTTGTATTCACTTTGGGGTCCTCGATTGAATGGTTATAAATATTATTTGGAAATTTCCTTTTTGTATAAGCAAATACGAGTATGTATGTGTGTATGTATGTGTGTTATTGCCTCTGTGTTGTCTCTGTTTTATTATAGAGAAATGTTAAACAGTCTCCAGTTGTCATTGTTGTTGCTGCTATAACAGAATGGTATTTTATTTAATTTAAACAAACTCCTGAGAGTGAAATAAAAATTTCCATCGTAACAACAAAAACAACAGCTAAGCAATAACAATATCTACGGCCCCGAATAATGCCTACATCGATAATGAGGTTGTTGTTACAACTGCCAGACAAAAAAAAAAAAAAAAAAAAAAAAGGAAGATGAAAAAAAAGAAAAACAGCAGAATATTAAAATACATTTTGCATGGAGCCAGACTCAAAATAAGAGTGTAAATAACGGTTAATGTTTATTGTTGTTGCTGTTATAATTGTTTCATCTCTTGTTTGGAGTATGCGCCAAAAATATGCTGTGATGCTAAAATATCCCAAAACATTAAGGGTATTTGCCGTCGTTGAGGGGGAGCCGCACTTATTTCAGGGTTTTCATTTTTCAAGGGAAGAAAAATAATGTAAAGCTAAAAGGAAACGATAATCGTCTGTATGTGTGTCACAGGCTGTTTTCTCCAGAATCGTAAGAGCTACGGACCTGAAATTTTCAAAGAACATGTAACCACTAAAACAACGAATATACGACAGCTAAAAATTAAGGTGTACACAGAGAAAACAGTGCCTACTAAATACCTCATAAAATAGAACATAATTAGTAAGAAATCTCTATGGTTTTTTTCAATAAATAAATTCTATTAATTTCATAGAGAAAACCTTTTTGAAAAAATCAAGAAGAAATCTTGTAGTTTTTATGAGGTTACCTTATTGATTTTTTCAATAAGGGTTTCTTCTTGTTTTTCTGAGGCGACCTCATAAAAAACATATGTCTTTATTATTTGTGCTTTAGTTATATGTATTTTCATTTATATTATATACCATATACTTATGTATGTATGTAGTGTATGTAGATGTTATTTCTTTATGCATACATATTATATTGTATTCTTAATTAACTAACTCACCATACATTCATATTATTACTTGAGAGGAGACAAGTATTGAACCAGCAAACTTCTGACTGAAAGACAAGAACTCTAACTCAATATGCTAACAAGCAGTCTGCTTATACAAAAACGTAAAATATCATGAAAAAAATTGTTGTATGTCTATTTATAGATATGAAATAACAAGACACCTCTTAAAATCAAGAAGATTTCCTTATTAAAAAAATCAATAAGATGCTTTACACATAATCATATAGGAACCTAATAAAATCAAGAAGAAAACCTTATTGAAAAAATCAATAAGATAGCCCAATAAAATCAAGAAGAAACCCCTTTTAAAAAAAATCAATAAGGCAACCTAATAAAATCAATAAGAAATCCCTATAGTTTGCAATTTATAAGAAAACCTAATAGAATCAAGAAGTTTTTCTCTATGGATTGTTTTTTTGGTGCTAAAAATAACGGAAATTGAGTAAAAAAAAGTTGTGAATAATAAGATTTCTTCTTGATTTTATGTGGTTTTCTTCTTGATAAAATTAACAAGATTTACCACATAAAAACAGTAAGGAATCTTTATGAAAAAATCTTCGCTTCTTTCTGCTGGCATACCCCTTAGCCTAAAAACGTTTCATAGAGAAAATCTTTTTGATTCTATGAGGCAGTTTTTTCTCTGTGTATTCTAAGGCGATCAAACAATTATATCTAGCGAGCCATAAGCAACTTGCTGTATCTTGGAGACCGTGAAAGGCAAAATCTTGAAATTTTTAAAAATGCTAAAACTTAAAAATCCCAAAATTTAAAAAGCGCTCAAATGAGAAATATCACCAAAAGCAAAAATGTCGCCAAAAAAGAAAAAATCGCCGTAAGCCGAAAAAAACGCCAAAACGAAAAAAATCAAAAAATAAAAATATGTATTGTTAAAACAAACAAAAAATCGCTAAGCATAAAAAATCGCCAAGAAACGAAACAGGCAACGTACAGAATCCTTTGAGTGCGAGTAGCATTTTATTGAATTTATTTAATTTTGTTATAGAACTGCATTTACTTTTAACCATATTATTATTTTTGTTTGACCAGTTTAAAACATAATTGGAAGATACCGTTTGTATCTCCTTAAATGTCATAGTGTCATAAAGTTTTATAATTTTTATCTAAAAAAACATAAGAAAAAAACAATTATATTAACATAATTTAAAATATTATGATACTATTCGTTTAAATTCCACAAATAAGTAATAAAAATAAAATTATTCCGGAAATTTTCAGTATCTTATTTAATAGAAGTATTAAAAAAAATTACTCTTCAATATTTTCCACTGATTCCTTATTATCATTTTTCATTTACTTTTAGAGACTCCCAAAAAATTTTACGATTGCAAAACATCAAGAAACATAACTCTTTAATAATTTGTTTTAAGTCCGTCGTGTTAAATTTTTCTAGTAGAAAATCTACTTCAGTGTACTTATTTTTATATATATATATATAATTCTACTGTACGTTTGTATGTCACTGAAGTCCTGATTGCCTGAGTGTTACTTCTCTTAAAAAATATTAGGAATAATTTCTTAAAATATCGCTATGAGGCAATTTAAATTAAAATGTAATTTAAATACATAACAACGGTCTACTGGAACAAAAATACAAAAAATCGATTTGCAAAAATTTTCAAGATTTTTGATTCGTAACTCACTTGTGCCTACTGGTATATCAAATTTCAGATCTCTAGCGTAAAATGTAATTTCTAATTTTTATGGGTGTAACCCATCCTATATGCTGTGGCCAATGTTAATGACTTGTGTAAAGTTTCGTAGGGAACGGTAATAGATTAAAATTTGTCGAACGAAGTACATGAAATAGAAGCTTTCCATAAGTGCAATGGGTAAGCAAACTTTCAATAAATCGCTCGATTTGAAACGGTTTAATTTAATTTTTCTAATTTTTAATTTTAAGGGTAATGCTCGACCTCTGTGGTTAAAAATTTCGGGTTTTCAGATTTTCCCAACCCTCTATCGTAAATTTTAACTTTTATTTCTTATGTGCGTGATCCCGCCCACTTCTTCAATTTCAAGATACTGCTGTTGCCACTAGTTATGATTTATATAATGGGAGCGACACATATAATTGATTAAAATGTGCTTATCCGAACAAAATAAAAGAAATAGTTTGCATTTTATGGGCGTGATTCCTCCCACTTTTTTAAATACACGATTTTATATGGCATTGTTTATTATTCCTGTAACGTTTCAGAAGAAATGGAGAGTACACATATAATAGATTTAAAACTGCTAAACCGAAATACATGAAACCGATCGCAAAAATTTTATGGGCGTGGTAATGCCCATTTTTTAAACGAAAATTTATAACTTTGCATTGGTGCAACGTGTCTGAAAAGTTTCCCTAACTCGCTAAAGGTCCAAGAGTTACAGGCGTAGCAGGGCCCTTTGCGTAAAATTTCGGTCTTTCAGATTTCAGACTTTTCTACATAGAAAAAAATATTCCTGCAATAAACAACTTTAATTGAAAATAATACCAACAATCAATTAAAAATGTAATTGAGTGAATTAAACTTTGTAATTGATTAAATTTTTAAACAAAAGTTTAATTGACTTAAATACATTTTTAATTGATTTTTGGTTTAATTTTCAATTAAAGTTTTTTACTGTAGGAATATTTTTATGTGTAGCTGATCACTCACCTAGGTCAACTTGTGAACCACACTTCAGCAATCTATACAGCAAAATAAAATTTTATTTTGTATAGGCGTAACTTCGCCCACTTTTTTCACTTCAGGTATTTTTTGGGGTCAATGGTTGTCATCTGCGATAAAAGTACATTATCATTATGAGGTTGTGGTGTAAGTTTCATAATTTTATAACTAAGGGGAACAAAATTATAAGGGACGTAAAGTAGTTCAAAGTAGGGATGGGCAAATGAAGAAAATGTATCGATATATATCGTATCGATGTTTTTGAACAGAATCGATATATATTTTTTGAAAACATCGATATTTCGATATATCGATATTTTTTGCTGCATTAATTTCGAATGCACAAATACTCACTTTAAGAAATTTAATACAAAAGAACTATTTATGTTAAGTTATACGTAACCTACTGTAGCTCCTTAAGACTTCATTAGTCTTTACTTCTTTTGCTGCTCTGTGCTGTGGCGTTCTATTTCTAAATTTTAATAGTTACTTTTTCTGTAATAAATTATCAGTTGTTTCGGACCAGAATGATCACAGTTTTCCACTAAAGTGATGAGTTTTGCATCGTCCATTGTTATTAGAGTTTTTCTTTTCCCGGACTTTTTCGTTTCCCGGGAAAGTGGGAACAACTTTTCGGTTTTTAACGTTTGTAAGCATATGCCAAAAAAATAATACAATTTCAGTTCAGTTGTAAAGTTTTAGCTATAGTTCTACCATCGCATTCATAAAGTGAATAACGACATGCATCGAGGAATGTGTACGCAACAGAACAGAATTAAGGAGAGAAAAACTAATGGCTTATATATGATTTTTATAAACCAAAAAGAGTCAGCTGATTCGTAACAGAACAGAAAGTAAAAGCAAATTCAGCCTTTAGGCTTTTACCCACAAAATCCAAAAAGTCACCTGCCTTACTTGGGTCACAGTTAGAAAACGGCTATAGCTCTTAAAAGTATCGAAACCCGATACTCGTAAATAAGAATCGATGTATCGATATATAGGTTTTTGAAATATCGGCGATATATATCGATATTTATTTTCTCAAATATCGATATTTCGATATATCGATATTTTTTGCCCATCCCTAGTTCAAAGTATACACACTGTTTGCAAGGGCCGGCACTTGTCCTGAGGCACTACCGTGCACCTAGACTTGTATGGCAAGGCATTAGCTACGCTTCCAAGCGTAATATTAAAAAGTGAGGGGACCTCAAAAAGTATGTGAATGTATAGCGGGGCATTAACTACTTTTCCAAGCGTAATAGTAAAAAGTGAGGGGAACCCAATAAGTGTGTGAAATTTCATAAGAATCGGCTAAATATAAAGACCTGAAATATATTATTTATTTTAAGTGGGCGTGGTGTTGCACACATTTTTCATCACAGTTTTTTTTTTTGCGGTATCTTCATGTGTGAACCACGTTTGACTAGAATTGGCTAAACTAAAGTAACTGAAAAAGAAGATTAACTTTGCATGGGCTTGGTCCTGCCCACTTGGTTTAAATAAATTAATTAAAGAAATACCGAAGTATATTTATTTGACATAAACTCTTTATTTATTGAATTTGAAAATTTTTCGCTGGACAATAAAATAGATATACAATCGAATAAAGATGCTTATTGGATTTTTGTTTCGAACTTATTCCCCCTTATTGCGAATGGCGTCGTCGACTTCACATCAAGACGACAGTAAAAATTGGCACTTGTTTACTCTCTGTCGACAACAATTGACTACTATTATTACGCTCCATTAATTTACAGCGCCTGAGGGATTAGTTAGAGATTGTCAATAAGAGCCAATTGTTGCCGATAAAGAGTAGACAAGTGACAATATTTACTGTCGTCTTGATGTGATGTCGACGTCGACGACGCCATTCGCAATAAGGGAGATTATGTTTGTATATTGTAATTCTCAAAATAGTACTAAGAGTCTTACTATAAACATACGAAGTTTGTTAGCTAAATTCAAAAAGTTTTTGGGTTGAAGTCTACTGACGTGTTCCAAAAGCGGCAACGAAATGCATATAGACAATTGCTTAACCATAAAAACAAGCCAAATTTTTAAATTATTGAAACGCATGAAATAATTGAAAAATTAGGAGTTCCCTTATTTTAATACCCTCCAAGAGAATCCTTAACTACGCCTGTGAGAAAAAGGACCAATAAAAACAATAGAGAAAATTCCATATAAGCATCTTAATGAAAATAGGATTGCGCGCATTGCCAAGAGAACAAAGTAGAAATAACTTTTTCAAGAATTTTCCCTTGTTGTGCTGTTAATTTTATTACATATTGTTATTGGTGTTCTTGTTGTTAAGGGATATATTTTTTGACAGCAGCCAGCTATACAGCCGAAGCAGCAGCAACATAATCATCATCATCATCATCATCGAGAACAGCAGCAGCAGCAAACAAAAAATGGTATAACCGCAACTAGAGTAACAAAACTGATGACAGTTGAACACAAAGGAGCCTAACTGACGCATACAGTCCCCGAGCGTACTGATAGATATCTATTGGAAAAACAAACGAATAATAAGAAAAGAAAAATAGTTCCATTTCCACAGTAAATTCAAAGAATTTAACAAAAAAAAATAAATAAAATTAAGAGTGTGAGTGTGTTTAGGTGCCAGAAAAATATTTAATTGCAAATATATGTACAGATTATGTGCAACTAATGATATGGTCCGGCAAAGCCCATAACATTTAAATTACACGAACGCGTGGACAAATGCCGCATAGAAAAATACGCTAATTTTTTTTCATACGAAAATAAAATAAAAACGAATAAAAAAACAACAACTCGGTAGTTTATTGAAGATGCTTAAGCAGTTTTCGCTTTGTCTAAGAGCTATAAAAGCATAAAGTGTTTTAAAAAAAATTTATAGAAGATTAAAGCAAAAATATAAACGGATACGGAAATCAAATAAACCATAAAAATTTAAATTTATGCAAGTATTTGGTATTCAAAAAAGAAAATCTTATATATTTATGTATGTGTATGTGTAAGTGTAAGTGTGAGTAAGTGTTTGCTAAGTTTTTATGTGCTACTGTGTAAATGTGTTAGTGTTTTCTTTTTTTTTCTTAAAGAAAAATAGCTTTTAGTGTTGTGACTAAGCGTTGAGGCCATAGAGTATACAAAATTAATAAATCAATTTAAAGAAAAAAAGAAATATATATATATACATAAATGTAAGCCTGATGCTTTACCTAGACAAAACAAAAAATAAATAGCCAAGTTTTAGCAAACAAAGAGATATAAGCCCTTTAGAATTGAAAGAAAAAAATTGTTGCTTTTACCGGAAAAAGTTAAGTGTAACATAAAAATTATAAAAGGAAAATGGAAAAAAATAATCTTAAGCAAACAAAAACAAGTGTGTAAGTGAAGGAACTTTGAAAAGCTGAAAGATTTTTAAAAGGAAATAAAAAAAAATTGTATAAAAGGCCACAACACTTGACAAAGATTAAAGAAAAAAAGAAGTATATTTTTTTTTGGTGAAACAAAAATTGCTTCATTTGAAAAAGCATAAATGTGTAGCAAAATATGCATGTATGTATAAAGAAAAACTAATTTAAATAAGCCAATTGAATGAAAAACTAAAACAAAAGGCCTGCATTAAAGCTTATAAATATAAAACAACGACATACTAGTCAGCTTACGATATATAAAATTGTTAGAATTTTATCTTGTTACTCAGACTCCAGTAGACACTCAACACTAAGCCGTGTATAGATTTTTTGTAGCAAGAAATAAACTAACTACAAACAGCAACAAATATTAAAAAGCCAGCAACAGCAACCAATGAAATATACTTAAAAAAAAAAGTTGGTGTATTTTTTTTTCTTCATCCTTGTTTACTACAAAACAAACTTTGCCAGCAACATTGACAGCAAGAAAAGGTAAATATTTATATAGAAATCTGTTATAAGGAAAAAACAAAAAAAGAAAGATACATGTATGTATATAAGGATCTTAACTATGAGTCTATAGAAACAACACCAACAACATCAACACCAGCAACAACAAAGCTCTCACCTCTTTAACGCATTTACAAGTAGGGAAATCCTTTATAACGAACAAACACCATAATTCTAACATTAATGTCTCTGTGTATGTATGTATGAGTGTGTAATCTAAAGCCAAAGTACACACACTTTGCTAAGCAAACAACAACAAAAAAAATCTAAAGCGAAGACATTTAGAGCAAAAAAAAATTGCAAAAAAAATATAGAAATAAATATTCCTTTCAAAGGCCTTCATCAACGCCCAAAACAATAGAAGCAAAGAAGAAACAACAAACACTCCTAAATTCATTGAAATAGCAGCACTACCCACTGTGCTAGCCAGCCATAGCCCGCCCGCCCGCCCTCCCTCCCAACAGGATTGAAAACTAAAAAGCAACAATATAACAAACAACAATCGTTTTGGAGTAAAAAAAAAGTACTTTTTTTAACTTTCTTTCACCAAATTGTATAAAATACTAGAGAGCAGTTTGTTCCTACAATTAAGTGCTTGTATATTTGAACATAGAAGTCAATTGATTTGAAATTTGTTGAAGCAAAAAGTTACATTACACTACATGACAGTAATTCTACTTTGTAGGAATTGCAAGATGTTCCATCTTTTTTATTTGAAATTTTGTGGGTAATGTTTATTATTTTTTGTTTTATGATACCAGTATTTACACTGTTAGAAATTCTGTTGTTGAAAAAAAATTTAAATATTAATAACTTGGACTTCTTCGTAGTACATCTGAGCAAAATTTCAAATACCATATTTCGAAAAAACTCTACTTGATTTTCACTAGATTTCCATACAAATCAAAATCTAGTTTGTCTAAACATATTTTGCCAAAATATTTCAAAATCTTACAATACAACTATGTTTTCCGGCATAATGTACTAAAAAATACTACCATGTGGAAGTAAAACTTGGCAGCACAGCTACATGTTGTAACGACGAAAGTCGGGTGACCCTCGTTTTAGCCGTACAACCTTGAGAATGTCACCACATTTATGGGCCAAGCACCCGAAACCAATTTATTTTTCTTGTAATCCAAGTAATTTGTATTAATTATTACAATTGCATAATATCATTACTATTATCCCACATATTATTTTTGTTATAATAATAACATTATATTATTTAGTTAATCAATAATTTAGATGTACTCAGATGAGCAAACATATTCATTTGTTATTGAAACATCAATTTAAAACTAACGCATTTTTTTAGATGGAGTTGCCATCTATATGTAAATTATTGTACTATTGCAAATAAGTTGACATTTTTAAACAACCATTATTTAGTAAGTTACGCTTTACGACAACTGAGTAATAGCAGATATTTTTGGGTATATAAGGAAGAATCTTATTATCAAAAGGAGGGTCTGCTGCTAGCTGTCAGCAAGGTAAGAACACAAAGTTGAACGTGGTGTTACACATCCATCAGCATTGTACTTGCCTCTAAACACATCTAGTGGACAGACTTATAATAACACAACTAGTGTAGAATATTTGTCGCAGCTGTAGGTTGTGTGGTGTTACACATCCCGCCTGCACCTGTTATCGCTCTCCACGAGCACACCGCTCCTTCTGAGCAATTCCGTCGCGTTCTCACACGCGCAGCCTGTAGGTTGTGTGGTGTTACACATCCCGCCTGCATCTGCGTGCACAGTGACTGCGCTCTACACGAGCATACGTTTTACCGCTCCCTCTGAGCATTTGTTTCTCGCGTTCTCACACGCGCAGCCTACAGGTTGTGTGGTGTTACACATCCCGCCTGCAGCTGTGTGCTAGTGAATGCGCTCTCCACGAGCTCTGTCTTTCTGACCACGCTCATTAGGCATTTGAGTTGTCTTTTAAATTGATAAGTTTAATTTTGTAATTAAAAAAAAAAAAAATAAATAAATATTCGGCATTGAATTGACTTCGTGTTTTACTCTCTTACGGTCTCAAAAATCAATAAATTTTTGTAGACGAATCCTGGACATCGCTGAGTTTTACCCCAGCCTACGAAACTTCGTTACAATGTGCAGCAGTTATGTTATTTTTCCGATAAACATCTTAACTGGATATAAAAAACTATATTTTTTACGCAGTTTCATGGATGCGAGAATTTTTTTATAATTACATTAAATCAGCTACGTCCAAACACACATCCACTGATATTTGCATTTGAGGCAAACAGCTTTCAAAGCTCTTAAATTCTGTTCTTGTTTCTTTGCAAAGTAAGAGCAAGCATTGCTATCTGTGGTGTTGTTGTTGTGGATGTTGTACTCTCTTCGGTGTGAAAGCACAAAAAGCTCTTTGTAAAAGTTTGCACATTGTGCATATGGCTTGGACGTAGCTGCACTAAATGCACCTTACTTCTAGCCGACTTAAAAAAAATTAACATGTTATTAATTCGTGTGTATTTTTTGTGTGCGTTGTTTGCTTCATAACACAGTACCTTTTAGACGGGTTAAATTTTTTTCGTCTAAAAAGAAAAAGCTTTAATTTGATCCACTTGTAATAAAAGTGGGCGGACAGACACACCCACCAATATTTTTTCTTTTTTGATTTTGCAATATTTTACTTATCCGATTGTTACGAAACTTAGCAAACACCGTGGACTCTTGCAACGAGGCAATTTCGAAGTTGAAAATATGGGCGGAGCCATGCCCATTAATATGCAACAGTATATTTCAGGTGTTTTTATTTAATTGATTTTTACAAAACTTGACATAAACCCTGAACCCTAGAAAATACTTCATATTATATTCAAAAAAGTGGGCGGAGTCACGCCCATTAAAATTTAATACATATAATATTTTAAACAACCTGGCATACACATTAAGCTCTAAAAAATACTTCAACTTGTGTTCAAAAAAAATGGGTGTGGCCACTCTAATGAAAGTTTAATGTTGTCTTGTAGATTTCCCACGAAACCTGGCAAAGAGTTTCAATGCATAGAATTACGTAATAATGTGCTGTGGGCGGGGTGGGGGGGGGGGAGGGGGAAGATGGTGGACAAATGCCCATTATATACTTTGTATGTAATGTCTCGATCTGATATTTAGTGTGAATGAGTGCGGTTTTATAGCTATTCTATCTAATTAGGCTTTCAAGGGCATTCAATTTCGTTTTTCATCATTTAATTTTTAATGTATCCGACGCACAGAGGAGTATTTGCGCCAAAAAAGGTGGCCAATACTGTTTTTTTGTTTGTTTAGATGGAAAAGTTATTGAGTGCTCCTAGATCAATAACACTTGGTAGAAATATGTCTTATAGTTGTAGGCTGTTAACCCTTAAAACAAGAAAAATCGGACAAAGGGGAAAAAAGTTCACTTTAGAGGAACTAATCCTACCACTGAAAAATTTAACTTTTTTCTTAACTTTTTTCGTACTTTTGCTTAACTTTCAGCGTTGGTAAAAGTTCAAAACTCTAAACTTGAATCCAGGAGACCGTAAGATGCCATTTAAGTCCCCACTTCCTTTTTTGGGCGGTGACAAACATTTTATTTGTAAAAATAATGTAAATATTAAAAAAATTTATTACTTATGCCTTAATATCATACAAATTAAGCTTTTGAGCTTTTATGGGCAGGGGGATGTATACTTCCCCCCAGAGCAAAGCATTTAATGACCTAAAAAAAGGTTTTTTACTTACAGAAAAAAAGGTAAAATGTTCAAAAAATCACCAAAAAAATTGCTCAAATTTGCGCAAACTCTTTTCTTGCGTTTAAGATTAGAGATTTAAAATTTTATTGTAGTATAAAACATAATTTTAAATGTACTTTTAAAAACCTTCTTCTTGTGCTTTTTTTTGTTTTTAATTTTCAACATTAATATTCGAGATAATTTTTTTTGTTTTAATATTAAAAATAGCTTTTGAACAAATCTTTCTTAGTTCTTAAAATTTCTTTAAATTAATTTTAGCCTTTTTGTTAAGGGTTTTGGCTCAAATACTCCTCTGTGCGAAGTTTCGTTGGGATTTTCCAACATCTTCAGGGATAATTATTTTTATTGAAATCTGGTAACATTGGCTATAATTCTGTGGCTAAAAGGAAAAAGTGCTTAAGTCGGAATTAGAGATGCTAATCGGGACAGGTTTTTGAAAAGCCCGGGCTTCGGGATTTGGTGATGGAGTCTCGAAATCCCGAACCGGGACCCCGGGATTTTCGCGACTTACAAAATCCCCAAAACATTGTGCACAAATGTGCGCCTTTATATTAAAAATAATATTTTAATTTTCCAAAATATTTTTTTTGCATATTTAAAGGGTACTTATACAATTCAGACATTTAATTACAAATTTTCTTTGAAAAGTGCAATGTATGCAACATTTTTCCTAGAAAAGAAAACGCCATAAGATATATTATGTATATACCATATAATATTATTTACTAAAATTTTTATTCAAAGCTAATTTTTTATTTTAACTTTTTATAACAGGGAATTTCTAATAATTTTTGATGTAAAAGATGACAGTCAAAAACATTATTTATGCAAAAAACGGGATTCAGATAATCCCGAAAATCCCGGGCTTCAAAATTAAAAAAATCCCGTGCTCCGGGATTTGAATATTCTCGAAAATCCCGGGATTTCCGGGCTCGGGATTTCCCGTTTAGCATCTCTAGTCGGAATGAGCTGGTTTTGAGTTAATGCATATTTGAAAGTACCCCTGGGCAAAATCTCAAATATTATTACAAAACCGTGAGTTGGCTGAAAGAATAAATTAAATGATTGAAGAGAAAAGGCGGAATAACCGGAGATGTAATATCTATATATATAAAATGGTAGTATGTGTTTGTTCTGCAACTATAAAAGTTGTGGAACTGAAATTTTCGACACAGGTTCGGATCAATACCCGGTAGGTTTTTGACCCAAAAAGTGACATTTGTGTGGAGAAAGAAATTTAGATTTTTTCCATACAAAATACCAAAGTTGCACGTGAACAGTTTGTTCGCCTTTTATTGTTATAATTGAGGATAAGATAACATTTTCCGGGCTCAGCTAGTAATTTTATAAAAAAGGTAATCGGGAAACATATAAACATCATGATGGAAAAAATGTCACGTGCGACTGTTTTAAAGTTTAAAATTTAATTTGAAAAAATATTAAAATAATTTTTGGGAAAAACCAAAACCACTTTAAAGAGACATCAGTGCACGACATTCTAAAATTAATCGCATTAAAATATTGCTTCGAGTTTTTAGTAGTTGACCGCAAAAGCAACTTCTATTTTTGCCACACGCGAATACTTCGCGAAAAAAATTTTTAAATCAAATTAAGCACCAATTATAGATATAACTTAGAGATATAAGGTACACTTAAATACTCAGACTTATTATGAACGGGCTTATTATGAAATGTCAGCGGTTGAAAAGACATATCAAGCCTAATTTTTCAACGATCAACTACAAACTGACTATTGTGAAAAGCTTTGAAGGGAAATTTATTCTCCTTTTTTGCAAGTACAAAATAGTAGGAGAAAAATATTAACTAGAAATGTAAGTATGTATGTATAGTGAATAAATAGAAATAGATAAATAAATATCATTAAAAATAAACAAAATGATTGATTTTATGCACAGGGAGCATATTATCAGCAACAAAAAGCCATTTCCAAGGTTTGTAGACTTGATGGAAGCAAACTCGCACGTCGCAAAGGACTCTCTCTGCTTTTTATTTTTACCATTTGTCAGCTGCTATTTTTTCCCTTCAAATGTATATTCACAATTGCCTAATACCTACTTAATAATTCACAACTTTATCAACTGGTTTTCGTAATAACTATTTGAACCAGAGTTGAGAAATTGTTGTTGAATTTTTTTTTCAATACAACAGGAAGTGTGTACGACGGTCGCGTTCGACATCATGGAAGTGCCCATATGCAAAAAATATAAGAAAATGAAGCCAAAAAAAACATGATAATTGCTGCAAAAAATTTTTGCGTATGATTGCATTCATGCAGAAAATTTTACAAATTTGAGCAACTAAAATTGGTGTAAGTAAATCCAGTCAAAAGCGCGATTGACGTGTACATAGTAATTTGTAACGTCTTCTTTCAGGCGAAAAGCTGATTGACGAGTTTACTTGAGCGTCTCCAGGGTACTTAATGTTTTCAAGTCAATTGGTTATATTTGCGGTTATTATAATAAATGAGATTTCTCGAACGCTCGTTATTTTAGTATTCTTCAAGGGCTGAACTTAAACCATAATTTTTTTTATAATAAGTTCAGAGCTAAACTTCCAAGCGCTGATACACTTGTATTTATATGAAATTCTATAGCGGAATCAGTTTTCAGAGTCCAATGGACCTGATTATGACTATGTCTAAAGCAATTAGGGGCAAATTTGAAAGGGAACGAAAAAGTCCTTTTAAGCAGTAACTGCAATAAATTATTTTAATGTCATAAACAACCCAGTAAAAAAAATTGGAAGTCATTCTAAAGGAACAACATTTTCATTGCTTCCAAAAAATCGATATTTTTAATTTGCCGATAGTTAGCAGAAAACCAAGTAGAAGTTTATTTTAGTTATACATACCTTGTAATTCCTCAATAGTTTTAGAAATTACTCACCAGAATTTTCAAAAAATCGATTTTTTTGAAGAAACTTATGAACTAATTTTGGTCTAAAATTTTGAAGTTATTTGCTTAAATTTACATGAAAATACTGTTTCGCGTTTAAATTCCTATAAAAAGAAACTAATTGTTAAAATAGGTAACTATTAACCATTTTTCCTAGATGAAAATATTATCAAAAGAACACAAGAAAGGACATTTTTCTTAAAATCGCTTCCAATTCGGTGACCAGGCATCGAAAAAGAGAACTTCTTGCAATGACAACCCTATGTAAAAATCATTAGATCGGATCGAAATTTGCACTACTTCCAGATCGCAAACTCTACAATTTCATGACTTTTTTGGAGTGTCTTTTTTTACTGGGAAGTGATTAAAGTGCTTAGCAGCTGCAGAAAACTGCGAATTGGTAGTGGCTGTAAACTAAAATATGAAATAAAATTTATGTTATTACTTGCCAGCTATAAGCAGCAAAAAGGGTTCAAAATTACAATTATGTCAAGTTTTATAGCCCAGTAAAAAAAATTGGAAGTCATTCCAAAGGAACTACATTTTCATTGCATCCAAAAAATCGATATTTTTAATTTGCCAGTAGTTAGCAGAAAATCAAGTAGAAGTTTATTTTAGTCATACAAAACCTTGTAATTTCTCCATAGTTTTAAAAAATACTCACCAGAATTTAAAAAACAATCGAATTTTTTAAAGAAATTTATGAACTAATTTTGGTCTAAAATT
This sequence comes from Tachina lurida, assembly GCA_944452675.1. Lineage (NCBI taxonomy): Eukaryota > Metazoa > Arthropoda > Insecta > Diptera > Tachinidae > Tachina > Tachina lurida. Next base: position 28,719,240 of record OX101753.1, on the reverse strand, counting down.
TTTAAGTTATTTGCTTAAATTTACATGAAAATACTGTTTCGCGTTTAAGTTCATATAAAAAGAAACTAATTGTTAAAATAGGTAACTATTAACCATTTTTACTAGATGAAAATATTATCATAGAACACAAAAAAGGAAATTTTTCTTAAAATCGCTTCCAATTCGGTGACAAGGCATCGAAAAAGAGAACTTCTTCCAATGACAACCCTATGTAAAAATCATTAGATCAGATCGAAATTTGCACTACTTCCAGATCGCAAAGTCTACATTTTCATGACTTTTTTGGAGTGTCTTTTTTTACTGGGAGGTAACAAATTTAAAAAGTTAAAAAATATGGACATGAAATTTATGTTATGCGAAAAATGTGGGTAAAACAAAGAGAGAGAGAGAGATTTAGTTTTAATTTTGTTTTTAAATTTAAAAAGGTTGTACAAATCGGAGGTTATTTAGTAAATTGTCTAGCATTTAATGAAATATTAAGAATTAGAGATTTTTTTATAGAAAATATTAACAAGGGAATGCCATGCTGGTGCACAACGGAACTAAATGGTAAAGGTTTGCTTTTAAAATAACAAATAAATAACGAAATCTTTGAAAAGCATCCAGTGACTGGTGGTGAGGAAGTACTAAAGCTATGTACACACGGTTGTCAGATCTTACAATATTGTTAGATCTGGCAATGTGCTGACATTGTACTGACAATCAAAAATTGCAAGTGTATGGCAGATTGACAGTTCACACGGTTGTATCAAATTTGTCAGGAAATCTTACAATTTATTGCTAGATGATTGTATGACAAAAAAATCAGCTGACAAAATCGTCAGCAAAAAAAAATTGTAAGTTCACACGGTTGTCATATGCAAAAATTGCCAGACATTATTATGCGTTGCCAGACTCAAAGCGCTTGTTAGAAATTGTTAAATATCAATCGTTTGTGGTGGTGTTAAATGTAAAAAGTGAAAATATTAATTATTATGGACCATAAAGAAGCAACTGCAATGATTTTGGCTGCATATATTTTATTAAATATATTTTCTTTAAAATCAAGCGTGTACAGTGTTGCCCATAGAAATAATTCTCTTACAATGACGCCATTGTCAGATGCACGAACTTCGCGCATCTGACAATATTAAAATGTCTGACAAAAAGCTGGCAATAATTTTACAATGTGTTCACACGATTGTAAGATGTCTGACAATTTGTTGTCAGCTGCTAGTCTTGCAATGGACTGACAATGATTTTTCTGGCAATGACGTCTGACAAAAATTGCCAGTTCACACGGTTGTAAGAAATTTTGAGCACATTTTACTGGCAATATTGTAAGATCTGACAACCGTCTGTACATAGCTTAATACTCCGTTTTTTTAATGTCCTTGCAAGCACTATTGCCAGTTTAGGGGATTTGTCCCAAAATTGGGGATTTTTTTTTGCGATTGGGGATGAAAATTTCGTATTGGGGATCTGGGAATTTTTTGGGGATCATAACCAAATTTGAGAGGATTTTTTGGGATTTTTTTTATAGCTGATGGTAACAAGAATGATTTTTGAACTTAGAAATATGCCTCTAAAAATGTGTGTTACTATTCATAGTGAATGGTTTCTAATAAAGAAGAAGTACCAAGGCAGATTAAGCAATAATGAACACTACCAAAACAAAAATACAATAAGACTTGTTGCATGGTAAATTTATAACAGGTACATGCACAAGCCCAGCCTGTTAATGTATACAATACAGTTAGTTGTCAAACTTTGTTTACAAGCTACAAAAATGTTAGTGTATATGTTGTACATAAAATGATTACAGTGTTGCCAATGAATATACACGTGGTTGTGTCTCCAATTACACATGTTTTGTGTAGGTTTAAATTAAAACAAAAATAAATAAAAATAGAACCCAAAGTAGAATTACACACAGATTACACATGAATCTAATTACATGGCGTGCATATGAGAGTAATTGCACACTCTGCGTAATTACAAACATATTGGCAACACTGAATGTCTATAATCATTCATGAATGCCGCGTCTGCAATTGTACTGTAATAACCCTGTAATTATTATTTTTAAAAACAAACGACATCTGTTTCTGACAATTATTCGTTTGCTTATACCAACAAAATGCATGTGTTTTTGAGTGTTGTAATGTTGTTGTAGTCGTGCATGTAGCTAGTATAATTTTACCATGACTTGTTGGCAGCACTTCTTAGAATAAACACACACTGTAAAAATAATTCAATTTGTTGTGACAAATTTAATCCTTCTGTTGAAATGCTAAAGCTTTTTAATACAAGTGCTATGTAGAACAAAGTTTCTGAGGCTGATAAATCAGAAGATTTCGATTCTGAAGTTTTTGAAATGGTAAACTTAGGTTAAAATTTTTTTTATACGTGTCTATATTAAACTATGTATAATTTTTTATTTATAAGTTTTATAAGTACAAGTTAAATTTATATAAATGTAAATATAGCTATCGATATAAATGCATTTTATTGAATAAATATGTTTTATTTGTCATTACTTTTCAAACAAAATTAAAAAAATTTTATTTTTTTCACAAAAGAAAAAATTTTAATTAAAAAACTCAATTTTGGGATTTTTGGGGATGACAAATCAAAAATTGGGGATAACCGTTAGAAAAAAACTGGCAACACTGTTTGCAAGGAATTTCTGCAGCCATCCCTGACTCATATTGGCATCTTGAATCTTTGATGATAAGCTGAGAGTTTAAAGAAAAACGTTTCTACATTTTTTTTACAAGAGTCAATGGCGCATAGTCATAGTCAAAACTAAGTAAACTTTATGAGTTTAAAACCAATATTCTGTATGGCAATAATGGTTTTAAACTCTTAAAGTGTACTTTGTTTATGACTATGACTATGCGCCAATGTGTCTAACAATACCGAATGCTGGATATTGATATATGTAAATTAAAGTTGATTCATTGGGTGCCCTTGTGGCGGAGTGGTAGCGATGCTAGCCTCTCAGTGCAGAGGTCGTGGGTTTGATTCCCACCATAGAAACTGGTTGTTTTCCGCAGACAAGCTAATCGATTTGTGGGTTGTGTTTGTATTTGTTCTTTAATTGAATCAATTACATTAAAAAAAAACAGAAAAGTTCATTTAACACGAAAAGTGTGAATGTACAGTAATTTCCCTTTAAATGATGTTTCAAAAGTGCAAGCATTTTGATGTGAATAACCAGCTAAAACATTTTTGCAATAACTGATAAAGCAATTGTATACTTTTGAAAGCATTCAAGCGGTCAATTAAATTAATTGGAAAACACTTAAGCGGCAAGTACTGTATTTCAAAATCAAATGTACCTTATAAAAACGAAATAACTTGGTAAATCATTTAAGCAATAAATTATAATTGATTCACAAGGGCAATTGTTAACTTTTGAATCAATTAAGGGGACAATTAAATTAAAAGGATATCAAGTGTGTGGAAACTACTGTATTTTTAAGCCAAATGTACTTCACAATAAGAATAATTAAAATTAATTAATTAACACAACTGCTCCGATTTGAATCTATTAAACGGGTAACGAAATAAGCGGAAACAGTGACTAGAAAATTTCCTCAAAAGTTTTCTGCGTTTGGCCAATTTGCAGAAATGTTTCATCCTCATTTGGCGAACTGAGACGAAATCATATTATGTTTTTATTTTAGATTTTTAGGCAATTTGAAAATGAACTTTTATATTATTTATAGTTTTACTGATTTTATTTTGTACTTCACGTTTATGCCGGCTATACACTACACAAGTTCAGTGCTCAAGTCTTGCACTGCGTAAATTAAGCTTGTGACACACACCATACAAGTTAACTGTGCATTTTTTAATTTAATTCGCGATGGTGATTCCTTGTATAATTCTAGGAACTCTATCCAGAATATTTGTTCTGCGCTCATTTCTTGTTGTCAACTCTTAAAAAATCACTACACAACTGAGCGTTTGCAACATACACTACACAAGTTCACTGTACAGTTTTCAAACTTGAGCAAATATCAAAATCATTTTGATTTTTACTCAGTTCACTGCGTAAATAGCACAACCACCCCCATACACTGCACAAACGCCCTGTACAGTGCCAGACTTGTGCAGTGAACTAGTGTAAGGTATGGCCGACATTAGTCTCAGCTGATGCACTATTGTGAGCAATTAGAATGAGTATAATTCACAATAGAGACATAGCAAATACTAATTCGTTCGATCAGCACTTTCGACGAAGTTAGAAATTTACTCATAACAAGGGCCACTTTCTTTTGTAGTTATTTTACATAAAAGTAACCCAATCTTTCATCACATTTTTGGCTGTTCCCAGCCACTGTGCTTTGTATTGCTAAACAGAAGAAAAAAATCCTTTAAGTTACAACTCCTTTTATTTTCTTTTTTTTTGGACATAATTTTCTTTCAAAGTAATTAAAAATTAAAATTAAGCATTTTAATTGCCCCTCAGTTACTGTTGTGCGTTGCAATATACAGATAAATAAATTACAATAAAAAAAAGTGTTATAATAATGCCATGAATGATAATTGTCTATTATTCAGATGTTACAAAAGATAATTTAATGTTTATGACTCAAACAGCAAATTAATGGGCAGAAAAGCTAAAGTTTTCATTTGTTAACAGCTAAAAGAATAAAACTATTTGCTGTAATGCCTTCTTTCGTTTTATGGGCCAGCAAAATAAGTTAAGCCAAGGCTTGTAATTTCATTTGAAGCAATTGCGTATTTAAGATTATGGCTCTCAAGTTATATATTTTGGGAAATAACAACTCTTACTTATGACAAATGAGAGTCAAGTGCTCTTAGAATTTTTTGAAATATAAGAAGAGTTAGCTTAGACAGACTTCACTTAAGGATATTACATTAAATTCTTATTGTTTGCACAAGAATGTGAAAATTAAGGAGGTAGGACACAATATTGTGAGTAATTGAATTTTAATAAAACGTCTTTAATATAATTCAAAATTAAAACTTTTCCAAGAGATGTGATAATTTATCATCTGTCATATACAAAATATTTAAAATTTTTTAGGGGAATACTTTTAACTTAAACTAATTATGAGAGCCAAGTAATTAAGTCATAAAATAACAAAGTAAATATAAAAGTATTGCCGGTTGCTGTATAATTATCAAAAGAAAATCAAATTAGAGAGAAAATAATTTATGGGTTAGTCTTATTTCGGCTTCAATAACAAAAAAAGGTTTAATTCTTTAATTTACGGGAAAAAAAAAATTTAAAACAGCAGCAAAAAGTGTTATTTTCCTGACGTCTATATTAATAATTATAGAATTTAAAATTTAAATTTTAAATGAAGAAATGCTTCTAATTATTACTGAAAAAATTCTTTTGATTTAACTTATTGTTTATTATTATTACTAAAATTGTTGTTGAAATTCCGATTAAACCAATTTCTTTAGGTTAATTTAACCAATTTGCACTTGTGGTTTTAATTCTAGTGCATATTGTCGCTACAATTATTATGAACAATTTATTTGTGTAGCAAAATGATTTTGTGTAAGAAAATATTTTTTAGTTAAAACAACCAAGTAAAATTGTAACGCTCTGTCACATAGTATAACCTTGCAGCATACTTTTAGGAGCCCTATCCACTACACTCATGCAACTATCACTCAATCCAAGTAAAACTTTTAAGAATTGTTTGACTTAAGATTTTTCTTCATCTTGTTAGGGTCCCACCACCTCTGGGACCCTTTCTCTCTTCTTACTTTCTGATACTGCAGAAAATTTCAACACAGACTGCCAAATTTAATTCATGAGTAAATATACAGGCCCCTACTGCCTCAGCCTAGCATAAAATGAATATAAAGGAGACAGATATTTTAACTATCAGTACAGTACATTAACAATTAAAGTTAGTTGCTTCAGTAGTAACAACTAAACTTCATTATATTTGTATGTAATTAGGTTAACTAATCAAATAGTTTGACCCAGCGATTTGCCACAATTTTTCATGACAGTAAAATTTCAAATTAAAGCTAGTTGAATTAACCTTCATAAGTCGTTCGTGTCAAGTCTAATCAATCGTTTATATCTAATTACTAGATTAACGAAAAATATATTAAATAGTATTATACTTTCATTCGCAGCAATAATGTACATTTGACAGTAACTTAACAACTGAAATTGGTTATGTTAACCCAAAAAAAAGTTTGTTAAAAAACAACAATAATGTACATTTGACAGTAGCTTAACAACTGAAATTGGTTATGCTAACCCAAAAAACAGTTTGTTAAAAAACAACTTCTATTTAAAGTAAAACTACAACTGAAAACTGTTCAGCTTAACCTTCTTTGTTATTTTGTATTTAGTTTTTTTTTACCAGGAATATCTGTTAAATTAACCAATAAAGTATGTAATTATAAAATTAAATAACTTACAACTGGGAAATTCCACGCAAAGGGACTCCACACAGGAAAAAAATTAAAAAATTTTTAACAAAAATTATTGAACTGATATCCACAAGAGAATGCTAGTTGTGCACAAATTAAAATATATATAAAATCTGCTTTAAAATGAGCATATCGAGCCTCGTTTTTTTGTTGACGAAAACTGTTTATTTACGATCGCTGCTAGTGGATTTGGTGAAAAAAAAGATCGAAAATTATGTCTTAAGCTCTTTTGGCGGTTATGGCACGATAAACTGAACACTCTGCTCTCTCTCTCTCTCTATCTTTGTATGTTTGGTCTTTATTTTACGTTTTTATATTCTTTCTCATCTTTAAAAAAAAATCGTCATTATTTATTTTTGTTGAAGTTTGTACTTTGTATGTCTTGCAATGAGAGTTTTGAAGGTTAATTGATACACATTTTAAAATTTTGAGTCACACCCGTCACCCGTAAAAATTATAAAAATTTAATCAAATTGATACCTTCCGATCACAAAAAAAAGTAAAAGCTATTAGCAATATATTACAACTTTGTGAACCTTTATTTTGATATTCAAGTATGTAATTAGTTATTAGAAATATTTGGTCACACCCGCCACACCAGCACTAAGTTGTTATTTTTTTATTCGATCAAAGGAAAAACGTTAAGAGGCTCAACCACTTGCAATATAATTGTGCAATTTTTCGTATTGTGCAATAATATCGCCAACGTTATCGAAGGTGGCACAATATATTGACAAATATCTAGAAACTTTAAATTTTTATTGTACAATCAATATAATTATGTAATGTGGTTCAATGTTCAATGTTGTTTACTTTTTCATTTTCAGGAAAATTTGGCAATATTTTCTTTGAACGATGAAAAAACAATTTTCTCTCTCTCTTTGCATACAAAACAATCAACTTTATCAATTATGACAGCAGAATTCGGTGGGTAAATTCGTCGTTATTGTGCTTCATACGACGAATTTACTCAGCAAATTCTTATCGACGAATTCGTCAACGTAAACGAAATTCGTCGTTCGTCCCAATTGTGTTTATAGCATAAGTTTTTGTTAAGAACAATTTTTTCTTCAAGGCAGTAACAATTTAACATAATCGAAAGGACTTTGAACAATTTTATACACTATAATTTTATAAACTATACTACGAAATATTTTAGAGAATTAATCCTAAAAGTAATAATTCTGTAAAAAACGGGATTTGGAAGGTCACACCCGGTGCCCATAGTACCCGTATTTAATACGATCAAAAAGCTTTTAACAATTTAATTCACCAACATTATAGCGGAGATTTTACAAAATATACCCTGATTTTAATACATCTGTAAGAAATGAGATTAAGGTCACACCCGTCACAGTCATCTAATGGCCCTTCTGGGAAGAAGAATGTTTTTTCAGTGTGTAGTTATTATTCAATTTTTTATCTTACTCTTTTTTAAATTACATATAAATTTTATATTTATTGGACTGTAACAAAAAAATGTGAGCATCATGGTCACACCCGTCACCGTGGTTTATTAACTAAAAACAGTAGTGTTTTAGCCATAATTTACACTATCAAATCTGTAACTGTTTAAATTTTTTTTAACAAACACAAACTGCAAAGGTAATTTGGCTTGTCTGCACAAACACCTAGACTCTCCAGAGAGATCGAACCTGAGGCCAAGAGGTCACTTTTGAAGCAGAAAAATCGTTTGTTTATCGAAATTGCAACAAAAATATGCACTTCATATAAAGTAACAAATCCAAATTGGTTTGATTAACCACACATAATTTGGTTAACTTCCAACAAAAATTTACTTAGGATATAAGTAGGTCGTGAAAATTAGTATTAGTTATAGGTATTAGCTTGCGAGATTTTTTTCTATGCAAGAAATAATTTATTACAGTCCGTTTTTTTCTCCGTCTTGCAAGCTTTCAAGTAAAAACAAAAATTAGTGGCTTTTTTCATCCTGTGGTTCATATATAATTTAACTAATTCCCCAACCTTCCCCCTCCAAAAAACAAAGTTATTTTTATAGTTTAATAACACTTACCTAAAATGTTAAAAAATTACCCCTTCGGTACAATTTTATAATCCCCCATGCAGCAACACTGATTTATGAAGGAACCGTTTCTTTGTTTTTGTTTGTGGTATTTTTCCTGCGTTTTCATGTTTTATAAACTCTCATATAATTTTTTTTTTCATTTCCCATTAAATGCCAAAGCGGCATTGCACACACAAACACATGCAAAGACTTATAAGAAAAAATAGCAAGAGGAAAAACTCCCTTGAAAAGTCAGCCAACATACAGTATGTACAGTATGCACTTCATACATACGAAATATACATACAAGCACATAAAGTTAAACGCACATGAGTAAATACAAATGCTTGTATAATATTTTACACATGGATACAATAATACAGACATACTCGTGCATACATACATACATACCTACACACAATGTGAACAGTCAAGAGCGACCAAAGAAGGCAATGGAACTACACACACCACGTAGTACAAATAATAATAATAACGCAACATATAAATTAACAAATACAGTTTGTCAAGTAATTCTTTGCCCAACTTTTCACCAACTAGAGAATTTCAGCGTTTTTTATATGGTTTGTTTATTGGTCACAAGTAAGACCAAAAAAATTCGAGAACTCTTAATATTTATTATATACGAGCCGAAGCTTTTTCAGAACGACACCTTTTAACTTTTTAAGGCAATAACTTAGGCTGGTGTGCAAAAATTTATAATTAAACTTAATGTTGGTTTAAGGTACAATTTTGTACGAGAAAATCGGGTTTAAGGAAATAACTAACTTTAAGAATTATTTATGAATAGCAGCTTTAGTGTTTGCAGGATGCCTTAACGCCACATTTGTTTTAGTTGGTTTAGTAGTAAAATCCACGAGCGACCGTAAAATATAGCCGATCTGAAGCTCGAGGATACCACAGGTCTCCTGGAAAATCATCTTGCTCATGCCGAGTACACATCTGGCATTCCTTGTGTTGCCATTTTGCGGTGTCATTATCAAAATGTGTGCAATGCCGTGTACATTATGTTTTTATATGGAAAGCACTGTCACACATAGGAGAAATATCGGCAATGACGAACATTGCTATCAGTTTCCACTGTTGCGATGTCATAAAATGCTATAGTGTGTAATCGTTCTCGCATTGGACCTAAATATCTTCGAGTGGAAGTGCCATGAAACTTCCAAGCCAAAAAGTGATATGCCAGCTAACAATAATATGTTCTTAGTCTTGCTGTGACTATACTCGTAATAGTAAAAGACTTATAAAGGGTGTTTCCTTCCGTTAGCTTAAAATAAAAGAAGAGAGATGTCTTAAGACACCCGGGTATAGCTAGGCTACTTAATTTTATAAAACAAATTTCATATGTTAAATAACAATGAAATAAAATTATATTATATGATAATGTCTAATTATCTGCAAATATTTCAAAACGTTTCCATTTATTTCCCATTATTTTCTTCTCTAGCGGCGTACGATTAAATTAATGTATTGTTTGTAGCCGGTAGTGGCTGTTATGCGGCTTACAGCTGATCGGCTATGCTCTCTTCTTTGTGCTCATGTGCAAAAACAAAACAAAAGCAAATTGAGCAATCGTTCTCAGTGTTTCTCATTGTTGTTCTCAAAATCAAACAAGTTGTTTCGTTTATTTTCGTACTTTGCTTTTAAGTAGAAAGAAGTCAGACCAAAAATAAATTTATATTTTTGTTACGAAAATCACGCCATAGCTCCAGTATCGCGCAATAAATAGCATAGCTATAATTTTTTTTAATGAAATATCATCGATTTTTTTTTTATTGGTTTGAAAGGTTTATTGATGCCATTAGGTACGGAATATTACATCCATGTTCACTTTGGGTTTGCATTGAATATACTCGTAACAGCCATGTTCGCGTTCATCCATGGCATGAGCTGTGTGGGACGTAGTGCCGTCCTATTGAAACCACATAGCGTTGGTGCCAATATCATCCAATTCTGCACGAAAGAAGTTTTTAATCACGGATCTATAGCGCTGGTGGTTGACGGCGATAGCCTGGCATATGTTCTACTCAAATAAATGTGGATAGATAACGTTGGAAGCCCAAAATTCATACCAAGCAATGACTTTTTCAAGATGTCTTGAATGCTCTTGGAGCTCGTCTCGATTGGTAACGTCCCGAAGATAATTATTTGAAAAAAGTTTGTATTAGTTTCAAATAGCTTTAAGGGCCATTCATCGAACACATGTCGTTGTTTATCTTCAGTTTCTGGATCAGTTGAATTTTGTACAGCTGCAGGCTCAAGTCACGAAGAAAAATGGAAAAAATTATGATCTGCTTAAGGTAGAGATCTCGCGAGCGACGCGAAATCGACTACTTTGGATTCTCCCGAACAACGGCGATGTTTTCGGTATATATTGGCTTCCGTTGATGTAAAGGTATTAGTTAATTATTTACTGAGCCAGTTGACCAGTGCAAATAGTCCTCTCAGTGGGACGATTATGGCAACCGTAAAAAGGACGAAATAAGCGGAATATTACCCGAACAGAACATCCATTTGGATCAAAATAATTTAAAAATTTTCATAAGTTGTTGAGTAGTTCAACATTCCTTCACGGGATTTTAGGAAAACAGAAGCCAGCCAGCCAGATAGTTGTAACTTCGTTACTATGGCCACTGCTTACTGTCAAATTACTGAAGTCCCTATTGAAAAACCCGTTATATAAAAATTATGAAGAGCTTAATAAAGATTTAATAAAACAGCGACCTCTTGTGTTAATATTTGTAGCAAAGAATCGTCGGGAAAATAAAATAACTAATATAATGGGTATATAGATTTAAGTAGTGCACCTACTTAGCACCAGAGGCGCTGCAACGATGCTATAAAAAATAAACAAAAATTTACCATAGCAGAGTTGTAAAACGATCTAACCTTAAAAGTTTAATACTTCACTATTTGTAATGTTTTCACTATCACTTTCCCCAAAAGAAGGTGGTAACACATATACCCATGTAATTGTCAGGTTGTGAGTTTTCTTTGAAAAAATAAATAAAATAAAGTTGTAAATCGGTCCATAGCTAACACTCCGAACTTCAATGGAATTGGGAAATGATAGCCAACAAAAAGGTGTTTATTGTGTGTCATAACTACATGCAGAAATGCGTGAGAGTTATCCTGGGGCAATGCAATGGTTTTTGATGTTTCAATCGAAGGTTGCGGGTTCTTGAAGACCAGTAACGGCAGTATTGCTTGTTGACGTAACAGTTTAAGTCGCTCCAAAAAATGGGATTTGCAGTGCGAAAACGCTCCAACATTGTTTCACAAAAACTTTTCCGTAAATCAAAGTCCCTTTATCTCAGTTCTTGAGCGATTTGTATTTTAAAAGGATGGAACTTCAGATCCTTTTTTAAAATTTCATGAATAATCGCTCTTGGAAGTCCCAGTGAGGCTGCTCTTTTTCCGTATTGAAAGTCACACATTTTCACGTAAACTGCTTTCAGCCAGTTCAATGTTTTCGGGAGTCCTTGAAGGTCGAGTGGGTCCTGGCCGTGGGACATTCATAGCCGAAGCAGTTGTGCGGAATTTTGTGCATGCACGAACGAATTAAACACTCCGTGCATCGCGTATTCGCCGAATACCGAACTTTGACTTATCGAACAATTACGTAAGAATTATTACTCTTAAAAAAGGTTTCCACAGCGAACGCGTGATGCTCACTCGACCACTGCGACATCGTGACAATCGATAATTCCAACGGCGCCACCCTCCCTCCGCACCGTTTATTGCTTTTTGAAATAATCGTATTTAAAAATATAAATTTTGCACCACACACCCTGTACTTCGGTATTTCTTAAATAAAATGTTGAATGAATGAATGAAAACTTTGCGATATAATGAATTTTTCGGTATAAGGAATGAGCCTGACATTAATTCCCCCGTTATACCGGCATTTGCCTGTAATCGAACTATTTAGCAATTTGCTAAATACTTTATTGACAAGCTGTAGCGGCAAATAATATAAAAATATTGTTAAGCAACTTTTACTGTATAACAGCAAAATCATACACTCACACACACACACACACACATATTAGTTTATATGCAGGCAAGCAAACATTCATGTGTACAAACACTTGTGTACATAATCGCAGAATCAACAACAATATTGCCCGGCTGACTTGACTGGCTTCTTCTCGAATGAAGAAACTAAACAACCAAATGTATTAATCAGTTGCCCACAACTTTTCCACTTACGGTCATAAACAAACAACTTCCATTATGGCCTTCTCGGTTACATCAACTACTTGTTTGCTGGGGTGGGCCAAACCAATACGAACGGTACTCTACTTATGGCCACTCTTAAATATCTTCATAATTTTAAGCACTTCTTTAAAATGGGAAATGAAGCGAACAAAATAATATTACAAACGCATGAACTAAGAAGTCAATTGTAATTGTGTAAAGAAAAAAAAAATAATAATAATATTTTGGGTGCTGAGCCCACTTTAAGGAAAATTAAGAAATAAAATTATATTTTAAATTCCAAAATGTCTTAAGAAGACCGCGAACTAATACATGTCTTTAAGGACACACTTATACGCACACAAACACACACACACATCCGCTTATACATGTCTACAATAGAGTTTGAGTGCATTAGGAAGTGAAGGCTGACGAACAGCGTTACCGTTGTGCGACTAAAGTCGCATTTTCCCCCTTTTTCGGCTGCCTTGCCACTTTTTATGCCCCTTAGTTTTAAAACCCCTTTTTGTATCATTTGCATTATTTTGTACCCCTTTTGACCCTTTTTGTTCAGAGTCAACTTTCAATTTTCATATTTACAATAAATGTACGCAGATTTTTCAGATTCTACCACATTCGGCAACAAGAATTTATTTCCTGTGTCAAACTTTTTTCTTGGGAAATTGACAGTATGAGATTTTAAAATATGAAATTACATACAGTCATACCTTGGTAATTCTAACTGTATTTTCGGCAGCAATTGTGAAAGACAAATTTAATGATACTGCAAGTACATAATATTAAAATGTGAAAAACTTTATGACAAAGGAAATAATATCGTATGAAAAACAAATAATATGGACAAGTAAGTAAGGAAATTTTTAAGATGTTTTTATTTAAGAATGTAGGTGTTTATTTGTCCTTAAGGAAAAATAACACATTGAATTGCAATCATCAACTAATGCTTTTGCTTTAAGATTCGATGCAATTAGTTCATCAGGTGAGCCTTTTATCTTTGAAAAACCAGTAAAAAAGAAAAAAGCAACTCGAAAGTATTCCAAAGATTAGGAGAGATTTCTGCAATAAGTTGCTGATGTGCCATTTGATGAATCATTTTGAACGCCATGCTAAGACAGCCAAACGCGTGGCTAAATTGCCGAAAACAAATAATACCGACTTTCGAAGGAAAGTAACAAATGCTGAAAAGAAGCTTGTGATGGTAAGTTGCAACCACTCTTTTAAGTCACTGCAACTTAACTTTATCAGTTGTAAAGTCGGCCAGTTATACCCTATTTCTTCATCTTTATAAAATAAGATTTACAAAAAAAAAGCACAAACATCAATTAGACGAGGGGAACAGAAAAGTTTCTTTTTCCCTCGTCTGTCTCTTCTAACAAATTAAGCAGCTTAGCAATAAGATTTGCATAGTGTAAACTAGTACTTACTAAAAACTTATCAAATATACTGAAAGTAGACAATTGAAGGTTAGCCGCGAATAACGTTTTAAGTGACAAAATAATAATTTTTCAGGAGAGCCAAAAAACGTATTTTGTTTATTTCGTTTAAATTTTTTTATCTTATCGAAAATAATGATAACTTGCATTAACTTTTCTTTTTATATCTCTGCTACATTTATCAATTATTTTCGACAATTTCGTTTATATGATTTTATTAGTTACTTACAAAGCTTTCCACTGACTGGCTGATTGTAATTGTATTTTGACGGTGATAAGATGCATAGTTTTGGATGATTTGATGTTTGAACAACGCAAGAGAGATATCTTAATGTTAATCTGTGAAAAAACTGGTTTTTTTAAAATTGTCCTTTACAACGTTATTCGCGTCTGTGCTTCAATTGTCAGTCCATGCTGTCTGCTTTAAATTTATTTCAATACGATTTGGAAGAATGAATTCCAAGTGAAGAACTTATTAATGAATACAGATGTACATATGCAAGAAAAAAGTAACGTGTGCCTCAAATGTACGTTAAAACCGGTTTTTGTATGGAAATTTTGTTTTAACGTACAATTCAAGCTCACGTTAATTTTTTTTGCACAAGGTTTTTAATAACTATGCATAATGCCTAAAAAGAACAAAGTTATCCTCTTCAGAATCAAATTTTAAAATTTTTATCAAAACTTTAAATGGTTAAGTAAATTTTTTGAATTTTTTAAGTAAAGAAGTGATATGAACCATATCCCAGAAATGCCAAAACATGTATTTATGGATTGGTTAAGTTTTTGTAAATATTAAGGACTGGAGCAAATTACGGCATTCGAGTTTAGTTGGATAAACTTCCATTTATTTTCTATTGGAACTACGAGTATGATTGATATCAAATACAGCAGTTTTATCACTATTTTATTATTATCATATTTTTATGATTTTTTTTTATTATTTAGTGGCTATACTGTAACTATTTGCAAATACTCAGTAGCTGTTTATACGGCCGGTATTATAGAAATACTCGTACATTCACAGTCGTCAAATAAACAATTACAAAACTAAAAATGTCTTTTTCTGTACACGCAAAAAAAAAATATGGTTGAGGTAATCATAATCAAACAGCAACATACTATGATTGAATTATATGGTTGCAGTCAAATCATATTATTGTCAATGGAAAAGCAAAGTTTAAATGAGTTAATAATAATATTATCTACAAAAACAATTAACTTACCTAATCTTATTATTGTAAATAAGACAACACTATTGTTAGATGATACTAAAATATAATTGAGACTTACCATACCATGTTCTAATATTATAATAATATTCTTATGTAATAATAATATTTTGTTTTTAATCATATATTTATTTTCAAATCTTTTGTTCAAAACAGCTATGCGGTAAATCCGAAATAAAAATAAATTAATATTGTTGAAATAAAATGTATGTTTGTATGTATAGAAATGTATACTAACATATATGTGTATACACGAAATACAAAAACATCTGTATAAAGAGATATACATACATACATATGTACATATTATTTTTATTTATCTACCCTTTTGCTTTTACTTTTTTTATTTATTTAACACCACGCGTGCACTACCGATAGCTTACAAACGAAACGCTGAACTGACAGAAGATGTTTCTGAAAAATATTATTTTTAAAACTTAACATAGTATGGTTTTGGATAACATTATATTGTTATTTACATCATATTATTTTTACACAATTATACAAATTATATTGTAGTCATAAAGTTTTAACAAAACTATATTGTTAAACTCTAACCATATCGCACTTTCTATGAATATAATAATAACAAATGAATATAATCGTAACAAAACTAATGTTTCAAATAGCAATAACTAGTTTTCAACGACCACACATTTGTTTCAGAGAAAATAATATTGTTTTCTCAACCATTTTACAACCATATATTTTCTTTGCGTGTATGCATACATCTCAGCACCAGTAATCAGGAATTGTTCTTGCGTATAAACGTGGTATATGAATTCTCATAAAATGAATGTTTTGTACTTCTTGTACATGGGAAATTTGTTTTTGTTGTTTGGTTTTGTTTATTTTAAATAAAAATAACTTAATAAATACGCTAGTTTCTTTAATTCTTCTTGATTTTGAAGTTGCCCCTTTTTTTCTTAGAAATCCCCTTTCTGTGCTACTTTTTTTTTGAAAATCCCCTTTTTATGCCCCTTTTTGAAATTATTCAACGGTAACGCTGCTGAAGAAATCTTTTAGTGGCTGTGGGTATGTGTCGTAACTTAAGGTTTTGCGTATTACGAGAGACCAATTTGTTTCATGTAATAGGCATTGATTTGTATGGGCAATGGAGCTGTCACCAACAGTATGGGCAGTATTTTTGACATTTTACAAAGGCCTTCGACTAAAAGGCTAAATCGACATAAAATAGACATTAAAAGTAGATCAAACAAATTATGATTCTAAAATTAACTTTAGTGACCATCATCATATATCAATATCATAACTTTACAATACATTGTTTACAACGAAAGCGAAAGTGAAAGAACTTTATTGGAAATGAAATATGTATGGTTCGGCTGCGTAAATAAAGTTGGAGTTTGAACAGCACTAGTGAGTTTTTAACACACATTTGAAATGTTTTTGTTAACCAAAAAGTTTTTTTTTATTATTGGCAGCAAGTAAGCAATAAATAAATTAAATTAGAAAACAGCAGCAGTGGGAAATGTCAGGAGCAAATTATTGAATTTAATTGGACATTATTTTATTAGAAAAATAAATCATAAATTTTCCATCACATACATATCGATGGTCTCACGTAGAAAGGCCCTAAGTCAAATAATTGTAACTTTACAGGAGAAGGTAAAAACACAATAGAAACTGTAATATTCACAATGTAAATTTGTGTGTACAACTGCTTCCAAAAGCGTTATATTTTTACAACATGGCAACAAACTTTTGTGACGAAGTGTATGTGTGTGAAATGTTTTGGAAAAACTGAAAAACTCAATATTGTAAAAAAATACGAGTTAGGGCCTTTTTACTTGAGACCATCGATATGTATACAAGTATTAATGGCGATTTTTGTTATAAATACTTATCATATTGCTCAAGCTGGTACAAAGTTCAATATGCCCGCAAATCAATAAAGAAAAAGGAAAGAAGCAAAGTAGACGAATTAGTAAAAAAATAAGTACGAAACAGTGATCGGCAATTAATCGTTTTTTCTCTATACATAACTGACTCATGAAATGTTAAATATAAGTGAGTAGATATCATTTAAACTCAAGTACTTTGATTTAAGCATACTCACGATGACATTGATTTATAAGTACAGGTTGAAATAAATATGAATGCGATGACAACATCATAGTCATACCACACTCATACTCATACTCAGTTTGATTTCTAATTGCAGGAAAATACTTATACTTATACTTGTGCTTGTACTCCTCACATTGATTTAGCTCACTCAACTAATGCATGCATGTTTAGTTAAAAGTTTAGGCATTAAACAGTTTGCAAGTAGTATAAAATTATAATAAATAAAGTTGTTTTTCAATTCCTCCAGAAAAACACAGGAGAGAAACACATAAGCTCACAATGAGAACTTAAATGTTCGTATGCGAAGTTCGCATTATAAATCATACTTATTTTGCATCGTCCATAGGCATTGAGTTAAGAAAATGTTAGGTTAGGTTAGGTTAGGTTAGGTTTATCTGGTTGGTCCAAAGACCTCGCATAGACCGGGATTAATCCTTAGCGATACCAGCAGATGAGAAGAAAACCTGTAAGTATGGCAGCCTAGTTTGTGGTGCCTGTATCGAATGACTTCCACACAGATTTAACAAATTTTAGCAATCTACACATTTTTACTCTCGATACAAGTTCAAGACTACGAAAAATGTGAGCACCAAGATAGTTATATCTAGTGCGGCTTAAAGCCGGGCAATGACACAGTAGATGTTCCATTGTTTCAATTTCCCCGGGTTCCTTACATTTCCTGCGGGTACCGTCAAGTATTCGTCCTATTTTGACAGCATACGAAGCCGTCCAGCAGTGCCCAGTTAATACCCCCACTAGAAGTTTGCAGTTGCTTCAAGTTAGTGATAAAAGGAACTTAGTCAATTCGGGTTCATTGGAGCTCCACGTGATTTTAGAAGTTTTGCAAGTTTTCGTCGCATGCCCACATTTATCCGCTTCTTCCCTCATATTAGAGTTTATCATCTCTTTAAGGTGTTGAATTGGTTTTCAGATATATGCCGTTACCTTAGCCGGTAATAGAATTCCCTTTTTGGCCATTGTATCGGCGATTTCATTTCCCTTAATTTCCATGTGTCCTCGGACCCAGAATATATGTACTTGTCTACCAGCACATAACATATTTAGGGCCTTTCTACACATGAGCACAACGGAGGAGTAATTGCAGTCAGCTGAAATTGCTTTTATAGCTGGTTGACTGTCTATATACAGATTTACACGCGCATTCATAGTTAGAGGAGTGAAGGCTAACTCTGCTGCCATTTTGACAGCAAAGATTTTCGCCTGGATGATGCTACAGTAATCAGGAAGTTTATAAAATTCCTCTATACCGAGCTCCTGACAATAAACCGCAGCTCCCACCCCTCTATCCATCTTTGAACCATCAGTGAAAAAGTTGAAACCAGAACCACTATGATTAAGACTTTCCAGATAGCTTTCTTCACTTAAAGTGATCTGTGGTTTGGCAAAATAGTTCGTCTCTGGAATGATGTAGTCCGAGCTACACTCCATGTATTCTAGTAATTTACTGTGACCAAACGATCTGTACGACATCTGTCCTGTTGTCCTGAGTCGAATAGCAGATTTGCATGCCGCGTTCACTGCAGTTAGTTTTATTGGTTTAAGGTCCAATATAACGTCTAAAGCTGCAGTAGCTGTACTCTTTAAAGCTCCAGTGATGCAGAACTCTGCTAGTCTCTGGATACTTTCTAACTTTTTCAGGCATGCTTTTGTCTCAGTCGCCCTCCACCATACAAGTAATCCGTAGAGTAGAATTGGTCTAGGTACCGCTGTGCAGTTCCAATACGTAAGAGTAGGCGAAAGGCCCCATGTCTTGCCCAGCATTTTTTTACATGCATATAGAGCAATGGTGGCCTTTTTAACTCTATCTTCTATATTGGAACTCCACGTCAGCTTACTATCCAAAATAACCCCCAGGTACTTTGTGTGTGTTTTGGGCGAGAGCGATATACCGTCTAATTTTGGTGTTCTTCATTCCTTGACTTTCCTATTAGTAAAAAGCACAAGGTCAGTTTTTCCAGGGTTTAAGTTCAAACCTACCCGCGTTGCCAATCTATGAATATCCCTTAACGAGGATTCCATTAGGGAGCTAATTGTGTCGAGGAGCTTACCAGTTATGATAATGGCTATGTCGTCCGCATATGTGGAATTCTATGAGAATTTCATTAACAACCAGCGTCCAAAGAAGTGGCGATAGCACATCACCTTAGGAGTTCCTCTCTTAGCTTCTTTGTTTACATTGGCATTGCCTAATTCCGCAGATACTATTCTATTTCTATTTAAATAGGTTGCCTACCCAGTTCTTGACTTGCAACTGAGCACCGGAACGATTTACACTTTCCATAATTGCGTCCGTAGAGACATTATTGAAAGCGCCTTCGATGTCCAGGAAGACCCCTATAGCAAAGTCTTTATAGTGTAGTGATTTTTCGATTTGTTTAACAACATTATGAAGTACTGTTTCTACCGATTTGCCATTTGTGTATGTATGTTGGTTGGAGGACAGAATATTTGGATATACAAATTCTTTGATGTGTATATCCAAAATTCTCTCTAACATTTTCAGTAGAAAGGATGTCAAACTGATAGGCCTAAAGTCTTTTGGATACATATGGTTGCTCCTACCTGCCTTTGGTATGAATGCAACCTTAGCTATCCTCCATGACTTGGGCACATAATTCAGTCTGAGGCATCCCTTAAATATTCCTACTAGCCAGGGAATTATCCTCTATTTACCATACTGTAGTAAAGCCGGGAAAATACCATCTGGTCCTGGTGATTTATATGGTTTAAAGGAATTGATGGCGAATTCCACTTTACTAAAGGAAATGACGTCACAATTCTCAGTATTCAATTCAATTGTCGTTTCTGAGCGAAGGTAGATCTCCGAGAACTTCTAGCGTTTCTCGGCTGCAGCTAGTCCAATTGCCATTAATTTTACAAATTGTGCTAGGCACTGATAGATTGCTTGCAAGGAGCTTCCTCATTCTGGCCGTATCCGTAGGTTTTTCTATATTGCCACAAAAATTCCTCCATGAATTTTTCTTGGCCTTTCTAACCTCTTTTTTTAAAAGATTTCAGTGCTTTTTTGTAGTCCCTCTAGCACTCAAATTGGTCTATGTATCTAGACAATCTGAAGAACTCACGCAGGTCACGTTTTTGTACGTCTAGATCATTACTCCACCATTCTAATGTTGCTAAGTATGAGTACGATGCGCACTTCAAACTTTCGAGTGAATATGATTCATAGACAACATTGCAATAAGTATGAGTGCGCATAAGTACAAGAAATTATAAGTCATGATTCAACTCTCTACTCACTTTTTCGCTACTCATTGCTGTTCTCTGATAGGAAATGACAAATAAATTTTTTTTTGTGCCTCATGTATTGTGAAAATTCTGCTATACATACAGTGTTGTCATCAATGCAAAGATGATTTTTTTCAGGAAACTAAAAAAGCGGCTAAAAATAATCGCCAGCGTGAATTATACGTGCTGTGCATGATAGTGCATGCTCCTAAGTACTTTCTTTCCCAAGTGTAATATTTTTATATTTTTGTTGAGAGTTGCACGGTGTAAAAATTATTTAAGAATCTAATACGTTTAAGGGTTAAAATCTAGTATTATTTTATAATTGAAAATTTTATTTAAAATTTTTTTAAGAACATTTCTCTTTAACATTTTCACTCTCTAAATCTTCGTGATAAATTTTTCACATTTTGCTAGCTACATACAAATAAGAGGTCACGTTGATTGTTGGCGTACTGAGGTTTTTAGGGAGGAAAAGAGATTTAATGTGGATAGACTAGATGGCTACAATTATTATTTTCACGATACGAGAAAAGAAGAGTTAATTTTAAAGCGTCTCACAAAATAAACCCTTTTTCAAAATTAACTGTTTCAGTGAGTCATTACTATTCACCAATTTTTCAATATGCAACAAAAATTGTAAGATTAAAATATTATTTTTAATATGAAGACGGACATTTGTGCACAATATTTTCGAGATTTTGTAAGTGCCGAAAATCCCGTGGTCTCGGTTCGGCATTTCTATACTACATCACAAAATTTGATTTGAAGGAAAAAATTGTATTTTTAAAGCATTTTTATGTTTCAAGAACTATTTTTTAATAAATTAAATCCAAGACATATAGAAACAGTGGCAAGGTTCATGAATGAACAAAAAAAATTTAACCAAAAAATGTTCTTACTAATTACGCATAAAGAGAAGCTACAGCCAATCAGGTATGACATCCGATTATTTGAAATTTAGTTCATCCAGTGCCTCGTTTGTTGCAGGGAATGTGAGAACTTATCCGAGTCGAAAAGTAAGGGTCAAATTCTATCCACATCTATTCTTTTTCACTGGCATAAACATCATCGGTGACTTTAACTTGGCAGCACTGAATTTAGATATAGCAAAAATAGGGTTGCATTTTATAAACAATACTTACAACCAATTCAAAAACGATTCTAAGTTGGTTTTAATAAAATCATTTTGTATCTTAAAACCAGGTTTTAAAAAAAATTTTTTAACGTTAAAACCAACATTTATTAAAACCATGTCAGTGTGAAAATACTATTAATTTGTGGCTATAAGCATTTTAGTTATTAATTAATATTTGGTGCACTTTTATGCCTTTTGTTTTTATTTATTTGTTTTTTTTTTATTATCAAACAAGAGTTTACAAATTAAGCTTATGCTAGGGGTCTATTTAGAACGTACCTATGGTTACCAACATTTGAACTAGCAACACATCCTCATTGCCTGTTTAGTAACAACGAACCTCACCAAGAATGCTAGAACTAAGAACAAAAACAAAAAAACATTAGAACCTACTTTATATGTAGATACAAGCACATAGACAACGAAATCTATACCAAATGCTCCTGCATTTTGTTTTGTTGTTATTTAGAAAATACAGTTCCTGACTCATACAACCACCACACACGAGTTCAAATGCACACATGTGTGTAAAATTGTGTTTCAAAGATGGAGATACGTTAATGTAAATATGCGAGGACTATTTCGGAAGTATAATTAGAAGCAAATGAGTATATGGTAAACATGGAGTTTGAGTTAAAAAAATATTATCAATTCGCATCATAATTTTTCAAACCATCCTCGCATGATATGCTCAGCATCCTTCTATAAATGTATATGCATATGTCTAATATGCAAACTAATCGTACTCGTATCTAACGAAATTCAACACAATCATATTATAGGCAGGCAAACCCAAGGAACCAGACAAATACATACATACACACATTCCAATCAAAACAGTGTGTGGATAACTGCTAGAAACAGGACTAAAGTTCGCAGGAAACATGGTTGGCTGTAACGTGTATTAATAATGTGTCTTTGTGATTGGAATTGTGTGCGAGTCTGGTAAATTACTTGAGCAATTGCAGAGTGGTTGCAAGTCAAGTCGGAAGACCAAGTTAAGTTTATATTTATAAATTAAATGTGTGCTGTATATCGAAAGGATGTCATTTGTGTGTGGCAGTTTGTTTCTTCCTTTTTTACTTTCTTTCCTTCTACTTCTATTTTTGTTGTTAACTATTAAATGAATGTGAAAAGTACTCCTCGTATCTTGGAGATTATAATTTGCTTTGCCCCCAGTCTTTCATCAGTAAATTGAATTGATTTTATTTAATTTTATAAAAGCCTCAACCTGGGGATTTATTTCTTCTAGGAAATTTAAAAAAAAATGGTGTTAATTGTTGCTTAGCCTTTTAACTTTTATTTTTACCTTATTTGGGTTTTTAACTTAATCAAAAGGAAAATTTAAGCATTTTATAAGATAAATTATTTTTACACAATAAAGTACAAAATTTATTTACTTTTTTATATTTTTTACTTTTTTACTATTGTTATCGCTACGCTGTCCGTCTGTTCGTCTGTCCGTCCGTCTGTCACAGGATATTTTCTCGAGAACAGTAAGAGCTACGGGCCTGAAATTTGGACACAGTGTGTAGACCTTTGGCCGCTACAACAACAAATACGTGAGAGTTGGAAATTAAAGGGTGTTTCAAAACGAGCAACGAAAAATGTTAAAATCCCATGTAATATACATATATACAATTGTATGTATATACACTTGAATTTTTTAATATTAGTGTATTCTTATACAGACTACAACAATTAACACTAAAATTAAAAAAAAATTAATTAAAGGGTGTACCATCAGTTAATGTAATTTTGACAACTTGCTGTATATTGGAGCAAACTTCTTAAAATTTTCAAAAACGGTAAAACATAAAAGTCCCAAAATTATAAAATCGCCAAACCGAAAAAAAATCGCCAAAAGAAAAGAAATCGCCAAAACAAAAATAAGCACCAAATTAAAAATGAAAATATATCGCGAAAAACCGGAAAAATCGCTAAAATTAAAAAATCGCCAAATAAAAAAATCGCCAAAATGAAAAAAAATCGCCAAAATAAAAAAAATCGCCACAATGAAAAAAATTCTCCAAAATGAAAAAAAATCGCCAAAATTAAATAAATCGCCAAAACGAGAAAAAAGCGAAAAATAAACAAACAAAAAAATTATTTCAGCTAAAAAAAACATAAAAAACTTAAAAAAACGCTGCATTAAAAAATGTTCAAAGCCCAACGTACGGAACCCTTCGTGCGCGAGTCAAAGTCGCACTTTACTGAATTTATTTTTGTAGTACAAGACCAAATTTTATTTTACAGCAGAGTGCAAGTAAAACGTAGATTATTGTATTAATTCTATTTCTAGCAGTGAGGGCAATAGAAATTGATAGTCTCGAAGAGGTTTTAAATTTAATATAATGGCAGCCAATTGAAGCCTTTTTAGTGGGAAATCAGTAAATGTCTCTAGTTTCTCATAATAACCATTATTTTTTCCAGCAGAGTAACTTTTTTTTAATTAATTAATTTTCTGTCTCGAACTTTTTTTTTGCCCAAAATCGATTATTTGCTATCGCTAACGAAAATAATCGATTTTCTTCAAGAAAAAAAACGAGATCCAAGAAAATTGTCGGTTAAGCTTTTTTGGCGATTATGGCTCAATTTTTTACACTAACTGATGAGTATTAAAAAATAAATAATTTTCGTCAATTTTGCTATGATTGTTAAACAAATGCTAGAGATAGAGTTTCTTCTTTACTATAATGCACAGTGAGTACTTTTGCAAAATAAATGGAAATAACTTCTGGAACTACTGATTGGATTCATATGAAACTTCGAGCAGCCGTAGAGGAGGACTTAAGGCTTTATAACACATGTCTTGACAGCCTTCTGGCTTAAGCTGGAGAGGAGTTACAGTGGGCCTAAATTAAACACAAAAAATGTATGAGGTTTGTAACTTTGTAACAAAAATTAGCCGATTTTTAAAGGATAAACCGTTTTTAAGAAATAATGTCCGAACTTTTACAAATTATAAAATATTTTACTTTAGACAAAAAAATTTTTTTTTAGTATTTCACTTATAACTTTTTATTTTATTTGTGGATTTTAAATATAAGGGTAGAATTAAATTTTTAAGAAAATTTTAAATAAAACTAAGTAAAAATCCTTCTTAATATCATATATAAATTTTATTAAAGCTATAGGGTCTTTTGTAATTAATTTACAATTTTATTTATTTTTTATCCGATATTATCCTTCAACTTTGTGT
Organism: Tachina lurida; assembly: GCA_944452675.1. Taxonomy (NCBI): domain Eukaryota; kingdom Metazoa; phylum Arthropoda; class Insecta; order Diptera; family Tachinidae; genus Tachina; species Tachina lurida. The sequence continues at coordinate 28,694,189 of OX101753.1, read as the reverse complement.
AGCTTCTTCAGGAAATAAAATTATTCTAAATTTACTTATCAATAAAAAAGGTCGAATAAATTATTATCTTATTAATATCTGCATTCTCAAAATCAGGAAAAGGCTAAGAATTCAAAATTTTTAAAAATTTCCTGAAAAAGGCATATTTTTTTAAAGAAAAAGTATTTTCATTATTTTCCACTTTGTGAAAAACTTTGTTTAACATATGCACTTTTAAGCAACATAACGCTAAAGACAATCTATTCAGAATATGCTAAGAGGCAATTATTTTGTATTTTGGACATGTACCCTACATTCCTCAGTGTGCGAAAATCGCCAATTTTAAAAATATTTTTTGTGTTTAAGCGCTTATAAAAAGTTGTGACGATGGAATGTGAAAATTTAACCTATAACATTTAATGATGTAATTAGCTTTCAACATGTTTAACTAAAATTTAAGAGAGTTTTTTTTTCATAAATGCGGACATATGCGCAGATTTTCTGAAAAAAAGACAAAATTTGGTAAAAATATTGTTTTGTATCATAAAAAATATATATTGAAATAATTTTCTTTCCTTATCTTGGCATTTTTGACTTCCATAGGAATTTTTTTTACTTCGCCTGGAAAAAATTATTCTAATATATTTCAACTGATCTCGAGATATTGTGATTGTAGGGTGCAATTAAAAAAATATATATAGAATGCGCTTAACTTTTTTCCCTTCATTCACACATCAGCTGTTTCAAACTTTTGTGAATCCTAAATAGAAAAACAAAAATGCGAAGTCGCAACATAAAATATTGAGCAACAAACTCCAGCTGTATTAAATTTAAACACTTTCATTTCAAATATATGACATTTTAAGCAAAAATGTTGATATTCATTACAAAAATCTATATGTGACCTTTTCCGCGAAAAAGGACCTAGTGTGTCAAAAAAGGGGTGTGTGTCAAAATCGATAAAAGTGAGAAAACCATTACCAATACTACCAATGGGAAAAATGTTGCAAATGTTATAGTAAGTGTTCCAGAATCAATTAATTTCGTACTCTGATTTACGAAATCAAAGCAAAAATAAGTTTTTAACTGTAATAGTGTCGATTATTTTTGTTACGAAAATCACGTCCTAACTTCTGTATCACGCAATAAATAGCATAGCTATAAAACCAATCAAGATTGTTAAATGTAGAAGACGGTATTAGAATAGGATTATAACTTTTACGGCTAAATATAAATGAAATTATTGGAAAGCATCAAGCTCAAACTTCGCATTTAAAGTATTATTTTTATTAACTTGTAACAGTTAATCCCTTAATAAACGTTTTATTATTTTTTTATTATGTATCATTTCATTTCACACATTTAAAATTTTTATCGAGGCATATAAAACAGGTACTCTTATAAGCGAAAAAAACTATTTTACGCAGTGTGTCATAGGTAAGTAAATAATTTTTAAACTCTTCTTTTTCTTTGTGTTCCGCCAAATTTTGAAATCGTTAAAAGTGTGCCGCAACAGAAAAAAAGTTGAGAATCACTGCTTTAGCAGATTAGTGGTAATTTGGCCATATATGGAGATGCAAACGTAGTACACTACTATATTGCTGGGAGAGATGAATGCTGGGTACGAATGGCTTGTTTGGTAGATGGAATAGTCTTACAGCAAACCAACGAGGCCACATCCATAGTGCATCTACCCCTGTCTTTCCTCAAGAGATTTTTGCTTAACGGCAAACCCAGCCAGGCTTAATAAAAACTAAAACACTAAATTTAGCGCTTGAAGAATTTTCTTACTTAAAGTACGCTTTTTATATACGCATGGCTTGATTTTTATTTTCTAGTGTAGGTACATTCATATAAATATATTTAAGTATGTATTTAAGTAGTTGTGCGCATCCATGTATTAATATATTAATTGTTATGTGTGAAAATTAAACTTCTATTACATGCCTAAAAGTCTAAAACTGCTTTAATAATTGTACGCTTTAAATAACAGGGCCATTATTTACTCAGGATATAACTACTAAAGTAAAAATAAAGTGCCATAACTCCACTACACATCCTTGAGAATAATTCCTTAGCATTGTTGTTTTTGTTGTTGTTTTAGTTGCCCTCCTACATTTAATGCCATTTAAGCAGGCCTGTTAGCGAGTTTATATTTATTAAAAGCTTTTTGACTTACATGAAATTTTTTCCTTGTGTGTGTGTGTGTGTGCTTTTGTTGTTGTTGTATTCCTTTTGCATTGACAGCCTTTAAAAACCCCGTATAGTTAGTTAGTTAGTGCCCACAACTGTTAGTTAGCAATTGAAATGGCAAGAAGTCACATTGAAATACGATGCTGCAGTGACTTAAGGTCTCCAGCAAACATAAAAGTAAAGCTGATAGAACAGATAGTGCTAGGGGAGAATAGTTAAGGCGGGCTGGTTGGCTGGCTGACTGACTATCTTAGGCAGCAGTGTGTGGGTGCGCTGTTGATTAGAGTGTGAGTAATTTGATGGTTTTTGTTTTAACTTTAAATGTGTTTCTTCTTCTTTTTGTCTTTTATGCTTCATTTCTCAGATTTCATTGTTGTTGTTGTTGTTGTTGTTGTTGTTTGTACGGCTGGTTGGGTGCCTAAAAGGACAAGAAAATGTTAATGTATTCTTTATTTTGTCTCCTTTCCGTTTTTTTTTCTTGTCCTGTTTTTGCTGCCCACTGTGGGTGAAAACTGCCTGAACTCTAAAATTAGATGGCTGCAGACTAAAAGGAAAACAAATGAATTAAATGAAATCAAAATTTCAATGCTGTAATAGTTACTTTCTTATTCATTTGTACGTTTATCTTGTTGGTTTTACTTAAACGTCTGTATGTAAGTTATTTCGAATGTTTTCTCTAAGTTTGAATATCTGTATCTAATGTGGCAGTATTTTTGATTTGGCTTTTAAAAGTGGGTGTGTGTGTGTGCATGTGTATCGTTTTTCGGCAGCTGTAAACGTGTACATTTAATTAAAGGACTATCGTTTTTTTTTTGTAGTTTTACTTTTCCTTTTTTTTTTGATACAACAGCAGGGCTATTGAACGCCATATGATACTGTAATTGGATTAAATGTAAAGCGATCACAAAATTTGAGATACACAAGGCAAAAAGAAAGTATTAAATTTTTGGCACAATAGCACTAAGTATTAGAATAGACATTTGAGTTTCAGACGAGGCTAGGCGCTAAAGTTACCTAAATTGAAATCACATTAAAGAAGTATTTGTGAGGCCATTAAAAGAAAAAAAAAAAAATATATATATATATATATATATATATATATGTATACCATTCATTAACAAAAATTTTGCCTCAGATTTCTCACTATGACCTTTTCTCTTATTATAATAATGAAGTTTCTCTTTTTTAGGGTTCCATACACCAAAGGTGAAAAGACACCCTATTGTAGAAGAGGAAAACTATCGATAGTGTCACTATCGAAAGTTTTCGATAGTTTAAACAACTTTGTCGATATATCGATTCAAGACTATCGAAAGTTAGAAAAACTATCGATATATCGACGATACTATCGTGATAGTATCCAAGTTGTATGGTTTTCGTATAATATACTTATTTATTTACACTAAAAATTCGCAAACAAAATATATTTACACAAAACAAAACTAAATTAAATAGAATTTTATTTGTCAGTTCTATAAATAATAAAAATAATATAATTGTATGAAAAATAAGTGTGATCAGCGGAAGAAATTTTGCCGGAATTTAGTTATTTTTGTTTGTAAAAAGCAGCATATGTGACCTTCTCCGAGAAAAGGGACCTCCTAGTGTGTGAAAATTAAGCATTATCACTTTGAACACAACACCTTCAGTTGGGAAATGCGATTTGGTATGGTTAGTTATGAAATCACAAATCTAACTCATTTCATCTTATTCTACAACCTTTTAGGTACCAGAATCCACTCTTAAGTAAAAACCCGTTTTTCGACACACTAGGTTCCTTTTCTCGAAACCTAGTGTGTCACGCTTACTATCGATAGTGACTAAAAAATATCGCTTGTTTTTAAGTATTAATCGATGATAGAATTAAAATATCTATAGCCATAAAAATAAAATTAACTATCGAGACTATCGATAGTTTTCCACCCCTACCCTATTGTTTGCGCTGCGATGTCCGTGTCTCCGTCACAGGGTGTTTTCTCCAGAACCGTCAAACCCACATATCGGAAATTTTCACAGAATATGTAAAACTTTCGCCGCTAGAACAGTATGCAGATAATTATATAAAGACACTACAAATTTTCAAAATTAGTGTATTCTATTAAAGACTACAACAATTAACACTTAAATTAAAAAAAAAATAAAACTAAAGGGTATTTTATCTGTTAATGTAATAATGACAACTTGCTGTATCTTGAAAACCATAAAAGACAAACGCTTGAAATTTTCAAAAATGCTTAAACTAAAAAAACCCAATATTAAAAAATTCGCCAAAACCAAAAGTTTCACCAAAATACTAAAAAAATTCGCCAAAAACAAAAAAGCGCTATAACTTAAAAAATCGCCCAAAACTGAGTTATCGCCAAAAAGTAGAAAAAACAACAGGACTAAAAACGCGAAAAACTAAAAACATCACAATATTAAAAAAATTGCCGAAAACGAAAAAAAATTGCCAATAACCAAAAAAATTTCAAAAAACAAAAAAGCGCTAGAACTTAAAAAATCGCCGAAAACTGAGTTATCGCCAAAAAGTAGAAAAAACAACAGGACTAAAAACGCGAAAAACTAAAAACATCACAATATTAAAAAAATCGCCAAAAACAAAAAAAATCGCCAAAAACAAAAAAATTGCTAAAAACAAAAAAAAAACGCTAGAACTAAAAAAATCACTAAAACCTAAAATATCCTTAAAAGCTGAAAAATAGCCAAACCGCCAAGGCTTGAAATGCTCCAAAACTAAAAAAAAGCCAAGAACCAAAAATAAAAAGAAAAAGCGCCAAATTTGAACTAAATCACCAAAAACGAATAAACGATAAAAATAAAAAAATTAAAAAAAACGAAAAAAGCGTCGAAGCTAAAAAATTTTAAGCTTAAATAAATCGCAAGAAATCACAAAAAAAGTAAAAAACACGCCAAAGCTAAAACAAAATCGCTAAAACCATCAAAAATCGCCAAAACGAAAAAAGTGCAAAAACCAACTAAATAGCTAAAAACCGAAAAATCGCACAAATTAAAAAAACATCAATACTAAAAAACGCCAAAACTAATAAAAAACGCCAAAGCTAAGCTTACTCACCAACAACAAAAAAATCGCCAAAAACAAAAAAAAGCTAAAATTAAAAAACGCCAAGTTCCAAAGAAATACAAAAGAAAAACGGAAAACGCGACAAAGCTAAAAAAATAATTTTTAAACTTAAATAATTTGTAAAAAATCACAAAAAAGTAAAATAAAAAACGCCAAAGCTAAAACAAAATTGCTCAAACCGTAAAGAGTCGAAAAAACGAAAAAAAAGTGCAAAAACCAAAATAAACGCTATAACTTAAATAAATAAACAAAAATCGCCAAAAACGAAAAAAAAAACGCTAAACTTAAAAAAGTCCTGGAATAAAAAAAATATCAAAAACTATGCGCCAAAAAGCTAAAAAAAAATCTTAAAAACCGAAAAAAAGTTTCTCGGGTACTTAAATTATTTTTTTTAAATGTCTACATCGGGTAAGATATTCGATTATAATGGCTAAAGTTTGTATAGTATTACATACATATGTAGTATCCATACGGAACCCTTCGTGTGTGAGTCAAAGGCGGACTTTACTGAATTTATTTACCAACTGGCGAAGGCAAAAAATAATGGAAGACTATAGAGTCAAAAATTGGAGAGTGCTTCTGCACGGAAAGAAAAAACAAACACAAGACACAACATACATTTCATCACCGAAGAAAAGCACATAAGTTCAGGCTTTACCTGAATTTGTATGAAAAATAAAAACAAAATTTTGAAAAATAAAAATAACTTTTGTGATGTAATTTCGACAATTAGGCGCTATGTGTTTATACCTTTATTAATGGGTGTATAGTCTCAGTGCTGTCTAAATAATGCTGTCACACAGTGTAAACAGTGTCTTTCCGAAACCATTCGAAAAGCAATAGTAAAGATTTTAATTGTGATAATTCTTTAAAAAAAACTTATAAGTAAATTTTATTTTTGAACACCAGTAAAAAAATTGAATGACATTAAGCAGAACAGATGACTCCGGAAATTCCAATGACGTCATCAAAAGCTAGTATGCAGCGGTATGGTGAAGGTGATGTGACTTTCTGGCTGTTACTAACATTCTTCTTGAAGCTTTCTGTTAAGTATAAAGAAAGCGATGCATCAGCTAAGAGTGTAGTCTTGAGCAAAGAACACCAAAGTTAACATTATGGTATTCAAGCAGTGAAATAATTAACATTGTGTATTTGAAAGCTCTAAATATCAGTATTGAGTCAATAAAGTGTTCTGATTTGATAAGATTTGTGCATTGGTGACTTTTTATTTAATTTAAAATATTCTAACCTACAATAATAATCAAAAATTCCTATGGAATCTTCGAATTTCAGGAGAGTTATACCAATATTGGATTAGTTATGGATCTAAGGCACAAAAGATCGATAGGAATATATCGTATCTTATATATATATCTATCCTAGATCATTTCACAACTCTTTGCTTTCATAAAATCTTTCAGTAGTGTGATCTAAAAACAAATGAAGGCAAATCAAGACAAGTAAGATTGTTTGCAGTATCCCTCTCCGTAATGAACTAAATTATATTGATTATTTGTAAAGCCTAATTTAATTATGCCTAAACATGCTAAATTAAATTAAGGTTTTCTTTATTCTGCATTTGTGTGGCTGTATTTCTTAAATAAATGACAAGTAAAAGTTTACATAATGGTCATGTTAATAGAACTTAATCTAGGTAAACGCTTACAACTAATTTATATATATATTTTTTTGTGTTCTCTTCTAATTCAGGTCTTAAAACAGTCAGTGTCCTTTTTGTGATGCTGCTGCTACTGCTGCTGCTGATGATGTGTGGCTTTTATCTTGTTCAATCTGTAACATTAACTAATTCTTTTTTTCTTCTAATTTTTTTTGTTTGTTTGTTAAATGAATGATTTTTGTACGTTTATTGAATTACAACACAAAATCGCATTAGGCTTTTAATAGAATGGAATAAAGTAATATTTAATGACTGAGCACGAGATAATATAATATGTAAATCTGTTACTTTCAGGCTTGCTTATGCGTATGTGAGTTGTAACAAATTTAAGCGATTTAATATTATCTTTATTATGTTAATTTAATCAGATGAGTTTTTTTTCAAGTTTTGTCTTAAATAAATATATTTTTTCTTTTTCAGAAATCGGTTATTGCAAAACATAGTAAAGAGTTTTTAATTTGCCATAATAATAAAACAAAATAGGAACAACAAAACAAAAATTTGCAAGTGTCATCAAAAATGGTTTTTTTTTGTAAGAGAAGTAACACTCAGGCGTTACTTTCTTTAGGAAAGTGAAAGTGATAACGAAATCAAGTGGTGAAGGAAGATATAGAGGAAAGCTTCATTCTTTTACAACTCTGCTTTTTTTGCACGATTTTTTTTAATAATTCACTACTGCAGCGCCTCTGGTGTCAATGAGGCGTATTACATTTTTGAAGCTGTGTTTAATAGCTATTTTATTTATTATTTTACTCCGCCGATGATTCTGCTATACAATACTGACGAAGGAGGGCGCTGTGATGTTACATTAGGATTAGTATCTGCTGAAGAGTTTTCATATGAATTATTTTTTTTTTAAAGAGAAGTAACACTCAGGCAATTAATGCTTACTACTAGGTGTTACCTTCTTTTAGGAAAGGAATAGTGCACAGAGAAAACAGTGCCTACTAAATACCTCATAAAATAGAACAAAATTAATAAGAAATCTCTATGGTTTTTTCAATAAGGAAATCTTATTAATTTCATAGGGAAAACCTTTTTGAAAAAAATCAAGAAGAAATCTTCTAGTTTTTATTAGGTTATCTTATTGATTTTTTGAATAAAATTTTCTTCTTGTTTTTATTAGGTGAACTCATAAAAAATAAAAAATAAATTGTGTGCTTATTCTCTGTACTTATGTATTTTCATTTAAATTCTATACCATATACATATGTATGTATGTATGTAGTATATTGTAGATGTTATTTATTTATACATACATACATACAAATTATGTTATATACTTAACCACGTATTGAACCAGCAAACTTCTGACTGATAGACAAGCACTCTAACCAATATGCTAACAAGCAGCCTGAATAACCATTGAAATTATTGTGCAAACATTCTTACACAAAAATTAAAAAGATCATAAAAAAATTGTCCGTATGTCTATTTATAGATATGAAATAAGAAGACACCTCATAAAATCAAGAAGATTTCCTTATTAAAAAAATCAATAAGATGCTTTACACATAATCATATAGGAACTTAATAAAATCAAAAAGAAAACCTTATTGAAAAAATCAATAAGATAGCCTAATAAAATTAAGAAGAAAACTCTTTTAAAAAAAGCAATAGGGCAACCTAATAAAATCAATAAGAAATCCCTATAGTTTACAATTTATAAGAAAACCTAATAAAATCGAGAAGGTTTTCTCTATAGATTGTTTGTTTGGTGCCAAAAATAACGGGAATTGAGTAAAAAAAGTTGTGAGTAATAAGATTTCTTCTTGATTTTATGTGTTTTCCTTCTTGATAAAATTAATAAGATTTACCACATAAAAACAAAAAGGAATCTCTATGAAAAAATCTTCGCTTCTTTCTGCTGGGATACCCCTTAGCTTTAAAACGTTTTGAGGCAGTTTTTCTCTGTGTGATAGAAAAGACAGGTTGTGAAGGAAGAGATAGAGTAAAACTTCATTCTTTTACAACTTTGCTTTTGGCACGTTTTTATTAATGCAGTGTTGCAGCGGCTCTGATGTTAAATGAGGCGTATTAATTTTTTGAAGCTGTGTTTTGTAGCTATTTTAATGATTGTTTTACTTCGCCGATGATTCTACTACACAACAAAGGAGGGCGCTCTGATGTTGCATTGGGATTAGTATCTGCTGAAGGCGGTATAGATCAGTGACCAGTGGCTATGCCTTCATCACTTGAACTTTCCTTCAACAACTGATACAAAGGGACACTAATGTACATCAGGAAAATACGTGGTATTGTTATTTAATGACTGTTGGATACAGGGATTGAACCCAGCAAATTCGATTTTGTAGTCAACATGCTAAATACTTCAGCCAACGCCACCCTCACCCTCTTAGTTATACGCTTGTTTATTTATTTCTAAGCAAATTTAAAAAAGGAGGAGGTTATCAATTACTTTGAATTTATTTTTTTTACTGATTCTATCTTTTGGAACGATTTTAAAAATGTTTTTTTTTAGTTCAATTGTAAAAAGTGGACGGGAATACGCCCACTAATTTATTTCTTTTATTTTATGATATTTTACCTATGCAATTGCTAAAAAATTTAGCAAACACATTGGAAATTCGCAACGATACAAGCACGAAGTTTAAAAAGTGGGCGGAACCACGCCTATAACAATAATATATTTTACTTCACGTTTTTCTACTTAACCGATCTTTAGAAAACTTGGTACTTAGCCTAAACTCTAAGAAGACACAATCTTGCATTAAAAAAGTGGACGGAGCAACGCCCGCTAAAATTTAATATTACATTTCACGTGATTGTGCTAAACCGATTTCTACGAAGGTTGTCATTTACTTTAAGCTCTGAAAAATACTTAATCTTGCGTTAAAAAAGGAGGGTGGTGCGACCCCCATGCATGGCTAGTATTAAATTATATGCAGTTCTACTTATGCCATTCCCAAAAAATTTGCCAAAGAGTTTCAGCTCTTGGAATAAAATAGTTTTGTGTTAAAAAAAGTGGGCAAGGACATGCCCATTAAAGCTTAATACGGGTATTATGTTTCACGTGCTTCTGCTTGACCGATTTTTAAGGAACTTGGCACACACAATTAAAATAATCTGAAAGGCCTGCGAAATGTTTTAACAAAAAAGCATTTTATGTTAAAATAAAAAAATTTCTCTTTCAATATTAACTCAACTACATTTTAATTGCATTTTAATCCTTAGCAACAATTAAATTAAAAGAAAAATATTTTAATTTTCTTTTCTTTTCTTTTTAACACTCTTCAGTTTAACGTCATAAAGCCATACTACAAAAAGAACTTAGGGCTATTCTTTACTTAATGCTTTCGAAATAAATAAAGTAGAACGTGAGAAGATTTTTTAATGTTTGTTTTAAAAAATAAGAAAGTCAATGTGAAATATACTTAATATTTTTCTCATTCCCTTTTTCAAAGGTCATTTCATGTCATCCAAGTCTGCAAATTTTCTTAAGTGTTCAAGAAAATTATTGCTTACCCAACAAAAAAAATAATAATATGCTGCATATTTTACAAGGATATTAGGTTTAATGGTATTGAAGAGAGTTGAGTGTCCGACAAAAAGCATAATTGATGTGAAAGATTTGTTTGTAAAATACATCAATTAAAAAAAAAAACATTCAAGATAATGTGAAATCAGCAGAAAGCGATAATTTTCTATGCCTGGTTTTATGTATAAATAATGGTTAATTTTTTAAATTTAAAATAATAAATTTCACAATTTTTTTTTTAATTTTTTCATTTGTTTGCATTCAAGCCGAACTTTATTTATTAAATTTGCTACAAGTAACATTTTTGAACAAAAAAAGTTTGTTGTTGTTGTTGCTTAGGCATGTATAAATGCATTTCGTTGCTGCTTAGGTAACTCATGTAAAGACTGCAATATAATAATTCAAAAAGCTTACAAAACCCTTAAAAGCTTATGGACAAAGTTGCAAAAAATTAATGTGAATTACAAACCTAGTAGTAAAGTGTGTTTCTGTTAATATAAATACGATTATTAAAAGAAGTATTGATATGTATGTTTGCACAGAGAAAAAACGGCCTCATAGAATCAAGAAGATTTTCTCTATGAACCGTTTTTAGGCTAAGGGGTATCCCAGCAGAAAGAAGCGAAGATTTTTTCATAGAGATTCCTTATTGTTTTTATGTGGTAAATCTTATTAATTTTATCAAGAAGAAAACCACAAAAAATCAAGAAGAAATCTTATTATTTACAACTTTTTTTACTCAATTTCCGTTATTTTTGGCACCAAAAAAACAATCCGTATTGTATACTATAAGGGTTTCTTATTGATTTTATTATGTAAAGCATCTTATTGATTTTTTTAATAAGGAAATCTTCTTAATTTTATGAGGTGTCTTGTTATTTCGTTTCTATTAATAGATATAGAGACACTTTTTTCATGATGGTTTTCATTTTTGTATAAGAATGTATGCACAATAATTTCAATGGTTATTCAGGCTGCTTATTCTACCTATAAGGTAGAAGTTTGCTGGTTCAATACTTGGTGAGTAAGTTAGTTAAGAAAATAACATAATGTGTATGTATGTATGTATAAATAAATAACATCTACAATATACTACATACATATGTATATGGTATAGAATTGAAGTGAAAATACATAAGTACAGAGAATAAAGACGCAATTTTTTTTTTATTTTTTTATTGAAAAAATCAATAAGATAACCTAATAAAAACTAGAAGATTTCTTCTTGATTTTTTCAAAAAGGTTTTCTCTATTAAATTAATAAGATTTCCTTATTGAAAAAAAATCATAGAGATTTCTTATTAATTTTGTTCTATTTTATGAGGTATTTAGTAGGCACTGTTTTCTCTGTGTAACCCTTATGTAATAAATTTTTCGGCCATATAGGCTTGATTATTACTGAATTGTAAATAAATAAATATATGTATATATAAATAGAAAAAATATTTATAAAAATATACAGTACAATTTAATTATTCTTCTCTTTTTTAGAAAATCACATTTATTAATAAAAGATATTTCATTCTATAAGAATATACAACACTGAACTCAAGCCCGATTAAGAAATTATCCCTGATTTAAACCCATTCTAGTTTAATTAAATATAATTATGTTTCCCATTCAACATAAATTATAGAACGATCGTATTCTTTCGACACCATTGAACACACCCCAAATCTTCAACAAATTCTTCAACTTCTAAATCAATCTTATCATTCCTATTTTCAAAAAAAAAATTGACATTTCGCGCATATCCCCCAATCTGACAGCACTGTTGCCCACGGTGCCTGCACTTGTAGCCGTGGTTGCAAAAAGATTCACGCTGTGATTTGAATACAAAGTGTATTTATGCAGATGACTAGCCAATTTTCCGAATTACTCATACACACACTTACACATATACAAACATACACCCAGTCAGCATGTGGAAGATTGTTTCACCAAACTGAGTCTTTTTCGACTGCCTTAGATGATCAAAAACTGATTTATCAGCTCTGCGTTTAAAATAAGGATCGAAAATGATTCCCAGAAATACTTAGAAAGTGATTTGTTTAAAAAATAAAAACAAACAGCAAGCTCATGCAGTAAAATCAAAAAAATAAAAATAAAATTAAAAAATAAATTTAAAACAAAAAAAGTGATTGTAAGTAATACCACAAACTGTCTCGAAAGTGAGTCGAAATTGATATGAAACGCGAGTCATAAAAGACTCTTTTAGAAGACTCCCGGCTAGGGTACCATTTTCTCCCGAATGAACAGTCATTTTCGACTCGAAAACGAGCGCATAAATGCTTATTTTAATCGCGCGGAGGAGTCGAAAAAGACTCGAATATGATCATTACTTTCATAAAATGCTGACTGGGCACACTCGTATACAATTCCTTCGCAGTGATTTACAATACATACTCTTTTTAAAATTTGAAATAAATATGCAATCAATTTTGAAAAAAAATATATGTATATTCGTTAACTGTTAGTGACACTTTGATAAATCAGAAGGAATATTGTTAAACGAATTCGTGTAATTGTAAGATATTGTGTGCGTGTGTGTGTAAGTAAAGGTATTGAAACGGGTTGTAATATACAATATACAGTAGAATCCCGATTATCCGAACACCGATTATCCGGGTATCCGATTATCCGGAATCATCATTCGATTCGAAAATTATATTACATAAGTATTATGTTATTCATTATCTATCGTTATAGCACGTTTTTAGAGTTTCGTACACCAAAGTTGAAAAGAAACCCTATTGTTTTCGCTGCGCTGTCCGTCTGTCCGTCCGTCGGTCACAAGGTATTTTCTCGAGAACCGTAAGAGCTACGGGCCTGAAATTTGGAAACAGTGTGTAGACCTTTGGCCGCTACAACAACAAATACATGAGAGTTGGAAATAAAAGGGTGTTCCAAAACGAGCAACGAAATATTTTAAAATCCCATGTAATATATGTATATACATACAATTATATGTATGTACTAGGGTTTGGGATTTCCCGGACTTTTGCACTTCCCGGGAAACGGGAATTAAAAAATCAAGTTCCCGGGAATTCCCGGGATTCCCGGGAAAAGCTAATTTTCTAAATTAAATACATTTATTAAATGAAAGTTGGTGAAATTTCGATTGTTTTATTAATGTAAGCATTCTTTTGAAATAAAAGTTAATAAAAAAGCAGTTCTAAGACCAATTTTTAAGAATTTTTAATTGAATTTAAGCAAATGGAATAAAGTTATTACACAGCAAAAGATCATATAAAAACCAATTGACGACTGCTACCACAATTAGTAGACAATTTTCTAATAAGACCTACCTTCATTTTAATAAAAATTTGCCTTGCTTGTTTCTCATTCTTTTTGAAAAAGTTCCAGGCGGTTTCTTATCGTTAAGTACAAGCAGGTTACAGTACCATACTGCGCTGCGCCAAGTTTTGAAAACCCTGAGCCACAGCATGTCTAAGTGTCTTTCATTTTATTTCTCCTAAACTATTTTCTGCAGGGTTTCCATAATAGCGTCTACTTGTAATCAATTTAAGTTTCGTCAACTCAGAGTTCTTACAGCTTAAAATTTTCACTACACTTTTCAAAATTTGTTCACTAATTCGGCGAAAAATCACTGCAAGTTCGCTTAGCATCGAATTATTTACTTAAGAAAACGATTATATCATTGCAATCATTGATACTTATACAATTTATTCCACTTTTTTTTAGGAGATATGGTATGACCTCAATTTAATGGAATTTTTATGAAATTTCAGACTAGATTTGAATAGCTCACATTTTTATTTTATATTCAAAATATATGGACATTTTACTGCTTGTTTATCGGCGTTGAAAGAATTCTTTCTTGCTTACAGTTACATTTAAAATAAAAACTCAATTTAAATTTTAAGATTAAAAAATTTCCTTCGAACAAGGTATATGTAAGTGTTTAAACAGACGATGAAAAACGTGTCAATGTTCGTGTAAATTTAGTCATACAATCATTCAAACGAACTTTTGTAATATATAAAAAAATAATAAGTTTTTATATTAAAGTAAAATTGGATTATAAATTCTATATATTTATGAAATAACATGCACTTTTAATTTCACGTTTTCCCGGGAAAATCTCAAAAATTTCCCGTGAATATTAGACAGACACTTCCCTGGATTTCCCGCCCGGGAATTCCCGTTTCCCAAACCCTAGTATGTACACTTGAATTTTGTAAGGTTAGTGTATTTTTATACAGACTACAACAATTAACACTAAAATTTAAAAAAAAATTTAATTAAAGGGTGATTTTGATAACTTGCTGCATCTTGGAAACCGTAAGAGCAAACTTCTTGAAATTTTCAAAAACGGTAAAACAAACAAATCCCAAAATTATAAAATCGCCAAAACGAAAAAAGCACCAAATTAAAAAAAATTCTAAAAGTAAATAAATCGCGAAAAACCGGAAAAATCGCCAAAATGAAAAAATCGCCAAAATGAAAAAATCGCCAAAATGAAAAAATCGCCAGGATGAAAAAAATAGCCAAAATGAAAAATATCGCCTTAATAAAAAAAAATCGCCAAAATGAAAAAAAAAACGCCAAAATGACAAAATCGCCAAAATCAAAAAAATCTCCAAAACGAGAAAAAAGCGAAAAATAAACAAAAAAAAAGTATTTCAGCTCAGCGTCAAAAACTTAAAAAAAACGCTGTATTAAAAAAATGTTCAAAGCCCAACGTACGGAACCATTCGTGCGCGAGTCAAAGTCGCACTTTACTGCATTTATTTGTATATCGTTTATCTAAACCACTAAAATTTAAATAAAAATTGACAAATGACAAACATGACAAATTTAAATGTATGTAAATTAATTTTTTGATTTGGTTTGCTTTGAAATCGATTATCCGGATTTTTGACTATACCGAATACCCCTGGTTTTATTTGATCCGGATAAACAGGATTCTACTGTATATCGTGCCATAACCGCCAAAAAAGCTTAAGCGACATAATTTTGTAAAAATAACGAAGTCCGAAAAATGTGTCGCTTATGCTTTTTTAGCGGTTATGGCTCGATATGTACATACTTGAACTTATTGGCAATATTTATATGTAAATAGAAAGCAAAATATATACATAAATACCTTTTATACTCATATTTACAATATTTTTTCCTTTTTTTTTAATGTTTACCATATTACGAATTTTATTTATATGCATAGTTAAGTAAAAAGGATTTGAAATTTGAAATTATATAATAAATTAACGCAAAACGCAATCTTTTCTGACGCATGTAAAAAATTCATACAAAAATTATTAATGGAATATGCATGCAGGTGTGATATCGTAAAAAGGTTCACTTGTAACGCGTTTCCAGGTCCGCTCAAAGCAAAAAAGTTTTAACTTCAAACTTTGCAAAAAAAATCTTCGCTTATCGCCGCGGTGTTAAGCGGGTGCTTCAATATTTGTCTTTGTGTGCGTTTGCTTGCCAAAAATAGTCGCACATATACTATTTATGTGAATATTTTTTTGTAAACCAGCGTACACAACCAAATATATTGAAGCTGAATATTGAGGTGTCTGGTACCGGTTTTACCGATACCCAGAAGCTACTATCACATGCTTCAGTAGCGCAGAGAGTTTACCATGAGCTACCCTGTCAGAAATTTGGCTAACTTTAAACTAACTTTAAGCTAACTATTTCGCAACTAGTACTGACTGACACTTGGATTACTTTGCAATGTAATCAACTGATAGTCAGTTAACATTGCAATGTCCTAGGCGGTAGTCAATTGTCTCACTTTGCACTACTTTCAGCTAACTTAAAGTTGACTTTTTTTAAATCACCTGGTAGTCAGTAAATTAAAAAAAAAATTTCTGGTGTTCGAACATGTAACTCACACGTTGTGTACTCAACGCGCTACCACTCGGCTAAGCTGCCATCTAAAATAACAACAGCAAAATGCTAAAATGTTAATATAAAACTGAAATGAGTTTTAAAGTAGCTGAGAATAAATTTGTTGGCTCTCATCAAATTCGATTACGTGCTCAACTTAATAATTAATTTTGGGTTTGTTCTGGATGACTTTGCAGCTAGCTTTTAGTCAGTCTAAGCAAAGTTAACTATAAGTCAATTATTTTTGTAGTCAAACACACATTTTCTGACAGGGTACGTACTTCAGTGTAGGGTATATTATATTAAAGTGTGGCATATTTTTATTGAACTGCCTAGTTTTAAATTTACTATATTTCGCGACTGAGCCGCGATAATGAGTCTAAGTTCTGCATGCATGCCAGCTCTATTATGTGCATATATTTCACATAGTTTCAGCCGATTCGGAGAGGGTCGGGTCCAAAATGATATAATTTTCAGTTGATTATATGTAAATGGAATTATTAAAATAACTTGTTTTTGTTTTGAGAAATTCCTTTTGAAATTGTCTTCCCAAATATAACCTTAAACGATAAAACAAGGCTTGATTTGATGAAATTTTCAGGGAATCTTTAGAATATTCAGGCGGGTGACACTGTGAAGTCTGATCTTTTATTTTCATTCTGTGGGCTGAGGGGCGTGGCACCACCAATGCCGTATGTATATATATTTATTTTTTTTGCGGGGAGGGGAGGGGTAGCTTTTATGTTTAACATTTGTTAACGCTCTAATAATCCAAAACTATTATTGTACTTATTCAGTAAAATATTTTTTATTAACTTTTAATTTAATTAAAAAAACTTTTTTTATTTAATTAACTTTTATTTTAATTAACGAAAATTATTGAATCAATCAATGAGTCTATTTAATTTATACACTATACCAAATAGAGCTGGTACAAGTAATTGAAAAAAAGTCGGATAATTATTTTTTCGTGTGTACCATAACATTTTGAAATTTCCTTTGATATCAAATGCCTTAATTTGCCCCCTATTCTTTGATAATTTCATCATTTGTATCCCTTTTGCAAGAGATACAACAAAATTCCTCTTGACAATTTCATTTTGACAAAATTGTTAAAAAGTTACATGATAAAGTTCATAAAATTGTTTGTCTAGTTATTTGTTAAGCAAAATGTATGGATATAAAAATTTTTTTATATAACAGAAAAGCAAACAAATAAAAAATAATCTGAAAACCAAAACAGAAAAGGATAATTCATAAATCAACATTTGAGTCAAAAGCACTTCAAACGACTAAAATTTCATAGCCAACGACAAATATGGCTCAAAGGGATATTTTAGACAAGTTAAGTAAAATTTTTTTTTTTAGATACACGAATGTTTATTTGTTTAAGGAGATGGACACACAGGCAGACGAGGCAGGCAGACGAGACAGGCAGACAGACATATAACAGAGCAGTGTGGGAATTAGTTAAAACGAAATTCAAGCGATTCATAAAATATAGAAAGTTATTAAGTAAACATTGAATAAAATTATTTTTATATTAATAATTTAATTTTAATTTGAAATTTATTGGCTGGTGGTTCAGCGATGTCTATATGCATTTCATTGTTGCTGTAACAAATCTTCAGTAGACTTCAAGCACACATTTTGAATAGTCACAAAAATCTTATCTTATGCACCGACTTTCAAAAACTATTTGAGAATTCACAAATAAATTTCAAATTAAAATAAACTTATGACAATATGTCGAATAATAAATTTCTTAAATTAATAATTTAATTTTAAAATTGCTTGAATATATCATAGAATTTTTCACACAATTTTTAATCACAACAAATTAATTTTTTAAATTCATCCCTATCGCGAATATTATGGGAATAAGTTGCTTGGGAGCAAATTGGCAACGCGAATATTTTGGGAGGAAAAGTTGCTATTGTGAATTGCTTTCTATTGTGCTTCATAAATAATTTGTTTACACACTTTTGAAATAAAAATATACACATTCTGAAAGAAAATTTAATCTGTGTTATTGTGAATCTTAAGGGAATAAATTTTAGAGTATAATTTTTTTATTCCCATGAACAATAACTTGACATCACCAATTTTCAGGAACTAATAAGAGCTCACTCAAATTTTTTGACACCAAATGCATAAGACTGTCAGGATTAATATATATTTTTTTTAGAGCTTCAAAAATTTCATTTTTTGAGATATAGTTACCCAAACTTTAAATCACGCGACAGTGGTCTTTGACCTTTCAGAAAAAAACTTAAAAGCAGTTTAAAAGCTATTTTCAATAGCTATTAAATGGGACCAATTTCGACCCTGTATCTTAAAAAGTTTTGAAGATATGAGCAATAATGGCAGACCACTTATATGCGTTTTTAATGAATTCCCTACTTTTCGAAGCGCCATATTTCGGGAACCACAAAAGATATCAAAAATTTTTGAATTTATATTATTTTAGTACTATAGAACATTCGTGCGAAATTTTTGTACAATTCTAAGAGGGTTAGATATAAAATTGCGTTTTTTTTCGATGATTTAAAATGGAATTAGCCATTACTAAACTTCACTCGTTTGGATCTTCACTCGTTTTTCACGTTAGTGCTTTGTACGCCTTTTAGATCTCAAAATTACGCTTAAGTGCTTTTTTTCAATTCTGATGTGCTTCCAGAGCCAAAAAAGTTGGCATCACTGGTGGCAAGTCGAACATTCTATTGTGAATTAATATAATTTTATTATTACGTGTATTTTTGGTTTTTTTCTTAATAAATTGTTATTATTCATTACAATTCGTAGTATTTCGTTCCGATTTATGTTATCATAAAAAAGAAGAAACAAAAATTATTCCATAAAATGAAAAGAAGAAATTCGAGAGATGCATCAAATCCACTGTATATGGGCACATGAATGTCAACTTTTTGTAGCGTGCGACATTAAGCAAATATGCTTGTTTTTTCCTTCTTTATATATTTGTGTAGGCCGTCAGTAGCTCTACGTTAGATAAAATTATAGAAAAAATCGAGTCACGTTGTTCAGAAA
Organism: Tachina lurida; assembly: GCA_944452675.1. Taxonomy (NCBI): domain Eukaryota; kingdom Metazoa; phylum Arthropoda; class Insecta; order Diptera; family Tachinidae; genus Tachina; species Tachina lurida. The sequence goes on along the minus strand of OX101753.1, from coordinate 28,674,848 downwards.
TACAAGGTTAATTGCTGCTGTCGCACGCGACGAAAAAGTCGAATTTCTCGGACATATGCCTATATAAATAAATTCTTTATAGTTTCTTATAACATTTTAGAGTTAAACAAACAGCTTTTAAATCTAGATATATTGGTACAGAACTACACCCAAATTGTTACAGCCGTAAACGTACAATTCCTGACATAAAAATACAAATTTCTGTTTATGACATACGTGAACATACAATCTGAAACAAAATTTGAGTTTGGGGCACACGTGACCTTATAACTGAACTGTCATCTGTGAACAAAATCAATAAGAGTAGGACATATGAATATTAGTATAGATTTAAAAAAAATGTAAATAAAGTAAAATTTTTATGAAAAAAATTATATTTTCATAGCATTATTAGATATGATTCTAAGACTAATTTTGATAAATTGAATCCAAGACATATGGACATATTGGCAGAGAACATGAATAAAAACCAAAACTTATCAAGGAAAAGCTACAGCCATGGAATCCGATTATTTTAAATTTAGTTTATACAGGACACATCAAAAAGCCTCTTCGTTCAATTGAAACCGCTTTAGAATGTTGAAATGAATTTTTAAAATCTTACGTTGTAGTCGGCAGTGCCAATATTATTTAATCATTAAATCATCAGTATTACTTTATCATCTTAAATAATAATACCGTTTGCATATCTACATTTGTAAAATTCAATTGTGTTTTCTAACTAGTTCGATAGTTCCACATCTATTGTGAATTTAATGCATTAGTTATTCAAACTGCTGTGGAACTCAAAGACTATTGTGCATTTTAAGGAAAATTACCATACATTTGTAATCGTCTTTCATGATGCCACTATGTTCATACGATTGACGTAATAGATAATAATCGTTCGCACTATTGCCGATCACGATCACGGGTGTGTATATTCGAGCCCTGTTTACCAGGGGGCAAATTACGGCATTCGATGCGGTTCGAAATTTTAAAATATTTCCATATAAACTCTATTGAAATATTTTGTAATCCTCATACCTAAATAAGAAATCAGTGAAATCAAGTAATATTTTCACATTTAAATGCACTGAAAAAGCGTACCCTGCTGCTAACGCGACGCTTGCCGCTCTTATTTAGGTATGAGGGTAATTTAGATCGATAACGAGTGCCGTAATTTTCCCCCACGTTGCAAGTCGTTAGCGATTCCGTTGGTTGTGAGGCTGGCAGCATTTCCCCCTTTTTTTATTCCCCATCAAAATACTTGCGAAGAAAATCGCATAATTCTTGGAGGAAACCCCACGAGAGTAAAAATCAGCGATGCCATATTTTTTTAAACACGTGCAAATAATTCACAATTGATACTTTAGGGAAAAGGGAAATGTTTCGAGGGAACAAATATTCAAGACAGGTATGATTAACGTATATCCGATTATAGAAAAAGCCATTCGCATTTATTCGTTTATTTGATTTTTTTCTTGTACGTTAAAGTAAAAAGTAAAAAAAAAATTGCTTTTTATGGTTTAGACATTTTAACATAAAAATTAAATGGCACTTGACGTTAAATTCAAATGAAAAATAAGTCTACCAGTTTTAAGAGAATTTTTATTTATTTAAAATTAAATTTTTAGTTAATTTTACGCACAGACTTTTATGGGTGGGTGTAAAAAAAAAACTAAAAGTTTTTTTGTTGTCACTCACATGACTTCTGATTCAGGCTGTAAGTATCTGAGTACAATAAAACTCGTAATTATAGTATTTATTTGCTTACACACAGAAAAAAATACCAATGTAAAATCACCATGTCAAAAGTTTGATTTCAAATCATATTCAATTTGCAAGAAATTTCTCCGAGAAATTACACTTTTATGTCGCGTGCGACAGTAAGCAATTTCCCTTGTATTTCTGAATAACGTGACTCGATTTTTCTTAAAATTTTACCTAACGTAGAGCTGCTAATGGCCTACACAAATATATAAAGAAGTAAAAAAAAGTTTTGGTTTCATTGAAAAAAAAAACAAGCATATCTGCTTGGTGTCGCACGCTACAAAAAGTTGACATTCCTGTGGAAATGCCCATATGTTGCTCAAGAGTGTTGGTATTTATTGGCTTAGTTCATAGCTGCAATATACTTTCGTGCTTAGTTGTATGAGTTGTTTTTGCATTGTTGTTGTTTGTTTTTATGCTTGTAAATAGCCAACAAACTGCTGCTGGGTGACATGTAGTGTACTGGTCCTGTAGTCGAAAGATTGCAGGTTTAAAACCTGGAGAGAAGTCAAAGTATTTTGTATTTTTTTTTAATTAAAAATTAAAAAAAGTTGCTCGTTAAGATTATTTAACAATAATTATTGTTAAATAATCTTGAATTAAAATTTAAGTCATTATGATATATTTACCGTGTATCTAAATAGTTCTGTGGCAAAAAGGAAAAAGTGCTTAGGTCGAGATAAGCTGATTTTGAGTTAATGTCTGCATATCCGAAAGTACCCCTGGTCAAAATCTTAATTAATTTGTCTGATTTTTCAGGAATTTATAGCAAAATTACTTGCGACTTATCTTTTTTAGATTTCTAATGTCATTTGGAATAATAGCTTAATTAAGCTTATACTTTGGTATATTTCAACTTAAATGTATTATTTACAGTGTGTAGAAGGATGTTTCTTAAAAAAAATAAAGTTTAACAGAGAATTTCCCAATTTAACTGTAAAAGAAACTATTTTCTGAAAATCGACTTGAACGCTTAAAAGTGCTATCCTGCAAAACAGTAAAATATGACTTAAGCACTTTTTCCTTATTGCAACAGAATTTTTAAAGTTGTTAAAGTAATTGTGTTGACTACCACTTTTCTGATGTCTATGGTTAATCACACTTAAGTTAAATAATTAATAAAATATAATTACTACATTAAATTAAATTCATGTTGTTTTAACTTGGAAAAGCTTTGATACAACATTGTATTTCATGTTATTTCAGCATTGAATTTAAGCTGTTTCAATTTGAATTAACGTTGATTCAATCAAAATGATTCTTCATTTTGATTTTAGCAGCACGGGAATGTCAAATCAACATGAAATAAAGTTATTTCAAAAGAAAAAATGCTGTGGTTTCCATTAATAACAACGTACGTTATATATTTCTCATTTCGAGCTTATGATATCAAAATTGTTATATTTTAAATGCTTTTCAGAAAGCTCTAAGAAATTTTTTAAAATGATATTTTTCCAAAACAACAACACAACTTCAACTTCTTTTTAAATAAGCTTGAAAAATAACTTTTCTTGATGAAGTTTAATTTTTGGACATACGCTGTTATTAATAAAAAACCTCAGAATTTTCTTTGAATATTACTCCAAAATCATGTTAGATTAACATGAAACACTTAGGAAGCAAAATGATTGCCGAAAACGCTTAGATTAATCTTGTTTAAGTAGATTTTAAGTTGAAATTTGTCTGTGTGTACATTTTATACTGACCTCGTATAAGGTTGCAGTTCATTATAAAAACTTGCATGAAAAAAGGATTAAACAGTACAAAAAAAAAAAGAGTTGTTGTTAACAATTCTGTGCACAATCAGGAAAAAGTGGTAAAGTCATATTTTAGTGTTTTATATAGGAGAGCACTTTTCATCATTCAAGTCAATTTTCAGAAATTTCTTTCTTTTACACTTAAATTGGATAATTCGATACTAACATTTAATTTATTTAGGAAAGTATTTTTATACACACTAAAACTAATATATTACATTTTGAATGTATCAAAAGAGAAGCTCAATCAAGCTTTTATACCATATGAGATTGTAAAACGAAAAAATTATAAGCAGCAAGTCCTTGCGCTGTAACCTGCTGAAAAATCAAGCAAAATAGATTAGGTTTTGCCCAGGGATACTCTTGAATATAGAAATTATAGGCGTAGAATTAGCTCAAAATTAGCTTATAGCGACTTAAGCACTTTTAACTTTTTGCCACAGAATCTCATTTAGTTTAATTGCACTTCTCTGCTAACAGAAAAACACACTTATACACATTCACACACCCACACACACACACACACACATACACACACACACACATACAAAGAAATTAAAAGCCGCGCTTGTTTTTTGTGTGTGTTTTTCGTTGTCCATATTATTAACATAAATAACTAGACTAAATACGCATACAAACAAACAAATCATGAAAAATTTCAAAGGACTTCAAATACAGATTGCATTTCTAGATCAAAAGTGATGTTTGAATAAATATGTAAACCAAAAATTAAGTCGCGTGTGCATATATAACGCGCTTGTTAAATTTAACAAGTAAGAGTGCTATATTCGGCTATGCCGAATCTTATATACCCTTTACCAACGTACGTACATATATATAGTATACAGACACGTACATACATATTTGTTTTGTGAAAAAATTTATAATTTTTTTAAAGTTTCCATCTTTGGAGCTGTAATTTTCTTTCAGAAGCATAAAATATATTCAATTTATAAAGAAAAAGAAAAAAATTTTTAGACCTATTTAATTTTACATAACACAAAAAGTGTAAGTTTTCCAACCCTGGAGTCATAATTTTGGATTTTTCTGATTATTGATACCAATCTAGTTCTTTAAAAAATACATAAAATATGTTAAGTGAAAAAAGCAAGAACGAAATAAGCAAAAGCTTAGTTTCATTTAATTCCTTTAATATTAAAAAAATCAGTTAAGTGCGACTTTGAATCGCGCACGAAAGGAAGGTTTTTTGCTTTTTTGAAGTTTTTTTCAGTTAAAACGATTTTTTCAGTTTTTTCGCTTTTTTCTCGTTTTGGCGATTTTGTCTGTTTTTGGAGGTTTTTTTCATTTTGGCGATTTTTTTCTGTTGTTGGGCTTTTCTTCATTTTGGAGATTTTTCTCATTTTGACGATTTTTTCTGTTTTTTGGGTTTTTTTTTCGCGATTTTTTTGTTTTTTTTTTTCGTTTTGGTGATTTTTTTCATTTTGGCGATTTTTTTTCATTTTGGCAATTTTTTTCTTTTTTTTATGTTTTTTTCGTTTTGGTGATTTTTTTCATTTTGGCGATTTTTTTTTCATTTTGGCGATTTTTTTTCTTTTTTTGGCGAATTTTTTCTGTTTTTTAGGTTTTTTTTCGTTTTGGCGATATTTTTCATTTTGGCGATGTTTTTTTCATTTTAGCAATTTTTTGTTTTTTTGCGATTTATTTTAGTCTTAGAAATTTTCTTTTAAATTAGTGCTTTTTTAATTTTGGCAATTTTTTTCTGTTTTTTTGGGGTTTCTTTCGTTTTGTTGATTTTTTTTCATTTTGGCGATTTTTTTTATCATTTTGGCGATTTTTTTCTGTTTTTAGGTTTTTTTTCGTTTTGGTGATTTTTTTCATTTTGGCGATTTTTTTTTCATTTTGGCGATTTTCTTTCATTTTGGCGATTTCTGTTTTCATTTTAGCAATTTTTCCGTTTTTTGCGATTTATTTTAGTCTTAGAAATTTTTTTTAATTTGGTGCTTTTTTTCGTTTTGGCGATTTTTTTTTCTGTTATTTAGGTTTTTTCTTTTTTTTGGCGATTTTTTTCATTTTGGCGATTTTTTTCTGTTTTTTAGGGTTTTTTTCGTTTTGGTGATTTTTTTCATTTTGGCGATTTTTTTTCATTTTGGCGATATTTTTCTGTTTTTTAGTTTTTTTTTTTTTGGCGATTTTTTTTTCATTTTGGCGATTTTTTTCTGTTTTTGGGGTTTTTTTCATTTTGGCGATTTTTTTCTGCTTTTTAGGGTTTTTTTTCGTTTTGGCGATTTTTTTCGTTATGGCGATTTTCATTTTGGCGATTTTCTTTCATTTTGGCGATTTTTGTTTTCATTTTAGCAATTTTTCCGTTATTTTTTGCGATTTATTTTAGTCTTAGAATTTTTTTTAATTTGGTGCTTTTTTTCGTTTTGGCGATTTTTTCTTGTTTTTGGCGATTTTTTTCGGTTTGGCGATTTTATAATTTTTTATTTTTTCAGTTTTACCGTTTTTGAAAATTTCAAGAGTTTTGCTGTTACGGTTTCCAAGACACAGCAAATTGTCAAAATTACATAGTCAAAATTGCATTAACTGATGGAACACCCTTTAATTTAAATTTTTTTAAATTTTGTAGTCTGTATAAAAATACACTAACCTTACAAATTTCAAGTGTACAATTGTATATATACTACATGAGATTTTAAAATTTTTCGTTGCTCGTTTTGGAACACCCTTTAATTTCCAATTATCATGTATTTGTTGTTGTAGCGGCCAAAGGTCTACATACTGTGTCCAAATTTCAGGTCTCTAGCTCTTACGGTTCTCGAGAAAATACTAATATAGTTTTAGACATAGTTAATTTTACATAATACAAAAAGTTAAAGTTTTCCAACCCTGGAAACGTCTTTTTAATTTTTTTGTATTTTTTTTAATTTAAAATTCCAATTTTAGTCGTACTGAAGTGTAAAATATGTACATTTATTAAAAAAAATAAAAATTTGTTTTCGGGAGTTACTTTTATATGGCAAAATGAAGTTTAAGTTTTCCAGCTCTGCAATCGTCTGCCCGATTTTGCTGAATTTCAATACCAATCTATTTTGGAAAATTTCTGACACACCAGTCCAAGAACGAAGTCTCTAGCTCTTCTGGGAGCTTCGGAAAACCGATTTCACGTACAGACAGACGGACAGACGGACAGACGGACAGACGGACAGACGGACAGACGGACAGACGGACAGACGGACAGACGGACAGACGGACAGACGGACATCGCTTATTCGTCTTCCCTATGCATAAGGATCCAGAATATATATATTTTATGGATCGCTTATTGATATTATAGAAATTACAAACGGAATGACAAACCTATATATACCCTTTTACCATTTTTGTTGGTAAAGGGTATAAAAAGAAAGAAATCATAACAAACTATAAAATACAACGCGAAATTTTCACATTTAATTTGCTACAATGAATGTATGAATGAATGACTGAATGCACCGTGTAATTTGAACAAAACTAATTTTACCCAAAGGTCTTTTTTGACTTTTGCCAAAATACTCGTACATTTGTGCCACTTATTTATGGCGCAAAATGAAAACAACACTATTTATATTTTTGTAAAAGAACATGAATACAAAAAAAATTGCCAATTTAAAGGGGCAATTAATTATGAAAACATTGCAATTATTTTTTGTTTCTACTTTACGTTGACATTTTTGGAACGCATAAAAATTGTCAGTGAGAATTTTGCGTCTTAAGTGGAAGATATAGTGCTTGTGTTAATTATGTCCACGTTTTAATTTGTATTTTATTTAAAATGCATTTACAAAGTAGTTAAAATACGCTGTTCAATTGCGAGAATTGTTTTTACAGAGTTTCTCAAAGTGTATGTTATTGAAACTTTTTAAAGGATTTTTTAGAGTTTGTTTTCAATTTGTTTTCTACACTGTCTTGTTTTGTCCGTGAAAATTTTGTATGTGTAATTTAACCAGGGTTTTCAGATTTTCTCCCACCTATGATTTTAAAAATCGCCACTAGTCGCCCAAAAATAATTTTATGCAGTTTTTTTATACCCTTTACCAACAAAAATGGTAAAAGGGTATATATAGGTTTGTCATTCCGTTTGTAATTTCTATAATATCAATAAGCGATCCATATAATATATATATTCTGGATCCTTATGCATAGGGAAGACGAATAAGCGATGTCCGTCTGTCCGTCTGTCCGTCTGTCCGTCTGTCCGTCTGTCCGTCTGTCCGTCTGTCCGTCTGTCTGTACGTGAAATCGGTTTTCCGAAGCTCCCAGAAGAGCTAGAGACTTCGTTCTTGGACTGGTGTGTCAGAAATTTTCCAAAATAGATTGGTATTGAAATTCAGCAAAATCGGGCAGACGATTGCAGAGCTGGAAAACTTAAACTTCATTTTGCCATATAAAAGTAACTCCCGAAAACAAATTTTTATTTTTTTTAATAAATGTACATATTTTACACTTCAGTACGACTAAAATTGGAATTTTAAATTAAAAAAAATACAAAAAAATTAAAAAGACGTTTCCAGGGTTGGAAAACTTTAACTTTTTGTATTATGTAAAATTAACTATGTCTAAAACTATATTAGTATTTTCTCGAGAACCGTAAGAGCTAGAGACCTGAAATTTGGACACAGTATGTAGACCTTTGGCCGCTACAACAACAAATACATGATAATTGGAAATTAAAGGGTGTTCCAAAACGAGCAACGAAAAATTTTAAAATCTCATGTAGTATATATACAATTGTACACTTGAAATTTGTAAGGTTAGTGTATTTTTATACAGACTACAAAATTTAAAAAAATTTAAATTAAAGGGTGTTCCATCAGTTAATGCAATTTTGACTATGTAATTTTGACAATTTGCTGTGTCTTGGAAACCGTAACAGCAAAACTCTTGAAATTTTCAAAAACGGTAAAACTGAAAAAATAAAAAATTATAAAATCGCCAAACCGAAAAAAATCGCCAAAAACAAGAAAAAATCGCCAAAACGAAAAAAAGCACCAAATTAAAAAAAATTCTAAGACTAAAATAAATCGCAAAAAATAACGGAAAAATTGCTAAAATGAAAACAAAAATCGCCAAAATGAAAGAAAATCGCCAAAATGAAAATCGCCATAATGAAAAAAATCGCCAAAACGAAAAAAAACCCTAAAAAGCAGAAAAAAATCGCCAAAATGAAAAAAACCCCAAAAACAGAAAAAAATCGCCAAAATGAAAAAAAAATCGCCAAAAAAAAAAAAAACTAAAAAACAGAAAAATATCGCCAAAATGAAAAAAAATCGCCAAAATGAAAAAAATCACCAAAACGAAAAAAACCCTAAAAAACAGAAAAAAATCGCCAAAATGAAAAAAATCGCCAAAAAAAAGAAAAAACCTAAATAACAGAAAAAAAAATCGCCAAAACGAAAAAAAGCACCAAATTAAAAAAAATTTCTAAGACTAAAATAAATCGCAAAAAACGGAAAAATTGCTAAAATGAAAACAGAAATCGCCAAAATGAAAGAAAATCGCCAAAATGAAAAAAAAATCGCCAAAATGAAAAAAATCACCAAAACGAAAAAAAAACCTAAAAACAGAAAAAAATCGCCAAAATGATAAAAAAAATCGCCAAAATGAAAAAAAATCAACAAAACGAAAGAAACCCCAAAAAAACAGAAAAAAATTGCCAAAATTAAAAAAAGCACTAATTTAAAAGAAAATTTCTAAGACTAAAATAAATCGCAAAAAAACAAAAAATTGCTAAAATGAAAAAAACATCGCCAAAATGAAAAATATCGCCAAAACGAAAAAAAACCTAAAAAACAGAAAAAATTCGCCAAAAAAAGAAAAAAAATCGCCAAAATGAAAAAAAAATCGCCAAAATGAAAAAAATCACCAAAACGAAAAAAACATAAAAAAAAGAAAAAAATTGCCAAAATGAAAAAAAATCGCCAAAATGAAAAAAATCACCAAAACGAAAAAAAAAAACAAAAAAATCGCGAAAAAAAAACCCAAAAAACAGAAAAAATCGTCAAAATGAGAAAAATCTCCAAAATGAAGAAAAGCCCAACAACAGAAAAAAATCGCCAAAATGAAAAAAACCTCCAAAAACAGACAAAATCGCCAAAACGAGAAAAAAGCGAAAAAACTGAAAAAATCGTTTTAACTGAAAAAAACTTCAAAAAAGCAAAAAACCTTCCTTTCGTGCGCGATTCAAAGTCGCACTTAACTGATTTTTTTTAATATTAAAGGAATTAAATGAAACTAAGCTTTTGCTTATTTCGTTCTTCCTTTTTTCACTTAACATATTTTATGTATTTTTTAAAGAACTAGATTGGTATCAATAATCAGAAAAATCCAAAATTATGACTCCAGGGTTGGAAAACTTACACTTTTTGTGTTATGTAAAATTAAATAGGTCTAAAAATTTTTTTCTTTTTCTTTATAAATTGAATATATTTTATGCTTCTGAAAGAAAATTACAGCTCCAAAGATGGAAACTTTAAAAAAATTATAAATTTTTTCACAAAACAAATATGTATGTACGTGTCTGTATACTATATATATGTACGTACGTTGGTAAAGGGTATATAAGATTCGGCATAGCCGAATATAGCACTCTTACTTGTTTAAGATATATTTGATAATAAATATATTTGTATGCAACACTTTTTTTTAGTATACATTTTTATTAAATAGTCGTAAGAAAACTGGAGATGATGTATTAGTTCAAGATAAATACTCAAAGCATTAGTGAGAGAATAACTTTCATGCAATATATACAAATTCTGCCACATCCTCTCTAGAGCCTTCGCCAACGTATTAACGAGATTGTGTGGGCGTATATTATATCAAGAAGAAATTGTGCGAGAGTTAGATTAGTGGCAAGCATTAGCTCAAAAGTGCTCTCCAGGGTATATGGGAAAATATACCTGCCAATATTATCGAAAACCCTATTCTATGAGAATAATGTATTAGATGCTAGACGTGGCCAAATTAAGTACTAATTTTGTATGTCTTAGTGATTTCATAGCTCCTTTCGAAAGGAAAAGTTAGTGCAGTCCAAAAAGTAGCAAATTGCTACTTTAGTAGCAGCAACGGTAACGCTGTGTCTGACAGCCCTGAGTTTGACTTATCACCAGCGATGCCAACTATTTATAACCCAAACGTGCTATACCTCTTCTCAAAACGCGCTAGAACACGCTAAGTTACATCATTATCAACAATTTATAGTCAAAACGCGCTATTTTCCTACGCGCTAAATTAAATTTTAATCAAGCTCGATGTATGTATTAGTAAATACGAGTACAATAAATTTTTTAGTTAATCATTTTCAGATTATGCAATATTGCTTCTACGAAATTATATCCTAAATAACTAAAATCATTTAATACATAATCAGTCTCGCCTTTCAAATTCGAAAGTTTTGATTTTATTTGTCAAACTTTGTAACAACTTATATAAATTGTCGAATAGTGTTGCGATTCAAATGCTTTTTGAAGTACAAAAAGAGTAGATGCTTAATAAGTTATATAAATTTGTTGGGTCACGAGTACGAGTACATATTTTTAACTGTGAAATTTCAAAATATTTGCTAATTTAGCGCTTTTTTTTATTAAGCGCGCTAAAACGAAAAAAAAGCGCGTTTGGCATAGTTAAAACGCGCTAAAACTAGCGCGAAAGGCGCTAAATTGGCATTGCTGCTTATCACGTGGAGTGAGAGAGAAAGAGAGAGAGCGAGAGAGAGAGAGAGAGATATATAAAAAAAGAGTGTATCATTAAAAAATTTTGGGCGAAAGAAAATGGCTGAATGCGACATAGCTCCTGACTGCAAACAAGAAAAATATTTTTAGTTACATAAAAATTAAAAGTAAAAACAAAATACTGAATGCCTCTTTCTCTAGAATGAAAGAGAGTTTCCATTCGAAAATTTATAATGAAAACAAACAGAAGTTTTTGCATTTTATTTTGGTTTTCAATATAAATTTGGAATATTTTACTTTTATTTACTTTTTATATTTATTTATTTTTTTGTTATTATTATATTATTATTATTATGTTATATATTCTTATACAATAACCTTTTTAGCAACATCCACATTAAGACAATATCTAAAATAGGACACTTATTTTCTCTAAAGACTAGAAATCAGCAAGAGGGTGTTAAAAATATACAATTTATGAACAAGAATAGCACGTAGGAGTCCTTTGACATTGATATTGTCTTGATGTTTATTTCAGCAAGTAGTTACATAATAAATGTGACTAGCAAAACTTAATTTAAAGCAATAATACTAAGAAATCATTTTTATTTAACCATCCAAGGCTAATCCATACTAGGTAGTCGCAAGAGATCATGCGATTATTTTCGCCGCTTGTAATTTAAATACATATATGAACACACATTTTTCAGTACATTTTTTTGACATTAACGACCTGTCCCACGATGTCAATAGAAATCATACAACAATAACATTAAACAATTTGTTGTTGTTTTCATTATAAGTATTCGGTCGAACGATTTCTGATGACAGCGTGGGACACACAGTGCTTTGTCCACATATAGTGAATCGGCAAAATTAGAGAAGTTATCGCAGAAAAATGAAATTTGGTGTGCTGGTTCAAAATATGTTAATTAAGAAAAATTCGAGTTTTCGGAAAAATCGGTGCAAGGACATGACTACCTCCCAAATATAATTTTTCTCAAAAACTAAACTGTAACTACATTAGTGATCAGAATGCACTGAAAACTTATAACAACTTATAAAACTATATTTGTGGGCTCTCTGGGAAATTTCGCTTCGTTCGATACAAGGACATGACCATCTCCCATATATCCTTTTTCTCATAAACTAAATTTTTGCTACATTAGTGATCAGAATGCACTGAAAACTTATAACAACTTATAAAACTATGTTTTTGGGCTCTTGGGAAATTTGGCTTTATTCGATACAAGGACATGACCATCTCCCATATATCCTTTTTCTCTTAAACTAAATTTTTGCTACATTAGTGATCAGAATGCACAGAGAACTTATAACAACTTATAAAACTATATTTTTGGGCTCTTGGGAAATTTCGCTTTATTCGATACAAGGACATGACCATCTCCCATATATCCTTTTTCTCATAAACTAAATTTTTGCTACATTTGTGATCAAAATGCAAACAATTTAATATTCTCTTTAAAAAGGGCCATAAATAAATTTGTTTCTAAATTTGCTCAACAAATAAGATAATTAATTTTAATTGTAATTTATGATGTTTTCTTTCAAAATGTATTTCTCAATTTCTTTGAATTCATCATTTTTTTTAATGTGTTTTGTAGACCTAAGTGACGATAGTTCCGGATCCGACATTAATAACAAATGAGCCATTAAATCTCTATTTGTATTTTCTCTCGTCGTTTTTCTTGTATGGGATAATCGCACATTCCTTATGTTTTTATGACTGGCTTCTAGGCTTCTTCGGACAAACACCCTAGAATAAAAATAGTTTTAAAAAATGTGTGTGAGTTCTCAAACAGACCTACAGTCAATAAAATTGCACAGCTTGCAAAAATTGAATTGAACATTGAACGTCGCTGGAGCCCTTTACTTGGAAGAAATTATATAATCATATTTTTGGTCTTTGTAAAACTAAAAAATATAGATGTTTTAAAAAAATACAAAATTTCAAATTTCCGGTTAAAAATCTTAAATTTTTTTTACTAGTGGTTAGATTTGTTAACAAAGTATATAAATGAAAAATAAAAAATCGCCTACTTTTTATTTATATATTTTTTTAATTTTTTCAAAGTTTGCAAAACTTTAGGATTTCCGCCAAAAAGAAAAAAAAAATATTCTTTCTATTTTTGGTAAGTTTTTGTAACTATTTAATAAAAATTATACACTACATCAAAATTTGATTCATTTTTTATAGTAATAAAACAAAAAAATTGTATAAACTTATTTTTTTTAAATGTTGGCAGTACCATAAACTTAGGTCTTTGCAACTTTTTCTGAAACTTAGGAAATATGTCTTAAAAAATTCATATCATTTTTACATTTCCGGGTGAAAAATCTAAAACTTGTTTACATATTATATTCAAGCCTTTTAAAATGTACTAAAATCACAAATAAAAAATTACCTATTCTTAAAAAAAAAATTTTGGGACAGGCCGTTAAAGTATAAATTTTTCAAAGCGAATTTGGCTGAATATACCTTATATGAATTTGCCTTATAATCATCTCTGAAATTCTTACACTTTTCGCTTGCTTAGTTTTGCTTGTTTACTTAACTACCAAGGCAAATTGATACCAGCTGGTCTCGATTTACAACCTTGCATATTCACCTTGTGTATTTGTTATTGTAAAATTTCCTGCTGTCAGAATATTTTTGTACGTTTTGCTTTGCTTTGACAGCAGATGAATTATCAGCTGATTGTCAGCTGGTGAATTGAGATCACCTGATGTGAATTCGCCTTGTTTTTTTTTTTCTGCAGTAAAAATTTTGCAAATACTCAGTTCAGAACTATCACTTTGCTCGACCGGACGCAATTTAGTCAAATGCAGTAAAGTTCAGTAAACATTTTAAAACACTTTTGCATACTCGAACACAGCTATTTTTATATAATGTTTTCTTGATTATTTGAAATGTTTTCTTGAATTTTCTTGAATAGATAATAATAAATTTGTCTTAGACGGTTTTAAAATCGATTAATCGTACCTGGAGTACGATTAATCAATTTCAAAAATCGAATTTAAAAAGTCACTACGGTAAAATAGATTTAATAAAAGCGTATAGGGTGACTTTCAATCTGTTCTACTGCAACAGATACAATTTCTTATTAAGAATGAATTTTACAAATTGAAAGATGTTGCACCAAAAAAAAAAATAATATTTTTTATAGAGATTTAATAACGGGTGATAAAGGGATAAAAAACATATGAATCGAACTTATTGACTAGTTGATTTCTGATTTAAAACAATGATGAAAACCATTTAAACTACATGGACTTAATCAGAAACTTTATTATATGTAGCAACACTTTTTTTTGTAATTTTTTTTACTGCTTCGCATTAGTTAGTTTAACCAATTTCGTTGGTTGGTGCAATTCTAATTATCTAAATTGGTTAAATTGCCTATAAGTGTTTCTTCATTGTGAATACACAGTGCGCTAGCACTTTTTTAATGATTTGAATACTTTTATTCCACATTTGCTGTAAGAATTGCATTCCCGATTTAAGTGCTGCACATTAAAGCACAACAATATGTGTGTAAAAAGTAAAACTTAAGTTTTATTTTAAAGTGGTTTTCTATGACTATTTCTTGCATTAACTTCAAAGAATAAAGCTCAGGAAAATCATAATTTTCCTGCTTAAAATTTAGTTTTTTAATAAAACAATATTGCACAATTATAAAAAGAAAACTTTTTAAAGTACATAACTTGTTTTTTTTTCAGAAAAAAAAAAATACTTAAGCTTAACAATTACTTTTTCCGTTTTGCCAGGAAATTTGTAGGTACTTAAAATAATTTATATGAAGTGTTAGTAAGCCTGTTGGTCGTTAGTCGTGCTTTAATGAAAAAAAACTGACATTAATTGTTACGGATTGTTGCTATAAAACAAAAAACTTCATATAAAATAAAAGAAATTGCTTCAAATGTGAGATTTATAGCAAAAATAAAAATAATCATAAATAATCCGAGAAAAACCTTAACGCTTAAAAAACTAACTATGAAAACGTTATACAACGGTTTATTTTTAAACTAAGCGATATGACATCTCTATGCACTGAACTTTATAGGGATACGGCATCTCTGCCCACTGAACGTTATAGCACTATGGCATCTCTGTGCACTTTTCTTCCCAGTTTAATATTGTTTTGTATAACGAGCAAATCAATCAGCAAATATTTGCGATTTCAATGAAATATAATTTAAGCTCTAGAAAAAAACAAGAGAAAATTTAATAACGCAATAAGTCTCATTCAGAATTGAGCAGTAATGATTACATTTTGTAATGGATTACAAATTAATATAAATATTTGGATATAAAATTAAAACGTGCGGAATTGCCGTAGAAATCTTGGTGGAAATATGTATTTCTAACAACATTTCTATGGCAATTCAGAACAATTTAATTTCAAGTGGAATACTAAACATACCCGAGACTATTTGTAATTAAAAGTTTTCAATTACAATTACTTAAATTTTTTTTATAATGCATAAAGCAATAATAATTATATTTCAAAGTAATTTTGGTATAAAAAATCTCGTTAAAATTTTTGCTTATGTAATTGTACTTGAACAATTTCAATTACATTTACAAAAAACAATAACAGTATAAATCTATAATTAAAACATGTACGAATACAAATAATTATAATTACATTTACAATAACAAGTAATTGTAATTGAAGGTTTTCAAATACAATTAAATTTGTAATGTAATTGTAATTGCAAAAAACTATTGCAATCACCAAGTTGTAATTGAAACATATACAATTACTTGTAATTGTAGTTGTAATTACAAGTAATTGCAATTAATTACAACTACAAGTAATTGCAACTAAAGGTTTGCATTTGAAATTAAATTTTATAATTGTAATTAAAATTGTCAATTACAATTACATTTTTCTGATTGTAATTTAAAAAATCTCAATTACAATAACATGCAATTTTAAGTGAAACTAATGCATTTGAAATTGCTCAAGTCTAGTATTATTATTTTCGATTTATGTTTGTTTTACTTAATGCAAAGAAGAAAATAACATGAAAATAAACGTTTGCTTCTCTTTATTAACATACTCTGGTTTTGAAATACAGCCTCATATGGTAAGGCAAGGCGGATTCGCACCAGGTAAACCCAAACCAAAACGTTCCGAAATTTTCTAACACCAGAAAATTTTGCACTAACGAATATATATGCATTTTAGGCAGAGTTGCAAGTCGAAACTACTTGGTATGAAGTTGCCTTGAGGGCAAGTAATTTTTTTTTTAAATTTGTTAAACATATTTGATGAGTAGACCAAAATTGATGTTTTGGTGATCTAGATTATATTTCGCTATTAATTTCTATATTTCTGATTTAAAGTAATAATATAACAATAAGACTGAATAATCTATATATGTGGCGCACAAACTAGAAAGGGACCTAAGGGTAAAAACCGGTTTTGTTCAGGAGAGCCAGTTTAAAGACTTAAATACGTGTATCTTTGGTGTACCATTACTGAGCGTGTTGGTATTGGTCTCATTTGAAAGCGACACATCTCATGACGTCAGGAACGTGTTGGTAAACCTTGAAAACGCGCGTAGGTCGTCCCTACCTCTTGTTTTGTGTAGTTGGTTTTTACTGTTTTCTACCTAGCGCGCTGTTTCCATGAGTTTGATATAAATTTTGCTTGCGTTTTTTCGAATCCAGGTTTATTTTCTGAAATTATTAATTGTGAACTATAATAAATACTCATTTATAATTCTTTTAATTCGTGAATATCACTCTGTTAGTACGAAAATTTTTTCACATAACCTTAGAATCGTCGACTTAAATTTCATAAAACGCGCATATCTCTGGGAGGGAACACTTTTGGGGCATGGGATCGGTCTCATTCGATGCTCAGATGTTGTCCACATCAAAAAAAAAAGTAAAAATTGATTTTTTTTACCCTTAGGTCCCTTTCTCTATGCGCTATCACATACATAAAATTCTCGTGTCACGGTGTTTGTAATTGAACTCCTCCGAAATGGCTTGACTGCTTTTTATGAAATTTTGTATGTCTGAGAAAACGTCGTAGTCTATTTTTCCTACACCTAAGTGTGCTGTGCAACGACCATACAAATGAAAAAATATCTAATGTCTTGAAAGCTATAGGAGCCATAACTCTTTTACCAACGAGTTGCGAAGCAATTCAAGATATTGTTAGAATAGGAGAAGGGGAAGAGTCACCCACCACACAAACTAATTAATAATAATATTATATCTTGAAAGCTATAATAGCAAGAGTTTTTTTATTTGTTATGGACTCTTTTGAGAGTGAAAGGCGAAGTAATTCAAAGAATTGATAGAATAGGACCGTTCGAAGGGGTACCCCTATACAAAGTAATTATAAAAATTTTGTTATATTTGAAAGCTTTAATAGCTAGAGTTTTCAAGTTTGGTATGAGTTAATTTGAAAACAATTAATGTAAGTATAAATTATAATAAATTTAAAACATTAAATGCTTGATGTTTTGTCATCGTTCACAATAATTCCTGCCTCTGTCGCTTATATACTACATCCTTATACACTGGCAATGAGTTAGTTATTATTCTCTAGGAATAATTTATGTGGCAAAGCAGCGTTTGCCGGTTTTTTTTTATATAATTTAAAATTATAGCAAAAATTTTACAAAAGTATTCTTAACAAACATTTTTATCTGGTTTACTCACACAAAACATTCCTTAACTCACACAAAAATTCGCACAAAAAAAAAAAGAAAATTACAATAGCAAAGTATATAAGTATATTTATTGGACGTTAAGTCTAATGAATTAATATAAAAATTTTTACGATTAAAGCCTACTGTTAAATTAACAACGAAATGCACATAAACCAATTCAACCAAAAAAAAACCAATAAAATTTATTAAAAAAACACACACACAGAGAAAACAGTGCCTACTAAATACCTCATAAAATAGAACAAAATTAATAAGAAATCTCTATGGTTTTTTTTTCAATAAGGAAATCTTATTAATTTCATAGAGAAAACCTTTTTGAAAAAATCAAGAAGAAATCTTTTAATTTTTATGGGTTATCTTATTGATTTTTTCAATAAAAAATACAAAAAAATGTTGTCTTCATTCTCTGTACTTATGTATTTTCATTTAAATTATATACCATATACATATGTATGGATGTGTGTATGTAGTATATTGTTGATGTTATTTATTTATACATACATGCTTACATACACATTATGTTATTTTCTTAACTAATTTACTCACCAAGTATTGAACCAGCAAACGTCTACCTGATAGACAAGCACTCTACCCAATATGCTAACAAGCAGCCTGAATAACCATTGAAATTATTGCGCAAACATTCTTATACAAAAATGAAAAAGATCATGAAAAAAATTGTCAATTGTCAAGACACCTCATAAAATCAAGAAGATTTCCTTATTAAAAAAAATCAATAAGAGGCTTTACACATACTCATATAGGAACCTACTAAAATCAAGAAGAAAACATTATTAAACAAATCAATAAGGCAACTTAATAAAATCAAGAAGAAAACCTTTTTAAAAAAATCAAGAAAACAACCTAATAAAATCAATAAGAAATCCCTATAGTTTACAATTTATAAGAAAGCCCAATAGAATCAAGAAGTTTTTCTCTATGTATTGTTTTTTTGTTGCCAAAAATAACGGAAATTGAGTAAAAAAAGTTGTGAATAATAAGATTTCTTCTTGATTTTATGTGGTTTTCTTCTTTATAAAATTAATAAGATTTACCACATAAAAACAATAAAGAATCTCTATGAAAAAATCTTCGCTTCTTTCTGCTGGGATACCCCTTAGCATAAAAACGGTTCATAGAGAAAATCTTCTTGATTCTATGAGGCAGTTTTTTCTCTGTGCAATTCGTTATTATTTTTTTGGGAAATTTATAACCAAAACAAATATATACGCCTGCTTCCAATTACTTTTGCTTTAATTTTACATACATATAATAATCGTAAAAAACACGCGTTTATTTTAATATATATTCAAAATACTTTCATAGGCTACAATATTTGAATATTTTAAATCTTTCATACACATAAAAATAAACACGCAATAAAGTCTTTTTTATTGATCTTTTAAGTGTCATTGATAAATGACAGAGAAACACATAAAACACCATAAAAATTCGACAATACTTATTGGCAATATTTTTCTTTTTTTTTTTGTACATGTCTAAAGTTTATTTTTATTTAATGTACATTCATTTATTTTTTTGCTGAATTAAATTAAAGTTAATCCATTAATCATACAAGTGCTCTCCGGAGCATAAAAGTATGCATACACATGTACATATGTGTGTATGTAAATATATATGTATGCGTTTATGTATCCGTATAAATTGCAAATATCCGTGTACTATTTATAATACTTTTTTTATTACCATTTTTTTTTGGCAAAATATGTGTGTTTTTATTAAAGGGATTTTTGTATTGTAGTTTTAAGATTAACAAAAAAAAACAGAATTTATAGAAGCACGAGTATATTCATGGATATAAATATTTACCCTTGTGGCTAAAAAAAAATGTTGCATAAATGTAGGAGTAGTGTAAATATTAGGGCGGTTCATGGTATACAATATAAAGAACTTTCCGTTTAGAAAAAATGTGGTTTAATATTTATAAACTTAGAAAAAGTAACACTAACACTATGTTCACACTAAAATTTTTACTTGTGTTAAGGACGAGTTTTCTAAGAACTAAACATAACCAACCTTTGACATTATATTTAAGCGCCCATATTCATAAAAAAATAAAATTAATTAGAAATCCATTTTAGGAAACTTTTGTATTAAAAATTTGAAATAAAATACATTTCAAATTCATTTTAAATTTTATGAATATGGAGGAAAATGTTTAAGGTTGACGTTTTGTGAAAAAATTATTGTGTTTTTAAGAAATTTCGAAGAATTACGTTTTTTATTTCCTTTATTACTTTTTAAACAGCAAAGGGTTTTGTAAAAAATTTAATATTTTCAAAGCAATTATTGTGTATAAAATCATTTTTTTTTTACCTGCCGCCACAAGCAACACAAGGTTACCAGACGCACTGAACACACTCCATTTACGTGGTTAAATCTAAAACATCTCATTTGAGATGTTTAACAAAACAAGTCAATGTATGGAAAAACATCTCAAAATCGTCGTGTTTAGGCTCTTAAACACGAATGAGACGTTAATCCCGTAAGTGGGAACATGTTATTAGGCAATTATTATTGCTATGAGTGTTACTTCTTTTGGAAAGGTTTAAGGCAACGAGGACTGCTGGTGAATAATTAAATTATTAAGTTTAACTTATGTCACAATTCTACTATTATGTGTTTTGTTAAATATTTATAGCATCGTAGCAGCGCCTCTATTCTCTGTTAAGTTGGTGGGGCATTTTTTCACGTTATGTAACTATTTTATTAATTATTTTACTTTGTCAACGATTCTTTTCCATAAAAATCGCCAAAGAAGGGCAGCCTAGATACTAATGCATATCAGAAAAATCTATGAAGAGGATATGAGAGTCTGGCTAGGATTTGAACTCGCAGCTTTTCAAGATCGAAGAAGTATACCAACTAAAAAATTAAATCGATGTAACAAGGACCTCTTAGATTATTTGTACGAGTATAAGCGTGTGCTTCATAATTTTTTGAAAAAGATATCTCTTACGGTATCTCATATATCGAGATGATATTAGAGCCGGATTTTATCGTATGTATAAAAAGTGTTTGATTATTACAAATTTTATTTTTAAATAGCCGATAGCCAATGTAGCTAGTGCTCTCAAATTAAATCAATCTTAGAATTTCATTCCTTAAGATAAGACACATAAATAAATAAATAAATTTTTAACCTTTGTAGGTCAATATCGAGAAACTACTCGTATTTTTTATTTAAAAGATTTTAAGAGCTCGTCGTAGCATAAGTAAAAACATTTCTTCTAGGATTTTTTTTTTGGAAATTTAACGGCCTGTCCCACGATGTCACCAGAAATCGTGCGATCGAATAGTTATATTGAAAACAACAACAAATTTTCAAATGTTATTGTTATTTGCAATATAACTTGTCGATCGAATGATTTCTGGTGACATCGTGGGACAGGCCGTAACATTCTTTGGGCGAAAATGGTTAAAGAAGAAAATAAAAAGAACGTAAAATATATTGGCGATAAGAGCTTTAAATTAAAAATAGTTTCACTCACAGTATTTTAGATATAAAAAACAATAACTAACTTGAGCATTCATAAGATTTAATGAAGTAAAAAATTGCACTACGGCAACATTGATTTAATAAAACTGTAGGGTTACTTTAAATCTGTTCTGGTGCAGCAGATATACAATTTCTTATTAAGAATGAGTTTCACAGTTTTAAGCTAGATATTCGGCCATGTCACAGAGTTCGATTCCGTTCGGAAACGGAATTCAAGCTGACTCAAAATGTCAAGCCCTAGACGGAGAATACCAGCACCTCCAACAATCTGGACACACCTGACAAATTTGTGTATTTTAGTTTTGTTTTTTAGACACAATCTCCTATAAAAATGGGGTGGATGGAATGCCGTTTTCGAACGGAATTGAACTCTGAGACATGGCCGATTGTGACAAACTTATTGAGTTGAAATAAAATTAATAATTAGATTGAATTAATAGTTTTTATAGAGATTTAACGGTTTGTGACATATCTGTAACAAGAGGTGATAGAGGGTTAATTTTCAAAAGTTAATTACAAAAATCTGTTGCATACTTTATGGTGTCAATAATTCGTAGAGCGTAACTGGCTGCTGACGTATGATTAATATTGATATCACTCATACTTACTCAGTTTGCATAGAAGAGATCAGAGTTGCACAAGTTGGTACAATTGTACTTTTTTTGGTACTATTCAAACTCTTAAAGTGCAATAGCACACCAATGATTAAATTTAGTAAATTTAAATAATCTCCCCATTTTTACTCCGCATTTATTCTCAAACGATTGCATATGTCAGTTTTCAATTTTGAATATTTCGATTTCCAAATCGTTTTTCTTCTATGTTCGGATGCTAGAACGCATGTTAAATTTAAATTTAATCAGACGTAGCTATACGCTTTAACATCCCAACTTACAAGCAAATTTGAGAAAACGATTGGATGCGATGCATCGCAAGCAAACATTGATGTTGCATCGATATTTCATAAAATACATCGATGTTTTATGAATTGAACAGGATAATATTCGTATCGCCTTGTAAGCCAAATTACATGTGATAATTATTAATGAACAAATAACATCAAAGTTAAATGTAATTATTCGGACAAACACTTAGTAGAATGGAACAACTAGCTGTTTTCGAAGGCCACTATACCTTCATCATCAGCGTTCTTTGTGTTTGATCCACTGTGCGTGGTGTCAGTTGATGTAGATTTCTGCTTTATATACCCAGCTTTTTAGTGCAATGGAATATGTGAATTGTTTTGATTCATCGTATTACAAAGCTTGTTTTGTAATGAAAGCTCAACTTTACCATCTCTAAATTTACAACAGTCTTGCCATTTTCGTTTGTTCTTTATTAAGTGAAGTTTTTTTTGAGTCCCAGTGAGATAACTTAGGCCCTCTTTACATCTCTCATTCTAAAGGCAGAAGAATTTCAAGACATGCGTTATAAGGAGTAAGTCCTCTTCTAAAGATGTTCGTACATCTAATCTGTATATTAAAAGTTTCAGATTTATTACCATTTATTTCGCAAAAATCCCCACTGTACGCTGTTAAAGTAAATGAGCGATATATTTTAATGTAAATCTGTGAATTCATTAAAACTTGAAACTAACTCAAAAGACCGAAAGCTGTTCAATATTTAAAATGCGTCTTAGATTTAATTTAAGTTTTAGGTTAACTATTTCTAGTCTTAAGGATGAGTTTCATTTTAATGTATATTTACGGACTTCTAATGATATTTAATTTCACAACAAACAACCCCTTTTAAGGTTACTGATTTAAACCACTTTACAAAAATATTTATACAGAGAAAAGTTACAGTGTTAAAACATTCCATAAGATGTGGCTTTGGCTTTTTTTGAAACGCCGAAGTGTAATACCAATTTCTATGCTTAAAAGAAGGCTAAGGTTGTGACTGTGTGTGATTCAAAGAATTTCGCTTTAGAGCTTTTGAGTTTCCTCCTTATTTATGTTATTTATCTCTAGCTTGATTTTGTAACAGCGTTTTTTTAATTTTCTCTTATTAAACAATAGATTATAGTTTAGCTTCTCAGCATCCAACTTCCCCACAGATAAAAGCCTTCAAATTTTGCTTACAACCTTGAGAAAATGTATAAAGGCTACGCAACATAAATTATGAAAACTTTTTCCACAATTTTTTCTATTTACACCTGACACTATTTTATTACTTTTGTGGGTCTTTTAATTTTTTTTTTTTTTTGAGATGTTCATAAATTTGGGATCTGCTTGTCAAACGATTTCACAGCTGCTTGGTTATAAATTTGGCTTGAAATTAATTAAAAATCTTAGAACTTTTTATGTCCGCAGGAAACGTATTCATAATGACACTCGCTGTCAGCAAGAATGAACTTAGAAGTACTAAAAGAATTTTTGCAAAAATAAGTATATTCGTCTTATTATAAGTATATTTTTATAGCAAAAAGGAAAAAGTGCTTAAGTCGAGATAAGCTGATTTTGAGCTGAGGATGCCCCCGTAATCTGCATATCTGAAAGTACACCTGTTAAAATCTCAATTAATTTGTGTGATTTTTTCGACTAAGCTTTGGTATATTTCAACTTTGATATATTACTTGTAGTCTGTAGAACGATGTTTGCTTAAAAAAATTAAGGTTAGCAGAGAATCTCCCAATTTAACTGTAAAAGAAATAAATTTCTGAAAATCGACTTAAATGCTTACAAGTGCTCTTCAGCAAAACAGTAAAATATGACTTAAGCACTTTTTCCTTATTGAAACAGATTTATTATTTCTTTTTACATAAAATATATGTCTGAAATGTGTTAAAAAAGGACTGCATTTATATTTTCATATTTCATACAAGGCAATAGCAAAAAAAAAAAAATATCCTTTAAAAAAACTGTATAAAACGGCGAGAAAATACTTTTATAAAAATCTAATTGCGAGTTGTAGATACAGGATAAAAAAAATACAACACCTTCTACACAGCCACAACAGAATATAAATAAAATTTTAAGCACACACACACTCACACAATACAATTTTAGGAATAATACTTACATGGAAACTTACCTCCCCAAAAAATTCAAACAAGTGAAATGTTGGATGCTTTACACGGCCTGGCTGTTTAACTGTCTATGTAAATGGCTAGTAGGCAAAAGCAAAAACATACAACAACAGCGCAAAAACAACTGGAAACAAAAACAAAACAACTGGATGCAATAGTATAGAAATGGCAGGAAGCACCAGGCATGCAAAGCCTCTCACAGTGGTGCTGTTAAAAAGGGCGTTTTTTTTGTTAATTTTCCAAGAATTTTTAATAAAAATAAAACTCTCAATAATCTAGCTGAAAGTAACAATATTTTCACTAACTCTACAGTCGAACAGAGTTAATGGTGCAATTACATGAGGTTGTTAAAAAAAAAATTTCAAATTGAATTCATGGATTTAGAGAATATTTTTTTCCACAGCTGCATTTCCTTTGAAAGTAACAGAAAACTTGTTATGAAAATTCCACTAAGATTACTAGGACTAGAGGCAGATCTAAATAAAACCAGGGAATAGGTATTAATACATACTGTGGCAAAAAGGATAAAGTGGCTAAGTCTAGTTAAGCTAATTTTGAGTTAATAATACCACTGTATTCTTCGTATTCCAAAGTAGCCCTGCATATAATTGCAATTATTAAAAGCAATTTTTTTAAAATTTAGGGGGCAAGGACCAGCTGCTTAACCTTTTTCGACTTATCACCTCATTTATGCAAAAAAAAAATCATATTAAAATTGAAACAAGTTTAATTTAACATTTTTGCTTCATAGGTCTTTCACTTTAATTTAACATGATTTACAAAAACCTTCCAAGGACATATTTCCTTTTGAAATAACTTTATTATACCCTTTACAAAAAGTGGTAAAAGGCTCTATATAGGTTTGTCATTCCGTGTGTAATTTCCATAATATTAATATGCAACACATAAAATATATAAATTCTGAATCATTATGCATAGGGAAGACGAATAAGCCATGTCCGTCTGTCTGTCTGTCCGTCCGTCCGTCTGGTGTACGTAAAATTGGTTTTCCGAAGCTCCCAGAAAAGCTATAGACTTCGGTCTTTGAGTGGTGTGTCAGAAATAGTCCAAAATAGATTGGCATTGAAAATCAGCAAAAGCGAGCAGACGGTTTCAGAGCTGGAAAGCTTAAGCTTGATTTTGCCATATAAAAGTAACTAGATAACACAAATTTTTTGCTTTTTTGTTAAATAGACTTATCCTATATTTCAAATTGGTCTGAAAAAATTTGAAAAAAAAATAAAAAAAAAATCAAAAGGACCTTTCCAGGGTTGGAAAACTTTAACTTTTTTTGTTATATAAAAATAATCTACTAAAACTAGCTTTACCGTTTTCTCTATAAATTAAAGATATTTGACATTCTTAAAAGAAAAATATTGGTGTAAAAAATCAGAAAAATCTAAAAGGATGATTCCAGGGTTGGAAAACTTACACTTTTTGTGATATATAAAATTAACTAGATCAAATTAATTTTTTTTTCTTCTTCATGAATTAAATATATTTATTTTATGTTTTGAAAAGAAAAGTTTCGTATAGACACTCAGCAAAATAAGAACTCCAGAGGTGGAAAATTTGATTTTTTGGAAAAAGTAACTAGTTAAAACTAATTATTTTATTAATTTCTTATTTTCTTTGTTCACTTAACATATTTTATATATTTTTTAAAGAACCAGATTGGTATGAGAAACCAGAAAAGTCTAAAAGATAATGCCAGGGTTGGAAAATGTACACTTTCTGTGATACATATGTATATAAAACTAATTAAATTAAACTAGTTATTTCTTTGTTTATTAAATATATTCTATATTTTAGAACGAAATAATAAGTATTAAGACCAAAGAAATCAAAATTATGGTTCCAGAAAGTTGGAAATTTAAAAAAAAAATTTTTTTTGGGTAAAATAATTACCAGAATTAATATTTTTTAACCCCCGACCAAAAAGAGAGGTGTTATAAGTTTGTAGTGTGTGTCTGTGTATCTGTGTATCCGTGTGTCTGTCCGTGTCCACGTACAGACCCAACGGCTGGACCGATTTTGATTTAGTTTTCTCTGGTGGAAAGGTGACTTGATCAAAATGGTTTTTAACCATGTTTGAAGAAAATCGGTCCAGCCGCTTAAAAGATGTCACATCTTTTCTAGATAATTCGGGGTTTTCAAAATTTTTAATTTTTATTATTTTCAGTTAAACATATAACATGTTTTAAGAAGATCTTTACTCAAGATTTATGTACTTATTTTATTTATATGCTTAATTTTTGTATGGATATCTAATTTAAGTATAAAAAAAGGTTTTTGCCATGTTGTTTCTTATGCTCTCAACACAGTTATGTTTCAAATCGATGGTCCTTAGTTGACACCTTGTAACGAGTTCTTATTAATGTTTGGTAAATGGAGATAAAAATTAAATTAATTAATAAAGAACAGTCATAGCTGTAAAATAAATTAAGGGCATGTTCCATTTTATTTCAGTGAAGCCATTCTTTTCTGCTGAACAAAATCGTTGGTGAAGGGTATATAAGATTCTGCACAGCCGAATACTGCACTCTTACTTGTTTTATGTTGACTTTCAACAATATTTATATGTGTGAATTCTCAAATGGTTTTTGAAAGTGTGGTTAAAGTCTACTGACGATTTGTTAAAGCAACCATGAAATGCATAAGAACAATGCTTAACCACCAGCAAATAAAATTTCCCTTACACACTTTAATATACTTAAAGCTTGTTGGGTTTATACTCATAATTTATTTATATAATTTATCTCTATCCCCCCAATACATTGTGTGAGGCCTTGAAGAAGCTTTTAGTCCCACTGTGCACTAGCAGAAGCCAAACATGCCATAGTGGCTTATTTAACTTTTAATACGCAGCGCTGCATTTTCATAACATGAATTTCGCTTGCAGTAAGAAAATGTTGTTTGTGGTGGTCCCCTTTGGAAAACTAAAGGCCGTTAAGATTATTTAATATACGCTGTTGTTTTTGTTCTTGTTGTTTGCTTATTTGTTTGTTTATTCATTTGTTGGTGCGTTCGCCTCAGCGGGTTTGTGCATTTATATGCGCTTAAGTAAATTTTATATGTGTGAAAGTATGCTTTTGTGTGCTTGCGCCTGTGCTTGTGTGTGTGTTGGTCGTAAGAACCTCGACTTTTAAGTTACGTTAAGTTTATTTGTTTTAAAATAAATTTATTTTATATAAAATAAACACATAAAATTTAAGCATCAGCACCAGCACCAAACGATAACTACTCATCATCATGTGTTTGTTGACATTTTTGGGTCACAACTAAATAATTACACAGTTATTCTAACGGCACACACAGGCAGCTAAACAAATGTTTTTGCATATACATACATAAACTTATTTTTAGGCTTTTGTGTGTGTGTGTGTGTGCATGCATTTGCATGTTGTAATAAACATAAACAACTTATTTATGTGCCATTACATATTTATGCACATGTTTGCTGTTGTGTGTGTTAGTGTATTTACATAAATAAGTGTAGAATTGTGTTTATTTTCAATGAAATGAATACAAATTGCTGCCGAGGCCTGCTCATTTTCCTTTAAAAAAAAAATACGATTTAATGCAAGGACAACAACAACGATGATGATGACGATGACGACAGCGACAACAATAAAAATTTATTCCCAAAAATAATTCAAGAAAAAAAAATCAAAAAATACACGATTGAGAATAAATAACTTTTGCAACAATAACAAACAGTCATGATGCAAGCATCCCAGCAAAAGTATAGGGTGTTCTTTTAGGGGCATAGAACTTTGTATTGAAATAATATTTAAAAAATGTATTTGTTGTAGGCTTAGATAAGCAATGAGAAACGCATCTAGACATGCTAAGTCGACAATAAATATTTTTTTTTTTAAATCGTACACAGAGAAAACAGTGCCTACTAAATACTTCATAAAAGAGAACAAAATTAATAAGAAATCTCTATGGCTTTTTTTCAATAAGGAAATCTTATTAATTTCATAGGGAAAACCTTGTTGAAAAAATTAAGAAGAAATCGTGTAGTTTTTATGAGGTTATCTTATTGATTTTTTCAATAAAAAAATAAAAACAAAATTGCTGAAATTATTGTGCATACATTCTTATACAAAAATGAAAAAGATCATGAAATAAATTGTCTCTATGTCAATTTATAGAAACGAAATAACAAGAAGATTTCCTTATTAAAAAAAAATCAATAAGATGCTTTCACATAATCATATAGGAACCTACTAAAATCAAGAAGAAAACCTTATTGAAAAAATCAATAAAGCAACCTTATAAAATCAAATAGAAAAACTTTTTAAAAAAATTAATAAGACAACCTAATAAAATCAATAAGAAATCCCTATAGTTTACAATTTATAAGAAAACCTAATAGAATCAAGAAGTCTTTCTCTATGGATTGTTTTTTTGGTGCTAAAAATAACGGAAATTGAGTAAAAAAAAGTTGTGAATAATAAGATTTCTTCTTGATTTTATGTGGGTTTCTTCTTGATAAAATTAACAAGATTTACCACATAAAAACAATAAGGAATCTCTATGAAAAAATCTTCGCTTCATTCTGCTGGGATACCCCTTAGCCTACAAACGTTTCATAGAGAAAATCTTATTGATCTTATGACGCAGTTTTTTCTCTGTGTATTCATTTCGTTTGTTTTCACATTGAAAGAAGTGCTATTTAATTGGCTTATATCAATAAAAATTATAAAGACTTGCTTTAAAATGGCTGATGCTTTGAGTGGCACTCACAACATTTTGGCTACATTAAAAAAAAGCGTAATTTTATGTAGGTTAGGTTAGGTTAGGTTAGGTAGGGGTGACAGTCAGAAACCCCAACTCACTTAGACTGTTTTAGTCCATTGTGATACCACGGAGACTCTGCTTATGCGAAGTCCCCACCGTCGAACCAATCAGAGCTCAACATAAAGCTACTAATACGTTGCAGTTCAACACTAGCAACTTCAGAGAGTTCCCTGAACTCAAGAGCGCTCATTGTGGCCATTCTCTCGCAAGTCCAGTACAGTGACACAAAAAATGTTCTACAGTTTCCTTTTCATCGGTATCCTGGCAGCTGTGGCAAAAATCATTGTTTTCGACCTTTACCCTTTGTGCATGCCTTCCTGTGAGACAGTGTCTGGTTAGGACGAACACTGGAATCGAGATCTGTTTCCTATTCTACAAAATTAAAGAAGCCGTATTTTCCCTATTGAGATGAGTCCATAACTGGGTTGTGATTACGCAATCATTTCTTGTGACCCACCCTCCATTTCTTTCATCCTCTGTCTTGCGCCTAAGTCTGAGTTGGCAAGAGACTAGGGCTAAGCCCACACATTCCAAATCTGTGGGAACTTGTCAGGTTGTCCCAATTCTAGCAAGCTCATCAGTTCTAGAGTTACCCTGAAAACCTCTATGTCCCGGGATACAGATGATCCTAATATCAAATTGCTCTGCCATCTCATTTAGAGATGATCGGCAGTCGAGGGCTGTTGTTATTCTTAGAAGCGGGGATTCGAAGTCCATAATAGCTGCTCGACTATCAGTGTATATGTTAATCAAAGTCGTTGAAGTGACATTCACTTTTAACCAATCCGTAGCTTCTTTTCTACAAAGGATCTCTGACTGGAAGACGCTGCAATATAAAAGACCTAAAGCCCCACCTTCTTGTGTTTTGGAGCCGTCCTTGTAAAGAACAACACTTTTTTCCTCTGCCTGGAGTTCCATTCATCCACAATACTATGGACAGTATCTAGGTTTTATAAAGACGTTCTTGTAGTAGAGCAGGAGAGTTTTGGTCAATCCTCCATCCCCAAGCTTCATCATCGAGTGTTCTATAGTGGCAATCTGTCTTCGTTGTACCTCCGTTCCACAGGGAGGTACAACGAAGACAGATTGCCGAGGTCGTTGCCACCTCTTTCCTTACTAGGTCCAATGGTAATAGGTAAAGGAGCGTCACCAGTGCATCCGTAGGAGTATTGCAAAGATCACTGGTTATATACAAGGATGCAAGTCTTTGCACTTAGATACGTCTTTTTCTCCAGGCACGGCCACCACACAATGATTCCATATATGAGAATTGGACATGCTATTGCTATATAAATTCAATGAACGATTTTTGGGAATTTTTTTAAAATTGTTGGTTTTTTTTCACTCCCTCTATAGAATATTACTTTTGAAACTCAGCTTTGAATCAAGAATAACACCGAGATATTTTGCAGTATTGTATTATTAAGAGTGATAGGTTGAAAAACAGGTATCTTATACTTCCTGGAGAATAGGACTAGTTACGTTTTATTAGGATTAACCGCGAGCCCTCGTTTCTCTGCCCTTATTGTTAAATGTCAAAGAAAATCCTGTAAGCTATCCCTTAGAGAAGTGAGGAATTTTCCTATTATAGCTATTGCCACATCATCAGCATAAGGCACAATTTTGCACCCCCGCGATTCTAGAGATAGCAGCACGGGATTTAGAGCTAGATTCCACAACACTGGCGAAATAACTCCTCCCTGTAGTGTACCCCTATTTACAAAGAGGGTCTGCCTAGAGCCGAAGTTATCCTGCGGTGAGTTAGTAAATTCTGAATCAACTTCCATAATCCTGCATTAACCGCCAAATTGGACAATGAGTCAATTATCGCATCTGGAGAAATGTTATTAAAAGCCCCTCAATATCTACGAAGGCCACAAAGGTACATTCACACACAGAGAGTGATTTCTCTATTGTGCTAACCAGCTCGTATAGAATCGATTCGGTTGACTTTCCCCTTTGGTATGCATGCTGATGCGAGGAAAGTAGCTTACCACTGACGGTTTTGCAAATATAATGATCAAACATCCTTTCAAATGTTTTCAGAAGAAAGGATGATAGACTTATTGGCCTGAAGTCCTTCGGTGTGGTGTGAAAGCTTTTATCAGCCTTCGGAATGAAAACCACTATCGCTAAACTCCACTTATTAGAAGTATGTCTCGGTCTTAGACAACTGGTGTAAATTCTCAATATCCTAGGGGCTATGAGATTCGATACTTTCCACGTCTCGGCCGATATGATACCATCGGATCCTGGAGACTTATAAGGCTTGAAGCTTGCCTCGGCAAAACATATACTAAAATTGGAAAGTAATTTTATGTGAGAAGAAGAAAACTTATAGCCTTGTTTAGACTTAAGCAACACATTTTGCTGGGCTATTTGCACCATACAAGCACACAGTCACACACGCTTACACTCCCATACTCACACTACTGCATAAAACAAGTTATTTATCAACATCATTGTGATCATCAACAACAGTCTTATCGCATGGCAATGCATTTGTAATGCAGTTTCCTCGTCGTCGTCATCATCATCATCATCATCATTATAAGCATAGCCATTGCTTTCAAGAACGCCAACGCCCATTCATACATAAATACTTATGTTTTATACATCCCATTACGATAACAACAGATGCCTTTTTTTGTAGAGCAAAAAATAAATAAAAAATATTAAATAACCATAATACACAAGTCCTTCAATTTCTATGAATTTATGTATATGTATTTTCATATTAATGCTTATTTATTGTAACGATTTGTGGAATTGGCCAAATTTGATCGCTGATTAGAGGCACTTGGTAGCATTTTTATTAAATGGAATTTAATAAAATGCCACCAAGTAAAGTAGAGATTGTGATTATATATGTATTTCCATAAAAAAAATAACCAACAATATGTACAAGGACAATAAATGTAATAATGATAATGGCAAAAGACTGAATAGTTTAATAAGATACTTGTGGCTGGAGTATGGGAGAATCAAACTGAAGGCATGTCCTTACAAGTATAAACAGTGTTCATAATAATATTTTAAGTTTCACATAATTTTGTGATGTGAAAAAAGGAAGTGGGAATCTCAAACAAAATTGCTGTTATGAAATATTTTTGGCAAACAATTTCATAACTAGAATTTCATATCGTTTGCTCAAACGTATCAAGCTCCCAGTTATAAAAAATTCTGACGGAAAACAATAACTATGTAAAGGGTGTTTTTTATAGAGTAACACAAGTTTAAATCATAATAAAACAAGGAAATATATTTTTAATATCAATGAAACGGGCTTTATTGGAAAGAAAATTTTATGAAATTAATGCTTAAATATGATTTCTGCCATGTGGCCGCCCACGGCTGGCGCCTAGAAGGTGCAATCTGTGGTTTATCGACGTAGACAAGTGACTTAACATAATCCCAAAGAAAATAATCCAATGCGGATAAATCTCGCGATCTAGGTGGCCAATTAATTGGGCTATTACAAGAAATTATTTTTTCATCAAAAGTTTCTTTGAATAAATCAATTCTAGCGCCCTCTGTATGGGATGTGGCTCCGTCCTGTTGGACACGAGGCGCGAACAGATTCCGAATCATGTTCCTATACTGTTCATAATTGACAGTAACATTCTGACCATCATATGAAGTAATTTTCTGTGGATGTAATGGTGTTACGTACCCATTCAACCAGAAATGTGCTTCATCGGAAAATTACAAGAAGTGCACGATGAGTTTGACGCATAGAACAATTATTTTGATTAAAAATTTCAACAATTTGCACGCGTTGCTCTGGTGTATGGTGATTTATAATTAAATCTTAAAGCACACTAAACAAAAAGCAACTATCAGCTGTTAAATGGAAGCTCAAATAAAGCAGTGATGCCAACTCAAAGTTGTGACACTGAAAATAAAAACACCCTTTATCTTTTTAGTGTTGAGTACACAAAAAGCGAAAAGTAACCCTATTGTTTTCGCAACGATGTCCGTGTGTCAGTCTGACTGTCACAAACTGTTTTCTCGAGAACCGTAAGAGCTGCGTATCTGAAATTTTTACAGAATATTCAAAACTTTGGCCACGCAATAGCAAATATATGACAGTTAAGAACTAAAGAGTGTTCTAAAGCGAGAAACGATAAATGTTGATGTCCTAATGTAATATACAGACAATTATATAAAAACACTGGAAATTAGCACTGAAAATTAAAAAAAAAATCTAAATTAAAGGGTATTCCAGCAGTTAATGTAATTTCAAATATATAATTTTGACAACTTGCTGTATCTTGCAAACCGTAAGACGCAAACTCTTAAAATTTTCAAAAACGCTAAAACTAAAAAATTCTAATGCAAAAAAATCGCCAATATTAAAAAATCCGAATAAGTGGCCAAAGCGAAAAAGAAACGCCAAAACAAAAAAATCGCGAAACTCAAATAAATCGCCAAAAACCGACAAAAATCCCAAAACCGCAAAAATGCTCCAAAACTAAAAAAAATCTCCAAAAACCTATCAAAAAACAATTAAAAAAAATTTTAAGGCTTCTGGAAATATCAAGTTTTCTATTTAGTCGGAATAAAACAGTCCGAAGGGCGTAACTCCGCCCATTTTTAATGAAAGATTGTATCTATTTTAGAACTCAAGGTGTATTATAAGTTTCTTAAAAATCGGTAAAGTAGCACTATGTAAAATATAATAATAAATTTAAATGGGCGTAGCCCCGCCCTTTTTTTGTACTTTGAAATTGGGTAGATACAAGAACCAAAGGTGTTTGCTAGGTTTCGCAGCAACCAAATAAGTAGGTAAAATGAAATTAAAAAATTGTGGGCGTGCTCCCGCCCAGTTTTTTTTAAATGGGTCCAATTGAAAGCTTTACCCCGTCGGAGAAAAAAGAAGATTTTAACAATCGGTCTAAAATGTACCGAGTTATGAAATAATAATATTAAAAAAAAATTATAATAGTATACAGACAAATTGATAACTTCGTCCTTTTTTTTTGAAATCGGTTAAAAATACACACAAAACAAGGCCCATACTTTCACTGATAAATATTATAAAGTACAACACGAGAAAATTTACTTAATTTTTACAATCGATCAAAATATTCACGTGTGCTGGCACTTTTAAAGATCACATCGTACTTTTATTTTAGGGGAGGGGTTAAAGTTACCACCCCTTGGCCAGTTCGTGCAGCATATCGGTATATGAAACTAAGTGTAGGGTATGTACAGCAACTTTGTAAAAAATATTCAGGGAAATATTATTGTGGAACATATTAACCCTCGAACTCCCACACATAACGGACATTTTTAACTCTATTCTAGGAAATCGTTAAAAACACTCCCAAAAATATAAGCCACACAATTTTACTATAAGTCTTTAAAGACGCCACAGCTAAAAGCTTAACACAAACAGCAAAAAGTAGCCAAGTTCAAGATTAACCATTTTTATTCTTAAAAATTATCTGATGGGAGTTTAAACTGCTAAAATTTAATTCAAAAACTACATATCCTTCTTAAAGCTGGTGCCTTACGACACTATGTTCTTGACCGGACTTAAGGGATTCAAACAAATCTTTTCATTTCCGATTTGTATAGCTTTCAGAGCAAACATTACTGATGAAAAATAAGTAATTGAAAAGAAGCACAAAGCACTCTTATATACACATTATTGTGAGTGAAAAATTGTAAACAGTGTTTGGAAAATATAAAAAGAGTTGCTAAACAAAAATGATTGTTAAAATTTTCTGCATCCATGCACACACTCAGTGTTCATTGCAGTTGATTTAACACTCACGCCCGCACACATGATAACCATTTATTTCTCAGATATACACACACACACACACACACATACACACACACACACATATATACACACACATTTAAACTTACGCACACCATTGAGCAGGTCATGTTTAAAGTCAACCAGCCAGTCAAACTACAGTGGTTTAAAATTTTTTCATTTGATTTTTCATTTTTCAAATTCATAGTTTTGGCCAAAGTTCTTTTTGGAGGTTTTTTCTTCTTTGAATTTTTCGTTACGGTCTGAAAAGTGAATGGTTGAAGTGTTAGAAAGTTCAAGTTTATTATTTATTCACTTTAGCTGTTAGATCATTTTAAGTCAAAGACGTTAACTTAAGAAGCCTGAAAAAGTGCTTAGAATGTCGGATAAAAAATAAATAAAAAAGCAAATACACGTTATTTATAGCTATGCTCTTTATGGCGCGATACAAAAGTTAGAACGAGATTTTTGTAACTAAAATAATCGGCACTATTGAAGTTATTAATTTATTATACCCTTTACCAACAAAAATGGTAAAAGGGTATATATAGGTTTGTCATTCCGTTTGTAATTTCTATAATATCAATAAGCGACCCATATAATATATATATTCTGGATCCTTATGCATAGGGAAGACGAATAAGCGATGTCCGTCTGTCCGTCTGTCCGTCTGTTTGTCTGTCCGTCTATCCGTCTGTCCGTCTGTCCGTCTGTCCGTCTGTCCGTCTGTCCGTCTGTCCGTCTGTCTGTACGTGAAATCGGTTTTCCGAAGCTCCCAGAAGAGCTAGAGACTTCGTTCTTGGACTGGTGTGTCAGAAATTTTCCAAAATAGATTGGTATTGAAATTCAGCAAAATCGGGCGGACGATTGCAGAGCTGGAAAACTTAAACTTCATTTTGCCATATAAAAGTAACTCCCGAAAACAAATTTTTATTTTTTTTAATAAATGTACATATTTTACACTTCAGTACGACTAAAATTGGAATTTTAAATTAAAAAAATACAAAAAAATTAAAAAGACGTTTCCA
Source organism: Tachina lurida (assembly GCA_944452675.1). NCBI lineage: Eukaryota > Metazoa > Arthropoda > Insecta > Diptera > Tachinidae > Tachina > Tachina lurida. The sequence continues at coordinate 28,638,794 of OX101753.1, read as the reverse complement.
GGGTTGGAAAACTTTAACTTTTTGTGTTATGTAAAATTAACTATGTCTAAAACTATATTAGTATTTTCTCGAGAACCGTAAGAGCTACAGGCCTGAAATTTGGACACAGTATGTAGACCTTTGGCCGCTACAACAACAAATACATGATAATTGGAAATTAAAGGGTGTTCCAAAACGAGCAACGAAAAATTTTAAAATCTTATGTAGTATATATACAATTGTATGTATATACACTTGAAATTTGTAAGGTTAGTGTATTTTTATACAGACTACAAAAATTAACACAAAAATTTTAAAAAATTTAAATTAAAGGGTGTTCCATCAGTTAATGCAATTTTGACTATGTAATTTTGACAATTTGCTGTATCTTGGAAACCGTAAGAGCAAAACTCTTGAAATTTTCAAAAACGGTAAAACTGAAAAAATAAAAAATTATAAAATCGCCAAACCGAAAAAAATCGCCAAAAACAAGAAAAAATCGCCAAAACGAAAAAAAGCACCAAATTAAAAAAAATTCTAAGACTAAAATAAATCGCAAAAATTAACGGAAAAATTGCTAAAATGAAAACAAAAATCGCCAAAATGAAAGAAAATCGCCAAAATGAAAATCGCCATAATGAAAAAAATCACCAAAACGAAAAAAAACCCAAAAAAAAAAACAGAAAAAATCGCCAAAATGAAAAAAAATCGCCAAAATGAAAAAAATCGCCAAAACGAAAAAAACCCCAAAAAACAAAAAAATCGCCAAAATGAAAAAAGCCAAAAACAGAAAAAAAATCGCCAAAACGAAAAAAGCACCAAATTAAAAAAAAATTATAAAACTAAAATAAATCGCAAAAAAACGGAAAAATGCTAAAATGAAAAAAAAAAATCGCCAAAACGAAAAAAACAGAAATAAATCGCCAAAATGAAAAAAAAAATCGCCAAAATGAAAAAAATCACCAAAACGAAAAAAAAACGCTAAAAAACAGAAAAAAATCGTCAAAATGAAAAAAAATCGCCAAAACGAAAAAAACCCTAAAAAAACAGAAAAAAATCGCCAAAATGAAAAAAATCGCCAAAAAAAGAAAAAACCTAAATAACAGAAATAAATCGCCAAAACGAAAAAAAGCACCAAATTAAAAAAAAATTTCTAAGACTAAAATAAATCGCAAAAAAACGGAAAAATTGCTAAAATGAAAACAGAAATCGCCAAAATGAAAGAAAATCGCCAAAATGAAAAAAAAATCGCCAAAATGAAAAAAAAACACCAAAACGAAAAAAAAACCTAAAAACAGAAAAAAATCACCAAATTAATAAAAAAAATCGCCAAAATGAAAAAAATCACCAAAACGAAAAAACCCAAAAAAACAGAAAAAAATCGCCAAAATGAAAAAAAGCACTAAATTAAAAGAAAATTTCTAAGACTAAAATAAATCGCAAAAAAACGAAAAAATTGCTAAAATGAAAAAAAAAATCGCCAAAATGAAAAATATCGCTAAAACGAAAAAAACCTAAAAAACAGAGAAAAATCGCCAAAATGAAAAAAAATCGCCAAAAAAAGAAAAAAGATCGCCAAAACGAAAAAAAACTAATAAACAGAAAAAAATCGCCAAATGAAAAAAAATCGCCAAAATGAAAAAAATCACCAAAACGAAAAAAAAAGAAAAAAATTGCCAAAATGAAAAAAAAAAATCGCCAAAATGAAAAAAATCACCAAAACGAAAAAAAAACAAAAAAACCGCCAAAAAAAATCGCGAAAAAAACCCAAAAAAACAGAAAAAATCGTCAAAATGAGAAAAATCTCCAAAATGAATAAAAGCCCAACAACAGAAAAAAATCGCCAAAATGAAAAAAACCTCCAAAAACAGACAAAATCGCCAAAACGAGAAAAAAGCGAAAAAACTGAAAAAATCGTTTTAACTGAAAAAAACTTCAAAAAAGCAAAAAACCTTCCTTTCGTGCGCGATTCAAAGTCGCACTTAACTGATTTTTTTAATATTAAAGGAATTAAATGAAACTAAGTTTTTGCTTATTTCGTTCTTGCTTTTTTCACTTAACATATTTTATGTATTTTTGAAAGAACTAGATTGGTAACAATAATCAGAAAAATCCAAAATTATGACTCCAGGGTTGGAAAACTTACACTTTTTGTTTTTTTTTCTTTTTCTTTATAAATTGAATATATTTTATGCTTCTGAAAGAAAAGTTTGGTGTATGCAATTTGAAAAATGAAAACTATAGCTCCAAAGATGGAAACTTTAAAAAAATGATAAATTTTTTCACAAAACAAATATGTATGTACGTGTCTGTATACTATATATATGTACGTACGTTGGTAAAGGGTATATAAGATTCGGCACAGCCGAATATAGCACTCTTACTTGTTTTTGTTTTGATTTCTTTGCACTTAAAAGCAGAATACGAAAATAAACGACACAGATTGTTTGTTTCAGTTTTGTTTCATTCTCTAAAGTGAGTGAAATAAAAACAAACAAAAAACAATAATAAACAATTTGTTTTTGTATTGTTTTTGCACATGAGCACAAGCCAGAGAACGAAGCCAGCTAACAGCTAACAGCTAACAGCCGCCGCCGACCACGAACAATACATTAATCTTACCCAGTTAGAAAAGAAAATAATGGGAAATAAATAGAAACGTTTTGAAATATTTTCAAAGAATTGTTATTTGACACATGAAATTTGTCATAAATAGCTAAGCAGCATAGCTCTAACCGGGTGTCCTAAGACACCTCTCTTCTCTTTGTTTTTTTTTTTTTTTTGCTGAGAAGAGAAAACTTATTTCAAATTAATAAGAATTGGTATTGTTAGAGTGACTATTTTTGAATAACGAAATTAGCTGGCTTACAAAAATATCATAATCTGGTTTATTAAGCTACGACTAATACGCTAAAACTAAAAAATCCTAAAATTATAAAATCATTAAAACGAAAAAAACCGCCAAATCGAAAAAAAGCGCCGAACTAAAAAAAATTCTCTAATACTAAAATAAAACACCAAAAACAGAAAAAATCGACAAAATTAAAAAAAAATCGACCAAATGAAAAAATCGTCAAAAAAGCGGAAAATTGCCAAACGAAAAAAAGAGCCAAAACTCAAAAAAAATCGCTAAAACTAAAATAAGTGCCCAAAACCGAAAAAACGCAGAAAATGAAAAAAAACGAGAAAACTAAAAACGCCAAGAACCAAAACGCCAAAAACCGAAAAATCCCAAAATCTAAAAAAAATTTAAGATTCATATAGTATTACATATCTACACGCAAAGAAAAGATATGGTTGTAAAATGGTTGAGAAAACAATATTATGTTCTCTGAAACAAATGTGTGGTCGTTGAAAACTAGTTATTTTTATATTAAACATTAATTTCGTTACGATAAACACATTAATGTTTCAATTTAATAATTACATTATTATATTCATAGAAAGTGCGATATGGTTAGATTTTAACAATATAGTTTTGTTAAAAATTTATGGCTACAATATAATTTGTATTATTGTGTAAAAATAATATGATGTAAATAACAATATAATGTTATCCAAAACCATACTATGTTAAGTTTTAAAAATAATATTTTTCAGAAACATCTTCTGTCAGTTCAGCGTTTTGTTTGTAAGCTATCGGTAGTGCACGCGTGGTGTTAAATAAATAAAGTATAAACAAAAGGGTAGATAAATAAAAATAATATGTATGTATGTATGTATATCTCTTTATACAGATGTCTGTATTTCGTGTATATACATACATATATGTAAGTATACATTTCTATACATACAAACATACATTTTATTTCAACAATATTAATTTATTTTTATTTCGGATTTACCGCACAGCTGTTTTCAACAAAAGATTTGCCAATAAATATATGATTAAAAATCAAAATAATATTATTACATAAAAGAATACTATGGTCGTATTGAACAATATTATTATAATATTAGAACATGGTATGGTAAGTCTCAATTATATTTTAGTCACATCTAACAATAGTGTTGTCTTATTTACAATAATAAGATTAGGTATAACAAGGTTAATTGTTTTTGTATATAATATTGTTATTAACTCAAAACTAATATTATTTAAACTTTTTTTCCGTTGACAATAATATGATTTGACTGTAACCATATAATTCAATCATAGTATGTTGCTGTTTGATTATGGTTACCTCAACCATATTTTTTCTGTGTGCGAATCAAAGTCGCTCTTTACTGAATTAATTTGTAAAGGGTGTTTTTTATAGAGTGACACAAGTTTAAATCATAATAAAATAAGGAAATAAATTTTTTATATCAATGAAACGGGCTTTATTGGAAAGAACATTTTATGAAATTAATGTTTAAATATGATTTCTGCCATGTGGCCGCCATGCCTGCCGCGTAGAAAGAGCAATCTGGAACACTAATTTTCAACAACTTTTCGCAGCATTTGCGGCCCTATTTCACCGATAACTCTTCCAATGTTGATTTTCAGGTGTTAAATTGTTTGTGGTTTATCGATGTAGACAAAGGAATTAACATAGGTTAATAACCAATAGGGTTAAATCACACGTTCTTGGTGGCCAATGAATTATGCCATTACGTGAAATTATTTTTTCAACAAAAGTTCCTTTGAGTAAATCAATTGTAGCGCCCGCTGTGTGTCATGTGGCTCCTTCCTGTTGGAACCACATCTCAGCAATATTAATGCTACGTAATTGAGGTACGAAAAAATTTCGAATCATGTTCCTATACAGTGCACCATTGACATTAATATTCTGACCATCATCGTTTTTGAAGACATATGGGCCAATGATTCCGCCAGTCCATAAAAGCTTTTCAAACAATAATTTTCTGTGGATGTAATGGTGTTTCGACGAAAGCTTATGGATTTTCCTCACTACAAAAGTGACAATTCTGCTTATTTATGTACCCATTCAATCACAAATTGGCTTCATAGGAAAAAGGTAGAAGTGCACGATTAGTTTGACGAATAGAAAAATTATTTTGATTAAAAATTTCAACGTTTTGCACGCATTGCTCTAGTGTTAATCGATTCATTCACCTACATATATATTTAATTAAATATTTAATAGGGTTAAAAAGTTTCACATTTTCTTAGTAATATAAATATACATACACACATATCATTTTCCTTAAGATAGAAAGGCCCTAATTCATTTTTTTTTTTCAAATCAAGTTTTTTTTTGTATATTTCGTTAGAAGAACATCTAAAGCTAGATTTACACGATTGAAATTTTCTTCAAAATGGTTTACATGAGCTTGAAGCATTTTGAAAAGAAATTTTGAAGAAAATTTCAATCGTGTAAATTTAGCTTAATGCACTGAAAAAGTAAAAAAAATCGATTTGAAAAAAAAATAAAAAATAATGAGTTAGAACCTTTCTATATTAAGGTAACGATATCCATACCTATGAATATTTATGTATTAAATCTTAAGAAGGATTAATGCAACAACTAAATTTATTTTTTTTTTATATTTATTTTTAGTGTACTTTCCACCACCACCGATCTTTTGTTATAAAGGAATAACCTTATAAGCATCAAGGCCAAAGATATAGTGGAAAATTTATAAGTAACTTAAAGGAGAAAAAAAGGTTTGTTTCTATATAACCGTTTAAATTTTTTCTTGATATTATATTAGCCATTAACAGGGCTGGGACTTTCATGCAAATGCTTTTTTTTTTTTTTTGATAGATAAAAATGTGTCGTCTAATTACTCGTATATATCCGAGTCACTAAATTTTAAATAATTTGGCATCAATTTGTAGTTGCATATATTTTTTTGCCTTTTTGCATATTTTAGTGGTTGGTGCATATTTTTACATATTTTTACAATAAATGCATATTTTTGAAGTTTTTTCACCATTTTAAATGTGTATATTCATCATAAAAGAAATTACAAAAACTTTTTATTTTTAAACCTTATTTGAAACTATTACACTACTGCAAGGATTCAACAGTCTCAGTAAACAACTAAATTCCTTTGAAGAAAGTATTAGAAAAGCTTACAATGTAAAAGTACAAAGTTTAGCAGAAATAAAAAAAAAAGTTAAATAATGCCACAGAGAAAATTATGGGGTATCATATTTAAGAAAAAAATTCCCAAGGCAGTTGAATTAAGTGCAAATATTTTATACAACTTAAAAAATCAAAAAAACTCAACTACAACCAACTTTAAACTTTTGAAGTTGCTAAATGGTCATTCGAAAGTAAAAATCAAGCGGGGAGGATAAGGATGATTTTGAAATATCTGTGGAATGATACCAATTTTGATATAGTTCGCCAACTTTTTATTTTTTTCGTATTCACAAAATGGCGTCTGTTGGCCGCCATCTTGAATTTTGATATGACACTCGATTGGCGTAAGAATTATCAAAATTGCAGTAAGAAATACCAAAGTATATTTATATGACAAGCAGTATTTAAGGTAGTAAGAATAGTTAATTAAGCAGGAACGAAATGAGTAACCAACAAAATTCCTATAAATTTTTATAGTAAGCTTTTGCGTGCCGGAAGCTACTAATTCCACCCAAACATAAGATTTAAATCAAAGCATTAAACTTACGTTCATTTCAAATGCTGGTTTAATATTATTTCTATAATGAAATTAGAAAAATGCTCTAAAAAAATTGCAGTAAACTTAAATCTTTAAGGCATCTTTTTTGGCAGCGAGTTTCTTTCTACCTCTACACAGTGCCCCTACTAAATACCTCATAAAATAGAACAAAATTAATAAGAAATCTCTATGGTTTGTTTTTTTTTTAATAAGGAAATCTTATTAAGTTCATAGAGAAAACCTTTCTGAAAAAATCAAGAAGAAATCTTGTAGTTTTTATGAGGTTATCTTATTGATTTTTTTCAATAAAAAAATAAAAAAAAATTGCGTCTTTATTCTCTGTACTTAAGTATTTTCATTTAAATTCTATACCATATACATATGTATATATGTAAGTATGTAGTATATTGTAGATGTTATTTATTTTTACATACACATTAGGTTATATTCTTAACTAACTTACTCACCAAGTATTGAACCAGCAAACTTCTGACTGATAGACAAGCACTCTAACCAATATGCTAACAAGCAGCCTGAATAACCATTGAAATTATTGTGCTTACATTCTTATACAAAAATTAAAAAGATCATGAAAAAAATTTTGTCTATGTCTATTTATAGAAACCAAATAACAAGACACCTCATAAAATCAAGAAGATTTCCTTATTAGAAAAATCAATAAGATGCTTTACACATACTTATATAGGAACCTACTAAAATCAAGAAGAAACCCTTATTGAAAAAATCAATAAGGCAACCCAATAAAATCAATAAGAAATCCCAATAGTTTACAATTTATAAGAAAACCTAATAGAATCAAGAAGTTTTTCTCTACGGATTGTTTTTTGGTGCCAAAAATAACGGAAATTGAGTAAAAAAGTTGTGAATAATAAGATTTCTTCTTGATTTTATGTAGTTTTCTTCTTGATAAAATTAATAAGACTTACCACATAAAAACAATAAGGAATCTCTATGAAAGAACCTTCGGTTCTTTCTGCTGGGATACCCCTTAGCCTAAAAACGGTTCATAGAGAAAATCTTCTTGATTCTATGAGGCAGTTTTTTCTCTGTGTACTATTTAAACATTAACCCCCTTATGCAAAAATCTTTACTAAGCTTAAAGTTGGTTTAACAAACAAATTTTGTATGGCAAAACCGGTTTTAATGCATGCTTTAACTTTAACAATCGTTTTTGCATAAGGACAAAAAGCTTTAAGAAAATAATATATTTTCTAACAAACGCAATCTTTTAATGCTGTTGCCAACAATGGCATTGAATTTTTCAAATTCATTTGCATACCACAGTGCACATCATACCACAAGTGAAACAAAGAAAACAAAACTTGTATTACAATTTTAACAATGCTATGGAGCCTCAACTTGTTTCTGCCGGCTGGGCAAACGCTTCAGCACTTCTGCTTCCCTAACAAATCATAGGCACTATATATAGTTTTGAAATTTGTTTTACATATTTTTGCCATAGTTTTATAAAAAAAATAAAGGACAAATATTGGGCAAAATACATGAAAAATATATAAACAAAAAATCAAAAACCAATGAAAATATTGAAGGAAAAATGTATTACAATGTTTTCAATTGAAAATCCATTCACACTAACCCTGTTGTTGCTGGTTGCATGGTTGGTTGCATGGCTGGTTTGGTAACGTTTATTTGGTGTTGCAGCTGTGATTGTTTTAACAACTATTATGACAAAGCAAAAAAGAGAAAAAGAGCCCCAATATGTATTTCTAGATTGATTTTTAGTTATGCCAACAAAACACACACGCCCACACATAAGTTATTTAACTCTCGTTTACTGCCACACAACAGCATACAAAAGTCGTCAACAGTGTTGCATTGAAGTGTCATCATCAACATTACCACACTTGCATGCACTTATGCCTGCATACATACACTACACTACACCACCCACAACGTAAACAACGTAGCAAATTGCAACATAACCGCAACAACTTCAGGATGAGAGATGACTCTGCTCATAAAAGCAGCCTTAAAAAAGTTTGCAAATTCAGGCACAATTTTCTGGCAGTGCATTTTTTTATTCTACTTTTGGAGTGTTAGTGTATGTTCCTTTTTTTTAATTTTTGTAAATGTTTGAGTGTGTTCATAATAACACAACAATATTCTTGTCATCAACACTGGCAGGGAAGAAACCTAAAGCTACACCCAGCAAACACATAATAGACAATCTCTATTTTAAGGGCTTGCTACACTCATTATTTTGTAGCTTTATATAAAATCTTAATGAAAACAGACATTTAAAGCAAAAATAAACTTCATTAATTATTAAAAAGAAAAGTTCCTTTTTGGTTATCACTAGCAAATATAAAACACAATGGCAGGACTGTTGTAAATAAGTATTGCTAAATTTGAGCTTTCATTACATAAAAAGCTTTCAACGAAGCAAAACAATTCTCATATTCCAATTGCATTGAAAAACATGGAGCTTACACCAATTGCCACTACACATAGCGGGTCAAATACAGGAACTCTGATGATAAAGGTGTGGCAGCCTTCGAAAACAGCACGTTGTTCCGTTCTGCTAGTGTTTGCTATATTAATTTACAATTGTTTTTAAGCAATTTGTGCCTTAAAAATGATCACATGTAACTTTATTCTAATAGAATCAGTAATAGAGAAAGAAATATTTTCGAACAAAATCGTTCGAAGCTAAAAAAATAAGTTCTTTTTCAAATAAAGCTGTAAGTAGTGCTTACATTTTTTTTAATTACTTTATATAATAATAAATAAATAAATACGTTGTAGTGTTTAAAATTTCTTCTAATTTTTTTTTGTGATTTGCTAACTAAATGTTTGCTGGGTAGCTTTTTTTGGGATTTTCCCTTTTATTTTGGTTAATTCTCTTGTTGCTGCTTTTGTTGCCGTTGTTGTTATTTTGTCTTTGCTGCATTGTGTGCTGTATGAACTGGCTATTGTGCTACGAAATTGCGATAATCTCAAACCCAATAAACAATTCATTTTTAGCTGTGATTTATGTGTTGACATGTAATCGTAACACATCCTCTTAATGAGCTCTGTTAGTGTATAAGGAAATTAAGGTTTTGGTTATTTTTATTTATGAGTTTTGTGTGTGCAGCAGCACTACAGTGTCTTGCAAAATATAACTAAGACACTAAGATTCCGAGATTTTATAAAAAGAAATTGTTTTTCTGTATAATAAAAATTACCTGATTCGCCTGCGTTAGCTGCAAATAAAAGAAAAGAAAGTTGAAATTAAAATATATGTATGCATAAGCATATTGAAGCCTAATTAAGGAATAATTGAATTTCAGCAGTAAAAAGAGGCAAAAGAAAAAAAATCCGCGCTGAAAAATGAAGGTAATGAAATACTTGTAAGATTTAAAAAAATATTACCAAAATCCAGCAATTCTGGCAATGAATCAAAAACATCGTAAAGGGTCTTCCAAGGATCCATTTAGACATTTAAAAAAATTCGTGTTTTTCTTTCATAAGAAAGAGTGATGGAAGCAAATTATTATTAAGAGGGTGGTGTTGGCTGAAGCAGTTAGCATGTTGACTACAAAACTGGAGGTCGTGGGTTCGAGCCCGTTAAAACGGTACAGCACTGTATATTTTATTTATATAGGGTAAGATGCTCAACAAGAGCAAAGTATCCTTTTTTGGTCATCTTTCCCCTCTTGTGAAGAAACTCTAAAGTTTTACAGCAAATAATGTGAAGTGTCAGCGTCAAAAACGAATCAATCTACAGTAAGGCCTCGATTATGCGTGATTAGATTAACCGGCAATGTCGATTATACGGAAAAGAAATATTTTATATGATTAATTTTTTTTTTGGTTAATCCGTTTAATTATTTTATTTGTTTTGCATCGATCAACCGTGATTACCTCTATTATCTGGGATTACAAGCACGCAACCGTTTTCAGCCAAAATATGTTTTCCCTTACAGTACATACTTATGCATTTTTTGATTAAACACAAGCATAACATTCATAAATTTATTTATTTTATTATATGCGGTATATACAAAGATATGTACATAAATACAAAATTTTGAAAAAAAAACAATAAAAGCTGTTACCCCATTAAACGGGCAAATCGATTATCCAGAATGCTCCCGGTCCCGTCCATTATGGATAATCGAGGTTTAACTGTATTTCTGATAAATAATATCCATTTATTTTAAAATATTTTTCATTTCACATTTTGTATAACTCGTATATTGGCTGCACTATAACTATTCGCTCATTGTCGCTTGCAAATATAGAAATTAGCCTATTTTGGAGACAGAAGTACATATACCGGTGTATCGGTGTTATTGTGTTGTCGTCAAAATAATCGTTTTGTGACGCATTGTGGTCGGTAGCCTGGTTGTGGTCGACGTGTTTAATACCAAACGAATAAAAAAATAATACAAATTAACCATTTTCTTATTTGAAATGAGGTTTCTCCTCGCAAACGCTTCACGTTGATCCCAGACATTTGTTATAGCTATAGCTATCTTTTGTTCTTTATCTCTCTTTATGCTGTAGCAGGTGTGAACAATTTTTAATTATTTTGTCAACTGCATATTATTATCCTAAATCATGTGGTATTTTCTGAAAATGACACTCATGTCAAATAATTAATTACTTTCAATGTGCTCTTTACAGTATTTTCTTTTAAATACTTCTTGATGTTTTATCATATAAAAGAAGCGTGTGTGTGAGAGAAAGAGAAAGAGAGTGACAGACGGAAGATATTTGGAATGAATAAAGTCGGAGCTTATTTTTTCCATACATACATATATTTTTAACTTCATATGTGTGCATCTGTGCTCAATGTGTTATTGGACTCCTACTCAGGGAAGGAGTAATAATAATAAATTGTTTACATACACATAAATCAAAGGTATCACAGAAGGCCACCCCAGCAGTAAAATTCATGAGGCCTGCACTTAACAGGCCTAACTGAAGGTCTTCTTAGGCCTTCTTTAAGATCCCATAGTCATTCTTCCATGCCTTCTAAAAAAGGCCTTCTATAAGGTCACTATAGCCCCTTCTAAAAAAGTCGATATACTGGAGAGTGTATATTGAATTCTTTTGGAAGGGGCACAGAAGTTATTTCTTTTATAATTTATGGTCATAGCAACAATTGTTTAACTGCGTTAAAACCGTAAAGTATGCCTACTAAAGTAGGCCTTCAATCAGGCCTCTTAAGTAAGGAAACGTGAAACCGAATGACATCGAGTGTAAAATATAAATGAGTACGCAATGGGACTAGCAGGCCTTGTGTCTGCTAAATAAGGCCATATAGAAGGCCTATTTATCGCTAGAACAATATGTATGTATACAGACAGACATATCGTTACATTAATATAGAAAGGCCCTAACTCATTATTTTTTAGAATTGAGTTTTTTGTATATTTCGAAATTTTTTTCTAAGCAAGACCGATTGATTTAGGAATCTACTGAAAATCACTGCCGCTTTCTAATAATAATTGTTGGCAGAAACTCGATTTTTAAAATTAAGGATATCTGCAAGGTCCTTAAATTGACTAAGTAAAGATTTTTTAACCAGATCATCGCAATAGCTCTAGCAAAGCAGTTTCTTAGCTCTTAGATCAAAACTACAGTTAAATATCAATTTTTGTACTAAGGAATACATATATGTCCTTGGAACAATTGATATGAACATTTTTTGCGCAAAAATTCTCTTTGTTATTTTAGAAATAGTTAAAAATGTTTAATGCATTTTTTAACATGATTGTTGTTAAATTTTAATTTTTTGAATTAAGGACATGTAACAGATTAGCATATCCTTGTGCCAAATTATTATAAAATTTTTGTAGAAGAACGAGTTCAATAACTTTATATAGACATATAGCTAAACAAATTTGCTACATTTTGATTGTTATGGTAGCCAATGTTTAACTTCAAAAATAAAGGATATATGGCGGGCAGGTTTGTCTTGGAACCGATTAAAAGGCAATTTACAGGAGATATTAAGCACACAATTCTAGAAGTTATTGCTTATTTTAATTACCATTTGATGGTACATAATTGCAGCTGATACTAAATTTTTGCCATTAAGGATATATGGCAGATGTCCTGCTGCTGATTGGAATTAAATTGATTAGGGGATTGAACTGAATAATCATACATTTGGTTACAAATCATTGCTGTGTTTTGGCTGTAAATTTGGCTAAAATCTAGTTTTCTTTTCAATAAAGGATATATGGGAGGCAGGCTTGTCCTTGAACCAATCATAATGAATTTTTTCAGGTAAGTTTAACAAACAAGTTTACAAGTTATTACGAGCTTTAAGTGTCATTTAGATTATAATTGTGGCTAAAATTCAAAATTTAAAATTAAGAACATATTAAAGGAGGCATATTCTACCTGCGCTTGCAAGGAAACTTTTTTCATAACGCTGCAATGAAGATTTTTGGCAACATTTACAGGTTTTCATTGTATGATGGTCATAATTGCAGATAATAGTAAACTTTTAATATTAAGGATATATGGGAGGTGAAAGTTTCTAGCATCGATTGAAATTAAAGTATGGATGGAGCTGGCTGCAATAGTTTAAAAAGTATAGTTTAAAAAGTATGCACAATCCTTGAGTTGAAACTAAAATTTTTAAATAAAGGATATACGGGAGGTTTTCATATCCCTACACAGTTTTTAGTTATGCTCAGCAGCTATGTGTTTCTAAAATTTTTCAAAATAGTTACAATTATTCACAAAAATTCACTTTTCTAAAATAAAGGATATATGGAAGACAATCTAGTTCTTGCATCGATCGCTGTTAAGTTGACTAGTTAGCCTTTTCTAATAATTTAAGAAATAGTTACAAGCATTCGTAGCATTACTATCATAATTTTAGCTAAATTTCACTTTTCTAAAATAAAGGATATATGGAAGGAAGTCTAGTCCTTGCATCGATTGCAGTAAGGCTGGACGGTTAGCTTTTTCCAGTAATTTTGGAAATAGTTACAAGCATTCGCGGCACTTTGATCGTAAAAAACTCAGTTTTTTTAAACAAAGGATATATGGAAGGAAGTGTAGTCCTTGCATGCAGTGCATTTAAGTTCACTAGTTAGCTTCTTCTAATAATTTTCTAAATAGTTAAAGGCATTTGTCAAATTTTTAAATAAAGGATATATGGGAGGTTTTTATATCATTGAACCGATTGTAGGTAAAATCATCAGTTGGCTTTTTCTTATTATTTTGGAAATAGTTACAAACATTTGTGGCACTATGATCATAAGTAAAGCTAAAATTAAATTTTTTTAGAATAAAGGATATATGAAAGGTAGTGTTGTCCTTGCCTCGATTTTGCTTAAACTTAATATTTGTACTTTTCTAAATTTTAAGTATATCTTTAGCAAAATTTCGATTTTGTATCTTTAATTTAATGCCCATAATGCCATTTGTAACGTGATTTTATCGTCGGCTTGGGTAGCTTAGCCACATGTCCAGAATTTACTTACGGATCCACAAACCTTAGGTAACAACAAAGAATATTTTATTTATTCAAAAATGCAAAAATCTCGAATCCAAAGAGTTAGGGCCTTTCTATATTAAGAAAATGAGTCTGCACAGGTGAATATGACATGCGTTAAAAAATGTCTGCTGTACTTTGTTTATATTTATTTACATATACATTTTCCAATTCCCTGCTTTTGTTTATTTTCCTTCTACTTGTCTTTCAAGAAGATTATATTCAAATTATTATTAATAATCACATGTAGATATGTATGTGCCAGTGTGTGCGTGTGTCTGTGCGTATGGGACAAAAGAGGCTATTAAATAGATAGACCCTTATATATATAAATTAACTTAAATACAATTTACTTTACCTGTAGATATGCATAATTTAAAGTCATCTATTTCTTTTGTATGTTTTATAAATATTTAATGCTAAAATACTTAATGATTAATAGGAATTTTAACAATGGAAAAATGGAAAAATGGCATAAACAAGCGACAGACAGAAGTTTTAATAAATTTGCTTTTAACAAATATCCAGTTGCTGTAAATAAAAATTCCTAGAATTGTAATATCTTTATAATCTGACATAATATTATCTCTGAAAAATATGAGGAAAGTTTCCTAAGAAAAGACTTAAGTCTTGTTATTTTTTTGTTGTATTCAAGAATTTACTTAATATTCGAATGTTGAGTTTTAAATGAAATATTTTCCATTATATGCTTAAAATGTAAAATAGAGTAAAAATAAATTTGTCAAAGACGCCAAATAACAAAGACCAATTTAACTGTCTATGTCAGAAAAATTTTCTTAAAATATATAACTTAAAAGCTTTAACAATGCAATGTAAAAATATATTCCCAGAAAAGAAATGTCAAGGGTATTTTTCGAACAATAATTATACAAGTACAATCCGAAATGGATATAAAAAATTTAAATAAATACACCCAGAGAATGAATTCAGTAATATGCGACTTTGACTCGCACACGAAGGGTTCCGTACGCCCACTACATATGAAATAGTTACCATACGAACTTTAGCCTATATAATCGAAGAGCTTGCTTGCACATGGATTCTGTAACTTTTTGCGAACCGAAAATCATAATATTTATTCGCTAGCTGTAACGATAATGTGAAGCCGTAATTAATTTTTTACGATAGTCGCCAGCTTTATCTTACTCGTCATTTAATTGAATATTATGTAGTATATGTGTATAGAAAATGGGAAACTAAGCGAAAAGCACAAAGAATAATGAAGAAAAACTCATTAAATTTGATCTTGTGATTTAATTTTTTTCTCCAACCGATAGCGAATATCGTTAAAATATGTTACTGAATAGTAAAGTCGTTAAATTTGTATTATTTATCGTAAAAAAAGTTACTGAATTCCAATACTGATGCATACATTTTTTTTTTAATTTCAAGTGACCCGGTAACTTTTTTCCAGTTTTTAGCGTTTTTCTAGTTTTAGCGGTTTTTTTATTTGGACGCTTCTTCAATGTTGGCTAATTTTTCGGTTTTTAAATTTTTTGGCGGTTTTTTTTGTGTTTTTCAGCTTTGGCACTTTTTTGTTCCTACGAACTTTTCTGTTTTTTTTTGCATTTTTTTTTAGTTAGAATAACTAATTTTTAGTTCTGGTGCTTTTTCTTTTTGGCGATTTTTCGGTTTTTAGCGATTTTTTTATTTTGGGTGAGTTTTGAGTATTGAAGCTTTTTTAGCTTTTGGCGTTTTTTTTTAGTTTTGGCGATTTTTTTTTGGTTTTTGGCGATGTTTAAACCTGTTTTATAGTTCTAGAGATTTTTTGGCATATGCGATTTTTTGGTTTTTTACTATATTTTTAGCTACAGCGATCGATTAGTTTTTAGTTTTGGAGCTTGTCTCTTTTTTTCGCGATTTTTCGGTTTTTGGTGAGATTCGGCATTTTTTCACTTTACCGACTTTTTCGCTTTTTGCTAATTTTATTTGTTTATTTACAAAACACATTTTTAGTTTTAGCGATTTTTTTTAATCATGGCACTTTTTTCCGTTATGGCGATTTTTTCCGGTTTTTGGTAATAATTTGAGGTGTCTTTTATTGGAGATTTTTTTAATTCATGGCGTATTTTTTTAGTTTTGGTGCTTTTTAAGCTTTTGCGATTTTTATATTTTTTCACGATATATCTGAAAGGGACTAATTTTTAGTTTTGAAAATCGCCAAAATTAAGAAAATCGTCAAAATGAAAAAAATCGCCAAAATTAAAAATATCGCCAAAATAAAAAAAAATCGCCAAACTGAAAAAAAATCGCCAAAATGAAAAAAAGCGCCAAGAACTGACAAAAAATCGCCAAAATGGAAAAAACGCCAAAAACTGAAAAAAATCGTCAAAACGAGAAAATAATAGCGAAAAAAACAAAAAAAATAATTTCAGCTGAAAAACGTCAAAAAGGCAAAAAACGCCATATTAAAAAAAATGGTCAAAGGCCAACGTACGGAACCCTTTGTGCGCGAGTCAAAGTCGCACTTTACTTAATTTATTCAGCTTTCCGGTGAGATATTTTAGGTTTTGGGCGATTTATTTAGTAAGTATGAAGATCCTCTCCAGTGTAAAAGGCTCTCGCGTGGAACTTATTCTTCCACAACTTTTTGTTGAATCTTATAATTTTCCAATCTGTGACTTCAATCAAGAAATTAAACATAAAATCATTAGCTCAACTACAAAATTGTAAAAAAAAACACTTTCATTTCACAAACTCACACCTCCAGCATTATGCGTCCTCTTTACACACAATCTTCTTATTGTTTTTCTTCATCTTTTTTCTTGCCTGCCAATTACGCAGCATGGCTTTACTACAGCACAAATAAAACTTACTTTCTGTCTTAACAAGCTGTTTTCTTACTCGAGTCAGTTGTTAACTTTTCGCAAATAAATGCATAAACTAATAAATTGATGAATGGAAGAATGGTGTGAAAATAAAACAAATAACAGCCGACTCTAAAAGTACATTTTGCATGTAACTTTATGTACGGTCACGCACGCACTGTGTGGCACTACTTTATTATAAAAAGCTTCATTGCGACCGAGTGTGCATTAATAATGTTTTTGTTTCACGGCAGCTCTGGAGGAATCTTTATACAATAAATATTTTGGTTAAACATACTAAAATCATGCAAGAAACCTTGAAGCGGCATTAAAATTTTAGAAACTCAATTTGCAATGCAAATTAGATTAAGAAAATCGATTAGGAATATTCTTCATTTAAAATAAATAATTTTTTTGTGCAATTGTTAAGAAAATGAAGCAAAAACAAAAAAAAAAAACAAATAAAATTGCAAATTTCTAAAAAAAATATATAATTTCAGTAATTTAGTACTAGTTTTAAAAATTAAATATTAGCTACAATTAAGGCAAAAACAAAACTCAAACGCAACAGCAACTTGCAAAACTACAAAATTTAGTTCCCTGTAAAATTTTGTTTTAATCGTACAAGGGATATGACTACCCTTCTATATATCCTTTATTTTAAAATATAAATTTAAGCTATAATTCTAATTGAAATGTAGCAAAAATGTCTAGTTTTTATATATTTAAGCTTAACCACATATTTGATTTCAATCAGTGCAATATTAGATCTACTTTCCACATATCCTTATTTTAAATAATTTTCATAATTTCTGCAATTATGATCCAAAAGCAGTGTTAATATGTATATGATTGCAGAATAATACATTTAGGATGTTGGGTTAATTTCTTTTAAATCGGTGCAAAAATAAGATCACCTGCCAAATGTCCTTTATCTGAAAAATTCGAACTTTAACTAAATTCTAAAATCAACTAAAACTTTGTTAATTTGCTGAAAATTGTACGTTTAAGTACTCTGTTATATCTCATTTTGATTGCTAAAGATATGTATGTACAAAATGTCTACCTCTCATATATTCTTAATTTTAAAATTTTAGCTGCTACAATAACCAGTATAAAAAAAGTTGATAACAACTTGCAGAATTATAAAACTAAGCTTTTCCCCAAATTTGCTTGTAATCAGTGCAAGGATATGTGAATGTCCCATATATCCTTTATTTGAATATATAAATTTTAGGCTTAATTACAGGCGAAGAGCTGCTGAAATAATATTTAAGATATAAATAGGGAAATAAAATAAATTTTATTGTTTGCAGTGGAAGAACTTCCCTACCTCCTATATATCCTTAATTAAAAAGTTTAAGATTGGCTGGAGTTCGGGTATGCCTGTGGCTGAGTAGTGCTAGCCTCTCAGTGCAGAGGTCGTGATAATTTGTTTATGTACGCATATGGATTTATTTAAAATTTTATCTTAATTTAGTTTAAGTCGGCACAAACATATTTTTACATTCCATATTTACTGAATCTTTGATCAGGATAAAACGCAAGTTGATAACTATTTACAAAATTATACAGTGAATTTACCCGCAAAATTTCGTTGCAATCATATTAAAAATATGTGCACCTCCCATATATCCTTTTTTTTAATTTAATTTAAAAAATAAAATTTTTTTAATCATCAGAAAAAATTAAATGGTCTCACTTTCAAAATAAGAGGATTATGAAATAATTTAGTTGAAATCTTCAATTTCCTATACATCCTTAGTTTATAATATTTAATATTGGCTACAATTATTGTAAAAAAAAACAGAGATAATTTGTAAATATTTTCAGAAGAATGTATGTTAAGTTGATTTAGTTTCAAACGATCAAAATATATGTATTTCTACATTCTTTATAGCCTGAAGTTTGAAAATTTAATATAAGCTAAAATTTTTAACAGAATGAGACACAAGTTGATAACTATTTGCAGAATTGTACAGTTAAGCCACCTGTAAAATTTCGCTGTAATCAGATTAAGAAAATGCGCACCTCCCATATATCCTTTATTTTAGAAAACAAAATTATGTATATAAACAAAAAAAAATTATTTTTCCAAAAAACAGGATCACAAGTTCAAAAGCAAGGGGCTTACTTGTAACTTTCAAGAACATGCCTACTTCCCATATATCCTTAATTAAAAAAATTTAATATTGACTACAATTACGATCAAAAAGAAGCGATAATTTGTATGTGTATGCAGATGCCACAAGGATATTTCTGCATTTCATATATTTTGAATTTTAAAAATGTAATTTAATCTACAATTTTAATCAGAATGAAACGAAAGTTGATAACTATTCGCAAAATTATACAATAAAGCTATATGTGAAATTTTGTTGAAATCAGAATAAGGATAAGCGCACCTCTCATACATCCTTTATTTTAGAAAGACAAATGTATAAAGAAAACAAGTCAAGTTTTTAACATCTTTTGCCAAAAAAATCATCATTATGATTTCAGAATGTATGCAGAAAGCACAAAAATATTTCTACATTCCATATACATACATACATATGTATTATATGTAGATGCTGAATTTTGAAAATTTAATATAATCTTCAATTTTGATCAGAATGAAATTTAGGTTAATAACTATTTGCTAAATTATACACTAAGTCTACCTGTGCAATTTCGTTCCAATCAGATGAAGGACTTGCTCATCTCTCATATATCCTTTATTTTGGAAAGAAACAAATTTAAAAAAACAAGTCTAGTTTTGAAATTTTATTTGCATAAACAAATCATAAGAAGGTAAATCTTTAAATAATATTACGATTGTTTTTGATCTTATGTTACAACAATTGACTTGCCCCACTTTCAAAACAACTGGCTAATGAAAATACTTATTTGCAAGAGCATACCTACTTCCCAAATTTTAGTATTGGCTAAGGTTATAACAAAAAATTAGCGATATTTTCATGCATGCAGATTGCACAAGGATATTTTTCTTGAAAATGAAATATAATCTACATTTTTGAACAGAATGAAACGAAAGTTGACAACTATTTGCAAAATTAAACACTTAAGCTACCTGTGCAATTTCGTTGTAATCAGATGAAGAACTTGCTCATCTCCCATATATCCTTTATTTTGGAAAGAAACAAATAAAAAAAAAAACAAGTCTAGTTTTGAAATTTTTTTGCAAAAACAAATCATAAGAAGGTAAATCTTTATATAATATTACGATTTTTTTGGATCTTTTGTTGCAAAAATTGACTTGCCCCACTTTCAAAATAAAGGACTCATATACTGAATTTATTTCTTACTTAAGAAAATACTTGATTTAAACTTTTTATATTTAACAATAGGAGGCATTAAGAAGCCAATGATATGAAATAGTTAGTGAACAATTATCTAAAGGTTCTTACAAAATGTGTTGCCTTAAAAAAAATAAAAACTAAAATAAAATATTTTCCTTAAAATTATTAATTTTAAAGAGATTTTTTAATAACTTTAAAGCTGTAGGGTATCAGAATAAATAAACTGCCAACTGAATGTTAAAACCTTTTATCAACATGGCTGTCTAATTATCATTCATCATTTCTCCTTCCCCTTTTTATTACATTTCAACTACATACTTTTTTTGTAGAGCTTTTTGTTTCCAATGCATTTCTTCCCTCTTTCTTTATGCAGCCAGGCGCTTGTTAATACACAATATGAAAAATATCCTTAAAATTTTTCTTTTTTATTCAATCCTCTATTTCATTACAAATTTTATTTGGTTTTGCGCCACGACTGCCATACTCGCTCGCATGTTTTATACATTTTCTGTTTGTTTTTTTGTGCTTTTCGGTTTCCATTTGCAGTTTTAAATCAATTTCATGCACTGTACCTGCATGATGTGGCTGGCACACTTATTTATGTTCAATTGCGAGTTGTGTAAGTAAAAAATGTTCATTTGTTTGCATTAACAGCTGCGTGTATGTTTGCGGAAGAAAGATTTTGTGGGTGTGATAGTGTGTTTTTGTATGTGTATACATATATATGTGTGTGTGTATGTGTGTGGAAAAGCAGAAAAAAATTTTCATCGTTTAAATCAGATTCTTTTTAAACATATTTTTCTCTTGAGTTTTTACAACTGAGCTGTTGATGGCCTTTAAGCACACATGTAGAATTTAATTTTATTCAAAGTGATTTTAATTTTCTTTACAAAACAAAAAATAGATAAAAGGCAAGCAAGAATGTTATTTACTTATCACAGGATTTAAATAATTTAAATACTGAACTTATACAAAAACTTAAATTATGCAAAAAAATTTATAACATTAAATAACTCTCTGGGAATATATTTGCATATTTATTAATTTAAAGTTTATTTTTAAAATGATTGAAAAACGTGTTTGTCTCTTGCAAAAATGCACTAAGAGTTTTCAATAAAAAAATTATATATTTTTTTTCATAATATAACATTTATCTTACCTACAAGTATATTATTATATAAAGCTGTTCCAAATCCCCCGCACGTATTGCTTTTAATTTATTTTATCAATTATCTCTGGGAATATCTTCTTCGCTTTAAGCTCAAATGCATTTGCAAGATACTTTCAACATCCCATATTGCACTATAGTGTTCTGTGTTGATGACATTTACAAACCATTTAACAAACTTAGTAGACTTGAAATCTCTGGTGGCTTTTACAGAAAGTAAAATTGCAAAGCAAGAAAAACAACATTGTCGTTATCAACGCGTAATGTTGAGAAAAGGGCAGAAAAATGAAACGAACAAAATTATTTTTGTTAAGTGCAAGGCACAGTGGGCATGAAAATAAACAAAATAATTAAAAATTTATAAAATGTATATAGAAGATATCACATAGCATATTTCAGTATTAAAACCTTAATATAGAAATGGCCTAGCTCATTATTTTTTTTATCGAGATTTTTTAATTTTTTGTTACACTAGATGTTCTTATATTCTAATATACAAACAACGCGATTAAAAAAAAATAATGAGTTAGGGTCTTTCTACATTAAGGTAAAAATATATTAAACAAAGGGCCTTAAAGAGCTAATCCAGATTAAAAAACTGTATAAAATACTGCTAAATAGTTAAACTAAAAACTATCAAGTTTAAGTTCAATCATTTTAATTGGCAATCTTAAACAAGGACTATCTTCATTATATCCTTTATTTCAAAAATTAAATTTTAGTTATAAATTGCGCTCATAAGCCATCAATAACTAACAATTATTTGTAAAATTCTAAATTTCACAAAAATTTTGGGCAAGGCAATGCCTGCCGCCCATATATCCTTAAAATTAAAAATGTAGTTTGAACTCTGACTACTATCCTAATGCAAAAAGAAAACATCTTACTGTTTTAATATTGATGAAATGTAGCTTTCTGACACATTAAACAGTAAACGAAGCATACTTTATTTTTATGCAAAAAATTAGTTTCACCCACAACTATAATCAAAACATAGAAAATATGGTATATAACTATTTCTAAAATTGCACAAAGAAGCTCTCATTCAAATTTCACTGCAATTGGTGCAAAAACCTGTATAACTCGCATATATCCTTGATTTAAAAAAAATTTAATTTCGAAAATTAGCGGTAATTTACGAAACTACAATATCTATATCAAACTATAAAATATAAATTTCACAGAGACTTTCATTGCAATCAGTTCAAGGATAAGTCTATTTCTCATACATCATTTATTTTAGAAAATTAATATTACCTAAAAAACAAAATAACTATGTAGTTGAAGACTAGTAGTAGGGAATTGTTCATCCTGCGACAATTAAACTTTTGAAATTTTAAAATTTTAATTACCCAAATTTTAAAATTCTTGGAAATTTGTGAAATTTGATACCCTACGAGGGTGGGTCAATAAGTCCGTCCAACTTTTTGTTTACATAAGGAATTTTTTGTTTACATAAGGAGTTTTGTTTACATTAACCCATGTGGGAACGGGTGATTTTTTTTGAGGTTGCATTAATTGTGTGAACGGGTGATATTTTTTTTTGAGGTTACCTTAATATAGAAAGGCCCTAACTCATTATTTTTTTTTTTTTTTGTGGGGTGGATTAAGGGGTTTCATCGATGTCACGTGCGACATTGAAGAACAATATTGGTTATCAAAGATATTTAATACAGTTAAAACTAATGATTTTTCCTAGTACCAAAGGGAAAATCATGAAATGATTTTTCTTAATACCAAAGGGGGAGTGGGGTGAAATAGTGAAAATTAATTTTTCCTAATGCCTACGGCAATATATGAATATTTTTCCTAATGCCTACGGCAATATATGAATATTTTTTCCTAATGCCTACGGCAATATATGAAAATTTTTCCTAATGCCTACGGCAATATATGAATATTTTTCCTAATGCCTACGGCAAAACATGATTAATATATTTTCCAAATGCCGACGGCAAAACATGATTATTATTTTTCCAAATGCCGACGGCAAAACATGATTATTATTTTTTTTTCTAATACCAAAGGGAAAATTGTCAGTGTTGCCAGACTGTAGAAATTTGTTATCGTAATACTATATCAGTAATATCAGAGAAAATATTTATTTATGTGTTCACATGTATGTGAACACCCATACTTGTGTTCACATGTATGTGAACACCCATACTTGTGTGTGGGGGGGGTCCAGCTTGATACTTGCGGGTAATTTAATATTTTGTGTATTTGTTTAAGAGATATGTATGTATGTGTATGTATGTATGTATGTATGTATGTATATGTATGTGTGCATGTATGTGTGCATGTATGAATGTGCGATCGTGGGTACTTGTGCGTGGAATATTTTGTAGAATACATATATATTTTGCAAGGTAGTCATTTTCTTTGTCTACGATTATTTTAAAGCAGCAAACTAAGTACAGTCAGCAGCAGAGAAACAAAAAGTAAAATTTTTGGATGCTGCAAGGATACTGCTTCTAATTTTAGTATAAATACGCCAACATTTCTAACCAACACATCAGTACGTTATTGTATTTACAAGAAGTATCATCAGCAATTGTGTTAAAGTGAAATAATAATAAAATAATTAAAAATGAGTTCATCAGGTTATCAGTGTAATACATGTAATAAGGTATACAAATACCAAAAGTCCTTTTTGGAGCATGTTAAAAACCATAGTGTACAGAATCAAGTGGTCGTAAGCCGGGGCATAAATCCAGAGCTACCGCAGACATCTCTTCAAAATCACCAAAATCCATCATCATCATTTATTCATCAACAATATCCTTCTCTTCAGTATCCTCAATATCAGTTACCATTAAATTTTCAACAATACGGTATGCCATGGAATAATCAGTTTTTGGGATACAATTATAATCCCAATGTGATGCAATGGCAGCCTCTTAATTATCATCAACAAGAGTACCAGCATCAACAACAAGATCATCAACATCAAGCTCAACAACAACAACAACAACAACAAGCTCAACAACAGGGTGTGGGTATCCTTGGAGGTAATTTATTCGACGATGCTATGGACATAAGCTTACCGGAAAGTGATGGAGAAGTAGAAGAAAGAAGAGAAGAAACTCTGCCAACTCCAAGGAATACTTCGCATGCTAGAGCAGATGAAGTAGAAGAATTGCGATATTATAAAATATCTAAAGCATTCAAAAACCATATTGCCACTTATGCAATTTTAAACAAAAAAGACCAACTTTTGTTGGAAGAATTTGTTGAAGAAAACAAAAATGTTTTTATGGAGAGACTTCAAGTGAATTTAAGTAAGCATGCAATAATTAAATTTCATGTAAGTATTGTGGGAGAATATATAAAAATTGTTGGAGAAGAATTGGAGTTGTGCATAATATCACATGTAGCCAAAATGAGTTTGCTGACGAAGGCAGATAGCATTGAAGAGTTATTCCGTAAGCAGGTTGCGGAGATTTCAACCAAAATGTCCGAATTTGAAGAGCGAGATTCTGGTTGGACTTTGTCACGCATAGTCCGAGCAGAAATTAACATCAACAAATCTTCGCTCGTCAAAGGATCGAACTGGATATCCACACCTGGAAAATTAGAAAGAAAAAAAGCTTGCATCAACATTGAAAATGATGATGACTACTGCTTCAAGTGGTGTCTAATCGCTGCCGTTGATAGCACAACATACGCTCAACCAAAACGTTGCAGTTCTTATAATATTCAAGACATTGCTGCAGAGACGATTGTTACGCGAAATGGTGTAGCGTTAAATTTCAAAAATTTAAGCTTCCCATTAGGATTAAACAAAATAAAAGAGTTTGAGGTGAACAATCCAGCAATAAGTGTCAATGTATTCGGCTATGATGAGGGAGCCAATCAGATTATTGGTCCTTATTATGTCACCAAGGACGAAAAAATTAGCCATGTAAACTTGTTGCTTTTGGAAAATGGTGAAGTTCATCACTACATTTTGATAAAGAACATATCAAAGTAAGTTAAAAAATTATACTACACTTTAATTTAATGATACATATACTTCTTTTATATATTTTATAATATATACGTTTTACTCATAAACTTTTATTTTACTTTTTATTATTCACAGACTTTTACGGAATCAGACTACCAAAAACCACAATAAATTAATTTTTTGCAATAGCTGTCTCCAATATACTCATACGGACACCATCATGAATACTCATAAGGAGGAATGTGGGAAGATAGTCACAACTATGCCATCAGGTGAGGATGCCATTCTTAGTTTTAAGGGACATCAACGAAAAATGGATGTCCCTTTTGTTATTTACGCGGACTTTGAATGCGTATTAGAGGATATAAGTAATAGTGTAAGTAGTAAAACAAATTTAATAAAAAAGCACACACCTTGTGCCTTTAGTTATTTTATTAAGTGTCTCCATAGTAATAATTTAGATAAGCTTAGAATATATACGGGGGAAGATGCCTCCAAAAAATTTGTAGAATATTTAATTAAGGATTGTGAAGATATATATAATAACTATTTAGTTAACAATAGACAAATGGATACTTTATCCCCTTCAGATACTTATAATTTTTATAGTGCGGTGAATTGCCATATTTGCCAAAAATTTTTAGGCAAAGATCGTGTTAGAGATCACTGCCACATTAGTGGCAAATTTAGAGGCGCAGCCCACAATAAATGTAATTTAAATTACCAAATTCCCAAATTTATACCAGTTTACTTCCACAATTATTCAAATTATGACTCACATCTTTTCATTAAAGAATTAGGTGAAATTTCATTGCAACTGAAAGTACTCCCTCTCAATAAGGAACTTTATATATCCCTCTCCCAATTCACAGAAATGAGTGATGGCCATAAGCTTGAAATAAGATTTCTTGATACTATACGCTTTATGGCTGAGAGTTTGGAATCATTAGCCTGCAATTTGTCGGATAATGATTTCAGCACTATAAGGTCCTTATTTCAATCAGAAAACGAATTTCAGCTTATTAAGAAAAAAGGTATTTTCCCATATGAGTACCTAAATTCATTCGAAAAATTAGATGAATGCCAGCTGCCTTCACGCAGTGATTTTTTTAATAAGTTGAATAATAAAGAGTGTTCTTTAGAGGAATACTCACATGCTGTAGAGGTATGGAATACTTTTGGTTGTGAAACAATGAAAGATTACATGGAACTTTACTTAAAAACAGACGTCCTCTTACTGACAGATATTTTCGAGAACTTTAGAAAAGTTTGTAAGGGTATTTATGAGCTCGATCCTTGCCAGTATTATACAGCACCTGGCCTTTCCTGGGATGCAATGCTCAAATATACAAAAATTGAGTTAGAATTATTGACAGACATAGACATGTACAATTTTATGAAAAAAGGTATACGTGGGGGGATAGTACAGTGTAGTCAAAGATATTCGAAAGCAAATAATAAATATTTGCAAGATTTCGACAAAGAAAAGCCCTCAGAATTTCTCGTCTATTTAGACGCTAACAATTTGTATGGATGGGCGATGTCGGAATATCTTCCTCATGGTGGGTTCAGATGGTTATCACAAGACGAGCTGAATCTGGATCCAAACAGCATAGCTGATAATGGAACAGACGGTTATGTATATGAGGTTACGTTGGATTATCCCTCTCATTTACACGACTTGCATAATGATCTTCCTTTTTGCGCTGAAAATAAGAAACCTATGCAAGCGAAGTATAGCAAGTTGATAACCGATTTCTCTACAAAGCAATCATATGTGATACACTTTAGAGTTCTCAAACAGTGCTTAGAATATGGCTTAGTTTTAAAGAAAACTCATCGTATTCTAGCATTTAAACAATCTCCATGGTTAAAAGGCTATATTGACCTAAATACCAGCATAGAGCCACTGCTAAAAATGCTTTTGAAAAAAATTTTTTCAAACTACTTAATAATGCAGTGTATGGTAAAACCATGGAAAATGTGGACAAGAGGAGAGATGTTAAAATTGTTAATAATTGGGAGAAAACGAATCGGAATCATTTGGGTGCCCAAGATTGGATATCAAAACCAAATTTTCATAGTTTATCTATATTTTCCGAAGATCTTGTAGCAATCGAAATGACTAGAGTCAAAACCTGCTACAATAAACCAATTTACTTAGGATTTTGTGTACTCGAGCTGTCAAAATGGAAAATGTATAATTTCCATTACGGGTACATGCAACCTAAGTTTAAGACAAACCTCTCATTAAACTATATGGATACTGACTCTTTTATATATTCAATAAAGACTGATGACCTTTACGCTGACATAAAAAATGACATTCATGAACAATTTGACACATCGGACTATCCTACAGACAATATTTATAATTTCCCAATAGTAAATAAAAAAGTAATTGGTATGATGAAGGATGAAAATTGCGGTAAGATAATGACAGAGTTTGTTGGGCTGCGCTCAAAAATGTATTCATTTAGTGTAGAAAATCAAGATGATATTAAAAAATCGAAGGGGGTAAAGAGAGCCATATTAGATAAATATAGTTTAGCTACATATAAGAATTGTTTATTTAATAAGATTAATGTATATGATAGTATGTTAACATTTAAATCTAAGCTACATCAATTATATACTAGCGAGTTAAATAAGGTAGTATTAAGCTATGGAGACGATAAGAGAAAAATTAGATCAAATAATATTAATACTTATGCATGGTATCATTTTCGTATTAAGGAAACTAACCCTGAATACGAACTTGACATGTTGCTAGATGAGATTGCTAAAATGCAAGAAAATCTTAGTTAATTAGTTAAGAAAAAATATTGTATATAAAATCCTATTTATTAAGAAAAATTGTTGTATATAATATCTTAGTTAATAAGAAAAAATATTGTATTTATATCCTATTTAATCAGAAATAATTGTTGTTAAAATGAATGTAAAAAAAGCCTAAGAAATATTATTGTATTTAAATCCTATTTATTAAGAAAAGTTATTGTAAATAAACTATTGAAAAAAGAATGGAAAATGTGAGTTGTTTTTTTTTTTATTTCTTTATTGACTTTACTTCGTTGGATCAAAAATTTTTGTTTTTTGCTTATTTGCAAATTCTTGTTTTCATGTCGCTTAAACATGCACAGTCTTGTTTTCAGGTTACTTAAACATGCACAGTCTTGTTTTCTTTGAGAGGTTCTGCACAAGAGAAATTGAATTTCACAATATTATGAAATTCAATTAGATATTTTCATAAAGAGAAATAATTTAGATAATCGGATAAAATCCTCATATTTTTTCACTACATACAAGTTTCTGTTATTTTATATTCGAACAGATGATTCCTAGTTTTCCTTTAGAAAAAAATAATACAAATCAAGGAATATTTTTATAATTCAATTTAATTTTATTTTATTATTTATACAATTTTATTTCATTTTTATTTAATTTATTTATAATGATGGAAACATTTCGTAATAGCCCATTATTAGATGTTCTAGTATATTTTTTCTTAAAAAATATATGGTACATCTGCAAGTATCAGGTCCCTCCTCACACTCAGGATGATACCAAGGACAGCTGGGGAAGTGTCCTTCAGTGTTGTCTTCATCTTCCATGACTCCATATTCTTCGTTCTCATCCAGCATATTTTGGAAACATTTTATCATCTCCCAATGATCAAAAAGCCTGAAGCTTTCAAAATCTCTTATAAATTGATTAAGAGTACGTCTAATTTGGCTCATTTTATTTGCTGATGAATGAATGATGATGAATGTTGGAAGGTTCCTTTAAGACTAATTTGTTCTGTAAATTTTTAAAATATCTATATGGTCTTTAAAATATCTATACTATCATCTCTATGTCATATTTCTTTTTAGCAGTCTATCTCTCTCTAACCCTTTTCTCTCTATTCCATATTTCTTTTTTACTACTCTATCTCTCTCTAACCGTTTTCTCTCTATAACTATCTCTTTCTGTCTATCACTATCCCCCACTTATTCACTATTTCACCACAATTATTTTCGATTAGCCTTTTTGAAGTCATCATCGCTACTTTTAAGATCATTTCCAGTTAAACATTCAGAGTGACAAGAAGTATCTAAATAAAAAATAAAAAATGGACTCCACAACAAATCTAATTGCAAAATTTAATGCTCTAAATAACAAAACTTTAATACACGTAAAGGAGCTTGATTCTTCAACGAAATATACTATTAGAAATGTGTTACGTGTAACAACTAAATATGGACCAACCCTAAAAGTTGAAATGAATAAACACATAATGTTCCTGCCCAAACGATATAATATTTTAACTGATGACGATATCAAAGATCTCTCAAGCGGATCATATTGCCTAAGTAGAGAAGGTGAAGAAAACGTAATTGTCGAGAGTGAGCTGAGTGAATTTCTAATTCAAAATTCCCAATTTCCTGTTTGGCAATAATATATTAATTATGTATTTTAAATTATGAATAAAAAGACATTAAAGAGTTTTGTAAAATATAAATTTTTGTGTTTTATTTAATATTTTCAGTTATTTCATAAAGAAATTTAAGACATAAATGTCCACAGGTAAATGTATTGAAATTCTGATGCTGATTATAGTTGTATTTTATATTTGCACCAAGATATTTGACTACTTCCCAAGGAGGTTGTAAGTTTCCAAAGCTGTCGAAATATTCTTTTTCATTGTTGTTTTTATAGTATGCTACCCAATGTGTACCAGGTCCTGTTGATACATCTAAGTTGATTATTCCACATTCAATTTTCTTTGTTCGTTTTGGTAGAGTATTCAACATGAAAACTCCTCTAAAATATGGAATTTTTATAGAGAAACGGTTTAGGTCCACATCAGATAGTGGTCTGTTGGGCAGCATCTTTAAGAGTTTTTTGATTCCTCTTTGTGAACTAAACCATAACCTTTTTTATATGGTTTTAAGTAAAGTCCTTTTCCCACTGCTATAGATTCCATCGCTTTATTATGTCTAGTTGCTTCATCAAGTTGATTTTTTGCATTCTTTGTTGCATTTACAGCTTTAGCTATAGCAGCACCTCCAGTTGTTAGACTACCAATTGCACCCAGAGCAGTTAAAATCGGTATTAGAGGTAAAAAACCACCGATTTTTGGAACACGTATTACACGTGGAACTACAATTTGAGACTTTCTTCCTTTTAATGATTTGTTAATAGTTTTTCGTGCAATTTTAATAGCTGAGTTAATATCTAATGGTTTTTCCTTCTTTAGTATTTTTGTTGCAGCTCTAATTGATGTTCTAAACAGTTTTTTATCATTTGGCTTGTTCTTTTTAACATTTTTCTTTTTCTCCACACCCATACCAAATTTAGTTTTGGTTTTCATTGCGTTAGTAACCATATATGCAAATGATTTTTCTGCAAGACTACTGTCTTTTGCTAAAACTCGATTCCAAGCTGAATTTTCAAGTATTTTATCAGCTTTATGTCTAGTACTTAAATCCTTATTTTTTGAATACGCAATATCGTGATTTTTACAAGCAGAGTCCAATAAGTTAATACCTTTGTCACCTCGATTTAAACGTTTTTGTAGTTTTGTTCCAGGTCCACAGTACTGATACCCCGGAAGATGAAGTTCAACAGGTAGAGAGTTTATTATTTTATCTACTATACCTCCTCCAACGAAGGTGTTTTTATGACTAAACGTTTTCTGATATCGTATAACCATATTATCTAATTTTTTCTATAATAAGAGGTAACATTTATAAAATGTATTTAGTTACAAAAATGCAGTTAGTGAAACAACATAAAAATATTTTAGTTCGTAATATTGACGATTCAGTCAACATCACTTCAAAAATAAAGCATAGCCCCCTCTTACCAAATTCTATTCGTGCTCTAATAGTTGGACCATCCAATTGTGGAAAGACTAATGTTATGATTGGCTTACTAGAAAGTCCTAATGGACTCAAGTTTGAAAACATCTATTTATACTCAAAATCTCTATATCAACCCAAATATGAATACCTGAAGAAACTAATTTCACCAATTAAAGGAATGGGATATTATACATTTACAGATAATGAATCAGTTATTCCACCTGACGAAGCTAAAACTAATTCAATTATGATATTTGATGATGTTGCATGTGAAAAGCAGAATAATATACGTACATATTTTTGTATGGGGCGACATAGGGATGTCGATTCATTCTACTTGTGTCAAACTTATACTAGAATTCCCAAGCATTTAATAAGAGACAATGCCAATGTTATTATAATGTTTAAACAAGATGAGACAAATATGAAGCATGTTTATAGAGATCATGTTGGTGGCGATATGAGTTATGAAAAGTTTCATGAGATTTGTCGAGAGTGTTGGAAGGATAAATATGGATTTTTGGTGATTAGCAAAGATAATGAATTAAATGATGGACGCTACAGAAAGCAATTTGACTATTTCATAACTATATAAACTACTCTTCATAAACATTTACTTTAGTTATTAATCTAACTTTAAGCTTGATACATCTATTTGCTATAACCTCATCTGATACCTGATAAGCTGATCTGAAAACCAGACCAGCTACCTAATAACCTGATTTGATACCTGATAACCTGATCTGAAAACCAGACCAGGTCCTGAAAAGCTGATCTGAAAACCAGACCAGGTCCTGAAAAGCTGATCTGAAAACCAGACCAGGTCCTGAAAAGCTGATCTGAAAACCAGACCAGGTCCTGAAAAGCTGATCTGAAAACCAGACCAGGTCCAGAAAAGCTGATCTGAAAACCAGACCAGGTCCTGAAAAGCTGATCTGAAAACCAGACCAGGTCCTGAAAAGCTGATCTGAAAACCAGACCAGGTCCTGAAAAGCTGATCTGAAAACCAGACCAGGTCCTAAAAAGCTGATCTGAAAACCAGACCAGGTCCTGAAAAGCTGATCTGA
Organism: Tachina lurida; assembly: GCA_944452675.1. Lineage (NCBI taxonomy): Eukaryota > Metazoa > Arthropoda > Insecta > Diptera > Tachinidae > Tachina > Tachina lurida. Next base: position 28,606,593 of record OX101753.1, on the reverse strand, counting down.
AAACCAGACCAGGTCCTAAAAAGCTGATCTGAAAACCAGACCAGGTCCTGAAAAGCTGATCTGAAAACCAGACCAGGTCCTGAAAAGCTGATCTGAAAACCAGACCAGGTCCTAAAAAGCTGATCTGAAAACCAGACCAGGTGCTAATAAGCTGATCTAATAGCTGATACCTCATCTAATAGCTGATACCTTTTATTTATTAAACATGGATGAGAAAATTTTAAAACAGTTGGTGTTGACAAGAAATGTCTTGAAGAAAAAGCTTCGTAGTATAAAAACTGGTGAAATAGATACACGTGAACAACTAAGAGATACATTTAAACCTATAACAGAACCACTGAAAGAATTCATAAATAGTTCTAAAAAATTCAAAGAATTCCCATTAAAGAAGAAAATAAAATGAAGACAGAATTTGAAAATAATACAAGTTTAAAGTCTGAAAAACCATCACTCAAGATAGAGTCAAGTACACCAAAGAAACTAGCAGAAGGAACAATATCTGATAATACCATATTATTTAACGAAACTAATACTAAAAATGATGATGATGATGATGAAGATGATTTTTACTCACAAACTTCCAATACAGAAGATACTTATACTGATTTATCAGTCTTGGAAGGAAATAATGAATTAGATACAAACTATGGTCCACATAAAGATTTCAATAATGAATGGAAATTCGGTGATAGTAAACTTACACTTAGTGAACATAAAATACAAGTTGGTGGCCAAATATGGGCTCTAACACCTGGACTATTTTCTCTAATGTTTTATAAAATACCAAAAAATTATGATAAATTTGAACTCGAAATCTATAAAAAGATTTTAATTACTACTAATGCATATAGAAGAGACTATAAACCTGATGGTCAAATTAAGGGTACTAGAGGATATAAATATAAACATATTATTAAGAAATTTATTGACGAGAAAAACCAGGATAATTTACCCGAATCAACAGGATCTAAGCCAAAAGGTAGCTACTTAGGTGATGGAATGATGGAATTTAACATCCATAAGCCCAACTATATATACTGGGATGATCCAAATGAGCTAGTAGATCGACTTCGACTACTGCTCGCATCACAAGCTGCAGGTCATAATAATCACAATAACGAGATTATATCAATTATTGAAGAACTACGTGAAGCTAATATAATACATTAACTTTAATAAAGTATATAAAGCATGTCTGTTGATAAATTTGGACATTATTTAAACGATACTAGCAACATAGTTTCTTTGAAAAATGCACCTAAACTGCTGGGGTTCTTTGTGGATACGAACAACAACATTGATGTCCAAAACAAAAGGATCAAAAATGTTGCAAAAGCTGTGGAGGTAAACGATGTTATCAATAAATTGTTTCTGCAAACTCAAATCGAAAAACTAGAAGAGAAATTATTAGCATACTTTAAGAGAGACAGTACTATAATTCAAGAAAATATTCAAATGCAAATTGAAAAAGATATTCTAAAAATTAAAACATCCTTTGAAGAACAAATTGAACAGCTTAATGAGAAAATTTATAGATTAGAAAATTACATGTTTGTATCAATAGCTGAAAGTGCTTCAACTAGATCACAACACTCTTCAAAAAATCTCTAAAAACAACTTAATGTCTTCAAAAAGAAATTTAGTAAACGAACTCCATAAGCAAGCACGAAAACATTTTGTGCGTCGCAGAGTTATAATGAAAGGAATAGATGATCTTTGGCAAGCTGATTTAGTTGAAATGGGGAACTATTCTAAAGAAAATAGAAATTATCGATTTTTGCTGACTATAATTGACACATTCTCAAAATTTGCATGGGCAGTACCGCTAAAAACAAAAACTGCACTTGAAACAACTAACGCAATGGAAAATATTTTTGAATTGGGGCGAATACCAAAAAACATACAAACAGATGATGGTAAAGAATTTTTCAACAAACACTTTGAAAAATTAATGCATAAATACAACATTAATCACTACTCAACATATAGCATTATGAAAGCATCAATAGTAGAACGATTTAATAGAACACTAAAAGGAATGATGTGGAAAGAATTTAGCTATAATGGTTCTTATAAGTGGATTGATATATACAAAGATTTACTTAATACCTACAATAGAAAAGTTCATCGCACCATTAAAATGCCTCCAATTAAAGTCAACTCAACAAATGAGGAAAAGCTGCTAAATACAGTATACAGTCATATGAAAATGTATAAAATGTCAAAATTTAATGTAGGAGATCATGTACGCATAAGCAAATATAAGCATACATTTGAAAAAGGTTATACTCCAAATTGGACTACAGAAATTTTCACAATTACAAGAGTTCAAAATACAAATCCTGCAACATACATATTAGAAGACTATCTTGGTAATCCTATTAAAGGTGGATTCTATACTGACGAACTTTCAAAAACCAGATTTCCAAATACATATCTAGTTGAAAAGGTGCTTAAAATTAAAGGGAAGGAGGTATATGTTAAATGGCTGGGATTTTCTAATCAACACAATTCTTGGATAAGTAAAGATGAAATATTATAGATGGAAGAAAAACTAAATCAACAACAACATCATAGCAAAACAATAATAGCATTAATATTAAGAAACTAATGTTAATTTTAAAATAAGAAAATGAAATAAATATGTAAATTATGCTTATAAACCATACTGTCTACTAAACTTTATTTAATTGTAATCAGTCTGTTATAATGTCAATAACACTTACTCTGAGCTCTAACTCATCAGAATTATCTGCTAGTTACTTTCCTCCTATTGAATTACATGGTGCATATGAGTGTGCTCTAACTGATTTTCATTCATACAACAGTATTCCAAATGTAGACACCTACAACAATATGTTTCATATAGGAGAACATACAATAGAAATACCAATTGGATCCTACGAATTAAATGATATAGTTGATTTTATAGAAGAGCAATACAAACTACTCTGTCCAACAAATAAGATTTTTATTGAAGCCAATAACAATACAATGCAAGTTAAAGTTAATAGTTCCAAGGATACTGTATATTTTAATAAAGACAATACAATTGGAAAACTTTTAGGATACAATAGCAAAATCCTAACACCAAACAAATATTATTATTCAGATCTTCCAGTTAATATTTTTAAAGTAAATCTCTTGCGAGTTGAAAGTAGTATCGCTATTAACACATATATGAATAACTCCAAATCGCATACACTTCATGAATTTCCGATTAATGTGCCTCCAGGCTATAAAATAGATTAGGTTCCAAGAAATCTCATCTATTTACCTGTGAACACCAGAGAGATAAGTTCACTAGCGCTGCGCGTAGTTGATCAACACGGTGATTTAATTAATTTCCGAGGAGAGGAAATTACAATAAGAATACATTTAAGGCCAACTAAATAATGCTAATATACAACACAAATACATTGAAAAATATAGCAGCAAGAACAACATCAACATTAAAGCGACCAGTACAACAAAAAGCACTAACAACATCAAATAAAAATTTTCTAAAGTCCTTGAATTTTAAATTGAAGACAAAATGAGTTCAATAATAGATGTCTTAGATAAGCCCTTGTCTGATGAGAATATAATCAAAAAGGACTATCATACATATGTACCATACTTACAATCTTACAACAATAATGATGAAATTAGAATTTCAATACAAAATCAAGATTTGTACGTGCTACCCAGTGAAAGCTACATTTATGTAGAAGGTTTTGTTGCTGATGATAATAACTCTAAATCTACTTCATCATCAGACAACTTTATATTAAAAAACAACTTTGTGGCATATCTATTTGATGAAATTCGCTATGAGCTCAATGGAATTGAAATTGATCATACAAGATATTTAGGAGCCACAAGCACCATAAAAAATTTGGTGTCTATGTCACCAACAGAAAGCAACGTGATGCAAAATGCTGGATGGAACAAAATTGACGATGTCACCCTTGTAAATGGCTTTTTCAATTTCTATGTACCTCTAAAAATGCTTCTAGGATTCGCTGAAGACTACAACAAAGTTATACTAAATGGAAAACATGAATTGATACTCTTGCGCAATAAGAACGACGAAGATCTTGTACGCTCGAGTGTTTCTACTAAAAAAGCTAAACTTACAATTTCACTAATCTCATGGAGAATCCCACATGTACAATTATCCGACTTTAGCAAATTGAATATGATTAAAATTATTAACAATGGTGCTTCTATACCTATGGCATTTCGCAGTTGGGATTGTCATGTCAATCCACAATTAAATATGGGAACTAGCCATATTTGGAATGTTAAACTAGCTGCAAATAGAGAACGCCCTCGTTTTGTATTGATTGCTTTTCAACAAGAAAATAAGTTTGTTCATTGTGATTTGACTAATTTAAAAGTACATTTAAATTCAGTCTCATATCCATATGATGACCTTAACATAAAGTTCAAAAATGAACGATATGCAATTCTATATGATATGTATCTAAGATTCCAACAAAGCTACTATATGAAAGAATCTCAACCGCTTCTAACTGCACCAGAGTTTAAGACAAAAGCTCCTATTATTGTAGTAGATGTCAGTCATCAGAATGAATCACTCAATAATGGACCGATTGATATAAAAATAGAATTTGAAACAGCAACTAATATTGGAGCAAAAACATCAGCTTACTGTATTCTTATTCATGATCGTATAATAGAATATGTACCCATCAAAGGACAAGTGCGAAAAGTCTTATGAATTGACTAATATGGAAAACAACATAATTTTCATAGACGTACAAGGTTTCAAAAATAATTCAAATGATTTCATCGCAAAAGAAGTAGCAATTGTTTTCAACAATTATGAATATAACAATTTCATTATAAAACCCCCATTTGATATCAAATGCTTATCAATAGAAAAGCAAAGAGAAGCAAAGTGGCTAACAAAAAACTATCATCACCTAAGCTGGACTGCTGGATCAGTTTCATTTCAAAGCGTTTGCAATTTTATAAAAGCCAACGCAAGATGTTCTATAATTTATGTAAAAGGTGAAGAAAAAAGACGATGGTTGGAAAAAATTTTATGCCGAAAAATTTCTAACGTTGAGGATATAGGCTGCATCAACTTTAAACAAATGGAAATCAAGTATCCAGAATATTTTTATTGTAATTATCATAAATTTGGTGCTTGCGCACTAAAAAATGCTATTTTACTAACAAAAGAAATGTCTTGCTTTAATTAAACTTTTTCACTTTTTAAAATATGACTGTATGTATCATTATAAAATTTTAAAAAAAATTTTAAACAATAAATGTATCAAAAATAAAATAATATACAAGTGTTTTCTTATTTCAAATACAAACTACATAAAGGAAAGAGAAGGAAGTGAGGGGAAGGAGAAATTAACTTTTTTGCTTACTTGCAAGTGCTTGGTTTTTGTTTCTCTGCTGCTGCGTGTACTTAGTTTGCTGCTTTAAAATAATCGTAGACAAAGAAAATGACTACCTTGCAAAATATATATGTATTCTACAAAATATTCCACGCACAAGTACCCACGATCGCACATTCATACATGCACACATACATGCACACATACATATACATACATACATACATACATACATACACATACATACATATCTCTTAAACAAATACACAAAATATTAAATTACCCGCAAGTATCAAGCTGGACCCCCCCCACACACAAGTATGGGTGTTCACATACATGTGAACACAAGTATGGGTGTTCACATACATGTGAACACATAAATAAATATTTTCTCTGATATTACTGATATAGTATTACGATAACAAATTTCTACAGTCTGGCAACACTGACAATTTTCCCTTTGGTATTAGAAAAAAAAATAATAATCATGTTTTGCCGTCGGCATTTGGAAAAATAATAATCATGTTTTGCCGTCGGCATTTGGAAAATATATTAATCATGTTTTGCCGTAGGCATTAGGAAAAATATTCATATATTGCCGTAGGCATTAGGAAAAATTTTCATATATTGCCGTAGGCATTAGGAAAAAATATTCATATATTGCCGTAGGCATTAGGAAAAATATTCATATATTGCCGTAGGCATTAGGAAAAATTAATTTTCACTATTTCACCCCACTCCCCCTTTGGTATTAAGAAAAATCATTTCATGATTTTCCCTTTGGTACTAGGAAAAATCATTAGTTTTAACTGTATTAAATATCTTTGATAACCAATATTGTTCTTCAATGTCGCACGTGACATCGATGAAACCCCTTAATCCACCCCACAAAAAAAAAAAAATGAGTTAGGGCCTTTCTATATTAAGGTAACCTCAAAAAAAAATATCACCCGTTCACACAATTAATGCAACCTCAAAAAAATCACCCGTTCCCACATGGGTTAATGTAAACAAAACTCCTTATGTAAACAAAAAATTCCTTATGTAAACAAAAAGTTGGACGGACTTATTGACCCACCCTCGTAGGGTATCAAATTTCACAAATTTCCAAGAATTTTAAAATTTGGGTAATTAAAATTTTAAAATTTCAAAAGTTTAATTGTCGCAGGATGAACAATTCCCTACTACTAAGACTGATTCACTTAAGCCTTCCAACAAGTTTCATTAAAATTGCTGCTAAAGTATGCCTCCATCCCGTATATCCTTTATTTTAAAAATTTTATTTTAGTCACAATTATAATCAAAATGCAGCAAAAACATTAAGGATAAGTTAAAAATTGTACAGTTATACATAACAGTGAATTAAATTACAATCGTTGCAAGAATTAGTCGATCTCCCATAAGTCCTTAATTTTAAGAATTTTATATTATTGGCCAATATGGTCATGCTGTAACCAAACTTGGTAAGTAACAACTTGTGAAATTATACATTTAAGGTTTGTGGCAAGTTTCATAACAATTGGTGCAAGAATATTTAAAACTCTTACATATCCTTTATTTTAATAAAAAAAAATTTTTTCAGCTAAAATTAAGATAAAAATTCAATAAAAATTAAATGATAATCCCAGAAACCTCAAAGAACACTTTTCAGTAAATTTTTTTATAAAAGGTTTAAATGTCCTTAATTAAAACTATGTATTATATTTAATTTGCAGCTATGACTAGGCTGCAATAAAACTGGGTAAAAACATGTATAATTACACATTTAAGTTTTCTGGGCAATTTTATATGAATTAAAATTACATATAATCGCAATGCATTAAAACTATGCTAATGGTTTAAGTACGCTCTAGCCAGACTCTGAAGCAAATTTTATTAAACTGGAGCGAGAATAAGCCCATTCGTCATACATCCTTTATTTTAAATATTGAGTTTTATTTGCAATTATCTTCAGGCTGCAACCAAACTTAATAATAACTTGTAGATTTATATCTTTAAGCTTCTTGAGCAATTTTATATGAATCCGCTTAAGAACAATCTCGCCTCCCATATATCCTTTTTTTTCAAGTATTTAATTTTATTCTGAATTTTGTTCGGAATACCACCATTGTTAGTAATACATGGTAAGATTGTGTATTGAAGCTTTTATGCGTATCACTCAGTGCAAGGACATGCATGTTTCCCGTTTATCTTTAATTTTAAGAATTAAAAATCAGCCAGAAGTACACTCACGAAGCATTTTATATTGGTAGTTATATGTAAAGCTGCATGGTTAAGCATGCAATTCAATCAGTTATGCCTCATTATTTATTTTAAAATTAAATTTCCGAGGTCGTGAGGTGAGTGCAATAAATATACATATGTACATATACATACACACATACATATGTATGTATGTATGTATGTATATGAGTACAACTTTTTACTTAATTATAAAATTAGATTCTCTCTCGTAAATTTCCTTTTTATCGGTGCAAGGACATGTCTAGCTCCTATATATCCTTAATTAAAAATAATAAATGTTATCCAGAATTATTTTTTTAAGCATCTAGAACTAGTAACACTGTATAAATAAGCATTCTCAAGAATTTCACTGCAATCACTCCAAGGATGCGCCTACCTCCCATATATCCTTTATTTTAAACATTAGTTTTTTGGCAAAAATTGTCTTCGGAATGCAGGAAATATATGCAACTGTATATAAAATTAAGACTCCGTAGTTTATTTCCTTTGAATATATGCAAGGACATGCCTAACTCTCACAAGTCCTAGATATTAAAAATTAATTTTCGCTTAAATATTAATTAGAGTACAACGCAAATTAAAAATTATTGAGAATTGTTATATTAGATTAGAAGCTTTTTCATACTTCTTGGTTCTCTGAAACTTATTTCATAAACAGAAATAGAAATTTATAATTTTCCAACCCATTTTACGCAAATATTTTTGAAGGAATAAACTTTTCCTTATTATTAAGTATAATAATTGCACCCACACTGTAAAAGTTAAAATTTTGTGTGTGTATCTGTGTGGTGTTTATATAAGCGTGCATAATATTTCTATTTGTTTTACTTTGCTGGTTGTTTTCTTTAATTTTATTTCTTTTGTTTTCTTTTCGTTTCATATTTTTTTTTTTGCTTGTTTTGCGTTATTAATGATATAACATAATGCTGGTTATCATGACATTTTTATTTTTTCAGTGCCATCTTGCTTTTATATTTATTCCTTTTTCTATCCGGTGTGCATGTGTATTTAAGATATCATTTTTTTTTTTCATTTTGCTAGTTGGTTTTTTGTGCTTTGCCATTTGCACACTGCCACCAGCACTCCCACTGACACTCAAATTACGAAAACATTAAAACTCACAACCAAAAAGTACAAAAAAAAAAATAAAAAAAGAAATTAAAACAACAATGTGAAAGAAAATAATATTTAAGTCAAAAGAAAAACTTTTCAACTTCATCTCTTCGTTGCAAATTTTTATAGTTGTTTTTTTTTTTTGTAATTTTATTTTGCTCAGATGAATTATTTAAGCCAGCTTGTTATTAGGTAAATGGGTTTTAAGGACAATAATGGATTTCCAAAGAATGGTCTCAGCAACAACTAACGAACGCAATATATATAGTCTGTGTGCCACGTGTCGCCAACTTATTTTTGTCTTGTGCATTTATTTATTGCTGCTACTGTAGGGAATTAAAATTTATCATATTCAACCCAAAAAATGCTAAAGTGACTTTTTTAACCTTCTTGTAAAACGTTTGTATTTACATATTCCATTTTATTTATTCAGGCTGTTTTTTTCTTTTAGTTTATTTTTTATTCTGTTATATCTTTGTATTTATATACAAAGGACCTGGTCAAATACTATGTAACAAGGAAAATACTTACTTTGGTTTTTCCTTTTGTTTTAATAAATTGATGAAACAAGGATTGCCGAAAAGTGAATAGTAACAGAGCAGAAAGTGTATTTCACACTAGCAAAGAAAAACAACAGGTTTAATTGTCTCTTCATGTTGTTGCTTATGGTCCTTCGAGCCTGGTTGCGAGTTAAAACCACATGTGGCTGCTGTTGACATTAATGGTGGTGCAACAAAATGCAAATAAATGTACAGAGCTTATTATGCTGTATGCTTTGAAGTGTGCGCAAAAATATTGAAGCAGTATGTACAAGCACATATAAGGAATTTTATTTTGCTTTGAGTTCAGCAATCAGAGACAACAGAAAACTTCTCAGAAGTGGCTCCTTCATTTTTACGTAGCTTGCTGACATTGTAGACGAAATAACCACAAATAAACTTCCTCGTTTACGGTGTTATATTTCATTATTTTTAAGCAGTGCACAGCGGGCGGTTGCTGTGTTATAGACAATGCACAGCATAGTGACATACTGTATAAAGATACTGTAATAATTTTTTATCTTTTTTTTTATTTACAACACACATGCTTCTGGTACCTGCTAAGCAAAGATTACAGGTAAAAGGTAGCAGGATAGTCTGGTTTGTAAGTGGTTAAAACTACTGATGGTTTTTTTTTAATAAAGGAAAAAGACAATGAATCAGTTATAAGTATAGGGAAATAATTCGATCTCATACCCTACTGCCAAGGACAAAACAAGGAGGCGTAAGTCAAAGCAATCAGCATAAATGTGATTTTCCCATCAAGGTCAAAGCACAGTCAGAAAGGACAGGGTTTCACTTATAAGACTTAACAATTAGGTAAAATATTTCCCCAGATACCAAAGCTACAATGACTGAGTGAGCTCGAAGGACCAAAATAAAAATGAGCTATTTACGTGCATCAGCTTGTCGAAAACTTACGTGTGAATAAAAAGAGGGTTAAAGTTCATCCTTTGAACATGAAATTATTGCATTTTATGTAAAAGATGTGCTCATAAATTTTATGTAAAGTTTTGAAATGAAGATATCTCAAGAACATTTTAAACTCTAACTCTTCTCCGAGCGGGTCCTCTAAGTCCCCTTTTGTAAAAAAATGGCGGCAAAAGTACTATTTAGCTGCGATTAAATAGATTCAAATAGTCTAAAAATATTTGCTATAAAATAGCCTCTTAGAAATCTCTGAAGATAGCATATCCATAAAGTCAGCTTAAGGTTATAGAATCCAAATCTGAAGGACCTTTTTTGATAAGCATAAACTTAAATTTTTTAGGCATTTTATCTTAGTGTAACAAATATTTAGTGTTGAATTACAAGCTTTGGGTTTTCAGATACTTATCAGGGAATTTTGTGAGCAACATTTTAACACCTTGTAGAGCCGTTTAAAGGAACTTATTTGATCTCTTTTTATGAAAAAGACCCACAGGGAGAAGCGTTTTGTTAAATGATATAAAATTTCAAATTCTTGCATAAATTTCACATAAAACTAGCGCATATATTCTTTTACTCAAACTGCGAGCATAAATGAGTACCAAATTAACCCTTAAGCGTATTTCAGGATTTTAACTGATTTTGGGTATCAAAGATTGAATCCTAGATTATTTAGAGTGATTATTTTTGTATTCCTGTTTAAGGGCTTATGTTTGCTTGATTTTGTTTTGAAAGGAATCACAAAAACCCGTACGGAAAAGAGTAAAAGGTTTGAAATTGTCCACAAAAATAATCTTAATAAGATTTTACATATGTACATCTAACAAGGGCCTATATAAACTTACTGTGTTAGGTACTGCATAATGCAAATAAATAAATTAACTATAGAACTTATTTTATATATATATAAACTACCAGCGGGAATAAGTACATAATTAGCCCTTATACATTGAATTTCATTAGTTATTATGAACAGGCTGTAATCAAACTTGGTAATAACTTGTTAAATTGTACATTAAAGCTTTGTGCCAAGTTTCATATCAATTAAGGCAAGAATAGCTCCAACTCCCGTATGTCCTTTATTTCCAAAAAAAAAAGGTTTAGCCAAAATTATGTTAGCAATACAATTAATATAAGTGGATAGTTCCAAAATTCTTAAAATAAACTTTTCACAAAATTTCATTATAATCGGTGCATATATCCTTAATTCTAAATATCGAATTATATTTGCATTTACAAGCAGATTTTAACTATACTTGGTAAAAAGTTGTAGAATTATTCATTTAAGCTTTGTGCCTAGTTTCATATCAATTAAGGCAAGAATAGCTCGAACTCCCATATATCCTTTATTTCCAAAAAAAATAAAAAATTGTTTCAGCTAAAATTATGGTAGCAAAACAATCTACCTACATTAGTGGATACTTCCAAAATTCTTAAACTAAACTTTTCACAAAATTTCATTATAATATGTGCATATATCCTTAATTCTAAATATAGAATTATATGTGCAATTTTAGCAGATTAAAACCAAACTTGGTAAAAACTTTTAGAACTATACATTTAGTTTCATAACAATTTAATTTAAGCCAATATTATGCTCACAAAGCAAAAAGAAGTGTCTAGAAAATTCCAGAATCCTCACACTGCAACTTTGGGTAAATATTATTGTAATCGGATCATATATCCTTAATTCTTAAAATTGATTTATTTCAGTAAATTTCATTATAATCGATTGATGATTTCTTAATTCTAAATATTGAATTTTATTTGCATTTATAAGCAGATTTTAACTAAACTTAATAAGAATTTGTAGAACTATACATTTAAGCTTTTTGTCTAGTTTCTCATTAATCGAGGAAAGAATAGCTCCAACTCCTATATATCCGTTATTTTAAAAATTGAGTTTAAGCCAGTATAATGCTCACAAAGCAAAAAAAAGGTGTGTAGAAAGTTCCAGCTTTGGCGTAAAGATTATTGTAATCAGGACATATATCCTTATATATGTAGATATATTCAATAAATTTTATTTAAATAGGTTTATAATTATAAGCAGCTTGTAAGAACTTATAAAATTATATATTTAAGCTTTCTGGATAATTTCATTTAAATCCACCTGAGCAGATGTCTATTTCCAACATATCCTTAATATTAACATTTTAATTTCATACACAATTGTGATTACAATGTATCGAAACTATGTAAATGGTTTAAGTAGGTTGCAGCCATACTCTTTAGCAAATTTGATTACAATTGGTTTGAGAATAAGTTAACCCTCTTTATATCCTTTTATTTTAAATTTTGAATCTTATTCGCAATTATCTTCAGTTTGCAACCAAACTTGGTAATAACTTGAAGATTTATATCTTTAAGGATCTGAAGTATTTTCGTATCAATCCGGCCAAGAACATGGCCGCCTCTCATATATCCTTTTTTTTAAGTATTTAATTTTATTAAAAATTTTGATCGTAATGCAACCAAACTTAGTAATACAGCTTGGTAAAATTATACATTTAAGCTTTCTGAGTAAAAACGGCTCAAGGACATAGATATCTCTTACACATTCTTAATTTTAAAAATTGAATATCAGGCACAACTACAGTCAGTAGTTTTGAATTTCATACATAATTTTGATCACAATGCATCAAAACTGTTCAAATAGTTAAAGTACCCTTCAGCCAGGTTCTTTAGCAATAAAAGCCCACCCGTCATATATCCTTTATTTTAAATATTGACTTTTATTTGCAATTATCTTCAGTTTTCAATCAAACGTAATAATAATTTGCAGATATATATATTTAGGATTCTAAAGTAATTTCATGACAAGCCGCGCAAGGACATAGCCGCCTGCCATATATCCTTTTTATTCAAGTATTTAATTTTGTTTCAAATTTTTAACGGGATGCAACCAATATATGTAATACATGGTAAAATTATATACTTAAGCTTTCTGAATAAATACACATCAATCAGCGCGCGGACATGTCTATCTTCCATGCATCCTTGATATTAAAAATTATATATCAGCCACAACTACAGTCAGTACACAACTTAAATTGAATCCAGAGAGAAAAGAATATAGTTTGTGTGATCTTATAATCCTTTTATATAAAATTTCATTCTAATAAAAACAAGATTAAGCTACAATTTATGTAAATGGAAATTTTTTTTGCAACATTTTACCTAAACATATTATAATCTATGGCAATTTCTTACATTGAATTGCAAATTAGTGTAATCAACGTTTAGTCATACGAATGTAATTATTTAACTCCTTAATGGTTTAACAAATAAAAAATTGCTCCACAAAAAAAACTAAATTAAATGAAAAACTTTTTTCCAGATAAAATGTTTCATGACTGTGCAAAAGAAAACTTTTTGGTTTTAATATTGGGGTAAAAATTATACAAATTTGTACTTTTTTCACTCTACCTCTCTCTCTCACTAAAAGTTAAAAGAACACAGTAAAAAAAGCAATTTACATACCAGCCATGGCAAGGTAGGCAGACTTTTAAAATGTTCTTTATCTCTTGGAAAGATTTTTGTTTTTTTATTACAAAAAGAGAGGAGGCAAAAATTTCAAGTGAAATTGGTATTACTTTCGTACAGCAGCAGCCAGCACTATGGGATGGAGTACTGTAATTGCGGTATGTGACATGACTTTAACAACAAAAAAAACTTTTACTTTTTTTATTACAGTTTTTTGTTGTTTTTGCAAAATTTCTGGAAAAAAATTAAGGATTTTTTTAATTAAATAAAATACAATTTAATTTAAATATTCATTTAGATGTTAGATTTTGCAGAAAATCATTATTATTTAACTAAAAGTAAATTTTAAGAAACATGGTTAAATAAATTCAGTAAAGTGCGACTTTGACTCGCGCACGAAGGGTTCCGTACGTTGGGCTTTGAGCATTTTTTTAATACAGTGTTTGTTACGTTTTTTCAGCTGAAATAATTTTTTTTATTGTTTTTCGCTTTTTTCTCGTTTTGGCGATTTTTTAAATTTTGGCGATTTTTTTTTTAATTTTGGCGATTTTTTTCATTTTGGTTATTTTTTTTTGCGATTTTTTTCATTTTGGCGATTTTTTTAATTTTGGCGATTTTTTTAATTTTGGCGATTTTTTCATTTTGGCGATTTTTTTTTTTCATTTTGACGATTTTTTCATTTTGGCGATTTTTCCGGTTTTCCGCGATTTATTTTCGATTTAGAATTTTTTTTAATTTGGTGCTCTTTTTTCGTTTTGGCGATTTTTTTTTGATTTTGGCAATTATAGATATATGTATGTACCTGAAATTTGTAAAGTTAGTGTATTTTTATACAGACTACAACAATTAACACTAAAATTTAAAAAATTTTAATTAGAGGGTGTACCATCAGTTAATGTAATTTTGACTATGTAATTTTGATAACTTGCTGTATCTTGGAAACCGTAAGAGCAAACTTCTTGAAATTTTCAAAACCAGTAAAACAAAAAAATCTCAAAATTATAAAATCGCCAAACCGAAAAAAAAACCGCCAAAATAAAAAAAAAATCGCCAAAACGAAAAAAAGCACCAAATTAAAAAAAGTTTCCAAATCGAAAATAAATCGCGGAAAACCGGAAAAATCGCCAAAATAAAAAAAATCGCCAAAATGAAAAAAATCGCCAAAATGAAAAAATCGCCAAAAAAAAAAATCGCCAAAATGAAAAAAATTGCCAAATTGAAAAAAAAAATCGCCAAAATGAAAAAAATCGCCAAAATGAAAAAAATCGCCAAAAATTAAAAATTAGCCAAAACGAGAAAAAAGCGAAAAATAGTAAAAAAAAATTATTTCAGCTGAAAAAAAGTAAAAAAACACTGTATTAAAAAAATGCTCAAAGCCCAACGTACGGAACCCTTCGTGCGCGAGTCTAAGTCGCACTTTACTGAATTTATTTTTTATTTTGGCAATTTTTTTTCATTTTGGCGATTTTTTTAATTTTGGCGATTTTTTCATTTTGGCGATTTTTTTTCATTTTGGCGATTTTTTCATTTTGGCGATTTTTCCGGTTTTTTGCGATTTATTTTCGATTTAGAATTTTTTTTTAATTTGGTGCTTTTTTTCGTTTTGGCGATTTTTTTTTTTGATTTTGGCGATTTTTTTCGGTTTGGCGATTTTATAATTTTGAGATTTTTTTGATTTACCGGTTTTGAAAATTTCAAGAAGTTTGCTCTTACGGTTTCCAAGATACAGCAAGTTATCAAAATTACATAGTCAAAATTACATTAACTGATGGTACACCCTCTAATTAAAATTTTTTAAATTTTAGTGTTAATTGTTGTAGTCTGTATAAAAATACACTAACTTTACAAATTTCAAGTGCATATACATACAATTGTATGTATATTACATGGAATTTTAACTTTTTTCGTTGCTCGTTTTGGCACACCCTTTAATTTCCAACTCTCATGTATTTGTTGTTGTAGCGGCCAAGGGTCTACACACTGTGTCCAAATTTCAGGTCCGTAGCTCTTACGGTTCTCGAGAAAATACCCTGTGACGGACAGACGGACGGACGGACAGACGGACAGACGGACAGACGGCCAGACGGCCAGACGGACAGACGGACAGACGGACAGCGTAGCGAAAACAATAGGGTTCCATTTTCACCTTTGGTGTACGGAACCCTAAAAAGTGATGTTTCTAAGATAAACTTAAATTTGTAATATTAATTTAGCAGCCATCAGCTTAAAGCAGCATAGTGCCAATAAGTTAAAAGAAATTAAACAAAAAATTGTATTAAAAAGAACAAGTACAACAAATACAGACTAAAAACAATGCAATGGAAAAAAGGGAAACAAGAAAAGTTTTCGAAAATCTTTAAGACGATGTAAAAGTTTTTCTTGTTTGTTTCATAACCCAACAAACACGAGTTCTCAAGCGTGTGAAATGTTATAAATTTGTTTAATTCAAAATTAAATATTTTTGAAAGTCTACTTCCAAACCGGCATCAATTTACTCAAAAATTAAAGCACAACAGACAACTTTCATAAGTATTTATTTTTTAGCAAAAAATAATTTTAAGCTAAAGAATTTTAAAGAGGAAAATGTTCACTGTTTCGCGCAAAGTTGAATAATTCTCAAATTAAAATAAATTAATATATTTTTACGGAAATCATTGTGGCACTTAGCCAATACATAAATATGTTTTGATGGAAACATTTGCTAAACCATAAGTTCAGTAAACTGCGACTTTGACTCGCACACTACGAGTTCCGTACGGGCACTACATATGGGCAATTCCATAGAATGTCACGTGCGTTAACCAATCAATTTTAAGCTTGTATTTCATATCAATGCGGTTATATTTTACCAAAGGTAGAGTACTTACACTCTTTAAAAGTATATAAAGAAAGAGAGATAAATTTAAATTTTCTCTGAAATACAAGCTATACGAACTTTAGCCTATGTATTCCAATATCTTGCGTAATGTAAAAATTGTTTTCAATACATTTCAAGTAATTTTTTTCGGTTTTTGAAAATTTTTTTTGTTATGCGTCTTTTATAGTTTGCCGCTTTCTACGTTTGTGGGATTTTTTCGGTTTTCAGCATATATTTTTAATTTTGGCGTTTGTGTTTTATTTTGGCGCTTTTTCTTGTTTTAACGTTTTTTGAGTACTTGGCATTTTTTTTTATTTTGGCGATTGCTTAGTTTTGGTGCTTTTTTTCGTTTTTGGCGCTTTTTCTTGGTCTTGGCGCTTTTTTCGCATATGGAACCTTTTAGGGATTTTTTTTGCGTTTTTCGGTTTTTAGCGTTTTGGCTTTTTTTATTTTTGACACCTTTAATCGTTTTTTTTAATTTTTTTTCGGTTTTTGACGTTTTTTAGTTTTGAATTTTAGCGATTTTTACGGTTTGTGGAAATTTTTATTACTTTTTAAATTTTAGCTTTTTTACTTTGGCATGTTTTCTTATTTTTTACGTTTTTTAAATTTTTGGCGTTTTTTAATTTTGGAGATGTAGCGATTTTTTCAGATTTGGAATTTTTTAGGTTTTTGACAATTTCTTAGTTAAGCATTTTATTGATTATGACTTCAGTTTGGGCAATTTTTCTTAGTTTTGGAGCTTTTCGATTTTTTTATTTGTGTTTTTTTTTTTGGTTTTTGACGGTTTTTAGTTTTGGCTTTTTTTTTGTTTATGGCGATTTTTTGGGTTTTTGGCGATTTTTTTCGCTTTTAAGATTTTTATCGGGGTTTGGCGATTTTTTCGATTTTGCGCTTTTTATTATTAGTCTTAGTGCTTTTTTTATGTATTTGGAACTTTTTAAGTTTTGAAGTTATTTTAGTTTAGCGTTTTTTTTTTCATTTTCACGTTTTGTTCGATTTTCTGCGTTTTTTTAGTTTTGGCGCATTTTCTGAGTTATGGCGATTTTATTTACTTTAAGCGTTTTTTTCGTTTCGGCACTTTTTTTTCATTTCGGTGAATTTTTTCGGTTTTGGCGATTTTTTCAGTTTTGTGGTTTTTTTTC
Organism: Tachina lurida; assembly: GCA_944452675.1. Taxonomy (NCBI): domain Eukaryota; kingdom Metazoa; phylum Arthropoda; class Insecta; order Diptera; family Tachinidae; genus Tachina; species Tachina lurida. The sequence goes on along the minus strand of OX101753.1, from coordinate 28,588,922 downwards.
AATTTTCAGAGTCTGACTCTTAGGGATTTCAATATACAGCAAGTGCTCAAAATTACATTTTCAAAATAACATTAAATAATAGAATACCCTTCAGTTTTTATTTTTTCAAATTTCACCAAAATACACTGGCTTTGAAAGTTGCAAGTGTCTATATATAATTATCTGTATAATAGATTAGGATTTCCAAATGTGCCATTGCTCGCTTTGGAACACCCTTTAACTTTTAACTGCCATATATTTGTTGTTGTTGCTTGCAAAGTTTTTGCATATTCTGTGAATATTTCAGGTACGTAACTCTTAGGGTTCTTGAGGAAACAGCCTGTGATAGACAGATGGAAAGATGGCCTTCGCAGCGATGTCCTTTTCAGCCAAAAGGAATAAACTGGAATTTATTAGCTAAAGGACATAAATACAAGAGGCTTATCTTGAAGTAAACACCACATTTATAACAACAGCAATAATGTTATAACTTCTGCTTGTTAAGTAATACACATCCATACAAACTAGAGTTTTTCTTTTCCCGGACTTATTTATTGTGCCTTATTATTGCACCATCGCATTCAGAAACTGAATAAAGATTCTCATCAAGGAATTTGTACAAACAAACTAAAGTTGCCATTATAAAATAAAAAATAAAAAAAATTCCGGGATTTCCGGCACAAATTTCCCGGGATTTCTTTCACGGAAAATGTCCGGGTTACCGTATGAAAAACACTGTGTTTACTACATACATATATATTCATATAATTATCAATCCTTCGTTGATATGTTTACTGGGTGTTGTACGTCTTTTTCTTCTTTTTTTTTGTAATGAAACCATTTACATGTGTTTTTGTATGCAGCGGGAGGAAATTTTATTATTTGATTGTTCTTGTTTTAATGTTTGCTGTTGCCTTCTCATTTTGTTTCTTCTAACGAAGAAAAACAAACAAAAAAGTTAGAAGTTAATAATTTATTTAATGAATTCTGATTAAAACAACACGAAATGTTTTTGGGCCATTATTCTGTACAATAAACTTTTTCTGGTAACTTTTAGCACTCTTCTTCCTGCTGCTCCAGCTATTTGTTGGCTATTTGTTTTAATTATTAGAAATAAAACGTCGACAGTTCAATTTGGTTAATATTAAAATTAGTTTTTTTAGTAAATTTTTGTTTAGGAGTAGTTCACCAAAAAGAAATTATTTTATTTTAGCTTAAAAGATTATTTTTTTGGCATTTAAAAGCTTTTTTTTTAATATACTCTTTCCTTTTCCACTAAAATTTCTTAAGACCTGGTCACTTTCATTTAATAAAAAGGCAAATTGTAGTTGTTGTAGTGTCAGTCTTGGCAGCTTGTGCATGAGTTTGTTAAAATGTCAAGTGTTTTATTATTCTCTTTTTATTAGTCAAAGTTGATCTTTTCTTTTTGTTTTGTTTTTCTTTTTCTTGTTGCTTTTGTTCTTGCCTTTGTAACGCTATTTTGATTTTTTTTTGGTTTTTAATTATGTATGAATTGTTGAGCCTTTTGAAACTTTTTTTATTATTTTTGCCCCTTTTCTGCAATTTTTTACTTTTTGTATGAAGGCTTAATTAAAATTTCAATAAAGATTTTACACTTTGTCGTCATGTTATTAATTTTAAGCTGTGACCTGAGATTAAGTTTTGTTTGGCTTAATAGTCAATTTAATTTGCTGCAACGATGGTGTAAGGAGTTTGCTAAAGTTTTTACTCTTTCTTCACCAGTTATTATTACGATTCAATTTCAGGCATAATTTTGAGGCTAGTGCAGCATAAATAGAATGTATAATTTTAATTATAGGCTTAAGGTCCTGAGACCACTTCAATGCAGTTGGTTTAAGGATATTCAAGCTTTTACATACTCTTTATTTATACTTATTTTTTTTTATTTAATTTCAGGCATGATTGTCAGATGAAAGCGGTATAAAAAGAAAATATAATTTGAATTATTTATATGCTTCAGGTCTTTAGAACACTTTATTGCTTATGATTTAAGGATAAGCAAGGAAATTCCTAGATCCTAGGGCCATTTTTTTTTTGCTGTTGTTTTAGGGATATGCAAAGATATGTATGTATCCTTTGTATACAAACTTAATTTTAAAGTTATAGGTTCCGGCTCAATCTTGAGGCAAATGTGACAAAAATAAATATAATTTTAATAACATTTATGCTTAGGGTCCTTAGACCTCTTTATTGATTTTAAATATGTAAGAACATGTTTTTTTCTAAAAATCCAGAAATTTGAAATTTAATGAATAATTTTGAGGTGCACGCAAGAAAACTCTAGAAAACATATCTTAAATTATAAGCTTAAGGCCTTGAACTGTTTTATTGCTGTTGCTTCCTCGAATTAAAAATTTAATTTCAGCCAGAAGACAAGAATAATTCATTGTTAAAACTTAAATAAAAAGCATCTTCAGCGTAATTATTGGCAGGACAAGCCTAGTTTTGAGATGTTCTTAGGCTTAAAAATTTAACTACAGTAGAATTTAAGCTCTAAACCCCGCCAAAATGAGCAATTGAACGTACAATAATGTGCTTAAGCATTCTGTAAAACTACACTTCAATCAGTTTAAGGATATATGAGCCTCCCATATATCCTTAATTTTGAAGACTTAGTTTTAGCTGCTAGTATGAGCCTAATGCAAGCTACAATTGATAATTATTTTTTAAATGCTAGCCAGCAATAAAATTAATTTAAAAAAAAATGCCAGAATTTGTCCACCTCACGTATATCCTTAATTATAAAAATTTAGTTTCAACTATAATGAGCATTGGAATACTTTGACTTTTAACTTACAGTTACAATTATAGTGGCAGGCTTATTCGAAAATTTAGTTACAATCTATACAAGAACAAATATATGTGTGCATACCTGTCATATATTTGCCTGTAATTTAAGGATAAACTTGCTTTTTAAATATTTTCAATTTTAAAAATTTAATTTCAGCCAGTAGAAAAGGATAATTAGTTTTGAAAATTTAAATAAGAAGCAATCTTATTGTAATTTTTGGCAGGACAAGCTTAGTTTTCAGATGTTTTTAGGTTTAAAAATTTAACTACAGTTGAATTTAAACTCTAAATTCAGCAAAAACTGGTAAATGAACTTAAAATCACATTGCTAAGCATTGTAAAAAATTACAGTTCAATCAGTTAAAGGATATATGAGCCTCCCATATATCCTTTATTTTAAATTATTAGTTACATCAAAAAAATATAAGCCAAATGCTGCTACAAGTGAAAGTGTGCATACCTGCTGTATATTTGCCTGCAAGGACATTTTATCGTTGACCGCTAGAAATGAAAACGTAAGGGAACTCTTTCACATTTATGCAGAACTATACAGAATGTGTTATATTATAATAAAGAAACAGCTAGAATTTAAGCGCCGGCTTTATTTCAATTGTCAAATACATTACTCATAGTTGTATCACTTTAAGAAGCAAATTTTAATTAATTTTAATTTAGACTAAAATTCTCTAATAAATACCAAGCATTTATGTAACACTGTCGACAAACTTGAAGAGCACATTAAACCTTGCGTAAAATAAAATAAAAATCTTTAGTAAAATGTTTTACAATTACATTAACATTTTTCTTGGCAATTTTCCCCATCAAAGAACAATTGATTTTATTAAGCAAACTATTTGTCTATTCAATTTAATTACGTCTTGCCTCAACTGATAAAGCTTGCACATCAAGGCGTATGATGAAGTAGCAAATAAGCAATTTGGTAATTTCAAAAGTATGCATCGTACTTACTTTATTTACTTGCGACAAATTATTGTCTGCACCCTGCGGGCAGGGAAGGCAGCTGTTTAAATAAGTTGAAGTAAAAAAATGTCCTTGAATTTAACAATTAATCATTATAAATTGTTTTAATGGGATTATTTTTAATAGCAGTGAAAGCCTACAGATGCTGAAATTTCTTTCTTTTTCTTCCTTTCTTTCTTTGAGAAAGCAAATTGCTTACATTACGATGTCGGTTATGAAGTCAGCAAAAAAACCAAAAATATATTATTTCGTTAAGAGTAATTTTAAAATAAAATAAATGTTTAGCGGTGTAGACTTACATACTTTTGTGGTACGCCAGAGTTAAATAAATCGATTTAAGTCTGCAAAATGTGAACGATTATATTTAGTTAAAGGATTAGTATGTCTGCGGTATTATTTTATTTTGCAAAGCACAAGATTAGTCTTAATAGCAGCGTAATACAAGACTAATACCATCGATTATTTTCTATTGCCAGATGAACGAAGCATAATGAGAGAGAGCTTAATATTGTGGTTGAAAAAACAAGAGAATTTAAAACAGAAATTATAAATATGTATACCAATTTAAACTGCTCAAAAAAAGTAAATAACAACTACTGAGGGCAGGAGGCTCAAAAAAAGTATGAGTTCATTGGCTTATTAAAAGTTTATTTAAAGGCGCGCTGCAGTTCTGCTTCCTCTATGGAAAATACGTCATGTTGAATTGTTTTCGAAGGCCAAATAACCCTTCCTTTTAGCCACTAGATGAGCTCAGCTTTTTCGTTTCAAATTTTGCGAAGAATATTTGTATGTAATACTAGCTATTATCGCGTCTTTGCCAGCTGCACAGTGGGACCAAAAGCGTTTTTTTCGCAGATCAATTTATATCTCCAAAACAACATTAGTGGGGATTGCTAAATTTGATGTGGTTAACTCTTAAAACACCTTTCATCTTGCAACAAAATCTTGTGGGAAAAGACGGCGGGAGACGGGAACCCCTCATATAAAGTAATTATTATTTTCCTATTTGCTCAGAACTACAGTAGAGAGACACACTAAATTTGATGTGGCTAACTTTTAAAACAACCTGCATATTCCACCAAAAGTCTTGGCGGTATAGAAGGGGGAGACGGGTACCCCGTATACAAAGTAATTATTGATTAATTAATAAAAAAAATTTTTCATACTGAAGCAGTAACGATATGCATATAGACGTTGCTTAACCAATAAAATAAACACATATTCAGGATGATTTTATTCACGCGTTGCCTTAAGGAATTACCTGCATTGAATGACTTCGAATACGAATTATCTGGATTTTTTGACAAGCCTAAGAAAGTTGGTGAGTGAGAATTAAATTTCCAAAATCAAATACGTTAATTTTTAAATCATTACTAACATATGCATAACAACGATCACTCGTGACTAATGCGTGACTTATACGTGACTCATGCATGATTCGCAGAAGACTAATGCGTGACTCACGCGTAGCTAATACGTGACTCACGTGTAACTAATGCGTGACTCACACGTGACAAATGCGTGACTCACTCACAAATGACGACTTGTTTTTATCTCTAATGAGAGCACATAAAACAAAAACAAAAACAATAACAACAACAAAAGTTTTAGCAGAAGTCGTGTGGCTATTTTTGTTAGTTCAGTCAACGCGTGAGGATATTAATAAGTCGTACGTACATAGTTTCTGAGTTGCAACGATACGCATAACAAATTTTTCTAAAATAACGCTTATTTGCTCCACCTTAAAAATAAAATAAAATACTCTGCTCAACTAATAACTTTATGGGCCTATTCAAACATCAATTCATGCAATTAAACTATTTTTTTACGCCCATATGCAAAAAAAAATAACGTGTGCTTGAAGAGTATGTTAAAACAAAATTTCCATACAAAAACCGGTTTTAAAGTACACTTGAAGCACACATTAATTTTTTATATTTTTACTTATTATTTCGATATTTCGTTAACTTCTTCAGGAAATCTATTCTATTTTTATAGCTATGCTACTTATGGCGCGATATAGGTGTTAATACGTGATTTTCTTAACAAAAATAGTTAACACAATTACAGTTATAAATTTATTTTTGTTTTGATTCCTTTGTACTTAAAAACAGAGTACGAAAATAAACGAAACAACTTGTTTGATTTTGTTTTTCTTTGAAGTGAGTGAAACAAAGGCAATGAGAAGGATTGTTCCATTTGTCTTTGTTTTGTTTTTGCACATGAGCACAAACCAGAGAACACAGGCGATCGGCTGTAAGCCGTCTAACAGCCGCCACCGGACGCAAACAATACATTAATTTAATCGTAAGGCGCTAGAAAAGAACATAATGGAGAAAAAAATGGAAATATATATTGAAATATTTGCAGAGTAGCTGACATCATCATATAATATAATTTTATTGTATTGTTATTTAACACATGAAATTTGTTTTATAGAACTAAGCAGCATAGCTATAAACGGATGTTTTTAGACACCTCTCTTCTTTTTTTTAAATAGTTAGTGAAATAACCGCATTTGGCCCCCATGTGCACAATTAATTTGTGACTAACCACATACACAGAAAAAAAATTTTTATAGAATAAACACATTTAATTGAAAAAAACCAAAAATCAATTAAAAATTTTATTGAATCAATTAAACTTTTAGTTAAATTAAATTTTTAAACAAAAGTTTAATTGCATCAATAGCATCTTTAATTGATTTTGGTTTTATTTTAATTAAACGTGCTTATGGCAGTAGAAGTCGAGTCGTATTCATGCATATAGAGTTTTTGTTCCGCTTTTCAATTTTTCAAAGCGCAATTTTTTTTCTAAGCCGCTCCACGGTTTTTTTTTTAAATTAGTTTAGGCGTAAGCTCTCTTCCCTTCTCTGCCAAAATCAGTCCTCAGCATCTTGTTTCTTTTTTGTAAATACAGTGAAATCGATGTGTTTTGCACACAGCAGATTACCCATCCAATTCCAAACAAGTAAGAGTGCTATATTCGGCTATGCCGAATCTTATATACCCTTTACCAACGTACGTACATATATATAGTATACAGACACGTACATACATATTTGTTTTGTGAAAAAATTTATAATTTTTTTAAAGTTTCCATCTTTGGAGCTGTAATTTTCTTTCAGAAGCATAAAATATATTCAATTTATAAAGAAAAAGAAAAAAATTTTTAGACCTATTTAATTTTACATAACACAAAAAGTGTAAGTTTTCCAACCCTGGAGTCATAATTTTGGATTTTTCTGATTATTGATACCAATCTAGTTCTTTAAAAAATACATAAAATATGTTAAGTGAAAAAAGCAAGAACGAAATAAGCAAAAGCTTAGTTTCATTTAATTCCTTTAATATTAAAAAAATCAGTTAAGTGCGACTTTGAATCGCGCACGAAAGGAAGGTTTTTTGCTTTTTTGAAGTTTTTTTCAGTTAAAACGATTTTTTCAGTTTTTTCGCTTTTTTCTCGTTTTGGCGATTTTGTCTGTTTTTGGAGGTTTTTTTCATTTTGGCGATTTTTTTCTGTTGTTGGGCTTTTCTTCATTTTGGAGATTTTTCTCATTTTGACGATTTTTTCTGTTTTTTGGGTTTTTTTTCGCGATTTTTTTGTTTTTTTTTTCGTTTTGGTGATTTTTTTCATTTTGGCGATTTTTTTTCATTTTGGCAATTTTTTTCTTTTTTTTATGTTTTTTTTCGTTTTGGTGATTTTTTTCATTTTGGCGATTTTTTTTTCATTTTGGCGATTTTTTTTCTTTTTTTGGCGAATTTTTTCTGTTTTTTAGGTTTTTTTTCGTTTTGGCGATATTTTTCATTTTGGCGATGTTTTTTTCATTTTAGCAATTTTTTGTTTTTTTGCGATTTATTTTAGTCTTAGAAATTTTCTTTTAAATTAGTGCTTTTTTTAATTTTGGCAATTTTTTTCTGTTTTTTTGGGGTTTCTTTCGTTTTGTTGATTTTTTTCATTTTGGCGATTTTTTTTATCATTTTGGCGATTTTTTTCTGTTTTTAGGTTTTTTTTTCGTTTTGGTGATTTTTTTCATTTTGGCGATTTTTTTTTCATTTTGGCGATTTTCTTTCATTTTGGCGATTTCTGTTTTCATTTTAGCAATTTTTCCGTTTTTTGCGATTTATTTTAGTCTTAGAAATTTTTTTTAATTTGGTGCTTTTTTTCGTTTTGGCGATTTTTTTTTCTGTTATTTAGGTTTTTTCTTTTTTTTGGCGATTTTTTTCATTTTGGCGATTTTTTTCTGTTTTTTAGGGTTTTTTTCGTTTTGGTGATTTTTTTCATTTTGGCGATTTTTTTTCATTTTGGCGATATTTTTCTGTTTTTTAGTTTTTTTTTTTTTTTGGCGATTTTTTTTTCATTTTGGCGATTTTTTTCTGTTTTTGGGGTTTTTTTCATTTTGGCGATTTTTTTCTGCTTTTTAGGGTTTTTTTTCGTTTTGGCGATTTTTTTCATTATGGCGATTTTCATTTTGGCGATTTTCTTTCATTTTGGCGATTTTTGTTTTCATTTTAGCAATTTTTCCGTTATTTTTTGCGATTTATTTTAGTCTTAGAATTTTTTTTAATTTGGTGCTTTTTTTCGTTTTGGCGATTTTTTCTTGTTTTTGGCGATTTTTTTCGGTTTGGCGATTTTATAATTTTTTATTTTTTCAGTTTTACCGTTTTTGAAAATTTCAAGAGTTTTGCTGTTACGGTTTCCAAGACACAGCAAATTGTCAAAATTACATAGTCAAAATTGCATTAACTGATGGAACACCCTTTAATTTAAATTTTTTTAAATTTTGTAGCCTGTATAAAAATACACTAACCTTACAAATTTCAAGTGTACAATTGTATATATACTACATGAGATTTTAAAATTTTTCGTTGCTCGTTTTGGAACACCCTTTAATTTCCAATTATCATGTATTTGTTGTTGTAGCGGCCAAAGGTCTACATACTGTGTCCAAATTTCAGGTCTCTAGCTCTTACGGTTCTCGAGAAAATACTAATATAGTTTTAGACATAGTTAATTTTACATAATACAAAAAGTTAAAGTTTTCCAACCCTGGAAACGTCTTTTTAATTTTTTTGTATTTTTTTTTATTTAAAATTCCAATTTTAGTCGTACTGAAGTGTAAAATATGTACATTTATTAAAAAAAAATAAAAATTTGTTTTCGGGAGTTACTTTTATATGGCAAAATGAAGTTTAAGTTTTCCAGCTCTGCAATCGTCTGCCCGATTTTGCTGAATTTCAATACCAATCTATTTTGGAAAATTTCTGACACACCAGTCCAAGAACGAAGTCTCTAGCTCTTCTGGGAGCTTCGGAAAACCGATTTCACGTACAGACAGACGGACAGACGGACAGACGGACAGACGGACAGACGGACAGACGGACAGACGGACAGACGGACAGACGGACATCGCTTATTCGTCTTCCCTATGCATAAGGATCCAGAATATATATATTTTATGGATCGCTTATTGATATTATAGAAATTACAAACGGAATGACAAACCTATATATACCCTTTTACCATTTTTGTTGGTAAAGGGTATAAAAAAAACCAACCTTCAATTAAATGTAACAACAGCCATTTTAGCTATATTAGCTTTAATTTTTATTTTACATAAGTTTTATGACATAGAATCACTTAACATATTCTCTTTGAATGTATTATGTAGGGCTTATAAGAGTTCATTAATTTATGCATATGATGTTTAGTATTCCCAACTGCGTTTACTTATTTATAAAATTTATATATTTGCGTAACCATTTTATTATGTTGGAAATTTCTTTTTAAAGTGCAAAGACATTTTCAAGAAGTTCTCAAGCTAATTTTAAACATGAACTTTTCTCACAAACTATATAATTTTGCTACCCAACCTTTCTTAAAAGGCTTTTGATATTTCTGTGCACGTAGTTTGCCATTTATGCTAACGTATATATCGACTAAACACGTGCAAGAGTAGGCAACGAAGTGTCCTTTTATACACTCATAGATACTCATATACTAAAAAAGTTATTTCTATGTTTAGTTTCATTGAAGTCACTAAAATGGAAATTACTTGTTTCCAAATATCTCTGAAAATGGTGTTTGTTTTTCTAGACCGATAAAATTTTAAATTCAACACAATCAAAAACAAAAATTGCGCGGCAGTTTTTTTCACTTATCTTTTGTCTTCTATTATGAACTTGTTTTTAGGGTTCCGTAGACCAAAGGTGAAAAAGAACACATTGTTTGCGCTACGCTGTCTGTCTGTCTGTTTGTCCGTCACAGGCTATTTTCTCGAGAACCTGAAATTTGGATAGAGTATGTAGAACTTTGGCCGCTAAAAGTCTATATAGACACTTGAAATTTGTAAGGTGTATTTTTACACAAACTACAATAATTATCACTAAAATTTAAAAAAGTTTTAATTAAAGGATGTTCCATCAGTTAATGCAATTTTGACAACTTAAGAGGCAAACAACCGTAAGAGGCAAACTCTTTAAATTTTAAAAATGGTAAAATTAAAAAAATTCCCAAAATTATAAAATCGCCAAACCGAAAAAAATCGTCAAAAACTGAAAAAATGCCAAAAAAAATTAAAAAAGCGCCAAATAAAAAAAAAACTTTAAGTAAACTAAATCGCTAAGAACCGAAAAAATCGTCAAAATGAAAAAAATCGCTTAAATGAAATAAATAACTTAAATGAAAAAAATCGCCAAAATGAAAAAAATCGCCAAAATGGAAAAAAAATCGCCAAAAACAGATAACAATCGCCATAAACATATAAAAGCGCCAAAAAGAAAAATGCCAAAAACGCAAAAAAAACACCAAATCTAAATAAGCTTCTTCAAACCGAAAAATCCCAAAAACGAAAAAAATTCTAAAACTATATATTTGGCAATGTCACAGAGTTCGATTCCGTTCGGAATCGGAATTCAATCCACCCCATTTTTGTAGCAGATAGTATCTAAAAAAGAAAACTAAAATACGGAAATTTGCGGGAGGCGGTGGTATGCTGGGGTATGCTCCTGCTAGTGCTTGACACTTTGAGGATTATTCAATTCCGATTCGGAACGGAATTGAACTCTGTGACATGGCCGATTGTATAGGCTAAAGTTCGTAAAGTATTACACATCGAATGTAAATACCGAACCCTTCATGCGCGAGTCAAAGTCGCACTTTGCTGACTTTATTTCCATTTTTTTACCAGTTGTGAGAAGACAAAAATTCCCTTTATAAATGTCAAAAAATGAGAGCAGTATAACAGTTCATCGGGCTTAAATAACCTTAACCTTTAGCAATATTATTTTTAATTTATGAAATTTATTTGCAATTTTTCTAGATTCTAGCGAAATGTATTTGTGTATTTGTATTAATCTGTATAAAAACATTCGAAAACACCTGTTCGAACCAAACTTATAGGCAACACTGTCTTTGATTAAAGATGACTCATCATAAGCATAACTATAGAAACCAATTGAATTTTGGTTTTACGCAGTAACGATAAACAGCTGTTTGCTAGTTAGACATATTTTTATTGGACTTCCGAAACGAATAAACAAATGAGGACATAAACAGCTAATTACAGTTATGGCAGCATAAATAAGCGAAGCAAATATATTATGATTATTGAACATCTGGGGGGTTACTCTCTATTGCGATGCGAAAGCAATTACGATGCGAAGGCTAAATGCGTTGATAAGCAAATTTGGTACTCTCAATTACTTTCGCAAAACCTTTCGCAAAATTGTTTGAAAAAGTGGCAACGCGGACATTGCAAAAGAAAGTATGGCAAAGGTTGGCAGCACTGAAATGTCAAAATATGTATAAAAAACGACATTTAACATCAAACTTTAAGAAAAAGTGAAGTATAACAGCTTTTAATTGAAAATAAAGTGATGGATTCTGTAGCGTTATGGTTTTATGAAGAAAACGTTCATGTATAACGAGTTGCAAGACGAGTCTTAAAGGTTCAATTAGACGTGACATAACCATAGCCATAGAAAACAACCTTAACGCCATAACTCTCACCATAGAAACCAATTGAATTTTGGTTTGGTTATGGCTATGGTATTATGGCTATGTCACGTCTAATTTAAGCTTAAGAGATAGTTCCGGTATACCGCAGGTAAGAAAAAATCTGTAGCGGAATATGTTATTAAATACATAATGCTTTATTTTAACTTTGTACGAAATTTGAGTTTCTGTATGTTCTAAACGCTGTTCAACACTAGCTAAAAGTTTATAAAACTAGCCGCTGCCTTAAAATTACTTGGCCAAGGTGGATACCAACATCAAATTGGCCAGGACCATACCTTACCCTAGGCATATAGCAGCAGTCAATGTCCCGTAGCTTAAAAGAGATCTACGTACCGATTGAGAAAATACAAAACTGAGAGGGACCATCACCTGTGCTGGAAATGCTTAATTTATTTTTACGCATTTTCACTTGGTGTGATTTTTAAATCAATTATGAATACATACATACAAACATACATGTGTAATATTATAAGTAGTATTACGTCCCTTTTTAAAAATTTATGGTTAAGAGTTAACTTGAACTTTAGCTGACAGTTCTGCATACAAAACTTGCAGTTAAAGTCTCTGTTATTTCTTAACCATACATTGTGAAAAGGAGAGTTCTCGTTGTACCTTCATAGTGAACAGAAGTATTAGCGGAATTTCTTTTTACATACTAAACCAAAAAAAACCATACAAAAAAAAAATATTTGTAGTACATAATATTTGTTGTACATTAACTTTGATAAACAAGCTATTTTTGCTTTGCTAATATTTTTTTTTTACATAGACAGTAATAACTAAAACAAAAAAAAAACAAAAACAACCGTAAACAAAATAACTTAAAGTGCCCTTGAGGAATACACTTACAAAGTGCCCTTGAGGAATACTTTATATGAGTACCTCGAAAACAAATAATTGCGAAGTGATTGATAACGGCAGAAATGCCTATCTTACTGTGAGCTCTGATGATCTTGATGATAACAATAAAAATAACAAATTTGATGATAAACTTACTGTGAGTTCTGATGATATTAATTTAATGATGACAGACTTTTTTTAACGGCTAAGCCAATTTTTCGTCAGCGATCAACTTCGCTTTGTCCAATGTCAACTGATTCGTTAACATTACAGTTGCCTACTACTTCGTCATTTAAATCAGCGATATCATCCGATTCATCACTTACCCAATTAGTCACTGAAAATAAAAAAAGCCCAAAACCCAAGGTCCAAATTGGAATGGACCGATATATTATTGTGGGAAAGCGCGGGCGAAGCCCTAATTCTACTAAAATTGCATCTGCTTCAAAGGTATCTAGGGATAACAGCGCATCATCTACTAATCGTTTTCAAATATTGCAAGATGACAACGACACACCTGATATATCCGCGAAAAAAACCTCCAAGCCGCCACCAATATATTTGAGAGAAAAAAATTCAAACGCTCTTATTAAGAAATTAATTTCGGTAATTGGTGAGAATAAATTTCACGTTGTTCCAATAAAACATGGCAATATCGATGAAACGAAAATTCAAATCTATGACGAAACTGATTTCCGCAAAATGGTTGCTGAATTTGAAAAAAGTAAAACAAGCTTCTACACATACCAGCTTAAGAGCGCTAAAGGCATGCAGATCGTATTGAAGGGCATAGATTCTTATGTTGCCCCCGAAGAAATAAAAGATGCACTCGTCCTCCAGGGGTTCAAGGTAAAAAATGTGTCCAATATAATAAATAGAGAAAAGATTCCCCAATCCCTATTTCGTGTTGAACTTGAGCCTAATGATATAAAATTTAAAAAAAATGAGACGCATCCAATTTATAATTTAAAATACCTCTTGTACCGAAAAATCACAGTTGAAGAGCCACATAAGCGTTCAGGTCCTGTACAGTGCCATAATTGCCAAGAATATGGCCATACAAAAACATACTGCAATTTACCCTCTGTTTGTGTTGTGTGTGGCGAATTACACGGCACCGCTAGCTGCAACAAACCAAAAGATCAATGTGATAAAAAATGCAGTAATTGTGGACGTAATCACACCGCTAACTACAGAGGTTGTCCTGTGTACTCTTTTGTAAAGAAGACTATGGTGCAAAAACCTAAATTAGCTCCAGCTCAATCAGCAAACGTTTACTCTGCCACTTTTCAGCAAATGAGCCAACCAGTTACTTCCCGTGTATCGTATGCAGATGCTGCTAAGGCTAGTTCTATTCCGACACAAAATGTTTCACCGCAAAATAATTCTACAAATACACACTCAAACTTTAATTATAATCGCCTTGAAGCCACTATTGAAAATCTTGTGCAAACTATAAACAATTTTACAACAAATATGACTAGCATGATGCAAGAAATGTTGCGAATGCAGAATACTCTGCTTCAAGCAATACTTAATAAGCCATGAACACGTTAACAATATGTTTCTGGAACGCAAACGGCATTCGCCAACATAAAAATGAACTTGAGCACTTCCTCACGGAAAAAAATATTGATATAATGTTAGTATCTGAGACTCATTTGACTTCGAGAAGCCTTTTTAAAATTTATGGCTACACCTTATATGATTCAAAGGACCCGAGAGGAAGAGCATGCGGTGGATCAGCAATTTTAATAAAGTCAAAACTCAAGCATTATATTATTGATAACATTTGTGAAGAACATTTACAAGCAACGAATATTTGTATTGAAAATTTTTCCAATAATTTTGTCATATCATCAATTTACTCTCCTCCTAGATTCGCAATTACTGAGCATCAATACGAGGATTTTTACAAATCTCTGGGTCCTTGTTTCGTAGCAGCTGGCGACTATAATGCTAAGCACACGTTCTGGGGTTCGCGTCTTATTACACCCAGAGGTCGAGCGTTGTTCAATACAATTTCCAAAATGGGCTTGGATGTCATTTCAAGTGGGGAGCCCACTTATTGGCCTACTGACATACATAAAATTCCGGACGTTATAGATTTTGGCGTCATAAAAAATATCTCTAGGGATTTAATTCAAATTGAAGCTTCTCTAGATCTCTCGTCCGATCACTCTCCCACGATCGTTACAATTTGTAGTCCATTAAGAAGTGACTTACCTCACCCATATGCCAATTTGATAAATCGTGTAAATTGGCTGCGATTCAAAAAATATCTTAGTAGTCATTGCACGGAAAACATTACACTAAGAACACCTGATGATGTTGAATCTAACATTGCCAATCTTAACGAAAATATTAAGCAGGCTGCTAAACATGCCACTACCTCCTATCCGCAGACTGGGTTTAATAGACTATATTCTACAGATATTGAACGTCTCGTATGTGAAAAAAGAAGAGCTAGAAGGGAATGGCAACAGCACAGATCACCCCAGAATAAAATTAGATTTAAAGAGTGCACTAAACGACTCCAAGAGCTGCTTGCACATGAAAAAAGTGCATCTCTTAAAAACTATCTGGAAAATCTTGATGTCACACCAGCATCTGATTACTGTTTATGGCGTGCTGCTAGAAAGCTTAAAACACCCGTTGAGTTTAAACCACCTCTGCGCACATCTACCGGAGGTTGGGCAAGAAGCGATACTGAAAAAGGTAACATATTTGCTGCCCATTTAAAATACGTATTTACCCCAAACACATGTACTGGTGTAATTGATTTGCCAAATGTAGTCGCTCTACCCCCTCAACAAATAAGACGCGTGATGTGCAAAAACTAATTTCTGAACTCAACCCAAAGAAAGCTCCGGGTTTTGATGGAATTAGTAACCAGATGCTAATAAAGTTGCCTCGTATTGCAATTAGAATACTGTGCATACCGGACCATCAATTTGGTTTTAGAAGTCAGCATAGCACCATTGAACAAACTCATAGATTGGTCCAATTTATAAGAAGAACATTTGAAGAAAAGAAGTATTGTTCTGCTCTGTTTATCGACGTTTCTCAGGCATTTGATAAAGTGTGGCATGAAGGCCTAATTTTAAAATTAAAAACATACCTGCCAATAAACGTTGTAAGTCTTTTGAAAAGTTACATTACTGCCCGGAAGTTCACTGTTGTGGAAGGAGACTTTATGAGCATGCCTGAAACTATCTCATCCGGTGTGCCACAGGGGAGTATACTGGGGCCAGTTTTGTATTTGATTTATACTTGTGATATGCCTCTGAGCAGCAATATCCACACTTCCACATTTGCTGATGATACAGCCTGCCTTAGTATGCATGAAAATCCTTACGAGGCATCCCGATATCTTCAAGAACACATTACCCAGCTAGAACTATGGTTAAACTTATGGAGAATTAAGGTAAACGAACAAAAGTGTGTTCAAGTAACATATACATTACGAAGAGATACGTGTTTACCCATTCGGATTAACAATCAAGTTGTCCCTCAACATACTCATGTGAAATATCTTGGTATACACCTTGATCGACGGCTTACTTGGAAACACCACATTGACTCTAAGTTAACCCAAATGAAATTAAAATTAACTCAGGTACATTGGCTGATTGGTAGAAATTCAACCCTCAGTCTAGATTGCAAACTTTTGATATACAAGTCACTTTTGAAACCGATATGGTGCTACGGAATTCAACTATGGGGCACTGCTTCAGCTTCCAATGTCGAGAGAATCCAACGAAGGCAAAATAAAATTTTGCGATTAATAACATCGGCTCCATGGTATATAAAAAACTCAAATATACATCGTGACTTAAATATGCCACTAGTGACTGAAGAAATTGCAAAAAACGCTGGCAAATATTTAACAAAACTCGAGTCACATCCTAATCCGCTTGCTCGTAATATTTTGAACTTTACTGGACACATCCGCCTAAAAAAGAGGGATACAAGGGCTCTTACACTCAACACTCCAGATGGGACTAACTGAAAATAATTTTTATTTTTTATTTATTATACCCTTTACCAACAAAAATGGTAAAAGGGTATATATAGGTTTGTCATTCCGTTTGTAATTTCTATAATATCAATAAGCGACCCATAAAATATATATATTCTGGATCCTTATGAATAGGGAAGACGAATAAGCGATGTCCGTCTGTCCGTCTGTCCGTCTGTCTGTACGGTTTTCCGAAGCTCCCAGAAGAGCTAGAGACTTCGTTCTTGGACTGGTGTGTCAGAAATTTTCCAAAATAGATTGGTATTGAAATTCAGCAAAATCGGGCAGACGATTGCAGAGCTGGAAAACTTAAACTTCATTTTGCCATATAAAAGTAACTCCCGAAAACAAATTTTTATTTTTTTTAATAAATAAACTTATTTTACACATCAGTACGATTACAACTGGTATTTTAAATTAAAAAAATATAAAAAAATTAAAAAAACGTTTCCAGGGTTGGAAAACTTTAACTTTTTGTGTTATGTAAAATTAACTATGTCTAAAACTATATTAGAATTTTCTCGAGAACCGTAAGAGCTACAGACCTGAAATTTGGACACAGTATGTACACCTTTGGCCGCTACAACAACAAATACATGAGAATTGGATTTTAAAGGGTGTTCCAAAAGGAGCAACAAAAATTTTAAAATCCCATGTAATATACATATAATTGTATGTATGTATGTATATACACTTGAAATTTGTAAGGTTAGTGTATTTGTATACAGACTACAAAAATTAACACTAAAATTTCAAAAAATTTAAATTAAAGGGTGTTCCATCAGTTAATGCAATTTTGACTATGCAATTTTGACAACTTGCTGTATCTTGGAAACCGTAAGAGCAAAACTCTTGAAATTTTCAAAAACGGTAAAACTAAAAAACATAAAATTATAAAATTGCCAAACCGAAAAAAAATCGCCAAAAACAAAAAAAAAAATCGCCAAAACGAAAAAAAGCACCAAATTAAAAAAAATTTCTTAAGCTAAAATAAATCGCACAAAACGGAAGAATTGCTAAAATGAAAAAAAAATCGCCAAAATGAAAGAAAATCGCTAAAATGAAAAAAATCGCCAAAATAAAAAAATCGCCAAAACGAAAAAAAACCCTAAAAAAAACAGAAATAAATCGCCAAAATGAAAAAAAAACCCAAAACAGGAAAAAGTCGCCAAAAACAAAAAAAAAATTGCCAAAACGAAAAAAAATCGCCAAAATGAAAAAAATCGCCAAAACGAAAATAAACCCAAAAAACAGACAAAAATCGCCAAAATGAAAAAAAATCGCCAAAATGAAAAAAAACAAAAAAAAAAAAGAAAAAATCGCCTAAATAAATATAAACCCAAAAACAAAAAAAAAATCGCCAAAATGAAAGAAAATCGCCAAAATGAAAAAAAAATCGCCAAAATGAAAAAAATCGACAAAACAAAAAAAAAACCTAAAAACAGACAAAAATCGCTAAAATGAAAAAAAAATCGCCAAAATGAAAAAAATCGCCAAAACGAAAAAAACCCTAAAAAAATCACCAAAATGAAAAAAAAAAAACAAAAAAAAGAAAAAAACCGCCTGAATAAAAATAAACCCAAAAACAAAAAAAAGCCAAAATGAAAAAAAAATCGTCAAAATGGGAAAAATCTCCAAAAAAGAAGAAAGAAGAAAAGCCCAAAAGCAGAAAAATATCGCCAAAATGAAAAAAACCTCCAAAAACAGAAAAAAATCGCCAAAACGAGAAAAAAGCGACAAAATTGAAAAAATCGTTTAAGCTGAAAAAAACTTCAAAAAAGCAAAAAAGCCTACCTTTCGTGCGCGATTCAAAGTCTCACTTTACTGAATTTTTTAATATTAAAGGAATTAAATGAAACTAGGTTCTTTCTTATTTCGTTTTTGCTTCGTTCACATACATATTTTATGTATTTTTTAAAGAACTAGATTGGTATCAATAATCAGAAAAATCCAAAATTATGACTCCAGGGTTGGAAAACTCACACTTTTTGTGTTATGTAAAATTAAATAGGTCTAAAAATTTTTTTCTTTTTCTTTATAAATTGAATATATTTTATGCTTCTGAAAGAAAAGTTTGGCGTATGAAATTTGAAAAATTAAAATTATAGCTCCAAAGATGGAAACTTTAAAAAAATTATAAATTTTTTTACAAAACAAATATGTATGTCTGTGTCTGTATACTATATAAATGTACGTACGTTGGTAAAGGGTATATAAGATTCGGCACAGCCGAATATAGCACTCTTACTTGTTTTTTCTTCCTTTTGTCTATCACTACTTAAATATGTATTATTTATAACTATCTCTAAATTTATGTCCGACAGTGGTCGGGCCTAATAATTATATTTTAGATTTAAGATTTGAATACTTATTGTTAGTTCATATAGGAAGATACAATAAATAAATATCATATATTTAAAAAAAAAAAAAAAAATAGTGAAAAGGTACGTTAGTGTCACATTTCATTATAAACAACCAGCTATATCCCTTACAGGACGTCCATTAGAATTTAGGTCGTCTGTCAATTTTATCCACAAATTATTTGCGGCTTATTTGCCATTTGCTCAAATGCAATCCACTAAAATTTCAAACTGCCGTTGTTTTGTTAGTAATTTTTTGGCTTTTTCCCTAAAAACTACGATTTACCATTTTTCTTTCGCATCGTAATAGAGAGTAACCCCCCTTATTAAACCCTCAGAAGCCGAATAAAGTTCAGTGATGCCAAAAATGTTGCAGTGATTTACCTCCAGATAGCCCCCGAAAACCTGCTAAAACCCGCTGTCATCTCTATCACTATCTTTTTTTTGAAGGAAGGTAACATCTAATAATACGAGTAGTAGTAGGCATTCATTGCCTGAGTGTTACTTCTCTTTTAAAAAAAGTGAATTAAATAAAATAAAATAAAATAAAATAAAATAAACCGCTAGACCACTTAGCGTTAAACTTTGGTTTTTTCCATGCAAAATACAAAAGTATCACGTGAACCAACTGTTCGCCTTTTAGTCCCGATAACGGTTAATATTTCTAAACAAAACTCAGTAAAACTTTTAAATATTTTATAATATTTGGTTGTTTTTCTTGAACTATACTATGAACTGAAGAGTTAAAAACAGTTTATTTTGATTTAATATCTTTATTTGCACGTTTCAGAAAAACGTTGAAAAAGTGTCAACCAAGAATTTTTTCGGCTAAAAAGCTTACTGGTGTTTTTTTTACTATAACTACTTGCCGCTAATGTTAACAAAATACAGTCAAATATAGTGAAAAACCGCCATTTCGGCAACACTGGTAACGATGTGAGCGGCTTTGTTATTGTTTTCATTCTCTTGTATCTGTCTACATTAAATTTACAGAAAGTAACAATAACAACTTTAACAGAAACACTGCGCTACACCACTAATACGCACTTATGACTATAACAAAAGAATACCCAAGCTTGTGCAATGAAGTGGAACTGTGCACAACTTTAATACATACATTCATACAATACACACACACACCCACTTGCCATGAAACAAATATGTTTACTTTGAATTTTTTTTTGTATAGAGAAAGAAAACACACACACAAACACGTTTTATTCAAACTAAACAAAAAAGTATTAACATTAAGGCAGTGTTGCCGATGAAGAATTTGGAAATTACACATCACTGTTTCCAATATTACACATCTGAAGAAAAATTACACATGATTTTTTTTATATATCTACTATATTCAACCAAAAAATAAAACAAAAAAAAAATAATAGTAATTCAAACTTGAACATTACATTTATAGACATACATAGGTACATATGGAATTATAAAAATAATACTTTATGTCTACATATGTAAGTATTATTAATTAATTATATTTTTTCTATAAAATGTATGTAAGTCATAATTTTGTAAAACGCAACGCAGCAGTCAGAATTTTTGTGACAGAAAATAACAAATTTGAAAGTATTTTAAATAGTTGTTGGTTTGTACATACACACATATGGATGTAAATTTAAAATTTAAACTTCATATAAAATGCTCCATTGTTTTTGGGATTGAAAAGTTTAAAATTTAAATTTTTAACAAAGCAAATTATTCAAATAATTTCAAATTTGTTATTGTTTTTCGTTGCACATTACATTAGGAGTATCGACCAAATTGGTAAAAGGTATATCCTTTTCTTCAGTATAGTTTTTCAAAATATTAAAAATGTCGGTTGCAGTAGATGATATACATTCCTTAAAATCGAAAAAGGAATACTGAGCTCTGGATGTAAAAAATAGTTGTTATGACAATTTGTTTTATGGAGCTAATATCTGTTGTTTCATCTATTATAATAGAAAACATCGTGTTTTTTAGATTGTCATACAAATCTTGAGCAAAACTTGGACCTAGAATATTTTTTATTAATGCAGTTGCCTTTGTCCTATGAAGAATTACATCTGTCAATATATTTGAATATGGAATTGATGATTTTAACACAGGTACAAGGTCATATATTAGTATAAATGGCAAGTTATTAGTAGCTAATAGTCCAGCGAGTTTTAATTCAGCTCTTTTAATAGTCACTTTAGTTGCAATAGTATTTTGTAAAGCAGTGCACACATTAGAAGTAGATCTTAGGGCAGAAGCAGCGGCTTTGTGAGAAGTTGTTTCCATGTGCCTCGAAAGGACAAATTAGTTTTTTATTGCATAATTTGCAAAATTATACATCTTTTCCTCTATCTGAAATTTTGATCAGCCATCCTTTGAACTCTGTTTTCTGAAGCCATTCAGTTTGGAATCTAAAGGGTTCGGAAAAATAATTGTCTTAGTGTTGCAAACTGAAAGCAGATAATGATAATATCAGGGTTTGGAAAAGTTTTAATTTTGGAAGTTTCTCAAATATATAATATAAAGCGAAACTACACATGAATTAGACTCTAAACACAATGTTTGCGGTGCGGTGCGATTTCTCGTTGCGGGAGAGAAAAATAAACACAATACAACGGAAGACGGCTACGGCGATACTTGTCATTGTTTGTTTAAATTTTATTAATTTTTTTGTGATACATTTTTATACAATTTTCTAAAAAAGTTACTGTTTGTTTGATATTTTGAAATGGAGGCCCTATGCTCCTTATAGGAACGACGGGAACATATATACATACATATATATATAATATTTTGTAATATCAGTAACTAAAAACAAGAAATTAATAACATTTTATACATTGGCAGATATATTTTATATATTTTTTAAACTTTTATATTTAATGACAAAAGTTTTTAACCCTTAAATGCATGAGGTCAGAACCTTTGACTTAGATAAAGTAATTCTAATGCAAATTTGGTCCCTAAACACGAATATAGGATTTATTTTCAAGAAAAATTAACGGTTTTCGTGAAAAATTGCAAAAACAACTCTTTTTGAAAAATTAAAAACGAGAGAAAAAACTATTTAAAAAATTTAACTTGATCCAAATTTATTAAAATTCGTTAAAATAGTGTCCCATATACAATATGATACTAGTCTCCACAAAAATGGCACACATACTAATTATTTATTTACTTTTGAAATTTGGTTCACAAACTATATTTGTTCAAAAATTTCATACGTCAACTTTGGTAGCTTGCTGATGATATAAACAAATTAAAAACAAACTTAAACGGCGTTTCAAATACTTATACAGTATTCTTTATTTTAAAGGGTTCTTTATTGAGTTTCGGTTACATTTACTATATTATTTTTATCAAATAAGTAATGTACAATAAATGGTACGGTATGCATTTAAGGGTTAAACTACAAAATCATTTTTTTTATTCACAATAATGTTGTGAACACCGCCAATTATTAAAAAACTATGGCAACATCAGAAAGAGAAAGAGAGTCAAAATTGAGAGAATAAAAAAGTCCGCAGAGAAAATAAAATAGATTTTAATTATATACCGTTCCGCACTGCGGGTTTTTACTTCAAAATCGTATGAAAAACCGCACCGCAATAAATTATCGTTACATTGTGTTCAGACTCTTACACATAAAATCAATTACACATGCGCTACACATGCAAGTGAAAATTACACATGATATGTGTAATTACACACAAATCGGCAACACTGCATTAAGGCCTTCACTTGAGAGAGACAGAAAAAAAAAACAAATCGAGAACTGCAGCTTTTATTCACTCCCACATATATTTATTATAAAGCTATTAATATAATCATAGTGCATGCATTTTTTTATTACTTTTTCTTAAGAAATTTGCTTTTTCTTTAACTTCTGTAGATTATATCTAGGTTAAACATAAAATAAATGACTTTTTACCACCTGTCATTTTCATGAAATCATCTTCCTCCATATTAAGGATTTCTATTTTTTTTTTTTTTGTGAAAAGCTAAACAATTGCCTGTCAGGGTTGAATGAGTGCCTAAAGAATCCTAGTGAATGAATGTGAACTTTTGCTAAAAGCTTTTTTCTTATAAAGTTGTGAAAATATCAAATAACTTTTGTTATTATAATTTAATTTTTTTTTTAATTTTAGGATATTTGCTGCTTCTGCCAACTTTAAGCCATTAAACAGGTAAGCATTTGAACAATTATCTACATACATACATATGTATGTGCCTTATGTGATTAAAATTTTAAAATTTCATATGGTTTTTTTCATGCAGAAACTACATACGTTTTATAATACAAACCATAAATGGTACGTGGACAATTCAAAAATGTTTTTATTTTGCTTTGAAATTTAAAAGAATTATTTATCTTAAATTTAGAAACGTCATTGATTTTTAATTTGGTTACAACAAACATTTTCTGTATCCTAATAAGAGATGGACATGGCTAAATCTCTACAACATTTTGAGATACTTTGTTAATTTGTTTGATTTAATTCATGCATATCAATGTTCCTTCAATCTAAAAAAGGTATATGTGATATTTTAAAAACATTTGCTCAGTTCACATGCCTAGTTGTCTTAGTAAAGGTGTGTGGACTATGTGTGGAGAATTTTTTGTAACGTCACGTTCCAAGGTGAATATAAATTATTCGATTAAAGATATAACAGTTATTCGATTAACAACATGAAACGTATGCGATTATGCGATGTTTAAGTGTTCGAATAGTGGAAAAAATATCAAACAATCGCTTCAAAGCAAATTATTCAATTAATGCAACAAAAATTATTCGCTCAATACAGTAATAATATACATATAATGAAATAACAGCTATTCGATTAATAACATGAAAAGTATTCGATTAGTGGAAAAGATGTCAAACATAGCTTCAACGCAAGTTATTCAATTAATGCAACAAAGATTATTCGATTGCTTAAAATATATTATTTAATTTTCTCAATAAATTTTTTGAGATTATTGGAAGAAAATTATTCGATTACTCGATTAAAAATTATTCGATTAATCGAATAACAATTATTCAATTTATGCTATAAATTAAATATTATTCGATAACCTGAACTAAAATTAATCGATTAAATTTATTTAAATTTATCGAATACTGGAAAAAAAGCACGGTACTTCTTAAAAAAATATAATATGGAATTTTTAGAATAAAAAAAAAATTGTGTAATACAAAGCAAACATATTCGATCACTAAAAAAAGTAATTAATCGAGTTTGAGTTAAAATATATTCGGTTACTTGAGCAAAATATTAATCGATTACTGAAAAATGCTTCAGTGATAAAATATTCAATTATTGGCATAAGAGTAAAAACACGGACAGTGAAGGTCCAGAAACAAACTGACCGCATACCGGTTAATAGATGTATCCGGTTGATAGAGGCCCCGATAATCGAGGTTCAACTGTAATTTAAAGAAGTTTCACAATCTTAGCCGAAGAATACCAGCCACGATAAGACAGATTATTCCATAACTCGTATATAAATAATAATTATGAAAAACGCAATCGAATAAAATTTCTTCGATTAATCGCTTGATAATATGCCAACAGACACCGCTTCTATGCGAGTAACTTTAAGCCAGAATAACTAACAACAATAACAACAAAAGTTATGTAAACATAATTCAAATATTCAGTTGCCTACGAAAAAGAAATAAAATTTTTAACATAAAAATTATTTAATGAGTCGAATAAAAAATTTTCCATTGCTAGAATTAAAATTATTTGATTTCTCGAATAAAAAATTATTTGGTTTCTCGTATAAAAAATATTCAATTAATCGCATAAAAATTCTTCGATTAATCGTATTATAATTTGTGAACGTCAAAATTATTAGGTTAATCGGATAAAAATTATTCGATTAATGGACTAAAAATTTTATAAAAATTACTTAAATAAGTTGCCTACAAAAAATAGATATATAATAATTTTTAAAATTAAAATCATTTAATGACTCGAATAAAAAATTTTTCAATGCTAGAATCAAAATTGTTTGATTTCTGAAATAAAAAAATATTCAAATAATAGAATAAAAATTCTTGCATGATAATTTGCCAAAGGATACCGCTTTCATTCCAGTAATTTTAAGGCCGAACAATTCAGAACAAAGTTTATATCAAAATTATTCAAGTAAAAACTTGCCATTACTTCAAACGAATGTCTTTAGTTGCCTACAAAAAAATTAATAAATAATAAATTTTAAAATTAAAATTATTTAACGATTCGAATAAAAACTTATCCTTTAGTTAAATCAAAATGATAATAAAAAAATATCCGATTAATCGAATAAAATTTCTTCGATTAATCGCTTGATAATATGATTCTATGCGAGTAATTTTAAGCCCGAATAACTAAAAACAAAAATTATATAAAAATCATTCATATAATCAGTTGGCTAAAAAAAAAACAAATAAAATTTTTAATATGTATAAAAATTATTTTTTATGACTCGAATAAAAATTTTTCCATTACTAGAATCAATATTATTTGATTTCTCGAATAAAAAAATATTTGATATTTCGATTAAAAAAATATTCGATTAATCGCATAAGAATTCTTCGATTAGTCGTATGATAATTTGTCTACGGCGCGTTCTACGAATTTTAGCGATAACTCATATTTTTCGTTCATTATGTTAAAATAAAAACAATTTTAAGGGCAATTTTAAAAATTACCTCGTTGTAAGCCAGGCAACACTACATACTTTCATATATAGCATTTTTTTAAACTGCACAATAATAAATTTGCTGTAGTGTAAATAGACACCTTTTCCTTTTAATTTTCTTAAAATACATTTACATACATAGATACACCCTTTTTCCCATACTCGTACATACAACCATTAATATTGAAAAAATTTCTTTGTGCTCCATATATCCTAAGTTGCAAATGATTTCTATTCTTATTTGTTTTTGGTTTAGCACAATTCGTAAACAGTGAAATGAATAGACACCCACGCCCACACCCTCACACGCATACACACACACACTCACACACTTCCCAAACGAAACACTTTACTTCAATTTGTCTATGATTTTTCTTTATACTCAAGGATGTGTGTGTAAATGCTATTGCTTATGTATGTATAGTATAGTATTTGTGTTTGTGCTAAAAAGAAAAGGGATACACTTGCTCATGGCAAATGTTTTTCGGAGCAGCATTTGCAGCATTTTCCACTTGATTGCGTGCATATTTCTTTAGCTTTATGTGTATTTGTGTACGCAGACGAGCTGTAAGTTACTACGAGTAAAAACTTGCTTGTTAATGGGGTTTTATTTGCAAATAACAACTAATAAGACAAGTTTCCCTAGGGGACCTCTTGGATTACATTGAAATTTGAATACCTCGTAGAAAGTTCTCGTAGCAAGCTGCCAAGCAATACATTACAAACAAGCTTACGTTTATGATTTGATTTAGTGCCAGTCAGAAACATATTTCTTTTTTTTTTTGGATAAATTTAAACAAACAAAACACGATACAAGATATGTTTATTAAATTTTCAGGGTTATATAACAAAATAAATGTAAGGTTAAGAAATTGTATTATATATTTGTTGGAAGAATATTTGATATAAAAAAAAAAACAAATACGAGAAGTGTAGGAGTAAAAGAATTTTTAGTTATGCTCACTCGCACTTAAAGAATTGAAGACGTTTAGTTACTTAAGGTTTAGATTACAAAAGTTTTTAATTTCCCCAATATATATGTAAATATCAGACTACGTAATATAAAATAAATTTGAAATATTTAAATTAGATATCTAGTAAAACGCAATTCACTCGAGAAGTTTCTTTTGTGGCCATTTTATTTAGTAATTAAAATTAATAACACATAGGTATTATACCTCAATACACAGGTATATAAGGGCATTTTTATGACCTACACCAAAAATGGTAAAGGGTATACATATATAGGTTTGTCATTCCCTGTATAATTTTTACAATATTAATATGCGACCCGTAAAGTATATATATTCTGGGTCCTTATGAATAGGGAAGACGAATAAGCGATGTCCGTCTGTCCGTCTGTCTGTACGTGAATTCGGTATTCCGCAGCTCCCAGAAAAGCTAGAGACTGCGGTCTTGAATTCATATAACAGACATGGTTCAAATATCAGCAAACCCGAAAAGACAATTTCAGAGCTGGAAAATTTAATATTTTTTGGTATATAAAAGTAGTAACTTAGCTAAAACTAATTTTAGTTTTTTGTTAAATAAACCTATTTTATATTTCAGTCAGCATTAAATTAATATTAAAAATATAAAAAAAATCAAAAACACGATTCCAGGGTTGGAAAACTTTAACTTTTCTTTGGTATATAAAAAATAGCTCACTGCAACTATTTTTTTCTTTTCCTTCATAAATTAAACATATTTTGTATTTAAGAGAGAAAATCAGAAATCAAAAATTTATAAAAGGATGTTTCCAGGATTGGAAAATTTATTTTTTTTGTATATAAAAGTAACCAAATCAAATTAATTTTTTTCTTTTCCTTTAGAAATTAAATACAAATTAATGTTTTGGAAAGAAAAGTTTGGTATAAAAAGTTTTAATAATAATTTTTCCAACTCCAGAGCTGGAAAATTTATTCTTTTTATGATAAATAATATTAAGTGAATACAACTAATTTTTTTCTTTGCCATTTAAATATATTTTATATTTTAGAAAGGCGTATATTAATACGAAAAATTAAAAATATGTTATCCAGGGTTGGAAAATTTGGTTTTTTTAAATAACTAAATAAAACTTATTATTTTTTTTTCAAGTTTAATATGAAAATCTAATTTTACCATAACCATTGGCACTCATTAGCTTTATAAAGCTTTTTGATATGTGGCGTATTATGCACAAATGCAGTTAAAGCTTGCAGAAATTTTAAAATATAAATTTGTTTAAGTAACATTATAAATAGTTATTTAATTCAGTAACCATAAGAGGATTGATAGAGTTTTTAATAAATAGTAAAGAAATAAAAATTAAAAAAACAAACCCTAGCACAATTCTTATGCAGATGTCTACACCATTTTTCATTGAAATTGAGAAAATTCAAGATAATATTGAGAAAATTCCAATTGAAATTGAGAATTTCAATTTGAAATTGCGAAAATTCCAAATGAAAATGAGAATTTCAATTTGAAATTGGGAAAATTCCAAATGAAAATGAGAATTTCAATTTGAAATTGAGAAAATTCCAAATGAAAATGAGAATTTCAATTTGAAATTGAGAAATTTCCAAATGAAATTGAGAATTTCTATTTGAAATTGAGAAAATTCCAGTTGAAATTGAGAATTTCAATTTGACATTGAGAAAATTCCTGTTGAAATTGAGAATTTCAATTTGAAATTGAGAATATTCCAAATGAAAATGAGAAAATGCCAAATGAAAATGAGAAATTTTATTTTGAAATTGGGAAAATTCCAAATAAAAATGAGATTTTCAATTAATATTTCAAAGGCAAGTATAACAACTGTTAATGATTGCAGTAGAGCTATACAGCATACTACAACGTTTTACCAGTCTGCCATGGATCTGGAGGATATGCCTTTTGGGCAATAATACATACTCGTAGCTATATATTATTTTTAATCATATACATATGTACATATACTTATTAAAAAGATGTCGAATAAATAAATTTTCTGAATTCCAGCTTAATTTGGAATTTTCTCAATTTCAAATTAAAATTTCTCATTTTCATTTGGCATTTTCTCATTTTCATTTGGAATATTCTCAATTTCAAATTGAAATTCTCAATTTCAACAGGAATTTTCTCAATGTCAAATTGAAATTCTCAATTTCAACTGGAATTTTCTCAATTTCAAATAGAAATTATCAATTTCATTTGGAAATTTCTCAATTTCAAATTGAAATACTCATTTTCATTTGGAATTTTCTCAATTTCAAATTGAAATTCTCATTTTCATTTGGAATTTTCCCAATTTCAAGTTGAAATTTTCATTTTCATTTGGAATTTTCTCAATTTCAAACCGAAATTCTCAATTTCATTTGTAATATTCTCAATTTAAATGAAAAATGGTGTAGTTAAAATGCTTTTAAAAATATTATTATTTTTTAGAAAATCTGCTCTCTTTTTGGCAAATTCTTGAGCCAGATTAATTAGAGAAATTTAGAGCAATTTTAAAAACTCCTTTTCCGTATTTTGCTCTTCAGCGATAAATTTAGAATTAGGAAGAAAAACCAACTAAATTCGTTTTATGCTGGATGTAGTGTGCATGCTTCAATCAATTTAAAATTTCAACTGAAGTAATTTTTTATGTACATTTTTCTTGGAATACTAGAGCAAAACGTCCAGCAATTAATTTATATTTTTAGCATAATTTAAATAGTTTTCACTCTCATTTCGATGTCTTGACTTTGAATTTTTTTCACGTCTCCATGAAGTGAGATAATTAAAAAATTTCTTATACAAGCTTTCAAGGATTTTATAGGAAATTTAAAGATATTTTTTTTAATTTTGTATATGCTATTACCGGAGTAATTTACGAAATTGGAAAGAAAGTCGAGGCCAAAGCCAAAATTCTTTGAAACTATTTAAGATTCAGTAAAATGTGGTGATATTAGAATTTTATTAAGCATTGTCTATATGCAATTTGTTTCTGCTTAACTAACTCCTCAGTACACTTTAACCCACAAGTTTTTGAAATAAACAAAAAAAATGTATTTGTGTATTGTAAGACTCTTAATATGTTATTGGGAATCACATGTACAAACATTATGAGCCACAAAAAATATTGTTGCAAAACGAACTTATTTATTTCATTTTTGGATACTGAAGCAGGAACAAAATGCAGACATAAAAATAATTTACAAAAAAAAAAAAAAAAAAAAAAACTTCCAAATACCTCTCTTATGTGATGATATTTATAAAGGATATGAGGCCAATAAGGATTTTCATGCACTGATGTAGTCAACTCTGAAACCCTGTAGCTTACCATGTACTTCAACAGTGTGGTTGAAATTTTAACATACTAAAAGTTTAAGTTTTCCTTTATGATTTCTACATATCGATGGCTTAATATAAAGAGGGCGTAACTCAATTTTTTTCGAAATCGCTTTTTTAACGTTTTCTTTGGGAGACAGCGTATAATTGCATCCTCCTGAAGATCTTAGTACGTTACAGCTAAAAATTAAGGACTTCTGGCAACTTAAAAAATTATTTCTATATGTAAATGCTTTAGTCTTTCTTCAGTTGTTTGCATCTCCTATAAAATATCGAAATAAATGTTTGTGACGCGGTGTATTTGTGTGAAATGTATTGGAATCACCGAAAAACAAATTTTCGTAAGAAATACGAGTTATGGCCTTTCTACTTGAGATATGTTGAATGGCACCGTGTGACAAGTGCCTCCTTTCCGCATTATTATTGTACATAACTTATAAAAGAGTTAAATTTGCCAAACTGTTATTTTAAATTTTTTATAATGGCATTCATTATTAGTGAAGCTGAGAACTCATGATATTTGGCATAACCCGTTTTTTTTAAATTAATTTTTTTATTATATTATTTATTATTATATTATTATATATTATTACTAGCTTTTGCTTGCGGCTCCGCTCGAGTTCATCTGTTTAAAAAATTGGGTTTCAGTTTAAAACCTGTTAAGCAATCGAAACCGAAACGAAAATTACCCTAACCAGCCTAAAAATTTGATTTTAGGAGAAAAAGTACGTACCATAAAAAAAGACAGTTTTTAAGCAGATAAAAAATACTCCATATTTGACGCTGCTAAATAATTTTCCAAATCACTTTAGCCAAACAAATTCTCTTTCATATTTATAAAATTACTAAGGATATATTTATATTCATATTTATAAGTATAAGCAAAAATACACTCTGAGTATTTATTCAAGTATACATGAGTATATACAGGAGTATTTTATTTGCACTCACTTCAATGTGAATTGGGAAAACGCTAAAAAGGAAACGATATTCAATTGATTGGATGAAATAAATGGAAAGTGCGATCTAATAATTCCCGACTGTGCTAAAAACATATCTTACTAAATATTTACTAGAGATACATTTATGACTTTGCAAATTATAAAGTATCAATAAATTAACGATTTTTGTTTGCAAATTTTACGCATAACAATAATATCAGTTGTTTTAAGGTTATATTTATTCTAAAATGTTCTTCCTAATTACCCGATTAATGTTTTCAAACAGCCAAAGTATATCTTTCTTCCGGTTTCATGGGTTTAAATGCATACTTGGGCGTATGACAAATACATATCATGTGTATCATGCGTATATTTTTTTTGTCCGACTTAATGTCCATACTCTGACCATAAAAATATATTCATTGCTTGGCAAAGATTAGCTTTGAATATTAAACTCATAGCTTGAATATATACATTTGTAAGGACACAACAGATTCAAAACTTTTTAACACAACAAATGCAACAGGCGAATCACTTGAACACACATCCTGTCTTAAGGCAAAGTTTCTTTAGTTTCTTTAAGTAAAAATAAAAATTTAATATAAATTTATGTGAGATAAAAAATAAAATTTGAAAAAATTTTCTGTTGTTGTTGTTCTTGTGTTTATTGCTTTTAATAATTTTACCTATTCTAACTTTTAAATAACTTTACATAAAACAAAATTATAATATATACAAATTTATTAAAACTTTCTTATTCCTTAACAAAACTCTAGCCAATTTCCCTTATTCAGCCATTTTTTCTTGTTAACTTTTTCTTTCTTTCTATTTTCTTTGCTTTACTCTGCTTATTTTATGTATATATTTTATTTTTTATTTTTTGTTCTAAAACAAGTATTTAATTTCTCATGAAATTAAAACAAATGTCCTCACACTTTAGCTTTTGTATAATTTTTTTGCAATTAGAGAATTGTGGTTTTTCGGTTATTAAATTTAAAGGGAATTTTGAAACTGAATAGATAAAATTACAAATAAGGCAAGACAATGCCATAATGTTTTTTTTTCCAATTTCATAAGACCAATCAATAAATAATGGAGTGAGAGTGTCATATTTGCCTGGAGCGAATGAATTTAACTAACGTGGACTTATTATTTGTTTTCAAAAGATGTTCTTTTGAGAGTGTGGATTGTTTTTGCATAAATTTGAATATAATCTGTAAAATGTCTCATTCTTAGAAAATTACAATCTATTTATTTTAAGAAAAACTTAGAGCAACACATTAAATGTGAATATTGACGTTTTTTAAAAACTAATTAAAATCTGAAGCAATCAAAAAAAAAACTTAATTTTTTGTATTCCGGCTATGGCCGGAATTAATTTTTTATTAACTATATGCAAAAGTTAAAATAAAAATGTGTTCACTACTGTGTTCAATAAGTTCGTTGTAATCGTCCATAAAGGGTTCCCTACTAATTACCAATTTCTAAAGCTCAATGGTCCTTCAAAATCGCTTCAAGGATTATGAATTATATACATAAGAATATATGTATATGAGCAGTGCTTTTTCTGTGCAGGTAACTTTGTGAAGTTGCCGCACATTGAAAATTATTTTCTTTTTGCTTTAAAAAAATATTTCACAAGATTTAAAATTTAAAATGTTTTTTTTTCGCATTAAAAAAATTATTATACAAAATTTAAACCTGATTTTGGAAGTTCGAAATTAAATTCGTTATTTATAAATTTTTTGTAAATAATAGAAATACACATACGTTATACACAGTGTGCACACTTCTACCGATATTCGGTAGATTCTACCGAATATTTTTTTTGAATTTAACAATCTACCAATTCTACCGAACAAGGCCTGAAATCTACCGAATATTGAACGAAAATTTTGATTAACACTGATGCTACAAGATCAAGTTGATCACACATACGGAGAATGCACCACATTTTCTAAAATGTGGAAAGCTTTGCGCGGAGAAGAGAATATGTTTAACGAATTGTTATTTAGTAATTTAAGTCGATATATTTGTAAGTTGGATATTTTGGCACTTAGCAGTGCGGCCGCAGAGCGGTCATTTTCTGCCATGAAAATCATTAAAACAGAACAAAGAAATCGGTTAAAAACTGAAACTATAAGTAACCTAATATTTACCAAAGAATTGTGCTTTGGGGATGAAATATTTATTACTCCCAATGATTTAATAATTTTTGCACAAAAGTTTAAATTCATAAATGGATCTTACATATAATCTTTGTAGTTACAAATGTTTGTCAAATAAAAGTTATTTTAGTAGCTTTATAAAACATATGTACAAAAATTAAGGGCTAATAAATCAGTCAATGATTATTTGTATTTTATTTTTAAATCTTATTTAAACACAAAAATTTGTTTCTCACTGCACAATTAAAGCAAACTTAAACAGCCAACACTGTAGATTTAAGTGTTGTTTAAATTTTACAAACACACCATATGTTTTGTGCATGTGTGTGTTTTTTGAAGGCACGTACATGAAAATCGTGTGGTCGTATTAAAATGAATTTCGTTTAATTTTCGCAAATGTACAACAAATGTAACACATATTTTCATATCATGAAATATATAAATAGAAAAATGCATTCTGATGCTCTTTTTGTATCATAAAATGTGTTTTTTGCTATTTCCCTTTTCTGCAAATTGATAAATCAACTTTCTTATTTATATTGAACAGCTGTTTTTTTGGAATGCTTTCCATAATATTTGGAAATATTGTAGTGCTACCGTACTTTCAACTTAATTTGATAATAACTTTAATTAACCACTGAAAAAATGAAAGTGTATTTAAACACATTTTAATTTTTAATGAAAGTTAACTTAAACAATATTTAATTATTCATTGATTTATTAGCCATAATTTCCAGTTATTTATGTATATTATTTTATGTATGCATATCATATAAATATATATATATATATATAAAGGGCAAGGGCAAATAACTGGGGATGACACTTTTTTTTTGAAATTCTTCATTGTTTATGGCAGTTTAATTTTCAATCACATGTGAAGTTTTAAAAGCGCTTTTGGAATCTGTTTAGTTTGATACTCCTTGCACTTACTCTTTATATATAAGTACATATATTTTGTTATTTTTATGTTTCTTTGAATTGTTATTTTTTATGTTTCTTTGAATAAAAAAATTGTCTACCGAATTTCATTCAAATCTACCGAATTTTTTTGTCGATTCTACCGAATTAAAAAAAAAAATTAAGTGTGCACACTGGTTATACATAAACCGACTCTCTCTCTCTCTTTTTGCTCTCGCTCTTTTTGCTTGTTCGAAACAAAATTCGAACTTATGAATGTAGAATTTTTGCAAGTTACTTTAAACTTTAATATATAATATAAAATAAACATTTATATGACAAAAAATTTCGAACATCAAGGTTTTGCTCTTTTTTTGTACAAAAACAAATTTAGTGTCTTGAAAACTTGTATAAAATTAAATTAATCGCTCTATTCTAATTTTCGAATTTTCGAAATTGAATGCAAATTTTCAAAAATGAACTGGACAGTATGAGTGCTTTTGCTTTTTTTTTTATATAAAACAAATTTAGAGCTTTGAAAACTTGTATCTAAAATTAAATTAATCGCTTAATTTTTATTTTCGAAATTGAACTCGAATTTTCGAAAACCAACTAGACAGCAGTATTGTATTGCAAACTTGCAGGTTAAAGATTGTAAAAAATAAACTGTCATATGAAAAAATAATCGTTTATTCGAAATTTCGAGCAACAAGTGCACTTGCCTATTTTCAATGAGAGCTTTTGCTTTTTGAATAAAAACAAATTTGGAGCTATCTAAATTTAAATTAATCGCTTTACTTTAATTTTTGAATTTTTGAAAAAAAAAACATGCTGGTGAAAAATTTTAAATAAAAAAAATTTTAAAAAATTATATATTAAAAAAATTGTGCATTTGAAATTTTGAAAAAAAATAGTGACAACTTTTGCTTGATTTGTATATAAAAACCAAGTAAGAGCTTTCAAAATGTGTATTTTAAATTGAATTCATCATGTATTTTATATTTTCGAATTTTCGAAATTGTACTCGAATTTTCGAATATGAATAGAAATTTTTATAAACTAGAATTTATAACAAAAATTGTCAAATTGTAAAATTTTTTTTAAACGGCTAAAAGTAGTGGAAACTGAAAATCTTAATTTCGAAATTTTGAAATCATTTGCTTTGTTTGTATAAAAAAAATAAGTAATTCAAGATTTTGCATCTTAAATTGAATTCGTTGCTTAATACTAATTTTCGAATTTTCGAAATTGAACTCGAATTTTCGCAAATGCGTAGACATTTTTGTATTGCATTTTTTTTTTTGCTACTTAAAACATAAATCGTTATGTATGGATGTAATGTATTCTAACTTATGCAGATTTTCGAAATAAGACTAGAATTTATGACAAAAATTGTCAAATCGAAAAATGTAAGTTTAAATTTTATCGAAATCAGTTGGCTAATTTTGGAGATGCACAAATCAACCCCATACACTAATTTGATCCTAGTTTTAAAAACTATAAACCCTTTACGTCATCTATCTTAAATGCAATAAATGGACGATATGATAGGTAAAATTTAGTTGCCGCCAACTATTTTGTTCGACGCTTTCAAAATATTATATGCGATTATAAGTTTTCCATGTTAAAATTTTTGTTTAGTTTTATAAGTGATTTTTTTTGTCGTTTCTGCTGGACTTTATACGCTACACAATATTAAAACAAATTTTTTTAACTAGCAACCAAAATTTAGTAGCAATTTATATTCCCTTTTTGACTTTAGCCTTAGTGCTCTATAAACAACACATACACACATACAGACAAACACAAACAAAATTCATAACAGTCTTACTCACACTTTCATATGCTTGTTATTCTGGCAATGCCCCCACTGCAGGGTTGGTGAAATTAGTACAATTGTAATTTTTTTTTGTACCGTTAAAATTGGGAAAGTACAGTGGTGCTCCAATTGCTAATCTAGTACAATTGTGCCCTTAATTATGAAAGTGATCTTAGTAATTTTTGCTTTGAACTTTTAAATAAATCGTAAAAAAACTTTAATAAATATTTCATAAATATTAAATAAATTTATAATAATCGATGCTAGTACAACTCTAAATTAAATTATATTTAAATTTTTTGTGATTTGTTCAAGTGTAATCTACATAATATCGAGTCCTATTTTCGATTTAATAGCAAGCGCCATAAATTCAAATTTTCACAATAAGGTTTTTTTTATAGCATTCAAATACGTTTTACATACGTACTCGTAAATTGTCGGTTACGATAAAATTTTACAGCCCGCATCTTAAAAGTTATCAATAATTTTGCCATTTTGATAGTTCTTAACTATGGGTAGGCGCAAAATATTTTAATTTCAATAAAAAAGTAAATTTTTTCATATATGACGCTCACCATGAAATCGAAAATATAGCTCGATATTTAGACACCAGAAATATTTGACTAAGGGCTAATAAATCGGTCAAAGTTTAAACGCTGGTTTAGTTAAACTAAACTCAAATTTATATGTAGTTTAAACTCAACAGCAGTAAATCAGTGAACCATACCTTATGTGTAGCTTAAAAAATAATATTGTGGCAGCACTAGAATAAATGTCAAAAGACAACTGTTTTGCAGCAGGCTATCAATTTTTTGTACAATCAAAAGTGCAAAGAAGTTAAGAAATTTTATTTGAAGGTCGCCAAATTTTACCTAGAAAGGAACTTTGCTTATGCCTGGCGAGGTGGAATAGTATAAAACAACAATAGAGTGTAAGAAAACAAGTCGAAAATTATCTGAAGAAAAAGAAGAGGCTTAAACGCCGAATTTCATGCGTTTACAGATGGTTTATATACTGTATTGATATATAGATTTGCTAGTTCAAGGCCTATTTATCAGGTCAACGCAATCGTCCTGATGATATTCTGTGTTTTCGTGTTTAAGCTGTCAAAAGTTACTTGCACCATATACTTTAGTTCATGTTTGTGTGTGTTTCTGACAACTTAAACATAAAGTTGTTTTTTGTATTGCTGTGTTTTTGTAGAGTTGCGTTGACCTGATAAATAGGCCTTGTGCTAGTTTAAACACATTTTAAACCAAAAGTAGAGATTAACTTGAACTGATTTATTAGCCCTAACCCCTAGTTTTTAACTTAATAATTAAGTACGTAATTAGCTAATTTTTACTTAAAATTAAGTTGTAATTAACTACGATTTAATTTTTTCAGTGGCTGTTCAACATAAACAAAAAAGTTAGGTTATCAACATGTAGAAAATTAAAATTGCATAAAAACTCATTTTATGAAACCAAACGAACATCAAAATGCATTTTTCTATTACTTTATTCCATGATATGAAA
Source organism: Tachina lurida (assembly GCA_944452675.1). Taxonomy (NCBI): domain Eukaryota; kingdom Metazoa; phylum Arthropoda; class Insecta; order Diptera; family Tachinidae; genus Tachina; species Tachina lurida. The sequence continues at coordinate 28,551,588 of OX101753.1, read as the reverse complement.
CGACCACATGATGTTCATGTGTATGTTTTGAATAAACACATACACACATAAAAACATATGGTACGCTCATAAAACTTAAGTAGTATTTAATTATACAGGGTTGTGTATTTAATTATTATTTAAATATGCACTCAAAAACACCATTTCGTATTTACACCCGTATTCTAAGCTCTGTGACAAAATAAAAATTATAACAAATGAAAATTTTTACATTGCTTAAAATACAAAAATTGTCATTTGTAAATAATTTTGTCATTTGTCACAAAGTTCAGAATAAGAGGGTTAATTAGAACTTAAAAATAATAACAGTTTGATTACCAGGTCAAAAATTTGGGGGTTAGACCACTTTCATAATTATAGGCATAATTATGCCTTATGTCTTAGTACTTTCATTCCATATTTAATTTCAAAATGTTGTCTTTACCACATTTAAGATTTAGTGTCCTTGGCTGCAATTGCACTTGAAATTGACAAATCCATAAGTCAATTCTAGTCTAGTCGATTTGAAGCCTTCAATAAGTTCCAACAGTATTTTGGAACTTATACAATTTTGAAATATTCAAACACAAGTTTGTTGTCTCGCCAAAAATAATTTAGTTTATACATTTTTGAAACGTTAAATTTCGGATTAATTAAGCTTTATTATATCCATATTTTCTTATCTTATGAATGGCATAAATATATAACTGCAGGCAAAATATTTTTTTATTCATATTATATCGAAACAATTAATGTTGTGCATTTGATAAATATATTTAATTGAACTGATCCTACAAGAATAGTATCAGCCAATTGATCGGTCAGTTGATCGTTAGTCATGCCGGATATGTTACTCATTGCGTAGTACAAGGCACACTGTAACTTTTAGCAGTGTAAGGTGAATTCAATGAAGTTGTAAAGCTGCGAAGGAAGCGTGTTTCGAATTTCTTCCGCAGAGCTTCTACGCGAGAAATCATATATAAAAATCGTGCAACATTTCATGCATCGGTGTAGTCCTTGCCTGCCAAAAGAGCACTTATAAAGGTGCTTCCAGCAAAGCAACATTTTTTTATGGGTTTTCTTTTTCTGAATAAAAAGTTAAAATATTAAACTGAATTGTGTCTTTTCTTGTTATATTATAATATATTCAAATAAGATTTAATATAACATTTTATTTTTATTAAATATAAACAAGAATAATTTAAACTAAAAAAAAGTAGAGAGGTATCTTAGGACAAATGATTATAGCTATGCTATAACCAGATTATATAAAACAATGACATAACAATGCCGGCGGCGGCTGCTAGCTGTATTCTCTGGTTTGTGCTCATGTGCAAAAACAAAACAAAAAAAATTGCGAAATCGTTCTCATTCCTTTTGTTTGGTTTTTGTTACACTCACTTCAAAGAACGAATCAAAACAAAATCAAACACTTTGTTTCGTTTATTTTCGTACTCTGCTTTGAAGTAAAAAGAAATCAAAACAAAAATAAATTTATAACTGTAATAGTGTCGATTACATATTTTTTTACGAAAATCACGTCCTAACTCCTGTATCGCGCAATAAATAGCATAGCTATACAAATCTTATAGTATATTGAAAGTTGCTGGTACAATTTAAAAATTCTTAATGCCATCCCTGTCTCCTCGCAACACTCACTCAGTCCATCACTCTCTCTCTCTCACTTGCTGCTCTTTATCTTAAACACATTTTCCCGTCTTCTGACCATTTATTTCCACCAGGCATTATTACAACTATCATTTCAGTTGTTACATTTTTCTATCAACACACTCTCAACTCCTTCCGTCTGGGTTATTTTAATTTTTCCAATGTAAGTGTGTGTGTGTGTAAGCATGAGCGAGCTAGTATATTTCTGTGCACCCGTCTGTATTTATGTAACAGCAATCAGTAACACTTTTATTACCAGTGACACACTAAACGAGCGCCAGAATAATTTTCATAATGTTGTGTGTATGCGTGTGTTGTGGCATGTAGCAAGCAGTAAGTTGACTACGACTTTTATATTTTGTCATATGATGTTGAAAAATTTACAAAGATTTTTTTATTATAAAAAAAAAATAAAAACAAGACAGAAAATTAAATGACAATTTAAACATACTGGCATTCGGAGCATGAAACTCATTCCACTGCTATTTTTCTTTTAAATTATCCTGATATAAATTCAAATTCTCGAATTATTTGTACGAGCAAATATCCTTAAAATTAAAGAAAAGTACAAAGCTTATCAGGTTTTACTTTGTAATTTATCTTCTCATCGAAATTATATATATTTTTTATTTTAAACATAAATAATGACGCTATTATTAAAAACATAAGATTGGAAACGAAGATAAAATTTTTAACTACAACAATTGCCTGAGCGGAGTTTTTTCCTTTAACAAGCAAATGGGATCATTTAATACATTTTCCGTGTCTTATCCTAAATTTGAAATATGGATTATGGCGAATGATTTCACTGTAAGAAAGCAAAAAAAAAAAAACGTTAAGCAGACGTTTTTTGTAAAAAACTTTAAGGGGATTTTAAGTCGTTTTGTTTATGTTTATGGTCCTTCGAACAGGAAACAAAACTCATTCCTTCTACATTCGTGACTCAAAGGCAACAAAAGCTTATATGGACCTGCAAAATCACACATTTGATTTTATCCCGAAATTTCATTATAATTGGTACAAGGACATTCGTACTTCCTATATATACTCAATATTCAAAATCTAATTTAAGCTAAAAATATAATCAGAATTCAGTCAAAAAGTGATAACAACTTGCAGTATTACATACTTAAGATCTCAGGAGGATTTTATTGAAAACGCACCAGAAATATTTCTAGCTCCCATATATCCTTTATTTAAAAAATTTTATTTTTGCTGTAAATATAGTCAGTCTTGAATTAAAAACTAATAAAACCTTAATGTATTACTTAGTTTCAATTACTGGTGAATTTCATTGAAACCTGTAAGTAAATATATCTACCTCTCAAATGTCTCTAATTAATCCTTAACAAATTCATTTTAGCTGCAATCATAGTAAAAACAAAGCTAAAGCTTGTAATTTTTTACAAAGCTGTGCATCTAAAGTCTTTAAGGACATTTATTATAACTGTAGCAAGTATATATATCTAACTCCCATAGATCCTTAGTGATAAAAACTGAATTTAATCAACAAGTATGACTCCAAAGCAGCAAAAAATTTGTATAGACTTGTAAAATCATACATTAAATGTTTCTCGTTAGGTTCATTGCAATTGGTGAAAGGACATTCTAAGTTGCTTTATCCTTTATATCCTTTATTTTGAAAAATCATATTTAAGCTATAAATTTAGTCCGGATGTAGTCAAACAGCAACAACAACTTGCATATTGTCAAATGTCAGATGAATTCTACTAAAAACGAGACAGAAATATTCCAACCTACCATATATCCTTTATTTCAAAAAAAATTAATTTTGACTTTATATATAGTCAGAAGTTAATCAAAATTTAATTAAAACTTTTAGTAGTACTCAGCTTAAAGTGCATGTAATTTTTTTTTCGAAGACATTAAATATATGTTCCTGCTTGCAATATGTACATATAATTTTTTAATTTTTAAAATTTATATTTTAACTACAATTTTAATCATAATAAATCAAAATCTTATAATTATGTCTAAAAATAAAGAGCTAAGGTCTCTGAAAAATGTTACTATAAATGTACCAAGAGCATACCTGCTTCCCATATATCCTTAATGATAAATTTTAAATTTTGTCTTACAGTTATAGTCCAAAAGCACCAATAACTTATAAATGTTTCGAAAATCATTCAGTTCATATTTCTCGTTAATCTCACTACAATTATTGAAAGGACATATGCACTCCTTATATATCATTTACTTGGAAATTTTGGGTTTTAGAGCTAGAATGCATTACAAAAGTAATAAAAACTTGTGGTTTTACTTAATTAAGATTTCTGACGAATTTTATATAAATCGGGGCAGAAATACACCCACTTCCTATATGTCCTTTATTTTTAAATTAAATTATATTTTTGTGCTTAGAGTTAGAATGTATTTCAAAAGTAATAAAAAACTTGTAATATTACTTAATTAAAATTTCAGGCGAATATAATTGAAAGGAGCAGGAGAAATGCTCCCGCCTCCCACATATCCTTTGTTTTTAAGTTCAATTAAATTTTTTTGTTTAGAGTTAGAATGCATTACAAAAGTAATAGCAACTTGGTATTGTTACTTAATTAAGATTTCTGACGTATTGTATTTATATCTGAGCAGAAATACTCGTACCTGCCTATGTACTTTATTTATAAATTAAATTTTATTTTTGCGTTTATATTTATAATGCATTTCAGAAATAATAAAAACTTGTAGTATTATTTAATTAAGATTTCAAGCGAATTTTATTTAAATCGGGGCAGAAATGCTCGCTCCTCCCACATATCCTTTATTATCACATTTAATTATATTTCTGTGTTTAAGGTTAGAAAGCATTTCAGAAGTAATAACAACTTGTAGCATTACTTAAATAAGATTTCAGATGAATTTGATTGAAATCGAACGAGAAATACTCCCAACTCCCATATATCCTTTATTATAAATTTAATTTTATTGTTGTGTTTAGAGTTAGAATACAATTCAGAAGTATTAACAACTCTTAGTATTACTTAAATAAGATTTCTGACGAATGTTATTTAAATCGGAGCAGACATACTCCCACCTCCCACATATCCTTTATTATTAAATTTAATTTTATTCCTTATTAATGTTGTAGCAGTGTGTCTAGTTTTGACAATATGCATTTGGATTAATAAAAACAGTACTTCTATATATTTATTACATAGTGATCCTAAAACAAATACAAGAAAGTTTTTAAGGTATCCTTTTAATTTGAAATCGATTACAGCAAAAGACCTATAATCCCTCCACTCATCAGTACTGTCATAGAATATTAAAGTCTTCAAACTAATTAATAAGAATACCTTAAAATTTAACGCGTCATTTCATCATGCCTTCAAGCCAATCAGCGGGCTTATTAACTGTCTAGTAGTATCTTCAAAAGTTGAAAGAAACTAACTCACGGTGGTTTTCTTTCATAATAGGAACGACAGAAACAACAAAGCGTCCGTTACCTATAATACTTTGAATGGCTGCGACATAAGCTCATTGACTTAATTTTTTTGTTTTGTTGTTTACTCCTTCGTTTTGTTTTTCTATGTATTTTTTTCTATCTAAGTTCATTCTATTTTTATTCTTAGCCATATTTCCTTCTTTTCTGTGGCTTATTTTGACAAGTTTTTCTTATTTGTTTATAAGTAGACAACATCTAGGCAAACACACCCACGCATACTGTCCAGCATTTGTTTAGAATGCGTGTGAGTGTGTGAGAGACTGTGTATGTGTGTGTTTGATTGTGGTATGTGTGTAGGACATTCGTTCAATTACGCATGTATTTAGTTTGTGCAGCTTCATTTCTACATCCTTTTATCATTAGAGACAACTACAAAGAATTTGTTTCTTGTCCTTTTTTTATGTATTTCCCTTATTATCGAATGCCCCCTCCTGTATAATGTTTAAGCTGTCAACAGAGGCGTTTGTAAGTGCAGTTAGGATACATTAAGGAACCAGGCATAAAAATACTACACCACAGATACATAAAATGCTTAAGTGCGCAAAAATGGAATTTGATTTTCTTATTCATTTCTTCTTTCTGACCCATTAGATAAAATAGGTTTTTTTTTCACATGACAGAATATGGACACAACAACCAGAGGGTTCCGCAATTTCGAAATTGTTTTATATGCACAAAAGCGGTTTTAGGTATAATAAGATTTTTTGTAAATTAAATTTTTTTTGTGCTTTGATCTACTAGAAAGATATTTATCACTATTCGAACAAGTATCTTGCTTAAAAAGCAAAGGGTATGCATCAGCGATAACAGGCAAACACGGCAGGTTGTTCAGTGGACACATGGACACACTGTATCAACTGAAGTAGTCTTGAATAAAAGTAAAGTTTGCTTTAATATGACAACTCTACGCAGTGGAGTTTGACACTTTTCTTTACCTTCTCAATTAAGTGGCTGGTGGCTGGCTGATGCTGGTTACACAGAACATTTTAGATCAAAATTTTAATCATCACAATACAACAATCAATAAATAACTTGTTGCACGTATTACCAAAATCATGAAATCAACCATTAGAGTAAAAACATTAAATTTTTTTACAAATAATGGAATTATTAAAAATTAAAAAAAAAATATATATTAAAAATTATTGATATACTCTCTCTTACCATATATTCTTAGTTAGAATGCATTGCATTTTTATACCCTTTACCAACAAAAATGGTAAAAGGGTATATATAGGTTTGTCATTCCGTTTGTAATTTCTATAATATCAATAAGCGACCCATAAAATATATATATTCTGGATCCTTATGCATAGGGAAGACGAATAAGCGATGTCCGTCTGTCCGTCTGTCCGTCTGTCCGTCTGTCCGTCTGTCCGTCTGTCCGTCTGTCCGTCTGTCTGTACGTGAAATCAGTTTTCCGAAGCTCCCAGAAGAGCTAGAGACTTCGTTCTTGGACTGGTGTGTCAGAAATTTTCCAAAATAGATTGGTATTGAAATTCAGCAAAATCGGGCAGACGATTGCAGAGCTGGAAAACTGAAACTTCATTTTGCCATATAAAAGTAACTACCGAAAACAAATTTTTATTTTTTTTTAATAAATAAACTTATTTTACACTTCAATACGAATAAAATTGGAATTTTATATTAAAAAAATATAAAAAAATTAAAAAGACGTTTCCAGGGTTGGAAAACTTTAACTTTTTGTGTTATGTAAAATTAACTATGTCTAAAACTATATTAGTATTTTCTCGAGAACCGTAAGAGCTACAGACCTGAAATTTGGACACAGTGTGTAGACCTTTGGCCACTACAACAACAAATACATAAGAATTGGAAATTAAAGGGTGATCCAAAACGAGCAACGAAAAATGTTAAAATCCCATGTAATATACATACAATTGTATGTATGTATGTATATACGCTTGAAATTTGTAAGGCTAGTATTTTTATACAGACTACAAAAATTAACACTAAAATTTCCAAAAATTTTAATTAAAAGGTGTTCCATCAGTTAATGCAATTTTGACTATGCAATTTTGACAACTTGCTGTATCTTGGAAACCGTAAGAGCAAAACTCTTGAAATTTTCAAAAACGGTAAAACTAAAAAATCAAAAAATTATAAAATCGCCAAACCGGAAAAAATCGCCAAAAACAAAAAAAATCGCCAAAATGAAAAAAAGCACCAAATTACAAAAAAAATTTCTAAGACTAAAATAAATCGCGAATAACCGGAAAAATTGCGCAAATGAAAAAAAATCGCTAAGATGAAAGAAAATCACCAAAATAAAAAAAAATCGCCAAAATGAAAAAAAATCGCCAAAAAGAAAACAACCCCAAAAAACAGAAAAAAATCGCCAAAATGAAAAGATAACCCAAAAACAGGGAAAAATCGGCAAAATGAAAAAAACCCCAAAACAGGAAAAAATCGCCAAAAAGGAAAAAAATCGCCAAAATGAAAAAAAATCTCCAAAATTAAAAAAGCCCGAAAAACAGAAAAAAAATTCTCCAAAATGAAAAAAAACGCCAAAATGAAAAAAAATCGCCAAAAACAGAAAAAAAAATCGCCAAAAATGAAAAAAATCGCCAAAATGAAAAAAAATCGCCAAAATATGAAAAAAAACGCCAAAATGAAAAAAAATCGCCAAAAACAGAAAAAAAATCGCCGAAATGAAAAAAACGCCAAAATGAAAAAAAATTGCCAAATTGAAAAAAACCCCCAAAATAGGAAAAATCGCAAAAATGAAAAAAAAATCGCCAAAATGAAAAAAATCTCCAAAATGAAAATAAGCCCCCAAAAACAGAAAAAAATCGCCCAAATGAAAAAAAATCGTTGAAATGAAAAAAAATTGCAAAACGAAAAAAGCCCCAAAAAACAGAAAAAAATCGCCAAAATGAAAAAAAACCCCAAAAACAGGAAAAAATCGCCAAAATGAAAAAACTCCCAAAATAGGAAATAAATCGCCAAAATGGAAAAAGAATCGCCAAAATGAGAAAAAAGCGACAAAACTGAAAAAATCGTTTAAACTGAAAAAACTTCAAACAAGCCACATTAAAAAATGCTGAGAACCGAATGTACGGAACCCTTCGTGCGCGAGTCAAAGTCGCACTTTACTGAATTTTTCAATATTAAAGGAATTTAATTAAACTAAGTTTTTTCTTATTATACCCTTTACCAAAAAAAATGGTAAAAGGGTATATATAGGTTTGTCATTCCGTTTGTAATTTCTATAATATCGATGTTGACAAGAGTGAATGTAAAATATATCTTAACCACAGAGTGTAGAGTAAAATATTCAACTATTGCTAATATCGAAAATAAAATAATTGAATCAAATTCTTTAATCGAAAAATACTGAAAGGTCACTTACTATTAATTGCTTTAAAGAAAAAAAATATCAGAAAACAAATATGTATGTATGTATCTGTATACTATATATATATATGTACGTACGTTGGTAAAGGGTATATAAGATTCGGCACAGCCGAATATAGCACTCTTACTTGTTAAATAAGATTTCAGGTGAATTTTATTGAAATCGAAAGAGAAATACTTCCACCTCCCACATATTCTTTATTTTTAAATTTGATTTTATTTCTGCCCTTAGAGTTAGAATTCAGGGCAAAAGTAATAACAACTTGTGGCATTACTTAAATAAGATTACAGGCAAATTTTATTGAAATCGAACGAGAAATACTCCCACCTCCCATATATCCTTTATTTTTAAATTTATTATACCCTTTACCAACAAAAATGGTAAAAGGGTATATATAGGTTTGTCATTCCGTTTGTAATTTCTATAATATCAATAAGCGACACATAAAATATATATTTTCTGGATCCTTATGCATAGGGAAGACGAATAAGCGATGTCCGTCTGTCCGTCTGTCCGTCTGTCTGTACGTGAAATCGGTTTTCCGAAGCTCCCAGAAAAGCTAGAGACTTCGTTCTTGGACTGGTGTGTCAGAAATTTTCCAAAATAGATTGGTATTGAAATTCAGCAAAATCGAGCAGACCATTGCAGAGCTGGAAAACTTAAACTTTATTTTGCCATATAAAAGTAACTACCGAAAACAAATTTTTATTTTTTTTAATAAATAAATTTATTTTACATTTCAGTACGACTAAAATTGGAATTTTAAATTAAAAAAATATGAAAAAAATTAAAAAGACGTTTCCAGGGTTGGAAAACTTTAACTTTTTGTATTATGTAAAATTAACTATGTCTAAAACTATATTAGTATTTTCTCGAGAACCGTAAGAGCTACAGACCTGAAATTTGGACACAGTGTGTAGACCTTTGGCCGCTACAACAACAAATACATGAGAATTGGAAATTAAAGGGTGTTCCAAAACGAGCAACGAAAAATGTTAAAATCCCATGTAATATACATACAATTATATGTATATACACTTTTTATACAGACTACAAAAATTAACACTAAAATTTCCAAAATTTTAAATTAAAGGGTGTTCCATCAGTTAATGCAATTTTGACTATGCAATTTTTACAACTTGCTGTATCTTGGAAACCGTAAGAGCAAAACTCTTGAAATTTTCAAAAACGGTAAAACTAAAAAAACAAAAAATTATTAAATCGCCAAAACGAAAAAAATCGCCAAAAACAAAAAAAATCGCCAAAACGAAAAAAAGCACCAAATTAAAAAAGAATTTCTAAAGCTAAAATAAATCGCGAATAACCGGAAAAATTGCGCAAATGAAAAAAAATCGCTAAGATGAAAGAAAATCACCAAAATAAAAAAAAATCGCCAAAATGAAAAAAAATCGCCAAAAAGAAAACAACCCCAAAAAACAGAAAAAAATCGCCAAAATGAAAAGATAACCCAAAAACAGGGAAAAATCGGCAAAATGAAAAAAACCCCAAAACAGGAAAAAATCGCCAAAAAGGAAAAAAATCGCCAAAATGAAAAAAAATCTCCAAAATTAAAAAAGCCCGAAAAACAGAAAAAAAATTCTCCAAAATGAAAAAAAACGCCAAAATGAAAAAAAATCGCCAAAAACAGAAAAAAAAATCGCCAAAAATGAAAAAAATCGCCAAAATGAAAAAAAATCGCCAAAATATGAAAAAAAACGCCAAAATGAAAAAAAATCGCCAAAAACAGAAAAAAAATCGCCGAAATGAAAAAAACGCCAAAATGAAAAAAAATTGCCAAATTGAAAAAAACCCCCAAAATAGGAAAAATCGCAAAAATGAAAAAAAAATCGCCAAAATGAAAAAAATCTCCAAAATGAAAATAAGCCCCCAAAAACAGAAAAAAATCGCCCAAATGAAAAAAAATCGTTGAAATGAAAAAAAATTGCAAAACGAAAAAAGCCCCAAAAAACAGAAAAAAATCGCCAAAATGAAAAAAAACCCCAAAAACAGGAAAAAATCGCCAAAATGAAAAAACTCCCAAAATAGGAAATAAATCGCCAAAATGGAAAAAGAATCGCCAAAATGAGAAAAAAGCGACAAAACTGAAAAAATCGTTTAAACTGAAAAAACTTCAAACAAGCCACATTAAAAAATGCTGAGAACCGAATGTACGGAACCCTTCGTGCGCGAGTCAAAGTCGCACTTTACTGAATTTTTCAATATTAAAGGAATTTAATTAAACTAAGTTTTTTCTTATTATACCCTTTACCAAAAAAAATGGTAAAAGGGTATATATAGGTTTGTCATTCCGTTTGTAATTTCTATAATATCGATGTTGACAAGAGTGAATGTAAAATATATCTTAACCACAGAGTGTAGAGTAAAATATTCAACTATTGCTAATATCGAAAATAAAATAATTGAATCAAATTCTTTAATCGAAAAATACTGAAAGGTCACTTACTATTAATTGCTTTAAAGAAAAAAAATATCAGAAAACAAATATGTATGTATGTATCTGTATACTATATATATATATGTACGTACGTTGGTAAAGGGTATATAAGATTCGGCACAGCCGAATATAGCACTCTTACTTGTTAAATAAGATTTCAGGTGAATTTTATTGAAATCGAAAGAGAAATACTTCCACCTCCCACATATTCTTTATTTTTAAATTTGATTTTATTTCTGCCCTTAGAGTTAGAATTCAGGGCAAAAGTAATAACAACTTGTGGCATTACTTAAATAAGATTACAGGCAAATTTTATTGAAATCGAACGAGAAATACTCCCACCTCCCATATATCCTTTATTTTTAAATTTATTATACCCTTTACCAACAAAAATGGTAAAAGGGTATATATAGGTTTGTCATTCCGTTTGTAATTTCTATAATATCAATAAGCGACACATAAAATATATATTTTCTGGATCCTTATGCATAGGGAAGACGAATAAGCGATGTCCGTCTGTCCGTCTGTCCGTCTGTCTGTACGTGAAATCGGTTTTCCGAAGCTCCCAGAAAAGCTAGAGACTTCGTTCTTGGACTGGTGTGTCAGAAATTTTCCAAAATAGATTGGTATTGAAATTCAGCAAAATCGAGCAGACCATTGCAGAGCTGGAAAACTTAAACTTTATTTTGCCATATAAAAGTAACTACCGAAAACAAATTTTTATTTTTTTTAATAAATAAATTTATTTTACATTTCAGTACGACTAAAATTGGAATTTTAAATTAAAAAAATATGAAAAAAATTAAAAAGACGTTTCCAGGGTTGGAAAACTTTAACTTTTTGTATTATGTAAAATTAACTATGTCTAAAACTATATTAGTATTTTCTCGAGAACCGTAAGAGCTACAGACCTGAAATTTGGACACAGTGTGTAGACCTTTGGCCGCTACAACAACAAATACATGAGAATTGGAAATTAAAGGGTGTTCCAAAACGAGCAACGAAAAATGTTAAAATCCCATGTAATATACATACAATTATATGTATATACACTTTTTATACAGACTACAAAAATTAACACTAAAATTTCCAAAATTTTAAATTAAAGGGTGTTCCATCAGTTAATGCAATTTTGACTATGCAATTTTTACAACTTGCTGTATCTTGGAAACCGTAAGAGCAAAACTCTTGAAATTTTCAAAAACGGTAAAACTAAAAAAACAAAAAATTATTAAATCGCCAAAACGAAAAAAATCGCCAAAAACAAAAAAAATCGCCAAAACGAAAAAAAGCACCAAATTAAAAAAGAATTTCTAAAGCTAAAATAAATCGCATAAAACGGAAGAATTGCTAAAATGTAAAAAAAAAAATCGCCAAGATGAAAAAAAACCGCCAAAACGAAAAAAACCCAAAAAAACAGAAAAAAGTCGCCAAAATGAAAAAAACCCAAAACAGGAAAAAATCGCCAAAAACAAAGAAAAAATTGCCAAAACGAAAAAAAAATCGCCAAAATGAAAAAAATCGCCAAAACGAAAAAAAACCTAAAAAACAGACAAAAATCGCCAAAATGAAAAAAAAAATCGCCAAAATGAAAAAAAAAACAAAAAAATCGCCTAAATAAAAATAAAAACAAAAAAAAATCGCCTAAATGAAAGAAAATCGCCAAAATGAAAAAAAATCGCCAAAATGAAAAAAATCGCCAAAACGAAAACAAAAACCTAAAAACAGACAAAAATCACCAAAAGGAAAAAAAATCGCCAAAATGAAAAAAAAATCGCCAAAACGAAAAAAACCCCAAAAAAATCGCCAAAATTAAAAAAAAACAAAAAAAAAAAGAAAAAAATCGCCTATTCAAGCGATCAACCCAAAAACAAAAAAAAAAATCGCCAAAATGAAAAAAAATCGTCAAAATGGGAAAAATCTCCAAAATGAAGAAAAGCCCAAAAACAGAAAAATATCGCCAAAATGAAAAAAACCTCCAAAAACAGAAAAAAATCGCCAAAACGAGAAAAAAGCGACAAAACTGAAAAAATCGTTTAAGCTGAAAAAAAATTAAAAAAAACAAAAAAGCCTACCTTTCGTGCGCGATTCAAAGTCGCACTTTACTGAATTTTTTAATATTAAAGGAATTAAATGAAACTAGGTTCTTTCTTATTTCGTTTTTGTATGTATTTTTTAAAGATCTAGATTGGTATCAATAATCAGAAAAATCCAAAATTATGACTCCAGGGTTGGAAAACTCACACTTTTTGGGTTATGTAAAATTAAATAGGTCTAAAATTTTTTTTCTTTTTCTTTATAAATTGAATATATTTTATGCTTCTGAAAGAAAAGTTTGGCGTATGAAATTTGAAAAATGAAAATTATAGCTCCATAGATGGAAACTTTAAAAAAATTATAAATTTTCTTACAAAAAATATATATGTATATGTACGTACGTTGGTAAAGGGTATATAAGATTCGGCACAGCCGAATATAGCACTCTTACTTGTTTTTTAATTTAATTTAACTTTTGTGCTTAGATTTAGAATTCATTTTAGAAGTAATATCAACTTGTAGCATTTCTTAAATAATATTTCTGTCGAATTTAATTGAAATCGAAAGAAAAATACTCCCACCTCCTATATATCCTTTATTTTTAAATTTATTTTAATTTTTGTGTTTAGAGTTAGAATGCATTACAAAAATAATAACAACTTGTAGCATTACTTAATTAAGATTTCAGACGAATTGTTTTTAAATCGGGACAGAAATAGTCCCACCTCCCATATATCCTTTATTTTTTAATTTAATTTAATTTTTGTGCTTATAATTATAATGCATTTCAGAATACAACTTGTAGTATTACTTAATTGAGATTTCAAACGAATTTTATTGAAATGGAGGGAAAAATACTACCAACTTGCATGTATCCTTTATTTTTAAATTTAATTTAACTTTTGTGCTTAGAGTTATAATTTATTTCAGAAGTAATAACAACTTGTAGTATCACTTAATTAAGATTTCTGATTAATTATGTTTAAATAGGAGCAGAAATACTCCCGCCTGGCCTATATCCTTTATTTATAAATTGAATCTTATTTTTGTGTTTAGAATTATAATGTATGCATTTCAGAAGTAATGACAATTTGTAGTATTATTTAATTAAGTTTTCAAGCAAATTTTATTGAAAGGAGAAGTAGAAATGGAAGTATTTCTACTTCTCCTTTCTCCTTTATTTTTTAATTTAATTTTATTTTTGTGTTTAGAATTAGAATGCATTACAAAAGTTATAACAACTTGTAGTATTACTTAGTTAAGATTTCTGACGAATTTTATTTAAATCGCGGTACAAATACTCTCACCTCCCACATATCCTTTATCTTTAAATTTTATTTAATTTTTGTGCTAAAAGTTAGATTGCATTGCAAAAGTAATAACAACTTGTAGTATTACTTAATTAAGAATTCTGACTAATATAGAATAAAAAGTAAAAATAAATACCGTAATATTATATTTCCCTCTTGTTTAAGGAGTGTTTATAAAAGCCGAGCGAGTAAATGAAATGTAAGCATTAATCAGCTGTTTTCGATTTTCCCTCTACCGTATTTGCTTATTCCCCGGCTAAATAGAATGGAGAATTTTTTCCCAGGAACAAATGATTGGAAACAGAAAAAGCATATATTCATAATTAAATTGTGTATCTTACATTATCCAAATTACAAATGAGAGACAAAAAATTGAACCCTAAGAAAGGACAAATAGATAAAGTTATTACTCTGGGCTAGGGTTCCGTAAGCATTGGATGCGGCTACAATATTTCGTTATAATTAATGTATTGATTAAATCAATTAATTTTTCCATTGAAGATTTTTTCAAAATCATTAAAAATAGTTGATTAAAAAAGAAATTATATTTTTATTTTTCAATTAAAAAAATGATTGAATCAATCAATAACTGAATTATATTTGGATACTATATTTAACAAAGGCGGTAATTGAAAAAGAATTATGTTAGTTTATTCTGTGTGTAATTGTTATAAAAAAGGAAATCTGAGAGAAAATCTTAGAAAATAATTTTGTACCTTAAGGTACTCGTAATATATAGCTAAGCCTATGTTATATAATCAAAGAGCAATGCCTTCCCGTAATATACAAAGGTCCTAACTCATTTTTTGTTTTAATCGAGTTTTTAATATATTTCGATAGAAAAGCATCTAATGCATCGAAAAATTCAAAAATCTCTTTAAAAAATTATGAGTTAGGGCCTTTCTATATTAAGGTAACGAAAGATACATCCAATTTTCAAGGAATAAGCAGAATAAGCTCACGGCTTTGCTCCCTTGGTTTCGTTTATCATTGAATCCAAAGTGAGCTCCCAATAAAAGTCTCCAACCTCTCTACTTAAATGAAATTGTATTATTTTGTACCATATTCCTGGCTAGTTCCGCTTTTTTTAAGGATCATCTTGCGAAAGACCATTTTCTCTTCAATTTTTACATTAATTAAAACTATGTAAAAATATGTGAGGATATATAAGTATTTTATATTCCGCAGAGTAAGTTAAACATCCTTATTTACAACATTCGCTCTATGTACAACCACCACAACTCTTGTAACACCCAACCATAAAATAAACACTATTTTAGAGATTTTATTTAACTTACTTTTCTTAAATATTTTTTCTCTCTTTATTTAAAATAAGTTTATCTTAAGCATGAATTATATGACCACAAAGGCTTTCTTTCATTTATTATCGTTGGCCTGTTGGTGGACGTATGGCTGAAGGCATGACTGGCTAGCTGACTGGCTGGCTGATGAACTGCTTATTATTGTATATTAAACACCGCTTGCTTATCCTGCCAACATATTTTTATATGCAAAAAATTATTTTGCAGTTTATGCTTTTGTCTAAAGGTGCATAAATAAAAATGAATGAAAATTGCTGAGCGATAGCAAATAAGTAGGACAGCAATCTTTTTCAAATGGACTCAATGTTGTTTCTCCCCCTTTTTATGGTTTATCTTTCTCCACTTTTTGCTTAGCAAACACCTCAACAAAATTCATTTTCAGTCAAACAAGTGATAACACACTCATTCATAAGCACGCAGATTAATGTGTAATCCTATATTATGCTATTATAAACCTGTATATAGGAAATCAGTCTGAAATGTCGTCTGCACAATAAATAAAAGGACACTAAGAAATAAATACTTTGCAGCATGAATTAATAAAGTATTATTGTCCTATAGTTAGCATGGCAAAGTTGAGTATTAGAATTTAATGGCCTGTCCCAGGATGTCAACAGATGATCGATCGATTACTTATATTGAAAACATACATTAATTATTTATCGACAAAGTGGGACAAGCCATAAATCTTAAACTAAACGCACATATTCAAAATTTAAGATTTTATTAAATTATTTCCAAACGCCCCTGAAAGTAGGCAACAAAAACAACATCAAACGTTACACATAAAATCAAAAAATGTTGTTGCATTGTTAGTGAAAATAAAATTATATTTATCATAGTGATAAACTGGTTAATATTTGGCAACAATCAAACATTTTTGCATGCTGAGCACAGTGGTAAATAAAATGTAGTTTTTAATATTAGAATTCAATATGAGAGGAGAGCAGTTCCTTAAAGAAATTTCGAAAGAACTTATTGTACAGCTTAAATACGTACTTTCACAATCAATTACCAAATTTCACTGCATACTGACTGTAATTGTTGTTGATATGGTATTTTTAGTTTTAAAAGGACATGTGGGAGGTATTAATGTCCTTGTTTGAAATTAAATGAAATTTCCTGCAAGGCTCATCTATAAATATTTTTACCATCGAAATAACAAATATCGCAGCATTCAATTCATAATTGTTACCAAAACAAACAAAAATTAAATTAAGGATATATGGGGGGGAGGACAAATTGTTTAACCGATTGTCTTGAAACTTACCACATATTTTAAACGTATAATTTTACAATCAACTGCAAAATTTTGCCACATTTTGAAGATAATTGTTGCTGAAATATAATTTTTAAAATAAAGGATATATGGGAGGTGGATATGTTACTAAGCCGATTTTCTTGAAATTTACCACAGAGCTTTAATATATAATTCTACAACCTATTACAGAATGCCGTTGCATTTTGATGATAATTGTTCCTGAAATGCTATTTTTACTACTAAGAATATATGGCAGATAGAATTGTGCTTGTTTGACGCAAAATAAAATTCAATACAAGTCTTAAATATATATTTTAATAATCAAAACATTAAACTTCGCTGCTTACAGCTAATAATTGTTACTAAAATGAAATTTCTTAAATAAAAGATATATGAGAGGTGCCCGCGATATTAAGCCGATTGTCTTAAAATTTACTACAGAGCTATTATATATATTTCAACAACATATTATGGAATTTCGCTGAATTTTGATGATAATTGTTCCTGAAATACCGTTTTTACCACTAAGGACATATGGCAGATAAAAGAGATTTTTCGTGAACTTAAAAAAATTTCATATGTAGTCCAAACACATATTTTCGAACCCAAATACCGAGTTGCACAGCATCTAGCTTTTAATTGTTACTAAAATACAATTTTTTAAATTAAGGATATATGGAAAGTGAAGATTTTATTGCACCGATTGCTATTAAATTTAGCAAAGAGCTTACATGTATACTTTTACCATCAACTAGTTCCAATCTAATAGTAATTGTTAAAGAAATGTAAACTTTAGAATAAAGGATATACGGGGGGTGGACATATGCTTGGAGTGATTACAGAAAAATTTACCACAACGCTGGAATATATAAATCTACAACCTTTTACAGAATTTCGCTGCATTATGATGATAATTTTAGCACGAAGGATATTAGGCAAGTAGAATTTTTCTTCTTTGGAATAAAATCCAATGTTATAATAAGTTTAAATATATATTTTTCGAATCAAATACCAATTTTCGGTGCATGCTGCTTGTAATTGTGCTCGCAATGCAATTTTTACTATAATATGATATTAAAGAAATGGACATTTTCTTGCAGCGATTGCCTCGAAGTTTATCACAGACCTTAAAAACGCTTCTTTTAATAACCCAATTTAATTAATTTCGCTTCATTGTGTTTTTACATGTCCTAGCAGTGATAACAATGCAATTAACCAGCTACCAATTCTTTTAGTTATTAGAGCAGATACGTTTGATTGCATTTTGAATTTAATACAAAATTGGACAGATTACTTTCCTTTCACCATACGAAGGTGGTATAAATAATTATTCAAATTAAGGTAAATGTGAAATAAAATTATATGTTTGTGTTAATTTAACCAAATATGTAAGGAAATATTTTTTGGTTTTCCTGACTAATCTTTAAAAAACTTTCAAGTCCTTCAAATGCAAAATTTTTTTCCAACCATGTGTACATATGTACATATAGTTTTATGGTTTCTTTTATTTCCTGTTCAAACCAGTGTTGCCGATGAAGAATTTGGAAATTACACATCACTGTTTCCAATATTACACATCTGAAGAAAAATTACACATGATTTTTTTTATATATCTACTATATTCAACCAAAAAATAAAACAAAAAAAAAATAATAGTAATTCAAACTTGAACATTACATTTATAGACATACATAGGTACATATGGAATTATAAAAATAATACTTTATGTCTACATATGTAAGTATTATTAATTAATTATATTTTTTCTATAAAATGTATGTAAGTCATAATTTTGTAAAACGCAACGCAGCAGTCAGAATTTTTGTGACAGAAAATAACAAATTTGAAAGTATTTTAAATAGTTGTTGGTTTGTACATACACACATATGGATGTAAATTTAAAATTTAAACTTCATATAAAATGCTCCATTGTTTTTGGGATTGAAAAGTTTAAAATTTAAATTTTTAACAAAGCAAATTATTCAAATAATTTCAAATTTGTTATTGTTTTTCGTTGCACATTACATTAGGAGTATCGACCAAATTGGTAAAAGGTATATCCTTTTCTTCAGTATAGTTTTTCAAAATATTAAAAATGTCGGTTGCAGTAGATGATATACATTCCTTAAAATCGAAAAAGGAATACTGAGCTCTGGATGTAAAAAATAGTTGTTATGACAATTTGTTTTATGGAGCTAATATCTGTTGTTTCATCTATTATAATAGAAAACATCGTGTTTTTTAGATTGTCATACAAATCTTGAGCAAAACTTGGACCTAGAATATTTTTTATTAATGCAGTTGCCTTTGTCCTATGAAGAATTACATCTGTCAATATATTTGAATATGGAATTGATGATTTTAACACAGGTACAAGGTCATATATTAGTATAAATGGCAAGTTATTAGTAGCTAATAGTCCAGCGAGTTTTAATTCAGCTCTTTTAATAGTCACTTTAGTTGCAATAGTATTTTGTAAAGCAGTGCACACATTAGAAGTAGATCTTAGGGCAGAAGCAGCGGCTTTGTGAGAAGTTGTTTCCATGTGCCTCGAAAGGACAAATTAGTTTTTTATTGCATAATTTGCAAAATTATACATCTTTTCCTCTATCTGAAATTTTGATCAGCCATCCTTTGAACTCTGTTTTCTGAAGCCATTCAGTTTGGAATCTAAAGGGTTCGGAAAAATAATTGTCTTAGTGTTGCAAACTGAAAGCAGATAATGATAATATCAGGGTTTGGAAAAGTTTTAATTTTGGAAGTTTCTCAAATATATAATATAAAGCGAAACTACACATGAATTAGACTCTAAACACAATGTTTGCGGTGCGGTGCGATTTCTCGTTGCGGGAGAGAAAAATAAACACAATACAACGGAAGACGGCTACGGCGATACTTGTCATTGTTTGTTTAAATTTTATTAATTTTTTTGTGATACATTTTTATACAATTTTCTAAAAAAGTTACTGTTTGTTTGATATTTTGAAATGGAGGCCCTATGCTCCTTATAGGAACGACGGGAACATATATACATACATATATATATAATATTTTGTAATATCAGTAACTAAAAACAAGAAATTAATAACATTTTATACATTGGCAGATATATTTTATATATTTTTTAAACTTTTATATTTAATGACAAAAGTTTTTAACCCTTAAATGCATGAGGTCAGAACCTTTGACTTAGATAAAGTAATTCTAATGCAAATTTGGTCCCTAAACACGAATATAGGATTTATTTTCAAGAAAAATTAACGGTTTTCGTGAAAAATTGCAAAAACAACTCTTTTTGAAAAATTAAAAACGAGAGAAAAAACTATTTAAAAAATTTAACTTGATCCAAATTTATTAAAATTCGTTAAAATAGTGTCCCATATACAATATGATACTAGTCTCCACAAAAATGGCACACATACTAATTATTTATTTACTTTTGAAATTTGGTTCACAAACTATATTTGTTCAAAAATTTCATACGTCAACTTTGGTAGCTTGCTGATGATATAAACAAATTAAAAACAAACTTAAACGGCGTTTCAAATACTTATACAGTATTCTTTATTTTAAAGGGTTCTTTATTGAGTTTCGGTTACATTTACTATATTATTTTTATCAAATAAGTAATGTACAATAAATGGTACGGTATGCATTTAAGGGTTAAACTACAAAATCATTTTTTTATTCACAATAATGTTGTGAACACCGCCAATTATTAAAAAACTATGGCAACATCAGAAAGAGAAAGAGAGTCAAAATTGAGAGAATAAAAAAGTCCGCAGAGAAAATAAAATAGATTTTAATTATATACCGTTCCGCACTGCGGGTTTTTACTTCAAAATCGTATGAAAAACCGCACCGCAATAAATTATCGTTACATTGTGTTCAGACTCTTACACATAAAATCAATTACACATGCGCTACACATGCAAGTGAAAATTACACATGATATGTGTAATTACACACAAATCGGCAACACTGGTTCAAACACTATACTATTATAAATTATTCAAATGTAAATATCAACAACTGCTGCAGCTTCAATTTATTTCTACTTTTATAGTTTCTATTTATATGCAGACTATAGAACAACATAAGCGTCCTTTATATCACACACATCCAAACGCCCATCAAACTCTTAATGCATTCCTATATATGTTAACTAAATTCTCATATTCTTCCTTCTAATGTAGAAACACACACACAATCACAATTATTTGCACACACTCAACTCGTTACTGTTGTATACATATGTATATTTTTTCTATAATTGTAAACACAAAAACACAAAAATAGTAAAAGAAACTAAAATTAAAACCACAAGCCACTCGTTAGCCACAACAGCATTGAGGAAGCTCACAATTGTGTATGTACTCGTGTGTGTGTGTGCGTGTGTTAGTGTGTTTTCACGTAATTCATAGTCCTTCTTAGCAGTTGTCGTCACCATTATTATCAACATCATTATCATCATTATTTTCTCCCATAACAAGCTTTTTATATATAAAGCAACAACTACATAAACTTCAATAACAAAACATTATTAGTTTTTCTATATGAATTGTGAGTGTCCTGTATTTCCTTGTTTTGCTCCTCATTTTGTCTATAGGAACAATAGCAATAGACAAAGGAATGAAGCGAGCTCTTTTATAAACTTATTTTCCTTTTCTTCTGCTTAACAAAAAGTGTTAAGGATATGGATTCATCTTTCCATTTTCAAATGCACACCACTACCAGTCAGTCAGTTTGTACTAATTATGTGTTCAGCATAAGTATAATGTGCTGCTGGAAGCAGGAAAATTCGATAAGAATACGCACAGCATGTGTGGTGAGGACAATTGTTGTTAAGTAGTTTAATTTGATAGTTTTTAATTTGCTTGCTTAATTGGATGTCGTCCCAAGAAGACTAATTGTAATGTCCTTGGGCAAATATTATATGGAGCCTAGCATAAACATGCCGTTGTGGTCTTTTTAATGCCACTCCTTTTGTGGGAATGTCATGGGAAATTTACACACCAATGTCTGTCTAACAGTGGGTTAAACTTTTATGATTTGGCAAATTGTGTGTAAGATTTAATGTAATTTTTTATTTACATCCTGTTTCCACAACGCGGACGGCCGACTTGAGTAAAAAAAACTTATATGAAAAGCACTCATATTCTTGAGTGATATTCATATAAATTTTCTAGACGAGTCGCCTGCCTGGTTTGTAGAAGCAGGGCATTATTTAATTAAAATTTTCAATTATTCATTTCTGCATTTACTGATGAATTTATTTACTCTTTAACTTATTCATTCATTTATTTTTTAAATTATTCATCCATTCATTTATTAGTTTATATATTTACTCATTTATTTGTACAGTTATTCATTTATTCCTTTACTCATTAACAATTATTATTCGTTTATTAATTCATTCATTTGTTCAATTATTCATTTATTCGTTTATTACCTTATTCATTTGTTCATTTATTCATTTATTAATTTATTCATTTACTTATTTATTCACTTATTCAATTATTTATTTATCCATTGATTCATTTATTCCTTTATTCATTTATTCATGTATTAAATTATTCATATATTCATTTATTCAATTATTCATTTATTTATTTACTCCCTTACTCATTTATTAATATATTCATTTGTTCAATCATTCATTTATTCCCTTATTCATTTGTTCATTTATTTCTTTATTCATTTATTCATTTGTTTAATTATTCATTTATTCATTTATTACCTTTTTCATTTGTTCATTTATTAATTTATTAATTTATTCATTTATTAATTTATTAATTTATTAATTTATTAATTTATTTATTTATTCATTTATTCATTAATTCGTTTATTCATTTATTCATTTATTAACTTTTTTGACTATTCATATATTTTTTTATTCATTTATTAATTTGTTCAATTATTCATTTATTAGCTTATTATTTTATTCATTTGTTCATTTATTCATATATTCGTTTGTTTATTTATTCGTTTATTCGTTTGTTCGTATATGCATTTATTCCCTTAGCTATTTATTCATCTATTCATTTATTCGTTTATTCATTTATTTATTCATTCATTTACTTATTTATTCATTTACTCATTTATTCATTTATTTATTTCTTGATTTGTTCCTTTGCTCATTTATTCACTGTTGCATTTATGCTTTTATTGATTTATTAATTTATTCGTTTGTTCATTTATTCATTTATTTCTTTATTCATTTATTGATTTATTAATTTGTGCAATCATTCATTTATTCCCTTATTCATGTATTAATTTATTTATTTGTTCAATTATTAATTTATTCGTTTATTACCTTATTCGTTTATTCATTTATTTTTTTACTCATTTACTCATTAATTTATATATTTGTTTATTTATTTATAAATATGTTCATTTATACATTAAATGAATTTATTCATTTACTCGTTCATTTGTTCATTTGCTCTTTTTTTAAGTTATTCGCCTATTTATTTATTACTTTGTTCATGCATTCATTTATTCATTTACGTGTTCATGCAGTCATTTACTCATTTGTTTTTTGTTTACTTATTTAACATATAAAAGTCTTAGTATTACGTATTCATGTTGTTTCAACTTGAAATAACTTTGATTCAACATGATTCTTCGTTTTGATTTAATAGTCCTGTACATGAAATAAAGTTATTTCAAAATTAAAAAAAAAAACATTTATTCTCATGTTATCGGAAATCATGTTGAATTAACATGAAACACATATGAAGTAAAATTGTTACCGAATATTAAATTTACCTTATATTCGCCAATGTTAATATGAAATTTTTCTCAGGATATATAATTATATATTTATATATATGTATACTAGCTGAGCGAGGCAAACGTTGTCTTACGTCCCCACTTGAATGCATACACAAAACTTCATTCAAGTCGATCCTGTCGTTTATTTGCAGATGGCACTGCCGATCTGATTTGTGAATCTAATCCAGGGTGCCACTCAAATGCATACAAAAAAAAAATGAATTCAAATCGGGGAGTTCAGTGATATACACACGTACAGTAGAATTATATATATAATGATAAATTGTTTCTTTTTTTTTTTTTTTTGTCTATTCATTTAAGTATATTTTTATTTAAATATTGATTTTGCTCATTTATTTCTTTATTTTTATTTCATTCATTTTTAAATAATGTACTTTTTTTAATTTTATTGAAAAAAATTTAAAATTATGTGAGTTTAGATTTGCCAGTCACTCATATTTAAGAAACAACTAATTGAAGACATAAGGTGGACTATCCAGTTTAATTATAGGGGTCATTAGGACAACTTAAAGTTAGTTAAAAGTAAGATTTTATCAGACGTTTTAAAAGGTGTTTATTATTAAAAATTTAATTTAACGTGCCAGATAGCATAAACTTGCCTTATATTTATTCCTCACTTTAGCTTGAAGTAAAATTGTACCAATAAAAAACTTTTTATAGGTGCAATAAAATTCTACTTTCAACGCCCTAAAATTTTTTTTATTAATCCTTAAACTGCATGAGACAAATGGAAATGCCAAGTAATCTTTATTTTTCTGGCGAAAACATTAAGTGCAACTTTATACAAATTGCTAGCAAAAAATTAGTTGAGACGGTTAAATTTTCACAAACTGCAATAAGGTCTGCTTAATTCGTTATATTATGCCCAACACAGCATTAAAACTAAATTGGTCATAATTTTTGGGAAGTTCTTAAGGTTCATGGCACAAAGTTATGCCATAAAATTTTGTTTATATATTTGTTTTTATTTCCTGTTTTGTTGCTATAAAATGTTGAAGGCGCACACACACACACACTCTTCCATGCGCCTTAAAGAGTCGTCAATAAAATTCGAAATTGCCTTGTAATCTATGGCATTTTTATTGCCTTTACTTAACGTTAACGTTCAACAATTGTCAGGTTTGTGGACAAGGAAAAAATTGTATATATCCTTAAACCAACAAAAAATAAACACTGAGAGACGAGACGATTCCTTAAAATCTCCACATTATGGGATTTAAGGTTTGCGCCACTAAATCTGGACTATAAAAGAAAACAATATTATTAAATTTCATTAAGTGAAACAATTGACATGAAAATTCAGCAAATTAATGTCATGACAAGAGACATTTGCTGTTTGAATGCTGTTTGCTGAAAATTAAAATTAATTTCATGCAGAAGTAAAAGTTCTTTGCTATTGAAATTAAAATAAAAACAAGTAAGAGTGCTATATTCGGCTGTGCCGAATCTTATATACCCTTTACCAACGTACGTACATATATATATTTTTTGTAAGAAAATTTATAATTTTTTTAAAGTTTCCATCTATGGAGCTATAATTTTCATTTTTCAAATTTCATACGCCAAACTTTTTTTTCAGAAGCATAAAATATATTCAATTTATAAAGAAAAAGAAAAAAAATTTTAGACCTATTTAATTTTACATAACCCAAAAAGTGTGAGTTTTCCAACCCTGGAGTCATAATTTTGGATTTTTCTGATTATTGATACCAATCTAGATCTTTAAAAAATACATACAAAAACGAAATAAGAAAGAACCTAGTTTCATTTAATTCCTTTAATATTAAAAAATTCAGTAAAGTGCGACTTTGAATCGCGCACGAAAGGTAGGCTTTTTTGTTTTTTTGAATTTTTTTTCAGCTTAAACGATTTTTTCAGTTTTGTCGCTTTTTTCTCGTTTTGGCGATTTTTTTCTGTTTTTGGAGGTTTTTTTCATTTTGGCGATAATTTTCTGTTTTTGGGCTTTTCTTCATTTTGGAGATTTTTCCCATTTTGACGATTTTTTTTCATTTTGGCGATTTTTTTTTTGTTTTTGGGTTGATCGCCTGAATAGGCGATTTTTTTCTTTTTTTTTTTGTTTTTTTTTAATTTTGGCGATTTTTTTGGGGTTTTTTTCGTTTTGGCGATTTTTTTTCATTTTGGCGATTTTTTTTCCTTTTGGTGATTTTTGTCTGTTTTTAGGTTTTTTTTTTCGTTTTGGCGATTTTTTTCATTTTGGCGATTTTTTTCATTTTGGCGATTTTCTTTCATTTAGGCGATTTTTTTTTTGTTTTTATTTTTATTTAGGCGATTTTTTTGTTTTTTTTTTCATTTTGGCGATTTTTTTTTTTCATTTTGGCGATTTTTGTCTGTTTTTTAGGTTTTTTTTCGTTTTGGCGATTTTTTTCATTTTGGCGATTTTTTTTTTCGTTTTGGCAATTTTTTCTTTGTTTTTGGCGATTTTTTCCTGTTTTGGGTTTTTTTTCATTTTGGCGACTTTTTTCTGTTTTTTTGGGTTTTCTTCGTTTTGGCGGTTTTTTTTTTCATCTTGGCGATTTTTTCATTTTAGCGATTTTCTTTCATTTTGGCGATTTTTTTTTTACATTTTAGCAATTCTTCCGTTTTATGCGATTTATTTTAGCTTTAGAAAATTTTTTTTAATTTGGTGCTTTTTTTCGTTTTGGCGATTTTTTTTTGTTTTTGGCGATTTTTTTCGTTTTGGCGATTTAATAATTTTTTGTTTTTTTAGTTTTACCGTTTTTGAAAATTTCAAGAGTTTTGCTCTTACGGTTTCCAAGATACAGCAAGTTGTAAAAATTGCATAGTCAAAATTGCATTAACTGATGGAACACCCTTTAATCTAAAATTTTGGAAATTTTAGTGTTAATTTTTGTAGTCTGTATAAAAAGTGTATAAACATATAATTGTATGTATATTACATGGGATTTTAACATTTTTCGTTGCTCGTTTTGGAACACCCTTTAATTTCCAATTCTCATGTATTTGTTGTTGTAGCGGCCAAAGGTCTACACACTGTGTCCAAATTTCAGGTCTGTAGCTCTTACGGTTCTCGAGAAAATACTAATATAGTTTTAGACATAGTTAATTTTACATAATACAAAAAGTTAAAGTTTTCCAACCCTGGAAACGTCTTTTTAATTTTTTTCATATTTTTTTAATTTAAAATTCCAATTTTAGTCGTACTGAAATGTAAAATAAATTTATTTATTAAAAAAAAATAAAAATTTGTTTTCGGTAGTTACTTTTATATGGCAAAATAAAGTTTAAGTTTTCCAGCTCTGCAATGGTCTGCTCGATTTTGCTGAATTTCAATACCAATCTATTTTGGAAAATTTCTGACACACCAGTCCAAGAACGAAGTCTCTAGCTTTTCTGGGAGCTTCGGAAAACCGATTTCACGTACAGACAGACGGACAGACGGACATCGCTTATTCGTCTTCCCTATGCATAAGGATCCAGAAAATATATATTTTATGTGTCGCTTATTGATATTATAGAAATTACAAACGGAATGACAAACCTATATATACCCTTTTACCATTTTTGTTGGTAAAGGGTATAATAAACGATTTTCGCGCATTTTTATTATTATTACTTTTTGTATTAAAAATGCTTGGATTCAGATAATGGGCAATGTAGTTTTTAAGTAATTCTATTGAAATTTATAAGGGAAATGACATTAATTTTTTTTATTAAAATTATTTTAAGCTAAAAGTTCTTTAAAAAAAAGCCTAGATGGCATTTTATATTATCCAACAAAATTAATATTTTTTTTAATAAGGTTCGAAGGAATGATTCTGCTAGAGAAGACGAAAACCAAATACTTATGCATCTGTGCACAGTGGGGCCAAAGGCGGCCATTTCATATGCTTAATACATATAAAAAAAATTAAATAGCGTAAAAAATAATGCCCTAATTCTGTTCGACGAATGTATCGTCTTGTCTATGGACGAAAAAAAGAAGCAGTTTTGCTTCATTAAAACGATTATTATATATTGTCTGTGCTAGAAGGTTTGTGTATTTGCTTTATGAGTTTGTTCCAAACATTATATCCAACACATATTTCTTCATGTATTTTTCAAACTATTTTATAATAATTTAATTGAATTTTTATGTTTTAAAAACATGGCAATAATATTTAAATTTTTCATTATCAAAGACAACAACCATTTTTGAAGGAAATAATTTAGAGACTTCAAAGGCACGAATTCAGAAGCATTTTCAAACAAAAACGTCCTAAATCTTCTTACTGAATTGGGACATTATTAAAATCTTTTCCTCAAATTTATACAAAAAAAATATATGTGAAAGTTCTTATAATTTTAAAATTGATTTAAAAAATTGACTTTCTCAGTTAAAGTGGGCATAAAGGGCCTGTTCATAAATGCTTCACTGCTCTGCATCATGCGAGCAAACTTTAATTCATAAAGCAACAGAAGTTCGCTGATAATCTTTTTTAGTTGTATCCATATTTTTACCCGATACATGAAATTTATTTGTGCGTTTTTTACTTTAGTGAAGCACTTTAAGGCGTTGAAATCTTTATTTTTTCAATGCAGTGCTGCATATACGAACAGGCCCAAATTTATAAATTCTGCTCAATGAAGCTGATATTTTACATTTATTTTAAAGGGTGAGCAATAGAGCTTTGTTATAGAAAAATGTCTGCTTCGTATCGTTGCTCCTCAAGAGTTATGCACGAATTAATAATATCCTCACGCATTACCAACAATAACCTCATCACGATTTTTGCTAAAAACTATTATTGCTGTTGTTTTTGTCATTGCTTTATGAGTTTTTATTACACATAAGAAAAAGTCGCAATTTGCTACACGTGACTCACTTATAAGTCACGCGTGAGTGAAGCATGAAACATGCTAGATCTTGGTTCTCAAGCACTCGCGAACTATCTTTCTTTTGCTTTTTAAAAAATATCGTTTTGAGTAATTCGTTTCACAAAAATATATCTCGCAAAATTTTGTATAAAACTGTTGAGCACTATTGTGTAACAAAAATACAAGATTAACAAAGTGGGAATTTAATCCCTAAAGGTATTTAAAATTCCTCTATACGTCTAGGAATACACTAAAATTTAAATTGAACTTAAATACCAGAAAAATGTCAAGGATTAAAACTCCCACTAGGGTTAATTTACGTGTTTTTAAGAGAAGTAGCACTCAGGCAATGACGGCCTTCTTTAGGAAAGGGGTAGTTATAGAGAAGACAGGCGGCAAAGCAAGAGTTAGAGGAAAACTTCATTCTTTAATAACTTTGATTTTTGCATGTTTTTAATAATGCATTGTTACAGCGCCTCTGGTGTCAATGAGGCGTATTAAATTTTTGAAACTATAATTAGCAGCCTATTTATTGGTTATTTTACTTCCCCTATTATTGGGCGCTTTGTGGTGCGATTCAGTAACTTTTAACTCTCCGACAATCGTAATTTTTTTGTATGCATTTTGTCGCTTGCAATAACGATTGTGTGATTCTGTAACTTCTTTTTAACCGATAGTACACAGCTGATATTTTCTGTTGGTTTTTGTCGATAAAATTAGCAGCACATAAATTATTGTCGCTTAAATAATGACACAGCTGACATTGACCTACAGCGAATATTGTTAAAAATGTTACTGAATACCAAATTCGATAAATTTTCGTTATAATTATTTAAACGATGCGATTATCGTTAAAAAAAAAAGTAAGAGAATCGCATTACTGATATTACATTAGGTTTTATATATGTTTTGATTTATTTTTGCTGGAAAAACAAATATTTCTGCTCAACATTGCAACCCATTCATTCCCATTTTATGCTATTTTAATAATATATATTTTATCCTTTACTGTTAAAGGGACCAAAATGACACACATGGAAAATAATTAAAGGGTTAATTTGTTTCACAAAAATTTTTCTAATAGGTTTGGAAATAAAATTAATGAATTTATTATACGTTTGAAATAGAAGCATTGAAAACTATGAAATTAACCCTTAAATGCACTTCAAATTTTGACTACTTTCCAGCGTTAAGGTTCAATTTCTAGCCTTGGAGTATTCATAGTACGCATAGTAGAATATTGTGAAAGACCCATGCAAAGAAGGCTTGGAAGGTTAAAATGTTCTACAAAAAAATATTTTACATTTACATATCAACTTGAAATAATTTTGATTTAACGTGGTTCTTCATGTTAGTTCACTATCGAATTCATGTTGTTTCAACTTGAAATAACTTTGATTCACTATGATTTCTCATTTTAATTTAACAGTACTGGAATGTTAAATCTGTGTCAATAAGGAAAAAGTGCTTAAATCATATTCGACTGTTTTGCAGGAGAGCACTTTGAAGCGTTCAAAACGATTTTCAAAAATTTATTTCTTTTACATTTACATGTATGTTAAGCTTTCTGTTTTTAAGCTAAAATCGTTTTACACACTGTAAATAATACACTTAAGTTGAAATATTACAAAGTATAGCCTAAGTTAAGCAATTATTCCAAATGATATTAGAAGTCTAAAAAGGATAAGTCGCCAGTCATGGTGCTATAACTTCTTGAAAAATCGCACAAATAAATTAAAATTTTGCCCAGGGATACTCTCAAATATGCAGATTACGCAGGTACCATTAACTCAAAATTAGCTTATCTCGACTTAAATTTATTTCGAAAGGAAGAATGTTCTTTGCAGGTTACTGTAAATCATGTTGAATTAACATGAAACATATACACATAAAGCAAAAGCATTGCCGAAAAATGTTAAATTAACCTTATTTGCTTAGATGTTAACCCTAGAACCATAATATACGTAAAGTTTACCTGCATTATTTTTGAATGTATATAAAACAATTGTTTGGCATTCTATGCTCTCATCAAGTGTGTTTGATATGCTTACATGTGTTTAAGAACAACATTTTTTAATATGATTAGTATGTTCATATTTGAAAATTACTATTAAAAAATTTTGCTTTAATTTTAATACCAAGTCAGTGCTTATTGTTTAACAAACCCAAAAAAGAAATGAATTTATGCCAGAAAATTATGAATATAAATGAATTTTGGTTTTACATCTAAACTATTTGGGAATTAATTTAAAATTTTAATGGCAAGAAAGTTTATAATTAAAACCACTAAGTACAAAATTAAAAATACTAAACCACAAATTTTTGGCTGTGTAGTTGATGAATAAAAAAAAAGCTTTTGAAGCTTCATTACTTTTACGCCACAAATATGCTTCTCGCCTCAAACATACGTCTATAAGTTTTAGCGCCTGAAATAAATATTGCAAAAGGGAAGCCTCTAGCCCAGCATTATTATGATTGGAGTTACAAAATACTCGTAGTTTATTTAATTAACTTTTACTGCAAGTCACCCACTTTTTAAATGTATTTTCACTCCGTTTTCCCTTTTGTATGTTGACGTTAAACTTAATAGAAATCAGTCAGAAGCAGATTGTTAATTTATGCTCATGGTGAAAAGATTTTGTTAGTGATTAGAGCTGAATAGCGAGACATTTTTAATATATTTTCTTCATTAAAATGTATTTACTCAAAATGGTATTTATTTATGTAGACTTATGAAGGTAACAGCAGAAATTCACTTATAGAAATTCTTGTTATAATATTTTGTTTGCACTTAATTAAAAAATAAAAAATAAAAACCTGGTAAAGTTGGGTTCTGAGGTTAAAGTGGGTACTTTGCTAGCTTAAATAGATAATTTACACACGTACACACTCTCGTCTAAAGTTTAATCTTTTCTTTGCAAAAACACTCAATCTCACACACACGCACGCACACATACGTACACTTACACAGTGAAAGACACACTGAAATACTTCCCTTGCTCTCAACTCGTTAAAATGACTTTATCGTTATTTACAACGCCTTTAACGTTTAATTTCTTTTTGGAAAATTGTTTTATGCGTGCTTAATTATTATCTCGTGCCATCACGTATTTTTCGCATATATATTTGCCTTATACATGCAAGCATTTCCTTAAATTGCTGCATGATGTGCGGCTTGTATGAGTGTTGCAGAGTTTAGAAAGAGTGGTGTCCTTAATGCCTTTATGACATTTGAATTACAATGATGTATTACAGCTTTTCGAACACTTGGCTATAACCAGTTATTTGCCACAATGCGTACACATAAAGTCGGCTGTAATTCCCATCTTTAGTTTGCCCACCATTACGTTGCATTGCATTCAACAGCAGCCAGGCTATTTTATCAATTTGCATAGAATGTTGCAGCAATTTTGTCCATTAATGCCACTTTACACAAATAATCGCACTCATGCTAATCGCTGAGAACTATCAAGGGCACTAAAAGGGATTTACAACGCATTACAGTATTGGATAGAAATCAAAATTTGTATTGTCACTAAGTCATATTTGCAGCAGGCAGTGCTCTAAAGTTTCTGCACAATTTAAATTTTTTGAAAATTCAAAAACTTGTTTAAAATGATGACATGAATATTTAAATCCCAAAATGCTTGTCTTGTATTAATTGCAAGTAACAGCAGAAGTTATCCTTTAATTTGTTATTGCTTAAACAGTACAAAAAGAAGAGAGTTATTTTAGGACAACCGGTTATAGCTATGCTGCTTAGCTATATAAAACACTCTTAATATCTTAAATAACAATGCAATAAAATTATATTATATTATGATGTCAAATTCTCAGCAAATAGTTTAAAAAGTTTCCATTTATTTCTCATTATTTTCTTTTCTAGCGAAGTACGATTAAATTTTGTTTGTGGCCGATCAGCTGTGTTTTTTGGTTTGTGCTCAAGGGCAAAAACAATAGAAAAACCAATTGAGCAAAACTTCTCATTGCTTTTGTTTCACTCACTTCAAACAACAAAACCAAACAAAATCAAACAGTTTGTTTTGTATATCGAGTCTTATTTTCGATTTTATCGTAAGCGACAAAAATTAAAATTTTCAGGAGAAGGTTTTTTTAAAATATTCAAATTTGTTTTTGTACGCAAAATTGTCGCTTACGATAAAATTGTACAGCCTGTATCTTAAAAGTTATCAACAATTTTCCCATTTTCATTATTCGAAACTATGGGTAGACCCATAAAATTATAAT
Organism: Tachina lurida; assembly: GCA_944452675.1. Classification (NCBI taxonomy): domain Eukaryota; kingdom Metazoa; phylum Arthropoda; class Insecta; order Diptera; family Tachinidae; genus Tachina; species Tachina lurida. The sequence goes on along the minus strand of OX101753.1, from coordinate 28,518,829 downwards.
TTCAATAAAAAAGTATATTTTCGATAACATGTCGCTTACGATAAAAGCGAAAAAAGGGCTCGATAGTTTCGTACTCTGCTTTTAAGTACAAAGAAATCACAACAAAAATAAATTTATAACTGCAATAGTGTCGATTATTTTTGTTACGAAAATCACATCATAGCTCCTATTTCGTGACATAAATAGCATAGCTATAAAAAATTCGAAAGTTAATCTAACCTAATTTGTTTGGTTAATCTAACCAATTTAGTGTAGTTATTCTATTTCAGTACCATATAGAAGTATAGAAGTCAAGTTTTAGTCACTAAATCATAGCCGAGTTATAAAGTCTATACGTTTGGCATTTCTTAACAATTTAAATTCTGCGAGAGATGAAAAACTATTTTATTATTTTACTATTTTTCACTTAATGATTATCAATGTGGCAGCTAGGCATTTGTTAAAAAAAATAAGTATATCGTTTGATTAAAAAGCAAAATGCCCATATCGCTACCTTAATATAGAAAGGCCCTAACTCACTATTTTTTTGAAATCAATATATTTGAATTTTTCATTACATTAGATGTTCTTGTATCTAAATACACAAAGCATTTAAAAAACTTCAAAAATAAATAAAAATTAAAAGTTAAGAATAATTTAACTGAATTTAAACACATAAATATTTAAATGTAAAATACACTAACCTGTGCCTCGTTTCTATAAGGAATGTGAGAACTTTTCGAGTCGGAAAAATTTTTAACATCCTGTGAAAAACAGGGTGAGTAAGAAAAAAACTGTATTTGTTGATATTTTTATGTGAGTAACCCTGTGTAAAAAAGGACAACCAATATAATTATTTACTTTTTCTCGATGCGAGAACTTCTCACAAGTTACAGAAATGGGGTACTGATTCGCATTGACTTCGAAAAGCGCTATAGGTAAGGCATATGAACATTTTTTATTTAACTGAATCTAAATTATTTTTAGCTTTTAAGCGTTATTTTTTTAAGTCGTTGGAATTTATTTTTTTAGGCTTAATTATATATTTTCTAGGGAGCAAATACAACATAATGCAAATTAGCACTAAGCAGGGCGTTCCAGCGCACGAACTTTGAATGCCAAGGTCACAAATTATTTTTGAAATCCTCATAAGTCCAAGCAATATATAATCTGAAAAGTAAAACAAAATCTTTTTTCCTCCGCTCTGTTAAACATTACTTGACTTCTAATATTTTTTTCTCTTTTAAACTCATTTCAATCTATTTATAGCTTGCTAATGTATTCTAAAATTTTTTTAAACACAGCAATGCTGTTTATTATGTAATGACAGCATCAAATTGATTATTTATGTGTACTATAAAAGAAAAATCATATTCAAATAATCCTTCATATTTCCCCTCATTTGTTTTTCCTCTTCATATTTCATCCATTTTTTTCAAGCTTATTTTTCACATTTTTAAAAATGTGAATGTGCATAAAAAAATTTTTATCGCTGAATACAAAAAAAAAAAAAATAAATATAAATGAATAAGTAAAAGAAGAATTTATTAAAAGAAAGTTATTTTTCTTTTAAAGAACTTTTAACCTCATAACGTCAGTTATTTATTAGAGTAAAATGGAGATAATTTGAATTCCATAAAGTACATAAATATTTATATTTCATAGCGTTTTTTTTTTATTTGTTGTTGTCTCCTTTAATTCTCCCTGCCAATGCTAAGAAGCCATATTCTAACAAATGGCTTTAAATGGCAACTGCAAAAAATAAATTTTAAAAATTTCGTAATTTAAAATGAATATATTATGCATATATAAATTCAATTATGCCAAGACATTAATAGACTAGATAAACACATGCTCTAAGAGGAGTCATAAAAATTGTAAATTCTTTGCAATATTAAAAAGTCAGCAAATGCTCATTTGAATTGCGCTTGTGTGGGTGTGTGGATGTGGATGTGGGTGTGTGTGTGTGTGGGTGCGGGTGTGGGTGTATGTTAAAAAGCTTCATATTTCAAAAGTCTCCCTCCTATTGTACTTAAAGCTTAATCTCACAAAGAAAAAAAATTATCACTCACGCTCCCTTCCTCTCACGCGTGACAACGTTTGACTAATATTAATACTACACTCACCTTCTACATTATTTTAATTTTTTTTTTTTCATTTTCAGAAACTAAATTTTTACTATGAATGCATTTGCTCCAATTAATCGCTATTTGAAATCACACACAAAATACTGGGGCCCTTACTTCATGCCAAGTGTTTCTTATAATGGGTGTTATTTATTGAGGTATAGAATTTTAAGTTGGCATCACTTTTTTAACTGGCGGCCATTTTGTCAAGTGATTAATATTTAGTTTGGTTTGCCATTTCATCATGAACAGGTTGACAAAAGAACAACGCTTGCAAATCGTGCAAATTTATTTCGAAAATAATGGTTCAGTTCGCGAAGTTTACCGCAAGCTCCGTCCATTTTATGGTCGACATAATCGTCCATCAGAGCAATTAATTCGGTTAACCATGGATCGTTTTCGCACTACGTTTACTCTATGTGATAATACGCATCCGCAGAGACGTCGAACAGTGCGCACCGAAGAAACAATTGCCGCTGTAGAGCAAAGTGTTGAAGAGGACCCGAGAGAATCGATTCGCCACCGTGCACAGCAATTGGAGCTTTGTCCATCAACTTTATGGAAGATTTTGCGCAAAGATCTTGGCTTGCGACCTTACAAGATCCAGCTTGTGCAAGAATTAAAGCCGCGAGACCATGCAATGCGTCGTGATTTTGGTGTATGGGCCGAAAATGAGATTGATCTCGATGCTGATTTTCATCGCAAAATTTTGTTCAGTGATGAGGCTTATTTTTGGTTGAATGGCTACGTCAAAAGCAAAATTGCCGCATTTGGAGTGAAGAGAATCCCCGTGAGACCCTTGAGACGCCATTACATCCACAAAAACTGACTGTTTGGTGTGCTCTATGGGCTGGTGGAGTCATTGGGCCATACTTCTTCCGAAATAATGCTGGAGAGTCAGTTACCGTTAATGGAGACCGGTATAGAGCCATGATAACCGACTATTTTGCTCCCGAATTGGATGGCATGAATGTGGATGAGTTATGGTTCCAACAAGACGGCGCTACATGCCACACAGCGCACGTCACAATCGATTTATTGAAGGAAACATTCGATGAGCGCATAATTTCGCGGAATGGACCTGTCAATTGGCCACCAAGATCGTGTGATTTGACACCATTGGATTATTTTCTTTGGGGATATGTGAAGTCGCTCGTCTACGCCAACAAACCAGAAACGTTAGGGGACTTGGAAGCCAACATACGTGGCGTTATTGCCAACATACGGCCCCATATGCTCGAAAAAGTGGTTGAAAATTGGACCTGTAGAATTGGCTTTATTCGAGCCAGCCGCGGCGGCCACATGCCCGAAATCATATTTAAACATTAATGGCATAAAATTATCCTTCCAATAAAGCCAAATTGATGGACATTAAAACGATTTTCTTGTGTTTTATTTCAATTCGAAGTTCTATACCTCTAAAAAAATACCCGTTACATAGGGCTGTTGACAAGGTTAAAGTAAATAAATTTTGTCGAATAATTTTAAAAATAATTGTTTTCTCTGTTATTCTTTTTATATTAAAACAAACAAAAAATTATTTTTCCACTCACGCTCACGTATTCTCACGCGTGACAATTTTTAAATACTCTTTTTTCGAACTTTTCACTTCGTTTAAGCCTGCATTAAAATTCTCGTTTCAAACAGGATTTAAGAAAAACTTAAATTTCGATTCCTTCTCCGTACAGTAGTTAAACACTTCAGTTATCTAGAAAAATTGGTGATGAGTACAAATTTTTAAGGACCATATTACAACAAAGAATTTTGATATTCTAGTTGAAAAAAAGCATAGTATTACAGCAAAACATGCCTTCATCATCAGCAAGGAAACCTCAAATATGCAATTGCATGCTTTTTTGTGTTTTTAGCATCGATTTGTTGGTGCATATTTTTGCATATTTTTGTATATTTTGTTCTTTAAAGCAATGATTTTGCTTATTGCAGTCTTACGCACATATTTTGAGAATTTTTTTTAATTTTTAGAGCATATTTGATGCATTTAATGCATATTTTGATAAGTTATAGAATTTTTTTTTATTTTGATATCGACATTTTTATTTTTATTTATTTATGGCATATTACAAATATGCAATTGCATATTTTTTTTGTGTAACGAATTAATGCGGAAGTAAGATATTGATTCGTTTCAGAAATTTTTATGAATTTTGGAATCGATTTGTTAGTGCATATTTTTGCATATTTTGCCCTTTAAAGCATGTTTTTGCATATTGCAGTCTAACACACATATTTTAAGCATTTTTTTCGAATTTGTAGAGTATTTTTGAAACCTTTAGGGCATATTTTGATATTTTAGAGATTTTTTATTTTGATGTGCTTGCAAGGCATCTATCTCTGTTAATCGAAATTTTTAGTTTTATTAATTTTTTATTATATTTATTATTTTTATTTATTTTTATATTATTGCATATTACAAATATGCAGTTGCATATTTGTTTTTATTTTGTATTTATGCGGGATAAGATATTTATATCCGTTTCTGAGCTTTTTATGAATTTTGGCATCGATTTCTTAGTGCATATTTTTGCATATTTTGTCCTTCAAAGCATGCTTTTGTTTATTGCAGTCTTACACACATATTTTTAGCATTTTTTTTTTTTTTTTTGCATATTTTAATACTTTATAGAATTTTTTATTTTGATATGCTTGCAAGCCATCTGTCTGTTAATCGAAATTTTAATTTTCATTTTTCACCACCGAATTCTTATTTCCAATGTTCTGTGCATATAGTGTCTAAATTTTTAAATTTTAAATTTATTACGCCGTTATCGTGGACGTTAGTTTTTTTTTTTATTTGAAAATCCAGGTTAATATCTCGTTGATTATTGCAATAGCAATTATGAATAAAAAACTTGTCTTATTTATCTAAAATACAGCTCTAAGGTTTTAATTCTGATATCGTGATCCGTTTTGAAGTGGAATTCACATTTTTACGGCCTTATCCAAAAAAAAATATATATTATTTGCTTTGGTCTAGAATTGCATGGCAATTTTGTTTAAATGTACATTTCAAACCCATATTATTTTTTTGTTATTCTATATTAATTTTTTTATTCGGCCATGTCACAGCGTTCAATTCCGTTCAAAATCGGAATTGAATAAACCTCAAAATGTTAAGTCCTAGCCGGACACACACAGTGATCCAAACACAAAAGAACGCTGATGTTGCAGGTGTAGTGGCCTTCGAAAATAGCTAATTGTTCCGTTCTACTACGTGTTTGTCAGAATATGTACACTTAACTTTGGTGATTTGTTCATTAATAATTATCGCATATAATTTGGCTTACAAAGCGATACGAACTTCAGTCTGATTAAAGTTTAAGGGCCTAATTCATAAAAAAATATTTTGATTTTATAAAAGGTTTATTAATCAAATTTTCATACAAAATTTGTTTCATAAAACTCTTATTAAACAGAAATATTTTTTATGAATAAGGCAGTAAATATATAAACCAATTTTTGTTATTTTTAAGAGCATAATTATGAGTTTTTAGTGCATATTGAATGAGCATAAAACACCTTTTTTAGAGCATAATTCTGGTTGTCCTGATCATCAGCAATCACATACTTTGTCCACAATCTTACACATAAAATTTTCAATGTACATAGAATACGAGAATCGTTTTAGAATATGAAAGTTATTTTGGTGTATCACAATTTCTTTATTTATTTTTAATTATTTTTTTTTTTGTTACTCGTTCTTTCCCTGCAGGAAATGGAACTGACACAAGACTAGTCACGTGACCGGTCCCCAAGTGATAGGGACCAGTCCGAGTTCTAACACTTCCTATGAAGCGGACCAGTCACTTTTACATGGGGATGGCCTAGGATGGGGTTAATTGATACTTTGTATGCACCTTGTGACTTGTCACTGAACTACCCCATAGGGACCTATTCGATGTATAAAAATATAAATTATTTATAAATAAAATTTCGACATTTAACTGTAACAATTAACGCTTATATATTTTTTTATTTTTACAAATGCAATGACATTTTTTTTTAAATTTTATTTTTAATCTGAAAATTTTTTGAGATTTGAACCGACAACCTCGTGCATGACAGGCTGGCACACTACCCACTCGACCACAGGACCACTCATATCTCAAAAGTATAAATACAATTTAAGCTTAGGTTAATATCTAAGTATAGTTACGGGACTGATCCCAGAGTCACATTGAAGGGAGCAATTAACATTATATTTACACTATTTGATAGGTCCTGTGTTCGACCACATCGAACATGTCCAGTGCAGTTTATTACAATACTAGACCGAGTCCGAATTAAATTGGCTCAAGATCAAGACGATACACCTCGAAAATGGTCAATATGCCACCATTTAAACGATATGCCCTTTTTCACCATACACTACTACGTACTTTTGAGGGTTATTATTCATTATTATTCTCGACATACCGTATCATTCAATTAGTTGGAGGTTTTCAGGGATTGTTTTCCAAGTTTTCAATACAAAAAAAAAAAAAATACAAAGGAGTGGGAGGCCCGCTAAAGTAGTGGATGGTCCATCAGTTTAATGATCAGAGGTTTGCTTCTCACCTAAAAGTCTGGTCCTCCTCATCACAAAGTGTATAATTCTTTGTTAGTGTGAGTGCTATTTTATTTGGGACTATCCTGGAAACATAATATAAAGAATAGAGTAAGAAAATTCCAAAGTATGGGCCTCTCTTAGAAGCACAATTGGTGCGAATTGGGGTCATCCACAGATGACACACTCTATATAAGTGTATTAAGATCAACTCTATCGTACGCATCCTTAGTGACGAGGACATCATTACCAAAGGACATAAATATAACAAACTTCTTACAAAATACACAAACAATGCTGCATTGTCATCTGTGGCACAATGAGTATTAAAAATAGGTCATAGAGAACATTTTATGGATATTGCCCAGTTAAATATAAGCAAGCTTTCGCTGATGCCAGGCTAGTGGTGATAGTAGAACTTCTGGGAATGTACTAAATAACTAAATACTTAGGGATAGTAGATAGTGGGATTATACCACCACAGAAAGGCTGACCTCCAAAACGTCAATTGCTTTATGTTCGCAGAAAGTGTAACGCAGCAGTAAAAAAAATTATCATGCACGCCCTTGCCAATTATCGTCGACAAATATAAAGAACGCCACAAACAAGCAATCGGATCATCGGTTTCTAGATTTGAAATCATGTACCATGAATACCATGAATACTGCATCCTAAAAGTGTAAAAAGTTTGCATTGATACGTTTCGCAAGTAAGCTGATTGCACACAGGAAAAATTTTATGTTAAAATCTACGAAAACAATCATCCTTATCGAGATTAAAAGTTCTCGTGAAAATTTTTCGCTTTCCCATAAATTGTGATTGCCAATGTTTGCGTCGTTGTTGTTGGGCCACTATACTATTTTATAATTTTGTTCACAATTTTTTTGTTCATGCGAAACATATTTCATGTGAACAAAATGCTCGCCTTTAATTCGCAATAAGGGTGAATGTTAATTTAACATTGTTTGGCGCTGATTCTGCTTCATATGTGTTACATGTTAATTCAACATGATTTACAGTAATTTTTTTTCTTTTTTAAAATAACTTTATTTCAGGTTGATTTAGTATTCCAGCAACATTAATAATAATTTCGAATCAAAGTTATTTCATGTTGAAACAACATGAATTTAATTTAATATAGTCATTTATTTTATTAATTACTTAGCTTATGTGATTGTGTACAGCACTAGCAAGTTTCCACATATTATGGAAGGATTTCCAAGCAACAGCTGTTTAACATAATGAAAAAGAAATAGTTGGGCTATCAAGGAAGAAGATAACAAAAATTAAAAATTTTAAAAACTCCCGATATATCTAGGTAAGATGTCATATCTCCTAAACGGCTGAACCGATTTTCTTCAAACATAGCTAAGAACCATCTCGATCAAGTCACCTTTCAAACAAAAAAAAAACTAAATCAAAATCGGTTGAGCAGTTTGGGCTGTACATGGACACGGACAGACACACAGACACACAGATACACAGACACACACTACAAACTTATAACACCCCTTTTTTTTGGTCGGGGGTTAAAAATAAAAATGGTATAAAAACAGTTTTGGTGAAACCAAAAAAAAAAAAGAATCTGAACGCTTTTTTTAAATGATTTACTCCATGATAAGAAATTAAGTATTTGTGAATATTAAATGAAATTATCTTTAATACGACCACATGATGTTCGTGTACATGTTTTCAATAAACGCAAACAAGCAAAAAAACATATGGTATGCTCGTAAAACTGTAATAGAATTTAAATGCTCAAGGTTGGGTATTTAAGTATTATTTAAATATGCACTCCAAAACAAAATTTTGTATGTAAATACAACTTAAAAATATTATAAATTTAAATATCAAGTTGAAAATTGGCCACAAGTTACTCTACATGTATTTATAACATTTATTAAATAAATATATATACAATCCAGTGTCAAGAGATGACAGCTAATTACTTGAAATTTCAAGCCTTAGCAGTCAATTCACTACATAACCTCAAATTTGTCCAACTTGTGCAGGATCTTTGGAAACAATTCAAAGCAATAAATTTAAAAGAAATGTCATACAATATGTATATGTATATTTTTTATATATTTAAACTAATACGCAAATAATTGCACACAAAATACGCAATTGAATAGCACACACACATATGTATGTAATAAGACACAAAAAATGTGTGCGTGTATTAAAATTATTTCAGTTTAAATTCTAATTCATTTTCATATAATTCACTGTTATTTGTGGCGTATGTGTGTGAATATGTGTGTATGTATGTAAATATGTGTGTGTCTGTGTGTCATATATGTGTAGATATTTTCTAAAGCATACAATTGTTTTTATCGTTTTTCTTTTTCAGGGAAAATGAAAACAAACAACAACAAAAAATAATAAAAAATAATAAAAACTTCTGAAATGCCATCAAAATCAACCAGGAAACATAAATTTAACATAAAATTTAAATTCATAAACTTCCTTTTGTTATTGTTATTTTGTGAAGCAAAAAAAAAAAACAATTTAAACAACAATGTACAAAAAAATTACAAAAAGACACAGAGTAAACACACATATGTATAAACGTAGGAAAAATTTACCATTACCTTAATATAGAAAGGCCCTAACTCATTATTTTTTTGAAATGGAGATTTTTGTATATTTCGAACGAAAAACATCTAGTGCATAGGAAAATGCATAAATCTCGCTTTCGAAAAAAAATAATGAGTTAGGGCCTTTCTATATCAAGGTAACGATATGTAAACACACCTAATGTGAGCGTCAAAATAAAGTAAACAGTTATTTTATTTCTATAAAAGCTTTTGTTAAACGGCCAAAAACGTTTCCTTTACTGCTTATACAGAATTAATTAATTCTTATATAAGCCTCTTAAGCTACAATTAAGCTTTTTAGTTTTTATTAATAACTGTATTGTCAATAAAAGGGTGCCTCTGTGGCTGAGTGGCGGCGATGCTAGTCTCTTAGTTCAGAGGTCGTGGGTGCGATTTCCGCAGAGACCCTGTGTGTTTTCCGCAGACAAGCTAATCGCTTCGCGGGTTGTGTTTTGTTTAAAAAAAATAACTGTTTACTTTATTTTGGCGCTCACTGTATATAAATTGTATGAAAATATTACACTACAAGTCGCAAAAATAAGATTTTCCCTAAACACACATGCTATGAACAAGTTTAATAAATTCAGTAAAAAGCGATTTAACTCGCACAAGAAGAATTCGGTACGGCGCTCTTATCTTTACCGATTTTTTTTCGGTTTTTGGCGATTTCTTTCGTATTGACGTTTTTTTTATTTGGCGTTTTTTTCGTTTTAGCGTTTTTTTTCGTTCTGACGCTTTTTTTCGGTTTGTGACGATCTTTTTATGTTTTGTTGCAATAGAAATTTTTGGTTTGGGGTTTTTTTTAGTTTAGACGTTATTTTTCATTTTGGCGATTTTTTAATTTTTTGGTGACATTTTTAATTTTTGGTTGTTTTTTTGCAATTTAGCGATTTATTTTAATAAATTCACTAAAATGCGATTTAGTCTCTTCGGTACGGGATTTGTATCTTTTTTGAAGATTTTTTCGATTTTTGGCGATTTCTTTAGTATTGACGCTTCTTTTAGATTTGGCGTTTTTTTGCGTTTTGGTTTTTTTTGGGATTGACGTTTTTTCGGGTTGTGAAAGCTTTTTTTATTTTGTGTTACAATAGAAATTTTTGGTTTGGCGATTTTTTAGTGTGGACGTTTTTTCGTTTTGGCGATTTTTTTAAGTTTTTGCGACATTATTAGTTTTTGGTTGGTTTTTGCATTTTAGCGATTAATTTTAATAAATTGATTAAAGAGCGATTTATAGTCGCCCACGAAGGGTTCGGTACGGGATTTGTATCGTTTTTGAAGATTTTTTCGGTGTTTGGCGATTTCTTTAGTATTGACGCTTATTATAAATTTGGAGTCTTTTTTCTCGTTTTGGCGTTTTTTATCGTTTTGACGTTTTTTCGTTTTGACGTTTTTATCGGTTTGTTATGATCTTTTTATGTTTTGTTGCAATAGAAATTTTTGGTTTGGCGATTTTTTTAGTTTAGACGTTTTTTTTTTGTTTTGGCGATTTTTTTTTAATTTTTCCCCACATTTTTCATTTTTGGTTGGTTTTTGCATTTTAAGGATTTATTTAATTTATGGTGATTTTGGGGATTTTTATTTAGAAAATTTCAGGTGTTTAGGTCTTAAAATGTTTCGTTGCTGGCTTTAGAGAACCCTGAAATTTAATATTTAACTATCAAATATTTGTTGAGGTATGTGCCAAGGTTTTACATATTCTGTAAAAATTTCTCAAGAAAACAGCCTGCGACAGACAGACATACAGATGGACAGACGGACATTTTAGAGAAAACAATAGGGTTCATTTTCACCTTTCGTATACGGAAACCTAAAAATTATCGTGACATTGGCAAAATTAAAAAAAAATAAAAAAACTTAAGAAATATTAATTGAATTGTTTTAACTGGCTTAAGCTTAAATTAGACGTGCCATAACCATAACCATACAAAACAGCTGTTCGAACCAAACTAATGGGCAGCACTGTATTTGATTATAGCTGACTCGACAGAACGCTATAACTATAACGATATAAGCCAATTGAATTTTGGTCTTAGGTATAGCTGTGGCAATATGGTATGGCATGTCTAAAGCTTCAATCAGACGTTCCATTACCATAACCATACAAAACAGCTGTTCAAGCCAAACCAGTGGGCAGCACTGCTTTTGATTATAGTTGACTCGCCATAACGATATAAACCAATTGAATTTTGGTCTTAGTTATAGCTGTGTCAATATGGTATGGCACGTCTAATTTAAGCTTTAGGGGCTATTCAGCCTATTCGACAAATATATAAAGACTTTTATTACATTTTACGTGGAATAAATCCAATGACATTTGTTTTTTCAACTGTCAAAAAATCTAAAGTAAATTGACATTTTTTCGTGACTCCAACACACCTCAAATAAAGTAAAAACTACAAGCAGAAAGCAAACAGCTGTTCAGAATTACTATGCCTGCATTAATCCTTGAGTTGCGGCGGCAGAGCAGTTTCATGCAGGCTGACAACGTGCTGACCTTGAAAATATTCGACGGCTAAAATAATCGATTTACATATTTAAGAGAAAAAAAATAAAAATAAAAACATTCCAAGAAATTTAAGACATGGCTTAGGGTAGAATTATACGATTCGTATCGTGAGTTTACGAATCAGCTGACAAAACCTATAACTTAACTAAAATATGTTGCTGTTTATTTAATGTGTATGGCAACGTATGTGAGGTAAAAATATACAGAAAATAGATTTTTACGTGGCAAACGTCAACTTCTCTCTTGCATACATACTCACACACACGTATTAAGCAAAGAGAAATATAATAACAGCTGACGCGATCGCTGGCAGCCTCACATTTTTACTAACTAACATCCAGATTTAAACGATACGACAACTTCGAATGTAACACGATACGACTCGACTAATTCTACCATTAGGGCTATTCAATTATTATGTGACGCTCAAGGGGGTTACGGATTTGTTATGGCTTAGAAAATGTATAGTGAAATTTTTGTAGAAAGCGTTCTGAGGGAGGAGAGGGGGTTATAAAACCTCCGAAAATAGCATTATGTGAATTAGCCCCTCACACGAAATATATTTCAGTAAGATAAGCATATAACAAATTTAGAGCCGGTTTCAAACGAAGAAAAATGCCATAAGCAAAGGCGGCGCAGCATCGGCGTCGAAATAGACTACTTCTCAATTTATTATTTGATTTCGTAAAAATGCCAACCGGATCAAATGAAAAGTCTTCTATATATATAATTTGATCAGGCTAAAGTTCGTATCGCTTTGTAAGCCAAATTTCATGTGATAATTAATAAACAAATAACACCAAAATTTATTGTAGTAGAACGGAACAACTAGCTGTTTTCGAAGGCCGCCACTACACCTTCATCAGCAGCAATCTTTGTGTTTGGTCCACTTGTGTGGGGTGTCAGTTGATGTAGATTTCTACTTTATATACTCAGCCATTATTGCAAATCCAATATGTGAATTGTTTTGATTCATCGTATTTAATTTGCAGAAAGCTTTTTTTGTAATGAAAGCTCAATTTTACCATCTCTAAATTAACAACAGTCTTGGCATTGTAATTTGTTCTTTACTAATTATGCACATGTTAGTTAGTTTGCTTATTTTTTGTTCTACTTCCGACAAACTTTTTTGGTTTGTTACAAAACACAAAGAACGCTGATGATGAAGGCGTAGTGGCGGCCTTAGAAAACACCTAGTTGTTCCGTTCTACTACGTGTTTGTCAGAATATTTACAGTTAACTTTGGTATGATTTGTTCATTAATTTGTAATTTAACTTACAAAGCGATACGAACTTTAGCCTGATCAAATTATAAATATAAAAAGTCTTATCGTTTAGAAAATTAAAAAAAAAACAATTCTTATGGGATTTCAAATTAGCACTTGCACATATTATTTGAACTTTTCACATGTATTAATACAAAATATAATAGTCTGTACAGCGCTAAAACCTAAATATCGTTACCTTAATATCGTTACTTGTTTTTAAATGTTAACATTTTTCGATACATTAGATGTTCTTCTATCGAAATATACAAAATACTCGTATTCAAAAAAACTAATGAGTTAAGGACATTCTATGTTAAAGCAACGATATACTTACTAGATTTAGTGCTAGTATTTGTTTAAAGCCGTAAAAGAATTCTTACCAAACAATTGAGTGGCAGGAAGCGTGAGCGACCCAAAATTTGTCAATGAGGAGAGTATAAAATTGTAAACTATAAAAATATGACCAGAAAATATTTAAAAAGAAATGTTTTGGAAAAATATCGCAATAAACTTGATATACGTTTCGTTTTAAGTAGATGCAATAAAAATGTACTAAAACAAACAACTAAAAGCTCTCTTTGTATATACATACGAGTGAGTACCAATATCCTGCCCGTGTTAGACATTTTTTTATATGCTTCATTGAGTTTACAACACATTTAAGTACTCGTACACATGTAATTCTTAACAAACAAGCTTTGCATAATAAGATACAACAAATTTAAAATGTTCATTATATTCGTAATAAAAAAAATTTATATTTTGGGACAACAAAAAATTATATTTTCTACTAAAAAACAAGGAAAATTTAAAAACAAACAGATTGAAAAAAGTGGAGTTCAAAAAAGCTTTAGAGCCTTAGGAGGAAGTTCAAAACACATTTACAACAACAATTTGTGGCTTCATTTATATTTATAAATGTATTTAAATAAAACTCATTCAGACTTAAAGAAATCTTTATGGTTTTTGTGTGTGACCACGTACTTAACTTGTGTAAGTTATTTAAAACCACTATCACATCACATTGTTCGCTGATTTGAATCGCAACTTTCTTATCTAAATTGCGGGCAAAATGCAATTAGTGAAATTAAGGATAAATAGAAGGTAGACGGGTTCTTCTATTAAACGAAATTAAATTTAAAAAATATCTTAACTAAAATTTTCCTCTTTATTGCAGCTGAATACGCAATTTATTATATTAGGGATATTTAAGACAAATAGACATCCCTGCTCCAATAAAAAACTAAAATCACCAGGGAATTTAAATATATAATTTAAGATACAGTTCCCACTTTTCCATGTATTCCAATCATTATTGCAGCAAAAAATTCTATTTTTATTATTAAGGATATATAAAAGGTCCTTACTCCGAAAATAAACATATATTTCAGAGAGCTTGAATAAATAACTTAACATAAAATCTCAAGTGATCTTTGAATATCAATCATTATTGCAGCTGAAATAAATTGTTTAATATTAAGGATATATGGGAGACAGCCACATCCTTGATTTACGTGAGATTTTGAATATATAATTTAAGATATAATACCTATTTTGCTATAAATTCTAATCAATTTTGTAGCAAAAAAAATACTATTTTTATTATTAAGGATATATGAAAGATTTGAATGTCCTTACTCCGATAAAAACGAAATTTTGTCACAGAGCTTAGATATGTAATTTAACACTCAAGTTTTCTGTGAATAACAATCATTATTGCAGCTGAAATAAATTGTTTAATATTAAGGATATATGGGAGACAGCCACATCCTTGATTGAAACGAAATTACTCAAAGTGCCCATATATACATACATACATATGTACATATATGTAAGTGTATATTAAGCTACAGTTATGCATTTTTATGCATTTCAAATATGTATTTCTCTTCTTAAAATGCAACTTTTTGTTATAATGGATATATGAAAAAACAACTCCTAGCTGCGATTTAAACGAAATTTTTCCCCAGAGAGTTTAACTATATAATTTTTTACACATTTACAGTTTTTTTTATTCCCCGCGACCATGATTTCAACTGAAATGCTAGTTATAATATAAAGGATATATGGAAGACATGCACATCCTTACACTGATTGTAAAGAAATTTTATAGGAAGCTTAACTGAATGATTTTAAAAAATGTTACAGGTTTTCCCTATATTCTCGCGATAATTACAGCTCAAATTGAATTTTTATTATTAAGGATATATTTAAAGTAGACAATTCGTTGGTTTTTAGATATTCAGATATACAATTTAAGCTAAAGTTAAACGTCATCAATGCTTTTCTATCATATTTACTGCTAAAAAGCAATTTTTATTAAAAAGGATATATGGGAGGTAGGTATATCCTTGCTCTAATTGAAACAAAATTTGCTAGAAACCTGAACGATCTATTTTCATATATAGTATAAAATTTTATATGTGCTACGACCCTCAAAAAGCAATTTTTAGTTTCAAGGACACATGGTTGATAAATATATCCTTGCTCCGGTTGCGAAAAATTTATCACAGTCTTTGAATGTACATACATACATGTAATTGCAAGTGTGCTATGCGTTCCTATCATTATTTCAGATGAAATTAATTTAAAAAAGGAGAATATATGGCAGGTCCTTGCTCCGATTTGAAAAAAAAAACTCATTATAGAGTTTTATTAAATTATTTAAGATACAGTAGCAAATTGTCTATACATAACGACGAATATTACAACTCAAGAGCAATTTTTAATAAAAAGGATATATGGCAGGTAGGCACATCCTTGCATTGATTGAGAAAAAATTTCATAGAGAGCTTAACTTAATGAGTTTACAGGTTGTTACAAGTTTTCTCTTCACTTTTGCGATTATTGCAGCTCAAATGGAAACTTTATTATCAAGGACAGGTAGGCAGGTCCTTCCTCCGCTTAAAACGAGTTGTTTCGTTAGCTTATGTACACAGTAATAGCAAAATATACACGATTTCTAAAGATTTTAATCATAATTCTAGGTAAAGATCAGTTTTGAATATAAAGGATATATGTCAGGCTATTACATCCTTCGGTTGATTTCGATTAAATTCACCAGATAGCTTTTCTGTATAATTATACAAATAGTTACCAGCTTTTCTATAAATTCCAATCATAATGGTAGTTAAATACCAGTGTTAAGTATAAAGGATATATGGCGAGTAACTATATCCTTGTTCTGATTGTGAAAAATATTTGCCAGAAATCTTTGCTGTAGGGTTCTACAAATATTAGTACGATTTCACACAGTTATAGTAACAATTATAGATAAAATAAAAATTTTGATATTACCAATATATGGCAGACAGGCAATTCCCTATTTATTCATGCATGCATAATAATGGAAAATCTCAAAATATACGTACGCATGTATGTACATACATATCTATGCATTTCAATTATAAATGTTGCTAAAAATCAGTTTGAAATATAAAGGATAATGGCAGGATACTACATTCTTAAATTGATTGCAATGAAATTCACTAAAAAGCTTTTCTGAATAATTATACAAATAGTAATAAGCTTTTATATGCATTCCAATCATGATTGTAGCTAAAAATCATTTTAATATATAAAGGATATATGACAGCAAACTATATCTTTCCTCTAATTGTAATAAAATTATTTACATAGTTTGTCAGTGTAATTATGCAAATAGTTACGAGTTTTCGAACACTTAAAATAAAAATTATGTATAGCGAATATTAAATTTTTTTTATAATAAGGATATGGGCTGGTAAGCAAATTCTAGAAGATATATAAATATATGTATATTGTATTAGAAAAGGTTAAAATATATATACATATTTATGCATTCCAATCACAATTGTAGTTAAATATCACTGTTAAATATAAAGGATATAGGGCGAGTAGGTATATCCTTACCTTGATTGTAATGAAACTCATATTATAGCTTTTCTGTGTGATTATACAAATAGTTACCAGCTTTTCTATGCATTCCACTCACAATGTAGCTAAAAATCAATTTTAAATATAAAGGATATATGACAGCTAAGTATATCCTTGACCTGATTGTTATAAAATTATCCATATAGCTTGTCTGTATAATTATACAAGTAGTTAAAAGCTTTCGTGCAATTTTAATAATAATTATAGCTATAACAAAATATTTTTTATTTTAAGCATGTATGGCAGGCAGGCTAATCCTGCAAAAATTTTAGACAAATTCGTCACAGAGTCTTTTAATATAACTCTGGTCATTATTGTAACTAAAATTCGATTATTAAAATTAAACATATATTTGATTTAATCATGTCCTTGCAGTGTTTATTATGAGGAGCCTTGCTGCATGATTCTATAAATACTTATAGACTTATAACGAAATTTTGTAGCAAATATCTTTCTTGAAGTAAACACTTAAGGTAAATATTTTTTTTATTCCAAAAAGATTCATATTTTTTCTAATATAAGTCCCATAACACGATTACATGCAACTAGATACCAAAAAAAAAAAAATTTTTGTGCTAAGGACTGCCAACCAAAAGTTTTCGTCTAGACTCCCGAATGAACAAATAATTTTGCTCTATTAACTCATCTTTTTAAATACTCTTTTAATAAACCTTTTTTCATAAATAAATAAATCCTTGTGAATTTAATTGTGCTTTTCAGGCACAATCTGTTCATATATAACTACTAAAAACGCTGACGAGTTAAAGCGACAGGAATGGCTTTAAAGTAAATACAACTAGTACATATTTAAACATTTTAATATTTAAATAACTTTCGTGAATTGGAAAAACAAAAGGATTTAAGTTGCTTCATGAGACTTCATAGAAGAATGAAGTTTCAGCTAAAAGGATAACAAAAGGTATCAAAGTAGTTACAAGCGAATATAAGCGTGAAATAAAATCTTTTGTAATTCCCCCCATCATTCGTGATGATACAGCAAATATGAAAACCATTTATTTTTTTATTTTTATTTTTATTTTTTTGCTTCTAATAATGCTGTAAATTTTAAAAAAATTTTATTGTGGAAATAAAAAGTTATACAAATATTTGCAAGGTAAGTTGTGCTTGTAAGATGTGCTTGTAAGTGTGTTTGTGTGTGTGTGTATGTATGGGTGATTTGTAGCCAAAAGTTAGCTGTGTGCTTGTAATACATACAAAGCAACACATGTAAAGTAAACTTTGAGTTTTCTTGCTCAATATACTCTCTTTCTTTAATTTGTTTCTTCTTTCTTGTGATTCCTTGTGATGACACGTACCCACTGAGTCAGCAGTCTTTCGTTCGTTCTTGGTTTCTTTTACTTTTGCCACATTTTATGCCCTCCCCTTTATTTATCAGAGTCTATTAAATAATTCAAGTAACGTTAGTGGCATTTTTTCGTAAACAGCAAAAATAAAAAATAATAAGTAATAAAAACAGCAAAGAAAAAAAAATAGATGTGAAAAGTTGTGTTTTTAATGTTTTTGAATTTATTTTAATCGTATTACCACAAAGTTATTTAGACAGACCAGCAATTAAAGCAATAAATTACAATTGCTGTACTTACTAATGCCTTAATGTTCTCTAGCCCTTCGTATTTCGATGCGATTATATTTTGATATTAAGGAAATAATTTAAACAATTTATTTTATATGGGAAAAAATTAGCATAAGCACTAAAACATTTAATTGTGTCCTAAAGTTTTGAAAATATTTTACAAAGAATGATGAAAATATAGTCAGATCCTTGAAGGAAGTCCAGTGTTTATAACGAAAGATTGGCACTTGGTTTAAACTCCTTCCCTTTGGTTCTTTTATTATAAGAAAAAAAGTTATAAATAACATTTTTATACTGTTCTGGCAAAAATACCGAAATATTGACCTGAAATTCTTCGAAACAAAATGCACAGTGGGTCCAACCTGTCGCACGAACAAAAAGAAATTAAAATTTTTTTTTTAAATGTGTACGACACAATTTTTTTAAGAGGTGCGTTCGTTTAACTTAGTTGCACAACGCAAACAATTTAAGGGTTACTCATGTTCGCAATTTAAACGCAAACTCTTAATCAGGGTATGAAAATAACCGTAAGCAAACTTTTGTTTTCGTTTTGTGTTGTTTCTTTGCAGTGACATTACAGCTAACTGAAATTACGAAACAAATAAATATTCATATTTTTTAATTACCCCCATCTACTTACAGTATAAGAAGAGTCTCCTCTTAATATAAATTAGTACTTAGAAGACATTAAATTTCTTGGGAAAAAGAATGCGTTAAACATTTTATTTAACAATAATTTCGGCTGAAAGTTCTCCCTTGGGTGCAAAATGATATAACACAATAAAAATAAAAACATGTTTGCTTCTAAGTTTCCGACAATTCCCAAAAAAAATTCGTAAAATCCCAAAAATGGGATTTTTCAATATTTTTGCTGTATTCTTTTTGGCTCAAAACTCTCACTGGCCTGTAAAATGATATAAGTAATGCAAATTAAATAAAAATCAGAATTGTTTCTGAGCTCCCGACAATTCCCAAAAAAATTGCAAAATCCCAAAAATGGGATTTTTTTCATTATTTTTGCTGTATTCTTTTCTACTGAAAACTCTCATTTGCGCGTAAGATGATAGAATAAAAAAAACAGAATTTCTTTTAAGTTCCCTACAATTCCAAAAAACAAACTGCAAGATCCCAAAAATGGGATATTTTCAATATTTTTGCAGTCTTTTTTTCGGCGCAAAATTCTCACTGGCCTGTAAAATGATATAAGTAATGCAAATAAAATAAAAATCAGAATTGCTTGTGAGCTCCCGACAATTCCCAAAAAAAAATCGCAAAATCCCAAAAATGTGAGATTTTTTTCAATATTTTTGCTGTATTCTTTTCCGCTGAACAATCTCATTTTTGTGTAAAATGGGCTACCTATGCCCATAATTTCTACCCATAGATATCTACTAGTGTAAAGATATCTATCGTGTAAGTCAAATTTTATAAGGCAAACTCGTTGGTAAAAAGCTTAGGTAAATTATCTGTGTGTAGAAATTACGGGCACTAAAATAACAAAACAATAATATTCATATTTTTTAATTACCCTCTTAATATAAATTAGTACTTAGAAGACATTAAATTTCTTGGAAAAAAGGATGCGTTAAAAATTTTATTTAACAATAATTTCGGCTAAAAATTTTCGCCTGGGGAGCAAAATGATACAAGTAGTGCAAATAAAATAAAAAACAGATTTGCTTCTAGATTCCCGAAAATTCCCAAAAAAAAAATCGTAAAATCCCAAAAATTGGATATTTTCAATATTTTGCTGTATTTTTTATTTTTTATTTTGCTAAAAATTCTCCCTTGGTTGCAAAATGGCAGAAGTAAAGCATTTAAAATAAAAACAGATTTGCTTCTGAGTTCCTGACAATTCCCAAAAAAATTAGCAAAATCCCAAAAATTTTGTTTTTTTTCAATATTTTTACTTCATTAGTAATTTCGAAAAAATTAACACAATAAATATTTTAAATTAAATTAAATTAATTATTTTCAAAGCTTTACTTACAAGATCTTAAAATATAAAAAATAAATTTATTTACTGTTTTAGTACTGAAGTTATGATTAAAAAAATTTTAAGATACCAGGTTTAAACAGTGCGAAGTATAAATGTTTGCCCATTTTGATCTTATGTTAAGTGAATAAAGAAAAAAGAGGATATAAGGAAAGAATTTGTTGTATTAAGTGACTTTAAAATCAAAAAAAAAAATCAAAGTTTCCAGCTCTGGAGCTGTACTGTTTATTTTTCAAATCTTCTATACCAAACTTTTCTTTCTAAAACATAAAATATATTTAATTTTTAAGGAAAAAGAAAAAATTTAATTAGATCTAGTTACTTTTATATATCACAAAAAGTGTATATCTCCCAACCCTGGAATCATCCTTTTAGATTTTTGTGATTTCTTACACCAATCTATTTCTTTTTAAGATGATAAGATATGTTTAATTTATAGAGCAAAAGAAAAAATTTGTCTTAGTAGGCTACTTTTATATAACATATATAATTTTATATATGTTCTATGAATTTATATAACAAACAAAGTTAAAGTTTTCCAACCCTGGAAACATTTTTTATGATATTTTTTTTTATTTTAAACACCAATTTTGTTCTTAAAAACAAACAAACATTATTTTTATCTAGTTACTTTTGGATGACAAAATAAAGTTTAAGTTTTCCAGCTCTGAAACCGTCTTTTCGGTTTTGTTGATTTTCAGTACCAATCTATTTCGGACTATTTCTGATACCGCGAAGTCTGTAGCTTTTCTGGAAGCTTCGTAAAACCGGTTTCACGTACACCAGGCGGACGGACGGACGCACAAACGGACATCGCTTATTCCTCTTCCCTATTGATAAGGATCCAGAATATACATGCTTTATGGGTCGCATATGAATATTGTGGAAATTACACGCGGAATGACAAACTTATATACAACCTTTGCCATTTTTATTGAAGGCTACAATAAAAAGAAAACGAAAAATTTTAAAATAACTACAGCTAACCAGTTTGAGAAATTAGTGGAAGAGTTGCAGAAAAATTCCTCTCTTGCAGTGGGATTTCCCAGTAATTTTAAACAAAAATGGGAAGGACCTGACAAATTATTGAACTCTCTTGGGCCGCCGATAATGATAGCTAAAGTAATGAGCATGAATAAGGTAATAATATTAAGCTAAGGATATAATGAGTGTTAATAGCGCTAAATAAAAATTAAATTTGGTAATTGGTTTGACGAGCCTGCAAGTTTAAAGCTGAGAACAAAATTTTCGCCAACAAAGGTGAATGCCATAAAATGTGCAAAGGAATATTAAAACAGTTTACTTTTAGCCCATTAAAGGAAGCTGTGGCAAATCTGCTGCACTTTTACAATTTTTGAAGTAACTGAAACTTTTCATATCTTATAACTCTTACTCAAAAGATATATGTATATTTATTACCATTTTTTTGCCTTAGGTACCACTGTGCATCGCCGCCATTTTGTTATAGACTATGAAGCAAAGTGATATTAACAATAAAATGACAACAACGTTGACAACGACAACTGTAATGAGAGCCAATAAATTATATAAATCTTAAAGAAATATTTAGGACATTTTCTTCACATCCTTAAGAAAAAAAAAGATTTTTAAAATCGTTAAATGGCTTTGTAATTCAAACAAATTAACACTTAAACTAATGATTATAAATTCGTATGTGAAAGAAATGTGTTTGTTGCTCTCTATCACTTACTCTAGTTATTTTATATACTTTTATTTTTACCTTAAAAGTGGGGGGCGCAACACACATCAAACTCAGTTAAAACTTTTTGCCTGCTTGCTTGCCTCTCTGTCTTTTTTTTTTTTTTTTTTGCAAAATTAAATTATCGTTCAGCTTCTGTTATTTTTCATTATACTCTCTTGTTTGAATGTAGTTTGTTATTATTGTCGCTTAAATGTTGTTTTGGAATTTTTATTTAAATGTCTACTGCATAAAATCAGATACACTTCCACACACAAGAACACCCACACACCCACACATGGACACATAAGCCTTTCAGTTATCACTTATTCACACACGTAGAAACTTCTCATTTATGCGACAATAACCAAAGCTTTTGGAAAATTTATTCTTTAATTAGATTTCTGTTTGTACATGAGGAATTAAAATCACTCATACAAAAGCAAATATGTATGTATGTGGGATTACGTGCATATATAAAATTTGATTTGACAGGAATTTATTAGATTATACTTGCATGTATTTTAATACATTTATTATACACACAATATGTACATACATATGTAAATATCTGGCTTGAATCTGATATTATTTGATTGATAAAAGCAACAAGTACGTTTCTAGGATAAAGCTGAAATTTTTTGTATGGCATAAAATAAATTTTCATTAAAGAATAATTTTTTTTGTCCACAAAATAATGTATATGAGATACAATTTGAATTCAAATGAAAGCAGCAGCAAAATAAATCACCTGCACACATACATACACACATCTTAATTTACCAGTACTTCACAATTGCCTTCATTAGTTAAAAAGCAAAGAAGGAATACGAATTTAAGCAAAATTCACAAGTTTAAGTTAAGGCAAAATATGCACGCACGAGTTGATTTAAGATCAAAAAGCAATGTACTCGTATATTTTATATTATTTATTTAAATTTGTATATTTCTTTTTAATGGAATATTTTTGTTAATATTTTTTTTTTTGCCTTTGCAAAATTCCTTATGATATCATAATTACAATTTATGCTACAAGAGAAACGCTTTCCTTAATCTACAAATATTATCAAATTTATTTTTGCAATCAAAATCGTTTTTCTAATCAAGCAAAAAATAATAATTTTGTAATTAAAATTTTGATTGATTTTCAAATAAAATTTAGTTAAAATATTAATGAATTTAATCATTCAAGGTCTTACAAAATAAATAAGAAGCAAATATGTTGCTATTTCTGCTAAACTTTTTTTATGTGTTATTTTAGTATATTTGGTACATCCTTAATTTAAAAAATAATAATTCCAACCACAATTAAGATCAGATTGCATTGAAACTTTGTAAATATTTGTGGAATTACATCCGCCAGCTTTCTGGTAAATTTGGTTTTAAACGAAGCAATAATAAGCTCATCTCCCATATATCCTTTATTTTAAAAATTCCTTTTTAGCTAAAATTTTGACCATAACGGAGCAAAACATAAAAAAAATCACGAAATCATACATCAAATAAAGTCACTGAGACATTTTACTATAGACAGTCCAAGAACATGGCTGCTTCTCATATATCCTTTATTTCAAAAAACTAAGTTTCACCTGCAATTATAGTTAGATTGCATTGAAACGTTGTAAATATTTGTAGAATTATATCCACCAGCTTACTGGTAAATATGGTTTTAAGCGAAGCAATAACAAGCGCACCTCCCATATATCCTTTATTTTAAAAGTACCTTTATAGCTTAATTTTTCACCCGCAATTACAGCTAGATTGCATTCAAACATTGTAAATATTTGTAGAATTACATCCACCAGCTTTCGGTAAATTTAGTTTTAAGCTAAGCAATAATAAGTGCACCTCCCATATATCCTTTGTTTTAAAAGTACCTTTTTAGCTAAAATTTTGACCATAACGGAACAAAACGTACAAAAATTCACGAAATCATACATCAAATAAAGTCACTAAGACATTTTACTATAGACGGTCCAAGAACATGCCTGCTTCTCATATATCTTTTATTTCAAGTAACTAAATTTCACCTGCAATTCTAGTTAGTTTGCATTGTAACGTTGTAAATATTTGTATAATTATATCTACCATCTATCTGGTAAGTTTGGTTTTAAACGAAGCACTAATAAGTGCATCTCCCATATATCCTTTATTTTAAAAATACCTTTTTAGCTGAAATTTTGACCATAACTGAACGAAACATACCTAAATTCATAAAATCATACATCAAATAAAGTCATTGAGACATTTTTACTATAGACGGTCCTTGAACATGCCTGCTTCTAATTATCCTTTATTTCAAAAATCTAAATTTCACCCGTAATTACAGCTAGATTGCATTCAAACATTGCAAATACTTGTAGAATTACATCCACCAGCTTTCTGGTAAATTTGGTTTTAAACGAAGCACTAATAAGTGCATCTCCCATATATCCTTTATTTTAAAAGTACCTTTTTAGCTAAAATTTTTACCATAACTGAACGAAACATATCTCACAAAATCATACATCAAATAAAGTCACTAAGACATTTTACTATGACGGTCCAAGAACATGACTGCTTCTAATCATTCTCTATTTAAAACAACTAAATTTCTCCCGCAATTATTACAGTGAAACGTTACAAATACTTGTGGAATTATGCCTTTCAGCTATTTGGTAAATTTGGTTTTAAGCGGAGCAAACAATATACGACCTCCCCATATATCCTTTATTTTAAAAATAGTGTTGTAGCTAAAATTATGATAATAATGCATCGAATTGTTTTTGTGTTTTCTCTTTCAAAATCATATATCAGATAAGGTCGCCGGTAAATTTTATTACAGTCGGTGCAAGGGCATGCAAAATTATACATAGCTTCCATATATCCTTTATTTCAAAAATTTAATTTTATGTAGAAATGATATTGTAGAATTTTCTAGCATGTATTCCTAAAGTATTTTTGACAATTTTTTTCATATCAGTTAAAGGACATGAGTTGCTTCTATATATACTTTATTTTTAAAAATGTTATTTTAATCACAGTTATTATTAGATAGTGGCTAAAATTGTTAACTGGCGCTACAATAAATAATAAAGCTCCTTAGATAATTTCATTTCAACAGTTACAAGGTCATATTCACTTTAAAAATATCCTTTATATTATTATTATTATTATGAGTTTTACTGCAATTATGCAGCGAAATTTAACTATTACTCTTAAATTTCTACAATAACACTCTCTGGTGAATTTTATTACAAAATATGTCAGGACATGAATAGTACTCATGCACCCTTAATTTTAAAAATTAAATTTTTTGTATAATTAAGGTCAGAGCATAGCCAGAACTTGTTACTAGTTGTAGAACTATATATCCAAGTTTTCTATAAAACTTTATTTAATTTTCATACAAGGATATGTCTACCTGCCATATATCCTTTTATTTTAAAAATTTAACTTTATGAAAAATTATAAGAAAAATATCGCATGCTTTTTCAAGCAACAATATAAAATACAATAAATTCAAGGGCAGTAGTACAACTGATTTTCTTTAGATGATAAAAAGGATGCTTGGCACGTGTCAATTCGTTAATTTTCGTAGAAAATATTTTATATTTTAAGTCTTTAAACGTTTTTAAGACTATTTTATTTTCCAATTATTGTACACAACATTTTTGTGAAGTACTTTATGTAAAAATTCAAGCCATACCAAAATATTTATAATGAAAAGATTTAATGCACTTAAATCTCAGAACAAATAAAATGAAAAGAAACTTTTTATATTTATCATACCACTTTTTGCTGGCGACAACAAACAATGTCAAGAGTATGAAAAATATCAGGTATAAAAAAGGACCTCAATTCATAACAAAAACTAGCACACTTTTCAAAAAAAAATTATTTAATTAAATAAAATTTTCAACCTCAAGAGTATTGCTTGTAGATTTTGTTCCCCTCTTTTTCTTTCACTTATGCCATTTTTCTCACATTCCCACTTTTTCTCTCTATTTCCAGGTAATAACATAATGTCATCAATGTTTCAAGCAACTACTTTGGCACCAGATTCTGCTCAAAAGTCTAACAAAGTCGGTAATAAGAATATAAAAATTTTTATCCTTGATACAAGAGAAATACGTACACAAAATCCATAAAACTTAAGCAATTGAAGAAAATAAATCATAAAGAAATGTAAAAGCAAAAAAACAAATATATATATAAAGAATTATCTACAAAAGTCACACCCAAATTAATTTAGTAAGTGTTGACATAAAACTCATTTGATTCTTAAGTAATTGTGAAGGACAATAAGGTACATGCTGATAAAGAAAATGATGACTGGATGATAGTGGTTTTTTTTGCAGAAATGAAAAATAAGTAAATAAAATATAGTTTGTCTGAATTTTTGCCTTAAGGCACTTAAGTTTTAAGTGTTTCTTTTTATGGTGTTATTTGTGGAAAAAAAAGGTTTTTAAATTAGAACTATCTATACAGTAAAGAAATGTTATGTCCTTTTTAACATCCTGCAATAAAGAACAAGCGTTCAGAACTTTTTTGTTGAACAAACAAATTAAATGTCAAAAAGGTGTATCAAATAAATAAAAATACAAGTAAGAGTGCTATGTTCGGCTGTGCCGAATTTTATATACCCCTCACCGACTTAAGTACATGCGAGTAAAAAAATTTTTAGCTATTTTTCTACTAAAGAACTTGATTAAAATATTTTATTTTCGATATTAGCAATAGTTGAATATTTTATTTTATACTCTGTACTTAAGAAAGACCATCAATTTGAAACTTAACTGTGCTGAGAACATAATAAGCAGCATGACAAAAACCTCCATTTATATTTAAAAGACATATCTTATTGAAATTGAACATGTATAAAGAAATCTTGAGTGAAGATCTTCCTACAACATGAAATTATGTTTAAATGAAAAAAAAAAATTATTTTTGGTTATTTTTTACCAAAAATATTTTTCTCCAATTTCCAACCCTGGAATCATGACTTTGATTTTTCTGGTATTTAATACTTTAAAATTTATTTATTTCTTATCAAAAAAAAATACCAGAAAAAGTTTAAGTTTTCCAGGTCTGGAGCTATGTTTTTTATTTTTCTAATTTTTTATATCAAACTATTTCTTTCTAAAACAGAAAGCATATTTAATTTGTAAGCAAGAAGCAAAAATTAATTTGACCTAGTTACATTTATATACAAAAAAAATAAGTTCTCCAGCCCTGAAATCATCCTTTTAGACTTTTCTGATTGCTTATAGCAATCTAGTTCTTAATAAAATTAAACATATTAAGTGAACAAAGAAAAAAAGTAAATTAGGCTAAAATTATTTTGATCTAGTTTCTCTAATATCGAAAAAAAATTAAATTATCCAGCTCTGGAGCTGGAGATTTTATTTTTTAATTTTCTATACCAAACTTTTCTTTATAAAACATAAAGCATATTTAATTTATAAAGAAAATGAAAACAATTAATTGGACGTAATTACTTCCATATACAAAAAAAAATTCCAACCCTGAAATTATTCTTTTAGACCTTTCTGATTCCTTATAGCAATCTAGTTCGGAAAAAAAATAATATATTAAGTGAACAAAGAAAAAAAGAAAATAAGGCAATAAGGATAAAATTCGTTTTATTTAGTTCCTCTAATATCAACAAAAAAACAAATTTTCGAGCTCTGGAGCTGCGGCTTTTATTTTTTTCAATTTTCTATACCAAACTTTTCTTTCTAAAGCATAAAATATATTTAATTTATAAAGAAAAAATAATAATTTGACCTAGTTACATTTATATACAAAAAAAATTACATTTTCCAACCCTGAAATCATCCTTTACGATTTTTCTGATTTCTTAGTTCTTAAAAAACAAACAAATTATATTAAGCGAACAAATAAAAAAAGAAATAAAGCAATATTTAGTTTCTTTAATATCAACAAAAAAAAACAAATTTTCCAGCTCTGGAGCTGGGGATTTTATTTTTTCAATTTTCTATACCAAACTTTTCTTTATAAAACATAAAATATATTTATTTTATAAAGAAAATGAAAACAATTAATAACACCTCCTTACTTTTATATATGTATCAAAACAAAAAATAAATTTTTCAACCCTGGAATCAGCCTTTTAGATTTTTACGATTCCTTATAGCAATCTAGTTCTTAAAAAAGAAATAGATTATGTTAAATGAACAAAAAAATAAGGAAAAAATTAGTTTTATTTAGTTACTTTAATATCAAAAAAAAAACTCAATCTATCCAGCTCTGTAGCTGTGGTTTTTATTTCTCTAATTTTCTATACCAAACTTTTAATTCTAAAACATAAAATATTTATGTAATTTATAAGGAAAAAGAAAAAAATTAATAAGACCTAGCTGCTCTTATATATCACAAAAAGTGTAAGTTTCCCAACCCTGGAATCATCCTTTTAGATTTTTCTGATTTTTTACACAAATTTTTTTTTATATGATATGTTTAATTTATAGAGAAAAAGGAAAATTAGTTTAAGTACGTTATTTTTATATAACAAAAAAGTTAAAATTTTCCAACCCTGGAAACGTCTTTTTGACTTTTTTTGATTTTAAGCACCAATTTTATTTGTACTGAAATATAAAATAAGTTTATTTAACATAAACAAACAAAAAACAAAAATTAGTTTTTGTAGGTTATTTTTATATAACAAAAAAAGGTAAAATTTTCCAACCCTGGAAACGTCTTTTTGACTTTTTTTGGTTCTAAATATCAATTTTATTCGTACTGATATATAAAGTAAGTTTATGTAATAAAAAAAATTGTTTCAGCTATATAGTTACTTTTGGATGGCAAAATAAGGTTTAAGTTTACCAGCTCTGAAACTGTGTTTTCGGTTTTGCTGATTTTCAATACCACTCTATTTCGGACCATTTCTGATGCAACAATCTAAGACCGAAGTCTCTAGCTTTTCTGGGAGCTTCGGAAAACCGATTGCACGTACACCAGAGGGACGGACGGACAGACATCGGTTATTCGTCTTCATAAGGATCCAGAATATATATAATTTATGGGTCGCATATGAATATTGTGGAAATTACACACGGAATGACAAACCTATACCCTATACCCTTTACCATTTGTGCTGAAGGGTACAACAGTATATTCACTTGTATAAAAAAAATACCTATTTACACATGTATGTATATTTACTTGAAGTTAATTATACAAATATATTTCGGTATATCGTCGGTCCATTATTGGTTTGACGCAACGACCATTTAAAAAAAAACTAGTTAGTTATGGGGTATATATATTTTGAATACCCTTTTTTTGAGTTTGACACATGTTTCGCGTAATTAATTATGGTTTCTGAGATATTAAGCATTCATTTTGCTCCATATCAACTATTTTAAGGTTTAATAAGTATTGTTTTGCTGTACACGCCACAGTTTGGCGTTTGCTACAAATTCTTCACACAAAAACGTACAAAATAAATTTAACTCCTGTTATAAACACAATTGGGACGGCCGACGAACTTCGCATAGTTCGATGAGCTAGCCTTCAAGAATTCGATCTATTCCAATTCTCTGCCTTGCTATAGACACTTTTGTAGCTTATGGATACCAAGTTGCGCAAATATTAACTGCGGCAAGAAGCAATTTCGTAAGATGCAGAGAATTGGATTATGTACTTGAATTAAAAATAAATACAAAAACCGATATCAAGTCTTGAAATTAATAAGTACCTTAAACTCTCAAAAGGCAGAAATTTGGAATAAATCACTTCTATAGCGAAAATCTTGAAAATGCGCAATATTGAAAACAAGTCCATAACTAAACTTCAGACAAATATTATGAAGCATCAAAAAAGCCTAGGCTCCTGGGGGCAAATTAGGGCACTCGTTATCGAACGAAATTACGAAAGGGTTTAATATAGTTTATATGGAAATATTTTAAAATTTCGAAATGTATCGAATGCCGTAATTTGCCTCCTGCCTTTTTTGTCGAAAATCAATTATTTAATATGGCAAATAAGCTATTTTGGTTAATAAAATTAAGTTTGAAAAGTATGCCGCTTGAGCTTTTTTGTGGTAATTATGGCACGATGTAATACTTACAATACAAATACCTTTAGCTTCCAAGGATTTGTGTTTCCGGGTTTCTCATACAAAACGCATACGTTAAGTAAACATTTACTTCTGACAATCGGTGATGAGTTTCTGCTCTAAATCCCGCTTTCACCTCTAGTAGATTTAATCCTAAAACAATTAATGTCCTTTTTATTTAGCAAATAATTTTTTTTTTTTGGAAATTCCCGCAATTTCACCTGAGTGACATTTAAGCGCCAAGATATCCTTGATTATTTGACAAATTTTAAGCATTTTAGACAATTGTCGCACAATTTATTTAAATGTGCTGCTGTTGCTGCTCCCCCGTTCTTTAAAACTTTTTTTATTTCTTATACTCGTACACATATACCAACGAACCCCCAGCATTGGGTCGGGTCATCACGTATAATTTATATTTGTCTTTTGCTCAAAATGTTCATAAATGAAAAAGTGAAATAAAAACGTTACAATTTATTTTTTTTTATAGTTCTCTTCTTTTAGGTTATTTATTATATACGTTTTTCTTCTTCTTCGTCTACTTAAATTATACTTGTAATATAATCATATGCTTTTTCGACCTTTATGGTTAGTTAAGCCTGATTTTGTGGCATCGTAATTTTTATGATGTAGAAACTGAATATCAAGAAAAATATATGCATGTATGTACTTATAGAAAAAGAAAACACTCGTAAATGCTCATGATGTCTTTAGGTGTATGTGTATTATATTTTTCCTTACATTTTACTTTTAATGCACTTAACATTTATGTGTACCTGCATAATCTTGAGTATTTGAAAAACTCGTTTAGAAAATCCTTAAAATACAAGCTTTTTTTTCTTTAAATTCATACGCATGTTCTCAGTTTTTTTTTTTTTGTAACCTACTTGGAAATGTTTCAATGTTATTACAGTTGCGATATCATTCACATGTGAATGACTTTTGTTTGCTTTTAATTCTTCCGTTGAGAGGCGGCACACACAGCGGTGTTATATTGACGGCGTTAGGTTGACGGCGTCATGTTAGCGGCGTTATGTTGAAGACTCTCATTGTCTTGTATTAGCGGAAATAATTTAATTCGAGGACGGTGCATTAATTTCGCCAAATAAGTCATTTATGAAGGCATTGAGAGTAGAAATAAGAATTCTGGTCTAACTTTTTGGTGGTTCTATGCTAAACTTAAATGCATATGAGATCAGTCACAAATATCTTTATATATAAAAATCTAATATGGAGGGGGCGCACACTGTCGCGAAGGTGGCCAAAAATGAAAAAAAAATTGTTTTAAATTAAAACGAACAAATTACTTTGTTGCATGTGCAATATTCTAATTAAGTAAAATAAAAAGGAATTTTGTAAAAAAGTTTTATTTTTAAAGGGTTTTGGCGGTTCAAATGCAACGGTTTTAAGCCAGTATTCAACTATTTGAAAATATGGTACGGACACATGCAAACTTTAACAGGTTAATTAAAAATTTTTTTATATATTGTCCTACAACTTCCAATAAAACATAAGGGGAATATTGTTATAATATGGTTACAATATATTTTTTCTATATTTTGTAAGTGTGTAAAATAAGTAGAAGTTAAGTGGTCTATAGAAAAAAATATATTTTTCATACTTTCACATTATATTTCTACAAGTAACTAGATTGCAAATTTTTTGTATTCTTGTCCACCTTCCCCCCCCCCCTTACAATTTATTTTTAGAATATTTTTCAAGTTATAATTTGTATATTGTCAGTATATTAGTTACTTCCAGGACATTTGGGAAGGACACTAGTCCTTTAAATTTAAATTGCCAAATTGTTAAACAATTAAATCACTATAAGTGAAGACAATTTTTTTGTTTCACATTTTTGAAAAAGTAAATTTTTGCGGTATGTGTATTCTTTCTCTGAAGTGACCGAAATTTCTACGAAGAATTAAATATGTTAAATATAGTGTCTATACACAATTTCATTAAGTTACAATTATTTTTCTCTTTGTTATGGTAATTTTTTATTTCAGGATATATGTGAAGGACACGAATCCTTGGAAATTAAATGGCCAAATTTTATGTGTGATTATATTTTACCAATTAAAGCGTGTGTTCCAAATTTAATTTCTTTAGGATAACCCCTTCTATTTTTGGCCGCTCGTTATATGAACTCACGACACTGTTGGGCGTTGGCTTAAGCCATTAGCACATTCCTGGGTTCAAGCCACAGAACTGCATGAGTTGATTCACTTTTGCTGTCCACTCATATTTACAGTGCTTTTGTTTTGTTTTTTAACATCATTATAAACAAATGATGTTGCTTGCAGTATTAAATCTCTAACAACTGACTGTCATTAACTAACTCTGGTTTTTTAAAATACTGTTTGCAAAATTATATAAAAACTTCTTGCTGTTGTTTGATAGCTTTGTATTCTTTGAATTCTTAAATTTTTAAAATAAATTTAAAGAACTTTTGAAAAGTGTTTTTACAAAATTTAACATAATGAATTTAGAAATAATAAGAAAACGGGTTTTCAAGAAGTATTCAAAACAATCACTCTGATTTACTTCTTTAATGAATCATATGAATAAACAGAACTTGCAAGAAATGATATGCATTTATTAACAATACTCTTTTAAATATGAATCAGGTATTAGGAAAATTAATTTTTTAATATTAAGTGCTAGATAAATATTTATTTTTCAAAAAGGCAGAATTATGCGGTTTGATTCGTAATCATGCGGATCTCTAGTTCGAGCACATTGTCCGATAGTCATTAAATAACAACAGCACGTATTTTTCCGATGCACGTTAGTGCCCCTTCGTATCTGTTGTTGTGGGAAAGTTTTAGTGATGAAGGCATAGACACTGATCACTGATCCTGCTTCAGCGGATACTAATGCTAATGTAACATCAGAGTGCCCACCCTTCTTCATCGGAATTTTGTTGCAGAATCATTGGCTTAATACGCCTCATTGACACCAGAGGCGCTGCAACAATTCATTGTTAGAAACGTGCAAAAAAGCAGAGTTGTAAAAGTATTAAGCTTTCCTCTACCTCTTCCTTCACCACCTGTCTTCGCTATCACTATCCCTTTCTTAAAGTAGAAAATACCTAGTAATTGTAGTAGGTATTCATTGCCAGAGTGTACATTTTCTTAAAAAAATAAAATCAATAAAAATAAAAAAATAAAAAATAAATTCAGTAAAGTGCGACTTTGACTCGAGCACGAAGGGTTCCGTTCATTCGGTTTTAAGCATTCTTTTAATGAGGCTTTTTTGCTTTTGTGAAGTTTTTTTCAGTTTAAACGATTTTTTTAAGTTTTGTCGTTTTTTCTCGTTTTTTCTGTTTTTGGGGTTTTTTTCATTTTGGCGATTTTTTTTCATTTTGGCGATTTTTTCTGTTTTTGGGGTTTTTTCATTTTGGCGGTTTTTCTAATTTTGGCGATATTTTTTCATTTTGGCGATTTTTTCCTGTTTTGGGTTTTTTTTTAATTTTGCGATTTTTTCTTGTTTTGGGGTTTTTTTTAATTTTGGCGATTTTTTTCTTCATTTTGACAATTTTTCCGGTTTTTTGCGATTTATTTTAGTCTCAGAAACTTTTTTTTGCGATTTTTTTCGGTTTGGCGATTGTATAATTTTTTGATTTATTTGTGTTGTGCTCTTACGGTTTCCAAGATACAGCAAGTTGTTAAAATTACATAGTGAAAATTGCATTAACTGATGGCACACCCTTTAATTTAAATTTTTTTTTAATTTTAGTGTTAATTGTTGTAGTCTGTATAAAAATATATAACCTTTCAAGTGTATATACATACAATTGTATGTATATTACATGGAATTTTAACATTTTTTTTTGGAACACCCTTTAAGTTTTAACTCTGATGTATTTGTTGTTGTAGCGGCCAAAAGTCTACACACTGTGTCTAAATTTCAGGTCCGTAGCTCTTATGGTTCTCGAGAAAATACCCTGTGACAGACGGACGGACAGATGGACAGTATAGCGAAAACATTAGGGTTCCTTTTCACCTCTATGCTCCTTATAAGGAGCCAAAGGAATCAATATACATATATATATATATACAAGTCAGTTTAGTTTTTTCCGACAACAAAAATGGACCACGCGCACTTGCACGCCCACTTATTTTATCTATCTAAAATCGAAGAACAGCTGGACGGATTTGTCTAATTTTTTTAATATTCATAGTAATTTAAAGAACGTGTATGAAGGAGTGTACAAGGGGTCGTGGCACCTCCCATTTGTAGCAAATATTTATTTTGAAATATTTTGGAAGGTAAGACGGTAGCAGTTACTCCATTAATCTTATAATAATCTTTTTAAACGTTTTTCATAACCCAGTTTAGGTTTTTACAAAAATTAAAATTGACCACGCCTACTTGTGCTACCACTTTTTTTAATCTATCTAAAATCGAAGAACAGCTGCATAAATTTGTCTACATTGTTGCTAATATTCGTAGTAATTACAGAAATAGTATTAAGAAGTAGACAAGTGGGCGTGGCACCGCCCATTTATACTAAATATTTATTTTGCAATATCTTGGAAACTAACACGGTAGCAGTTACTCCCTCGACCTCATAAGTTTAAGGGCTACTAAAAATTAAAAATTGGAAGATTATAAGCGGACGTGGCACCTCCCATAACACTTTTTTTTTTGTAATATCTTTATATCTAATGCAGCAAGAAACGTGAAATGTTGTATAGAAAACGATTATTAAAATGCGCTTTATTATACAAACAAAAAAATTCGAATTGGAGATGTGGGTGTGGCACCTCCCTTAAAGAGAAAATACATACTTCGAGATATCTTGCAAACTAATAGAGAAAGAACGTTAATATTTTGTAGGAACAACTCTGTTCGTAAAGAGCATTGTCTCTGGAAACAAAAGTAGAATTGAACAAGTAGGCGTAATGGCTCTCGTATAGTCCAAGTAATTGTTTGTTTTCAAAAATAATACCAGTATACCGATGTTGCTGGCTTGTATACAGCGTATTATTGATGGTCTAGAAGGATTAATAGGCTATTAACTTTTTAATGCCTAAAGTGGGCGTAAGACTTCAAAAAGGCAAAATATTAAAAACAAAACTTGTAAGGAGTAACCCTAATAAGGGAAAAAGTATTCCCCCTTAAGCTGAAGGTCCATACCATCCGTTCTTTGCATATGCGTTGTATGCGTTTCTGTACGTTCTCTCCGATTCTAAATTCAAGTTACATGCAAGACGCCTTATTGGCAAGTATTTTTTGTTGCTTTAATGCAAAAAGAGAGAAAATATAAATTCACCACACGAACATTTGGCTATAAAAGACAGCATGATGAATACGACGGATACAAAAGTAGAAAGTAAATCTACTTTATCCGTCCTATGCGTCTATAGGTTTTTTGCGTTTTGTTCTGTAACTTGCCACATACAATTACCTTGATTCTACTTTTTGACACCTACATAAAACGCAACTACATATTGAACGGATGGTATGGACCTTCAGTTTTACTGTGAATGGCGTCATCGACGTCACATCAAGACGACAGTATATATATAGTCACTTGTCTACTCTTTATTGACAATCTCTTACTAATCTCTAAGGCCTTGTAAATTAATGGAGCACGTTAATAGTCGTCAATTATTGTCGACAAAGAGCAGACAAGTCACAATATTTTCTGTAGTCTTGATGTGACGTCGACGACGCCATTCACAATAAGGGGGATTATAATATATTCAGTAAAGTGCGTCTTTCACTCGCACACGAAGGATTCCGTACGGCCGCTTTGGCGATTTTTTTCAGTATTGATACTTTTTTAGTTTAGGCCTTTTTCGGCTTTTGGCGTTTTTTTTTATACATATTTTTAATGCTAGCGATTTCTTACTTTTGGTGCTTTTTTTCGTTTTAGCGTTTTTTTCGGTTTTATGCGATTTTTTTAGGTTTTCGGCGACTTTATTACTTTTGGTAATTTTTTTTCACTTTAGCGATTTATATTTGTTTTGGTGATATTTCCTATTTAAGCGCTTTTTTCCAGGGGTTTGGCTAGTCTGCAAATAAATTTTACCTTTTATTGAATTTTTGTTTTAAATATGGCGTGTAATCAGAGTCAAAGAAATCAATCTAAAAGATACTCTTTTTCAAAGTAAATCCTTCATATACTTTTAATTCAAGCAAAAGTATACTTTAGTCTTAAAATCAATTTTCAAATTAAACAGAAGCTAAAAGTTGCATTAAGTAATTTAATAACAGCTCAAATCAGCTGATGGTTTCTATTTCTCTTTGCAAACAAAACAAAATAACTTCTTGTCAAATTGGCTGACATTTTTTTAATCTGTTTTGTGTTCAACAACTCGTAATTTTTACCAAAGGTAAAAGGTCGCCATAATCGTCCTAACGACAGAACCCTTCCCAATATGTTGGATAAATTATATGTAAATAATATGAATGATATACACCTTTTAAATTTTTTTTCACCCCCTACCCGCCCCTTAATATCTCATATTTTATAATTTAATAAACTCCCATATTTAAGGGGCTTAAAACAGTTCACATTGCTATTTGAGTTTTGCATGTTTCCTGGCAGCCAACCGCAAATAGGATTTAATTGTGTGAGAAGAAATGCAACATTTTTAGAATTTTATTTTATTTTTTTTTTTTTTTTGCTTCCATATGTTTTGCTGCAAATCCATTTTAATCTTATTGTTGGTTAAAATTTTGTCATTATAGAGATGATAATTGAAATACTAACAGTGTAATGCATATTTAGTATTTGTTATGCGTCAGGATTTTAGATTTCATTGTATTTATTTCAACTAACTATATACGAGTAGTTTGCTATTGAAACAGATAAAATGAAAAACCAAAATTCTAAAGGTTTTGGTTTCGGTTTTTTTTTAACTGAGTGCATGCATGCATAACAAAGTAACTAATATATTTATGCATATCACAGGCTATTGTATGAGTTGTATGTTGTATACACATAAGTTGTTTCATTTATTTCAAATTCTTCAAAAGAGCAGCCGTAATCTATCACTACGAGAGCATATCGGAACTTAAGGCATAGTTCATACGTTAAATTGAGAAATAATCTCTTACTTAAGTGTGTTTTGAAGAACAATATTGATTGTAAACATTTGTTTAGGAACATGTTTATATACAAAGTAATATAAATATTTATACGACCTTACTATCTCGTGCTCGCTCTCTTGCCCTTCCTCTTACTCCTGGTCTTGTTCTTGCTCTTGCTTTTGCTTTTTCTCTTGCTCATGGTCTTGCTCTTTCTCTTGGTCTTGGTCTTGCTCTTTCTCTTGCTCTTGTTCTTGCTCTTGTCATTGCCCATGCCCTTGCCCTTGTCCTTGTCCTTGTCCTTGTCCTAGTCCTAGTCCTTGTCCTTGTCCTTGTCCTTGTCCTTGTCCTTGTCCTTGTCCTTGTCCTCGTCCTTGTCCTTGTCCTTGTCCTTGCCCTTGCCCTTGCCCTTGCCCTTGCCCTTGTCCTTGTCCTTGTCCTTGCCCTTGCCCTTGCCCTTGCCCCTGCCCTTGCCCTTGCCCTTGCCCTTGCCCTTGCCCTTGCCCTTGCCCTTGCCCTTGCCCTTGCCCTTGCCTTTGCCTTTGCCCTTGCCCTTGCCCTTGCCCTTGCCCTTACCCTTGCCCTTGGCATTGCCCATGCCCTTGCCCTTGCCCTTGCCCTTGCCTTTGCCTTTGCCTTTGCCTTTGCCCTTGCCCTTGCCCTTGCCCTTGCCCTTGCCCTTGCCCTCGTCCTTGTCCTCGTCCTTGTCCTTGTCCTTGTCCTTGTCCTTGTCCTTGCCTTGCCCTTGCCCTTGCCCTTGCCCTTGCCCTTGTCCTTGCCCTTGTCCTTGCCCTTGCCCTTGCCCTTGCCCCTGCCCTTGCCCTTGCCCTTGCCCTTGCCCTTGCCCTTGCCCTTGCCCTTGCCCTTGCCCTTGCCCTTGCCCTTGCCCTTGCCCTTGCCCTTGCCCTTGCCCTTGCCCTTGCCCTTGCCCTTGCCCTTGCCTTTGCCCTTGCCCTTGCCCTTGCCCTTGCCCTTGCCCTTGCCCTTACCCTTGCCCTTGGCATTGCCCATGCCCTTGCCCTTGCCCTTGCCCTTGCCCTTGCCTTTGCCTTTGCCTTTGCCTTTGCCTTTGCCTTTGCCTTTGCCTTTGCCTTTGCCCTTGCCCTTGCCCTTGCCCTTGCCCTTGCCCTTGTCCTTGCCCTTGCCCTTGCCCTTGCCCTCGCCCTTGCCCTTGCCCTTGCCCTTGCCCTTGCCCTTGCCCTTGCCCTTGCCCTTGCCCTTGCCCTTGCCCTTGCCCTTGCCCTTGCCCTTGCCCTTGCCTTGCCCTTGCCCTTGCCCTTGCCTTGCCCTTGCCCTTGCCCTTGCCTTGCCCTTGCCCTTGCCCTTGCCCTTGCCCTTGCCCTTGCCCTTGCCCTTGCCCTTGCCCTTGCCCTTGCCCTTGCCCTTGCCCTTGCCCTTGCCCTTGCCCTTGCCCTTGCCCTTGCCCTTGCCCTTGCCCTTGCCCTTGCCCTTGCCCTTGCCCTTGCCCTTGCCCTTGCCCTTGCCCTTGCCCTTGCCCTTGCCCTTGCCCTTGCCCTTGCCCTTGCCCTTGCCCTTGCCCTTGCCCTTGCCTTTGCCCTTGCCCTTGCCCTTGCCCTTGCCCTTGCCCTTGCCCTTGCCCTTGCCCTTGCCCTTGCCCTTGCCCTTGCCCTTGCCCTTGCCCTTGCCCTTGCCCTTGCCTTTGCCCTTGCCCTTGCCCTTGCCCTTGCCCTTGCCCTTGCCCTTGCCCTTGCCCTTGCCCTTGCCCTTGCCCTTGCCCTTGCCCTTGCCCTTGCCCTTGCCCTTGCCCTTGCCCTTGCCCTTGCCCTTGCCCTTGCCCTTGCCCTTGCCCTTGCCCTTGCCCTTGCCCTTGCCCTTGCCCTTGCCCTTGCCCTTGCCCTTGCCCTTGCCCTTGCCCTTGCCCTTGCCCTTGCCCTTGCCCTTGCCCTTGCCCTTGCCCTTGCCCTTGCCCTTGCCCTTGCCCTTGCCCTTGCCCTTGCCCTTGCCCTTGCCCTTGCCCTTGCCCTTGCCCTTGCCCTTGCCCTTGCCCTTGCCCTTGCCCTTGCCCTTGCCCTTGCCCTTGCCCTTGCCCTTGCCCTTGCCCTTGCCCTTGCCCTTGCCCTTGCCCTTGCCCTTGCCCTTGCCCTTGCCCTTGCCCTTGCCCTTGCCCTTGCCCTTGCCCTTGCCCTTGCCCTTGCCCTTGCCCTTGCCCTTGCCCTTGCCCTTGTTCTTGCTCTTGCTCTTGTTGTAGCAAAATGGAGTTATCGCTTAATTATACTTAAGCAAAGCAGTATTTTCGGAAGTGTTAACGCTACACCTAAGTGATCAAAGGACCAACTAAAGCTTAAGTTTTTGTAACTCGACTTAAGCGATTTTTCCACATTACCACAAATTTATTAGCTATGTTTTTTCATTGTGTTTAATTAATTACAAAAAATATTTTTGTTTTATTTATTTAAGAAATATAAAAAAGCATTCATGAGAAGTCATTTAACAGAGATGGAAAACATAGTTTAGTATAAAAATATCAGAGGATATAAAAGACTTTCTCGCTTTCATTACAAGCGTATTATTTTAAAAAGGGGTTCCACAAATTTAAATCATAAAATATGTTGTAAGCAAAATTCTAGTGTAAACTAATGGTATTGCTTATTACATTGCATACAGTGGAGTACTGTTATAACAAATTGCAAGATAAACTTAGAATTTTTTCTTTTAAATAAAAAAAAATGTTAAATTTATTCAACAAATTAAAACTTAGCAGGCACCTATTTATTTTTGAGCCAAGAAAAAAGATATTTAAAATAAACCAACAATAACTTGTGACTTTTTCATTCGTTTTTAGCCAATAAATTTACAAGCAATGTTTGTTTCCCCGACTTAAAAAATAATTGGTTGTAAGTGGAAATTCGTTATAACATGAGGTTGCTGTAAACGTGTTAATTTATACGAAATATTAATGCAAGACTGTGGCGAGCGAAAATTCGCTATAACCGAACTCGCCTGTATATGTATGTGCAAATTAGGATATTATGTGTATGTGAGTTAAGTCACTTACCAGAACATTCGATTTACAGAAATGGTTGCAGGAATGATTGTAGCTTCTCATCTCGATGTGAAAAAAAAATTTCTGCAAATGGCATCTTGCGTAGGGATTCACTCCTGATGCTTATAAGAAATTTGAAACTCACTCACGAAGGGTTAGAAATACTTTCGAACTTTTCAATCGTAACACTTTTCATTGCTTATTTGTATATCTTACATGCTTCGTTAATAAAATTAATTATAATCTCCGAAAAAAAAATTTAATTTTCAATCGCGAAATGTTCACGAATAAAACGAGAAAAATTAGTAAAATATTTTTTTTTATTATAATCACGATACGATTAATTTTTCCTTTTAATAAGCGAGCACAAACTAAGAAGGTATTTATTTGGCTTGTCTGCAGAACCATCCAGAGGCTACGACAGGAGTCGAACCTACCACCCTTCGACTTGTAGCCTCGAGGGCAGCCAGCGAAATTATTTACGTTCATATTCATGTAAACTCGCGTGACATGTATATTAACTGTAGTAAATTGTTCACGATAACAAAAATTTCACGCTCACGTTAATTCACTCTTATGACAATTTTCGTTTACGAAAACTCAAGCTCACGAAAACTCACGCTTACAGATATTAACAAACACGGTAGCTCACGCTCGCATAACTAATTCTAACAAAAACTATCGCTCATAGAAATGTATGATCACGAAGACTCACGCTTCAAAAAAAAATCATGGGCACGGATACTCACGTTCAAGAAAAACTATGCTGACAAAGACTTGCAGTCATGAAAACTGGTGGTCACGGTGAGTCACGCTCACAAAAATTTTCCAATCGGGAAATGAAACGCCCACAAGTAAAATTCGCATTCACGGAAATTCATCTTCATGACTATTTTTTAACGAAAATTCGCTATCACAATCACGACAAATTATGCTCATAAAATGTTACGAAATATAATTTCTACAGAAACTTCCGCTAATGAATATGTATGCTGTATACTCACGCTCAGGAAAAATCATGCTCATGAAAACTTATAGTGATGAAAACACATGGTCACGGGAAGTCAGGCTTTCAAAAACTTTTAATTGGGAAGTGAAACGCCCACAAGTAAAATTAGCATTCAGCTTTAGGTTAATTTTTAACAAATATTAAAAACTTTGCAAAATCGCTGTCACACTCACGACATATTATGCTCACAAAATGTCACGCTCACGGATGCTTACAGTCACGAAAACTAACCCTCATGAAAACTAATTCTTACAAAAACTCCCGCTCATTAGAATTTATGCCCACGCTTAAAAAAATCACGGTCACGCGCACTCACGCTCTAGAAAAGTAAGCTCACGAAAACACACAGTCATGAAAACTCATGGTCACGGAGAGTTAAGGTTTTAAAAACTTCCACCCGGGAAGTAAAACGCCCACA
The DNA here is from genome assembly GCA_944452675.1 of Tachina lurida. Taxonomy (NCBI): domain Eukaryota; kingdom Metazoa; phylum Arthropoda; class Insecta; order Diptera; family Tachinidae; genus Tachina; species Tachina lurida. The sequence goes on along the minus strand of OX101753.1, from coordinate 28,477,042 downwards.
AGTTAAATTCGCATGACCGGATATTCGGCTTTATGACAACTTTTAACAAGACATTCAAACTTTGGTCACAAACTTGCGGTCTCGGAAGCTCACGCTCGCGAAAACTGATTCTTATGGAAAATCCGGCTACTGAAACTGTATGCTCACGAGGACTCACGGTTTAAAAAAAAATCATAATCACGCACACTCACGCTCATGGTAAGTTATGCTCAGCAAAACCCATCATCACGAAAACTAACGTTAACGAAAAGTCAAGCTCATCAAAAGTTATACTCTAGAAATGAAACGCCTTTGAAATCAAATTCGCATTCACACAAACTCAGCTTCACGTCAATTTTTAACTGTAAGTTCAAACTCAATTCATTTCGCGAACACACGACTTGCCACTCACGAAAAAGTATGATCACAAGAAAATTCACGCTTACAAAAAGTAAAGCTCACGAGCACTCCCGATATTAAACGTTCGCGAAAAGTTTAAAAGCATAGCTAATGTCAGCATTTCTTAATCGCCAACGCAGTATAATTTAATCTCGCACCAAATACTCTTTACTTAGTACTCACGCAATCGAAAGAAGTCATAACTCACGCTTACTGTTAATACATCACGCACATGAGTATTTATATTGATAACTCTAAACACTTTTTAATACCGATGGTATTTATAAGACGCACGTTTTATCTGTAAAGAAAACAAGTAAGAGTGCTATATTCGGCTGTGCCGAATCTTATATACCCTTTACCAACGTACGTACATATATATAGTATACAGACACGTACATACATATTTGTTTTGTGAAAAAATTTATCATTTTTTTAAAGTTTCCATCTTTGGAGCTATAATTTTCATTTTTCAAATTTCATACACCAAACTTTTCTTTCAGAAGCATAAAATATATTCAATTTATAAAGAAAAAGAAAAAAATTTTTAGACCTATTTAATTTTACATAACACAAAAAGTGTAAGTTTTCCAACCCTGGAGTCATAATTTTGGATTTTTCTGATTATTGATACCAATCTAGTTCTTTAAAAAAATACATAACATATGTTAAGTGAAAAAAGCAAGAACGAAATAAGCAAAAACTTAGTTTCATTTAATTCCTTTAATATTAAAAAAATCAGTTAAGTGCGACTTTGAATCGCGCACGAAAGGAAGGTTTTTTGCTTTTTTGAAGTTTTCTTCAGTTAAAACGATTTTTTCAGTTTTGTCGCTTTTTTCTCGTTTTGGCGATTTTGTCTGTTTTTGGAGGTTTTTTTCATTTTGGCGATTTTTTTCTGTTGTTGGGCTTTTCTTCATTTTGGAGATTTTTCTCATTTTGACGATTTTTTCTGTTTTTTTTGGGTTTTTTTCGCGATTTTTTGGCGTTTTTTTTGTTTTTTTTTCGTTTTGGTGATTTTTTTCATTTTGGCGATTTTTTTTATTATGGCAATTTTTTTCTTTTTTTTATGTTTTTTTTTCGTTTTGGTGATTTTTTTCATTTTGGCGATTTTTTTTTTCATTTTGGCGATTTTTTTTCATTTTGGCAATTTTTTTCTGTTTTTTAGTTTTTTTTCGTTTAAGCGATATTTTTCATTTTGGCGATTTTTTTTTTCATTTAAGCAATTTTTTCGTTTTTTTGCGATTTATTTTAGTCTTAGAAATTTTCTTTTAATTTAGTGCTTTTTTTTATTTTGGCGATTTTTTTCTGTTTTTTGGGTTTTTTTTTCGTTTTGATGATTTTTTTCATTTTGGCGATTTTTTTATCATTTTGGCGATTTTTTTCTGTTTTTAGGTTTTTTTCGTTTTGGTGATTTTTTCATTTTGGCGATTTTTTTTTCATTTTGGCGATTTTCTTTCATTTTGGCGATTTTTGTTTTCATTTTAGCAATTTTTCCGTTTTTTTGCGATTTATTTTAGTCTTAGAAATTTCTTTTTTAATTTGGTGCTTTTTTTCGTTTTGGCGATTTTTTTTCTGTTATTTAGGTTATTTCTTTTTTGGCGATTTTTTTCATTTTGGCGATTTTTTTCTGTTTTTTAGGGTTTTTTTCGTTTTGGCGATTTATTTTCATTTTGACGATTTTTTTCTGTTTTTTAGGGTTTTTTTTCGTTTTGGTGATTTTTTTCATTTTGGCGATTTTTTTTCATTTTGGCGATTTTTTTCTGTTTTTTAGGTTTTTTTCGTTTTGGCGATTTTTTTTTTTCATATAAGCAATTTTTCCGTTTTTTGCGATTTATTTTAGTTTTATAATTTTTTTTTTAATTTGGTGCTTTTTTTCGTTTTGGCGATTTTTTTTTCTGTTTTTGGCTTTTTTTCATTTTGGCGATTTTTTTGTTTTTTGGGGTTTTTTTCGTTTTAGCGATTTTTTTCATTTTGGCGATTTTTTTTTCATTTTGGCGATTTTTTTCGTTTTAGCGATTTTTTTCATTTTGGCGATTTTCTTTCATTTTGGCGATTTTTGTTTTCATTTTAGCAATTTTTTTTATTTTAGTCTTAGAATTTTTTTTTTAATTTGGTGCTTTTTTTCGTTTTGGCGATTTTTTCTTGTTTTTGGCGATTTTATAATTTTTTATTTTTTCAGTTTTACCGTTTTTGAAAATTTCAAGAGTTTTGCTCTTACGGTTTCCAAGATACAGCAAATTGTCAAAATTACATAGTCAAAATTGCATTAACTGATGGAACACCCTTTAATTTAAATTTTTTTAAATTTTTGTGTTAATTTTTGTAGTCTGTATAAAAATACACTAACCTTACAAATTTCAAGTGTATATATACTACATGGGATTTTAAAATTTTTCATTGCTCGTTTTGGAACACCCTTTAATTTCCAATTATCATGTATTTGTTGTTGTAGCGGCCAAAGGTCTACATACTGTGTCCAAATTTCAGGTCTGTAGCTCTTACGGTTCTCGAGAAAATACTAATATAGTTTTAGACCTAGTTAATTTTACATAACACAAAAAGTTAAAGTTTTCCAACCCTGCAAACGTCTTTTTAATTTTTTTGTATTTTTTTAATTTAAAATTCCAATTTTAGTCGTACTGAAGTGTAAAGTATGTACATTTATTAAAAAAAAAATAAAAATTTGTTTTCGGGAGTTACTTTTATATGGCAAAATGAAGTTTAAGTTTTCCAGCTCTGCAATCGTCTGCCCGATTTTGCTGAATTTCAATACCAATCTATTTTGGAAAATTTCTGACACACCAGTCCAAGAACGAAGTCTCTAGCTCTTCTGGGAGCTTCGGAAAACCGATTTCACGTACAGACAGACGGACAGACGGACAGACGGACAGACGGACAGACGGACAGACGGACAGACGGACAGACGGACATCGCTTATTCGTCTTCCCTATGCATAAGGATCCAGAATATATATATTATATGGGTCGCTTATTGATATTATAGAAATTACAAACGGAATGACAAACCTATATATACCCTTTTACCATTTTTGTTGGTAAAGGGTATAATAAAACAAAGGATTTTAAAAAAATTTTAGCGACATAGAAAAGTTCTGAAGTATCGAAATACTTTACAAAAATCTTAAGAGGTAATAAAAATAAAACCTTGATAATTTTTCAAATGGGGATATATTTTCTTTAAGTCCTACTTTCAACTTCTTAGTTCCTATTTTAAAAGTCGATTAAATACTTTCTGAGAAAATTATTATTCACCGAACTGCAATCGCTAGAAAAGCAACTTGACAACACTGAACAAATTTTAATGATTACATACTGACAAGTTTTCTTATCCTCGGGAGTGTGGCAATTTTAATTTTAATGGCTTGGCTAGAAGACTATGTCATATAATGTTAAATTTAAATGGGCGTGGCACTGCCTACTTCTTTCAAACAAGAAGTGTCCGAATGAATATAGAGAATATTTTATTGATCGTTGGTTTTCTAAATGCAAGATTTAATTATAACAAGAGGAAAGGAAATGTGCAAATTTTTTTAGAAATCCGTTGGGATGGTGATGTGGGCGTGACTACGCCCTTTTTTGAAATACAAGACCGTCTCAATAATCGAACTAAAGACTTCTGCAAAGTTTCTAAGGAGTCAATTTGGTAGAAGTGCATGAAATTAAATTTAAATACTTGCAATGGGCGTGGTCACGCCCTCTTTTTTGAATGATGAAACAACTGCAAGGTATACCTGAGTATTTGCAGGAACTGTTTGGGTAAAAACTGTCATATTACGTTTAGTTTTAATGGGAGTGGGCCTGTCAACTTTTTTGTTTCTAAGGGAGGTATTGTCTTTAAAAAAAAAAACAAGGTGAGTGCAAAGCTTCTCACAATCCAGTTGAGTTGAAATAATTTAAAAATATTGTGTTTTAAATTTTAAAGAAGTGACCAGTCCACCACTTTGGCACAAGAATGGTAATCGATTACCCGTAATGCAAATGACAAAAGAAAATTTCTAAATCGGTAACCAAAGGTAAAAACGTAAAAATAAAATTAATCAAACTGTAAGCCTGCCTCTGTTTTAAGACGATTAAGGATTGAAAATTTTCCTCACTACGGAGTAATATATTGGTTTGGCTTATTCTTAAAAATAAAACAAGTCAAACAAGCCATGATAAAAAAAAAACAAAAAGCCTGCCATTGGTCAATAATGTTAACTTTCCCTTGGCTGATTTTCCCGTGCAGTGTCATTATTCATACAGCCGTCACAGTGATTTCGTAACGTATTGTTTGTTGGCCCTTAAGTATTTGTAAAACGACCATAAATTTTTATTAAGCCACATGTTGGATAACTTTGTAAGTGAAGCAAAACATGGAAACGTCACAAACATTGTTTCTACACAAAAGTGAAACATAAAAATAAATCCATTACACAAACAAATAAATTTTTTTTAATACTTTTTCTTGTGACTAAATATGCAGAAAATTTTATGTGCTTGGCATTGTGTTTTTCTTTTGTCCTAAGTTTCATTAAGTAAATATTTTTTTAAATTAATCTCTGGGGTTCTTTAAATAAAATGTTTAAGCAAAAACACTTGTAGAAATTTTATTATTATGTTGCTCTTAACAAAAAAAGTGGCCCATGCCGAAGAACCCTTATTTACAAAAAAGCAAAACAAAGAGTGATTGATGAAATTAAAAATAATACACACAGAGAAATATTATATTAAAATGTAGGAAAATAAGGTTATTTTGAAATTTTTTGGGTAATAATTTTGCTTCATATGTAATTCATGTTAATTCATTATGATTTACAGCAACCTTCAAAGAAATGTTTTTGCTTTAGAAAAATATATTGATTTCATGTTGATTTAACATTACAGTATAGTTAAATCAAAATTAGGAATTATGTTAAATCAAAGTTGTTTCAACAAGTTATTGAAAGTTATTGAAACAACCTGAACTTGATACTGAAATAACACGAAGAACCATATGGAATCAAAGTTATTTCCAGTTGAAATAATATTAATTTAATTTAATAACTACATTAAATGAAATTCATGTGAAATACACATGGTTCTAACTATATTAAACTAAATTAATATTGTTTCAACTGGAACCAGTTTTGAATCCACATGGTTCTTCATCTTATTTCAGTTTACTTAATTTTTTAGCTTAAGTGATTCCATATCTTGGCACAGGTATCAAGAAAAGTTGTGTGTGTTTTATGTGGTTGCTTTCTGCCAAAAATCGGTTAAGTAGAACCACTTGAAATACAATAATAGATTTCAGTGGGCGTAGCCACGCCTATTTTTCAACTTTAAAATTGTGTCATTATAAAAACCAAAGGTGTTTTTCAGATTTCGCAGCCATCAAATAAGTAGCATATCATAAAGTTAAATTGAAAAAAATGGTGGGCATGCTTCCGCCTACTTTTTCAAAATGGGACCAATTGGAAGCTTTACTCTCTCAGACACAAAAAAGAAGAAGTCTTACAATCGATCTAAAATGTACTCAGTTATGAAGTAACAGGCTCAAAAAAATATGTTAACGACTTTATAACTTTCTCCTTTTTTTTTTTTTTATACCCTTTACCAACAAAAATGGTAAAAGGGTATATATAGGTTTGTCATTCCGTTTGTAATTTCTATAATATCAATAAGCGACCCATATAATATATATATTCTGGATCCTTATGCATAGGGAAGACGAATAAGCGATGTCCGTCTGTCCGTCTGTCCGTCTGTCCGTCTGTCCGTCTGTCCGTCTGTCCGTCTGTCCGTCTGTCCGTCTGTCCGTCTGTCCGTCTGTCTGTACGTGAAATCGGTTTTCCGAAGCTCCCAGAAGAGCTAGATACTTCGTTCTTGGACTGGTGTGTCAGAAATTTTCCAAAATAGATTGGTATTGAAATTCAGCAAAATCGGGCAGACGATTGCAGAGCTGGAAAACTTAAACTTCATTTTGCCATATAAAAGTAACTCCCGAAAACAAATTTTTATTTTTTTTTTAATAAATGTACATACTTTACACTTCAGTACGACTAAAATTGGAATTTTAAATTAAAAAAATACAAAAAAATTAAAAAGACGTTTGCAGGGTTGGAAAACTTTAACTTTTTGTGTTATGTAAAATTAACTAGGTCTAAAACTATATTAGTATTTTCTCGAGAACCGTAAGAGCTACAGACCTGAAATTTGGACACAGTATGTAGACCTTTGGCCGCTACAACAACAAATACATGATAATTGGAAATTAAAGGGTGTTCCAAAACGAGCAATGAAAAATTTTAAAATCCCATGTAGTATATATACACTTGAAATTTGTAAGGTTAGTGTATTTTTATACAGACTACAAAAATTAACACAAAAATTTAAAAAAATTTAAATTAAAGGGTGTTCCATCAGTTAATGCAATTTTGACTATGTAATTTTGACAATTTGCTGTATCTTGGAAACCGTAAGAGCAAAACTCTTGAAATTTTCAAAAACGGTAAAACTGAAAAAATAAAAAATTATAAAATCGCCAAAAACAAGAAAAAATCGCCAAAACGAAAAAAAGCACCAAATTAAAAAAAAAATTCTAAGACTAAAATAAAAAAAATTGCTAAAATGAAAACAAAAATCGCCAAAATGAAAGAAAATCGCCAAAATGAAAAAAATCGCTAAAACGAAAAAAATCGCCAAAATGAAAAAAAAATCGCCAAAATGAAAAAAATCGCTAAAACGAAAAAAACCCCAAAAAACAAAAAAATCGCCAAAATGAAAAAAAGCCAAAAACAGAAAAAAAAATCGCCAAAACGAAAAAAAGCACCAAATTAAAAAAAAAATTATAAAACTAAAATAAATCGCAAAAAACGGAAAAATTGCTTATATGAAAAAAAAAAAATCGCCAAAACGAAAAAAACCTAAAAAACAGAAAAAAATCGCCAAAATGAAAAAAAATCGCCAAAATGAAAAAAATCACCAAAACGAAAAAAAACCCTAAAAAACAGAAAAAAATCGTCAAAATGAAAATAAATCGCCAAAACGAAAAAAACCCTAAAAAACAGAAAAAAATCGCCAAAATGAAAAAAATCGCCAAAAAAGAAATAACCTAAATAACAGAAAAAAAATCGCCAAAACGAAAAAAAGCACCAAATTAAAAAAGAAATTTCTAAGACTAAAATAAATCGCAAAAAAACGGAAAAATTGCTCAAATGAAAACAAAAATCGCCAAAATGAAAGAAAATCGCCAAAATGAAAAAAAAATCGCCAAAATGAAAAAATCACCAAAACGAAAAAAACCTAAAAACAGAAAAAAATCGCCAAAATGATAAAAAAATCGCCAAAATGAAAAAAATCATCAAAACGAAAAAAAAACCCAAAAAACAGAAAAAAATCGCCAAAATAAAAAAAAGCACTAAATTAAAAGAAAATTTCTAAGACTAAAATAAATCGCAAAAAAACGAAAAAATTGCTTAAATGAAAAAAAAAATCGCCAAAATGAAAAATATCGCTTAAACGAAAAAAAACTAAAAAACAGAAAAAAATTGCCAAAATGAAAAAAAATCGCCAAAATGAAAAAAAAAAATCGCCAAAATGAAAAAAATCACCAAAACGAAAAAAAAACATAAAAAAAAGAAAAAAATTGCCATAATAAAAAAAATCGCCAAAATGAAAAAAAACACCAAAACGAAAAAAAAACAAAAAAAACGCCAAAAAATCGCGAAAAAAACCCAAAAAAAACAGAAAAAATCGTCAAAATGAGAAAAATCTCCAAAATGAAGAAAAGCCCAACAACAGAAAAAAATCGCCAAAATGAAAAAAACCTCCAAAAACAGACAAAATCGCCAAAACGAGAAAAAAGCGACAAAACTGAAAAAATCGTTTTAACTGAAGAAAACTTCAAAAAAGCAAAAAACCTTCCTTTCGTGCGCGATTCAAAGTCGCACTTAACTGATTTTTTTAATATTAAAGGAATTAAATGAAACTAAGTTTTTGCTTATTTCGTTCTTGCTTTTTTCACTTAACATATGTTATGTATTTTTTTAAAGAACTAGATTGGTATCAATAATCAGAAAAATCCAAAATTATGACTCCAGGGTTGGAAAACTTACACTTTTTGTGTTATGTAAAATTAAATAGGTCTAAAAATTTTTTTCTTTTTCTTTATAAATTGAATATATTTTATGCTTCTGAAAGAAAAGTTTGGTGTATGAAATTTGAAAAATGAAAATTATAGCTCCAAAGATGGAAACTTTAAAAAAATGATAAATTTTTTCACAAAACAAATATGTATGTACGTGTCTGTATACTATATATATGTACGTACGTTGGTAAAGGGTATATAAGATTCGGCACAGCCGAATATAGCACTCTTACTTGTTTTTTTTGAAGTGGGTTATAACGAAAATTCATTTTCAAAAATATTTTTTCCATACAAATTTCAAAAAGAAAAAAATCTTTTGCATTTACAAAATCTTCCCTTAAGTACATACTGCCTGGAAACATTTTTTTCTCTTAAAAATAAACTCTTGAAAATGTGACGGGTGTGACCTTATACGAAAACTAGAAGAAAATTTCAATATTATCGGGTGTAATTTCTATTATTGTACTTATTTTACTTACCAGAGATTCTAAAGGAATGTTTTTAAAGAGTTGCTTACTAATAGAAATTATTTTTGTAAATGTGCGGGTGTGACGTAGCATGAAAACTAGAAGAAAACTTCAATATTATCAGCTGTAATTTCTATTCTTGTAATTATTTTACGTACCAGAGATTCGGCAGAAATATCTTTAAAGAGTTGCTTACTAATATAAATTATTTTTGAAAATGCGACGGGTGTGACCTAGTATGAAAACTAGAAGCAAACTTTCATATTATCAGTTGTAATTTCTATTCTTGTACTTATTTTACGTACCAGAGGCTCTGAAGGAATATCTTTAAAGAGTTGCCTACATAGCAATTGTTTTTGAAAATGTGACCGGTATGACTTAGTACGAAAACTAGAAGAAAACTTCAATATTATCAGCTGAAATTTCTATTCTTGTACTTATTGTACTTACCAGAGATTCTAAAGGAATGCTTTTAAAGAGTTGCTTACTAATAGCAATTATTTTTGTAAATGTGACGGGTGTGACGTAGTATGAAAACTAGAAGAAAACTTCATTATTATCAGTTATAATTTCTATTCTTGTACTTATTTTGCGTACCAGAGATTCTAAAGGAATGTTTTTAAAGAGTTGCTTAATAATAGCAATTATTTTTGTAAATGTGACGGGTGTGACGTAGTATGAAAACTAGAAGAAAACTTCATTATTATCAGTTATAATTTCTATTCTTGTACTTATTTTACTTACCAGAGATTCTAAAGGAATGTATTTAAAGAGTTGCTTACTAATAGCAATTATTTTTGTAAGTGTGACGGGTGTGACCTAGTATGAAAACTAGAAGAAAACTTCTAAAAAAACAATTTTAGATCTAGTCAAAAAGCTTAAAATTTAACATTCAGCCTTTTTTTGTTATGTTTAGCGGCTTATTTTGATTTGCGATGCAAAACCCCATGCGATGCGGAAATGAAATGCGATGCCAAAGAGACTTTGTATTCTATAAGACTATAAGAATTAATAATGTCAAAAAAAAAAAAATACAATTGAATTCATAACCTCCTTCTTTTATTGAAGTTGGTTAAAAGATATAGAGCATTTGAAGTTTGTTATGGACCTTGTTAATTTGACAGCAATTTTTCCTGAAGTTGCAGACTTATTACGTTTGATCATGTTAATTCAACATGATTTAATTGATGGTTTAATATAAAGTTTATGTAAAATAAAAGTTAGTTTGTTTTACTTTTTCTGCGGAAAGTTCCAGATTATCGGGAAGGAATCGAACCTGTCTACTACCAAGCAGCAAAAAGCATTACCAGACATTTAAACAACATTTCACCATTAAACGAATTTATTGTATCGTTATTTTGTTGTATTTTTAAATGTCATAAATTAAAATTGACATTTATTTCATTTGATATCATGAAATTAAAGCAGATATGGGAACTCTAATTTGAGGGGAAATGGTTTTCGGTAAAAGCAATTTTGATTCAAATAGTATGAAAATTATTTAAAAATTTGAATTAAATATATTTTTAGCGCTAAGATGATTTAATTTTCTGCTGATAGTTTAAACTATTTCAAATATTTTTACAAATTAATCTAACTTATAGCATATTCCCAGACCTGACTTCTATACAACTATTTTAAAAACGTATAAAATTCAATCGTTTAAAAAGAAAAGAGTTTTGTATGAAAATTAATTTTTTCTAAACAAACACAAGCCGCGAAGCGATTAGCTTGTCTGCAGAAAACACCCAGGGTCTATGGCGGGAAATGACCTCTGGAGTAAGAGGCTAACATCGCTATTACTCAGCCCTAGGGGCACCCTAAATACAATATTATATAATTATATACCATTAGACAACGCTTGAGACGTTAACGTGCGAGCTTGTAAATTGAAGAATTATTTCGAATAAATTTTATGTGACTTTTAATTAAAATGTTTGCATGTTGAATTTACCTTGTTATTCTTTCCTGTGTGTACTTGTTAGTAATAAGAAACAAAAACAATTGATGAATTTTACAACTTTAGCAAACACACACATACATATATACACACATATATACATACCAATCCATGCAGCCATCAAAGGTGTGAGCTTATTTTATGATTATTGATATAACCTTGAACTTATACACTGGCGCTGGAAATACTTTGGGGCAGACCATATCAATCAGCCGTAAACCGTGAAGTGTCATAAAAAAACAAACAAAAAAAACAGAAAAGCTTAAAAAAATAATATTTGTTATTATTAAATCATCAGGTATTTCATAGCTGGAAATAAATTGAATTGAACTGCCAATTTCCACTCATATATGAAACATATTATCCAGGGCAAAAATTCAATCGACCATACCTGGTTTTCCTGCTTTTGATCGTAAATTATTTCACTTGATTTTTATTTCACAGCACTTTATTTTATTTAATTTGACGTTTTTTTCTTTCATCGATAAAAAGAATGAACGTGTAAAATGCTTAAACATGATATCACACTCTGGAGCACGTATTTTATTGTATTGACTTTGGGTAGCGGTAGCAAAAATAATAAATAAAAAACCTGCTGCCGGTATTAAGTAAATAATGAATTTCGTTTATAAATTCTTATTTAAGTAGAGGCAAACAATGTATGAAATATATATTGGAGTATTTATTAGATTGAATTTAAATGCAAAAATTGCAAACTAAATAAAAGAGTTGAATTTAAATGTTAAAAAAAGTTTCAATTTTATAAAAGAAGTTAAAGTTAAAAATAATTGTTCACGTTTTCCTTAAAAACTAATTTCAGTGCTCCAAAGATTTACTTACATATGGGCGATATTCACAACAGATGACGTTTATTTTACACATGGTTTGTGTCTTTGATAACTTATATCGCAATTTAGGGGAAGTACATGACTCAATCGCATGACTTGCAAGAAATTACAACTCTGATCTGATGAATTGTTATTGTTTTTTGAAAATTTGCATACACTCCATCATACCAGGGTTGTATTTTTGTTTTAATCCCTCTAACCAAGTACAGGTATCCCTCCTGCCTCAACACGGTCTCACTCTCTAACGAAATCAAAACTCCAACGAAACTCTTTTAATAAGACGCTTCTATAATGCGAAAATAAAATTGTTCACTTTATTATAGCCTTCACCAAAAGTGGTGAATGGTGAATATGCGAAACATAAAGTATATATATTCTTGGTCCTTATGAATAGGAAAGACGAATAAGCGATGTCCGTCTGTTCGTACGTCTGTCTGTAAGTGAAATCGGTTTTCCAAAGCTCCAAGGCAAGAGACTTCGGCCTTAAATTGGTACATCAGAATGAGTCCAAAATAGATTTGTATTGAAAATAACAAAAATCGAAAATGCCGTTTCAGAGCTGGAAAACTTAAACTTTATTTTGCCATCCAAAAGTAACTAGCTTAAGCAAATTTTTGTATCAAATTTATTTTATATTTGAATACAAATAAAATTGGTATTTCAAAACAAAAAAGTAAAAACAAAACGTTTCCAGGGTTGGAAAACTTTAACTAATTTTGTTATATAAGTAACTTACTAAAACAAATTTTTACTTTTCTTTCTATAAATTAACCATATCTTATATTCTTTAAAAAATATATATATTAGTGTAAGAAATCAGAAATATCTAAAAGGATGATTCCAGGGTTGGGAAACTTACACCATTTGTGATGTATAAAAGTAACTATATCTAAATAAACTTTTTCTTTATAAATTAAATATATTTTATGTTTCAGAAAGAAAAATTTGGTATGGAATATTAGAGAAATAAACACTAAAGCTCCAGAGCTGGAAAATTTTAATTGTTTTTTGATATTAAAGTCACTTAATACAAATATTTTTTTTCTATTTCCTTTTTTTCTTTGTTCACTTAACATAAGAGAATAATGGGCAAACGTTTATACTTCGCACTGTTTAAACCTGGTGAAATCAATGCCGCGAAGACTATTAGCAGTTAAATCGAATAAAGATCTATCTACAAAGTATCAAGAGTGAAGCCTTACTTTATTTTGTGGTGTCTCACTTTCATTTTGAGATATAAAACGGGTATCTTAAAATTTATTAATCATAACTTCAGTACTAAGATAGTAAATAAATTTATTTTTTATATCTTAAGATCTTGTTAAGTAAAACTTTGAAAAGAATTAATTTAATTTAATTAAAAATATTTATTGTGTTAATTTTTCCCAAATTACTAAACTTAAGTTTATTGTCCCATTTTCATTTTGAGCCACTGTATATCATCTTACACCCAATAGAGAATTTTCAGGGTTGGAAAATTAATTTTTTGTTTTTATGTGTAAATAATGTTTTTTTAGAGTGTCACAACTTTGAGTTGGCATCACTGCTTTATTTGAGCACCCATTTAACAGCTGATAGTTGCTTTTTGGGTACGTAAATAAGCATTTGGAGTAACCGGTATAGAAACATGATTCGAAATCTTTCCGTACCTCAATTACGTGGCATTAGTCTTGCTGATATGTGGTGCCAACAGGATGTAGCCACATGTCACACAGCGGGAGCAGCAGTTGATTTACTCAAAGAAACTTTTGATGAAAAATAATTTCACATAATGGCCCAATTAATTGGCCACCAAGATCGTGTGATTTAAGCCCATGGGATTATTTTCTTTGGGATTATGTTAAGTCACTTGTCTACGTCGATAAATCACAAACAATTGAACAGCTGGAAATCAACATTCTAAGAGTTATCGGCGAAATACGGCAGCAAATGATAAAAAAAAGTGGTTGGAAATTGGTGTTCCAGATTGTGCCTTCTACGCCAGAAGTCATATTTTAACACTAATTTCATAATGTTTCAATGATATTGAAAATATATTTTCTTGTTTTATTATGATTTAAACTTGTGTCACTCTATAAAAAATACCCTTCAAATCAAAAAGACGATTCCAGGGTTGGAAAATTGATTTTTTTATATAACAGTAACGGACTAAAATAAATGTTTTCCTTTTCTATATAAATTGAACAAATTTTGCTAAAACATATCAAAAAAAGATTGCAGGGTTGGGAAATTTATTTTGAATTTTTTTATATAAAAGTAACCAAATCAATATAATTTTTCCTTTTTCTTTAGAAATTAAAAGTAACTGACGTTTTATAAAGACAAGTTCGTTATAAAAAAAATTAGAGAAAAAGTAAGCACAGCTTCAGAGCTGGAAAACGTTAACCTTTTTTGGTACATAAAAGTAAATAAATATAAACAATTTTTTTCTTTGTTAATTAAATAAATATTTTTTTATATTAAAGAAGGACATTAGTATTAAAAATGAGAAATATTACAAAAATAGATAGTTTCAGGGTTGGAACTTTTAATATTTTTTTTTTTGATATATAAAAGAAACTAAATAAAATTATTATTTTTTTCTTTTTAATTAGACATATTTTATATATTAAAAACGCCTCTACTCAATTTTTATATGGAAATTTAAATTAACAATAAACATTGGCACTCATTAGTCTTGCGTATTATGCACACATGTAATTGCTTAATTAGTTGAGGTTGCTTGCTGATATTTAAAAAAAATAGAGGGAATAGGGGGAAGATATGGTCCAAGGACCGATACTACGACACCTGATGGATGTTTTGTACCATAGATCTGTAAATTAAATTAAATCAATCTCTGTATGACTCTGCTTATGAAAGTCAGTAGAGATATTGGAGAAGCACGCCTAATATCATTTGAACACAGAAACTCAGAATGAAAAACGCGCCTTCTACTGTCACATAATATGATACACTAACAAAGTATGTGTGCCGTCGTCTCGTCATCTTCCAAGCCTAAAAGACACAAGGTTGAACGAACTTGGTTACTTTTCCAAGTGACCAGAAAGAAAACCAAGAAAACAAGCCGTAAATTATTCCTGTTGAGGTTCAGGATTCCATTATATGTAAGTTGCTGCATCAATGCTTTGGCCCGCCTTAAACCAGAAGAAGACAACCACATTTTCTTAGCAGTTGAAGTGTCATCTTCTTTGATCAGAGATGTTAGAGTCGACCGACTAACGCCACAAAACGGCTCTGGGCCTATAAAAGGAGCAGCAGAGGCCCTCTTGGCCAGTTCATTAAGTTTCTCATTCCCTGGATGACCGCTGTGGCCAGGTATCCAATAAATGGAAACTTTGTTCCGTATGGATAGCTTTTGTAATGAGTCAAAGCACTCTAAAACTAGTCTGGAACGGAATTCCCATGAAAGGAGAGACTTAGAGCTGCCTGACTATCGGAAAAGGTAGCTAGCTTATGAGCAGCTCTAATGCCCCTATTTAAATTAATATCAATAAATATCAATATCAGTTTGAAATTATGGCATTCGCTATCGAACAATGTAATAAACCCATTCGATATCGAATGACATAATCTCAAACTCAAAAAAGTGTTCGAATCAGCTTGTTATCGAAAACAACGATTAGACCCCTGTATTTCTGCCTGAAATACCGTAGGCCATTTGCCCATGGGCAAAGAGGTTTTTACGTTCGGCCCAAAAACTACAGCTCCAACTCCATCCTCCGTTTTGGATCCCTCTGTATACCAACATAAGCTTCTAGAATCCACATCGGGACCATTTTCGTCCCACACTGCTCTTGGTAGAATTGTGACAATGAATCTCCTGTCGAACCTCAGTTCACAGTTTATCCTGTCACTAGGCATTCCTAGCAGTCCTAAGCTAGGCATTGTACTCGGGACCGACGAGTCCCGAGACCCATCCTATAAGCGGCCATTGCCGCAGATGATCTAATAAAGATTTGTATGGGTGGTAGTTCTATCAAGGCCTCAATGGCTAAGGTTGGACATGACCTCATTGCGCCTGTTGCAAGATGACACGCCAATCTCTGAACTTTACAGAGTTTAGTTGTCGCTACAACTTTGCGAGTCTTTTGCCATCAAACAATCGCGCTATTATGAATAGTTATTTAATTCAGTTTTCGGTGTCAGGGCTGGCAAATTTAATTTCTATATATTTATGCTGATTAAAGTTGCTGTAGATGTGGGTGAATAAATTTCCATTAGATTAGTCCTGATCTCTGTTAAAATCATATCTAATTAATTTCTCCTCATGCATTTTTAAAAAGTAAAAATATATATTTTATAAATAAGGCAGTTTATACACAAATCCACCACGAATTGAACTCAAAAGTGTTTTAAGGTTTTTGTTTTCATTTATCTCCTTTCTATTGTATCCCAATGAAATCCTTTTGTCTATTCAAGTGCACAAATTTATTAACGATTGCCTTGATTGCTGGTCAACTGTTGGCTTTTTATGTTTGTGGCCACTGCAATAAGGACTCCTTCAGTTGCACCTTTTCATGCATTATATCAAAGCTTTGGGCAGGGGTTGAAAGGCAATACACTCTATAATTATACATACGAGTAAATGATTAAAAGTTTATTTTTTATTTTTTTTTTATTAAACCAAACACATTGAAATTGTGGTTTTTAAATTTGTTACATGTATCAGCTTTCCGCAAATGTATTCAAATTAAATATTTACATGTATGGGTGAGAGAATAAGTAAATATAAAATAGCATATAGCAGCCAACAATTGCAATTGATTTAAAACTGAAAGTGATTTGAATAAAAATTAAAAATTGAGGTAAATTTGGATATAAAAATATTATAATTTTTTTTAATTAACGCCCCCTATAGTTATATTAAAATAAAACAAATTTTAGCCTTTGGAATTCAGAATTTCTATCAAGAAAATTAAATCATTTAATACTAAAAAAATATATTTTGTTTACTTGGGTGAAGAGATTTGGTTGAAGCTTTTCAGCTTATTGTGTTTGTATATTGTAATTCTCAATTATATTTTGAGAGATTTTATATAAGCAGATGAGGAGTTTTTAAGAGAAATAGCTTTAATGAATGAATGAATGAGGGATAACGAAATCTGCAGCGATTGCCTTGCGGATTGTATGTTAGTGTGTTATGGTAGTTATGGGGCTTATCTACCTTAAAGTGTTTGCTGGGTATAAGCTATGTAACATAAGCATTTGTATATGTGTGTGTATGGTTTGCGGCGCGTGTATATATAAAGATTGATTCGTGGCATATATTTGTTATTTTGCCACCAGATGTTGGCACATGTTTGCGGGCAAAATTGAATGAAATGGATATAACATTTTGCCTCAATAATGTGAATATTAAGTATTAAAAGTTAATAAAAATTTCCATGTAAGTTAACTTTAGTGAAATTTCGTGATAAGTGAAAAAAAAAATCATAAACGAAACATGGTGACTTGAAATTTAATTTCAAATAAAAGAAATTATTTTAAACAGAATTTTATGCTTTAAATGTTCAAACAAAAAACAAACAGTAAAGATATATCAAAAGCCTAAGCTAAGGAAGGCTAAGGTATGGATTTACTGTATAAATTAGCTAAATTATACACAGAGAAAAAACTGCCTCATAGAATCAAGAAGATTTTCTCTATGAACCGTGTTTAGGCTAAGGGATATCCCAGCAGAAAGAAGCGAAGATTTTTTCATAGAGATTCCTTATTGTTTTTATGTGGTTAATCTTATTAATTTTATCAAGAAGAAAATTACATAAAATCAAGAAGAAATCTTATTATTCACAAATTATTTTACTCAATTTCCGTTATTTTTGGCACAAAAAAAAAACAATCCATAGAGAAAAACTTCTCTATGGTTTCTTATAAATTGTAAACTATGGGGATTTCTTATTGATTTTATTAGGTTGCCTTCTTGATTTTTTTTTAAAGGGTTTCTTCTTGATTTTATTAGGTTGCCTTATTGGTTTTTTCAATAAGGTTTTCTTCTTGATTTTAGTAGGTTCCTATATAAGTATGTGTAGAGCATCTTATTGATTTTTTTAATAAGGAAATCTTTTTGATTTTATGAGGTGTCTTTTTACTTCATATCTATAAATAGACATACAGACAATTTTTTCATGATCTTTTTCATTTTTGTATAAGAATGTTTGCACAATAATTTCAATGGTTATTCAGGCTGTTTGTTACCATATTGGGTAGAGTGCTTGTCTATCAGGTAGAAGTTTGCTGGTTCAATACTTGGTGATTAAGTTAGTTAAGAATATAACCTAATGTGTATGTATGTATGTAAAAATAAATAACATCTACAATATACTACATACATACTCGTACATACATATGTATGTGTATGGTATAGAATTTAAATGAAAATACTTAAGTAATTTTTTTATTGAAAAAATCAATAAGATAACCTCATAAAAATTACAAGATTTCTTCTTGATTTTTTCAAAAAGGTTTTCTCTCCTTATTGAAAAAAGCCATAGAGATTTCTTATTTAGTAGGCACTGTTTTCTCTGTGTATTATTATAATTTTGATTAAAATATGATTTGAATAATTTTGCAGAATTCTTCTTATTAAAAATGTAAACCATCTTCTGGCTTTCAAAACACATTTGCATAATGTGCTTGGCTTTTGTTTTTGCTTTTTGCTTTTTGTATACCCAGAGCTTAAAGCAGAGAATCAAACGATAAAATTAAAAGTTAAATCACATTTAATATGATATTAGTATGCTCAAAGAAAACAATATTGTAAATAGAAATTTTCTTTAATATAAAATTATATTTTCTGGAATATAGGAAATAATAGGGGGAAAAGTAAGAACTACTTCGTTTAATAAAGCATTTATTCAATAATAAAAATCATTATAATTTCTTCTATCACATGCGAAAGTCATTATTTCTATATCATGAATATTCATTAACCTCTTCTACACCTGCCGCACTTGGCAAAATTAATAAATCTCTAGTGCGGTCTGTAGCAACTTTAACATTTAGAAGCGGATATATAATTTAAAAAACAAAATTCAATAGCAAAAAGATAATTATATGAACAGATTATTTTTCTTGTTTCCCTGTACCAAATAAAATATTAGTCGTTTATTTCATCCCACATAATTTATTATTATCTTTTCTATACGTGTAGATATTACACACAATTATCCAGCAAATTTGTTAGTGGAAGTCATTTTTAGGACCTTAAGCAGCAACCAAGAAGTAATTCATGACTTGGAATATATTAATTAGTGCGTGTTTTAGATATTTAATAAAAAAAAAATTATAAGAAATTAATTTGTAGTTTTTGCTTCGGTTTCATTATTCTACTGCTTTGTATTGAATACTTATGCCCGTTTTTTCTGCCCATAAGTATTAAAGTACAGATATCTATCAAGTAAGTTAAATTTTATAAGTCTAGTTCAGAGGTAAAATAAAACCTTACGTTAATTATCTGCATAAATAAATATTTTCTTCATAAGAAAAAATTTTTTTTTTAATTTTATGCCACTAACGCAACAAATTTCAGATAATATTTAATAATAGAATAATGTTGAACTATTAAATTATAAATATTTTGCAAATAAATTCAGTAAAGTGCGAATTTTAACTAATTTACCTTCAGCACTTTTTTTATCATGAAATCATTTACATGAACATTCTTCATTTGTCAATAGGTGCCCTAGAGGAGCAATTCCAAATTTCATCAGAAATCCTTTTTTAATATAAAATGCTCTTCCATAGCGTTTTTTTTTTTAGTTTTGACACTTTTTTAGCTTGGGTGCTTTTTTCTTTTTTTTCACTTACTTCCTTTTTGGAGTTTTTTCCGCTTTTAGCGATATTTTTAGTTATAGCGATAATTTTTTTAATTTTAGCTCTTATTTCTCTTTAGTTATTTTTTTCGCGCTTTGGTAATTTTTTCGACTTTTTGCAATTTTTTAGCATTGGCACTTTTTAGTTTTGGTTTTTTTTTCATTTTGGCGATTTTTTAGTTTTGACGTTTTTTTAGTTTTGGCGTTTTTTTTATTTTTTTTTACTTTTTTCGATTTATTTTAGTTTTGGCGCTTTTTTCATTTAAGCGTTTTTTCGGTTTTTGGCGCTTTTTGGTATTTTTTTAATTTTTTCGGTTTTTTGCGTTTTTTTGGTTTTGACACATTTTTAGTTTGGGTGCTTTTTTTATTTTTGGCGATTTTTTTCCAGTTTATGGTGGCTTTTTAATTTTGTCGAATGCTTTCTTTTTGGCATTTTTTTATGCTTTTAGCGATATTTTTAGTTACAGCGATAATGTTTTAATTTTAGCTCTTGTTTCTCTTTAGCGATTTTTTCGCTTTTTGGTAATTTTTTCGACTTTTTGCAATTTTTTAGCATTGGCACTGTTTAGTTTTGGTTTTTTTCATTTTGGCGATTTTTTAGGTTTGACGTTTTTTTAGTTTTAGCGTTTTTATATTTTTCTTTTGGCTTTTTTTCGACTTATTTTAGTTTTGGCGCTTTTTTAGTTCCAGTGCTTTTTTCATTTAATCGTTTTTTCGGTTTTTTGCGCTTTTTGTTTTTTTTTAATTTTTTCGGTTTTTTGCGTTTTTTTAGTTTTGACACTTTTTTAGTTTGGGTGCTCTTTTATTTTTGGCGATTTTTTTCCAGTTTATTGTGGTTTTTTCTTTTTGTCGAATACTTCCTTTTTGGCGTTTTTTCCGCTTTTACCGATATTTTTAGTTACAGCGATACATTTTTAAGTTTGGCACTTGTTTCTCTTTGGCGATTTTTTCGATTTTTGGTAGTTTTTTCGGCTTTTTGCAATTTATTAGCATTGACAATTTTTAGTTTTGGCTTTTTTTTTAATTTTGGCGATTTATTAGTTTTCACGTTTTTTTTAGTTTTGGCGTTTTTTATTCGATTTTTTGGTTTTTTGGCCTTTTTTTCGATTTATTTTAGTTTTGGCGTTTTTTTCGTTTTGTCGATTTTTTCCGGTTTTTGCCAAATTTTTTCGGTTGTTTTCTAGTTTTGGCGATTTTTTCGGCTTGTGACGATATTTTCAGTTATAGTAATAAATTTTTAGTTTTGGCTCTTATTTCTCTTGGGCGATTTTCTTGGCTTTTGGTAATTCTTTACGGCATTTTTTAGTATTGACGCTCTTTTAGTTTGGCGTTTTTTAAATTTTAAAGATTTTTTAGTTTTAGCAATTCTTGTTCGTTTTGGCGATTTTTTTCAGGTTCTGGCGATTTTTTCGGTTTTTTTCTAGTTTTGGCGATTTTTTCGTTTTTTGGTAGTTTTTGCAATTTTTTAGTATTGACGCTTTTTCAGTTTGGAGTTTTTTCATTTTAGCGATTTTTTTTTGTTTTGGCGATTTATTTTAGTCTTAGCGATTTTTAAGGTTTGGCGCTTTTTATCGTGTTAGCGATTTTTCCGGTTTTTATGACTTTTTTTAGTTTTGGTGTTTTTTTTTTGTTTTCCCGTTTTTTCCATTTTGGAGATTTTTTCGGTTTTGGTGATTTAATTTATTTGAAGCAATTTTTTTAGTTTTGGCGCATTTTTTCGTTTTGGAGTATTTTCCCGGCTTATGGCAATTTTTTTCGTTTGTTTATTAATTATACGCCTTTTGACGTTTCTTCTTCGCCTTTTGACGATATTTTTAATTACTGCCAGCGTTGCCAGTTGTCCCGAAATTGGTGATTTTTTTTCGCGATTGGGGATGAAAATTTCGTATTGGGGATCTGGAGATTTGCTGGTGATAATAACCAAATTTCAGTGGATGAGGATGATGGTAACAAGAATGATTTTTGAACTAAGAAATATACGTCTGGCAAGTCTAAAAATGTGTGTTACTATTCATAGTGAATGGTTTCTAATAAAGAAGAAGTATCAAGGCAGATTAACTAATAATGAACACTAACAAAACAAAAATACGTAACAAAATGTAATATGACTTGTTGGAAGCACTTCTTAGAATAAGGACACACTTTAAAAACAATTCAATTTGTTGTGACAATTTTAATACAAGTACTATGTATGAATGTAAAAATAGCTAACGATTTAAATGAATTTTATTAAATAAATATGTTATTTTTGTCATTATTTTTTAAATAATATTAAAATTTTTTTATTTTTTTCACAAAATAAAAAATTTGATTCAAACAAACTCAATTTGGGGTTTTTTGGGGATGACAAATCAAAAATTGGGGTTAAGCTCTAGAAAAAAACTGGCAACACTGATTTTTATTTTTGGAAATTTTTTCGATGTTTAGTAACTTTTTTCGGCTTTTTGCGATTTTTTTTAGTATTAAGGCTTTTTAGTTTGGCGTTTTTTTTCTTTTTGGTGATTTTTTTTTTTTGGTTTTGGAGATTTCTTTTTGTTTCTTACAATACATATTTTGATTTTAAGCGATTGAGTTTTGTTGATATTTTCCGTTTTAATGGCTTTTTTGGTTTTTAACGATTTTTGTTTGGCGATTTTTTAACTTTTGGTGATTTTTTTTGCATTTTAGCGATTTATTATATTTTAGTGATATTTTGTTTTAATATTCTTTTAATTTTGAAAAAAAATACGGTTTCGAAGATACAGCAAGTTGTCCAAATTATATAGTTAAACTTACATTATTTGATAGAATACCCTTTAATTTTTATTTTTAAATTTCAGTGTTAATTGGTGTAGTCCGCATAAGAATCATTTAATTTTGAAAATTTAAATTTTCAAATTTCGGTTTTGGCGTTTTTTAGTTTTGGCGCTTTTTTACTTATTGGTATTTTTTTATCGTTTTTTATTTTTGGCGCTTTTTCGTTTTGCATTTTCTTTTCGTTTTGGCGATTTTTGCTTTTGGACATTTATTTTAGTTTTAGCGATTATTTAAGTTTTTCAAATTTTTTTTAGTATTGAGGCTTTTTCGTTTTGGCATTTTTTACGGTTTTTAAAGAGTTTTTTTTTTTCGTAGAAAATTTTTGTGTTAAAAATTTTATTTCATTCAGAAGAAATTTTGTTTTCCTTGGATTCTATTTTTAGCATGGAAATTTAACTGTACGACAGTACGGCCGTATTGAAAAGACCACTTTTCTTCGCTGCACTGACACTAATTAAAAACATGAAAGAAAACTCAAGGAGATTATTTGTTATTTATATTTGCTTGCTGGCCATAATAAGCATTGTTTTTTTAACGATATGGCATGAAAAGAAAAACATTTTCTTTATTAAAAATATATTTCCTAGAACTGCCAAGGTTCCGGGTTGTGCTGAAAAAGGCTCAGGAAAAACAATTGCTTTAATTATACTATCAAGTATTTCAAATGTGTAAACAAAGTCTTTTAACAAAAATCGATATGAGAGCAAATTCTTTGCTAAAGGATACAAAAGAGCCTTTGTGTTTTTGTTTAACAAGATTGTTTTTGTTGACCTTATTAGGGTTTGTTCCAAAGGAGCCTTTACTTTTTATAACTTGGTTACTAATAACATTAAATTAATGTGTCCCAACACATATTAAATCAAAGCTGGAAAATATTTTCAAAACAAAAAACTCATTAAACTGCTTAGGGAAACATAAAAGTATTTTATGAAATATTCAAGTGTGACCATTTATTTCAATGCACTAGCAGACGGTTAATGAAGCAACATAAAATGTGTACTTCATTATAAGAGCCTTAAGTAAAAAAAAGGCTTTTATGCTTTTGATATTAAAAACATAAATACTTTATATTGATAATGGCGAACATCATGAATACAAAAACATCAATTAAAATGCCAATGGAAAAAAACAAGTTAATGGTTGTTAACATTTAAAGTGGCAGAAAAGTGGCAATAATTGGTAAAGATAAATATATTTATGGCGAAAGTTAGCCAGAAACGATGGAGTATTTTTTTTTTCATGTTAAAGAAAAATGCTCACCAGAATAACTTCCTGACAGTTAATTTATATGGGAAAAATAATCATTTTTAATACACTTTTCCAAAATGCGAATATGAATTTTAATAAAATTAAGGCAGCATACATTATTCAAATCTGTAACAATGTCAATTGATTTGAAAAGAAAATTAAACAGAGTCATGTTCTCATAGTGGGATTTTGGTGTCGAAACCCCATTTTTCAACCACTCAATCTCAAAATTGGAATGATTTAGTTTTATAGAGAAATTTTTAATAAATATTGTGCTCAAATCTATGACCTCTTAAGAATTAACTTAATTTAGATTTTAAGAGGAAAAAAGTTGTATAGCCCCACTTTTCGCTAAAATGTTCCTTCAATGAAATCAAAAGTGGGAATATCTTATTTCAATTTTTACCAATACGATACGAACATGTGTTGAAATCCGAAGCGTTGTGTCACAGTATTGCATGCATTACATAACCGTACTTAGCCGATTAATATGCGAAGCGTCATGTCATTCGTATTACATAAAACGATCACATACATTACTGAACCGTGGTTAAACGAGCCACAACCGAAGGACCATATCTTTCCTGGTATCTCAAAACCGTAATTAAACGTTTAGCTTACGAAGTGCACATTGTCAGTCTTTCGTTAACAGACGTATTAGGAATATAAATTAACCGACTATCAAGCGATGTACTCGTTCCATTGGGTATGAATAACCTGACCAGACATCCCGCTTTAGGCGGGATTATCCCGCTTTTCTGAGGTTGATCCCGCCTTGAATTTTTATCCCGCTTTATCCCGCTTTTTAGAGTTTTGAAATTTCTTATCTCTTAATATATTTTTATTAATATGTAACTGATAAAAATTTATTCCAAATATTTTTTAGTGTAGTTATTGTTTATTTTTTTTGGATCTGGCAGCTCTCCAAATGAAAAAAATAAAAATACAAACGTACACACTCAAAGATCCTTTTGTTACAGTGCTTTATATGTGCAGACATTCTGCTGCTTTGGGAATTTATTACCAAGAGGGCTTATTAGGAGAATAACAACTGACATTCACCAAACTGTCAATAATAAAATAAAAAGTTCTTGCTTATTTTTTTATAAAGAGTTTGACACATTGGTGTAGTCAGTTGATGATAATATGGACTAACAAGGCCACTTGCTATCATTCGTCTTAAGTTTTTGTACATTGTTTTGTATAAAAATCGTATTTTGTTTTGTAAATGAAGTCAAAAAATCTTTAATTTTATTTATTTTACGTTACTAAATAAAAATTTTTGTTAATAAAAACTTTTGTTTATTTAAAATCGATTCCTTTGAGTTAAAAACTGTGTTTCCTAAGTACATACGAAACTTTTTATGTGCGTATTACACATCCCGCTTTCAAATAGTTGTTTATTTAAAAATCCCGCTTTTTGGCCGTATTTTCGTCAAAATCCCGCTTTTTGAACGATCGTGTCCCGCTTTTTGTAAAAAGCTTCTGGTCACGTTAGGTATGAAGCATAACCCACTTAGAGTGATGCTGACCTAAGTGATTTATGAGACTAAAGAGCGATAGGCAACGTGAGAAAAGAAGCAGAAATTTGTTTAGATTCAGGTATGTTGAAAAATAACATATCGTTTAAATCCTTTTATGATATGATAGTTAGTAATTAAAAATTAACTAACCGCCATATTAATCTTTGTTTCACTCAACTTTGGAAACATTGCTTTTAAATGCTTCATAGCAGAAACTTCGGTTTCGAATACCTTTCCAGTTAAAACCGCAATCTATGCATTGCTGCACACATAAATAATCCATATTAAAATCTACGAAAACAAGCTTATTTTGCTTTAAATGTATTTCATGTTAATTCAACATGATTTACACTAGACTTCGAGGAAAAGTTTATCGTTTTGAAATAACTTTATTTCATGTTGACATAATATTCCAGTACTATTAAATCAAAATGAAGAATCACGTGAAATCAAAGTTCTTTCAAGTTGAAACAACGTCAGTTTGATACTGAAATAACACGTAGAATCATGTGGAAAGTTATTTCAAGTTGAAACATCATATGTGTTACTTAAAGTTTCAAAACGTTTATCGTCATTAGCAACAGCGTGCGAGGCAACAGTTTCGTTATCAATTTTAAAACAATTACCAAAACCTTCTGTGTTTGAGTGCTTTTGAGAGGCCGTTACTCGCAAATTTTTGGAAGTCAACCGCCAGAGTTGCAAACGAGAAGCTTACAATCCTGCAAACTCACGGTGATATACATACATGTCTCATCAAAATCATTCAAGGTAATGCAATGGGACAATGTTTGAAGAAATTTGTTTGGATTATGCCTCAAATTGAAGTACAGAATGAATGAATGTTAAACAATTTCTATACAAAATTTAAATTTAACAGAAATTTGTTTATTAAACAATTTCTATTAACAGAAATTTGTTTATTAAACAATTTCTATTAACAGAAATTTGTTTATTAAACAATTTCTATTAACAGAAATTTGTTTATTAAACAATTTCTATTAAAATTTATTCAGTGCCGGAAGAGAAAACTGAGAGCAATAGAGTCATAAAATTGCGAAATATTGATATATAATCTTAATATATATTATTATATAATATATAATTATATAATATATAATTTTTTTTCATATTTTTTTGTGTTGAAACTTTCGAGGATATGTAAGGATTTTTTTTATTTTATTTATTTTTTACATTTTTGTTTCGGGATATATTTTGCTGTAACTTTACAAACTTTCCCTTTTTTTGGCACCAATATAGCCTCAAATTCTTTTAATAAATTCAGTAACGTGTTGCACACAGAGAATTCCATAAGGACACTACATAATTAATACTATACGAACCTTAGCCTATATAATACCTTACCTGATATAAACACTTAAAACCAAAAAAACATATTAAGTACCTGGTAAACTTTTTTTCGGTTTTTGGCGATTTTTCTTGTTTTGGCGGTTTTAATTATTTTTAGCGCTCTTTCGCTTTGGAATTTCTTTCGGTTTTTGGTGAATGTTACCGTTTTTTTTATTTTTGCGAGTTTTTCGGATTTTGGCTATTTTTTTATTTTTGGTGCTTTTTTCATCTTGGCGATTTTTTTGTCGCTTTATTTTAGTTTTAGAGATTTTTTTAGTTTGGCGCTTTGTTTCGTTTCAGCGATATTTTTCGGTTTTTGGCGTTTTTTTTGTTTTGGCGAATTTGTTGGTTCTTTGCGATTTTTTAGTTTTGGCTTTTTTTTATTTTGGCGATTTTTTTTTTCTTTTTTGCCGATTTATTTTAGTTCAAGAGATTTTTTTTGCTTGGCGCTTTTTTCGCTTTTGTGATTTTTTTGGTTTTTGGCGATTTTCTTAGCTTTGAGGTTTTTTCATTTAACCGTTTTTTTTATTTTTTGGCGATTTATTTTAGTTCAGGAGATTTTTTTTTAATTTGGCGCTTTTTTTTTGGTTTCGGTGATATTTTTCGGTTTTTAGCGATTTTTTTTTTCATTTTGGCGATTTTTTTGGTTTTTGGCGATTTATTTGAGTTTACGATATTTTTTTATTTTTCAGTTTTGGTGATATTTTTCGGTTTTTTGTGATTTTTGTTATTTGTGGCGATTTTTTCTAGAGATTTTTTTTGTTTTTCGCTTTATTTCGTTTCGGCAATATTTCGGTTTTTTCAATTTTTTTTAGCTTTTTTTAGGTTTTTTTTCATTTTGGCGGTTTTTTTTTCGTTTTTGGCGATTTATTTTAGTTTTAGAGATTTTTTTTAGAATGGCGGATTTTGTAGGTTTTGGTGTTTTTTCGGCTTGGAGATTTTTATAGTTTTGGCGTTTTTTAGCGATTTTTTTTTCGTTTTTGGTACACCTCTGGTGTACGGAACCCTAAAACTATCGTCCTTAAGAATTGTCAAGTCCTTTAAAAAGGACAAAAGACAAGGAAATGAAAAGCCAAGTATGTAGTTCAACTATATTTTGTGTCTGGATTAATGGGTGCATAGTCGCATTTCTGCCAAGAAAAAATGCTGTCACACAGTGATATTTTAAATATAAAAAAAAGCTGAACACATTCTATACCTTTATTTAAGTGTTACATATTTAACCATACCGATTCACTCCAAATACATGCAATAATGTGAACTTTAAATAGCAACGGGACATTAATTTTTAAAATGTCCTTTCTAGCAGAATCATCATTACATCCTCGTTAATGTAGTGTGATTTTCTTATACCTCGCATTTAATTAATTTCCCAGTAACTATAGAAAAAAAAACTCAAGCTTCCTTAACAAAAGTATTATTTTTTCCAATATATTGCAGGATTACTGGTCTGAAAATATCATTAAATAAATTGCAAATTCAACTTTCTACCTTTGCAATACACTTACAACTGAACTTTGATTAAGAAAAAAAAATATCTTTTACAGACGAATTTTCACCCATAAATCAAATACATTCAACAGCAAAAGACAAAATCATTTTAAAACGTGAAGTAATTATTTGCAGATATATTTGCCATTGCAGGTTGCTACTGATTGTGGCAACTTTTTTATTATGCACAAGGAATATTTAAATTTTAAATCACGTTATGTGGCCTTAAAGCTTCTTACTTATTCATTGAAGCAACGCTTAAAAAGTAATAACTCAATGACGCTTCAGTGAGTATTCGCTTTATTTTTATGCGTGTGTGATTTCAAAAATTTATTTTTTCTCCTCAGTTTTTTCTCTTAAGGATTGTTCATTTCCAGCGCATTTTAAACAAAACAAATGTCTGATTAATTTTCTTAAATTTCGTCTGTCCTTGTATCTGCTACATGATTTCGTATCTACTGTAATATATGTATGTATGTACAAACTGTATAAATGTATGAACACGTGTATGCGTTAATGTCACTGTGTTAAACAGCAACTTCATTAAAGGTAAATAATTTAATTCTCTTTGGTCATGTATATTTAATTTAACAGTTACTGCTAAATAAACACAGACAAAAAGTAATACAACAGCAGCAGTCTGCTCAAAAACAAACACACTGACACATAAATTGAGGCAATTATACACAGAAGTATGAGAGAGTATATTGTATTGTATACAACACACAAACTGTGCTACATACATATGTACATTTGCAGTTGCTATATTAAATGCTACAGAGATTAAAATAATCACATGCATTATCAAGTTTATTTTGGTTTAAGCGGCAGTTGGTAAAAATGTCACTTTAATTTTGTATACCATTTATAAATTTCAGTTAAACCCGTAAGAGCATAGGAGAGGATAAAACCGTACATATTAAACTCTACAGCAGCTGGGAATACAAATTTAGAGCTAAAGGTACGCAGGATTAAAAACAGGATTAAAAGCCATTCTTCCCATCATAAAAACTTAAGATTTTTATTAAAAAAAAGTGCGTCAGGTCTATTATCAATATTAAGAAAAATTTCAAATTAAGGAAAATTAAGGCAGGGACATACCTAGTGCCCGTATATCCTTAAACTTAAATGTAAGATTTCAGCAAGATATGTATATAACTGATAACATTTCTAGAATGACACAGTTAGACTCTCCGATAAATTATATTTTGAGTTGTGCTAAGAAATGAATATCTACCACATATCCTCAATTCTTAAAATTTAATTTAAGCTTTTTTCCATAGTCAGACTGCTCTAAAAATGTGTAACTATTTGCAAAACTACTCAAACAAAATATGAAAAAAAAAATCATTCCAATCGGTTGTGCAATACGGTCGCCTCCCATATATCCTTTATTTTAAGAATGGACTTTATACAAAAATTTTATACAATCAAGCAATAAAAATTCGTAAAATAACATACTCCAGCACTAGAAACCTTTATTTCTAGCACATCAAATGCAGAAGTATCACCCATAAATACTTAATTTTAAAAATATAATTTAAATTTTTTTATAATCAGATTATTGTACGCCAAAAATTTCTAACTATTTGCCTTACTACACCAACAAGCTCCCTGGTCAATTTCACGGCAATCGGTTCGGGAATAGGGTAGCCTCCCATATATCCTTTATTTTAAGAATGGAAATTACACAAAAAATTTAAAAATACCACAATAAAAATTCGTAAAAGTACATTGAGTTATATTCTCAAGCTCTAGAAACCTTCATTTCAAGCACAGCAAATGCAGAAGTATCACCCAAACATCCTTAATTTGAAAAACTTAATTTAAAATGTCTTACAATCCGATTATGCACCCCAAAAATGTATAACTATTTGTCTAATTACACCAAAAGGCTCCCTGATAAATTTCATTGTAATCGGTTATGGAATACGGTCGCCTCCCATATATCCTTTATTTTAAGAATGGAAATTACACAAAAATTTTGAAAAATACCACAATAAAAATTCGTAAAATTACATTGAATTATATACTCAAGCTCTAGAAACCTTCATTTCAAGCACAGCAAATGCAGAAGTATCACCCATACATCCTTAATTTGAAAAACCTAATTTAATTTTTTTTTATAATCAGATTATGTACGCAAAAAATTTATAACTATTTGCCTCATTACACCAACAAGCTCCTTGATACATTTCATTGCAATCGGTTGTAGAATACGGTAGCCTCCCATATATCCTTTATTTTAAGAATGGAAATTACACAAAAATTTTGAAAAAAAAATTTTTTTTTATATACTCAAGCTCTAGAAACCTTCATTTCAAATACAGCAAATAGAAAAGTATCACCCATGCATCCTTAATTCGAAAAACTTATTTTAAATTTTTGTTATAACCAGCGAACGTATAACTATTTGCTAAATTTCACCAACAACATCTTTGAAAAATTTCATTGCAATCGGTTGTAGAATACGGTCGCCTCCCATATATCCTTTATTTTGAGATTAAAGTTTTCTTTAAAATTTTAGAGAATATAGCAATAAAAATTCCCAATCACAGTAAATGCAAAAGGATCTCCCGTCTATCCTTAATTCAAAAAATATATTACAACCAGAGTATGTCCACGCATAAAAGTGCCTTATTACGCCAACAAGCTCTTTGATCAATCTCATTGCAATCGGTTCTAGAATACGGTAGCCTCCCATGTGTCCTTAATTTAAGGAATAGAGTTGAGGCAAAAATTTCAAACAAAAGCAGTAAAAGCTTGTAGCGTTCTATAGAATTATGTAGTCTAATCACATCAAGGACAAAAATATTTCTTATATATCCTCAATTTTGAAAAGTTAATTGTAAGCTTAACTTTATGCAGGGAGCAGCAAAAATCTTAGCTATTTGTAAAATTTTACTATAAAGCCCTCTACAAAATTTTATTTGAATAGCTCTAAGTACAAGCTTATCTCCCATATATCCTTTATTTTAAAAATTTGACTTGAGTTTTCATTTCAGCCGTAAAGCAGGGAAAA
Source organism: Tachina lurida (assembly GCA_944452675.1). Taxonomy (NCBI): domain Eukaryota; kingdom Metazoa; phylum Arthropoda; class Insecta; order Diptera; family Tachinidae; genus Tachina; species Tachina lurida. The sequence goes on along the minus strand of OX101753.1, from coordinate 28,446,021 downwards.
ACTCAGCAAAAGTGCGTTACTATTTGTAGAAATGTACTTTCAAGCTCTCTATAAAATTTCATAAGAACACCTCCCTCGCATCTTTTATTTATAAAAATTAATTTTGGCTTTCATTATAAAAAAAAGTACCGGATAAATTGGCAAATATTTTTTTCGAAATATATTTAAACTTACTGCAAAAAGTTACTGCAAGTAGAGCAAAGCAAAATATATCTGATATATATCCTGAATTTCGAAAACGGAATTGCATCTTTAATTTTGGACAGGCAGCAGCAAAAGTCTCTAACTATCTGTAGAATTGTACTACCATGTCCTCTACAAAATTTTATTTCAACCGCTGCACGAATGATCTTATCTCTCATATATCCTTTATTTTAAAAATTTTACTTTAGCTTTCATTTGAGCCATAATGCGGGGAAAACTCATCTAAAGCAGATTACTATTTGTAGAGTAGTACTTTGAATCTTTCTATAAAATTGTATATCAATTGATGCCACGATAAGCTTACCTCCCTTATATCCTTTATTTTGAAGAATTTAATTTAAGCTTTTATTATAAACAAAATACAGAGAAAATGGGCAGCTTTATGTTTTCATTGCATATTTAAGCTTACTGCAAAAATTGATTACAAATGGTGCAAGGCCAATTGTATCTTCCATATATCCTTAATTTTGAAAACGGAATTGCATCCTTAATGTTAGAATGAGAGCAGGAAAATTTCTTAACTATCTGTAGAATTTTACTATAAGGCCCTCTGCAAAATTTTATTTGAATGGCTCTAAGGACAAACTTAGTTCCCAAATATCCTTTATTGTAAAAATCTAATTTGAGCTTCTATTTCAGCCGTAAAGCAAAGAAAAACTCAGCAAAAGTGCGCAACAATTTGTAAAATTGTAATTCAATCGTTCCAAGAATAAGCCTACCTCCCTAATATCCTTTATTTTAAAGAATTTAGTTTTAAGCTTTCATTAAAAATTGTGCGAATTTATGTTTTCAGTACATATTTAAGCTTACTGCAAAAATTGATTACAAATGGAGCATGGCCAACTGTACCTCCCATATATCCTTATTCTGAAAATTTAATTGCATCCTTAATTTTAGACAGGGAGCAGCAACAAAAGTTTATTACTATCTGTACAATTGTACCATCATGCCCTCTACAAAATTTTATTTCACTCGCTGCACGAATAAGCTTACCTCCCATATATCCTTTATTTTAAACATTTTACTTTAGCTTTCATTTGAGCCATAATGAGGGGAAAACTCAGCTAAAGTAGATAACTATTTGTAGAATGGTACTTTGAATCTTTCTATAAGATTGTATATCAATTGATGCCAGGATAAGCTTACTTCCCTTATATCCTTTATTTTGAACAATTTAATTTCAGCTTTCATCAAAGCGAGAAGAAAATTATTAATTATTTTCTCCATTATATTTAAGATTATTGCAAAAATTCATTACAAATTTGACACACCTTTTGGGCTCAAAGCCGCTTTTAAAAATAATTGCAGAGAATTTTAAAATATTCGAAGTGAAATTATATCCTTGTCGACATAAGTATTTTGTTGTCCTAATCCTGGCTCCTGTGAGACTGAAACGAAGTTTCTTAAACTTTTAAAAATCCCACTGTTGCCTGAATAAAATATTCTTATTGCTTTGCTTTTAAAATAAAATTAGTAACATGCCTTTGCAACTTCGTTAGGATTAGTCAACATTAATTATTCCAAAAATTTGTAACTAAAAATATCTTCACAAATATATTAACTTGACACCTGCGTTCATGAGGGATATATACAACTTCTTTAGGATTAAGGAACAACAGTTGCTGTGGATATATTTATTTACTCTTTACTTAAGGGACCACAAAACACAGTCGCGCAGTAAGTTTTTATGTTCTTTTGTTTTAGTTCTTTTGTTGTTTGAAATTTATAAATTTAACATGTTGTTTTAGTCTCTCTTGACTTGTTTCCCGTTGCGTTTTTAACGATGAGATAAAATTACTTTTATAAAAGTGTATGTGTGTGTGTGTGCATCGCATATAGACTTTCATTGTTATAAACCAACACTAAAACACATTTATATAAAAACATGTGTGTGTGTGCGTGTTTGTGTGTAAGCATTGATTGTGAAACAGGAGAGCAAAAAAATCCATACATACATATAATAGACTTTTTGCTATTTCCGGTTATTTGCCAAACTAAAATCAAATAAAGCGAAACGAAACCAAGCCAACACGAACAACAACTGCGTCAAATATAGAAAAGCGCTATATATTTATGGGAAAATAGTTGTTTGGTTGTGTTGTACAAATCACTGCATGTTCCAGTCACTTCACTACCGTCTAAATATCAACCGAGTTGCTACTGACACATGACATTTTGATTTTTAGAATGTTGCCTGAGAAAACCATGACTAATGTAACATGTTTATGTTTTAATTTTTTTTCCTGCTTCTTTTTTTCTACCCCTTTAAACGATAGAGTTGTAAATGTTTTGAAAAATCTGTTTTCGTTAGTTTTTCTTTTTTGGTGTGATTAAGGGAAACTGTATAAAGGGGTTTTTTCTACAAGTGAACATCATTGTGTTAGTTGCAACAAAAGTTTTTAAAGTGAAATCAAGGTTTTAAATTAAAACAAAAATTTATTTTGAACAACAAAGGGAATGAACTAAATTGTTTAAAACTTTTCACTGAACTACTACTGGTATTAAAGTACAAGTTTGAAAGCTTTATTTTGGCTCAACAATGCTTATTTTATTAAATAGAAATTATGAAAAATTAAACTGCTGTTGAATATACTCAGGGCATAATCTAGGATAAAGTTAAATTTAATCGGTACAAGGACATATCCTTAGGTGTAGGTGTAGCTTTAATAAACTGCTGTTGAAAAGTATGTAACTAAAAATATTCATAAATATAAAAATATTATGTGTTTTTTTAGAGTCATAAAAATGTTTAAAGATAAAACGTGCTTAATGCCAAAAATTTAACTTCACTCGAAAGGTGATTTTTTGTTTTTTTTTTCTCTCTCTTGAGCAGTGTCACAAAATTTTCATACACTTTCAAAAATACTTGATAATGAAATAGGTCCCAAAAAAATGGAATCGTCATCGTACCGCATTAAATGCGGTAAGGCTTCCGTTTGTGGGTTTGCGGTTTTTTTTTGGAGTACTGGTGCAGCCACGCAATCAGTTCAAAGACATATCTACTTCCCACATGTTGCATATTTCCAATATTGATTTTCAGCTACAATTATGATCAGAATGCCGTTAAACCTTGTAACAATTTCCCGAACTATATAATCAAGCCTTCTGGCAAACTTCATTGTAATCGGTGCAAGTATTTGCCTAGCTGCCATATATACTTTATTATTATCCAAATGAGGCTACAGTTCAGAACTACTCGTGGAACTGTTAGCTTAATCTATCTGAATAATTTCAGTGCAATCGGCTCAAGGATATGGCATTCCACCCTATATCCTTTATTTAGTAAGACATCTACTGTTATAAGCCAAATGCGGCAAAAATATGTAAAAAATTTCGGACTCAAATCAAATGGAAAGAATTCAGCTCATTAATGATTTTTTTTTTTGTATTCGATTGGATCACGGACTTGCAAAACTTGCATATATCCTTATATTTAAAATAAATTTTTAGCTACATTTATTACCCGAATGCTGCGAAAATAAATACATAATAAAAACTGTATTATTAAGCAGCTAAGTAATCTAATAAATTTCTTCACAAAAAATCTGTACAAAAATGGAATTGTCTCCCATATATCCTTAAATTTGTCAAATGAATTTCACATACAGTTATATTTTTAGTGTCAGGAAAATACGCAGCTATTTCTGGAATTAAAGAATCAAGCATCCACTCTCCAATCGCTTCAATAACGTATCTACCGCCCATATATCCTTTATTTTGGATATTGATTTTTGGCTACAAATATGATCAGAATACCCTAAAACTTTATAACAATTTCCTAAACTACATAATCAAGCCTTCTGGCAAGTTTCGTTGTAATCGGTGCAAGCATTTAACTAGCTGCCATATATCCTTTATTTATGCTATTGAATTTCAGAACCAATTATGATTAAAATGAACCTATAAGTTGCAACTACTCGTGGAATTATTAATTCAAACTAGATGGATAATTTCATTTCAATCAGATCAAGGATATGACAACCTATTATATATCCTTTATTTTTATAATATTATTTAAGCTGCAGTTTTGATCACACGGCATAATCCAGCACACTAAGCAGTTATTGATCATGCTAAGCAGATAAATACCCTGGTATTCCTCATCACAATCACAGTTTTTCGCTAGATATCCTTAGTTGTATGAGTTTCAGTCGCAATAATATGGGTACTATTTTGAGAATTGTATAGCCCAAAGGTCGAGTTGATTTTATTTCTAACGATGCAAGCACAGATCAACTTCTCACATATCCTTTATTTGCACTATTAACTTTTAGCGACAATTATAAGACGAATGCAGTGAAAACTTGTAACTGTTTGAAGAATATTGTAATAAATCGCTTAAGAAAATTTTATCTAAATTAGTGCAACCGTAAGTCAAACGCCCATATATCCTTTATTTTCACTATTAAATTTTAGTCATAATTATATTCCTAATGCAGTGAAAACTTGAAACTATTTGTAATCAACCACTCCAGTAAATTTAATTTAATTCCAAGCAAGCAGAGATCAACCTCCAGTATATATTTTTATTTGCGCTACTTTAGGCTACAATTATAACCCCAATTCAGTGAAAACTTGTTACTATTTTTGGAATTTTGTAATCAAACGCTCTTGTAAATTTAATTTAAATCAGAGCAAATACAGGTCAACCTCCCATATATCCTTTATTTTCACTATTAAATTTTAGCCATAATTATTATCTGAATTCAGAGAAAACTTATAACTATTTGTAGAATTTGGTAATGAAGCCCTCTAGTAAATTTTATTTAAATCAGAGCAAGTATAGGTCAACCACCCATATGTCCTTTATTTTCACTATTAAATTTTAGCTGCAATTATAGCCCGAATGTAGTGAAAACTTGCAACTACTTGTAGTCAAGTAGTTGCTCAGGCAAATTTCAGCTAGATCGATGCAACCATAAGTCAACCACTCATATATCCTTTATTTTCACTTTGACATATTAGCTATAATTATTACCCGAATTCAGCGAAAACTTATAACTATTTGTAGAATTTCGTAATGAAGCGCTACAGCAAATTTGAACTCAATCGGTGCAAGAACAAACCAAACTCCCATATATCCTTTATTTTCACTAATACATTTTAGCTGCAATTATAGCCCAAATCATTGAAAATTATCAATTACTTAAAACAAAAATGTATGTTAAGTTTAAATTCAATCCTGGAACAAACAAAATCAGTTTCTAAAAAATTGGGATTTCTAAAGAAAAAAATTCAAGGTTGTGACACAATTGCAAAACCCTTTACACACAAAACTTTTAAGCTAATTATATCACACAACTATGCGAATTATTTGTTCACGTTTTTTTTCTTGCTTTCTGCTGGGGAAAAATAGATGAGTTTTTAGCAATTTGAATGTGCCATTATTTTTAGTAAAAAAAAAATAAATAAATTTTAGAAAATGTCAAACCCAATTTAGGTATGCTTTCAAACTAAAAACGTTTTTTGCCGTGAAATACTTTTCAATGGTATGGAAAAACAACGTTGTTTGGCCAACACAAAGCAGCACTAAAAATGAACTATTTAAATTGAAATTTTACACATGAAAAGGATAAGTTTTTATTTTTCATTTTTATAATGTGCATAAAAATGTGTGCGTTTGTGCAGTTAACACACAACTTTATTTAACTTAAAAACATTTGCACTTTTCTAACTAAGTGTGTGTGTGCGTAGGTGTGCCTGTGTGCGTGAATGTGTACATGTGTGTGTGTGAGTGCGGTTTTATTTACTTGTGAGTTATTTTTATTTATATGCTTTTTCAATTTTTGTTATAAATGAAAGTTTATTTTAAGTTAATAAAATGAAAACACACAATGTACTGTTGGTATATCCGCTTGTTTGCTTGTGTGAGTGTTCCTTAAAGTGAAATTTAATTTTCTTTAATTTAAACAAAAAGAATTTACACACAATTTTAATTTTTTCCATTATTTCTGTGTATGGTTTCCTTTTTTATTTCTATTTTCTCTTAATCATTTTAAAATCATTTTAAACCTCTTTCTAATGGGATTTATGTGGAGAATTTTCTAAGAATTTTTGCAACAATTTTAAAATTCTTTACGTAGATGAGAAGGTAAGGGATTAAATGACATGCAAAGTCTTGGAATATTGTTAACATGAATGCAGTTGGAAGAGATTACTACAATATGTACTCGTAATTTGGTTTCAATTTTAAAAGCAATATAACACCATATAAAAGTTTTAACAAAATGATGAACATATTTTTAAATGAAATATTTTAATTGCAAGCTAGATTTGCACTAAGGGAAAATAGTTACAATATTTTATTGCATTTGAATGATGACACAAAATATTGTTTATTAGAGATGTTTCATCTCGAAGATCTAAAATTTGTTAATTTTTAAATTGAATAGAAAACTGTTTTATTAACTTTTCTTTTTATTGTATTTTATTTTTTATTAATTTTAATCGACTTCAAAAGAAGGGAGGAGGAGGTTATCAATTCGTCGGTATTTCCTTCGAATTTCGCTCTCTAAAATGTTACTGAGTGTACAAATAGCCAAACTCGGCGATTGCTTTGCAAAATTGCATATTTAGGTGTCACGTGCGACATTGAAAATCCTCACTTGATATCAGTGTGTAGAAAGTTCTTGCAGAAAGCTCATTAAATATTGAGTATAATCAGAGATATTTAATGCAATTCAAATAACAAAATCTTGTTGAGAAATATAAATATTTGTAATATTGCCAACTATATAAAGTGTGTCACGTGCGACATCGAATATAAAAAAAATTACATAAAATAAATTTACTAAAAGTAAGTAAATTAATTAAATTTACATGAGCAAAAACGGTGAAGAAAAACAAAGAGAGCTGCAAACGGTGGAGAGAAAAATTTAAGGCATATGAGATAGTGTTACAAATCCTTAAATTAAAACAACAATGAAAGAATGCTGAATGCAAAATTGCAAAACATTGGCTGAAACAAAAAATTAAATGATTGCAGAGAAAAAGCAGAATGGCAGAATACGCAAGAAACAAAATTGCTAGAAGCTGCCAGAGATACGAAATTCCAAGCAACCACAGAACGAGCCTTGCTAATGCAAGCAAATCTTTGCAACAGCTATAAAAAAAGTGCAGAATGCGTTGTGACTTTTGCTGAAGAGAGAAACATTTCAGCTGCACTTTTTTTTCTGCGATGGTCAAGGATTTAAAGCAGCTAGAATAGCCTGTAGTGAAAAAAACAATGTGTGGCGTTTCTGATACTATTTTTAATTAAATTTATTTTATTTCATTATTTTTGTTAAGTTTATTGTTATTATATTAAAATAAATGCGTTGAACACTTCTGTTACTTCGAAGACATTTTAATTAAGCATATTTAGTAAAAATTTGGTCAAAAGAACAACAGAAATAACATAAATTTCACTATAGAAAAAATGTCACGTGCGACATAACACTTTAGACTGTAATTAAAATGGAGTTTTAAAAAATATAAATCATTTTCGGCTAAAATCAAAACCATTTGAAAGAGAATTGAATGCACAACATTCTAAAATTAGTCACATTTAAATATTGCTTCAGGTTTCCTTGAAGTAAACGTTTAACAGCAGTATTCAGAAAAAATTATTTTGCTTTACACAAGGTTTACAAAACAAGTTTTGTATGGACATTTGTTTGTTAAACCAACATTATTTTCTTTTGAATGAGGCCTTTAATCTTTGCCCTCAAAAAATATATGCTATTTTTTGTCACATGCGAATGCCTTAGCATTTTGCAATTATATTGAAATCAAAAAATTACTCAAAATCAAATCAAATTCAAGCATTAATTATTGGGGGTATTTAAGAGCTATAAGTTACGCATATTGCTAAAATAAAAATCTATTTAATTTTTAATTTTTTTAGGATGGTCACGTTCGACATTATGTTAGATTAAATTGAATTTTTGTTTATGCTATGTTTTTGCAATTTAAAATTTATTGGAGCATAAAAAACTCCCTAAAAGTCGTAGTACTTGCTTTAACAAATCTATCTTTAGCATACTTTTGTTATCCCTTTAGCTACATGTGGAAATTGAAGGCTTATTTTTTTTTTGTCTGTGTATATATGAACATCTTAACGTCTTTGTTTTTAACATATTCGTAATTTCATAAAATAATATTAATTTTTCATGCAATCTGTCATGAAGTTGTCAATGTTTTAATTAATTCAAAGATTAATGAAACAAACTTCCACAGGACCCTTTTTAAAATGAAATAATTATATGTTATAGACATCGAGCCCTTGCTGTAAAAGAGTCATAACTCAAAAAATGGAATATTTTTGGTTAATATTACAGAAGGAATCCGCGTATCGTTCTTTACTTTGAGTGAAAATTTTATACAAATACTTTTGGTACTCAGCTCTTGAAAAGAAAATTATATTTTATTTTATAATTAAGCTGTTAACTGCAACCAATCAAATAGAATCGTGTGATATCATTCACTCTGCTCGCGCAAATCCTAACCTATGAATCATTACTTAAGCAAGTGGGAAATTTTACTAGAACCATCCCATTGCGTTAAGATAACGAATGACTTGGTTCGCTAAAAAAAAATGAAAAAAATTATTTTGTGTTATGCTGCTCTTGCCACAAAGGCTTTACGAAATGTAATTATTATGTTGGTATACCGACGGCCTTTCAAATCATTAAAAATGTCTGTATGTAAGGCTTCCAAATGAAATTATAGAATGTGTTGCACGGCACGTTATCATACACAAAATTAACTTGAAAAAAATATCAACGAAATTTGTTGAGTAGAAAATAAAAGAATGGACATTTGCTAAAAGAAATATCACATGTATTTCTTTTTCTCTGCTTCTTTTGGCCTGAAAAAATATGCTCAAACAAACATAATGAGATACTCATATCAATTATTTTTACAACAACAACAACAACAAAAAATAGATTCCAAATATACCTCAGAACATCTGAATTATATAAACATGTTGCCTGTTAAAATATTAATGTTTAAGGAACTGAACAACAAAAAAAAAAAACTGCAGCAACAAAATATTTATACAAAATAAATATCCTCCACATTTACATTTACATTTACATTTCCACAAACACATACACACATACAAATACATGCACACACGTTAGCACGTCAGCATTTACCAAAAGTGATATATAGTTGTAATATAAATGTTATATTGCCTTCCACCATTTACTTCAACGATTGCAACATTATATCCGTTTCCGTTTCCGCTTGCTTTTTGTGTTTTACATTAAAAACACACGGACTGGCTCATTTACAGCTCGAGTGCCTCACTCACTCGCGCACTCAGCAAGTGTGTGTGTCTTTCACGGAAATGCTGATTGATTTATTATTTTGTTATTTTCTAACTGAGAAAACGTGCTCATAAAAACTGAACTAAAATTCAAGAGGACTTTGTGGTAAGAAGGTTATTAAAAGAACATTTGTACGTGAATAGTTCACTTTTTTTGTCGCGTGCGACAGCAAACAGTTAAGTTTGTATTTCGCCCGAATTTTTTTTAAATTTTACCTAATGTAGAGCTGCTGACGGCCTACGCAAATATATAAGGAAGTAAAAAACAACAACTTTCGTTTTCTTTGAAAAAACAAGCATATTTGTTTGGTGTCGCACGCGACAAAAAGTTGACATTCCTGTGGAAATGCCTATATGCATAAAGATACGAGTATATCTTCTCTTTGAATTTTCCTTAATTATATGTTATACTTTTGCTTCCTTAATGTAGTGGTAGTTTATTGGTAATTAGTATTTATCTTGCTACTGCTACAATAGACTCTCGATAATTTAAATTAAAGAAAAAATTTAGATAATTTGGTTACCCTCGGTAATTAGAAATTGCTTTAATGGCATCTTGATTGCCGGCACATTATAATTAGCATATTTTTTGATTGTCTATGAGTGTACTCAGCCTTTGAAATTCCATGTCACCACAAGAATAACAATTGTTACTTGATTTTGTTTTAAGAATTTTATTTAAATTCATTGCTTTTAATATTCTAATACACAATATTTAATATAAATATTTCAAAATTCACACTTGTTCCAGAATATTGTCTTGCTAGACCCCTCTTCTGTCCTCTGCCGCTACACTGTTATTTTAACTCCTTCCTGCTCGTCTCAGATGATATTCTTATGCTCGAAATATTCTTAGACAAAACTATTCCACTCACGTCGGCTTCGTGACCAGGAAATCACTAACACGCTTTATATTAAAATATTCTACACACTTTCATTGTCGTAGTTAGCAAATTACTAACTGTGACACACGCTCGCCCGCTTTCGTGACTACTAAAACACTTACGTGAACTCACGAAATATTTGGTATAAGTTATGACCGCTTTCGTGACTAGGAAATTACTCACGCGAACACACGAGACGCTGAATAGCACTTGCTAATTATGCCAACTTTCGTGACTAAGAAATCACTCACGTAAGCACACGAGACACTTAATATCACTAACTTCTTATGTCAGCTTTCATAACTAGGATATCACTCATATGAGCACTCAGAACACTGAATATCACTAGCTAATTATGCCCACTTCCGTGACTAGGAAATCACTCACGTGGGCACACGATACACTGAATATCACTTACTAATTATGCCCACTTTTGTGACTAGGAAATCACTCACGCAGACAGACGAGACATTGAATATCACTTACTACTTATGCCCGCTTTCGTGACTAGGAAATCACTCACGTCGACACACGAAACACTGAATATAACTAACTACACATGTTCGCTTTCATGACTAAAAAATTATTCACGTAGTCACACGAGACACTGAATATCACTAACTACTTATGCCAACTTTTGTGACTAAGAAATCACTCACGTGGACACACGTAACACTGGATAGAACTCACTACTTATGTCCGATTTCTTGACTAAGAAATCACTGACGTAGACACACGATACACTGAATAACACTAACTAATTATGCACACTTTCGTGACTAAGAAATCACTCACGTAGACACACGAAACACTAGGTATCACTAACTTATCCCCACTTTTGTGACTAACAAATTACTCACGTGGACAGACTATACATTGAATATCACTAACTTCTTATGTCTGCTTTCGTGACTAAAAAATCACTCACGTGAGTGGCTGAAACAAAAAAGTCATAAAATAATAAGACTTTCTCAGTTGCGTTTGTTGTTTTGTAAAAACTTCACGTAGAAATGCGTGAGAGTTTATCAAAGGAATAGACACACAGAGAGAGAGAGAGAGAGAATAAGCAATTTACAAAGGTGATATGGCGAAAACTCCAATAAATACACTATTTTTAATTGTAACTTTTAAGGGGTTGCTCACAGCAGTCATATTTTTTCGTGGTATTACTTTAAAACATGTTAATTTATGACTTTCATTTGAATACCAAAAGTGTGTGACAACAGTTTGTGTGTGAAATGTTTGTCACAACAATTACAAAAATGTCATATTGCCCGTGCATGTTCTATAATTTAAAGTTTTGCTATTTTACAATCTTTAGTTTGAACTGTTAATGTAATTGTGTTTGTATTGTTGAAACAATTACAAAATAAAATGGTTTGACCTCTAAAACGGATACACCAGATAATTTTTTCTCAGTTTACAACACAATCGTAAGTTCACAGGACAAAAGCACATTGAAGGCGATCACGCAAAAAAAAAATTGCAGCCACTTTTTCGCTATAATTATCTATAAGGTTCTAAATAAACAATGAAAAATTTTAATTAATTTCTTATTAGTTTGAATTCTCAATCATGTGACATTTTTCGCTGGTCTCCTGAGTTTCATATTATCGAGAGTCTACTGTACTAGTAGTATAAAAATTTTCTTTACTTCGAACCTATTTAATATCATTAATTATTATATGCTACTCACAATATACGTTTGTTTTTATAATAATAGCCGACATTCATACCTTGAGTGTTACTGCTCTTAAAACAAAATTTACATAAATAAAAAGTTTACAAATACAAGCCTGCTGTGCCATCAATATCAAACATTAGAAACGCTCTGTCTATAACAACAAACCAAACAATTTTTAAACAATTGCAAGTTCCTTTTTTTCTGCTTCGACACTTTTGCCGAGAAACTATCACTTCAATAAAATATTGTGTGGCACCACATAAAATAAAATATGTGCAACGAATAAATTGCAAAATAAATTGCATTTGTATATGCCCATGATGGGAATTTTGCAAAAATTTTACAACAATAATATAGAATGTGAGTGTGTATTTATTTTATATATTTGAAGTTTTTTTTAATACATCATGCAACAAAGTAATAATTTGAAAATATGCAAGCTTGTCTATAGTTGTAAAAATATATGTATATGGATGTAGGTACCCTGAAGGAAACGTGGGGTAAAGTGTCCCCAAGTCACCACTTTTGTCGACTATTTTGGTGACATTGTCAACGGAGCGTCTACACATTAATATTGTTTTTGATGCGTAGAAAACATTTGTTCAGATACACACAACTATGCTTATTCTTAATGTTTTATTGGTTTGTTGAAAATAAAAGTGGCGTCAAACAAAATTTAAATGTTTATAAAAATTAGCTTAAGAAATCAAATTAAAAGGTTAATAAGGGTGTATTGAACAATAATTAAAAAAACATTTATATAAAAGAAATTAGAAAAAAGAACAAATAAAATAACAATTCATATTGTATAAAAATAGAAAATTTTAAGTGAAAGTGCTAATTATGGAATCTTTTTTGACCCTGTGGAAGATTTTGTGCCGTCAGTTAAGGATTTGTCACACTTTCTGATCCATACTTAAGTAATCAGTATAATTTTACTATTGACATTTCCTGCAGGTGGTGACAGCGTCCATAGTGAATCGGTACAGTTTTACTACGGACATTTCCCACAGTGTGGTGATATCGTCAATAGTAAGTCAGTACAATATTACTACTGACATTTTCGCCATATGGTCCCACAAGAACTACCTAGTCAGTATTGACGAAGTCTACTGGTAGATTTCGTAGGACAAGCCTGTGTTAAATGTCAAAAGTAGATAGCATTAGTTGGGGTATAATTTGTCAGTAGTACTGGTGACATCGTCAATAGATAATCAGTATAATTTTACTATTGACATTTCCTGCAGGGTATGTATGAATAATCAAACACAAACAATTTTATACAAGGATATGGGCCCTTTTGTACAGGAAATATGGTTCACTAGATTTACTCTTATGTTCGCACACATCTGTACACCAGAGTAGCAATAATTTTTATATTGCTAATAAAATATGAATGCTTTTAAACTATTTCATCTTATTTTATTATATATTATTTTATTTTTATATTTAAGCCTTAAAATACATAAAACAAAAATTTAATACTTTCGTTATGTCTGCATGCTATTGTGTGTATGTATATCTTAATGTGTACTTGTCGACACCCTGTAGGAAGCTTAAGTGTTGAGTGTCTTCATGTTAATTCAAATACACACTCTCAGCGGCGCACAGTGGTTACTAAGGCAAAAAAAATGGTAATATATTATAATATATATATATTTGTTTTATATTATATTATTTTTTTATTCGCTTTTCACAAAACTAAAAATCTTTCAAAACGCTTCAGATTTGTAAGAGTTACGAGCTTCGAAAAGTTTTTGTACCTTGAGGTGTTCAAATTTGGACACCCTGTACTTAATACTATATTATAACAGGGTGTCCAGGAAAATATATTTAAAAAAATTTTAGGTCTTTTCATCTTCTGTTTGGTTCACTACATTAAAAGATATATGTATATTTATTAGCAGTTTTTTATGCCTCAAGAACCACTGTGCGGCGCAGCTGAATGACAATTTGTAAACCGCATATTATTTTTTATCCAACGAGACAAGTATAGACTGCGGTTAGTACAATAGCACTACTTAGTCAATAGTACCAAGGCACAGTGGGGCTAGTCCTGATTCTAGCTAGACATAAATATTTGATGGTCAGTATACATGACTTTGGGGCTGCTGAACTTAAAAAGAATAGTTAAAAAGTTCTAGCTCAATTTTTTAAGAATATACGCTAGTTTTGCTATTGTGAACTTTGGTTAATTAATATTAATTTTCCATATAATATTAACAAATTCGCATTAGATTCAAAGGTATATGTAAAAAATTTCTCGCTTGGCTATTTACATAGGTTGGACGAATATTATCTGTTTGGCAGCCTACAATAAGCCCTGAGATGGAAGATAAATAAACAAATCTTTCTGCCAAAAAAAAACCGACTTCAATGCAAAGATCTGATAGAAGAAGATAAGAAGAAGTACGTGAAATATAAAATTAAATTTTAATGGGCGTGCCCACGTCCATTTTTTAAATGCAAACTTGTGTGTTTTTCACAGCTCAGGGTGAGTGTTAAGTCTTGTAAAGATCGCTAAAGTAGAACCATTTAAAATAAAATATTAAATTTTAATGGGCGTGACTCCGCCCATTTTTTAAATGGAGGATTGTGGCTATTTTAGAGTTCAAGGTGTGTGGTAAACTGCGTGAAATATTATAATAAATTTTAATGTGCCTAACCCCGCCCATTTTTTCAGCTTAAGGTGTTTTATAGATTTTGCAGCAATCAAATAAGTAGAATATCATAAAATTAAATAAAAAAAAATTGTGGGCGTGACCCCCACTGGGACCAATGAGAAGCTATACATTCTCAGACAAAAAAATTGTTTTTACAATCGGCTTAAAAGGTACTGAGTTATGAAGTAACACCAAAAAACAAAATATAGACCTCCTCCTTTTTTTGAAGTCGATTAAAAAAATATCAGTTTCTTTAGAGCAGGCTGTAAGTTATCCAGAAACAATTTTTTTTTTGAAACGCTGACATTTATGACTTTTGTCCAGCTGGATTCTGGATTAGTGCCAATGTGCAACGTCAGTAGTAGATTTTCATTTTCTACAATTTAATTCGTCAGTAGTATTTGTGAAAAAAAAGTCAATGGTGACTCAATGCTGTTTTACTACTGACACTTCCTGCAGGGTACATTCAATATATACGTGTGTGTTTATGTATGTTTGTGTATGTACACAGAGAAAACAGTGCCTACTAAATACCTCATAAAATAGAACAAAATTAATAAGAAATCTCTATGGTTTTTTTCAATAAGGAAATCTTATTAATTTCATAGAGAAAACTTTTTTGAAAAAAAAACAAGAAGAAATCTTGTAGTTTTTATTATTGATATTGATTTTTTCAATAAAAAATAAAAAAATTGCATCTTTATTCTCTGTACTTATGTATTTTCATTTAAATTCTATACCATATACATATGTATGTATGTATGTAGTATGTTGTAGATGTTATTTATTTATACATATATACATACATACATACATACATACATACATACATACATACATACACATTTGGTTATATTCTTAGCTAACTTAGTCACCAAGTATTGAACCAGCAAACTTCTACCTGATAGACAAGCACTCTACCCAATATGCTAACTGAAAAAGATCATGAAAAAAATTGTCTCTATGTCTATTTATAGATATAAAATAACAATACACTTCATAAAATCAAGATTCCCTTACTAAAAAAATCAATAAGATGCTTTACACATACTCATATAGGAACCTACTAAAATCAAGAAGAAAATCTTATTGAAAAAATCAATAAGGCAACATAATAAAATCAAGAAGAAAACCTTTTTAAAAAAATCAAGAAGGCAACCTAATAAAATCAATAAGAAATCCATATAGTTTACAATTTAAAAGAAAACCTAATAGAATCAAAAAGTTTTTCTCTATGGATTGTTTTTTTGTGTGCCAAAAATAACCGAAATTGAGTAAAAAAAGTTGTGAATAATAAGATTTCTTCTTGATTTTATGTGGTTTTCTTCTTGATAAAATTAATAAGATTTACCACATAAAAACAATAAGGAATCTCTATGAAAAAATATTCGCTTCTTTCTGCTGGGATACCCCTTAGCCTAAAAACGGTTCATAGAGAAAATCTTCTTGATTCTATGAGGCAGTGTTTTCTCTGTGTATGTTATTTGCTTTCATCTTCACTCTTGAGCTTTCGTTTGTCACTGTATAAAATAATTTTTATTTTTATTACTTTCTTTTAATGTGTGGTTATATTTGTATTTATGAAGATATGTGTATATGTATATATATATATATATATATTTGTTTATATATATATGTGTGTGTATGTGCTTGTGTCATATGTCAGCCCACTTTATAGTATTTTCATTTCTATAATGTTAAGTATAATTGAAATTGTATCATTTCTTTTGTATTACCCCATTCACACCACAATCACTCGCTCCCACACACACAATTCTTCTCTTTCACTCTTTCCTTTGCATGTGACGACCGACCAACAGTGTTATATTTGCCACACGTTTTCAGTAAAACTACTGTTTTATTTGATCACACACACACAAACAAAAATCCAACTAAAATGCATTAAAAATTGTGGCGCAAAAAAACTTAAAAAGAATTTTAGACATATAAAATGAGAGAAAAAATATTATATAAATTTTTCTTTTATTTATTCATTCATACCCAATGTGCTCGATATAAATCACAACAGCATAAAAAATTGTTGTATTTGTGTTTGGAGTACAAGAGAGAAAACAAAACAAAAATTTTCCCAAGATTCAAGAAAAATTGTATAATTTTATTTTTCAAAGTAGAGATATTTAGTATGTATCAGTAAAAGCCACCACACCAACGGAAGGAAGGAATGTTACGATACAACAGCAACATTTAAAAAAAATTTTAACAGATACAAGTACTCGTACAATTCAAATACACATGCCCAAAACATATTTTGCTTTAATTTGAAATACGAGTACGAGCACTAGAGACTACTGCCGAAATAATAAAATCAAAATGTGGCGATAGCAAAAAGAAAATTTTGCTCGGTGACATGGAAAATGTAATGTGAAATGCACAAAGGTTCCAAACACATTCATCTATATCTATCGAATATCTATTTGCCATTTAATTACAAAGAATTCTTTTTATCAATTTAAATAATGCATAAGAATACTGGCAAAGGCTGGGGGCTGTTGGTTTGGGCAACAGTTTTCCAAGAACTATGGCATGATAAAAGTATTCTTGATAAAAGCTTTCGAATCATATTATTGAACTATATTGAATTTCTTGCTATAATTTAATAAGAAGTCAGACACATACATATATAGTATATAAGCACACTATTGCACTTCAATTGGCTGTAATTGCAAGCGATTCAATTGATCTAAGAGTAGATTCAATAACTTTATACGGTGGTTTTATCGACTTGTATTGATGTCCTCTCAACCCCTCCTAAATGTTCATCCAAGTGAGTCCCAAAGCACTCTAATGTGACAGCCGCCAAATGCACACACAAAGTAATTATAGCTATGCTATTTATTGCGCAACGCAGGATTTAGAACGTGCTTTTCGTAACAAAAATAATCGACACTATTACAGATATAAATTTATTTTTGTTTTGATTTCTTTGTACTTGCGTACAAAAATAAATGAAACAAATTGATTGATTTTGTTTTCTTTCGTTCTTTGAAGTGAGTGAAACAAAAGCAAAACAAAAAACAATGAGAACAATGGCTCAATTTGTTTTTGTATTGTTTTTGCACATGAGCACAAACCAGAGAACACCGCCGATGGGCTGTCAGTCGGCTAATAGCCGCCGCCGGCCACAAACACTACATTAATTTAATCGTATGCCGCTAGAAAAAAAAAGAATATAATGGGAAATAAATGGAAACGTTTTAAAATATTTGCGGCGAATTGAAAATCATCATATAATATAATTTGATTGCATTGCTATTTAACACATGAAGTTTGTTTTATATAGCTAAACAGCATAGCTATAACCGGATGTCCTAAGATAACACTCTTCCTTTCTTTTCCCTTACTGAAATAAGTTGGGACACAAGTGTCCACTTTGGTTTCCCAAACAAAACTTCTGCAGACAAAAAAATCTTTAAGCGCACAATCAAACTTCTTTTTTCTAATACCATAATATAAGTGTATCGCTGACTGACCTAATAAGATTATTTTCCAATATTATTATATATTATTAGCTACAGAATATAATACAGAGACCCTATAAGATGATGTTGAAGTAAACATTCAGCAGCTGTTATGTTATACCTTTCGTTTATTAAGAAATATACAACCACACAAAACCGCATAATCCAATGCAGATGCCAGATACAAACAACAACTAAAAAGCTTCTACAACGATACTATCAACATACATATACACACACAAATCAACAGAACAAATTGTAATGCTGACTACACATTATGGCATTTTGTGACATCGCTATAGTGTGTACTAGTGGCAACGTTTGTCATTTCCACTTTCCATATAAAAGACATAATGTGAGCGTCGTTGCACACATTTTAAAAATGGCACCACAAAATGACAACACAAGAAATGTCGGATGTGTATTCGGCTTAACACAAAGTAATGACATGATCGAAAGCTTGTATTGAGAGGCTGTTAAATGTGCTGAAATCTTCTGAAAAGCTATAGCGATGCATCCCCTACACGGACAGTTTTGTGTGAAACACAGTAAAGTTAACATCGTGGTATTCCAGCCGTGAAATAATTTAACATTGTGGTTCTAAAAGATATTAATAATCGTTTTGAGCAAATAAAGTGTTCTGATTTGATAAGAATTTTACACTGGTGACCTTCGAACCTAAAAAAAAATTAGTTTTTTTAAAGTTAAAAACATAACAATACTTTAACACATGGAAAGAATTTTATGCTTTTGAAAAGATATATGTAAAAAAAAAAATACTACTCCAAGACTGTTGTTAATTTAAAGATGGTGAAATTGAGCTTTCATTACAAAAAGCTTTTAGCAAATTGTAATACGATGAATCAAAATTATTCATATATTCCATTTACATTAAAAAATATGTACATAAAGCTGAAATTTTGCATCAACTGATATTACACATATTTAAAATAACACAAGAGCATTAATGATGTGGGGGCCTTCAAAAATAGCATGTTGTTCCATTTTGCTAATGCTTATCAGAATATTTAAAATTATTTTTGGAGTTAATTTTTCCCAAAAACTGTCACAGATAAATTGGGTAATCAAAACCAAACATAGAAACATAAACAGTATGGTTAGGTTAGGTTAGCAGGCTGCTGGTAGGGAAGGGACCCAGCTCATTTGGGTCCAATATAATGATTCCTTTGTGCTACCTGTGGGTTGAAGAGAAGATAGTGAGAGAGGGTGATGAGGAAGGGATAGAAATAGAGAAGAAAAGTGTTGAAAGAAGAGTTAGAGGAAATCTTCATTCTTTTTTTACAACTCTGCTTTTTTGTACGTTTTTAATAATGCAGTGTTGCAGCGCCTCCGGTGTCAATGAGGCGTATTAAATTTTGAATTTGTGTTTAGTAGCCATTTTGTTGGTTATTTTACTTCGCCAATGATTCTGCTACACAGTACCGACGAAGGAGAGCACTCTAATGTTACATTAGGATTAGCATCCGCTGAAGCCGGTGTAGATTAGCGACCAGTGCCTTATGCCTGCATTTCTATAACTTTTCCTGCAACAATTGATACAAAGGACACTAATGCAAATAAGCAAAATGCGTGGTGTTGTTATTTTAATGACTTCGGAGACCGGGTCGAACCCCGGACCCTCGGTTTTGTAGTCAATGTGCTAACTACATCAGCCAAAGCCACCCCCGGCTAAACATTCGACCTTGCCTGAATGAAGAATAGCGAAGTTAACATCGTGGTCTTCAAGCATGAATTAATTTAACATTATGTGTTTAAAAGCTTATGCAGCAAAAAGAAGTGTTCTGATTTGGTAAGAATTGTTTCTTTTGTTTTCGTTTTCAAAAGGCAAAAAAAACGTAACAATACCTAAAAACATACAGAGCATTTTAAGCTTTTAAAAAGAAAAATGTAAAAGCTTAATAAGAAGTTTTTTATTTTATTTGGGACTTATGCAACACTTTAGTGATTTATGAAAATTGAAACAAAGGCTTTCACACACCTAGATACCCATTTATGAATTATGATAATTGTCAAATATTCTATGAAATATGAGTGAGAGAGAGAAAGAGAGAGAGAGAGAGGGAGAGATCAACTATTGAACTTTAACTCTTCAAAATATCCGCTTTGACCCCAACAAAGGGTTCACTAAGTCTAAGCAGCCAGAACTTTACCGATTCTCTTAAATGGGATGCTTTAGCAGAAAATAGAAGATATAGACATATTGATGTATAATGTTCAATGAAACTATTTTATTAAGCTCTAGGTAAATTTTTATATCTTTATTTTTTATATCGATATTTCATTAACCTCTGGTTAAGTTCTTCCATAGGTTAACAAAATATCAAAATTAAAATCCCAAAAAAAAATTTACCTGAAGCTTAATAGTTTCAAACAATTGATGTACTCAGGGTTGATGGTCCTATCTCACTGTATATAAATGGCTAAGAAGAAGTCAGTAATTTCAGCCAAATACTTTAACATGGAAGCCTAAAAGAAACTAAGGGATTTATAAGGCATTTTCACCTGCACAAAATCTAGCAAGTTTCAATTGAAATCTTTATCAAAATCAATACCGTTTATTCCAAGTTTTTTTACAATTATCAAGATTTCGTAGCCACTACAAAAGCCTTTGATTGAATTTATCCTAAACTACAACCAAAAAAAAAACTAATTCACACTACTTTTTAAGAACAACGGTCTGTTTTTTTTTTTTTTGACAATTATGAAAAAAAGTTATAGTTGCATTTTAAAGTTTTTGTTAACATGCAGAAAATTTCAACATATTAAATATCCTCTCAATAGTAGCTTTTGATCGTTAAAATTGTAATAAGGCATGTGTGTAGAAATTGTAGTAATCTGTCTATGCATAGCTAGCAGCTGTGTTGGCTAATGTGTTTGTGTGGTTGTATATTTCTTATATTTTGAAGGTACACTAACTTTATAGTAGTTGTTATGATCTTTTTTTTTTTTGCTAATAATATAGGGAATGTTCTAACTGCTGACGATGTCTTTTATGCAAACGATTTATACTAAAAAAGTTTAAATTGTATTTGCGTAACAATATCTTTCATATCAGTAATTCTAACTGCTTTCCGTTAAACTAAATGATAGCCAAAACTTAGTTAGGGCTTTGAACGTTGCCTTAGCAGCACGGTAGATATTAACAGCACATCTTACCACATAAATTATAATTTAAATGTACTGAAAATATGTATTCTACTGCTAAAGCAATGGCCTTATGGTAAAACCGGAATAAGAGGGTTTTACCATAAGGATATTAGTGATTTTCTTTAAACTCTGAATATGTATCATGTTGCAACAGCAAAAAAAAGTAGATTGTGCAGTTCCTAAAAAATGTAGTTGTTTCACAAATATGTACTCCTTTTTATTTTAGTTTTTTCCCCTTAGTATCATCTTCCTGAATTGTAAAGCATATTACATATGCAACCAAAGTTTCAATAATGGACGAGCAATGATTTTTAAATTGCTTTAATTCTGACAGTAAAACTTCAAACACAATAATACTTGAGATAACAGTAAAATAATACAAAGTCTTAACATTTCGTTCGTTTCCTTTACTGATGACAGTAGTTTCTGTAAAAAAAAAGACGAATGAAATCTCTACCAAACTTTAACAAAAATTCTTTGCACACTTACTGAAATATGTTTTGTGACTGTAAAAATAAAAAAAAAGGAAGAACAAATCTTCATTTTGCTTTATATCGTTACCATAATATAGAAAGGCTGTAATGCAATATTTTTTTGAAATCGAGATTTTTGTATATTTCGATAGGAGAACATCTAATGTATCGAAAAATGCAAAAATCTCGATGTCAAAAAATGAATTAGGGCCTTTCTAGATTAAGGTATCGATATGTATGTATGTATGCATGTATTCATATTTAAAGTAAGTTGAAAAATTATTTTGAAATGACAAATATTATAGTAAAATCACAGAAAGGTTTCGTAAAATTAAATAAATTTAGTAAAATGTGACTTTGACTCGCACATGAAGGGTACCGTACTCACAGTACACCTGTAATACTATACGAACTTTTTAGTTTTGGCGATTTTTTTGGGCTTTGGCGATTTTTTAGTACTGAAGCTTTATTAAGTTTGGCGAGTTTAAGGCGATTTTTTTTTTCTTTGATTTTTTACAATACATATTTTTAGTGTAAGCGATTTTTTAAGTTTGGGCAATTTTTTTCAGTTTTTGGCAATATTCCTTTTTTTATATTTTTAGCAAAACATGTTTTTAGTTTTAGCGATTTTTTTAATTTTGATTTTTTTTAGTTTTTGGCAATTTTTTCGTTTTTTGGCGATTTTTTTGTTTTTTAGATACTTTTTAACTTTTGGTGATTTTGTGCATTTAGCAATTTATTTCATTTTTGCTGATATTTTTCATTTAAGCACTTTTTTCCTTTTAGCGATTTTTTGTTTCGGCATTTTTTTAATTTTGCGATTTTTTTTAGCTTTAGAGTTTTTAAAAATTTGTTGTTGCATCGGCCAAAGTTTTACTACATGTACAGTGAAAAATTCAAGCCAGACAGATAGGTGTACGGAACCCTATAGGTGTACGGAACCCCAAAAATTATAAAAATTGAAACCTACAAGAAGTTAAATTTTTTTTCAACTAAAAATTCGTATCATGAACTAAATGTTGCCAACTATTTATAACCAAAAAGCGCTTTTACCCTTCTCAAAACGCGCTACAATGCACTAAGTTGCAGCATTGTCAAGTATTTATAGCCAAAAACGCGCTATTTTCCTACGCGCTAATTTAAATTTTAATGTATGTATTAATAAATACAATTGATTTTTTTAGTAACTCTTTTTCTAGCTTCTTCGAAATTATATCCTATATAACTAAAATATTTTAATGCAGACTCAGAATCACCTTCCAAATAATCGAAATCCTTAGTTTTTATTTTTATTTTATTTTTTAAACTTTGTGCAATAGTTCTGCAACTCAAATATTTTTTGTACTTCAGCTAGAATAGATGTTTAATAAGTTATATAAATGTTTTGTGTCACGAGTACGAGTATATAATTTTAGTTGTGAAATTTAAAAATATCTGCCATTTACAGTACTCAAATTCGTTTTTTATTCTAACCACAGTCAAAGGAATTTTATTTACGACAACTGAATCATGGATACTAGAAAATTTTTTAATTTCTAAAAAAAAATTTTTTAATATTGAACTGATATGATGTTATTGACTTTATTTAAAACGCGCTAATTTGGAGCGTTTTTTATTAAACGCACTAAGACGAAAAAAAACGCGTTTGGGAAAGTTAAAACGCGCTAAATTGGCATCGCTTTTTAGATGCATTCAAGACAGAAGAGAGAGAGAAAATCTTAGTTTCAGAACATACATTCAATTTCTACTAGTCAGAAAATTTGTGGCAAAATATTTTTTTATAGAAAATCAATATTTACCTATTTTTGATTATATCGAGCCATAACCACCAAAAAAAACCTAGGCGACATACTTTTTAACTGGGGTTTTTTTTTGCTGAAAATCGATTATTTACAATTGTGAATAATAAAGTTTCAACAAAAATTAAGCTCGAAATTTTTGCTAAAAACGAAGTTAAGCCCTTGCTCAGTAAAGCAAACATTTTCATTCTACTCTCGTTAGTCATTGCAAGTACTCTACTTTGTAAATGAAATGAGTACAATATACAATTTAATATCTACTAAGCATACATCAGAAAATCAGAAAATAATGGCAAAATTGCAGTAAAATAAATGTGCACGTACACTCCAGATCAATTGTTTAGATGCACATAATTTTTGTTTCATAGCAGGCCATGCAGGTATTTTTATATTGATTAGTACGTAATGATTAAATTTTATGATTTGATGCGCGTGAGTCACTCATTAGCAACGTGTGAATCACACAGAGTATTGGCTGTATTTATATACATAAAAATAATGAAAAAAGATAATGTGGGTGATTTACACTTACTTTCTTAGGCCTGTTAAACAATCTATTTTTAGATAATTTCGCGGATTCGGAATTTTGGGGATTTAAAAATTTTTTTGGGAATTGCGACAAAAAGTACTCGAAAAGCGTAATAAATACATAAAAATTGGTTTTATGCACAAAATACTTTTTGGGGATTTTTAATAAACTTATTTGCGAAAAGCGACAAGACTGAAGAATTTTAAGGTCTTTCATAACTTAACTATGTATTTGGGAATTTGAAAAAATTTTATTTATTACTTAAATAGATAAAAATCGTTTTAGTTTCAAGTATAAAATGTCTTTTTTGAGTTTGGAATTTCGGAGATTTTAATAACATTTTTGGGAATAGCGACAAAAAATATTCGGCAAGACAAAAAAACTTAAAAAAAAATTGTTTTTTTTTACGGAATACTTTTTAATAGTGGCTAATTTAAGGTATTTTTAATATAGTTTTTGAAAATAGCGAAAAATTTTACTGGTAAAGAAATAAAACAATTTCCCCGGTATTGCTGCATGCCTGCAACTGGTTTTCCGGTGTTTTATTTTATTATTATTTGTTCCTTTTAACGCCTACAAGGAACACAGGACCATTTTCAGGTATGGTCTTGTTATAAGTCGTTTATAAGAATGTATTTATTTGGGAATATCGACAAGAGACATTTTTAAACTTAGCTCAGCAAATTTGTAGTAGTTTCTGATACACAATTTTTTTATAGGGTTTGTTTGGAATAGCAGCCAAATGTTTCTGACAACTTTATTAAAAATAGTTTGGGGCTTACGATATTTGTAATTTATTTGCATCAAGCAATAAAAATAAAAGTATTCAGCAACTCAAGTGACCGAAAACAAATGTTTTTTGACAGTAGCGATTTTGGGGAATTTTTTATTATTTATTTGGGAATAATGTGAAATAAGCAAAATACGTTAAAAGCATGTTATAGAAATTGGTTTTTGATATTGGGGACTTTTTGGGGATTTTCATAACTTATTTGGGAATTCACAAAAATATTATTTATTAGTTAAAGTGAATATAAATCGCATTATTTTTAGCACAAAATGATTTTTAAGGGTTCGAAATTTTGGAAATTTTAAAAAAATTATTGGGAATGGAGACAAAAATAAGTATGCTCCAGGCAAAACAAATAAAAACTGGTGGGGTTTTTTTCCAGAGTACTTTTAGGTAATGGCTAAGTTTGGCGATTTTGAATCACTTATTTGAGAATAACGATAGAACTGAATATAAAATTGTACCATTGAAGAACAAAACTCTTTCCCCGGTATTCATATATTTTTTTCGTAATAGGAGAATTTATAAGCTGCATGCTTGTAACAGCTTTTTGATGTGGTTTTGTTATAAGTAAGTTATAAATATGCAGCTTATAACTTTACCGATTACGAAAAAATAATATATAAGTACCGGGGAAATTGTTTTATTGCTTCAATAGTACAATTTCTGTTCAGTGCTGTAGCTACTCTTATTAAAAATCTTTTTAGTTAATTCATATCCGAAATCATTCAATGACAGGCGAAAGGAGGGTGCAAATAAGAAAAGTATGAGTTTCTGCTTGTTTTGTTTGCTAAGCACTGTTTATATGCAGTTTGTGCCTGCTTCCGGTTTTTTAATTAAAAAAAAAGGAAATTTCTTCGTGTGGGGTGTACCCGTCCCCACCCTCCTATAGCGGCAAAAACTTAAGTGAAACATGCAGTTTGTTTTAAAAGTTATCTACACCAACTTTAAAGTGCCCCTAGAAAAAATAATAATTACTGTGAATGGGGGGTACCCGTCTCCCCTTCATATACCTTCAAGATTTTATTGGAACATGCATTTTGTTCTAAGAGCCACCCATAGAAAATTTTGTGAAGCTCACTATTATAGTTGACTTGAGCAAAAGTATAATTTATTTTTTTTTATTTAAAAAAAATATATGCTAAGCGTTTGTATTTTTTTTCCAAATAAAAAATGCCCATATTCATAAAAAATTAAAATGAATTTTAAATCCATTTTAGTAAAATTTTTTATAACAAATTTGAAATAAAATACATTTCAAATTCAATTTAAATTTTATAACTATGGGGTATGCAATATAAAAATTTTCTGGTAATCATGTAATTTAAAAATTTATGGCCTGCGAAATATGTTAAAAGTATTATATGGGTCTAATCAATTGAACTGTAGTGTAAAAACAAACCATATGCACACATCGTACATTAGGAAGCATAATGCAAATTGTAACAACTTGAAAACATTTATTTTGGCCTTATATAATCAAGCAAACACACACACACACACGCACACACACACACACATAAAAATACACAAAAAATATCACTAAACATTTCCACACATTGTACTTCCCATTCAGCATGTGGAAGATTGTTTCACCAAACTGAGTCTTTTTCGACTACCTCAGATGATCAAAAATAGATTAATCAGTTCTGGGCTTAAAATAAAACTCAAAAGTTTTTCCCAGAAAGAAAAAAATAAAAAGCTTATCGGAGGTCAAGCATCTGGGAGTGATATTAGACTCAAAGCTGTTATGGAAACAACATTTAGAGGCGACTGTTGACAGGACAACAAAAGCACTAATGGTTTGTACAATATGGCCTGCACACCCTAAATCCTGAGATGGATATACACCATGATAGTGAGACCTATCATCACTTATTGTGCTGTTACCTGGTCAGACAGGGTCAGGGCGGCTACGGCCAGAGATCGGTTAGAAAACTTACTGAGGCTAGCATGCCTTTGTATAACAGAAGCTATGAGGACGTGTCCTTTTTCGGCTATGAAAGTCCTCATTGAACTCACACTTCTAACGATTGTGATAGCGGCTGCTACCAGACAAAAAATAATCAGCTTCGTGGGGAAAAGCACAAACAGGGACTGTCTAATTAGCCAATGCGAGCAATCATACCTGGCAAGACAATTTCCCCTACTTGCGCAACCCTCTGACGTGATGAATAAAATGTATGACTTCTACAAGAGGTTTGAAACTGTTCTGGCCAATAGAAGGGAATGGGGGGAAATAGAACCCCGGCATTCCTTTGAAACTGGCACCATCAGGTGGTACACTGCTGGCTTCATAACGCTGGCAGGATCTGGTGTGGGAGTTGTAGGACCAAGGACTAACTACCACGAGTTGTTGGGAAAATCTCCTACCATTTTTCAATCGGAAGTGTATGCCATTGAAAGATGCGCACAATTTAATGTTGATAGGGGCTACCAAGGGAAAGAAATAGCTATTTGCTTGGACAGTCGGGCTGCCATCAAAGCGCTCAGCTCATATGATGAGTTTAACTCTAAGTTAGCGTGGGAATGCCGCATTAAACTAAATCAGCTAAGTATGTAGAATGAATAAGGTCACACTCTGCTGGATTCCTGGACACGCCGGGGTGTTAGGAAATGAAAATTCAGACAAAATTGGCCAGAATGGGAGCTAGCTAGTCCACCCACGGTCGGAATAGAACCGTTTTGTGGACTCGGATTGGACAAAATCCGGCAAGATAAATCGACGGAGGTCAAGAGTAATAGGGAGCACATCTGGCTCAATCTCCCAGGATTCAGGCATGCAAAGTTAATGATTGGAACGTATAACCAAAATCGTTTCATAGCTTTCATGTCCCTGAGTAAATACAATCTAAGAATGCTCACAGGCTTCCTCACAGGCCATTGTAGACTGAGATAGCACCTCAACAGATTTGGCATTGAGAGCAACAGCCTGTGCAGATTCTGTGATTACTAAGATGAAACTCCAGAGCATATTCTGAAGGACTGTGAAGCGTTGTCACAGAAGATATAGCCAAGCGGGCAAGCCAATCCTATTGGAGGATTGGGAACTGCCAACTCTAGACCCACTGGCAATCCTGAGATTCATTAGGACTGTAGGTGTAGATGAGGTGCTCTAGTACCTGGCAGGGGATACAACAGATCAACTTTGGTCGCAGTGTCCTGTGTTTCCCGTTTGACTTAAGTCATTCATTCATATTTGCAGAAATGCTTAGAAAGTGATTTATTTAAAAATAAAATGTGCAGAATGTACGCAATCCCAAATTGATCACGCATATGCTGGAAATGTGACTGTTTGAATCATTATTTCGCAAGCGATTGTACATAAGTACTACCACAAATTGTCTCGAAAATGAGTCGAAATTGATCAGAAGCGCAAGGCATAAAAGACTATTTTAGACGAGTCTCGGTACAGTAATTTTCGACTCTTAAATGACCACATAAATGATTATTTTAATCGCCTGAAGGAGTCCAAAAAGACTGGAATATGATTATATATTTTATAAAGTGCTGACTGGGTTACTAAGTACTACGATTTCAATTTCAACAGACTACAGAGACTTACAGATATAAAAAGCCAAATAGAAAAATTGATGCTGATGCAAACAAACAAAAAAATACCAGCAGACAGGCAAAACTTAATTTTAAAACGTTTGTTCTTTTTTACACAAACACAAACATATACATATACACATCAGATACACTCACGTGTACATCACTAGCAACGTAATATTTGTTTTTGCTTTTTAAGATCCCATATAATATCATGATAATTTTACATATTTTCACAACTCACACAAATTATTTTTCTGTCGTTCTTAGGGCAAATTTCAAAGCATAAATTACTTATATAAATACAAAATTATTGATAGGAGGTAAGTTCTGCAAATGAAATCATTTTTAATGGAAATAAATAAGCAACTCGTTAAAGTTAGTGGCGTATACGTTATATGTAACTGATACACGTATAAAATATTAATCATACGTAATATATTGAACTTTTGAAACGAAGGATGACTTAAATAATTCTTAAAACATTCATTCCTTTGTAATTGTTATTAGTCGGATTCAGATAACTGTCATCAGTCTTATACTAAATTACGAGTTTAAGTTTCAATTTGTTAGGTAACAAGCAACTGCTGGCTTTCATTTGTCAGAAGTTACGCATGAATGAAATACCGCGCAGTGCAATAAATACCAATCAAATAATTCCCAATGAAAAATATAACTAAGCACATACATATGTACATATACATAGTTATATGTACATAAAAAGTACTTGCAATTTCTTTACCGGGGGCATGTTCCTATGTATTTAATACCAGTATTACTGGCACCAACTTCAGGTAACATATATAAAAATACTTTATTTAACTAGATCTATAATATATTTAGCTTTTTAGTGCTTATTTTTGAAGTCGGTTTAATTTTTTTTTAAGTTTTATTTTTACCTTTTTAGTGCATACTTTTAATAAGCAGAAGTACATTTAATTTAATACTAGACTGACATGGGCGTAGCCCTGCCTACTTTTTTTTAGCACATGCTTGAGTATTTTTTGAAAGCTCAGGGTGGGTGCCGAGTTTCGTAAAAATCGCTTAAGTAAGAGCACGTGAAATATGGCATTAAATTTTATGGGGCGTGGCTACGCCCACTTTTTTTAAAACAAGATTGTGTATTTCTTAGAGTTCAAGGTGTGTGCCAAGTTTCGTAAATGTTGGTTAGGTACAAGCACGTGAAATCTTCTATATATATATAAAACAGGGTGTGTGTATATATGTAACGTATGGACTCCAAAACGGTTGGGCCGATTTTGATGAAATTTTCATGAAAACTTCAGAATATTCAGGCTGGCGATACTGTGAAGATTCTGATTTTTGATTTTCAGTCTGCGGGCTTCAGGGCCGTTGCAAAATTCAATTTTCATATTGCACCACCAATGCCATATATATATGTATGTATATATTTTTTTTTGCGGGGAAGGGAGAGGTAGCGAAGCACACCGGGGTTAACTAGTATTATACTAAAATTTAATAGGCATGCCCCACCCACTTTTTTAAACGCAATATTGTGCCTTTATTTAAGCTTAGGATGTCTGCCAAGTTTCATAAAAATCGGTGAAATAGAAGCTTGTGAAATATAGTATTAAATTTTAATGGGCGTAACTCCGCGCATTTTTTTACTTTCAAATTGTGTAATTACAAGAACCAAAGGCGTTTTATAGGTTTCGCAGCAATCAAATAAGTAAAATATAATAAAATTATATTTAAAAAAAAAATTGTGAGCGTGTTTCCACCCACTTTTTTTACAATGGGACCAATGGGAAGCTATAACCAAAAATATTTTTACAATCGGTCTACAGTGTACTGAGTTATGAAGATACACACTTAAAAATAAAAATAGAGACGAATTGTGAACCTCTTCCTTTTTTTTTTTTTTTTGAAGTCGGTTAAAAAAATAAAATAAGAAAATTGCAAGCAATTATTTAGTTTAAAAACATATTTATATATTTCTATAAAAATAAAAAAGTTAGTGTGTGTGTGTGTGTGTGTCTATCAATGTCTAAAGAAATCCAAAAAAGCAAGAAGTTGTTATTTATAAAATACACAATTGATCAGCTTAAGTTTGCGAGTCAAAATTATTGGGCAAAGTTAACAGGTTGGTGTAAATAAATTTCTATACAATTTTTGACATTTTATTTACGAGAGTGTAAGAATGCACAATTGCACAGTTTGCAACATTCTAATGAAAGCCCTTACTATGTTACTCACAATTAGAGATGAGCGCGTGTCTAATTTTTCCAACACGACACGAGCCGAATACGTATACCAAGATGTCCAACAATATTCAAATAAACATATATTTCTGTTTAATTTTATAGCTTCAAGCTTAAGACACCCATACACTATTAAAAAAATTTTGCTGGTGTTGCGTGTTTGACGATACAAAATATTAAATTTTTTTCTTTACTGGAAATTCATACATACGAGTACATATTTAAAACCTAAAGATCGTTTCGTGT
This sequence comes from Tachina lurida, assembly GCA_944452675.1. Classification (NCBI taxonomy): domain Eukaryota; kingdom Metazoa; phylum Arthropoda; class Insecta; order Diptera; family Tachinidae; genus Tachina; species Tachina lurida. The sequence continues at coordinate 28,415,015 of OX101753.1, read as the reverse complement.
TTCACGTGCCGACCCTGCACAAAATCAAAATTCCTATCACGAACACTTTCTATTGAGTCGTGCGTGTTCGTGCAACGAAAAAAACATGACACGCGCCCATCTCTAGTCCCAACAAAGTTTACTGAAATAAGAAAAAAACTAAGTCTCAGTATTTTTTCTACCTAACTCCTACCTTAAGTCCTTAAGACTCTTAAGATGACGGAATCTTGCATGAATTAGAGTGGGCGGGGCCTCACCCATTAAAGTTTAATATCATATGTATGCACTAGCACTTGGCAAACACATTAGACTCCTGCCATGATGCACATTGGGCATCAGAAAAAAAGCCAATGTATGGTCTTATCTATATACGAGTACATCACCAGTGTTACCAGATTCTGTTTTCAGCTATTTTAAAAAATTTGGTCAAAATTCACATTTAAATGAAATAAATGAACAAAGCAATAGAAAAGAAAACATTCATTTAGATTCAGTTAAATAAAATACTTTTATATACACATACATGCCACGTGGAGTGCTGCTTGCTCAATTTTAGTTCAATGAACTGCTTGTAGCAATATACATTATTTTTATTATGGCAACGTATAAGCACACGTGGAAAAAATATATTTTATATGCTAAATTAATTATACGCAATGAAAAATTAATTTTATGTAAATTACAATGTAGCATAAAAAGATTCAAATAACATTGACTGTAATTCCTGTAATTCCAATCATTAGAGCTCAACTAAATAACTACCAGGAAATTGAATACATAAAGCGTGCAAGCATAATAATTAGTTCAAATAACTTTTAATAAAATTCCCTGTCATCATTTGGAGAATTTTTAAGGCTTTTTAAATAAAAACAAAAGGCATCTTAGAGCTTAACTAAGGAAAACTGGTATTAATTTGTGATATAAATTTGTTTAATGGAGAGTCTTGGGAGTTTTGTAATTTATTTGGGAATGGAAGCAAAATCTTTATGACAGCTTTTCCCAAGAAGAGTTTTAGGTCTATTTGGTAAAGGCGCTATGAAATAAGGCCGAAGGAAATGACACCGAAATAAGAAATGAAATAAAGCCCAATGAAAAAAAGCCCAAAAAAATTATATTAGCCCCAAGAGAAAATTTATGAAAGAAAAAATAAATCCCAATGAAATAATAACGAACTAAACTCAAGATGAAATGAAGCCAAAAAAAATTAAATAAGGCCCAGTTATAAATTTCTTAGTTTTATTAAAGTATACAAGAAATTTTATAGAATTCTTATTCAAATTATTTTTGATAATGGGTGTTTTTGGGAATTTTTATAATGTACTTGGGAATAATGTAAAATAAGCAAAATTTGTTATTAGTATGTTATAGAAAATGGTTTTTGGTATTAGGGACTTTTGGGGATTTTCATAACATATTTAGGAATTGAAAAAGAATAGTATTGATTACTTAAAGTGAATACAAATCGTTTTAATTTTAAGCATAAAATGGTTTTTAACGTTTGAAATTTTGGGGATTTTAAAAAAAAATTGGGAATGGTGAGAAAAAGAAAAAAAAATATATTAAAAAAATTGCTTTTTATGTAAAAAATACTTTTTGGGGATATTTAATAGCCTATTTGCGAAAAGCGACAGAACTGAAGAAAAATGCTACTATTGAGCACAATTTCCCCGGTACTGCTATGGTTTTTTTTCGTAATCGGAGAATATATGTATAAGCTGAAAACCTACAACCGCTTTTCAGGTCTGATTTTGCTATAGGTCGTTTATAAGGATGCATTTATTTGGGAATAGCAACAAGAAACATCTTTGAACTTAACTAAACCAGTTAGTGTTAGTTTCTGGTATAAAAAATTTTAATAGAGACTTTTGGGAATTTTCATTATTTATTTGGGAACGGAAGGCAGCAAAGCATTTCTGATAGCTTTATTAAAGAAAAGTTTTGGATGTATTTGATAAAATACTCTTAAAGGCTAAAACCTTTTAAGATTTTTACAATTTATTTCTATATTCGAATAAGTACAAAAGTATTCAGCAATTGAAGTGAACAAAAATTTGTATTTATTTCTTGTTAAACTGCATTTTCAAAGTAAGGATTTTGGGTAATTTTTGTAATTTAATTAAGGATTACAGTGGAATCTCTCCAAAGCGGACACTGAAGGGACCATTGAAATGTGTCCGTACAAGGGGACTGTCCCTGGAGCGCTGCTGGGACCTGTCAAAAGTGTCCGTCTAAAGGCGGTGTCCGCCTATAGCAAGTGTCCGTTAAGAGAGATTCCACTGTACACGAAATATCGTGCCATAGCGCCAAAAAAGCTAAAGCGGCATAATTTTCGAACTTTTTTGACCAAAATCGATCATTTGCGATCGTAATGAATCAATTCTTTTTTTTTAAACGAGGTCCAAAAAATTTATCGCTTAAGCTTCTTTGGCAGTTATGACTCGATATGTTATTAGAACGATTTAAAAATTGGTTTTGATTTTGGTTTTGCTTGGAGATTTTCCTAATTTTTTTGGGAATTTAAAAAAAAAATAGTATTTCTTACTTAAGTGAAAATATTAATTGTTTTGGTTTCTATTGTAAAATGTTTTTTGGGTATTTAAAATGTTTGGGCATTTCTAAAAAGTTTTTGGGAATGGCCGCAAAAAGTGGTTTTTATATAAAAAATAGTTTTTAATAGAGAGTAATTTTGTGGATTTTAAAACCTTACTTGAGAATAGAGATAGAACTGAAAAAAAATCTACTGTAGAAGAAATAAAATAATTTCCCCCTTTACTGATTTCTTGTTAAAATATTTTTGCCGGTATGTACGAGCATCAATTTTGTAGAATTTTAATATATATTTTTTTGTGTAATGAGAAATGAGAAAATTTATTATTAGTGTGTTATAGAAAATAGTTTTTAATATTAGGGACTTCTGGGAATTTTCATAACTTATTTTGGGAATTTGAAAAAATTGTATTCCTTACTTAAATAAAAATATAAATTGTTGTAATTTCTATTATAAAATGTTTTTTGGGTATTTAAAATTTTTTTGGGGATTTTTAAAAAACTTTTGGGAATGGCGATAAAAAGTATTCGCCGAGCGAAATAAATAAAATTTGGTTAGTTTTTTGTACAGCATACGTTTTAATAGTGGTTAATATTGGGGATTTCTTAATATCTTTTATGAGAATAGCGAAGAACGAAAGAAAACTTGTACTATTGAAGAAGCAAAACAATTTCCCCAGTACTGATATTATTTTTTTCCGTAATCGGAAAATGTACATGCTGCATGTTTATAACCGATTTTCAGACGTAATTTTGTTTTAAGTTGGTTATAAAGATCTAGCTTTTTAGTTCTTGGATTCTGGAAAAAATATATATGAGTACCGGGGAAATGATTTTATTTCTTCAACCCTTCAATTCTGTCGCTATTCCTAAATAAGTTATCAAAAATCTTCGAAATTACAAAGTATGTATGCTGTACAAAAACCTAATCAATATTTATTTGTTTTGCCTCCCAGATATTTTTTTATAGCTATTCCCAAAAAAAAGTTATAAATCCCCGAAATTCATCAATCATTAAAAAAACATTTTATGCTTGAATATAAAATGATTTATATTCACTTTAACTTATAAATACCATTTTTTTAAATCCCATATAAATTATGAAAATCCCCAAAAGTCCTTAATAGCAAAAATAATTTTCTATAACATATACCCCTTTTAGACACGGGAAGTTTACTTTGCAGAGTCTTAATTCAGCTGGGAGAAAGACAGAAAGAGATAGTCTGTCTTTCACACAGCTGAATTAAGACTTTGCAAAGTAAACTTTGCGTGTCTAAAAGGGGTAGTACTAATGACACATTATACTTATTTCACGTTACGTTAAAATTCTTAAAATATTATTATTATTCGTAAAACAAAATTTATGTGCAATTTGTAATGAGCTTGTGGTAATAAAATGTGTGTCTTGAAGTTATTTTGTAGAACAATTTGTTTAAGAAATTAAAAAAAGATTACCCGGAAAAGAATTTATTGTTTTACACTTCTGCTTATTAATATTGACGGCATCTTATTAGTCAATACTTATTTGATTGTATACGTTTATTTTCATGAATTTTGTATTTGTATGTATGTGTGTGTGTGTGTGTGTGTGTATTTTTTGTACGATGAATATCCTGCACAAGGATATACAACAATTCTTCTGTGTGTGTGTGTTTCATCATTGATGATGATTGTGATTTTGGTATTTGATGTCATGGATGTTATGGTTTCTGTCGATTTGAGTTAAATTACTTGCCACTATTTTAAGCACAATTTGGCGTCATAGCGTGTTATCTGCTAAAACCTATTACATGTTATCTTCCTTATTTTGCTTATGTTTTTTTCTTTACCTACTGTTTATTTAATTTTGTCAACTTTTGCTTTTATTTTCAAATGAACTTTAGTTTTAGGCAACCGTTGTTGTGTATATACATATAACTAGAAATATAATTTTTTTTTGCTTTTTTGCTTCCCAACATATTTACCTTTCAGTTAGTTTGAGTTAATTTTTTTTTTCTGTAAGGACAAAAAAAAACAGAAAATAGAAAATAAGTGCTTGAGAGTAGACTTTGAAATTGAATTTGTAAGGGCGTAGAGGTTGAAATTGAATTAGAGTAAATCTTGAGATTTCAAGGACTTTTAAATAAATGTACTTCAACGACAAGAATCAGTTGTTGGGAAATTGCTTTATTTCATTATATGTACGAGTATGTAGTTTGCTTAAATTCAAGGCAAACTGCTTGTTGTAATAATACACTAAAGAAAATGTAATTTCTCAAGATTTTATGCTATTTCAAAAGCAGTTAGTTGGCATCAGATTTATTTTATTTTTTGTTTTTTTCTTATTTCGTCTTTATTTCTCTTCTTGACTCATATATCATTTTATAAGAATGAGGGGACAATTATCCTAAATAAATATTTGTAAGCGAAAATGTTTGCTTAGAATCATGTTTCCCATATTTTAAGAAATTTATGAACTTGTTACTTGACAAAATTACTGTTCTAGACAAAATTATTTACACGCCTCACTGCTTTAAATATTAAATAATAATTTAAAATTTATTATTCGACATATTGTCATAAGTTTATTTTAATTTGAAATTTATTTGCTGGTGGTTCAGCGATGTCTATAAGCATTTCATTGTTGAAATGAAGTCTACTGACGATTTGTTACAGCAACAATGAAATGCATATAGACATCGCTGAACCACCAGCAAATAAATTTCAAATTAAATTAAATAATAATTTAAAAAAATAATTATAATATTTGTTATGAAGGCGAAATGTGCTGATGCAGTTGTTTAAAGTTGTAAGGAGAACATTTTCCATTGCGATATTTCTGCTCAGTAAAAAATAAAAGAGGTTTCGCTTCGATTTTTTAAACTAAACTTTTTTCTATAATTCGATTAGGACAAATTACATGTGATAATTTTTAAGGAACAAATTGCACTTAAAGCAATTGTAGATTATTATGTGTACCTTCATCATCAGCGTTCTTGTGTTTAGTCCACTATGTGTGCTGTCAATTGGTGTAAACTTGAGCTCTTTATACTTATTTTTCAATGTAAATAGAATACGTGAATTCTTTCGATTTATCGTAATCCAATTTTTTGAAAGCTTTTTTATGTGATGAAAGTTCAAGTTTTAACATCACTAATTTACATTAGTCTTACCGTTGTGTTGTTTGTTCTTTACTTATCATGCACATGTCTGTTGCTTGTATTGAAAATTTAAATTTAGGGATGATACGATAGCGGAAATCACTCTTCGTTGCAAACTGCTGGTGCAAATATAGCAGATGTAGCAAGTGTTGAATAAAAGCTCAGTTAGCCGATTGTAATGGAATTTAATTGCAACGGTAGGAAACAGCTGATCGATAATGTTATGTAAAATGAAATGAAAATGTTTATAGGGATGTGACCGGAATATCATTTACTTTCACATAACAATATCGATCAGCTGTTTCCTACCGTTGCAGTTACATTCCATTACCGTAGGCTAACTGAGCCTCAAATGCTACATTCTGCAATACAACAATAAATCATATGAAATTTAAACTTCCTAGACAAATTCATATACACATGTACATACAAATGTGCCCATAATTATGAAAGTGGTCTAAGTCATGTATTCGTTGTGTCGAGATATTAACTAGACGTTTAAATATTTGAAAAAAAATTTTATATTGTACAATATTTTAATTTATAGTTGCATTAGTCTCGATTAATATAAATTAATTTAATGTTTATTAAATATTTATTGATTTTTTTTTTAGATTTATTTAATATTTCGAAGCACAAATACATATGACTTACACCACTTTCATAATTAAGGACAAATGAGTAAAAAAAACTACTTTTGCCGACTGAAAACTTTTAATGTTTGCAACGCTGAAACAGCTGTGTTTCTTGTCTTGTTTATAAAATCAAAACAACTGAACTCCAGCGCCGGCTAAGTTTCAAGGTGGAGGCGCCACCATGATTACTGCCGCCAGCCACTAAATTTGTACATGTACATCTAAGAATTGTCATTGAAAAATTCCAAATAATTTTTAAAGTCATCATTTTTAATAACAATTATATTAATTTACCCAAATTTAAATAAAATTAATAAATGGTTGAGTTGAGGTTAGATTGCGGCGCACAGTGGGCCCAAGCGTTCTTTTTTTTTTTGGTAAAATTCATATCTGCACAACTACAATAGTCAGAGCTACAAAATTGTATACAGATAGCTCTTAGATTGAACTGCTTGCTCACACAAAATTTGGCGGTATAGGAGAGGGGAAACTGTTACCCCCATACAAAATAATTATTACGTTTCCTATATCTTCAGAACTACTATAGTTAGCCACACTAAATTTGATATGGATAACTCTTATGGATAACAAACTGCATGTAGGACTAACATCTTCGAGAGCATAGCATGGTGGAGATGGGTACCCCCCGTCCCCTTACAAAGTAATTATTATTTAATTAATAAAAATTTTTTTTATTATTGAAAAAAACCGAACCAGGAACGAAATCCATAGAACAAGCAAAAATTTTAAATTTTTTTTTATTCTCAGCCTCTCCTGATTAAGTGCTTGCCATTGAATGACTTCGGATACGAATCATGCAAAAATAAATCTTTTAACAAGCCTAAGAAAGTAAGCTAAAATGACAAACGTTATTTTTTTAATCATTATTATATATAAATACAACGACGATCACGCGTGAATCATGCGTGACTCACAAATGACTCACGCGTGACTAATGCATGAGTCACGCGTAAAAAAATCTTGACATTTGTACATCTCTAACAATCACATAAAACAGATGGCAAAAAGCACAGCAATTGAATTATTAGCGTGAGTCGTTAGGCACTTATTATTGGTAAACTCAACAGGAGAGGGTATTACTAATTCGTACTTAACTTCTGAGGGGCAACAATGTGCAGCATAAATTTTTCTAACATAACGCTCATTTGTTCAACCTTTAAAATAAAAATAAAATAAAAAACTTTATGTCCACTTAAACTGAGAAAATTGACTTTTTTCTCGCAATTCGAATATGAGCATTAAAAACAAAAACACTTCCATAAATTTTTTTTTTTAAAGAAGTAACACTCAGGCAATGAACGTGTACGACTCACTATTCCTAGGTATTACCTTCTTTAGGAAAGGGAAAGGGACAAGAGAAGACAGGTGATGAAGGAAGAGCTAGGAGAAAGCTTCATTCTTTTATAACTCTGCAGTGTTGCAGCGCCTCTGGTGTCAATGATGTAAAAGTTTATGCACCTTAAGCGAGTACCATGAGCACTCGAAATGTGAAACTACCGCCTTTGGCCCCTATGTGCGTTGTGCAGAATAGATGGTAAACATTAAACAGCTGATTAAAATTTTTCCCTCTCCCGTATTTGTTTACTCCCCGGCTATTTAGAATCGGAGGATTTTTTCCCTGCGAAAAAATTATTGGCCAGAGAAACAATTCCCCGGAAAAATTAATGATTTCTTCTACTAAAAAATTGTACTCGAATTTTCTAGAAAATTTTTACTTTTTATATTTTAAAAGCTTAATTTGTAGAAATACTTTTTGCTAAGACTTTATATTTACTAAGTAGTCTAATATATTTGACTTTCATTATGAAATATTTTCCAATAAATCATTTTTACAGTAAACATAACAATATATTTATATTATGTACATATATCGTTACCTTAATATAGAAAGGCCCTAACTTATTATTTTTTTTTAATCAAAATTTTTGCATTTTTCGATACTTTAAATGTTCTTCTACCGAAATATGCAAAAAAAAACCCTGATTAAAAAAAAATTGTTAGGACCTTTCTATATTAAGGTATCGATATATAAACTGTAGGACCACACAGTATTAATCTAAGAGTTTATATAAAAATTCAACGCAATATATTAATGCAAACAAAGAAAAACCCCACAAATAAAACAAAAAAAGCTTTATTTACCATCATGAATTTAATGAACTGTCACTCACTTTGCTAAATGCATTTAAGTTGGTGTTTATATTCTTTCAATTGCTAAAAGCCTCTCTTGAAGCCCTTAATTTCAGTAACACAGTAATGCCAACTTTATTTTTTTTAGGTAAACTTTCTTATTTCTGTTTAACAATGAAAAATTTCTATTCAAATCATATTTTTCTTTAAAGCGGGATGTTTGACATTTTATACGACTGTCTGACAAGTTCCTTCTTCTGTGTAAAACCTTACTTTTAAGTTTACTTAAGCTTACAAGGAGTTCTTAAGCTTTGTCATTTGTTGACAAACAAACATTTTTATTTTTCTTTCGTTTTCTTTTTCATTTGCCAGCAGCAACACATTACCTGAGAGATTTATAGTTCACATTAAAGTTTTCCTTTTGCAACTCAATTTATACTTGATGACACCTTCAAAATAAAAATATTGAAATATTAAGAAACTCCCAGCACCCGTTTAGTGAAACAAAAAAACCAGGGCATTCAAACTCAAATTTAAAAGCAGAAAAACTTATTTTTTAAAAACTTTCTTTCACACACTCCAGCAAACATTTTTGCATACACATACATATATACATATACACTCATCCTCGTTATAACTTCCAATGATCACAAACTGCCGACCGTGTTGCCATAATCAAAATTTTGTCGCTTCTTCTCTTTGTTCTTTTCATACAATGCTGTGCTGTAGTGTGCTGTGCATTTATACTCCTTCTGTCTGTCTGTCTGTCTGTCTGTCTGTCTGTCTATCTGTCTATCTATTCATAGAAATATTAAAAAGAAAATGACTCTTAACACTCTCGAACAATACTCCAACTAACCGACCAAAAGTTTTTCATTCATGAGTGCACAAAAACACATTTGGTATACATACATACATACATACATACATACATACATACATACATACATACATACATACATACATACATGCATACATACATAGATACATATATATTGCAATAAAATAAAGCAACAACTATGGCAGACAAAATGTACAGAAGTTTAAGAGAACAAAAACAAAAAAGGACCAACTCTCACATACATACATATACATGTATGTATGTATGTATGTATGTATGTATATGTGTATGTATTTACTGTTAAACTTTGTTAACATGCCAGCGAATTCGTTACACATATTCGTTGCACTTTCATAATTTATTTAACTGCAAACAATGTGGAACAACAGTAGATCGGAACGCTATTGTTTTCGATAAGATGTCCATTTCTCTGCCTGTCACAGGCTTGTTTTCTCGGGAACTGTTAAAGCTACGCACCAGAAATTTTCACAGAATATGTAAAACTTTAGCCGCTACAATATGACAGTTAAAATCTTAAATTAAATTAACTAACAAAATTAAATAAAAGACAATAAAATTAATTAATTTAAATTTGTTGTATTTTTATGCAGACCACACCAATTAACACTGAAATTTAAAAAAAAACAGAAATTAAAGGGTATTCTATCAGTTAATGTAATTTTGATAACTTGCTGTATCCTGGAAACCGTAAGAGGCAAATTCGTGAAATTTTGAAAAGCGCTAAAACTAAAAAGTCTCCTATTTGAAAAAATCGCTTAAACGAAAAAAAGCCGTAAGCCGAATAAATAATCCGAAAATCACCAAAACGAAAAACAAAAGTCAAAACTATAAAAAAATATCTAAAATTACAAAAATTGAAAAAAACGCCAAAGTAGTATGTTTATGCTGGTCCTGGACCACTTTTCGGTACAAAAGTCTGCTTATGCCTGGATGGGAATGTCATGCTTTTAAATTGTTTCTTGCTTCATATATTTTATGAGCATTTGTTTATAATATGAGTTTTCCAACCCTGGATGGGAATGTACATTAGAGTTCGACCGATTAATCGGCTTCGGCTTCGGCCTTCGGCCAAAAATTGGTAATCGGCCAACATTCGGCCTATGGCAAAAATCGGCCGATTAGCCGAAGCCGAATATTTTTCATTCCAAGCTTGAAAAATAACATTATTTTTGGTGGTTGCTCGCCGACAGTTTCTATTGTGTTTAACGTTTTGAAAGGGTTGCTTTGAAATACAACCCTGTTGCTTTCTATTTTCTTTTACCTGGACGTTCTTGTGAGTGATCATATGAAAAAGCAATCTAGAAATTGCAAAATAGTTTTATTTTTCTTGTTATGTATCCAATAGATATTACAGCTATTTCAGTGATCTCAAAAAATCAAACTTTTTTCTTAATTCATATAAAACAAGTATCATTTTTAAAATTTAAAACATTCGGCTTCGGCTTCGGTTTTGGCCGAAGTTTAGGATTTTAGCCGAAGTTCGGCTTCGGCTTCGGCCAAAAAAAACGCCTTCGGTCGATCTCTAATGTACATGTTAACTGATAGCTCTGGTTATGAAATTATTGCTTATAATCAGAATAAAAAAATGTATGATCTATGCTAGCTCTTTACAAATTGTGTTGTTATCAGTTAAAAAAATGTGTTTGAATTTCACAACCACAGTTAACTCGTATGTGTTCTTATCAGTTAATATGTACATTCCCATCCAGGGCTGGAAAACTCATATTATAAATAAATGCTCATAAAATATATGAAGCAAGAAACATAATTTAAATGCATGACATTCTCATCCAGGCATGAGCAGACTTTTTTACTGAAAAAGTGGTCCAGGACCAGCACAAACATACTACTCGCCAAAACTAAAAAAAGGCCACAATTAAATATTTATATAATTTAAAATGACCTTGAAAGCCTGAATTTTGGGAAAAAACGTAATAACATCAAAATCATTAAAAATTTTGGTTTGAACTCTGCTGGCTTGCGAGATTGATATTCTAATTTAGAAAATCCTTGATCTACCAGGCATATCTGTTGCTCAAATTATGTGTTACAATTGTTATAGTTTACCCTAAATTTGTATTTGTAACATCCTTTTTTTATATTTTTTCTTAGTATTATTGCAAATTTAAAGATTTCTTTGTTTGTACATTTTCTGAAGATTTACAGTTGTGTTCTTTTCTTTCCTTTTCTTTTTAACGATTTTAGTTTTATTTACTTTTTGATTTGTGTTGTTGTTTTTTTTTACTTCTTATTTTCTTGTCTTTTATTATTTCCACTTGTGCTTTGAAAGTCCTTAGAGTGAAAACAAAAAATACGGAATGAAAAATTTATAAATTTTTATGAACAAAAGAATGCATAGAAACATAACCGAAATGCAAGCAACACTTGAGTGTAGAGGAAAACAAAAATAACAACAACAACAACACCATCATACAACTTTGTGTTCTGCTTCGCTTGATGCTTTAACTTGTTAAGTGAAACAAAAAAAAAAGTTATTGTAGTTTATCGTTATTATTGCTACTGCTGTTGCTTGCTGGCTGAACAATGTATGAATATTTGGATTATGGGTTTTAGTACAAATATACGCCACAAGCTTACGCATCAGCCCTCTTTTTTTACAAAAGTCAAACATCAACATTTTTTTTTAACAAAAAAAAAATTCCCCCTATTTTCTGGTACTTTTAATAGTTGGTATTGGCATGAAAGGATTCAGTTTTGCTTTTCTGTAATTGTTGCAATTCAAAAGTCAAATTTGTATTTGAAATTTACTATTATTGTTATGCAATACAAGGATAAAAGAAATAAGAATGAGAGAGACAAGCTTTAATAACAAAAAATTTGTTGTAAATTTGTATAAAGTACGCGCCAAAAAGTTAAGGTTATTTATGTTTCCATAACACTATACAACGATTTCGAACTATGTAATTCTAAAATATCGGTAGTGAACACCATAAAAAAACAACGTTCAAGATGCCCATTTTTAGGGTTCCACACACCAAAGGTGAAAAGGAAACCTATTATTTTCGCTGCGTTCTCCGTCTGTCCGCCACTGGCTGTTTTCTTACGAACCGTAGGAGCTATGGACCTGAAAGTTTCACAGAATATGTTAAACTTTGCCCGCTACAACTGTAAGACATTTAAAAATTAGAGGCTGTGCTAAAGTGAACAACTCAAAAATTTTGAAATCCTAATATAATATACAGACAAATATATCGAGATATAACCGCCAAAAAAAAAAAAACGAGGAGCAAAAAATTAGTCGGTTAACCATTTTTTGGATCTCGTTTTTGACAAAAACCAAACATTTCCAATCGCAAATGATCGAGTTTGCTAAAAAAAAATTAATTACGAAAATTATGCCACTTAAGCTTTTTTGGCGGTTATAGCACGATATATAGACACTTCCAATTTTCAAAGTTAGTATCTTTGTAGACTGCACCAATTAACACTGAAATTTAATAAATTCAAAATTAAGGGGTATTCCATCAGTTAATGCAATTTTGACAACTTCCTGCATCTTGAAAACCGCAAGAGGCAAACTCTTGAAAAAAACAAATCCCAAAAATAAAACAATCCCGAAGAAAAATATCGCCAAAATTAAAAAAGCGCTTAAATGAAAAAAATCATAAAAGGGGAAATTCAATCCCCTTATGCATACCTCTGTCATTTGTCAACCGATTTTCAAAATTAGTTTTTTTTTCTGAAAGAATTTGCCTGCAGTTTGGTTATGTATTTATTATTTTTTTAATTTGGAGGGGGAAATTCGCTCCCCTTGTACATAACTCTGTCCGCTTTTAAATTTTTTTTTATTTGAAAAGGTTTGCTTGCAGTTTGGTCGTAAGTCGAAAATCGATGGGGAAATTTTTTTCCCCTCCCCTCCTCCACGAACTTTTGACATTTGTAAACTAATTTTCAAAATAATTTTTTTTTGTCTGGACCCGCAATTTTTTTTTCGAAAATCGGTGGGAAAATTGGCTTCAACCCAACCTAACCCACCTCCCTCCCCTTTCCCATTTAAAACTATAACTCATATGTGAGCATTTCAAAATAATATATATGGGTATTTCCACAGAAAAGCCCACCTTTTGTCACGTCACGTCACCATGAAATTAAGCTTGTACTTTAGAGCTATACTATTCGATTGCATTCTAGTTTTTATCGAATGTAGGCCTAATTGCTGTCTATACTGACATGCAAAAAAAGTATATAAAACATTACGTTTTCTTTGAAAAACAAGGTACATTACAAAGTAACGTGACGTGACAAAAAGTGGACGTTTCTGTGGATATGCCCATATGTATATTGCAGTTTGGTCCCATACATTTTTTTTCGGGTCATTTTGTAATATGTTCTATAAGATTTTTATATTGAAATAATTTTTTTTTGCAGAAATTTTTAATGTAGTGTCTTGCAGATATTCCTCTAGTAGCGGCGCTTCAATTATTTATGTATGGGCATTTCTTACACACTCAGGCTAAAGTATTAAATTTTCGAAAACCTACTTTGTTTTTCTTGATAAAGATGATTTAATTTTCATTATAAGGCCTTCTTTTAGCAAATAATCGAAAGTTCAACTTTAACCTTAAATTTCTCAACAACTACTGTACCGATTCTAAATAAATAAATAAATAAGATTTGTATAAAAGCTGTAGATGTTATTTATACATTAAAATAATAACTACCAAAAAATCTTCCTTAGTTTAAAAAGCTAGAGAGTTTTGGCCGATTCTAAACCACTGTGCCCCATACTTAACCCTTCGTGTGCGAGTCAAGGTCCCAATTTACTGTTAATATATTCCACAAAAAAAACTTGCTGTAATATTTTCTACAAAAATGCTGAACATACTCGTATCCCACACTTCAGATGTAAGGAGGACACAGGAGGACATGCTGCACGAATAGACCAAAATGTTGGGGGGCTTCCCCCCTTAAATAAAATTCCGATGAGATCTTCCAAATGTTCTTCTTAATTTTGTATATTTTCTACTAGAATCCATTGTCAGAACCTCTTAATTTTTTCTCGTGTTGTTCTATGTTATTTTTAAGGCAAATTGGAAGGTAAGCCCACGGTATGAACCAATATCTGAAGGACCAGAAAAATCCTTCAAAATTTTTATAATAAACATTGACAAAAAATCGCCCACTCGGAAATATCAGGCAAAGACGAGTGAGTGTTGTTTAGATTTTTGTCGATGTTGGTATGAAATCTTTGTTTTCCCGAAGTGACCTCTTGATCTCGAATGTAGGGTATACCACAGTGACAACTTAATAATTTTTGAAAACTCTAAATCAGGGCAGCCCGTGGTTTTTCAGGGTATGCAGACAGCCATTTCAATGAAGTGTCCCACGAAAGCACAAGCGTAATCACAAGATTCAAAGTCAAAAATTTATGAGGGTGGCGTTGGCTGAAGTAGTTAGCACGTTGACTACAAAACTGGGGGTCCTGGGTTCTATCCAGGTCTCCGACAGTTATTAAATAAAAACTCCAGGTATTTTTCTGATGTGCATTAGTGTCCCTTTTTATCAGTTGTTGTGGAAAAATTTCTTGTGATACAGGCATAAATTCACTGGTCATTAAAACTACACTTGATTTAGCGGATGCTAATCCTAATGTAATATCACAGAGCACTCTCCTTCGTCGGTATTGTGTAGCACAACCATCGGCGAAGTAAAATAACAAATAATATGGCTAATAAATACAGCTTCAAAATTTAATACACCTAATTTGACGCCAGAGGCGCTGCAAAACTGCATTATTAAAAGAAGCGTGCAAAATAGCAGAGTTGAAAAATAATGAAGCTTTCCTCTATCTCTTCCTTCACCATATGTCTTCTCTATCACTATCGCTTCCCTAGCATCCTCTCTCACTATCTTCTCTTCAACTCACAGGTAGCACAAAGGGCTCATTGTATTGGACCCAAGTGAGCTGAATTTTAAATTTCACCCCGCCTTAATAGCAGCCTGCTAACCTAACCTAACCTAACCTAACCTAACTTAACCTAACCTAACCTAACCTAACCTAACCTAACCTTAGCCAACCTAACCTAACCTAACCTAACCTAACCTAACCTAACCTAACCTAACCTAACCTAACCTAACCTAACCTAACCTAACCTAACCTAACCTAACCTAACCTAACCTAACCTAACCTAACCTAACCTAACCTAACCTAACCTAACCTAACCTAACCTAACCTAACCTAACCTAACATAACCTAACCTAACCTAACCTAAACATCAGTCTTTGAATCTTTGCTCCCTGTTGCCATTTCCAATTTCCATCTTCTTACATTCCTTCCCATAAAAAGTTCAGCAAATAAAAAGGACTCTATCACTTTATCGCACACTTAACATATGCATATGTGTTGAAAATATCATAATCGTATTGGTATTTTATGTACAAATTGAAATGGCTTTAGCTGTCAGAGATACAATAAGCCAATTGGTTTTGTAAAACGATATTGGATATTGGCAATTTTCTTTCTTTCATTGCCTGCTGATTTTTATACATTGAAATATTTTATGATAGGGACTAAGGCGCAAAACAAAAAGCTTAAAGAAAATATAACAGAAATATGCTGTTTATTTGTAAAACTAATGAATAAAACTAAAAGAAAATTACTTGAGCCAGGACTTAAATTCTTGTCTCACACACAGAACTACACAATAAAGTATGTTTGAGTACAACAACAAAAAAAACTGAACAACAACTTCAAAACTTAAGAAATTTTCAATAAGTTTGTTGTATTTCTAGCAGCTGGTCTTCTCAATTAACTTTTCTGAATACCAGAATAAAACTCATTTTCTCATTCTGACTTCTTTTTTTTCCTACAAAAATTTTGCTTGCCACAAAACTTAAGATAAGCGCACTCGAAAACACTTTATAAACTTAACCGCAGTAAAACTTGTATTTTTGGGTTCCAATAAAATCTTTTCAAGTTTTATTTTTCTTTTTGTTTCGTTTCGTTTCTTCATTTCTGTTACAAGTGGTCAGCGCTTTTTAAATTATAATCAAGGAAATAAAAACTACAGCCACGAAAACCACAAGCAACTACTGGAACGTAAGGAAAAGTAAGTGGCGCACAAAAAGGTGATTGCGGTATAGAAATCTTAAAAAACTTTTTGTTTAACTTTTCCTGCGTTTGTTCAGTCGTTGCCATTGCACAAAACTATCCAATTGGAGGAAAAACATTAGTTGATTAAAATATTTACAAGCATTTTTTTTTTATTCTTTTTTAACCAGAATCCTATTATGTTTCCATGCAAGCAGCTTTAAGGTTGGAAAGAGTTGAAAAAGAATTCATTGAATACAAAATTTAGAAATCTTTTTTTTTTAATAATTCTTTGTATTACCATACCACAAATCTGGATTATCTTTCAAACAACATTTGGTTAATTGCAGCAAAAAAAAATAATATACATAAGTGATTCATAATATGTGACACAGTTTCGTTTTAAAAGTATTAGTTCATATTTTTCGATTTTTCATCATGTTAACAACTTTTAAATGTACAAGTAAATAAAGAAAATATGCTCTCGTTTGCCACATCCATTAAATATCATGCTATATGATATAATTCTCATTGGCTTCAAATTAAAGTTATTATAAATATTCTACTAGTGGAGTCACTTTTGAGCTTATGAAAGGAGAGCGAGAGAGGAGATAATGAAAAAGGAAGTCATCTCTCGCCTGTGAACTAAGAAGATTCTCAACTAAAATTGACAAGTGTGCTCATTGACTTATAAAAAGTTTGTACATAAGATTCCCATGTAAAATTTATTTTATAAACCATTAACAGCACAAAACTGTTTTTATGTAACACGGAGTCTGTTAGAGCTTAGCGAGAAGAATGAACTGCATTGATTCAGCAGAACCAAATGCTTTTTAAAATAATAATAATTTGAATTAGAACCTTAAGGCCTTATTCATAAAAAATATTTTTGTATTATAAGACTTATTTTATAAACCCTTGTTTACTTAATAGCAGAATCATCAACTCGAGTATGGGAAGGGAAAGCCTGAGGAGATTAGTGACAAGAGGTACACCACAGGGAGGAGTTTTGTCACCTCTATTATGGTTGTTGGCAATGAAGGCAATTCTTAGGCGTTTTAACAGGAGCGGAAGGAAGATAGTTGCATATGCGGATGACGTGGTTTTACTGGTAACGGAAAAGTTTCTTCCCACTATCAGTGAAGTCATGCAGTCGGCGTTGGGCGATTCTTCTTCTTGGGCCAGAAGTAAAGGACTGGGAGTCAACCCAGAGAAAACCGAGCTAGTGCTCTTTACCAGGAGATACAAAGTAGAGAGCTTCCCAGGATGGGGACGGGGGGTGGAGCTGACACTAGCAGAGGGAGCTAAATACCTGGGTGTTTTCCTAGATAGCAAGCTTTCTTGGAAAAAGAACACGCAGGAAAGGCTAAAGAAAGGGCTCAATGCCTACTACGCATGTAGGAACTCCATTGGAAGGAACTGGGGTCTGCAACCGAAGGTAGTAAACTTAGGTTCAGAGATGTGCCTCGATGGGCATCACAGGTACTCAGAGGAGCACACCTCAGACTGCCTTGGACGTCATTCTTCATATATTTCCTATAGAGGAGTTTGTGGTGGGAACGACGACTAAAAGTCTCCTTAGACTAGTAGAAACAGTTTTGGTGAGGGCATGAACAACAGGTTACACATCAATCTTATTTGAGATTGGTTTTGGTGATCAGGAGTCCGTGACACCTATGTTCACGGACTATAAGGTCGCTGAAATCGATTTTAGTAGAACATCCTTAATGTTAATTCCTGATAGGGACTAGTGGCTCAAATCCGATAGGCTATATGAGGGTAGTGCAGTCTTTACAGACGGATCAAAAATGGAGGAAGGCACAGGGGCTGGTGTCTATATCTTGGGAACCAACATTCGCAGTTCGTTCAGACTGCCGAATGAATGTAATATTTTCCAGGCTGAGATTTTGGCGATCCTCAGGGCCACGGAGCTGGTGGCCAGGAATGTAGCTGAAGGTGAGAAGATAACCTTATATGTCGACAGCCAGGCAGCGCTAAAAGCTTTTAAGGGACGCAATGTCAAATCGAAACTTGTTAGTGACTGTAGGAAAGCTCTCAACTTGCTTATGGATAAATATAGTGTCAGAATATGTTGGGTTCCAGGCCACAGCAGTATTGAGGGAAACTGAAACTGCCGATGAGCTGGCAAAAATAGGGTCGGCATTAGATGTGGGAATGACGGACAGATCGGTGAAATTACCCATAGGTCATTACTATAGGGAAGTCAGTAATTGGGTAGAAAACAGGACCAACAGTTCATGGCGAAGTAGGGAGGATTGTAGAGTCGCAAGGGTTTTTTGGCCAAATCTAGACTCAGGAAGATTCAAACTGCAACTGGTCATGGATAGGAAGGCAATGCGAATCATGATAGGATCGTTGACAGATCACTGCTCGGTCAGATCAAGAACCAGCATTTGTGAAACTGGTACTCCAGATTTTTGTAGCATGTTCGGGAATGAAGAGGAACCAGTAACCATTGAAAATATTATCTGTCACTGCCCGAAGCTGCAGCGTCATAGGCTTAGATGGCTGAGCAGACGTTTCCATGAAAGCATTCATGATATCGGGAGGTGTAAACTAGATGACATCAGGGGCTTCATCATGGGGATTCGGTGGCTTCTGCCTATAAATGGTAGGGGTAACTATTACTAATAATGGGCAATAGAAGGGAATCATAATGGAACCCATTGGGTCTCCGAGTGGAGGTGCGGTATAGCAGCAGCCTTCCTAACCTTACATAACCTTACCTAACCTAAACCCTTGTGTAAGACAAAACCGCAACTACAATTTCTCTTTTTGAAAATTTTGCATTTCTGACGAAGCAATCAGTAATCGAAGTGTCCAAACTTTGCTGACATTTTGAAGACCCATTGTTAGGTTTGGATGATTTAGATGAGTCGAGTTAGGGTAGCATAAATTAGGTAATATTAAGGTAGTTTGGGTTAGGTAAAGTTACGTTGGTAATGTTAAGAAAGAATCTTTTCGATTAAATTAGATTAGGTTAGATCAGTTTGATTACATAAGGTTGGTTTGGGTTGCCTTAGGTGTCGTTATGCTTGTTAAGATTATGTTAGAATTGGTTAGACTATGTTAGGGTGGAGTAGATGATTTAAGATTGGATTAGGTTATGTGAGATAAGGTTAGGTTAGGTCTTAGGTTGGATTACATTAAGTTAGGTTATGTTAGATTAAAAGGAGAGTTATTAGAGTAAGATGAGTTTTTCAATAACTTATGTTGGGATAAAATAGGTATTGTTAAGTAAGGTCATATTAGGTTCAGTTAAGTTAGATTTGGTTAAGTTAGCATAGGATATGATAGACAAAGCAGCGTTAGAGTTGGTTAGTTAAGGCTGGATTAGGTTAGGTTCGTTTGGGTGGACTAGGTTATGTTAGATACGTTAGGTTATGTCACTTAAGGTTGGATTATATTAAGTTAAGTTATGTTAGGCAGGATTATGTTGGGTTGGCTTAGGGCAAAATAAGGTTTCGCATTAAGTTGTTTTGGGATAATTTAGGTAATGTTAAATTAGGTTATGTTAGGTTGATTAAAGTTAGATCTAGTTAAGTAAGAATGGCATATGATCGACAAAAATGCGTAAGAGTAGGTTAGGCTAGGTTAGTTAAGGTTACTTTAGATTAAATAAGGTCATTTTTGGTTGAGTTAGATTAGGTTGGGTTAGGATAGGCTGGATTAGGTTAGGTGGAATTAGATCAAGTTGGTTTGGGTTAGATTGGAGAAGGTTAAGTTAGGTTGTGTTAGGAAAATAAGTAGACCGGGTTGCAATCCAAGGAAGAAGGGAGGCTAAAGTTGAACTGAATGCCACCCGTAGGTAGCATTAAGTCATTTAAGTTAGATTTGGTTAAGTTAAGTTTGGTTCAATTAGGTTATATTAGTATGGATTAGGATACGTAAGGTTAGGTTAAGTAGGATTAGATTAGATTAGATTAGGCCAGTTTAAATTCGATCATATTAAATTTGGTTATGTTAGGTTGGATTATATTGGAATTAGATGTGTTGGGATAAGTTGTGTAGAGATGAGTTTTGGATAGGTTATATTAAATTAGATTATGGCAGGTTAAATTGTGTTAAATCAAGTTGAATTAGATTAGGATGGGATAGACTAAGTTACATGATGTAAGATTAGTTAAACTTGGATTACGTCAGGTTAAGTTAGATGGAATTAGATAACGACCAGTTAGATTAGGTAAGGTTATTTTAGTTTGGATAAAATTGAGTAAGGATAGGTTAGGACGGATTATATTCGGGTTTTTCATGGTAATCAGCTTAATTTATGTTAGGTTATTTTAGGATAGATTAGAAGAGGTTATGCTAGGACAGGTTAGCTTATGTAGGGCTAAGTTATGTTAATTTAGGTTAGGTTATGTAAGGTTGAAACAAGTGGAGTTGGAGTGGGTTTGGTAGGGTACAGTTAAGCAAGGTTAGATTATGCTATCTGAAGTTGGAATTGGTTAGGCTGAATTGGAATGACTTAGTTTATGTTATATTAGGTTAAGTTAGGTTGGATTATGTTATGTCAGGATTGGTTAGCTTAGTTTAGGTTAAGTTAGTTTGGGTGGCAATAATCAAGATTATGTTAGGTTGCATAATTTTAGGTTAGGCCAGCTTATATCATATTAGGTTATGTTATTTTAGGTTAATTGTATTAGTTTGAGTTAGGTAAGTTAAATTTATGTTAGTCTATTTTAGGACAGGTTCGAAAACATTATTTTATAACAGGTTTAAGATTATGTTAAGTTTGGTTAGCTTGGATAGGGTAAGGTTATGTTAGGTTAGTTTGTGTTATGTTTGATTGGAAAAGGTTATGTTGGATTGGCATGCTCAGTTTATGTTATATTAAGTTAAGTTATATTATGTTGGGATGAGTTGCGTTAGGTTATTGTGGATGACCTGACAAAAAGGGGAAACCTGCTCATAATAGTCGATATCCAGAATATCTAGGCTAGGTTGCAAAGAGGGGCAATCAATATTGACCCAATCCGTTTTGGATTACATTTTAATGCATCTTCTGCACTCTTAAGAATTGTCAAGACGCGTATTTAAATATTATCATTTACCGGCAAAAAAAAATTGTTTTGTATGCGAGTCTCATTTTACAATTTCTGATGTTTTTACTGTTTGGGTGTAGTCCTACGTAGCCCAAGTTTGTTTTAAATATTTCTGGCATAGCTGCTGACGCTGTAAAGACTCCAGCAACGCTTATACATATATATCTACTCACACTGCTAACTTGGTTTGTGCGGTGCAATTTGTTAATTTGATGTGCTTCTCCGTTAATGAGAGATTACGAAGCAATAAAACTTAATTAAACATCTCTTTTAAAACCATATTTTTGTATGTAAATCTGCTGGTTTAAGTAATTTATAAGGCCATATCATGCCAGCAGTCATTTCCCATTTAAAAATATTAAAATTTTCAAAAACTAAAAAGCGACACTCCTGAAAAACTTTTATTTTTCATATTTAAAACAGGCAGCTGTTCGCAAAATGTCCTTTCACTCCTTTAAAATAGCCGATGCAATGTTTTGTATATTTTTATTCTTTTTTGCGTGTCCAGCCTGTTGTGCAAATTGCAAAACTTGTGCAGAACAGAATGAACAAAAATAAGCATAAAAAAGAAGAAAACTAAAAAAGTTGTGCAGCTTTAAACTTTTTATAATAATGAACAAAGTAAAAATACTAATGCTATTGCTTTTTTATATTATTTTCTTTTTCGCTAAATATTTTTAACCTTATTTAACTAGAAACATTTATTTTTTTATTACATTCCCTTAGTCATTTTCTTTCACTTTTTTGCATTTTTTCCCTCACTTACTTCTCATAAATTGGTAATTAAAACATGTGTAATTAATGAGCAAATTTTTTTCTTTTTTTTCAAAAAGTCATAATTTAAATTATGAAACTTTTTCCGCTTTATTTTCATTTTCTTTTCTCTTGTAGCTCACATTGTTCAACATTAATTTATAAATTTATTATAAATTAAATCTGTTGTTGAGGAGAAGATGGGAATCGGTTGATATTTGCCAGCGAATTCTCTGAAGTGTAAGCACCAGCGAAATGAAGTGAAGAGAAGGGAGAAGGAATGGAAGAGTGAATGACGGTAGTAGTTGTTGATTAATCATTTAACGTAAAAATTGCACTAGATAAAAAATAATATGATAATGATGGAAAAGTTGGTCAACATGAAAATCAAGTAGAATTTTTTAAATTAATGCGATTCTTAATGTTCATTTAAAAGCAACTAGTTATTTAAACGTTAATCTTGGATGGAGGACTTTTAAGGTTGCAGAATAATAATACATTAAGCAAAACGAATGCATATTAAAATTTAGTAAGAGATTTTTTAATTGCTGATTTTATAAATAAAATGAAAATTCTCGTTTGAGAATTTACATTGAAACCAAAAGCAATTTTCAGTTTTCTTATTTAGGCCTCTTTTCGTTTAAGTAGCATTTCAAAACGACACATATAAATGATAGTTTTAAGCAGGATATACGCGTTATTTAACTCGTATTTAACGTAGTATGAGTTAAAGTACGGTTTTCAGATACACGTTACTACTTAATGAAAAGAAAAGTTTGAAAGGCAATACACATGCGTCAAAATGAATAATAATGATGGCTTTACTAATAATAAGGGAAGTGCAGTAAAAAAATAAATCAAATAGGAAAAGGGCATGGTGTGGAGAGTGGTTAAAATTATGTTTAAATAATGCTTTTTTTTAATTTTCAAGATAATCGCTTCGCGAGTTGTCTTGTGTTAAAAAAAATAAAAAAATAAAAATATCCGATGCACAAAAAAGCTACATAATTTTTAAATGAGTCGCAGAAAATCAGCTGTTCAGAAAAAAAAGTTGCTGTACAACAGCTTGATACACAGTACCTTTTTTTCGTACTTATGAAAAGTTCGCCCAAGAATATAAAAATTTTTTGATTTCCTACTATCAAATATACTTCAGTAGTATGATAATAGCATGTCGATTGTCACAAGTGGAAAGGCTCTAACTTGTATTTTCAAGAAATTGAGTATTTCAGTAATTCCAATACAATTCACAAAAATACACATTTTGTCAAAAATTTATTGTAATAGTGTAAAAAATAACGCTTTTACAAGCAGTTGTACTATTTATTTTTAAGTTTTTATCTTCTCCTGTAAAGTAACAGTTATTTTACTTAGAGCCTTTCTACTTGTGATCAACGATACACTGCATTTCATTCAAAGGGTAACACGGTAATAACGTAAAACGGTACCTTATTACCATTTTAGTATCGTTTTAAAATTTAAAACGGTACTCAAACGAGAGTAATGTAATGGTAATACTGTATTAGGGTAATACGGTAATAGGGTAATGCGGTATATTTTCTATGCAAAATTACCAAATTTAAAACGGTACTCGAACGAGAATATACCCGATTCTTGTTTCAATGTAATGTAATGGTAATACTGTACTAGGGTAATGCGGTAGTAGGGTAATAAGGCACAGTTTCTATGCAAAATTGCCATTCTTAACTTTGATTTTAAAATATACTCAACCGAGAATAGGCCCAATTATTGTTTCAATGTAAATTTCTAAATTTCATTTTCATGAGCAGGCAGTCAAGTTACGTTATAAATGGCATGAACATTTTAAGGTGAAAAACGGGCAGCGTTTCTTGGCATCGCCGCAGCAGATTGGTTTCAAAATAATTGTTCACGCGACGAGTGAACTTTCGCAGCTGTTCAATGACAACCTGATCTTCATATGGCATTGGAACTTGTTTATCGCGCACTTTGTCAATACTGTTGTCGTTCAAAATATGTTTTCTAAATATAGTGAGTAGCTTATCTTCTGCGTTAGAGTTGCAATCACGTAAATTGGTTTATAAAAGGTTAACAAGGGAAATTTGTATGCTAAACGTTTTGTAAACCTAAATTATTTTTCCTGATTAAGGTCTCCAGTGTTTAAGATCAACATCAGCGAATATTTTTGCAGAAGATTTAAGGTCAGGATATGCCCACTTGAAGAAAACTAGTATGTCTTCTTTTTTGAAAGGCACAAAAAAAGCCCCACCCCCTCCCCGCGGAAAAGTTAAAGGGTTGATATGTTTAAAAAAACTTTTCTTCTTATTTTATGGTCTTCCTTATCTGTGGGAAGGGAGCTTCAGCACCCCAAAATCAATTGCTGGTACTTTGTTGTTTTGTAAATTTATGATTTTATTATGACTTCATGCATACTCAAACTCAATTACTACTTTCAACTAAATATATTAAAATTGTTAAGTATAACACAACTTAAACAGACATTATTAATATCTGTACTGGTTTTTTTAGCAAAGTTTTGGCATCTCTTTCTGTAACAAAATTATTTTCTTAAACTCATTTAAAACAAGACATCATATTTTATACTTTTTGAAACACTTTAGCTTGCAGCAAATTTATTGCAAACTTTTCTCAATTAAGTTTGCTTTTTGGTCGTAAAAGCTTAAAAATTTTCCGTACTGGTACTGGGGGTGTCAATCAATTCCATGTCCAACTTACACACTAAATAAATGTAACCAAATTAGTTTGTAAAATTTAAAATACATCTAACATACACTGAGGAAAAATATTTATACGGACGTACGAACTAACAAAGTGCTTTCAAACTATCTTTTCATGTACAAAAGAGTAAAGCAAAGTAGGAAATTTCGCTTGGGGGCAGAGACGAATTTTGAAGACCCTACAAGAGAAAAATCTCAGGAGAAGGATCACTTGGGAAAAAAGGCACTGTAGAACATACGAAAGGTCTTCATTTTTAGCAAACAAAGTAGTTTCAAAAACTAAAGTTTCAGGATAACACTATCAAAAAGAAAAACTTAACAATGTCTCGTAATTGAAGGAGCATGTAAGAATGAATCAAAAAAGCGGATCCCCATTATGAATAACAAGAAGCGGAATTTGTCAATTGAAATAACTTTTTAATCAATTTTCAAATAATATTTAATTAAAATATTAATTAATTCAATTCTTTACAGGGTCTTAAATATAATTAAAGCGATACATGTTGAGATTTTTTTCAAGGTTTTTATTTTATTGTATTAGTAAGCTTAGTAATTCTCAATTACTTTTTCAGAGTTTTCATAGAAACGTAAGTGGATAAATTTGCTTCTTTAATGATGCATATATGCACATACATAGTTAATTCATGAACTAATTGAAAACCAAGCATTTAAAATGCTGCTGAGATTGTCTAGACGTTGCTGTCACGTTCTGGAAGCCTTGTGTGAAGTATAAAAAGGGTGACGCATCTGTTGGCAGTTCAGTCCATTATTAACGCTGTCTGAACTTCAGTTGTTTATTGTAAAGAGTTGTCTATTAAATAGTTCAACTCGTTATTGTGAAGAAAGGGTAAATAGGTTGATAGTCCTACATAAGTGTGTAAAATTAAAGTCAGTTGTTGTACAAACAGTGAGCGTCGGCAGAAGAGATACACGTCTCATAAAACAGCGGAGTACACGTTGTGGCAACCGGTTGGGAATCATTTAATTTTTTTTGGTATATTTAAGCTCTTGATTTTATTAGTAGCAGTCCGTTTAGTAAATAAGGTGTCATTCTTAAACCTTCGAGTCCAAATAAAAGTGTTTTTAAAGGCTACAAATGTAAGAACACTTATTTCGTTTTCGCTTCAAGCGCGAAATCAATTACTTTTCTAAATTATATTAACCATTCATTTTAATGGAATTGAAATACTATTTGTATTGATATTTTGATTTGTTTAATTATTTAATTAATTGATATCTAGTACGAACTTTAATTAAACTGCTTGATTTATTCAATGCAACTTTTAATTGATTCCAATAATTTTTTTTATCACTGAGTTTTTAAATTAATTTTTAGTATGAACTTTAATGAATCTTTTAAATTTATTCAATGCATTTTTTAATTGATTCTAATAAAAATTTTTAGCATTGAACCTTGTAATTTAATTATTGTATGAATTGATTATGTTTTTATTTTTAATCGAATTTCTTCTCAATTAATTTTTTAATTCAAGCAATAAAATACTTTGATTGAAGTAAAAATAAATCTTGGTTAAACGCCGAAATGACCGCTTTGAAAGATCCTAAAGAGTGTAATGGGGGGGGCGGTAAGTCCCCCATAACCAAAAAAGATATTTACTATCTTTTTATCAGATATCCATTAAAACAAGAGTTTTTAAGGCTCCGTACTCAAAAGAAATATAGAGCCCTATTAACTGTTAGCCCTCTACTCCGCCTGTCCTCTATTCTGCCCGTTCATCGCCTGCCTGAAGGCACAATTAACTTTTTTTGTTTGTTACGCTTTATCGAGTAATCGGTTTAAATGATTTTAAAGAATTTTGAAACATAGAAATGGGTCTACGAAAACACATATTTTTTTATTTTTTAAAGTAGGACCAAGAGAAAGGCAGTGGGAAATATATGCCTCTCCGAAGGATATTCAACGAATATTTGTGAATTTCAAAATACAAAAACATGTGTATTCAAAAAGGCAAACAGTTTTTGTGTTTTTCTAAAACTAGAACCAGAAAAAGGGCAGGGGAAAATTCTGCCCCTCCGAAAGCTTTCCAAACAGTTTTTATGAAACGCAAAACATAAATACGTGTGCCTCTAAAAAGATACACAGTCTTAATTTTTTTCTAAAACTAGGACCAAGAAGGGGGCAGGGGAAAATTTCTGCCTCTTCGAAGGCTATTCTAACAATTGTTAAGGAACTCAAAACATGTACACATATGCATCTAAAGAGACACATAGTTTTTATGTTTTTCTAAAACTAGGACCAAAAAGGAGAAAGGGGGAAATTTCTGCCCCTCCTAAATTATCCAAACAATTTTTATGAAACTAAGAAAATAAATACATGTGCATCTAAAAAGACATACACTCGCCATGCTCATTTAAAACTAGGACCAAAAAGGGGAAAATTTCTACCCCTCTAAAAGCTATCCAACCAATTTTTTTGAAACTAAAATTATAAATACATGTGCATCTAAAAAGACACACACTCTTCATGTTTTTCTCAAAGTAGCACCAATTTTGATGAAATTTAAAACATTGCTAGATATGCAGCTATATACTTTTTCAAAATAAGGATCAACAGGACGGTGGGGGAAATTTCTCCTCTCAAATCGATTGTTATAAAAAGCAAACCCTTTATTTATCCGCCTTTCAAATCACGCATAGGCTGTATATATTTTGTTTAACTAGGACCAAGGAAAAATTAGGGGGAAATCTCTGCCCCTCCAAAAAGTATTATAAAAATGTTTAGTAAATTTATAACTCACATAGACTTGTGTCTAAAAGTCTAACAGAACATAGGCTGCATATATTTTAAAACTAAGTGACCAAGAAAAGGCAGGGGTAACTTTCTGCCTCTGCGAAAATAATCAACCAATCTAGCTGAAATTAAAATTATAGATATCTAGGCAACTACAGAGAAACAAATGTGTATTTAAAACTAAAACCGACAAGGAGTGGGAGAGGCGAGGGTAAAATTTCTGCCTCTTGGAATATATAAAACCGATTTTGATTAATTATAAAACATAAATAGATATGTGTCTAAAAGTACGCGTCGTACTTATATATTTTAAGGCATACATTTTCACAGGATTTCCAGGATTTTGAGGATTTTTAAATGTGACAATTTTCGCCTTAAATGACGATTTTTATGTATTAAAGCGTCCTTGAAGAGATTTGTAACTTTGAGCAGTGTTACGGTGAACTATATGCACGAACAGGGCTCGTACGTTGACGAATTTATCAAACACAGTAATTGGGTATTTTCCATTTTTAGGGTCCAAAGGTGAAAAGGAACCCTATTTTTTCGCTACGCTGTCCGTCTGTCCGTCCATCTGTCACAGGCTATTTGCTCGAGAAACGTAGGAGCTACGCACCTGAAATTTGGACAAAGTATGTAGAACTTTGCCTGCTACAACAACAACCACATGAAAGTTAAAAATTAAAGGGTGTTCCAAAACGAGCAACGAAAAATATTAAAATATCATGTAATATCCATGAAATTTGTAAAGTAAATGTATTTTTATACAGACTACAACAATTTACACTTAAATTTAAAAATATTCAAATTAAAGGGTATTCTAGCAGTTAATGTAATTTTGACTGTGTAATTTTGACAACTTGCTGTATCTTGGAAACCGTAAGAGCCAAACTCTTGAAATTTTCTAAAGCGGTAAAACTAAAATATCCCAAAATTAAAAAATCGCCAAATCGCGAACAAAAAATCGCCAAATCGCGAACAAAAAATCGCCAAAAACCAAAAAAAAAATCGCCAAAAAGAAAAAGCACCAAATTAAAAAAAGTTTCTAAAACTAAAATAAATAGCGAAAAACCGGAAAAATCACCAAAATTAAAAAAATCACCAGAATAAAAAAAATCGCCAAAAAGGAAAACAAACGCCAAAAACCAAAAAAAAAATCGCCAAAAAGAGATAAAAGCAACAAAACTAAAAAAAATCGTTTAAACTGAAAAAAAACGCCAAAAACGCCATATTAAAAAAACGCTCAAAACCGAACGTACAGAACCCCTAGTGTGCGAGTAAAAGTCGCACTTTACTAAATTTATTTTTCTTTTGCATGTGGCTGAGCAAAATTTAATTCCGAGCGGGCAAAACTAGTAGTTTATATTTAATTATATTTTGAGTTGGATAATTACATATGAGCTGAAAAATAATTCTTAATTCAATTCAACTGTTAACAAAAATTGAAAAGTCTTTTTTTGTGAAGTACAGGGGCAAATTTGGCTTCCGATATCGATCGAAATTTCCACAAAAACTCAATTAGTATTGAACTATAAATGTTCGATATCGAATGCCGTAGTTTACCGCCAGCATTTTCATGTTCAATATAACTTCTTTTTTTTAATTTTTTCGGTGTTGTTTCAACTGTCATGCATAATACAAACAATTTATTTTATTGGTGGTTATGGCAAAAAGAAACTTTTCAACAACTTCAATGTGACAAAATTCTATCCATAATTTGTATGTATGTGGGTTTGCTTTAAATGTTACGAGTGCAACACCTCCCTCCCAATAAACAATTGCAGCACTTTGAATTTAGCAAACAACATTCTACGGGTTGATGGTTTTACTAAAGTACTTCAAATAGTTTGTATTTCTAATTGACGTAAAACTAAAAAAAGAAATTAAAAAAAAGAAAACTTTTCAACACTTACGTAAATATTTCCACACACTCAGTTCTTTTCTTTCTCTTGCTGCTGTCAATGACATTTGTATGTTGCAACTGTGGGTATGTTGCTGGTTGAATGCATTTAAAACGCATGTTCGTTTGCTAGAAAAAATAAAATAAAAATTATAAGTAAATATTTGCAATAATTTCTCATACGTTTGAGTGTTAAAATATTGAGGATTTCAAACTTGTACTTAAATGTCTTAAACTTTCTTCTTTGGTCAGAAGCTTTATTGATTAAACACTTTTTCAAGTTAAATGATTTTTGTTAAACATATACTTGTGCAATAATTTTCTCTTTGTGGTGAAATGTTTGAATAATAACTAAAAAAAATTGTATTTGACGTTAAGACATATTTATTGAAAATCTCTGCTAATATTATAAAGAGTAAAAGTTCTGCTACACAACGAAGGAGGGCGCTCTGATGCTACATTAGGATTAGTATCTGCTGAAGTGGGTATAGTTCAGGGACCAGTGACTATGCCTCCATCACTTCAACTTTCGGACAACAACTGATACAAAGGGACACTAATGCACATCAAAAAATGCGTGGTGTTGTTATTTTAATGACTGTCGGACAGCGGGCTCGAACCCAGGAACTTCGGTTTTGTAGTCAACGTGCTAACTACTTCAGCCCTTCGGAACTATTCAACAGAGTTTTATCAAATTCGAAGCATAGACACACAGTATTCATATTTTTGCAACAACTAGGGCCAAAAGGGGATTAGGGGGCAACCGAATATGATGAAATCCAAAAAAAAACTAACTTTTAACCGTCAAAAATTGTATTACAATTTTGTTGTTCAATTAAAAATATCTTTTCATAAATCAATTTATTTTAATTTTAAGAGCATATTTCTGTGTTTATAGTGCATATTGAATGCACATAAAACACTTTTTAGAGCATATTTTTGGTTTCACTGCTCATAAGATATCACAGATACAACGTATACTTAATATTTAATTCATACAAAAATCTAATAATAATCATACGCACCCCTTGCTTTAGCTTTCAGTTTCTCAAAACATGCAGGGGTCTAATCGTAGCTTTCGATAACGAGCTGACTTAATCGCGTTTTTCAGTTTGAGATTATTGCATTCGCTATCGAACAATTGAAATAATATGGTCCAATATCGAATGCAATAATCTCAAACTGAAAAAAACGTGATCGAATCAGCTCGTTATCGAAAGCGACGATTAGACCCCAGTACTTTCTTACATTATGTGCTTAAAATAAGGAGTTGTTAAATATTAAATAAAATTAGCATACATACTCGTATTGAAGTTTATTGTGTCAGCGAAGAAAGTGCTTATTAATGTGTAGTTTCCATAATGCAAGCAAGCGACTTGTGTAGAAGAATTATATGAAAAACACTCAAATCTTTGAGTGATTCACATACAAATTTTTTAGACAAGTCGCTTGCTTGCATTTTGGAAACTACACATAAGTCAGTTTAAGGCCGATAAACTAATTTCGAAATGAAGAAATTATGTCCTCACATGCAATTGTTGTTTGTCTGCTGATGCCACAAAACAAAGCAAAACAAGCGATAAAATAATGTCAAAGAAAACAAAAATATGGTATAAGTTAAAACAACAAAGAACAGAAATTAATTAGTTTCTGATTTTTTTCATTACTTGTTTCATATCATACAGCGCACAGTGATTCGTATGGCAAAGACAAGGTGTATATAAATATATATCTTCTGAGCTAGTGGTTGAAACATAAAATGATGTAAATCCAAAAGTTAGAAAAGGACCTAAGCCTTTTGAAAATGAATTCTCGAGAAACCCTGTTATTATATAAACTCAAATACAGTGTGTGAAAATTGACCACCTCGGGTTATGGAAATAAATAACTCTTACAAATGTGCAGTGATTTCAAATATTTTAATATATTTTTTTGTATTTGGACCACTAGTTATGAAGTTATATGATAACTACTAATTGTGAATAATATCACAAATTATGAAATTTTACATTAAACCAGAAATATTTTCTTAATCGGGCTTAAGTACATTAATTTCAATACTTATTGAATGAAGCCCGATTAAGAAATTATTTCTGGTTAAAATTCATTATAGTTCAATTTAAATGTCTCAATTTACATTAAAGGCCAATTTCACCAACTTATTTAAATATCAATTGATATTTAAAACTCATTTTTCCATACAAAAATTAATGAAAATCGGCATTTAAATATGAATTGATATTTAAATAAAGTTGGTGAAATTGGCCCTAAATTTGAATATCAAAGGCACCAAGATCAGAGACCTGCACCGCAGGGATTTCATCGGTGGCAGCGCACAGTGTCGTGAGTTCATATAACGAGCGGCCAAAAATAGAAGGAGTTATCGAAAAGAAATGAAATTTGTAACACATGCCTTAATTGGTAAAATATAAGCAAACATCAAATTTGGCCATTTAATTTTCAAGGATTCGTGTCCTTCCAATATATCCTGAAATAAAAAATTACCTCTGTGTGCAACGGCACATAGCATATGAGTTACAAAATATAGAAAAAATATATTGTAACCATATTATAACAATATTCCCCTTATGTTTTATTGGAAGTTGTAGTGCAATATCTAAAAAAAATTTATATTAACCTGTTTAAGTTTGCATGTGTCCATACCATATTTTCAAACAGTTGAATACTGGCCTAAAACTCTTGACTTTGAATCGTCAAAACTCTTTAAAAAATAAATCTTTCTTAAAAAAATTATTTTTTATTTTACTTAATTAGAATATTGCACACGCAACAAAGTAATTTGTTTGTTTTAATTCAAAACTACTTTTTTTATTTTTGGCCGCCTTCGCGACAGTGTGCGGCGGCGGCTGGCACTATTGGCACTAAAATCATTGGCGGCTTGGCTTGAGCAAGCTAATTTAACGTTGTAGAACGTTAAATTTTCTACAAAAGCATTTAAAGAAATTTTTTTCTGTAGGACATTCCGTTCTTTACTTATGACAATCAGAATGAATAAAATCAATTCATACCAAGTAAATCATATGGGAAATCGAAAAGTGCGATGCGCACCATCTCTCATCATTAATATTATGAGCTGATATTTTAACAGGCCTATTTTTTTACCTAAAAAAAATTTTGGAACCTGGTTCTGAGAAAAAAAAACTAAAATTTTTTTTGAGAATCACCCTAATGTACATATATATATACATACATATATACATCGAGAAAGCTCTCTCTCTATCTGCAATACGCTTCACTTAGAAACCCAGTATCAAAAATCGTCTTGCTACATTTCTGACCTCAAAAAAAAAAAAACAAATCATAAATTGTTAAAAATAAATAATGGGAAAAAGTTTACAGCGTTTTCCACCATGTCGACAGAAAACGTTCGATTGTCGATCCACAGAGGAGTATTTGAGCCAAAAAGCTGGCTATTATTTTTGTTTTTTTATATTGCTTGTGAAAAGTTATTGAATGGCCCTAGGTCAATGAAACTTAACAGAAATATGCCTTATAGTCCTACGCTTTAAGCCGCCTTTTAAACATGAAAAATTGCACTAAAGCGGAAAAAAGTTCCCCTCAGAGAAACTAATCCTACCTCCGAAAAATAAATTTTTTTTTTCTTAAATTTTCCCATGCTTTTGTTTGGCAAATGCAACTTTTAACGTCGGCAAAAACTCTAAATCTTAAACCGTAAGATACCATTTTCATACCCGCTTCCATTTGAGGGCGGTGATAAAAATATTATTTGCAAAATTAAGGTAAATATTAAAAAAATGTACTACTTCTGCTTTTATATCATAAAAATTAAACTTTTGAGCTTTCATGGGAAGAGGGAAGTATCCTTCCCTTCAAAAGCAAATTTTCAAAAAATTACCAAACGTAAATGGCGCAAGGCTGCGCAAACTTTTCTTTCTGGAGTCTAAAATAAGAGATTTTAAATTTTATTGTGGTATAAAACATAATTCTTTAAAAACCATCCTCTTTTTTTGCAAAAAAAAGTGTATAATTTGTATTTTTTAACAAATTATTTCAACATTAATATTCAAGATAATTTTGTTTTTGTAATACTAAAAATAGCTCTTGATCAAATATTTCAGCAAAAAAAAAAATTAACATAATACCTTTATTCGTTTAGCCACAAAAAAATATCATATGAACATACTGAAACCGAAAGAAAAACATTAAAGACTCATGCTTTTGCACTTTCCTGGCTTTGGCAGTATCTCAGAGCTACAAATCACAACTAAAAGTCTTCAAACTTAACAATACGATGCAAAATTTTGTTGCGTATCGATTTGTGTACTTAGTGTTTAAGATTTCTTTAAATTCATGTTTGCCTTTTTGCCAGCTTTTTGGCTCAAATACTCCTCAGTGCGATCTGATTGTTAGTTTTCAATAAGCAATAAACTTAAAAAATTTATTTTTAATATAAAAAAAGATGTGAATTAATGGTCTACCTAACAAAAAAAAATTAAATAAATTTATTACATAAGCATTGCACATATGTGTGTAAAATGCTGTGAAAACCTATACTCATTATTTTTATTATTTATTACTTTATTTGCAGCAAAAAACGCTGAATGCTGTAAGTCGACATAGACAATTTTTACAACTTGAGAAATCGATCCCTAATTAAACACAGGTAAGCACTAAAAATAAAAATTGTTTACTCTTCTTTATTATAATATTTTAAACGATCTAAAAAGATGTTGCTGTAAATAACAATGCATAAAACACAATAAAAATATATATAAAAATATTGTCCATAAATTCTAACATACATAATTATCTGAAGCCAGTGCAGTATTTTTAAAATATTTTATCGCGTTATAGCGAAAGTGCTACAACGAACAAATGCGAATAAAAGTTAGATATGGGCATTTCTTCGAGAAATTCCACTTTTTTGTCGCGTGCGACAGCAAGCAATTAACCTTGTATTTCTTAAAATTGTACCTAACGTAGAGCTGCAGACGGCTGACACAAATACATAAAGAAGTAGAAAAAAAGTTTCGTTTTCTTTGAAAAAAAACAAGCATATTTACTTGGTGTCGCACGCGACAAAAACTTGACATTCCTGTGGAAATGCCCATATATATTTTTTTTTATTTTAACACAAGTCTGGAAACAAATAGCAACAAGTTTGATCATTTTTTTCACATGAAAACTGTGTGAACTGACTTCTATGTGACTGACGATATTGTCACATAAATTAATTGTCATACAGCCGTCTGGCAATAACTTGCAAGATTTTCTGACACAGCCGTATCAAGTTACAATCTACATTTTCACAGCACAAATAGCATAGCTATAATTATTATTAACAAAAATAATCGATTATTAACAAAAATAATCGACCCTGTTACAGTTATAGATTTATTTTTGTTTTGATTTCTTTGTACTTAAGAGTACGAAAATAAACGAAACAAATTGTTTAATTTTGTTTTGTTTCGTTCTTTTAAGTGAGTGAAACAAAAACAAAACAAAAACAATTTGTTTTTGTATTGTTTTTGCACAAGAGCCAATCGGCTGTAATCCGATTAACAGCCGTCACCGGCCACAAACAATAGATTAATTTAATAGTACTCCACCTAAAAAAGAAAACAATTGGAAATACATGCAAACGTTTTGAAATATTTGCGGCGAATCATATAATATAATATATAATATAATTTTATTGCATTGTTATTTAAAACATTAAGTTTGTTTTATATAGTTAAGCAGCATAGCTATAGCCATATGTCCTAAGATACCTTCTTATTATCATTTTGCCCCACACTATTCAATAAATTGCACAATATTTAAAAGAAATATTTATTTCATTCGCTCAAAAAACGGCATAACTCAAAAAAATCTCAGTTTGCCAGAAAATGAGTTTGAAGTTTTCTATTTACACACAAGTTAATGGAAAAGAAAATTTTATTTTTCTCTCCAGAAAAAGATATTTATTTGAAATTCTTACACAATATGAAGCGGGATATGAGGATTAATTCTGCATACTGACTCAAAAATTAAATTTTTTGAGTTATGACATGTGCATTTAAGAAATTTTAAAATTGATTTTTCTTGATACATCATATAAAATCATTTTAAATAATTTTTAATTAAGTAAGTTTAAAAAAAAATAGAACAATAATGTTTTGTGATGTATCTACCTGGAAATAAGTATTGTATATATTTGTCAGCACATTACAAAATATCTTTTATTGCACAATATAAATCAAAGATTTTTTATTTTAACCAGTATAGTATATTGTATTACATACTAATATAATATAGACATATAAAATTGTATTGCACAATATTATTGCAAATGCGTACCTGACGATGCTACATATAAAGCTCAGTTAATAAATAATTAAACAATTTTATTAAATTTTTTGATAGCACAAAATTTTACCGTAATTTCCAATTTCAATACCTCAAGGGGTTTTAAAAAAATAGCACAAACAAGTTACCAAAGTAAATTTTATTTTGAAACAAAATAAATAAAAATTAAGTAACGTATTTTCATTAAAAGCTCACATTACACTATTTAAGAAATTTTAAAATTGATTTTTCGCGACACATACAAAATTCTAAGCAAATTAAATAATTTCTAATTAAGTAACTTAAAAAAATAGAAAAATAGAAATAGAATAATAGAATAATGGTTAGTAATGTACCTTATTGTACATTGTTGTCAACACATTACAAAATATTTTTTATTGCGCAATATAAATCAAAAGATTTTTAGTTTTACTTAATATGGTATATTGTGTCATATACTAATATAATATACGCATATGGAATTTTATTGCACAATATTAATTATTGCACCATATTATTGCACAATATTATTGCACAATATTATTGCACAATATTATTACAAAATATTATTGTAAATGCATATTTTAAGATCAGACGATGCTACATACTATATAGCTCAATTAATAAATAATTGAAAATTTTTATTAAATTTTTTAATAGCACAAAATTTTACCGTAATTCCCAATTTCAATACTTCAAGGAGTTTAAAAAAACAGCACAAACACGTTACCAAAGTCAATTTTATTAAAAAATTTTAAATTAAAAATTATATAACTTGTTTTCATTATAAGCTCACATTACACTATTTAATACATTAGAAAGGATAAAATGATGCTACTTATTTATAGCGAAAATTTTTAAAAGTTAATTTAAATTGCACATAAACTTATATTTAGTTTGAATGTTTTAAAAAAGAGCAACATGTTGTATTATTTATGACATGATAATAAAACTAAATATCCATCGATAATGTACAACAGCTGCAACAATAACCAGAAAGGACAACTGCAACTAAATTAGAGGTCAGTTAAAACAAGAAGTAAAAACAATTTTGTATTATTTCAATTTATACAATTTGGTTTTATTTATTCATAATGAACAAATAAACTCTAATTAATATTTAATTAAAATACACAATACATACAATTTACACAATGAACCCATAAGACATAGAAATGTGCATACGAATGCAAAATGAAATTTCTAAAACATTAAAGAGGTTGGAACTAAAATGCCTCAGAGAAAAATTTTATGTGAAGCCATAAATATTTAAAGGTTAAGCCACTCTTCTAAATTTTCACTGATACACAGTAAAAAGTTGTGTTTTATATTTTAATTTTTTTACACTAATTTAGAACTAAAATTTGGAATTAATTTTATGTGTTAAACCAAAATTAATTTATATTCATAATATTCTGGGATAAATTTAGTTGTCTTTTGGGTCTGTTATATACATTTATATATATTGGCTTGGTATTAAAATTAATCCAAATTTTTTTACTGTGTAATATTGTGACAGGACGTGTTAGGCCTGCACGACTTGCATCACTAAAAAAAGTCTCTCAAACAAAATGTATCTTTGCTTTAGATTCTAGTTTTTCAGTCCCAATTTTTCTCACTGAAAAATTATTTTAATTTCAAAACAAATCTTTGCTTCAAATTATAGTTCTTCTTAGATTGCCCTCGTACATTGAAATAAATATACAAATATAAGTCTGTTGATAATTTATAGCATTGTTTAATGTATATAAGAGAACATTATTTAGACGAAAATTTCCTTTGTGTGTAATGTATTATCTCCATTGCCAGCTTTATTAACTCAATCACGAGGAAATATCAAAATAACATTAGCACACAATTTGTAAAGCAATAAAGCTGCAATCAAAATTGTTGCTGCACAAGAATTTCAAGTAAATGAATAACAATTAATTTTGATTTAGTTTTGATTTAAATGAAAGTTATTTTAAAAAATCCCCTTAAAGCAGCAATACTTGACGTAGGTGATTAGCATTTGAAACTAATGAATATGTACATACGTATTTTATTTAAAACAGTTTTAGTTTTGACAGACACAGACTTCATATGCATTTACATAAGTAAAATTAAGAAATGAAGTTGTACGCTAATGTTGTAGACGTTGTTGTATAGTTTGTGCGCAAAACACACAACTTGGTAAACCAACGTGTTGTACCAACGGTCGTAAGGTGTGTGGCTTGCATAAGACTAGTACACTGTCTACCAGCCAGCTACAGTTTGTCGGCAGTTTACAAACATCAACAAAAACAACAACAATACACAAACAACTGACACAACTAAGCACAAAAGTGTATTGCAGCTACGAACAAAGCAAAAAAACTCAAACACAATTAGACAACAAATTATTTTTTGTAAATTTAAATTAAAATTTTTGCATGGTGATTTTAAATTGGTATTTTTTTCTATGTGTACTTGACTAAAAAAAAGTTTCAAGTTGGTTTTAACAAAATTATTTTGTGTAATTAAACCTGGTTTTTACAATAGGTTTTATAGGGTTACAATCTCGAAATTGTATCCTTTAGTAACTATAATCATTTAATACACAATCAACATCATCTTCCAAATAATCCAAATCCTTAAGTTGAATTAAAATTTTATTTGTCAAACTCTGTGTGAAACAATTTATGTAAGTCTTTGAATATCTATGCGATTCAAATGCAATGATAACAGAGTAGATGCTATGTAAGTTATATAAAGATATAATCATGCATGTTCTGAAAATCACATTTTTCAAATCACTAGTGATTTTAAAAGTAATAATGGTCCTGTAGACTTTTTTAAAATCATATACGATACATTTCTTTCAGAAATGATATTTGATGCTCTATACAATAGAAAAATTAAAAAAGAGAGTGAACAAATATCACTAGTGATTTGAAAAATGTGATTTTCAGAACATACCTGAATATAATCATTATATGAGTTCCTTTTTTTTAGTTCTGAAATTTTAAAAGTTGTAAGCATATCATTTAAAAGAATCAAATGCATTTTTCATTCAACACATATTTAAAATTATTTTTACTACTTTTTCAATGAAAAGCCATTTGTTGTCACAGCCATAGTCTGGGTGGTCAAGGACCTCGCATAGAAGAGGATTGATTCTTAGCGATACCAGCAGATTACAAGAAAACTT
The DNA here is from genome assembly GCA_944452675.1 of Tachina lurida. NCBI lineage: Eukaryota > Metazoa > Arthropoda > Insecta > Diptera > Tachinidae > Tachina > Tachina lurida. Next base: position 28,375,984 of record OX101753.1, on the reverse strand, counting down.
TAAGTATGGCAGCCTAGTTCATGGTTCCTGTATCGAATGACTCCCACACAGATTTAATAAACCTTAGTAATCTGCATAGTTCCATTCCCGATACAAGTTCAACACTACGAAAAGTGTAATCACCAAGACACTCATATCTAGTGCGGCTTAAAACCGAACAGTGGCACAGTAGATGTTCTACAGTCTCAATTACATCGGGTTCCCTACATTTCCTGCAGGTACCGTCAAGTATTTGTCCTATTTTGATGGCATACGAAGCCGTCCAGCAGTGTCCAGTTAATACACCCGCTAGAAGTCTACAGTTGCTTCTGGTTAGTGATAAAAGGAATTTAGTCGATTTAGGATCGTAGGAGCTCCACATGATTTTTCACATATACCGTTTCCTCCACCGATAATTGGATTCCCTTTTTTATTTCGTTTCCCTCAATCCCCATGTATCCTCGGACCCAAAATATATGTACTTGTCTGCCAGCACATAGAATATTTAGGGTATTCCTACACATGATCACAACCGAGGAGTAGTTGCAGTCTGATGAAATTGCCTTAATTGCTGCTGCTTGATTGTCTACACAGAGAAAACAGTGCCTATTAAATACCCCATAAAATAGAACAAAATTAATAAGAAATCTCTATGTTTTTTTTTCAATAAGGAAATCTTATTAATTTCATAGAGAAAACCTTTTTGCAAAAATCAAGAAGAAATCTTGTAGTTTCTATGAGGTTATCTTATTGATTTGTTCAATAAGGGTTTCTCCTTGTTTTTATGAGGTGACCTCATAAAAAAAATTTGTCTCTTTATTACTTGTGCTTTGCTTATATGTATTTTCATTTAAATTCTATACCATATACTTATGTATATATGTAGTATATGTAGATGTTATTTATTTATACATACATATTATATTTTATGCTTAATTAACTAACTCACCATACATACATATTATTACTTGAGAGGAGACAAGTATTGAACCAACAAACTTCTGACTGATAGACAAGCACTCTAACCAATATGCTAACAAACAGTCTGAATAACCATTGAAATTATTGTGCAAACATGCTTATACAAAAACGAAAAATATCTTTAAAAAAAATTGTTGTAAGTCTATTTATAGATATGAAATAACAATACACCTCATAAAATCAAGAAGATTTCCTTATTAAAAAAATCAATAAGATGCTTTACACATAATCATATAGGAACCTACTAAAATCAAGAAGAAACCCTTATTAAAAAAAATCAATAAGATAGCTTAGTAAAATTAAGAAGAAACCCTTTTTAAAAAAATCAATAAGGCAACTTAATAAAATCAATAAGAAATCCCTATAGTTTACAATTTATAAGAAAACCTAATAGAATCAAAAAGTTTTTCTCTATGGATTGTTTTTTTTTTTTGTGCCAAAAATAAGGGAAATTGAGTAAAAAAAGTTTGTGAATAATAAGATTTCTTCTTGATTTTATGTGGTTTTCTTCTTGATAAAATTAATAAGTTTTATGAAAAAATCTTCTCTTCTTTCTGCTGGGATACCCCTTAGCCTAAAAATGTTTCATAGAGAAAATCTTTTTGATTCTATGAGGCAGTTTTTCTCTGTGTACTAAGACGAAAAAAACGCGTTTCACATATGTGGTTAAAAAGCTCAAGTCTAACGCGAAACGCGCTTAAATGGCAACGCTGCTGACAGTTGTCTGTTGATAGGAACAGTGTTGCCCTTTCAGTTAAGAAGTGGGAAATTCTCTCATTCTCTCTTCGCAATGCTGTTTTGCAGTGTGACCGTTTGACCGACTAAAGTGGCAAATTGAAACTTTTTCGACTGTTTTGCCACTTTTTGTGCCCCTTTTTTTAGGGTGAGTTATATAAAAATACATTAAAAATAAGAAGTTTAGTGTAGTTTTATCGCTTTTTTTTAATTTTAGCCATTTTTTTTATAAATCCCCTATTTGGTGCCACTTTTTGAAAAATGTCATCGGTCACCCTGCTGTTTTCTTTTTTTTTTTTGCACAACTGGTTGTTGGTACTACTCATATTTCTTGTATGCTTCAATAGTTTAAATGTATATATGTATATTTCTAGTTTCAAATAAGTTCAAGCTTACCCAAATTGTTTTCAACTCCAGTTAAATTTTCATTAATGTATAGATGTAATTAGATGGCAAACAGGATTTGGAATGGGTTATTTTGTCTATGCGAGTATTGAGCTACTGCTAGCTTATAAGCATATTTTATTATTATTATTTTATTCTTTAAAATATACTCGTATGGCAGCACTTAATTGTGAATAAATTCAGAATTAATGGAATGATTTTTAATAAATTTGGCTCGTTTTATTTATAACATATGAATGTATCACAATTAGTAATAAAATATAAAATTTTCTTCAGTTTAAAATTTTAATGAGTCTTTTAAAAAACAAACGATTTTCTAAATTTTTTTTGAAAAAATGTATTTTTTTGTATAAAACTTTCTGAATATCTCTGCAAGTATAAGACTGTGGAAAAATTCATGACGATGTAATTTAAAGGCAAATTTGTTTCCTATCCGTGGGTGTAATTTGTTATTGAATTGAAGAACTGGTTCTCGATTTAATGCAAATTATGTGATACAGCATCCTATTTTTTTATTACGGAAAATCTCGAGATACAGAGCCAATTCAAAAAAACTTATTCAAAGGGATTGATACACAGTACTTAGTATATACAAATTTACTATGAAACCTTTGACCTTACATAATAAATTTCATTTTGTTGACCTGTGTTATTTGTTATTTTTATGTATTTTTACTTTGGATTTATTCAATCCATTGCTTATAACTTTTTAATTTTTCGGTCGATTTTCTTCTAGTTGGTCTTAGTTCTTACGTAAAAGTATTATCTTTACGTACATGAACAGAAACCAGACAATTTTTTAACGATTTGTACTTTTCTGTCAACATACAATCACTGTAAAATATGATTTTTTTGAAAATGTGCCCTATTTTCATCGATATATTTTGAACCGCTATACCAATTAAAGATCCGATTATACATATTTATTTGTCATCTCAATACCTTTCATTTGAATACCAAGAACGACCCAATCGAGATATGATAGGTCAAGTGAAAAAAGGTCGAAAAACTGAAAAAATCACAATATCTCAAAAACTGGTCCATAAAAAAAAATTTTACATTGATTTTCGAATTCAGCGAATGAAAATACATAAGGAAATCACCTCTCGTCAAGTGTACATTTTCAGTGTAAACTAGTGTTATTAATCAAAACTTCAAAGCACGCTTTTCTAATTCAACATTCAACAAACTCTATTAAACAAAAACTTTTCCCCCTTTAAACATCATTATTTTGACGATTGAATGTTCTAGAAATGTGTACATATGTATAGAAGTATGCACATTTTGAGACCAAATTTTTTATATAAACACATGTAAATTATTAACTAACATAATCAGAGAAAAAAGAAGAAGAAAAAATACTCTCTAATTAAGACACACAAACAATAGTGTCGTATCTAAGCGCTCGCACTTGTAGAAGTACAACTCGTGTATGCATGATTACAACACATGTCATTTTTCATTGCTGTAATTGCTGGTAATAAGTGCATGAAATTTAGTAGAGTGTCAAGTTTATTATGTCAATTTTGTCTGTCCGCCATTGTTTTTAACTGAAAGTTTATACATACAAACACACACACACACACACTCCCACCCTTTTACTCCTGTACGTTGAACTTTATCTCTCCTCTCTGTCTTTTAGTTGCTTCAGTAATTGTGTTGTGTGCATAATTTTGATACACTTGTGTATTGAATAATAATGCACAAAAGCACTCACTCCTTTGCATATATACATACATACATACATGCAAACTTGTATGTATAAATGTGTGTATGTGTGTATGTAAGTGTAATGCTATTTAGCCTTGTGTTTGCATAAGTTTGTTTGCATAACTGTGTTTTTTTACATTTTTTCCTCTTTTTTTTTTGATAATTTTTTGTAATAGTTTAACATAAAATTTGCATAGACAAACTGTCAAATTTTGCTCACTTCCCTCTGCATGTGTATGTATATGTGTGTGTGTGTGTGTGTATGTGTTTCTCTGCATCTGTGGGAATTTATGTGATTTGTTTTATAAATCAGGAAAACTTTTTTTTTTTAACTTTAATACTATTTCTTTTTCCGTTGCAAAATGTTGACCATTCAATCATGAAAAATCTGTAAAGACCGATAAAATTGATTTTGGTTATGTAGAATGTTTTATGGTGGGCGCTGGTTGGTGGTTGGTGGTTGGTTATTTGATCGCCTCAGTAAATGTGTGAATAGTTGAAATGAAATTCCAAAAAAAACTTAAATTTTTGCCAACTGCACATTTTGTATTTGTGCTTATATATCTGTAACTAATACGTTTTTATGGTTACTGACAGCATTATAAAGGATATTAGGCACTGCAAGTTTATTTATTATTTTTGTATGGCCCTTAAAATTACAAATTTTTATTTACATAAAAATAAAAATGATTTAATTGAATTCCAAATTATGTTTGAATGTTATTGTAATTAAAATGCATTAAAGAGATTTGTGTTCACTAAGGTTTGCACACAGTAGGCTGCACTTAATCAGGAAAACGCATTAAATGAAAAACAAATTTAGATTAGAGAGAAGAATTCATTTGGCAGTAATTTTATTTTTCTATAAAACAAATATAAAATATATGCTGCTGAATAGAATAATAGAAATCATATTTGAGAAATTATATGAGCGCAAAAACAGGCGTATTCACGATTAAGCATGTTTGTTCAAAGCAAAAAGCATATGAGAATTGTAACTTTATTAACTATGAATTAAGGAAAAATTATAAACATACTCCGCCGTATTCATAAAAAATGTTTTAGGTTTATTTCACAAATTTTCCATAGAAATACATCAAATAAGCGCTTAATAAACCTAAAATATTTTTTATGAATACGGCAAACTGTGTTTAATCGAACAAAATGCTTTCTATTAATCGAGCATATTTTCCGTCTGAACGACCTTATAACATAAAAAAGAAGAAGAGAAGAGAATTTGAATATTCTATTAATATACAACAAATCGCTCTAAAAAAGTTGTTCGAATAAAATTCATTCGATTATTTGAGTATTTTTCCATCTAAATTACATTATAACATAAACAAGAAGAAGAAGAAAGAAAAATTCTAATATTCAACTATTCTTCAACAAATGAGACCAAAAAAATATTTGAATAATATCAGTAAATATTTATTCGATTATTCGATTTCTATTTTTTTAATGTTTTGAATCATTAGAATTCGAATATTTAACTAATATTTTTTGTTCCACTAATTTGATATTCAAAGAATAACCCAAAAAATATATTATTCGATTATTCGAATAAAATATATTTTATATATGTTTTTCGAACTATTTAAAATACGCTTATGAAAAGTGCACTCGCTTTTTTGCAACTTTTCTTCCAACAATACTCGAAGAATAATTGAATTAATATATTATTCGGTTAATCGAATAAAATACATATATTTTACTTTTTTAAACATATGAAATAAGCTAATGAAAACTGCATTTGCTTACTTCATTTTTGCAACTTTTGTTCCACTAATTTGGTATTCAAAGAGTAACCCAAAAAATATATTATTCGATTATTCGAATAATATATATTTTATATTTTTTTTCGAACTACTTGAAATGCGCTTATGAAAAGTGCATTAGCTTTTTTGCAACTTTTCTTCCAACAATACTCGAAGAATAATTGAATTAATATATTATTCGGATAATCGAATAAAATACATATATTTTACTTTTTCAAACATATGAAATAAGCTAATGAAAACTGCATTTGCTTACTTCATTTTTCAACTTTTGTTCCATTCATTTGATGCTAAAAGAATAATCGTATAAAAATATTATTCGAATAAAATATATTTTATATTTTTTCGAATTTGAAATACGCTTATGAAAAGTGCATTCGTTTTTTTTGCAATTTTTCTTCCATTAATTTGATACTCGAAGAATAATTTAAGCGAATAAAATACATATATTTTACTTTTTGAATTTTTTAAACATATAAAATAAGCAAATGAAAACTGCATTCGCTTAATTTATTTTTGTAACTTTTGTTCCAACAACTTGATGCTCAAAGAATAATCGAATAACTATATTATTCGAATAAAATATATTTTATATTTTTTCGAATTGTTTGAAATACGCTAATGAAAAGTGCATTAACTTTTTTGTAATTTTTCTTCCAACAATTTGATACTCGAAGAATAATCGAAAAAATATATTATTCGTTTAATCGAATAAAATACATATATTGTACTTTTTTAATTTTGTTTTAATCATTTGAAATAAGCTAATGAAAAGTGCAGTCACTTACTGCAATTTTGCAGCTTTTGTTCCAACAGTTTGATATGCAAAGAATAATTGGATAAATATATTATTCGGTTATTCGAGTATTTTATTTTTTAAATTATTTGATATAAGCTAATGAAAAGTGCATTTGCTTTTTTTGCGATTTGTCTTCCAACAATTGGATACTCGAAGAATAATCGAATAAATATTTTATTCGATACGCGAATAAAAAGATTTACTCGAAACTGAAGAACTATTAGGGATAATCGAATAAAAAAAACTAATAAGTATAAAGATATATATGTACATACATACAGATACTATTATTAAGTATTGTATCTTTATACAAATAAAAATTTTATTCGCATTAAAATATTAACTCGAACCTGAAAAGCCATTTGCCATAATCGAATAAAACAGAATATATAATATAAAAATTATATATATATATTATTATAAAAATTATTATATTATATCGTTATCCGAATAAAAAAATTTATTCGAATTTTATTTATTATTTTATTTTATTTTATTTATTCGAGTGAAAATTTTTATTGATTGCTTGGTATAAAACCTAAACTTTATGAAAATTATCCAAAATAAAAAAAAATTAATCTAAAAATGTTTCACAAAAAAAATTAAAATTTACTCGAATAATCGAATAAAACATAAAATTTACTCGAATAATCGCATAAAACATAACATTTACTCAAATAATCGAATGCAAATTTAATTTTATTTAATCGTTATAATAAAATTTATAGTTTTTGCTACTGAAATACGAACTACAGCGCACCAATGATTTAGTGATTGCAAAGGTTTGCATATTTTATCGCCCTATGCCGTGCGTTATCGAGCATTTTTAGAGCAATCTTTGTACTCGTATCTATTAAAAAACTATAAAATTGTTTTTCATTGTCCGAATAAAAACTTTTATTCCCTATCTATTCGAATCATTGAATAGCATTTTACCATTATTCGTTATTTATTCGAATTATTAAATAAAATTTTATCATTGTCTGAATGAAAATTTTTATTCGCTGTTTACCCGAATAATTGTATTAAATATTCTGTATAATTTTATTAGTTTTTAGATGAATATATTTTTAAAAACTAAAAAATTGTATACCATTAATCGAATAAAAACTTTTGTTCGCTATTTATTCGATTAATTAAATCAATATTTTTATTAAATTATAAAACGCACAGTCATAAAAAAACTATAAAATAGTATAACATTATGCCTATAAAACCTTTTATTCGCTATTTATTCGAATACTCGAATAAAATATTTTATTAGTTTTAGGAATAGCAAAAAAATATGACAAAATGGTAGTGTATTGTACTGATTAAGCAGGATTGAAAATGTCAAACTTAATTTTTTACAGGGACCAAATAAAGCTCAATATTTATTAAGATAATCGAATAAAACCTAAAATGTATATGTTTTAATTTAAAAAAAATCTTAAATATATTCAATCATTGGAATAAAAATTAATATTTTTTTAGCATTTATAATATTTTATTTTTATTTAACGCGAGTGAAAATGAATACAAATTTGAAAAAATTATGTATTTGTTGTTGGTTAAGCACGTCTACATGCATTTCATTGATGACATCACAATTTAAAACGATTGAATTTACAGAATGGGCCCAACTTACTCAAACATAACACAGTAATAAAATATTTATTTTTGTAAACCCTTAAACCACATTTTTATATCCTTAAGTCTTCTGCGTTAAACTTTACAATATATAAATCTTTTGTTTAACTATTTGCTTAATTTAAATATTGCATTTGCCTTATCTTATCCTATTGTTAAAATCAAAGCATCAATTCTTTTTTTTTACATGTAATAAGTGTCATTAAGAAAGAGTTTTGAGTTTATTGCATAAATTATGAATTTCTTTTAAAGATATAATCATATCAGTTTAAATTTTTAGCAACATTTTAATTAAAATTTTATCTATGAATATGTTTATATGTTTAACTGCACAAACAAACATTTGCACAAAGATAAAATGCAAACGTCTCATATTAATGACTTGTATTTAAATTTACATATTGGCAAAATGTAATTTTATAAACACAAACTATTCTTCAAGCTATTACTTCATTATTCATACAAATATTTTTGTTATAAATAGTTCAATTTCAAGAAATACATAATATTAAAGCAAAAGTAAAATATTTAAAATGTGCAATTTAAGTCTTTTACTTTTCGTTCAAATTAATGAACAAGACAATCCTTTTCTGAGAGCCACCTATCATTTAAAAGGTTATTGAAAAATTCAACAGCAGATTTACTTTAACAAACCGAAAAGTTATCAAAGGCAGGCATATCAGCACATACACAAACACATTCACACATGCATCACTACCCAGCAAACATTTGGAGTCCGATATGAGTCCGGAGTGTGAGCGCTTATTATGAGTTCTTTTAGGAGTCCAATTAGAGTGTGTTTCCCTTCTTGCGATGGTCGTCATATATGAGTCCGAATTCATATACTATATGAGCCTCTTTTATGAGTCATATATGACTCATATTTTAGAGAAAATAAGAGCTCCTATAATATATCTTTTCTTTTATAGTAAAACAACAGAAAATAATAGCAAGAACATAAATTATTTTCATTCATTATTTTCATACATTTCAGACTCATAATTCTGAGCCTCATATTTCCGTCATATTTTATACTCATTTCGGACTCATAATTCTGAGCCTCATATTTCCTATATTATTTCCACTCATTTTGGACTCAGTTCGGGCTCAAAATTCTGAGCCTCATATTCTCATCATATTTTATACTCATTTCGGACTCATAATTCTGAGCCCTCCGAAAATGTTTGCTGGGTAATTGCAAATAAATGTGAGAATGCACAGTTGTACATCATGCTTGTATAGTATGCAGTACACATATTTACGCACACACACACACAAATACCAATTTGCTGGTATTGAAGAACTAATAGAGAGGAAGAGCGAATAATATCTCAATTATTCAAGTCTTTAAGGTTCAAATTCAAAGTCTGTAGTTAACTAACGCCCATGGTTTAAATAAAGATTTTTCTTATCAATTTCATTGGTTAAACCACTCTCATTAGTTAACTTAAGACTGTGAATTTGAGCCTAAGAAGACTTAAGCCTCAGTTACCAGCGCCTCGTTTCTGTAAGGAATGTGAGAACTTTTCGAGTCGAAAAAATTGTTATCATCCTGTGAAACACAGGGTGAGTAAGAAAAAAACTGTATTTGTTGATATGTTTTGTAAGTTTATATAAGTTTTTATGTGAGTAACCCTGTGTAAAATAGGACAACCAATATAATTATTTAATTTTTCTCGATGCGAGAACTTCTCACAAGTTACAGAAATGGGGTACAGACTATAATGGAATGCAACTGCCTTAAAGGCTCAGTTAGGCGACTGTAATGAAATGTAACTGCAACAGCTGATCGATATGGTTATGTAAAAAGTAATGCAAATGGTCATAGAGATGTAATGTAAAGTAACCTAATTTACCTATTCAGCTGTTTCCTACTGTTGCTGTAACTGAGCCTTAAGAATATGTATATTACTTTTCACATAACAATATCGATCAGCTGTTTCTTACTGTTGCAGTTACATTCCATTACAGTCGGCTAACTGAGCCATAATGGAATGTAACTGTAACGGTAGTAAACAGCTGATGGATATTGTTGTGTGAAAAGTAATGAAAATGGTTAAAGAGATGTAACCGGAATGTAAGAATCTGTTAATTGCTTTTAACATAACAATATCGATTAGATGTTTCCTACCGCTGCAGCTATATTCCATTACAGCAGTGTTGCCAGTTTTTTTTTCTAGAGCTTATCCCCAATTTTGGATTTGTCATTCCTAAAAATCCCCAAATTGGGTTTTTTTATTAAACTTTTTTCTTTTGTGAAAAAATTAATATTTTTTTTATTTTATTGCAGCAGTGTTGCCAGTTTTTTTTCTAGAGCTTATCCCCAATTTTTTATTTGTCATCCCCAAAAATCCCCAAATTGATTTTTTTTATGAAAATTTTTTTTTTGTGAAAAAATAAAATTTTTTTAAATTTAATTAAAATTAATGCCAAAAATAACATATTTAATCAATAAAATTCATTTATATCGATAGCTATATTTACATTCATATTAATTTAATTTGTATTTGTAAAACTTATAAAGAAAAAACTACACATAGTTTAATAGACACAAGTATACAAAAATTTTTAACCAAAGTTTACCATTTCAAAAACTTCAGATTCGAAATCTTATGATTCATCAGCCTCATAAGCTTTGTTGTACATAGTATTTGTATTAAAAGTCTTTAGCATTTCAGCAGAAGGATAAAATTTGGCACAACAAATTGAATGATTTTTAAAGGGTACAGAGAAAAAACTGCCTCATAGAATCAAGAAGATTTTCTCTATTAAACGATTTTAGGCTAAGGGGTATCCCAGCAGAAAGAAACGAAGATTTTTTTCATAGAGATTCTTTATTGTTTTCATGTGGTAAATCTTATTAATATTATCAAGAAGAAAACCACATTAAATCAAGAAGAAATCTTATTATTCACAACTTTTTGTGCTCAATTTCCTTTATTTTTGGCACCAAAAAAAAAACAATCCATAGAGAAAAACTTCTTGATTCTATTAGGTTTTCTTATAAATTGTAAACTATAGGGATTTCTTATGGATTTTATTAGGTTGCCTTATTGATTTTTTTTAAAAGGTTTTCTGCTTGATTTTAGTAGGTTCCTATATGATTATGTGTAAAGCATCTTATTGATTTTTTTAATAAGGAAATCTTCTTTATTTTATGAGGTGTCTTGTTATTTCATATCTATAAATAGACATAGAGAAAATTTTTTATGATCTTTTTCATTTTTGTATAAGAATGTTTCCAGAATAATTTCAATGGTTAGAGTGCTTGTCTATCAGTCAGAAGTTTGCTGGTTCAATACTTGGTGAGTAAGTTAGTTAAAAATATAACATGTGTATGTATGTATGTATAAATAAATAACATCTACAATATACTACATACATATGTCTATGGTATAGAATTTAAATGAAAATACATAAGTACAGAGAAGAAAGACGCAATTTTTTTTATTTTTTATGCGGTCGCCTAATAAAAACAAGACGAAAACCTTACCGAAAAATTCAATAAGATAACCTAATAAAAAGTAGAAGGTTTCTTCTTGATTTTTTCAAAAAGGTTTTCCTTATGAAATTAATAAGATTTCTTATTGAAAAAAAACCATAGAGATTTCTTATTAATTTTGTTCTATTGTATGAAGCTTTTAGTAAGCACCGTTTTCTCTGTGTGTGTGTTTATTTTAGGAAGTGTTTCCAACAAGTCATATTACATTTTGGTAGTGCTTATTATTGGTTAAATCTGCCTTGATACTCGTACTTCTTCTTTATTACAAACCATTCACTATGAATAGTAACACACATTTTTAGAATTTCCAGACGCATATTTCTTAGTTCAAAAATCATTCTTGCTAGCGTCAGTTATAAAAGAAATCCCCTAAAAAATTCCCTAAAATTTGGTTATCATCCCCAACAAATCCCTAGATCCCCAATACGGAATTTTCATTCCCAATCGCTAAAAAAAAAATCCCCAATTTGGGGACAAATCCCCTAAACTGACAACACTGCATTACACTCGCCTAACTGAGCCCTTAAGGCAGTTACATTCCCTTACAGCCGGCTAAATGAACCTTTACTTTATTGACACTATTACTACATTTATAGGTGCACTATTTGCAAAAAAAAAAAATATTTGCAAATATATCGTCGCCTCAGAATTGTTTTAGCTCCTAGGCCATAGAGTTTGAGTGGCGAAAAACAACAATTAAGGTTTGGACACTGGAAAGCAAGTATTAGAAAATATTATTTACAAAATAACTTACTGATCGTGCGAAAATAAGCTTTTTTTTAAATTATAGTACATAATTCAATTTGTAATAAAATTCGTAAATTTTTCTATACCAATCCAATTACATAATAACCCCCCACAGCTTTCCGAATATATTTCAGTATAAGGTAAAGTGTTTAGAAGAAATTGTTTACTTACATTAAGTCTGATCTGAAATTAATTAGTTTTTTTTTGTAATGTCATCAAAAAAAATTTAAATGACTTTTCAGACTGCCTTCATATTTCACTATACATCTATTTGTATGCAAACCACAAATGCTTACAAAAGCTATTTGAAGATAGTTTATGGCTTTGTGTATTTTTTTTTTTTTTGTTCACTTTTTACTCTCTTTTACATATTTATACTTTTTTTCCCTCACACATACACACATCCTTAACGTCTATGTATGTATGTAAAGTATGGGTGTTAGAAATGATATGTGTATATAAATTGATGTTTTGGGACAAGGGATAAAAAGAACAAAGCCGGCAAAGCGGTTATGGTGTACTTGGGATTTATAAAACCAATTGGAAAAATTCTCATGATAATGCACCAAAAAAACTTAACCAACCAAAATTATACTAAACACCAGCTAGCTCTTAAACTAGACCATACCAAAACTATCAATGAATGTATAAGTGAGTGAATGAATTACGAGTACCAAAGTAGATTTTAACTATAGATAGAGATGTATGGCATGTTAATGTAGCAACATATAACCAAACAAAAAACAAAAAACAAACAAACATGTGCTACGAGAAAAAAAAATACTTTTGATGTAGTTGCATATGCAAGCAAAAATATATTTAAGCGATTTGATTGATACGCTTGTACAGAGAGATGCTTAAGGAAATTTTCATAGTGATAAATAGTTTAGCTTAACAAAAACACAGAAAGTTTGCCAGGGAAGTGTTACTTTACTTTTTTCAATTGTGTGTTTTTTGCAAATTATGCACTGATAGTTAGAGTGTTCTATACGGCGGTAACAAATCTTATGTACCCTACATCTTTATACATAGAACAGAAGTTTTCTAACGCTACCCACCCTAAATTTAGAACATTTGAAACCACGATCTTTTACCAATAGATGCTTGCGCAACATCTTTAAAATATGCTGGCCTTGGATAATTTCCCACGTTGAACTCTGGCAGAAAAGTAATACAGCCAATTTTAATGACAAAACTTCTAATTTGAAATTTTCGAAAAGGGTAAAATTAAAAAGAAATCCGAAAAAAAAATCGTTAAAATGAAAAAAGCGACAGAAGAAAAAATCTCTCAAACTAAAATAAATCACCTAAAACCAAAAAAAATCGCCAAAACCAAAAAAATCGCCAGAACTAAAAAAAGCCCAAAAACATAAAATAATCCCAAAAAAACGAAAATAAAGGGCCAAAACTAAAAAAGCGCCAAGACTAAAAAATCGCCAAAAACTAAAAATACGCAAAAATTAAGAAAAACGCTAAAACTAAAATAAATCGCCAAAAACCAAAAAAAAAGTCGCCAAGCACGAAAAAGCACCAAAATAAAAAATTTCTCAAACTAAAATAAATCGCCAAAAACCAAAAAATCTCCTAAAACCAAAAAAATCGCCAGAACTAAAAAACCCAAAAACAGGAAAAACTCCAAAGAACGAAAATGAAGCTTCAAAACTAAAAAAGCGCCAAAAATAAAAAATCGCCAAAAACCAAAAAACGCGAAAATTAAATAAATCGCTCAAACTAAAATAAATCGCTCAAACTAAAATAAATCACCAAACACCGAAAAAATCGCCAAAACTAAAAAAATCGCCAAAACTAAAAAAATCGCCAAAAACCAAAAAAAAAATCGCTAAACACGAAAAAAGCGCCAAAATAAAAATATTTCTCAAACTAAAATAAATCGCCAAAAAATCTCCGGAAACCAAAAAAATCGCTAGAACTAAAACAACCCAAACACAGTAAAAACCCAAAAAAAAAACAAAAAAGCGCCAAAACTAAAAAAGCGCCAAAGCTAAAAAATCGTCAAAAACCCAAAAAAAAACGAAAACTAAAAAATTGCTAGAACTAAAATAAATCACCAAAAACCGAACAAGTCTCCAGAAACCAAAAAAATGCCTTTCCAAAAAAAACGCTCAAAAACCTATAAAAAGCCAAAAAAAAAACCCAAAAAAGCATCAAAACTAAGAAAAATCGCCAGAAATAAAAAAATCGCTAAAACCAAAACAAATCACCAGAACAAAAAAAACCCAAAAAACAGAAAAAATCCCAAAAAACGCAAATAAAGCGCCATAACTAAAAAAGCGCCATAGCCAAAGAAATCACCAAAAACAGAAAAAATTCCTAAAAACGGAAAAAACGCCAAGAACAGAAAAAGAGCGCCAAAAACGAAAAACAGTCGCCAACCACGAAAAAAGCGCCAAAATAAAAAATCTCTCAAACTAAAATAAACCGCCGAAAACCAAAAAAGCCAAAAAACAGGAATAATCCCAAAAAAACGAAAAAAACGCCCCAAAACCAAAAAAGCGCCAAAGCTAAAACAATCGCCAAAAAACGAAAACAAAAAATCGCTAAGACTAAAATAAAGCACCAAAATCCGAAAAAATCGCCAAAAGCGAAAAAGACCTCTAAGCTATAAAACGACAAAACCTGAAAAAATCCTAAGAACCAAAAAAGCATCAAAACTAGGAAAAAGCGCCTGAAATAAAAAAATCGCCAAAAACCCAAAAAAAAAATACTTTAACGGCTACTTCAAACTTTTTTTTTTTAATTTCTACAGCAGGTAAAATATTCGATTATATATACAGAAAAAAATATTCCTGCAATCAACCACTTTAATTGAAAATCAAATCAATGATCAATTAAAAATTGATTGAAGTCAATTAAACTTTTGTTTAAAAATTTAATTAATCACAGGGTAATTAAATGGTTTTTAAATTTCCACATCCGGTAAAATATTCGATTGTACACACAGAAAAAAATATTCCTGCAATCAACCACTTTAATTGAAAATAAAATCAAAAATCTATTAAAAATTTATTGAAGTTAACTACACTTTTGCTTAAAAAGTTGAATTGACTCAAATTGACAACTTTTATTTTGAACTAAAGTTGTTGATTGCAGGAATATTTTTTCTGTGTAGACTAAAGATGGTATAGTATTACATATCGTTACCTTAATATACAAAGGACCTTTCTTTTTATATATAGAGATTTTTTAATTTTTTCAATACAGTAGATGTTCTTCTGTCCAAATATACAAAAAAAACTCGATTTCAAAAAAATTATTATTTTGGGCCTTTTTATATTAAGGTAACGATATGTAGTATATGTAGGGAACCCTTCTTGTGTGAGCCAAATTTCATGCCACTGTTCAGTCTAAGTTATGCGTCAGAGTCATGGAAAATTTATCATTTCGCTAACACGTCTTCTAGCGCTGCCGCGGCCGAGGTTAAAACGATGTTATATTCCACACATATGTGTCATCGATGATATCCCACAAACACTTTGTTTTATTTAAATTTAAGGCGAGAACGTACGTAAGAAGTCTTTGGTAAAAAAGGAAAAAGTGCTTAAGTCAACATAAGCTGATTTTGAATTAATTTTACCTTCGTAATTTTTATATTCTTAAGTACGTGCTATTTGCATATTAAAAGTCCTTCAATTTCGTACATCGTTGACATTTATTGTGGCGACTTATTGTGGGTCTGATGCATTTTATAATAAGGAAGGAACTTGTTATATATTCGGGGTTGATGCTTTAAAAGAATCGGCTGAAAAAAATAATCTTTAATTTTCCAACATTTTGAAATAATTAAAAAGGCACGTTTTGTTCTGCAACTAATCATTTGTAAAACAAAAATATAAAACTAAATACCGATCTGGCAATTCAACTGTAAAATAAATAAATATCTGAAAATTGACTTGAAAGTTTATAAAAGCGTTCTGCCACAAAACAGTAAAATATGACTTAAGCACTTTTTCCTTAGTCCTAGTTTACACTATGCAAGTCTCATTGCTGAGCTGATTAGTTTGTTAGGAGTGAGAGAGAGAGAGAGAGAGGCGAGGGGAAAAGAAACGTTTCTGTTACCCTCGTCTCTATCTCCCCTAACAAACTAATCAGCTTAGCAATAAGACTTGCATAGTGTAAACTAGGACTTATTGCCACTGAAATGTGTATGCCATCAGTGTTGCCACAGTTCGTTTTCACGTTGAACATGACCGACTCAAACGTTTTAAATGGGTTTTAAAAACATAAAAATATAACTTACAAAATTAAAACGACTTGAGAAATAAGACACCAAGAATTTAAAAGTAAAAAGCTTGAATATATTGTCATAAGTGTTACCAACAGTGCCGCAATTTATTTCTACATTTATTTATCAATTTCCTCGGTAGCAGAAAGTTTGCGGGATTTCGTAGACTTGGGAAATTTTTTTTTTAATTTAACAGAGCTTTATATTAATTTTCTTTCTTAAAAAGCTATTCATTTTGTTCATATAAATTACTCCTGCAAAAAAAATTTACGAATCACCAAACTCCCTAATAGTTCAAACGATTATGGAGCAGCAGCACTTGTTGTAGATTTTTATATTTTTCCTGAAATTTTATCGTATTTCAATTTCACACGAGCAAACATGGAATACTAAATGGCTGATTAGGGGAATGAAATAAATGTCTGTATTTGTAAAAAAAAAGTTTATTTGAGAACTTTTTTTCGTATTCCTTTTCTACATTCCCTTAAGTTTGTTACAACAATATGCAAGTTAAGTTTGTCTAAGTTAAAGATGTGAGGGAGGGAATTACGTTTCATAAATAAATCATCGAAAACAAATGGCTTTTCATCAATTTTTATTAACTGTGTGTTCTTTTTTTTTTTTGAGTACGAGTATATATTCCTGTTCTCAATTTTATATGCCACATTTAGTTTTATTTATGTATGTATGTACAGGGTGTTTTTTTTAGAGGTATAGAACTTCGAATTGAAATAAAACACAAGAAAATCGTTTTAATGTCCATCAATTTGGCTTTATTGGAAGGATAATTTTATGCCATTAATGTTTAAATATGATTTCGGGCATGTGGCCGCCGCGGCTGGCTCGAATAAAGCCAATTCTACAGGTCCAATTTTCAACCACTTTTTCGAGCATATGGGGCCGTATGTTGGCAATAACGCCACGAATGTTGGCTTCCAAGTCCCCTAACGTTTCTGGTTTGTTGGCGTAGACGTGCGACTTCACATATCCCCAAAGAAAATAATCCAATGGTGTCAAATCACACGATCTTGGTGGCCAATTGAGAGGTCCATTCCGCGAAATTATGCGCTCATCGAATGTTTCCTTCAATAAATCGATTGTGACGTGCGCTGTGTGGCATGTAGCGCCGTCTTGTTGGAACCACAACTCATCCACATTCAAAATCTTCAAAATCTTCCATAATGTTGATGGACAAAGCTCCAATTGCTGTGCACGGTGGCGAATCGATTCATTCGGGTCCTCTTCAACACTTTGCTCTACAGCGGCAATTGTTTCTTCGGTGCGCACTGTTCGACGTCTCTGCGGATGTGTATTATCACATAGAGTAAACGTAGTGCGAAAACGATCCATGGTTAACCGAATTAATTGCTCTGATGGACGATTATGTCGACCATAAAATGGACGGAGCTTGCGGTAAACTTCGCGAACTGAACCATTATTTTCGAAATAAATTTGCACGATTTGCAAGCGTTGTTCTTTTGTCAACCTGTTCATGATGAAATGGCAAACCAAACTAAATATTAATCACTTGACAGCTGACAAAATGGCCTCCAGTTAAAAAAGTGATGCCAACTTAAAGTACTATACCTCAATAAAAAACACCCATTAGTTACACATGTAAATATATTGTTTTTTGGGGATATTTTCTAAATTGGTTCAATAGGATTTGTTTGGTAATTTGGACCTCATCTCATCATTATTCCGTTCATTGTCAGTTTCGTTATCAAGGCTGTTTGCAGTTGGTATTTAAATACAATTTGTTTCGACTTTTTTTTCTAGTTAGTTTTATTGTTAGACGTCTAGTGTTGTGACCGTGTGACTGTGTGACCGTGTGACCGTGCGACCGTGTGACCTTCATTTGTTTTAGTTTTAAACCGTAAAAGTTTTTGTATGTGTTGCCTGGCTCAAAGTGTCAAACTAAATTGAAGAGCTTATAGTTTCCTTTTTGTTCTCCCATCACACAAGATTACAATGAATTCCTAAGTATACACAGAACGAATGAGGAAGCAGAAAATAAACTTTTTTTTTAAGTAGAATTCGTTGTTGATAATGTGTGACCGAGACCAATCATTAGAGAGAAGACAATTGTAAACTGGGATTTTAGTGTGTGTAATTTGCCAGTTAATGTTACAACTTCTGACTTTAGCAAAGAAAAAGAGGAAATATAAAAAATACATACATATAAACATTTTCTACGATTTTGTTAACACTTCCTGTTTACTACATGCAACATTTTAGGTATCAAATTATTGGGATTTTGTGAGTACATTAAATTTTATGGGTTGACTATGGCCGTATGTGAGCAACGTTTTGTAAAGAAACGTTTAAAGCTAAAAAAAAAGATATCTGTAAGTAACTGCTGTATGACAAACACATTACTCGTAATTTTTTTAAGTTTTTAAAGCCTTTACCACAATTGTATGGCATAAAAGTTTGTCATATCATTTGAAATTTTTAAAATATTTCTAAAAAAAAACACATTTGCAACACAGTTAGGAACACAATTATTCTGATTATTATTATTTTTAACCAGAGCTGTTAAATTTCGATTACGATTAGTAATCAATTAGATTACATTTTAAAAAGAATTGTAATGATTATACCTACATATATAATTGCCTTCAAAAGAATTGCTGATAAATAATTGATTACGATTACTAATAATCGAAAAGTAATCTGAATTACTCAAAATTACTAAAAATAGTCAAACATAGTCAAAAGTAATCAAAAAGTAATCCGACTACTTTCAAATATTACTTTCGATTCTTAATAAATAATCAAAAAAATTTTTTTCTTGATTCTTTGTGATTATTTTCAGTAATTTTAGGTAATTCAGATTACTTTTCCATTATTAGTAATCGTAATGAATTAGTAATCGTGCGAAACTGAATATAATCGTAATTTAATCATTACATCACCTTTTAAAAAAAAAGTAATCAAATTAGTAATCATTACGATTAGTAATCATTACTTAACAGCTATGTTTTTAACATCAACTATAACATTTGAAATTAATATTTTCTGAGAAAAAAAGGGAATTATTTCATTCATCTTAATTTTATCGAAACAGTTCCTGAGTACCTGACATTTTAATCAGCGGTACTACCTTGTGGCTAAAGCTTCCCTTTGAAGTTTTAAAAATGTTCGTTACTTAGCCCGGGTTTTAAAATGGTTTTAAAAGGTTTTTAACTGGTTTTAGCCTAGTTTCTTCAAGCGGTTTTTAGAAAAAGTAAGACTTTTTGAAATATTCGATAAACATAACTTTCTATTGGTATGAAAAGTACTTTTTGTAATAATTCTGTTTTACCCAAAGTATCTTTTTACAGAAAGTACTTTTTACAAAAAGTACCCAAAAATTACTTTTTACATGCGAAAGCTACTTCTTAAAAAACTTGCTTTTTAGAGAAGGCATCTTTAACACAAAGCAATTTTAATAAAAAGTACTTTTTGAAGAAGGTACTTTTGAGAAGTTACTTTAAGTACCTGAAGTTTTATTTGTGATTAAAACTGTCGAGCCGCAAATTGAATTATTCAAAAATCCCGTTCTGAAATTTTCCGGCTTTTTAAACCGGTTCTTAACAAGGTTTTAACCGGTTTTACCCCACATACTTAAGCTGATATTAAAACTTTTGAAATATTCCAAAAATACAATTTCTTTTCCGTCAAACGCATTTTTTGTAAAAAAAATATATACAAATCTAAAGAATTTGTTCGTTGTGTGCTAAGCATGTCTAGATCAGTGACCAGCGAATTAAAGACACCGCGCCTTTTAATATACTCTTCTATTACGTATGTGTACACACGCATTGTTGAGATATAAACAACATTATGCTATAAACACAATTGGGACGAACGACGAATATTTCGGTGCGAACTTTCGTCATAAAAAATAAAACACATTTATGCATATGAAAATGAACACAACACCCCCGTAGAACGAAATTCGTCGTGTGTGACGAACTCTGAGATAGGTTTATTTCTATTTTGTACGCCGACGAACAACGAAAAAACAATTTTCTCTCTCTCTCTCTCTCTCTCTTTGCATACACAATAACCAAATTTATAAATTATGAG
Source organism: Tachina lurida (assembly GCA_944452675.1). NCBI lineage: Eukaryota > Metazoa > Arthropoda > Insecta > Diptera > Tachinidae > Tachina > Tachina lurida. The sequence goes on along the minus strand of OX101753.1, from coordinate 28,355,402 downwards.
AGCAGAATTCGGTGAGTAAATTCGTCGTTATTGTGCTTCATACGACGAATTTACTCACTCTTACTCTTGACGTAGCAACAAGAAAAGATGCCTTTCCTTATAAACAAAACATGGGGAGATTTAAAATTTCAAATTAGGAAAATGAGACAAAATTTCACTGGCAACACCGGTTCGTGGTGAGAGTATAACTCACACAATCGTAAAATGTAATGGTATAGGTTGCCCACCACTTGTTTAGATGCATTTCTTTGCTGCTTGAGCAACAAAAAACTTCAAAAAATTAAATTTAAAATTTTTTAAATTCACATTCATTTTGAAACGCTTTAATAAATAAATATATGTATGTATGTACTTGTACAATGTACTTTTTTACAAAAGATACTTTTCGCAAAAGATACTTTTTGCAAAAGGTATTTATTTTCAATATATTTTTAATAAAAAAATATTTTACTGAATAAGTCCCAGTCCAGACTTGCAATTTTTGTTGCAGCAACTTTTTATTTTTTAGTGCAAAAGAGCGAGAGAGGAATACAAAAAGTATATATTTACTTCTATTTCAACACTCTCACACATATTCAAGAATTGCTGCAACAAAAATTGCAAGTCTGGACCGGCACCAAGTAAAGTATTAATTTGGTATTAATAGTGCGTTAATAAATGTTAAATGTTAAACTTAAAGCTCCTCTTGTTGACAAAAGGTATTATTGACAAAAGCTACCTTTCGCAAAAGAGATACATTTGCCGAAAATTACTCTTTTATAAGAGAAACTTTTTACAAAATGTACTTTTTGGAAAAAGTACTTTTTGCCAAACATATTTTTTTTCCTTTTAGAAAAGGCACTTCGCACAAAAGTTTCGCTTTCAAAAAGTATTTTTTGCTACCACTTTTAACATACGCAACATTTTAAAAAAAGGTACTTTTGAGCACGAGCACTTTTCAACAAAAGGTACCTTTTACAAAAGGTACCTTTTACAAAAGGTACTTTCAGCAAAAGGTACATTTTACAAAAGGTACTTTCAGCAAAAGGCACTTTTAACAAAAGATACTTTTAACAAAAGGTACTTCTAACAAAAGGTACTTTTAATAAAAGGTGATTTTAACAAAACAACAAAAAACTTAAATAAAAATTAGTTTTAAATTTCTTGAATTCGAATTCATTTTGAATCGCTTTAAACAAAAATAAAATATTAAAATAAAAATTTATGCTATGTAGTTTTTTATAGAAGGTCCTTTTTGCAAAAGGTACATTTTGCGAAAGTTACTTTTCTAAAAAAGAAACCTTTTGCCAAATATACTTTTTGAAAAAAGTACTTTTTACAAAAAGTGTCTTTTAGAAAAGGCACTTCTCACAAAGATACATACGTTTTCAAAAAGTACTTTTGACAACTTTTCACAAAAAGTACATTTTTTAAAAAGGCTTCAAAAGGTATTTTTTTCTAAAGGTACTTTTTACAAAAGATACCTTTTACCTATTTTTACAAGGGGTACTTTTTACAAAACACTTTCTACCAAAGGTACTTTGTACAAATAGCGTTTTTAAGGTACTTTTTAAATAGATATTTTTAACAAAATATACTTTTTACATAAGGCACTTTGTAGAGAAGGTGCTTTTTACAAAAAGTACTTTTTCCCTGAGGTAATTTTTAAGATAAGAAAATGTATACGTGTATACAAACGTCCAAAGGTACTTTTTGCCTAGGTACTTTTTACAAAAGGTACTTTTTACAAACAAGTACTTTCTGCAAAAAGCACTTTTTACCTAAGAAACTTTTTTAAAAATATAATTTTTACAAAAGGTACATTTTACAACAAGGTACTTTATGAAACAAGTATATTATCCCACAAAAGATATTTTTCAAAAAAGGCATTAATTTTTTTCTTTTTCTTTAAGGTACTTTTTGCAAAAAATGGTTTTTACAAAGAGAACTTTCTACACAAAATACTTCTCAAGAAAGTGGCATAAGATGTTTGATGCTAATACAGGGTGGCCCAAATTCGGCCATTCTGGGTTTGAAGTCCTTATAACTTTTTATTATAATTTTTTATTAATTTTCTTTTCAGTATTTTGTAAAGAATACTTGGGGAATTTGTCGAGCAACTGAAAGGAACAGATTACCAGCAACGACTTGATTATGCAATTTATTTTCGTCAAAAAGCAGAAGAAAATCGTGATCTTATTCATAACTTAATTATGAGCAACAAAGCTAATTTCCAATTAAATAGGTTCGTTAATAGGCAAAACTGCAGGATATGGGCTACGGAAAATCCAAGAGTAGTTAAATAGCGAGAATTACGCCCACTTGAACCGTTTGGTACGGTGTTTCGTCGAGAAGGATAATTAGCCCATATTTTTTTTTAAATGAACACGGTGTTGCCGTTTCCATCACTGGAAAGAAAAAAAATAAACAAAAATTATAATTAGGAATTCAAACCCTTTTGGTCATTCTGGGCCACCGTGTATGACTCTAATTTTTTAGTGAATGGTTTTATACAGCTCAATCACTTTAAGATTTATGCTTTAAACATATAAACCCCAGCAGGCAGACCGCTATCATCGAGATGTAGTTAGCTACTTAATTTTATTGATAATAATGGCAACAACATTAGTAGCAACTGATATTGAATAATAAGTAAATATTTCAGTGGTGCCAGATTTAAGACAATAAAACTTTGTATTAATTGGCAGCACTACATTTGCTTATTGTGGCCAACAAAAATAAAAATTTTCCGAAGTTGGCAACAGCGACAAGGGTGACCGCAAGGCACATTCACAAGGTAGTAGCGGAAATGCAGCTGAGCTATTTTTTTTTTTTCAAATTAAAGTTCATCCGAAACTTCAAAAATTTTTTACGAAAATGAAATTAAAAGAAAATGTAAAAAAATTTCAATATGAAAAATATTTTATTAAAAAAATTATGTGAAAACAAATCTAAAAATATATGAAAAAACTATTAAAAAATTGTGAAAAGTGCTAAACGTTGCAAATTTTGTTAGTGGTAGCTGCCGTGGAGAAATATTTTCAAATTTATGTGAATAATTTTTATTATTATTATGTTAAAGAAATTATATTTTTGAAGTTTTGGATGAACTACAGCTAGAGATGCTAATCGGGACAGGTTTTTTGAAATCCCGGGCTTCGGGGTTTAGTGATGGAGTCTCGAAATCCCGAACCGGGACCCCGGGATTTTCGGGACTTACAAAATCCCGAAAAATTTTGTAAAAATGCGCGTCTTTATATTAAATATAATATTTAATTTTACAATTATTTGTTTTTTTTTTGCATATTTAAAAAGTACTTATATAATTCAGACATTTAATTGGAAATTTTCATTGAAAAGTGTAATGTATGTAACATTTTTTCCTAGAAAAGAAAACACCATAAGATATATTATATATACCATATAATATTATCTACTCAAATATTTATTCAAAGCAAATTTTTAATTTAACTTGATATAACAAGGAGTTTTTAATAATTTTTAATATAGAAAATGGCAGTCAAACACATTATTTATGCAAAAAACGGGATTCAGATAATCCCGAAAATCCCGGGCTTTAAAACTAAAAAATCCCGGGCTCCGGGATTTGCGTAGTCCCGAAAATCCCGGGATTTCCGGGCTCGGGATTTCCCGTTTAGCATCTCTAACTACAGCCCATGTTGTTTTTTTCATTGTTGTATTTTTTCATTGCTTTTGTAATCCTGATATTACCTGGAAATGAATTTGCCTTGGGTGACCGTGTAGTTGAAATGGCGTAGAAATAATTATTTTGATATAAACGTGTGTATGCTATTTTTTTAACCGACTTCAAAAAAAAAAGGAGAAGGTTAACAATTCGTCTCAATATTTTTTTTCGGAAGTTATTTCATAACTCTATACATTTTATACCGATTGTAAACAATTTTTTGTTGTCTGAGAGGGTTCAGCTTCCCATTTGTCGCATTGTTAAAAATTTGGAGGAGACACGCCCACAATTTTTTTAATATAATTTTATGATATTCTACTTATTTGATTGCTGCGAAACCTATAAAACACCTTTGGTTCTTGTAATTACACAATTGGAAAGTTAAAAAAATGGGCGGTGCTACACCCATTAAAATTTATTATAATATTTCACGTGAGTGATTCTACTTAACCGATTTTAAGAAACTTACCACACACCTTGAGCTCTAAAATAGGCAAAATTTTTTATTTAAAAAATTGGCGGAGTCACGCCCATTAAAATTCAATATTTTATTTTAAGTGGTTCTACTTTACTGATTTTTTTTTTTAAACTTAACACACACCCTAAGCCCTGAAAGACACGCAATCTTGCAAAAAATGGGCGGAGGTATGCCCATTAAAATTTAATTTTATATTTTACGTACTTCTTCTATCAGATCTTTGCATTGAAGTCGGTTTTTTTTTGGCAGAAAGAATTATTTGTTGTGTTTTAGGTATTAAATTGCTTATTTTCTTTACTAATCTAAAAGTCTATTCAACTAAAAAGTTATTTCATTTGATGAAAAAATAGCAACTATGCTGAAAGTGAAAACATAAGCCCCCATATTCATCAAAACCAAAAAGAAGAGAGGTGTCTTAGGACATCCGGTTATAAAAATTGCTACTTAGTTATATAATACTATGTTAACACATGTGTGTTTTACGTCCTATTCGTTTTTAAGAGCTTGAACACAATAATTTTTTTATGTTCTACCATACATGGAGTATGATCAGTGCGTTTTTGATAACTCTGGCAACCTTGCGTTGTTATTAAAGGGCGGCATGTTAAAAAAAATTATTTGGAACACAATAATTGCTTAAAAGATGTTACATTATTTACAAAAACATTTCTTATTTCAAAATAATAAAGCAAACAAAAAGCATAATTGTTCGAAATTTCTTACAAACACAATAATTAATTCACAAAACGTCAACATTAAACATCTCGAATATAATGTGAACGGTTGTGTTGAGTTTTTAGAAAACTTTAGTTCTTAGAAAACTCGTCTTAAACATAAGTGCGAACAAGTCGTCGGTTGATTTGTGGTTTGCTGCAGACATAATGTATTTTGAATATACTTTGCCGCAAACCAGAAACCCACCGAAGATGTATTAAACATGTTTAAAAACGTAAGTGTGAACATAGTATAAAACAAACTTAACGTGTTAAATACAATGCAATAAAATTATATTATGTGATGATGTCAAATTCGCCGCAAATATTTCAAAACGTTTCCATTTATTTCCCATTATTATCTTTTCTAGCGGCGCAGGATCGGCTTACAGTCGATCGGCTGTGTTCTCTGGCTTGTGATCAGGGCAAAAACAATACAAAAACAAATTGAGCAATGTTTCTCATTGTTTTGGTTATGTTTTTTTTGTCACTCTCTTCAAAGAAGCAAACAAAACAAATTCAAACAATTTGTTTCGTTTATTTTCGTACGCTGCTTTTAAGTACAAAGAAATCAAAACAAAAATAAATTTATAACTGTAATAGTGTTGATTAATTTTGTTACGAAAATCATTTTCTAACCCCTGTATTGCGCCATAAATAGCAATAGCTATAAAAATAAATGTTAAATAAACTACATTTCAAAGTCATTTTAAATGTTATGAATATGGTGGTTTCCTAGTTTATTTACACATTCCCTGAATTTCGGGACACTCTTTAAATGTCTCAAGCAACAATAAAAAAAACTTTCTGCCATAAAATGTCAAAACATTGCCCTTCAAAAAATAATATTGTACCAAAAAACTCATCAGTCTATAAAAGTTTCTCTAATTTTTTAAACTTCCCTCGCTTTCAGTCTCTCTCTCTCTCTCTCTCTCTCTCTCTCTCTCTCTCACTGTCGCCCTATTCAATATAATAAACTGTGCTTCTTTCATGCCAATGTATCATACAATAGACTAAGCATGATGGTTGTTGGCAAGTGAAAAATCAACATTACGACTGACGAAAAACAAAACCGTCATGATTTGTGGTGCCAAATTGAAAACTAACGCCAAATTAATTCCGCCAAGTTAAACGACTTAAGGCAGTTTGAGGTCGTTCTTGACCAACTAAAAGGTCCTTGATCACACTCTCAACACATTGAGAACACACATACATATACACAATTGCAATAGAGTATTTTTTACAAACACATACATACACATACATTTGCACAAGCACAGTCATACCCCCTTCACTAGACACACTTGCATACATGCCAAAACAACCATAAAAGCACGACTACAGCTGAAAATGGTCTTTTTATGCATCATGACATGACAAGTTACAAAAAGATTTTAAGACTATTAAATTAAATCATTGAAATCGTATTTTTTTTTCTGCTGCTCTTTTTTTTTTGTTTGCAATTTCGTTTACTCAGTTTTTCACTTGTCATACATTTGTCGTGTCAGTTTTTGTGGCCTTTTTTTATATTTTTCGTTATTCCAAATGTGACACATTTTTTATATTTTACTTTTTCAATAATTTTGTGTTTGTTGTGTGTGTGTGTGTGTTTCTTTTGTGGCAAATAGTACAAATTGCGACAGGCATTTTATTGTTATTTGGTACAAGTTATTACAAAAAAAAAAAGGAGACATGACAATAAGTATTTAATTATAATTTTATATTTAAGTTATGAGTGCATGTTAATTTTTATTTTATTATTATTATTATTATTATTATAATTGTTTGTGGTTTTATTTCATGGTCGTAAATGCCTCATTTTAGAATTATTTCGTTTTGTCATATTGTTGGCGGCCAATGGTGCGTATGAGTAAAAATTAATTGTTAAAATTAAAATTTGAAATTGCTCATACCACGATGATTATGCAAATATTATATTTTTTTTTTCCTCTTAAACAAGTATTTTTTTTAAAGGAATAATTAAATTTTACAATAATTTTTAACTTTCCTGTAATTGTGTTTAAAAACTTTTTTCTGCTAAAGATAAACTTTGTTTAAATACAAACTGCTGGTTTGCTTTAACATAAACTATTAATGAAAATTAATCATTAATCACTTAACTTTCAAAGAATTAATTTTATTAAATCATTCAGGGTTTCGCATATAAATATCGTTAGCAAAAATGCAAAAATGCGTAGCTAACAAAAATATAATTTTATAAGAAAAGTAAGAAAAAACTAAACAAACTTGCAGTTAAGTCCTTTTGATTTTTGATTGCAGAAGTGTAAAATTGGTTCAAGACCATGCAGTTTAATGGCATTCATAATAATCAATCAAAAACTCAGTTTTGAATTTTTTTGTTAGTTATGCCTTTTTGCAGTTTAGCTAACGATATATGGCAAAACTGTTAAGCTGAAATAAATTTGTTAAAAAGTTTTCTATATGTTTTAAATATAATCATCTGATTGCAAATGGTCCCAAACTAACATGTACATATGTATCAGAGAATACATATCGAGGGCTTAATATAAAAAGGGCGTATCTCAACTTTTTTCGAAATCGCGTTTTTAACATTTTCTGAGAGACAATGTATAATTGCATCCTCCTTGACGATCTGAGTACGTTACAGTTAAAAATCAAGGACTTATGGACACTTTAAAAATTATTCCTGCCTGTAAATGCTTTAGTTTTTCTTCAGTTGTTTGATTCTCCTATAAAATATAGAAAATTCGAGTTCCGCCTTTCTTATATTAAACCATCGATATGTAGGTAGGTCATCGTAATTGTAGGGCAAACAATGTGTACACTCATATATTTTCTTAAACGCAACTATGACTAAAGCCGATTCCAATATACAAGAGCATCTCTACTTGATTTAAAATACCCTAGAATTTAAAATAAAAATGCAAATGCATATCAAAGGAATTGACTCTCTCTCTCTCTCTATATCTCTCTCTATCTCCCTCTCTCTATCTCTCTCTATCTCTCTCTATCTCTCTCTATCTCTTTCATACTTACAGTCTAAGCATAATTATACTCAGGCTATGGATCGGACAAAAAAATTACGCATCATACTCGGGATATTTTTTCATCATTCGCCACCGTATACATATATTCATGTGTGTACATACCAAATGGAATGTAAAATGTTTGTGTGTGAGTGTATGACTGTTTAAAATATGCTTTATGTGTGTGTAATAGCCCTGTTTATACTCATGTATAGCCGATTAATAGTTGGAGTATTTTTGTACTCATGCGTTTAATTGTAGCTCATATAGTTATAGTTACTTGTGCTGCGTAATTTAAAAAATGTGCATAAACATAATTGTTGGATTAATTAGTGTTTTTATGGGAATTGTTAAGACCCAAGTTTAAAATTTTTAAACGCACTAATAATCCCAAATTATTATTTTACTTATTAAGTAAAATATTTTTTTTATTAAATGTACATTGAAATTGATTATTGAGGGGTTTAGCTGGATCCTATGCACATTTCACTGTTTTGCTAATGCAGATCATCAGGGAACCTTTACCCAAATTTCTTAGAACAACTAGAGTTATTATATTATAAACTTTCATTTAAACAAATGAGAAGCTCAACAAATATCAAAGTTGAAACCAGAACTCAATAATCAACGTGTTCTTTATTTTCTAGAGTTAGAGGCCTGCGAGCAAATTTTATAAATTTATGGGATCCCCCTTAAGGAGCGGAAAAAGGGCATGGGTATGTTCGGAGGAAATGTTGTGGATAGAAAATTATTATGTGCCGGTCTTACAATTTACCCCCACGGGAGGCATCATAAAAGCGTAAAAGGCGGATTTCTTAAAAAAATTATTTAAAAAAAAAATTTTTTTTGTATGGGGACTACCTTAATGGTTCAAGATAGACGACAAGTATGTTTAGAGAAAATCTTTGTATGGAAAATATATTTAGGTTCGATCATACATTTGACTTCGATAGGCACGCCATAGGGGCAGTTAGAGCCCTGCAAGTAAATTTTATAAAAATTTCCCCTTTATATGGGAGCCCCCTTAAGGAGTCGAGATAGGGCATAGGTATGTATGTATGTTCGGACGAAATCTTGGAGATGAAAAATTACTGTGGGTCGGGCTTACATTTTACCCCGGCAAAGTTATATGATTTTTTTGTAATTTTTTTTTGCTTTTACCCTCAACTTTGAGCACGAAGAGGCGACCTTTTCCCCCATCTGACCGCCACCATTTTTTGGCTGAAATTTTTTTTCCAAACCTCACAAAATGAGGGGTTCTTACAAATCTCGAAATCTCGTTACTAAGAATTCTCATATAACACTATGCCATAGCTAATGTACTTATATATAATTTAGAATATCTTTAATTCCTTTTTTAACTTCTTTGTCTAACTAAATATTTGATATTCAGCATCCAATCATTTATTTATTGAATTAAATCTAAAACTTAACACTTATTTTTAATCAAATACTTCAGAGCATTTTCCTTTCTGCTGTATTTTTTTTCTCTTTCTCTCTCTCTCTCTCTCTCTCTCTTAAGGTATATGTGTGTTTGTTTGAAGTGTTGGCAAATTTTATTTGTTAGAAACACTTAAATATTTAAAAGGATTTGAATAATGTATTTAGCAAAAACTTTTATTTGATTTCTTTTCAATTTCGATAATAAAAATTAAACACTATTGAAGGAGCATATAAAATGAACACATTCGGCATGGCAGGAAATCTTTTTTAGTTTTTGGAAATATTTAGCACTTGAAAATTAAGAAACAAAAAAAAAAGAAAGAAAACAATTTAGCAATTTGAAATAGTATTTGAAGTATGTTTTTGTGCATAGAATGGGATAACGATAAATAGAAAATGTTTTTGTTAACATTACTTTTTATTGGCACTAAAAATAAAAATATCAGAAGTTGAAATTTTTTAGACTATGAAATTTATGAAAACTTATGCACATACGAGTATTAAATTGTTATTTTATTTTCTATTAATAAAAATAACATTTTATAAATTCCTCCTAAAGAATATTTAAAATAGAAAAGATTATCTTACACATTATACTGCATAATCTGGGAAAAAAAACTAAACAAATTTCTATGCATGCACGTATGTAAGTATGTCCGGCCAATAATATTTTAATTCTATTAAATTTAATTTAAAGAGTTTCATAAAAATCTTAGTCCATTTTTATTGCATGAAAGGAAATACCTCCCCAGAATTTACAACATCTCTAGTTACATTTTGTGTGATGTAAAGGAAAATAAAAAGTATAAATCCCAAAAAAAAAAAGTTCAATATCCTTTTGTTTAAACATGTGTACAAGATGCTCAAATTGCACACTGTACTAAAGTCAAACTGTACCATAAAATAAAATGAACCATATGAAGTCGTATTCACCTACTGCATGCAAGCAATCCCAGAGTTGCCAGGTGCTTCAAAATCTCAACCGACAAAATGGGTATTAGAAATTTTTAGTTAAAAAATATTGCTCCTTTAACAATAAAGTAATCAAGGCAACCATAAATAAAATTTCTTAAAGAAATTTCTCCCTTTTCCAATTAGAATTTGTCTGTTTTCCCTATTACTTGTTTGAAATTGCTCCCCGGGAAAAATTTCTCCCGGAATTTTATTCATGATTGTCCTCAATGTGTTTATAAAATTCCTAGAAATATATTTATTAGATTTTTTTGCAAATCAACATTCCAATAACTTGACAACTCTTTTGAAACTAAAACGTCTTTTTTATGGGAACGTGTGTATGTGTGTGTGTGTGTGCATGCGTGTTTGTGTATTAGTAAGTGTGTATTTGGGGTGTATTTATATCTCGAATTCTTTTTAATCGCCTGATGTTTGTTGAGTCTGTGTACTTATTCCCTGCATATGTTGCTTTGTGCACACACATACACTAGCACATATCCATTAGGGCGATAACTTTTACTGCAAGCCTTACTAGAGCGCTAAAGTTAAGCAGTTTACTATAAAAAGTAATTAAAAAAAATAAAATATTTTTTGACTTGCTTGGTCTTAGTTTACACTATGCAAGTCTTATTGCTAGCTGATTAGTTTGAGGGAGAGAGAGAGACGAGGGAAACAGAAGCGTTTCTTTTCCCTCGTCTCACTCTCTCTCTCTCTCTCTCTCTCTCTCTCTCTCTCATAACAAACTAATCAGCTTAGCAATAAGACTTGCATAGTGTAAGCTAGGACTTAATAAAATGCCATCTTGTTTTTGATGTAATAAATTTAGTGCTGCCAAGTTAAATTGACCCCAAGCAGCTGATAATGTTTATGCAGCTGATAATGTTTATGTTTAAGAAAATGAAACTTTTGCTCGTAAGACAACGAAAATATTTTCATTGATCTCTGGGAGGAGTAAATAAACTATATGACTGGCTCCATCTGCCTATAAAAAAGTTAAATTTTTAATCTATAGGGTGTTTTTTTATAGAGGTATAGAACTTTGAAATGGAATAAAACAAAGATGAATTTTTTCAATTTCAATTTACTGTTTTCTTCAAATATGATTGCTGGCATATGACCGCCACGGCTGGCTCAGACGTAGTCTATCTAACAGAGATCATCAATGAGTAGTGAAAAAGTGAGTAGAGGTGAATCATGACTTATAATTTCTTGTACTTATGCGCACTCATACTTATTGCAATGTTGTCTATGCATCATATTTATTCGAAAGTTTGAAGTGCGCATCGAACTCATACTTGGCAATATTTATGACGTTGTTGATTCACAACAGAGAAGCGCAATGAGTAGTGAAAAAGTGAGTAGAGGTGAATCATGACTTATAATTTCTTGTACTTATGCGCACTCATACTTATTGCAATGTTTTCTATGCATCATATTTATTCGAAAGTTTGAAGTGCGCATCGAACTCATACTTGGCAATATTTATGACGTTGTTGATTCACAAGAGAGAAGCGCAATGAGTAGTAAAAAAGTGAGTAGAGGTGAATCATGAGTTATAATTGCTTGTACTTATGCGCACTCATACTTATTGCAATGTTGTCTATGAATCATATTCACTCGAAAGTTTGAAGTGCGCATCGAACTCATACTTGGCAATATTTATGACGTTGTTGATTCACAACAGAGAAGCACAATGAGTAGTGAATAAGTGAGTAGAGTTGAATCATGATTTATAAATTCTTGTATTTATGCGCACTCATACTTATTTCAATGTTGTCTATGAATCATATTCACTCGAAAGTTTGAAGTGCGCATCGAACTCATACTTAGCAATATTTATTAGACTTGTGTCCAACAGCTCTATTTGAACTAGTTTGACAGCGTTTGAATCAAAAGTTGTTTCAAACCCATTTAATTTATATTGATGTTTTTGACCGGACTTGTGTCTAACTGAATGAACTAGTCCAAAAAGAACTGTTGGACACAAGTCTAATATTTATGACGTTGTTGATTTCTTCTCTCTTTAACTCAAAGCCTATGGACGATGCAAAATAAGTATGATTCAGAGTGCTAACTTCGCATACGAACATTAAAGTTCTCATTACGAGGATATGTGTTTCTCTCTTGCTTTTTTGTTTTTTTGTAGGAATTGAAAAACAACTCTATTTACTACTATTGTATACCATTTGCAAACTCTTTAATGACTAAAACTTTAAATAAACATAGTGAGTGAGTGAGCTGAATCAATCTAAGTATAAGTATTTTTCTGAAGTTAGAAATCAAACTGAGGTGATTTATGAGTGTGAATATGATGTCGACGTCGCATTCATATTTATTTCAATCTATACTTATAAATCAATGTCATTGTGAGTAGGCGTAAATCAGAGTAGTAGAGTTTAATTGATGTCTACTCAGTTATATTTAAAATTATATGAGTCAGTATGAATAGCGAAAAGACGATGCATTGCCGATCACTGCTATTTAATCCCTCTAGATGACTTTTACAACATTTGTGGCAGTAAATTGGCAATAACGAGGCCAATGTTGTCCTCTAAGTGGTTAAACGTGTCAGGCTTATCAGCCTGGACTAGCGACTTCACATATTCCCAACGAAAATAGTCTAGCGCAGTTAAATCGCACCATCTTGGAGGACAATTCACGGGAGCGAAATATGCAACTATGCGGTTACCAAACGTTTCCTTCAATAAATCAATTGTGGCAGGAGCTGTGTAACATGTTGGGCCATCTCGTTGAAACCACAGCTCCTGCACATTATAGTTGTTTAATTGATGAACGAAGAAGTCAGTAATCATAGATAGACTCATATCCAATTATAGATTGATAGATTGATTCCGATCTTCTTCTACACTACGCTCTACAGCAGCAATGACTTCATCTGTACGCACTGTACGATATCTCTTTGGATTCGTATTATCATTTAGAGTAAACGTGGTGCAAAAACGTGCCATAGTTAGTCGAATTAATTAATGGACGATTATGTTACCCGTCAAATTTATGCAGTGTGCGACACGTATTTCGAACAGAAACATGATTTTCAAAATAATTCCCACAATTTGAAAGAGTTATTCAGGCGTCATTCTATTCATGTTGAAATGCTAAACCACACAGAAAAATTTCAACTTAAAATCTACGTAAACAAGGTTAATTTAATATTTTTCGGCAATGATTTCAATTCATATCTGTTTCATGTTGATCTAACATGATTTTTAGTATTTTTTAAAGAAAATTTTTCCTTTTGAAATATGTAACTTTATTTCACGTTAATTTAACATTTACGTACTGTTAATATCAAAATGAAGAATCATGTTGAATCATGTTGTCATTTCAAGTTGGATAAATACGAATTTAATTTAATGTAGTAATAGTATTTTATTAATTTTTGTTTGTATATAAATTGGCTTCTCCGCTTCAGATTTGAACTCGAAACTCATCGCTTGGTAGTCACTGCGCTTACCCCGGCAGCCACAAAAACTTTAAATATTCTTTAGAAACACACTAAATATATACCATCATGAATAACCTTTTAATTCAACATTATTTAATTGATAATTTAACATACAATTTATTTGAAAAGTTTTTGTTTAAAAAAAAAACACAAAATACTTTATACTTTTATTTTTTTTTGTCTCATCGGCTCTGATCAAAAATTTTACCGGAATTTGTAAGCTTGTGAAATTGAAGTTATTCTGGTATATGATGGAAATCACCAAATAGGGGTTCTGTAAATAGCACGATACAGCGAAATTAAATTTTACTGCGAATAAAATATTTTAAGCCTCAAAAACTATAACAAAAGTGGAAAAAGCTAATGTCATATTATTTTAAATTAAAACAAAGTGACACCCCTAATCAGCATACGAGGAAGGATTCTGTGTGTGTAAACAACAACAACACACACCCCAACAACAACTCATACATATTATATTTATCTTGTGTTTTTCTTTTTCTTTCTCTTTTTTCTATACATTTTGTTTACAAAATATCAGCAGAAAGCAGAGCAAAATGAAAGAATATTAAAAAAGGAAGTAAAGGCGACAGTTTGCAAAAAAGAAAGAGTTACAATATTTATTTAAATACGTAGAATACATGTCATTCATTCAATAGCAAAAAAAAAACAATGTCAATAAATGGAAAGTACACAAGAATAGAGCAGAAGAAAATATCGACAAACAAGCAATGAAAATCATAAAGCTGAATAATAAAAGGAAAGATTTTTCATCTCTATTTATTAGCTTCACGTACATACATAAATTCACTTACACACACTCACACATGAGCACTCATCTCACGTACATGAATAAATGCAGGCATGCATGGTCACATCCTGCATTCATCGTTTACAATTTTCGGACTAACAACGAATTTAGAGGCATTAACTTAATGCTAAAGGGAGAAATGTGCTGTGTAATCTTTCAAAATCGATAGGTTAGGTTAGCTTACGTTAATCTGAATGGTCCCGGTATAGACCGGAATCGGTTCTTAGCGCTACCAGCAGATGATAAGAAACCTATAAGCAGGGCAGCCTAGTTTGTGGTGGCTGTAGCGAATGACTTTTAGTCAAGATCTTGGCAATTATAGCAAAACCCATTACATTCAACCTTTAACCTTTGTACATGCCTGCTTGTGAGACAGTGTGCGTTTAACAAGGAAGAAATCGTATTTTTTATGTAGATAAGTGCATAACTGCCTGGTTATCAGGCAGTCATTTCTTGTGGTCCACTCTCTACTTGTTTTCTCCTTATTCCTTAGTCTGAAATTGCACGTGTTTCTTCATCAGTCTTGTGCCTAGGTGTGAGTCTACGTGATAGTAAAGGTAAACCTAATCACTCCATATCCGAAGGAAACTGTAATGCCTGAGTCTGCGTAAGCCTATTCACTCCATACCCAGTGGAATATGTAAGGTTCTCCAAATCCTTGCAGCCCATCAGCCCTAAAGTTTCCCTGAAAGCCTCTATGACCCGCTATCCAGATGATCTTAATATTAAACAGCTCTGCATTCTCGTTTGTAGACGATTGCCATTCGAGAGCTGTTATTGTCCTTAGAAGTTAGTATTCTAGAGTCGTGAAAGCGGCTCGACTATCATTGTATATGTTAATTACGTTTGTTGAGGTGACATTCACTCTCGGCCAATCTGCAACATCTTTGATTGACTGGTAAGCACTACAGTAATCCGAATACCTTATATCCCTAAGTAAACTCCATAACCGTAACCCACATCTACTTGAGTTTAGGAGTCATCCGTATAAAATTCAATACCTCTTATTCTACCTGGACTACCATTTATCCACGCTTCTCGGCATGGCATCCATCCATCCAAGTTTTATAGAGACGTTCCCGAAGTAGAGGCGGGGAAATTTGGTAAATTTTCCATCCTAAAACTTTAGTTGCCGCTATTCTGCAGTGACCAATGTTGCTTCCGCTCCACAGAGCAATGCAACAAAGATGGATTGCAGAGATTGTTGGTACCCCTTTGTCATCTAATACACCTGGCTGCCCAGGTATGGAAGCACAACCAATGCATCCGTAAGAGTAGTGCAAGGATCAAGTCTTTCATTCTTATGTAACACTTATTGATACGTATTCTTCTCTAGGGCAACCCACAAAAACTATGATCCCATACATGAGAATGGAACGCACTATGCCGGTATAGATCTAGTGAACGGTTTTTTTTACTAGGACCAGCACTTAGGGGATAACCCCTTCTCATGCAATACATTGTGCTAGAACTAGGAAAATAGGTTATGGAGTGGAGGAAAGAGGGAGTAGTGTCTGTGGACATTCGATTTAAACCTTCCTACGTTGAAGGTGGCATACGAACAGTAACGCTATAAAAGGAATTCTCTCTGTAATGTGATTACATTCCATTGTAATAAGGATAGAATAAGGAAATGCATCCCACATTGCGTCGATGCTTCAATGAATCAATAGAGTAGGAAACCCTACTGTCACCAATGAGCTTCTTTGCCCTCTCCTGTACACCTTCGAGCAGCCCCAAAATAGACTTTGAATGGCCTGCCCATACATGAGAGTTATATTCCATTTTCTGTCGCATGTAAGTGGCATAAATAGTAAGGAGATTAGGGGATTAAGGCGAAGTATCTCTTGCATCATTTCAAAAATCATAGGCACTTGAATGCTTCTTCTGAAACTTGAAATATGTGTTCAGTCCATCGAACATCATACTGAATTTTCATGCTAGAACCCCAAATTTTTCCATTAGATTTCATGAAGAGATAAGTCGCACTTGTTACTTTCTTCGCCCTCTTTATCGTAAAACTAAACTTAGGATGAAAAATGACACTGAGATGTTTGTTTGGCAGTGTTGGACAAATGTCTGTGTTGTTTAGGGTAATGGATTTGGAATTAGGTATCTTGAACTTTTTTGAGAAGAGTACTAATTTCGTTTTGTTGGGATTAACGGCAAGATCACGCATGTTCACCAATTTTGATACTCTATCGAACCTTTTTGGATGTTCTTTATAGCTACTGCCTTCATTTGCCTCCTGAGTTTTTTGGTTGATTTCCTCACCTGAGAAACATGCTCTTAAATTTCCTGAAAATATAATTTTATTTTTATAAAAGTCTCATAATTAAATTCATCTATATGAAAAGAATCATAGTCCCAGTTTACATTGCAATATACTCCTTATATTCTTGAAATACTTTATAGTTTAAAAGGCAATTTTTATTATGAATTAATATTTTTTCAGTGCACCTACAAAACATATAAATACATCCGCTTATTATGTCTAGTTGTAGCTGCTGTCCTTATGAAGAATAAATAATTGAAGAGCCATATCATCTCAATTGAGTTATGAAATGGGCACCACTGACCTGAAGTCTTTGCTTGAAGCACAAGGATATGCTTCATAGGTAGGAATGGCTCCAACAGCTGATTTTAAGAATTATTATAGAAATTTTGGATAGATGAGTTCCATAGCCGTAAATAGAAATTCGTCCTTCGTTAGGTGTAGCAAGCCGTTTATAAGATTTCTTACAATGAACTCGCACTTTCATTTTGTACCAAAAAAGTATTTTATTTATTAAATATTATAAGACAACATTAAATATTACTGTCCAACTTATCCTGCCAGTTAAATCAGTTGTACATAATTATATAGCATTAATAATTATATTTTAGATCAAATGATATAAATATATATTAATTATCAAGTCCAACGAATAACTTTGGTTACCGTGCATTAATTATAAGGACCAGGGACGGAAAACGCAAAGAAAAATTGGTTTGTATTAATATTTCGAATGATATTCAGTTTCTTTGCTTTTTTAATGCAGAAAG